>OZ004600.1:96282013-97641513 GCA_963924605.1 Malthinus seriepunctatus
ACAAGGTGGTGGGGATGCGACTGATAAAGTATACTCAATGACATAGAAATTGCAACACCAAGAAGGACTAGGAATTTTTTGATAAAATTTGCTAAAACCGTTTAACTACTCAAGGGTAATAATTGATTAAAATTTGGATGAGATTCATCAAGTGGTAATGGTATATCTGACACTTGGTCTTGTTTTTTCGTACATTGTTTTCAGGTGCATTTCTTGTTAGTTTACCTTAAGTTCATTATTGTTGTGCTTGCCATTTTTCTGTTTCACTTGTTTTGAGAGTGTGATTATGCCTAGAATACGACAGCGTGCAAATTATCGCCAGTTCAGCGAATTTGAAAGAGGTCGAATTGTTGGCTTACGTAAGGTGCTTTTCGTTTAGAGAAATCGCCATTCATCTCAACCGAAACCAATCCACTATCACGTGATGTCACCAAAGATGAACCAGAGCGAGTTAAGAAGAAGATCCGGAGGAGTAAAATGAACTAATGAGGTGCAGGACCACCATCTTCGGCTTATGGCGTTAAGAGACCCATTCTCCAGTACCAAGGCAATTGCTCACCAATGGTCAGGTAATGCAAGTCGTCTTGTAATTCTTCGAACGATTTAACGTCGAATTAGAACTTTCGGCTTGCAATCTTATCGACCACATCTTGTGTTACCACTCACGACGAAATACCGGTATTGGTTTGTTTTCGTCCTCCGGCCTCTTCTACGACGTTGTTAACTCTCCCTGGCTCATGCTCAGTAACATCGCATGATAGTAGATTGGTTTCGGTTAAGACAAATGGCGAATTTTTTCTCTAAACGAAAAACCATTTTACGTAAGTCAACAATTCGACCTCTTTCAAATTCGCTCAGCTGACGATAATTTGCACACTGTAGTATTCTAGGCATAATCAAACTCTCAAAACAAGTGAAAAAGAAGAATAACAAGCACAACAAAAACGAAATTACCGGAAAGTCGCAAGAAAAAACAAGACCAAGTGTCAGATATACCATTACCACTTGATGAATCTCATCCAAATTTTAATCAATTATTACCTTTGAGTAGTTAAACGTTTTTGCCAAATTTTATCAAAAAATTCCTAGTCCTTCTTGGTGTTGCAATTTCTATGTCATTGAGTATATTAGATGTTATGCCTTGATCTACAGTCGCACCTTTCTCTAATCGGGCATTAACTGTTGGTTGTAATTACTGAACTGCTATGGACCGAAGCTATCCCTGTATTGTGAAAGATCTTGGACCAAATGGGAAGCGGTTAGACTAATAGACCCGGCACTACCGTCTTCTCTCACGAACGTAGGATGTACCTTACATGTTCTAGTTCTAAGGCTAAAGCGGGCGGTAGAAGCAACCGATTCAGGAGTAAACCCGTTGAGTCGAACTCACTTGCTATTCACCAGATAATTAACAGTTCCTAGTTAATTTTTGGAGTGTGGACAATGGTGGTGTTTCTCTTGCCTGTGATTTCCAAAGGAAGAACATAAAATCTTCGGTGTTCGGTGGGTTTAGACGAAAGTCAGAGCGGGCTTGCATCTCGTTGAATGGCTACAATCTCTTAACAAACCTTTCATTCTGTTACCCTATTTCTCTGTTAATAAAAATTTCAGATAACTACAACTGTAGGATAATAGTAAACAAACAGTGTCAGACTCGCAAGTCAGCAAGTCGGAAATTCTTGTCTTGAAAATTTCTTCGAGACAAGAATAAATTTTTCTTGTCTTGATATTGAAGACAAACCAAGAAATAACTAGTCGAGACGAGATTTCTTGTCTCGATGCAACCCCATTTGACCCCCAAAAGCATTTAACCCTGTCATTTGCCGACCTGTCAGTAAACAAATTACGTTAGTGACATTTTAAAGTAACACCAACCTTTAAATGTTTATGTAGTCAGTTTAAGGGTGCCTTGTTTGATTCAAATTGTTTTGGCAAACTGTGAATGAGATTCGAAGTACCAAAAAATCTCGATGTAATCTACTCTTCATTTGATTACTGACACAATTTTCTAGATTTGTGGTATTTTGGTATAGTGACATTTTATAGTAACACCAACCCTTAAATGTTTATGTGTAGTCAAGAGTGTTTTGTTTGAGTCAAAATTTCTTGGCAAAGTGTGATAGAAATTGGAAATTGTTCTTAATAAAAGTTAGAGATACTGATGTAGTAACAAACAAATTATCGCAAGGGTGGCCTTTTTCCATTAAAAATAAGTGGTATGAAGACAGATTTTGATTCTTTGCGATATTTTAAGCCAGTGGCTTTATTATCAAAATTTAAAAAACATGTTGCAGACTTATACAGGGTGGTTGGTTTTTTACTGTCCAGCTAATATCTGCTGAAACATTGAAGATACAAAAAAAAGTTAAATTAGAAACTTTTCAAACAACACCTCATCTACAAAATAGCGCAAACAATTTTTTTCCATGGCCTACTTGTTTTGCGGAAAAATATGTAACTTTGGTTTTTTAAATAGAACACTCTGTATATTTTTAGAGAATCGTATTCTAAATCAATTTCTCTTTACAACGATGTATCACAAGTACCATTTTGCTTTCTAATTATTTCCAATATTTAAAAATTTCTTAGGATGAGTGTTTCAGAAAACATAGTCAAAGAGGGCCAAAAATTGTTGAATTCCATGGTGGACCATCTGAACAATCATTATAATACATTACGTGTTAAAGTTTGTTCCGAAATTTCTTAGTTTGTTAAAAAGTAAATAAATTAATGTTAATCAAGAGTTACTACAACCCTCATATTGTTCCTTTTTTTGAAATATTGGGCATAATTATTAGAAAGCAAAATGGTACTTGTGATACATCGCTGTAAAGAGAAATTGATTTAGGATACGATTCTCTAAAAATATACAGGGTGTTCTATTTAAAAAACCAAAGTTACATATTTTCCCGCAAAACAAGTAGGCCATGGAAAAAAATTGTTTACGCTATTTTGTACATGAGGTGTTGTTTGAAAAGTTTCTAATTTAACTTTTTTAAGTATCTTTAATATTTCAGCAGATATTAGCTGGACAGTAAAAAACCAACCACCCTGTATTATACTGGTGGTTTTGGAATTTAAAATTTTTTCATATTACTTGCATACTGAATTTTTTTCCTATTTTTTTTTATTTCGCAAGTGTTACTAGAAGCATAATGTCCAAAAGTTTTATATTAAAACACTACCAGGAACTAAGTTCAATTTTTGCTTTTATCTATTTCTCGAATTTTGGTAATAGAGCCACTAGCTTTAAAGATCATGGGGATTAAAAAAAGTAAAAAGCATAATTATTGCAAATTTTGTTTTTACTGTTTCTCATCAATAAGTAGCTTAGGGCATCTCTATACAGTAGATTTCTTAATAAGATTTTGACCTATAATTAACCCTAAAATAAGTAGTGCCTTGTTTGAGCCAAAATTTCGTAGAACAAATTTTAATGAGAAGGCAAAATTCAGACAATTCGCTCTAAATTTTTAACAGTCATGGCTTCTAGTGATCTTTATATGGTACGGAAAAAAGATGTGATAAATTCCTAGACTGATTAAAACTTTATCAACTGATGTGAAGCCACGACTGACTCGTAAACAGTAAACAAATTCAGTCGACCAGCGTCGTTGACTAAACAAAATCATTTATGCCAACTTCCTCCCCTTCGTTAATAATCCAAGTGAAAACTTTAAAGCTATTTTATGACATATGAAAATGATATTTTAAAGTAATATGTTGTATCAATCATTATATAATTCCAAATTTATCCAACACTAACGTAATTCATAACCACAAGCACTTCTAACTTATTTTGACGTTACTGCTAAAATTTAATCTCTCAAGTATAATCAGTGAGTTAACATCCACAATAGTTTATCTTAAATCAAATTAAATGCTCTGTTAAATATTATGTAATTAAAATAGATAAAGGAAGGCAAATTAGCCTAAAATTTAGTTAGCTCGTAATTGTTTAAATTGCAAACTTCTTTAGGTGAATATTTGTGTAACTTGTTGTTTCAGTGCTCTTATCTTCAATTTGTTTGATTATCTATAGCCAATTGCTGAAGTAATAACCCAAAAAAATTCATACTTTTTTGTTTTATGTAATTTCTCATAAAGCTCTATTTTAGTCCTCCTTGAGTAAATTTGAGGAAATTATTTTATTATGCGAAATGACATGCATCTTGTGGAAAAATGAAAACTTGGTATTATACTTGGGGTATTTCGCGAGATCTTTAAAATGTTTTGATGTTGACACAAGTTGGGTGTTCGAGAAAGATAAGAACCTTCGGCGGATACAACTTTAATTATCTTATTTTACAGGAAATGTTGTACCTGCTGCAGACAAATAGCCTTAGGTCACGAGATACACGTTAAATGGTAACAGTTATTACTTTGAATCTCACATATCTTGCAAAATGGTTACTTCTGTACACAAGAAGTAGCAACTACTCTAAATTAAACAAAAGCTTCTATTATAACTTTAATGCTCAAGTTTTGAGTTTATAATTTTCTTTTGTAAAAAGAATATAAAAGTGATGCCGAGTAAGTAGTATAATGCTGGGCTAAGATCTAAATAAGCTGTGTATCTGTGAACTAAGTTTACAAGTTTTAATTTAAGTCTGAAATAAGTAATTTATTTTTGTTTAAATTATTCTATAAAAGTTCTAGCACTAGTTTTCAGCTTTTTTCACTTTTCCAAATAATTTACTTTTTTTAAATGATGTGCACTCTGGTCTGAATTTTTCATTGTGTAGTTTGCGTTTGAGGTTAGATTGGATTTTAAATAGCGACTTTTAATTCTTTATTTTTATGTCTTACAATTTCTTTGTTAGATTTTCTTTGCATTTTTGAAAGTTTAGACATTTTTTTACCTTTTTTTGCTCTGTCTAAACGATGAAATTCCTTACCTTTACCTCTTGATGGAAGCTTGTAACAGCTTCAAACTATTTCATACAATTTTTTTTAGTAAATAAGGAGTATGCGGTTTCTGTGTGTTTTTATTAGATTTTAATTAAAGAAATAATTTTTAGATGCTGAGTGACTGCCCTCTGTATATAGAATATGGAAATCCAATTGAGTAAAAGATAAAAAACATCCCAAAGTTTCAATAAAATTCTGGTGGATTTTTAAATCAACGATATTTTGTTTCAAATAGTCAGTGGCTTAGATTTAGTTAATTAACAGTTAATTTAATAATTTTCTAAATTAAAAGCAATAATCCAATATAGCTAGTGTAAACTAAAATTTATCGTGTCTTTGATATAATTAGATGCATCAAATATTTAACACAGGTACTTTGTACACCGATTACGGTATCAAACCAAACACTTGTGTATTGCTCATTTACGCTTCGACTGATAAAAGCTTATTAATTAACTTATGGTTTGTACGAGCTTGATAACAGTTATATTCGTAATTCTAGGCAAATCGATTTACCGAACACGTACCTTAATGACAAGTTAATCTTCTAATAGACCTGCATAAGTGCATAATGCACTAAAAATGGATTTTTGTAAAAACTGTGCATTACGTTTAATTAATGTTTTTTATTGAATTTTTTACTCTTTCGTTATTAATAAGAAATCACGATGCTTCAGCCACCAAGAAACAACTAAATTATATTTAAAAATGGTTTCCTTATTATAATATAATAAATTAATAGGTTAGTTCTATAAACATTATTTTACCTTGTTTTAAGAAGCCACTGAATTTAATCAACAAAATTCACCCATTACTTATACCATAGAGTGTGCCATTCATCCGTTTGCCATCCATAGTGCTCTCTAAAACTGTAAGAAAGAGAAAAATGTTTAAACGAAACCAAATTATACAGGATGTCCCTTAGAAACGATAAACTTCTACAGTAAGGCCTTAGAATTCTCAAAGGTAGGGTTGAGTCTGTTGAAAGTCTAAACTTTTTAAAGGTCCATTTTAAGATATGATTTCAAGACAGACGAATTAATGTTCTCTTTCAGTTTTAGCAACTTACTGTCGAAGTTTATCGGTGGTTTTCAGGAACATCCTGTATACAAATAACGTATTAATTTTTAAAAACGCTCATCTTAAAGAAAGAACGTTTTTAATTTTTTTTTATTCGCATTTACTGTAATATTTCAAAGTGCACATCTTTTAAAAGATGAAAATTCTTTAAAAATCGACCAGTTGGTGCACTTTTATGCATAATTTTTTTAAATTATGTAAATTGTTTAAAATCAGCATTTTGTATGGATTAAACTGCATTTTCTTAATTGTACATACTCGTAGTTGTAAGTACAGTGTGTACCCGGATTGAGTTCACTAAAAGTAAAATCGACCAAAAATTTTAATTTTTGAGATTTCCGCTCTGACAATAATTAATATACACCCAGACGTTTATCGAAAAACTGAACTGATGATTCCTAACAATCATACTAAGGTTGGGTTGCAGAAAACTTTTAACGGCTTGTTACAGTTAATTATAGTTTTGAATGTGACGTTTCAGGTGTCAAAATGTAGTGTCTAGAGTCACATTCAAAACTCTCATCAATTGTAACAAGCCGTTAAAAGCTTTCTGCAACCCAAGGTAAGTGTAGATTCTATACAGGGTGTATACGGTCTTCTTTTGTTTCCTTTAATGGTTGATAATAAATGTCAAAAGAAGTCGAAAAATGTCAAAACACCTTAGTAAAAGTTGTATGATAAGAGAAATAATAAATGTTTTAGTTTTAATGAATATTATTAATTCATTAAATAAAATCTAGATATTGTGGGTAATAATTATAACAAATGCATGGTGTTTGTCGTGGTCATTACCAGCAGAGATTTTCTTTAAATATATGGGTCAGATTAGTAAACTCACAACTTGTTGGTCCATTTGTGCTGCTACATCGATTAACTGCAAATAATTATCTACTTTCCTTGAAAAACAATTTGCTTGAACTTTCAGAAGATGTTCCTTTAAAAGTGCGTCGACAAGTAGGGTTTTTGCATTTTGGTCATTTAGTTCGTCGACATCTAAACACTATTTAAAAATTAACGGTTCGGTCAAAGTGGTCCTATGACCCATGACCTCCTTGGTCACCGGACCTCACACCCATGAACTTTTGTATCTGCAGCCTTATGAAGGCCATGGTGTATACCACCAAAATTATCGACCTCGAGGTTCTCCGCAACCGGGTAGAAGCAGCAGCGACTGTAATTCGTCAATAAGGTCCGAGCCTTGCAGAATGTGTAACCATAGACCAGAATGGTCATATACATGTCGAGTGAGACTTTGCATATAACAGCACGTTAATAATTTTAAGCAATTGTTATAAAATGTTTATAATTAAGTAATTAAAGTGCACTTGATTTCACAAAAGTGAATAATTTTCATTAAAACTAAAACATTTATTATTTCTCTTACCATACAACTTTTACTAAGGTGTTTTGATATTTTTCGACTTCTTTTGACATGTATTATCATCCCTTAAAGGAAACAAAAGAAGACCGTAAACACCCTGTATAACGATTAATGTAAATTATGACAATAGGTATATATTTTTGAATTATATTTCTTATTTTTCTATCTACTAGGACGTTACAAGATGAGAATGTATACCGTGGCCAAAAGTATTGAACAAATTTTCAATAACGAACAGTTTATTTGGTAGTAACCAATTGTAATACCCAACTTTCTCTGTACAACTAACAGATGCAGCTAAGCCACTCCCTACAAATTTCTGTCAAATAAGGTTGACGCATGTTAATTCTTGTGTGAGCATTATAAACCATATTTTCAAAATTCGACCAATAGAAAAATTCTATTCGAATATCGCCTGCTTTTTATGGGAGTGGCCTAGCTGCATCTGTTCGCTGAACAGAGAGAGTATTCTAAGTATTATATTACAAGTACGAAATATTTTTAAATGATTACGAGAGAGAAAGAGTTATTTTTAGATATAAAATAGGCGTTCAATAATTCATAATCTAATTATTTTCGTTTAAATCAAGAACCATTTTTAAAATAAAACACCAATAATAAAATTAAAATAAATAATAAAAATAAATACCTATCACTTATCAAAAATTGCAGGCGTGTACTTCAAATTTGAAATTAACAATTGACGCCTTCCTTTTATCTAAAAGTAACTCTTTCTCTCTCGTAATCATTGAAAAATATTTCGTACTTGTTCCCACTCATTATTTTCCTATGTGCTAACTCGAACTATTCAACCTGTATAGCAAAAACTGCATAATAATATCAGCAGTGTTGTCACTTTTTTAATTTTTGTTATAGATAATATCGTACATCTTGTTCTGAATGAACCGCTAGCTATTATTACATTTTGAACATAAATTATAAATAAAGTTTAGCAATACATAGATTAAGATGATGTTCAACAATATGTAATCCTATAAATAAACATAAAATATGGCTGCCAAGAAAAGCAATACCTATTTTCAGTAAATATTGTTAAAGGCGGTTTTTAGTTATTAGAAGTTTGCTCCAATAAGGAAGTTTCAAGCATTTTTGAGGTAATAATCTTAATTAAGTGTAATGTAAAACTAAGTACCTATAGCTTTTTGAAGTTATTTACAAATTTAGTATAAAATCAGGTTTTATACTCCGTATTAGACTTTTAAGTGCTTGAACTTGACTTGTAGGATTCGATTTAAAAGGGTAAGAATAAACAGATGTTTATTCAAGAAGAAATCAAATCAAACAAGAAATTCTGTATACTATTTTCGAGCTCTGGGAGGTATTGGGGCGATTGGTGTATAAATACTATAAGACTTTTTAATATTTCAACAAAGAATCATATTCTGTAATATCACGGTACTTACATCGTACGCCAAGACACATCTTTATTCCTGGATATGGAAATTTATTTTCCAGAACATCTATGAATACCCTTGCACACTACAAATGCTTCTCAAGAATCTAAATAATTGGGTGCATTTACCGGGCGTAACAGTTATGGGGCAGTTACCTAATCGTTCGGTGACTTATCTTGACCTGCTCTGGGAACGTCTCGGAGCGGTCGCCATTTTATCGAGCGCACTTCATTTGCGTTATTTTGAACTATCTCGCTACATCTCGAACTATGAATTACGGCACGATAGTAGCGCTAGTAATGTAGCGGCTGGTATCTGTTCCACAACTGTTACATCCGGTGAATGCGCCTATTGTATAGTAACAACATTGAATAAAGAAATATCTACCCCCTACTCTACCAAAAAAGAATCATTTAGCCAATAATATTAATCGGAATGGTTTTCTAAATATAGCGATTTCCGGTCAATTTCTTCAATAGAAATGGTTGCTTATACTCCCACTTATAAGGAAAGATCATGACAGCCAATAATAATGTAAACTCGACGAAATGAATTAGTCATCCATAGTTTTCCAAAATGTCGTTTCCGTCGCATTTTCTCTTATAGGCAACGGTTGCTAACCTTCCTTCCGGATCTTTATATTCTAAGAGTAACAAGTAACAACCATAGAAATAAAGATCTGGAAGAAGGGTTAGCAATCGTTGCCTATAAGAGAAAATGCAACGGAAGCTACCTTTTAGAAAACCATGGATGACTTATTCATTCCGTTGAGTTTACATTATCATTGGCTGTCATGATCTTTCTTTATAAGTAGTGGCTAACCATTTCTATTGGAGAAATTGGTCGGAAATCGTTATATTGCAATCCAATGTAATTATTAAGTAGTACAAGAATTTAATGTACACGAGTTTACAATACGTGACTATTGTCAGGTATTGGAAGAATGTGAGATAAAGCATAAATCGACAGTTTTAGCAATTTTAGTTGGCGCGTGTGCCAAGTTAATAAAAGGCCCCAAAAGTAGGTTTTGAAGGCAGTTTATACTGAGCGGTTGATAATTGTCAGTCGGACAATCCGGGGACGCGAAACGTTTGTCGGTTTCGTAGGTTGTAATAATTAAGGAGCGATTATAATCATCATGTGTTGTGATTGGATTATAATGCTAATATTCGAGTAAGAAGCATTGTTTATTATCTTAATCTTGGTACACTCTGGAGATTCTGGACTCCAGAGGTCATGACTAACCCCCAGTCGTGACATATGGTGGAGGCGCCGGGCATTAAATGACTCTTTCCTAGTAGAGTAGCGGCTATTTATTCAATGAGTAACAACAGTTAGAAATGTATCACGTTATTATCTTGCACTAAGCCTACTTCAAACTGGCTTAAATCTGATTTTGATGATACGAAAAATGATATTTTACAGGGAAGCATTAGTGGCACATTTATAACAGTTCGAATCATTTATTTAATTATTAATATCTACATCAAACTATAATTCATACTTTTTTTATAGCATATTGATTTAAAGCTAACCAAATAATAATTATATTATAACCGATATTATACAAGTTGTAATTAAATATATGTTTTTTATGTACGATACTCTAATTTAATTACTCGTATAATGATAAAAAGTGGTTCAATATGTTGTACCAAAAGATAAATTTTTTACAGAAATTGAAATTTCCAAATCATTTAAATATTTTCCACTAAATAAAAACTAAATTAATTTTTTTTAATTCACTAATGTTTCCACAACTACACCCTTATAAATACTCGTAGGTATATCAAAGCAAATTTTTAAAACGTTCTAATGTAAACCGAAATAACGTTAGAGATGATTTAATCAATTTGTAGGTATTGGATGACATAGATAACAACTATAGAGCCTACCCATAATCTAATGCGTTCATCACGAATTTCAAATCCATTCAACTTCATTTAGGGATCTTGGGATTGCTAACAGAAACACAGTTGTCCCACGTGCGACATAAGCTAGAATTTAGCTATTTCTGTGTTATACACGTTCGTAAAATCTATTGTGACTTTGAGATATTTCTCTACCAAAAAAATAACTTTGTGTGCAAAAATGCTATTTGTGAACAATTTTTAGATCACCCTAAAGATTTGTTTAAAAGTGCTACAAATATAAATCAACCTGTGTTTTTATAAATTCTTTTTGAGTAAAAAGTGTACAAGAAGTAATTCTCCAGAGCAATTTGCGTAGCTTGCACATTAAATAAAATAGTTAGCTAAGTAGAAAAATTACTTAAAGCTCTTAAGCTTGCAAGTGTATATTAGCCAAAACTGATATCGAATTTTGTGCTTTGTGGTTATTATACCACCAGCATGCCTGTCTGCTACATGAAGATTGGTCGTAGAAAAAATATAACATAACATAATCAATACTTAATTGACATTTTGTTTCAGTACAACAAGCAACAAATATTCTGTAAATATTTTGAAATTTTCGTTTACAGGAAATAAAATATCGTGACCAATTTTTAGCTTTTTCAACAACACGTAACTCCAGAGTTTTATGTTTTATTATCATACAACACAGACTTCAAATTTAAATTGATGACAATATTTTTGTGTACGCTGTAAGTACGAGAAGAGAATAAATTTTACAATTTTTACAACAAATAATTTTCAAGAGATGGCGCTTTTTCCAAAAATTTTATTTTCGGTTTTTATAAGTTTTATGTTTGAAGAAAAAATTAAATGTTTCATTCGGAGTAAAAGTACGTTTTTGACTCATCTTTTGGCGCTACTGACTTGCCGAAAAAAGTCAGACTTTTACTCCTAATAAAACAAACTACTATTTTTTTATATCGTTATCTTAAAACGACTTCAATTTTGGAAGAGTGGTAGAATTCTGCCCAACTTTGCTAGTTTTGCCTACTCAGTATGTCTAAAGCTCCCTATAAACGCTCAACCTTTTACTACGGCAGGCCTCTTCTGTAAAAAAAACCTACGAAAGTCGTCTGAACCTTCTACACTTCTACAGGATTAGACGCTCTGGTTTACCCGGGCCTGCACATTCAAGTGCACGGCCTGTCGTAATAAAATCCTGAGCGTCTATCGAAAGATTTATAACAACAATGTGGGTAGTGCGTGGGTAGAGATTACACTATACCCGCTGTATTAAAAGCAAGACGAATCTCAAGCAATACGTGTACTTAAATAACTTTTTTTAAACTAATTCAAAATCTTTCTCAACTAAGTATATTGATTAAAAGTTTTAGGCATAAAACTTTTAATGTAATTACCATGTTAATGTAAGAAAATCTCATGCTCTACCAAATTTTAATCCTTAATCTATAGCTAACGCTTACATGTTAATTAATTACCGTCTTTTGAATAACTGGAAAATAAAATAATGTCATTAATGGCAAAGAAGTTACCTCTAAAGATCGGAGAGGAAAAAACAGTCCTAATATGAACATTTAAAGTTGAATTCACATTTGGAAAAATAATTGGTTAGTTTGTTCGTCTGTGATCAAGAAAAATAATGTCACTGTAATCAAATGATAAACCTAATAGGTAATGGAACCATAAAGGTGCCTCTACATCTACAGTTTGTGTACACTGTACACAAATTTTTGTGTATGCGTCAAAATTTAAGTCGCCGATTGAGCGTCGAACACCAACGCACACAAATATTTTCATGTCGTTCGTAGGTTTTTAAACCGACTTTAGATATTTGCGTTGCATGTTGCATGACGGTAGTAATTAGACTTGTATGTACTAGTATGTGCATTTTACGTTTCATATACAACACAGGCAGATTCACATTAATAAACATTTGCGTTGAGCGTTGTATTGGGCACAAACACGTATGCGCCGATTTTCAGCCTCGACTGAATTTTTGTTGATGTGGACTGTTCGCCGCATGCAAACGCACACAAATAATTTCGTGACTTGTTAGTCACGCACACGCTATCCGTTGTGCTGACAGTATACATCATTATACCTATTTCGGGTGACTGATGATTGATTAGGCGATCATCTGATCATGTCTCATTTTAAAAAATATATTTATTGGTTTTCCGTATTTAAATCGGACTACCTACACCGCACAAAGATTTGCGAATCTTTGCGAAGATTTTGAAAAGAAAAAAAAAATTTTGCGAACGCTGCTGACAATTTTTCAATTTTCTTCGCATGTCACAAGCTGATTTTGAAGTTCTCATTAATTTCATTGGACCGAAAATTATGAAAAAGGATACAAACTTTAGGCAAACAGTCGCAGACAACCAATTACCTTATAATAGTTCGTTGCAGCACACGCGTTGATTCGGCAGTAGGTACAACACAAGATAAATTGTATAAGTGGTAAAATAATAATTGACTAGATTTAAATTTGCGCCGAATATATTTTTGTTAAATTTGAAAATACAACGTACAACAGAAATTTTTGTTAATGTGGATCCGCGGTAAGATATAAATATTTATGTGGCGGTAACTTCCAATTCGCGGCGAAATTATTTGTGGCGAATTCTACAATTAATTTTTATTCAAATTTTTATTGATGTAGAGGAACCTTAAAAGTAGCGATTAGTCTGATCAAGTTGAGCCAGAAGTTTTCCAACACAAATCCTCTCATTGATGCTAGAACTGGGTAGTAGAGAGCACACGTTCAGACGTCTTTTCCAAGTCTCAACCACAACATTTGGGGTTTCATATTATTTCTAAAGCGTGGATGTGATTGTTTAAGCGACAGCATTAAGGCCGTTTTACATGGACTAAATTTCGTACTAACTTGTTAGTACTGAATCAACTCAAGGGGCAAAAGCACAGGAATCTAAGCTTTAACGTAGTGCGTAAGAATTTCGACCCTTAAAATTTCGACATTAAAGCTTAGTTTACCGTGCTCCTTGAGTTGATTCAGTACTAACAAGTTAGTACGACATTTAGTCCATGTAAAACGGCCCTTAGACATAAGACAGATTTGCAATGTTTTTAGAGCGAGCTAATGTAGAATTTTTGCCATAACGACGGCTCGTGTTACTTTTTCTTTATGGAGAGTTTTTATAGCCAATTTACGAATAGGTCAGAGAGGACTATTTTAATCTTTCTCAGGAAACTCATCTTCTAACTCAGCTTAGTGTGAGAACATTATCTATGTACAACGGATTTGGCAAGCCCATGCAGTACAAAAAAGTATCACCTTTTAGAAAAGCTTCCCCATCCATTGATATCAGTATTTTTTGTTGCATGTTTTTGTGGTGTAAAATTGCGTTTACGCTATGGATTATGCCTTAAAGTTCAGTTTAAAATATCAAAGCATATAAGTTTGATACAACGCACGTAGAGAGAAATTGTTATGTGATGACCGGCAGGCGAAGTCAAAATATTGATGGGAGCGAGTACTCGTTTTATCAATAAAAATTGATAAAGTCTGAAACTTATGAGAAGAATAGGGCGGAGCAAATGCGCTACAACGAGAATGTATCTGGCAGCATCTGGTGGCATCCATTTTAGAGATATATAGAGAGAGAGCGCTTTCACTCCCCCCATCTGTACTAAGCAAGATATTGGCTCCGCCCTATTCTTCTCATAAATTTCAGACTATACGATTGGTCACATTTTCGTCATCTCGTAACAATTTTACTCAATTAACATACTCACTTCTGACTCCTTTAGAGTGAAAATTTACGTAAGATCTTATTGAAAGAGTTCCCTTAATTTAACAATAATTAAAATCAGCTCTGAAGTGTCATTTACAAATTGCCACTATTTGCCTACTTGCCATATATAAAATATAAAATAATAGTATTAATTTTATTTAAAATCTTAAATCATTATTAATGATTTAATTTAAAAGTATTAAATTTAATCGGTTTACTGCATACTGAACCACGTACTTTCCAACTTGAAAATAAATTAAATTTAGTAGTTGGTATGATAATATGGTCAACTTGATTCGGTATGCGAGCTGAAAATCTATAAACTACCCTCATTTTACTCTATCACAGTAACTAAGATTGTTAATATTTGAAATTTAATAGAATGGTTTATAATTCATCCACTCGTACGTATTAAACAGTAAAATATTGAAGAAATTTCATTATAAATGACACGTCAGCATCGTTTCTATTGTGTACATTTAGGATAAGAGCAATCATCCTCTATATGGCGTAAAATCCAATTTGCAACAACTTCAATAGGTAGTGCATATCAGTAGATAACTGATGAAATTACATTGTCAATTTCACATAGATATTTTCTATTGCAGAAACTTCTTTTTAAATCTGTTTTTAAATAATAACTCTTTGTAACTCTTTGAGCGGCCAATTCGAGATATCCGTTTTCAGTCAAATTAAAATGGATTTCTTTTAATAATGGGATTGTACAGTGTACACAAATGCTCGTGCATAAAAATGGTAGTGTTGGATAATTTAATACAACTTTCGTTCAGGTTTGGTGTAGTACGTATTGGATAATGCAAAAAAATTATTAATAAGTTCAGGGTTTTTCATTTATTTAGGTTCTTTAATTGCACCTGTCATTTTTTAAACGTAGTTAAATTTCAATGTTTCACAATAAACTTATTGCGATATTTGGAATAATTTCCATGCCATTTTAACAACAGTATCTACCTATTACAACAACTAAATCACACCCGTTGAGATACCGGTATCTGATGTTTCCGTAGAAAAGTTTATCATTCCTCACTTCGATTCACAATCTATCTCGAAAAGCTCTTGGCTTATCTTTCTATTCCACTTTAGGCATACTGTTTCAATGTCATTTGATAATCGCAAAGCGTCAGTCAATGTCTTCTTCAATTTTATGGTATATGATTACATAAATTGAACATGTCATGCGTCTAAAAATTTTTCTAGGTTATTACGGCGAGAAAGATTAATATTAATTGAGAACTTTTAAATTTTGTAAACTTTCCACCAACTTGATTCTTCTTATAAATCGTTTCCATTTATATATTTTAGAATAAATATACCTAACCGTAATAAAGTAACGTTTCGTGAAATATTAATAAAATACGGGCTCGTGAAAGATGAAATTCTTTCCAATTTAATTTCATTTTATGATAAATTGATAAATAGATAGAGGGTGAGACAAAAATCCACATCTCCTGAAACTTTTTTTACGTGATAGAAAAAGAACTGCACCTTGCAGCGTTGTTTTTGCATTATGAACCTGAATTAGCAAACTTACTTTGTTAATCCAGAGGAGACGATAATTAATATAAATATGAAACAATTTTTGTCGGAATATTTGCGAGTTTTTATGTCCACAAACATTTTTAAAGAAAGCAAATTATTCAGCATGCCTGATTATTATACTACACAGGGTGATTTTTTTAAAATGGTACTAACATTGCGATCTCGGAAACCGTAAGAAGAGCTACGAGATTGGTTAAATTACTAAAAAAAAATTCATTTCTCGACTGTAGTTTCAAAATAGAAAAATTCTCAGGAGGTCAAAAAAGCTATCAAGCTATACCAAACTCCACTTTTTATTACATCGACGCTAAGCGTCGCGACGTTTAACTTTTCATGTTCATTTTTTCATAGGAAACAATTTTTTTTTTGCAAAAATTACTCAGTGGACTTGTCTAAATTCAAATACCAAACGAGAACTTTCTATCTTGTACTTTTCTTAATTTATGCAGCTTTTTAGGTTATGTTACGTTATGTAGTAACACCGAAAATACAGGTGTTGAACTAATTATCCCTTTAGCATCGCTCAGTAGGAGACAAGGAGGTTCGTAGCTGGAAATGAATAAACACTATAAAAATAAAAAATATACATAATATATTTATTTGAAATTAATAATAAAAATAATAATGCAGCCTAAATGGAACGTACAAAATGAAAATAAAATAAAACCTTTCTTAAGGAAAAAAAACTTAATTTGGATAATTAACAAAATTCAAAATCTCTGATATTAAGATGACTCGACCACTGTTCTCCCAGACCACTAGTCCTCGTCTTCGAGGTCCAACCGGTCCTCGAAGAGAGATCAATAGGCCTGGACAAACACAGAATCTCTTTCCCACCAGGTCACTAGTCCTCTCTCCTAAGAAAGAGATCACTAGACCTACTGTAGAAAGAATGTGAACTCACCAGATCAGTAGTCCTCTCTTTGAGATCCAAATTGGTCCTCTAAGAGATATCACTAGCCCTAAAAGGAAGAACCAGGAACGACGTGTTCTACCAGATCAATAGTCCTCTCTTTGAGATCCTAAATGGTCCTCTAAGAGAGATCAATTATAGTCCTGGTTAAAAAACTGGCACGGAAGATTATCTTCCCTAGATCAATAGTCCTTTCTTTGAGATGCTAAATGGCCCTCAAAGAGAGATGAATAGTCCTAGAGTCAAAACACGAACACACGGATTTGCTGAAGGTAAGGGAAAAACAAATTAATTAATTAATCAAATTAAATTAATTAATCAATTTAAAACGGAATAATTAACAAAAGGGAAAATAATAATTAATTAAATTAAATTAATTAATTCACTCACCACGATGGTGAAGATGGAAGTCCCTTATCAAAATAAAGTGGGAGTTTACATTGGAAATCCGACGACCAATTCGTATTCACTCGACAACCAATAAGAACGCAGTAAAAGAAATTGGATACAAGAGCGATTATCAGTTATTTATTAAAAATAAATTAATAACTTTCTAATTACCCCGAGCTCGAGAATGAAAGATGGCTCAATGGAATCGCATTAAAATTACAAGAACATCGGTATAAAATTTGTAATTATCAATTAAAATTTCAGGTTTAAACTAATTAATAAAAATTATTTAAAGGGTGGAAATTACTTAGGTATGCTAATTAATTAAGAAAGTAAAAGAAAAAAACACTAATTATATCGTATCACTAATTATAACACTTCACGTGTTTTAAATTGAATTTAAACATTCAATAATTTTTGAAACCTATAATTAAAAAGTTTAGATTACGAATTAATCAACTGATAAAGTTGAATTAAATTATACAGGGTTGAAAATGGCTTCAGAGTTACACTAAAAATTAAACGGGACCTCTATCCCTTATTGTTGCCGAGTTACAGGGAAATCAGCGGGTATCAATGACAAGGCTAATAAAAATATTAAAATTAAAATTGGGTAATTCCCATCCAATCTCTTCGAGATTGGACTCAAATAATAGTGCTTGATGGGCTGAACAAGGAAAGGTAAAACTTATCTCCATTTTGATCTCGGGGTGGCGCTAGGGGAAAACTCGAAAACTAAAGAAAAAATGACAAGTAGCTGCTTTAAACGATACAAAATTTCGAAGATGCTGTAATAATGTACCAG
Source organism: Malthinus seriepunctatus (assembly GCA_963924605.1). Taxonomy (NCBI): domain Eukaryota; kingdom Metazoa; phylum Arthropoda; class Insecta; order Coleoptera; family Cantharidae; genus Malthinus; species Malthinus seriepunctatus. Next base: position 96,300,104 of record OZ004600.1, read on the forward strand.
TATTTTGGCCCAGCATCTGGATAAAATTCTGCATCGTTACAATGTTAATTATGTTACTTTATGTTATTTTTTACGATGAAAAATAGCGACTACAACTTTTTTTTTTCAGTTTTAGATGTTTTCTTATCAACGTATTTTTCTAAAACATTCAAAACTAAGTTTTAGTCGCTATTTTTCATCGTAAAAAATATTAACATAACATAATCTGATAAGCTGTGTAAATAAAGAAAAGTAGAAAACATAAAGTTCTAGTTTGATATCCGAATTTAGAGAAATCTACTGAGTAATTTTGCAAAAAATTGTTATGTCCTCTATAAGAAAATGAAAATTTGAACGTCGCGACGCTTAGCGTCGATGTGATAAATAGTCGAGTTTTGTATCGTTTGATAGCTTTTTTTACCTCCTAAAAAATTTTCTGGAAAATTTCTTTTCTCAAGTAAGCCATTTGAAACTACAGTCGAAAAATAAAATTGTATGTTTTCAGTTTTTCTGCGTTATCTCAGAAACCATTTAGAATTTTGTAATTTTCTAAACGGATCCTTAAAGGTCAGCGGAATATGCAATGTTAGTAACATTTAAAAGTTACTCTGTATGTCTGTCTACTTGATTGTTTATTTCCCTGTTTGTTTGAATATACATAGATGTTCTGTATGATAAGGCAAGAGTTCAGATTATATAATGAGCAACATCGTCTACTTGTCGTAACCTCCTGCGCTCAACATCGTTGAAAGAGCTCGAAAAGATTAAAAATGCGTCGCTGTAGTCAACCCCTGCGTATAGAACAGAATGTTGCAAGCCGAAACTGTGACCCTGTATACCTTAAAATTTCCCAATTTTCCCTAAAAAATTACAAACATTATATCATGTTAGTTATAGTTCTTAATAATTTTTGTTTAGCGTGTCAAAATGTATCACCAAAATACTTATCTTAATCATTACTGTTTTTGTAACACGATAAATGTGTTAAAATTACATAGAAACGCTTCATTAAGACCGTTAATGGCAATGATTTTATTTTCGATTAAAAGGTCGAAAAATAATTTACCGAAGTATTTTGGTTTTTTTATTAAAAGAAAAAAACACTTCCTCATAAAAGCGGTTTAATTCCTTAAACAACAATGGCATTACATTGCCAGCGGATTAAATCGAATCTATGGCAACTGGCGGCTAAATTTATTGAGTGCTAAGACGTAAAATAAGGTTAATGCTAGTGTCGGGAACCAAGATTTAACTCTATGCGATTTTAGAAGCTCGAAACACGATAAAGTCGAGTTGAATTTCTTGTTAAGATTAAAGAAGCCAAAATAAATACCGATTAAACATTATCATTTTGTTAAAGAAATCCTTAAATTTGATCACGTCAAATTTAACTACTTAAAAAGTTGTTAAAAGTGCAAAATTTTACAACCTATAAATTCTTTACGTGTATGGCACGATGCAGATTTTCGCAAAGCTATTTGCTTAATTGGCGCTGGTAAGATAGGTGAGAAGGAGGTTAATTACACCTAATAAAGTTTTCATAGGAGCACGCGGTGGATTTTCTAGTTCCTCCGAAGTTTAATAAAGAAACTCAAAGATCAATATTTTATTGGGTTAGAGCAAAGGTAAGAAATGTTTAAAACGTGAATACATAACTATAACAATAATACAACATGTAAATGACAGTAGAGGTACGTAAAGGTAAGCAATTTAAATTATAGAAAAGGTGAAGCTGACATACATTATAAAATGTGTTTATTTTAAATGACAGCTTACATTTCCTAAGAATCAAGTAATAATTTGAATAAAACATTTAGCAATGGCCATTTTAGCGGTACCGTTTCTTCCGTTTCATCGTCAGACCTTTTGAATATGAAGTATGAAAGCCGACCTATTTCAGCGACGACAATAAATCTATCCAACTAATGTTATACATTAATATTGATCAACAAATAGTAAGAACCACAAATGGATTTCGAGATTACATTACTTTGATTTTTGCTTTATAGACGAAACCAGAGAACAAGAATCGGCAGGGGCGTAACTACCAAGGTGTGGTGGTTGCAAGGTACAGTCAGCCTCACAATTATTGGCCACCCTGGCTATACGCCACGGTGGTTATTAGTAAACAACGACTAAAGAACAGAAGGGGAGGTTGCTGATTTACTACTTGTTGGCAAAATAAAATTACCCCTCAGTTTAAGTAGGGGGTGTTATGATGGTTGCATCCGCAATTCGTTCTAGAATCATAGCAGGGTGGCCAATAATTCTGAGGCTGACTGTACACGGGACCCCGTCCAACAAGAGTCCTCGACCGTTGTCATCTTCTCCCAAATTTACTTTTCTTTTTTAATTAATTTCGGCTGTCGTTTTACACTATGGGATAAATTGACTTAAGCTGAAGGCCCCAAAATCTAAGGGTCGCCGAAAATTTACAGCGTTAAAACGCGATGACCTTCAGATGACAAAATTATTTGTCAGCGGCACTTGGGGGAGTAAACCCCTGAGACTTCCCCCACAAGCGTACTTTCAGAGGCACCGATTAACTTTTAGCCCAAGGCACCATATGAACTCTAAAAACATCCCTAGAGCCACTGTTTTTAAAGATCGCAGAGAATCAAAATGGATCGAAACACTATTTATTTCTAATGAGCAGCTTCCTGACCTTTAGTTTTAAGAATTTACTACTTTCCAAAAAATATTAATAAAAACAGTACAAAGTTAATGACCCCAATATTAACACAGATAAAGCCGAAACTTTTTTTTAAATATTTGTTAACCGCAAGTTTAAACCTTGTTTGACCACTTCACAGTATATTTTCACGTGAAATGACTTTCAAATTAACCGCTATGTGACTGCATAAAATAATCCTACGTACATGGCTGACGGTGGTACCCGGGTACCACCTTGTTTTAATGCTATTATTATAATTCTGAGACTGGTCTATGGTGGTTCCTTGCATCGCGACCTCTCGGATCTATTGTGCGCCTCAGATTTCGTCTTCTTTTATGGGAGTTCTGTGCTTTTAATAGTCCATAATTTTCCCTATTGATAAGTTAGATAGTTCTCTTTGGAGCATCTTCTCTTTTCCGAGAATGCTGTAACGACTTCTTGTGAAAGCCTCACAGTGTAGCAGAAGATGAATTGGAGCTTCCTCCTCTGCACAGTGAATCTTCTTTTAGTCCCATCGTATGCAGGTGCTTTTTAAGTTGGCAATGGCCCGTTATTATTGCCGTTGCCAGCCGTAGTTCATCTCTGGTCATTCTGAGTAGAGAGAGAGTTCTTTTGTCAGAGGGTTTCTCCAGTAAGGCTTTAGAATGTCCCTGTCTAGGAGTTCCCCTCCAGTGTTTAATATACCACTTCACTAGCCGTAACTTTATTTCTTTCTTTGGCATAAGAAATACCAAAGGCTGGTTCTAGTCAAATGGGTTTTATATTGCTGCCCTTTTTGGCCAGATCGTTCGCTTCCTCGTTTCCTAGTATGTTGGCTTGAGCTTGCACCCATACCCAGTTGGCGAAATTTTTCCTCGCTGCATTCAGTCTGCAGGTGCAGTCCGTTACTAGTCCGGACCTCATCTCACAGGCGTTCAGCGCTTTGAAAGCTGCTTGGCTGTCAGATACCGCAAAGATTTTTTTACTGTTGCTTATAGACGAAAGCAGAGAACAAGAATCGAACATAATATTACTAAATATTAATAGCCCAAAGCACAAAATAACTGATGTCCGTTTGAGTTCCACTTGGTATGTAATTTTTGAAGAAAAAGGTTTCTAAACAACAATTGAGTGAGAAAGAGTATCAAATACCTTTGCGAGAATCAGAAATATATCATCTAAAGGTTTTGGTACTTTGTATCCGCTTCCAGGATCAAAATCAATTATTTAAAGACTTTTCGTCTAAATTAAATTAGAAAGTATACATCCCTATGACCGAGATATCCTATCACCATACTGTATACCTACTGAATCCTATAATGTGAGACCTGCAAAATAGGGCGTTATGCTTACAATTTTCTATTGTAGGTCCCACTACTACAATTAACTATTTAGTATTTCTTCTTTTCTATGAGTTCAATGTGTGTAACAACGCCATAAAACAATAAAACCTAAAATTATGAGAAAACTTGTTTAACTTATCTAAAGTAATTTACATTATACGAAATATGAAATTTAAATTCGTTGAAGTTACATCATTTTATGAAACGGTACTTGTAATTGTATTATTTGGAATTGAATTTTCAGAAAGTTTAGTTTTTCGTGATCTCATTCCAAAGGTTAGGATGAGATTTAAAAAACTATGAGCACTATTTTTTAAAACTGAAGTAGTTAAGAGTTAGAAAAGCAGAAAATAGTTGTTAAAGTTGTTTTTCTGTAGTCGTACAATGGGTAGGTACAATCGCTAGGAAAATAATGGATTCTTTTGAAAATAGATTCAACTTTAAATATTTAAATTGTTTCTCAAACATCTCTTATGTAAAAATAGACAAATGAATTACGTAAATGTACCTACAGTAGGTAAATGTTGAAGTAAAGATAGAGGAATTTCATGGCTGAAAATCACAGCTTCAAAAGCTAAAATCGTACGAGAACGCTATTCTTGAAAATTATTGGCCCAAATTTAAAATTGACAAATCTTTCAAAAGATGACTTTAAGGGTTTTGAAATGATAAAACGCTCGACCCCTTTCTCTATTAACAAAGAAAAGTACCTTTTCTGAAGACTGTTACTGTAAAACGAAGTACTTAGTTGTTTTTATATATTAACGATCTTTGCGGGCGAATATGTCGAAAACTATAAGGAATAAAGAAAAAATGTATATAAACAATCTTGTAGAAAATTTCATAAGCTTTCATTTTGCTCCGAACATTTTTTCGTTAAAACCCACTGTTTTTGAGATATAAGCAAAAACCCCAAAAATCGAAGTTTTCCACTTCTCTAACGCTTAGTCCTGCTGAATACCCTTTTTTTGGGTGTTCGTGGACTAGGCCAATGGATAAGTACATCTTACCTTGCATAAGGTCATGTAGTTCTGGATTTTAGATATGTTGTATGTACCTAACCCCTTATTAAAAACCCAAGTTTTGGAATTCGGCGCGCCTGTGCGCGCTTCAGTACTATCACTTTTGTGTCACTTTTTTCGATTTTTGCTCAATAACTCTTTACTAGTACGACCTACAAAAAATATTAATATTACCTGTTTTCTAGAGCACAAAATTTGCTACAATTTATCCCAATAACGTGTTTTTCTAAACCATACAGTTACCGAAATACAAAGCTTCAAAGTACAAAATTTTTCAAAAAGTTAGGGAAAACTACCACAAAAAAGACAGTGTTCATCATCTTAACGGTTTATTGGTTCAATTTAAAGACAACATGAGTAACACTTTGTAGCCATATGATAGATCTGTGCATAAAAAATTACAAATATGACCACAATACGAAGAATATTTTATACAGGGTGAGTCGGGAGGAACGCACCAAACGCCAAGGGTGTATTTTACATTTAAATATAAGACGAAAAAACCCAAAAGTTGTAGTCCGATTTTTATTGGTTTTCAAGTTACAACGACTTAAAAGCTTGAATCGTTAGTAATATAATTTCATTAATTTATAAAAACACCCTTTTTTTAACTTTAAAGCTCTTTATTGCGGTAACATGGTTTTCTAAACCTCATATTTACGGAAATACAGAGCTTCAAAGTATAAAAAGTGGGTTTTTCAAAACTAATGAAATTTATATTACTAAATATTCAAACTTTTAAGTCGTTGTAACTTGAAAACCAATAATAATCGGACTACAACTTTTGGATTTTTTCGTCTTATATTTACATGTAAAATACCCCTTTGGCGTTTGGTGCTTTCCTCCCGACTCACCCTGTATAAAATATTCTTCGTATTGTGGTCATATTTGTAACACAGATGATAACATGCACAGATCTATCATATGGCTACAAAGTGTTACTCATGTTGTCTTTAAATTGAACCAATTAATCGTTAAGATGATGAACACTGTCTTTTTTTGTGGTAGTTTTCCCTAACTTTATGAAAAATTTTGTGCTTTGAAGCTTTGTATTTCGGTAATTGTATGGTTTAGAAAAACATGTTATTGGGATAAATTATAGAAAATTTTGTGCTTTAGAAAATAGGTAACATTAATGTTTTACGTAGGACGTACTAGTAAAGAGTTATCGAGCAAAAACCGAAAAAAGTGACACAAAAGTGGTTGTACTGAAGCGCGCACAGGCGCGCCGAATTCCAAAACTTGGATTTTTAATAAGGGCCTAGGTACATACAACATATCCAAAATCCAAAACTACATGACCGTTTGTAAGGTAGCATACGCTTATTACGACCTGTTTACTGGCCTACTGTTCGTTAGTGTTCCATTTCGAACGCGAAATTAAATATGCGCATGCGTCTGATGATTTCAAACGGTTGGCAGCTGCTGCAAAAACAAACCTAATTTAAACAAAATGAGATGTTTGCAATTTCTATTTCATACGCCAAAACATTACGACTTAACCAAACATACTGCAAGACAGATTTATGTTGGCGAGCGGTGGGAATGCGAAGATACCTAAATTGGTATTTGTCCCCACCAACGCAGTAGTGAACGTATTTAAATTATTAAAGGGGCGTGGCCAAATCTATGCAAACTTGTCCCTACCGCTCGCCTTCAGGGATCTGTGTTGCAGTACCTTTGTATTAAAATGCACCCTTTCTAAGTTGTACTTTGAACAACCACCACAGTATAATAATATGCTACGCATACAGTAGTGCCGACGTGCAAAAATTGTGTCGCTAATATTGTTTTGCGCATGCGTGAATTTGTACTATCCGATTAATGGCGGGTTATTGTTGAATACTACAGTGCACATTCAATATAGTCACCTATGATAAAAAAAACCAGGCAACTATTTTTTATAAATTTTATGTCGGCATGAACGAGCATGAATGACAAATCGAATGTGCACGTTATTATTATATTTTTTATAAATTAAATATTTTTTATTTGCATCAAAAACCGAAACGGAAGGTACCTTGTACTAATGAAACATGATTTCAATACATTCAGATACTTATTTATGCTACCCTTTACAAATAGATATAAAAATAACAGTGACAGCTGACAGAACCTATAAAAATAATTTTGAATTTACGCGCGCTTATATACTTCATACTATCCGATTAATGGCGGATGGTGTTCAAGGTCACTGATTTTGGCGACAAGAAATACAATGGTAACCATGGGGTTGTCACTACTGTATGCGTAGCAAATAAGTATGCTGTGCAACCACTACAAAAAATAGAATAATAATTGATAACAAACGATACAAAGACATAGACAGAAATTGTGAAGTGTTATGACCTTATAATATGTTTTGTAGTCAATAAAAAAAGATTTGAGTTCGTTAACAATATTTGTAGTTATTTCAAAGTTTTTGCCAATTAATTATTAATTAAAACCAAAGTTACAATAATTATTATACACCTATAATAGTAAGTTGGTTTTATGCAATATAATTTTAATTAAATTTGTTTGAAAATCTATCCTACATAAAACAATTGATTCAAAATAAAATTAGTTTCTAAAATTAAAGTTGTAACGAAGTTAAGTTGAAACAAAAAGCTTCAGTTACTTTAACGTAACTGTTTATCAATATAACAGAAATGCAGTTTGTTCTTGTTATGCTGATTAATACAAAATTTTAGTACCAGCAATAATATTCTGTGCAGCTCTGCGTGTTTCTGTACATTTTCTAAGATACAAAATACATATTCATAAGATGAATAATGAATATTCAGTCAATTCCTATTTAGCACTTTCGAAGTTGGAAATGAAAACTGTCACTTTCTAGGTAAGAGTTTTAATGAGCAAGAAAACTATTAAGTGCATCAGGTAACTAATTCAAAATACAAGAAGGCTTCATTAATCATTAACTCTTTACACAAACTTAAATTAGCTATATTATGTGTATGTGTTTACCTGTTTACGTAATAATAAAATAAGATATCAGCCTACTGCCTACACGTTACACGTTTTAACTTATACGAGCTTATTATTATTATATTAAGAAAATGGTTATTTTATAGAGAAAATCGACGAATTTGCATAAAAAGTATATAGAGGAGAAATTTTTATTGGACGCCTTGAAGAAATTTAAGCGTTTAATTTTACGATTTTATGCAGGGAACACGTGTATTAAGTACACTATACTTTTCTTACGTTATACATTAAACTACCTGCACTAGACGCATTAGCATATTGTAATTTAACTTATTTATTATTTAGAAAAGCATTCTCTATTTACTTGTAATTTAAACATAATTTTTAATTACTCTATCTTGGGAGAAAATTAGTTTTCGTAATTCCAAAGTGAAACATTAACGTGTGTTTGTATAAAGGAGAAAGCATTTTAATGACTATGCAAAGATAAACACAGTTTTCTTATGTGGCATAGATTTCAAACAGATTTCCAAAAACTACTACTATACACTTGCTGTTTAAGACGCTTTTGCATGCCAGTTGGCCATGCTTTTTTAATTAGGTTGTCTACCTAATAATAAGATTTTGTTGATAAAATTAGTGAAATTAAAAACGACAGGAGTTTTCTAGAATTTCTATTTATACGTTTTTCTTTTCTGGCCAACGTCTTTAACCGTTATGTTCGCGGATAGGTACCCGGGTACCTTTAGCGTTTTCATTTACGTTTTTTCTTATGTTTAAGTTGAAATTTTCAGATAATCCTTTGTGACTTCCTAAAACAATCAATTTTAAATATATTTTCACCAAAAAAATTGCAAAAAACTTTTTTGAAGAGTTAGTTTTAAGTCAAAGCATATTCATAGTCCTCTAACGCACGGACGAGGTACCCGGGTACCTTCATGCATTTATATGGGAATTAGTACCAAAATTAAGAAAATAAATAAATAAAACCCAGGTTATTTTTTTATTGATTGATAATAATAATATTAATGATCGATTTTACTGATTTGGAAAATCATCTTTTCCCAAAAAAAATTTTTTTTTTCTGAAAACTGTCACTAATAGTTTCCTAATTATTTTAGCACGTTCGTTACAAACTGGAGTAACTCCAAATGTAATCTCTACTTACAAAGCTCTAAAACTCTGGTATAGTAAGAGTTTTCCATTTTCGCTATTTCTGTAACAATTTTCTTGAAGAACCCTGAGCGCTAAAGCCAGTGTCTGATGTCGCCAATCAGATTTTCTTGTTCGGTGAAACCCAAATACCTTATCTCCTAGAGATGGGTCTAATAGAATCACCTTGCCCATAGTCTATTATTATCAGTCACAAAAACAGCTTTTGAGATATCTTCGGCATCCGCATTGGCGTTGTTCTTTTGGCACTTCTTCCCCTAATCATCATCACTGATTTAAGTTGGCAAATTTTGCTCATTCAGCAAAGTATCTTCTACGTCTATAAGATCTACCAGGTCTTCATGATCTAAATCTTTTAGTGACTGCGGTAAAAGTCCTCAGACTCACCTTGCTGAACTGCATTCTTGTTATTACGCAAAGAATCGTCATCTATGACCTAAGAGGCTTTGTAAATATTTTTTTATGCAGTAGCGTAACTACAAATTCTGTCCCCCCCCCCTGTTTAATTCACGAGCCCTTTCAATTTCGTAAAAAAAATTTAAACCACTATAACTTTTGAGTGTGATTTCAAAATATTGTTTTAGACTAAGCCCCGAATCCTTTATTTCTCTCTGCTCTACCTCGACGTTAAGGGGGTGTAAGGGGTATAGTTACGCCAATGGTTTGATGCTCTTAGATGAGCCTTAATTAAAATCAAAAATAAAATTACATTTCTAACACTAAAAAAACAACCTTTCAACTTTGTTTTTTGCTCTATAAAAGAAATATGCTGACTGCAGTTTTTTTATTTCTTAAAATAATGATAACAAACATCCCACGCACTCTAAAATTCATTATTTATCTTCTTTGATTAAAGAATAAACAACTTATTCTAAAATTAATATAAACTAAATATTAAAATCGTCCATTTTCCATAGTAAATACATGTAGGTACCGGGGTACCTCATCCGTGTGGAATATGAATAAAAATTCTTCGCGAACATAACGGTTAATGTCCTCTTAAGGTTTAGAGCGTACCCATAGACAAGTTTAGTGATGACCCTGTATAGATGGACGTTCACACAAATAGACGTTTGAAGAGAAGATCCAGTATTTAGTAAAAGCAAAAGCTATCTTAATACAAATGAATAAATTTTAGACTGATAAAAAAGAAAATTCTCCGTATTTACAGCTAAATAAGTTAAGTAATCCGATACCGTTTACTTTATTTTAATTGAATCTTATAATCAATTGGATTATGTAAAGCAGCGCTGAAATTTCCGTTTATTTTTTTAAGTTATATTTCATTTTAAGTATTTAAGAAACAATATTGATTTTACAGGAAACGACGGTAATCTAATTACCTACTAAAAAATATCTGTTGTGTCAACACAAGACTTTCCGATTGAGTTGATTATTTTAAGACCAAAACAGTTAGAAAACAAAAGAATACTGAACATTTTTATAATCACTGATTAAAAATAAATAAAAGTCAAAATTTTTTGACAATTGTCAGAAACGTCAGCTGCCAAATATTATTAGATATTTGATTGCGTAAAAACTCTTTTAAAAACAAAATAATTTAAAAAATTTTTATATCATTGAATAAAAAAAAAGTTCTCTATCGGATGATTTAAAAAAAATTATATAGTTCCATGTAAAAAACACAAAATTTCCTTAATTGCACGCCCCCTAGCGGACCGATTTTGAACAAACTCCTTTCTGCACTCCGTCGTTATCTGATAAGACCCTATACCAAATTTCAAGTCAATCGGTTCGGCCGTTTCAGAGATTTCGTGGGGAACTACATCCACACATACATACACACACACAGACTTTTTTCTAAAAATGGTCTAGATCGACTCGGGGGACCTCAAAATACATATATCCGGTGTTATCTCAAAAAATTTTTTTTACGCCATTACAATACTTTCCTTTAATACCTTAAGGTATCGGAAAGTAATTTACTAACGATCATGAGTAAAGTTTGTTGTTCAGCAGCGTCATTAACATAAACAATCTTAAAAAACACTAAAGAACGAAAGGGACGTACAGCAACAATTTTTTATTGTGACGAGGGGTGGGAATGAGCAGATACCTAAATAAGTATTTATTCCGAGAGGTCAACCACTGTTCTGAATTTGTACACTGACTGTAAATGACTGCCTATGACTGCATGTGCTATGGCTGCCACTGACTGCAGATGACTACCGTTAGCAGCTCAATTTTTGTAAATTGAATGCAGAGAGTGGATAAACCCTCGATTTATCCCCACCAACGCAGTAGCCAACGTATTTAAATTATTAAAGGGGCGTGACCAAATCTGCGCAAACTTATCCCTACCGCTCCTCAAGTTAAATTTGTTTAGCAATATTTGACAAGTTCTTTCCAGAGGCGTAACTAGGAGAGCTTCCAAGGAAGGCAAGTGACCCGCAACCCCCAACACCTGAAAGGTGTATGATACTGCAAATATTTGGAAGTTCTGATACAAAAATTTATAAGCCCTTTAGTTCTTAAAAGCTTTCTCGTTATCCTATTCTCTTTTATTCCGATCAGACAGAACCTGACTGGACGGGACTGTTTATAATACAGTGCCGCTTACAAAAACCCCGGAAAATATGCGAATTAATTTACAATGGAAACAATTTGGACCAATCATGGGTCGGAATTTGTTTCAGTACACTTTTGCACACAATTCTTTGGCATAAATACCTAACCCCAGTTACTTTTTATATTAAAACACTTTCAAAAAATTTAAAGTGGATTTTAGTTTGTGCGATACTTCTTCTTTATAGTGGTTATATGCCTGGTTAAGCAGAGCATAGTAGTAAAAAGAAATGCCTAGTTTACTTACGTGTACAATTTTCAGATTTTAAAACCACAAATCTAGAATGATGGTTCAGAGTTTTTAGGCCCTCGTGCTATGCGGAACCAGATGAATCCCATCGGTTCAGCGGTTACATCAACTGAAACAAATGAAAACAAATAATAATTAAAAGCTTAGCGAGACCACGGTGTAAGATATAAAAAGTGTAACGGGTGCAGAGTGCAGAGGCCGAGAGTGAGATACGCACCGCTACCCTTATTTCTTGATATATTAGCATTGAATCTTATGGAAAGCAAGCGTTTTAAGTTAAGTGAGTTTATTTATTTTAAATAAAACAATTTACAAGCTTGGAGCGTGGTAATTCCGCTCATTTAGCTCTATACTTCTATAACACATCATAGTGCCATACACTACGATACCCGTAGTGCGTCTCACTCGCACAATCTGGTGAAATTTGTTATCCATTTAGTCGGCTTGTTGCTCCACCTTATATATTATACACCGTGGTGAGACTAACAAATAAGGGGCAGAGGGCTTTGGAAATTACGAACAAGTGTCTTACTTTATTTAACCTCTTTGCAATACAATTAAATTTAAAGAGGGGAGAGGGGAGATGGTAAAATCTGTAATATCATGAAGTCCAAGTTAATAACTTATAGCTGAGCGGTGCTTACTGCCCTAAAAAGTTTCAAAGTAGCTTTTAAATTGTTGCTTGAGTGCATCAATGATTCGAATTAAATATCTACAAATGGCCATGTATGTACAACTTTGCGTGCTCAGAGGTCATCGATAAAACGATAAAAACTAAAAAAAAAAAAAAGAGTTGAGAAGTTGGTGAGAAAAGGCTTGATTAGGATTATTCCGCCTATTGGGACCAAAAATCTAGATGTAGAGAATGCAATGAAGCGGGTGAAACGACGGATAATGTGCAGCTAACACTACCATGCAATAGGGGCGTTAGAGAATCAATACTAGAGAAATACCAACATTGTCACTATAATGGACACTATTCCCACAATTATTTTTGGGACCACCTATTTGGACCAAAACTCTAGATGCAGAGAATGCAATGAAGCGGACAAAAAGATGGCTAATCTGTAGCTATCATTGCTCTGCGATAGAGCACATTAGAAGATCAATACTGGCATCACGTTGCCACTATAATAGACACCTTTTCCTACATTATTTTTGGGACTGCGCCTATTGAGACCAAAACTGTAAATGTAGCGTATGCAATTAAGCTGAAGAAACGATGAATAATCTGCAGCTGTCACTGCCCTGCGGTAGCGCTCATAAGAGGATCAATACTTAAGGAATACTGGCCTAACATTGCCACTATACAGGGTGATTTTTTTAAGTGGTATTAACATTGGGATCTCGGAAAGCGTAAGAGTTACGAGGTTGGTTAAATTAGCAAAAAGTTGCATATTTTGATGATCTTTAAGTATCCGTTTAGAAAATTTCAAAATTCAAAATAGTTTCCGAGATAATGCAGAAAAACTGAAAATTGGCAATTTAGTTTTTCGACTGTAGTTTCAAAACGGCGTAATTTAAAAAAAAATTTTGGGAACATTTTTTAGGAGATCAAAAAAGCTATCAAACAATACCAAACTCGACTTTTTATCACATCGACGATAAGCGTCGCGACATTCAACTTTTCATTTTCTTATGGGAAATCCATCACTTTTTTAACAAATATTACTCAGTAGGCTTGTCTAAATTCGGATACCAAACGACAACATTCTATCTTGCACTTTTCTTTATTTTCACAACTTTTGAGGTTATGTTATGTTACGTAATATTAATATTTTACTTTATGTTATTTTTTACGATGAAAACTAACGATTAAAACTTAGCTTTTACATTTTTGAAAATTAAGTTGAGCTGGAAATAAAGATAAATCAAATTATTATTTATTAAATCTTAGTAATGAAATTTTATTTCCTGATTAAATTATTTCTCTAAAACTCTAAAAACTAGGTTTTAGCCGTTATTTTTAATCGTAATAAAAATAAATAACATAAACTAAAATATTTACATTACGTAACATAACATAACCTGAAAAGGTGAAAATTAAGAAAAGTACAAGATAGAATGTTGTCGTTTGGTATCCGAATTTGGACAAGCCTACTGAGTAATATTTGTTAAAAAACTGATAGGTCTCCCATAAGAAAATGAAAAGTTATACGTCGCGACGCCTAGCGTCGATGTGATAAAAAGTCGAGTTTGGTATCGTTTGATAGCTTTTCTGATCTCCTGAAAATTTTGGGGGAAAATTTTTTTTCTAAAGTACGCCATTTTGAAACTACAGTCGAAAAACGAAATTGCCGATTTTCAGTTTTTCTGCATTATCTCGGAAACCATTTTGAATATTTGAGTTTTTTAAACGGATTCTTAAAGATCATTAAAATATGCAACTTTTTGCTAATCTAACCAACCTCTTAACTCTTACGATTTCCGAGATCCCAATGTTAGTACCACTTAAAAAAATCACCCTGTATAAGAGATACTTCTCCTACCATTATTTTTGGGACTGCGCCTATTGGAACCAAAATTCTAGATGTAGAGAATGCAATGAAGCTAAACGACAGCTACTGCAGCTGTCACACTGCTCTACGATAGCGCACATTAGAGGATTAATACTAGGAGAATACTAGCCTAACATTGCCACTACAATGAACAATTCTCCCACCATTATTTTTGGGACTGCGCCTATTAGGATTAAAACTCTAGATGTAGAGAATGCAATGAAGCTAACGAAACGATGGCTAATCTACAGTTGTCACTGCCCTGCGATAGCGCACATTAGAGGATCAATACTTCTTCTTCCATTATTTTTAGGTTCATCCAACGGTTGAAATGAATTCAGGCCAAAAAAAGAGATAGGATGAAAGCTATACAAATAGAGATTGGGACCCACAATCCTTAATCCTAAATAAAGCTTTAAGATATTAATTTTTCCACAACTGCATTTCAAGTTATCACAGTTATCACCCAATTCAAGGGGGGGGGGGGGGCAAAATCCCCCTCCCGAAGTTTTCTCGAGGAGTTCTGACTTTTTTAGGGATCTTTAGGATGTGATCTACATTGAGACCAAATCTCAAAATGTTAGGACGACTTCAAGTCCTTCATTATTATTCATGTTAATTAATGTTACTTACCCCTTTATACGACACGAGATAATAAAGCACTTCAAGGTATCCTAAAATTTTGAAATTTAGTCTCATTGTAGACTAAAGAGAGAGCTTCTAAAACTTCGCAATTTTTTCCTTTTTACAATGATTTTAATCCTATTTCTACTTAGTGTAGTGAACGAGGGTTTTACTGCTAAGAACCCACGCCTTGAACGAATTTAGATGAAATTCTTTTTATTCAGTTCTAAAAACCCTAAAGATCAAAGTTTATATTGTTAAAAAGTGTGCATTTGTCTCATCATCTTTTTAAACCACTTCTTGTGAATTGAATTTTGAAAATCATAAAAATTAGCTGAAAAAGAATTTTTATTTCAAAATTTTGGGTGCAAATGCTTACGCGTTTGATAATTAGTAACTAAGCAACAAGTTTCAAAAATGCATGATGAAATTCTTATTAACATTTAATTAACAAGAAGTGAACCTAGAAGTGAAGCACTTCTAGGCATCTCAGAAACTTCAAATTTGGTTCCAATGTCTATTTTGTCCTCAAGATTAATAAAAAAAGTCTTCAAGTCCTGAAAACCCTCTGGGAGCCGATTGAATGGCGAGGGGGGACGCCCCCCATACTTTTTAGAGGAAATCAAACCTTTTTAGGGATCCCTAGAGTGTAATGTACAATGACACCAAATTTCATCTTCTTAGGATGCTTAAAAGTGCTTGTGACTGAAAGTAACAAAATCACAAGAATTGGTTAAAAAGGTGATGAGGCAAATGCACACTTTTTTACAGTATAATAAACTTTGATCTTTAGGGTATAAAGAACTCAATAAAAAAAATTTGAACCTATGATCAAGGCGGCTAAATGATCTCCTATTGTGACAGATATTGCTATACATTTTCGATGTAGCTCTTGACATGAATAAAACATAATATAAAACTCTCAATAAGGTTTATATTAAAATATTTACAGGTAATCTGACCAAAAGTTTCCAATTAGAAACATTATTAATTAAAGAGGGATTGGGATAAAATTAAAACTATAAATTGTTTCCATATTAAACTTTTCACTCAGACCTATACTATTTTGTTACGCCACTGCCTTTTTTTCTTCATACGGCTCATACCTTGTTAATAAATTATAGAGTAGGTACATTACTATACATACTTAAATGAACGCACAGGCTAGTAAAACAAATATAAGTACCTAGTAAAATTTTAATCGGATAAAAGAAAATACCCTCAGTACCTACGTTAAGCTTAATTGAAACGTTTATTATAACAAATGTAATTTTTAGTACAAATTTGTTTAATATTCAATTTCTGAAATCCATCACCCTAGTTAATAATTATAAAGTTCATGTGTAAACTAATTCACTAATCTTGGGTGTTTATACTTAGTATGGATATATTGGGCGAAGCTATTAGAGCTCTGGTCAGGCACACCACAACTTGTCCATTAAATGTAAAGTTGAGTACTAACCTCAAAGGATTATGGCAAATGGACTTTAGTTACACTTACTAAAGAGCTTTGCATATTCAATAGGCTATACTCTCTTATTCTTGACTATTTATTTTCATCCATTCGTGACGAGTAATGAAGTGTTAGTAGTTAACACTTCAAACATCAAATATAAAAAATTTATCGATTAAATTTACGTTTATTTTCGAAATTCATATTTTAAATAATTATTTTAGAGTTGGGAATATGGGAAGTTTGGAAGCTTTTAGGTAACTTTTAAATTCTTTAGCAAGTCAAACCTACAAATCGTTTCTAGAGCTATGAGTATAAGTTATAATTAAACGTACCTATAGGTAATAACGAAATACCAAATACAAATTATTGCAATAAAATTTATATTTTTTTTATTATCACTCAAACTGAGACTTTTCTGTGTGATAAAGATTTCACAAAGCTCTTTGGCTAGACACTCCTAACCTCTTGCTCACCCTGTGACCTCTATCAATATAAGCTTTACACTTATGTTAATTTGCAACAAGTTGCTAATTAATTCAACAATTAGCTCGCCGGTGTTTTCAGTTGAACTTGATGCTTGAACTCCAAAGAATCTCAGATTATTACAAGAACTGCACTGCTTGAAATAAATTATCGACAGCTGTCTCCTCGTATAATCGGCATTACAAACAATTAACTTGCTATTAAGATTATTTAACTTCTCCAACTCGTCAATCAAAAACCTTCTCGCAAACGCCTTAAAAATGTAACATCAACTATATTTAGCTTTTTTAGCTTCTAAGGGACATATTCGAGCATATTAACCCCTATTATACAAATGGGACACCAAAACTCAGATTGTTATCAATAGTTTCAATATAGAAGTTTTTCATGAGCTCCAATACAGTAACTGAACGGTATCAAACATTCTGAAAAGCCATTAAATTAATTCAGATATTCTTTAAATACCCTATATAAAAATTTTAAGCCTCCAGTGCCTAATATTGACATAAGAGAGAGTATGTAAAAAAGTTTAAGCTGTTTTTTGTCATTTTTAAATTGATTTTTAATACATTTTAAGTAGACTCGTTTTGTAAGAAGTTTAAAATTTGTAGAAAACTTTATTAAGTTTTCATATCCTTCAAAAATTTCCATTATGAAAAACTTGCATGTTATACAACTGCTCTAGTTAAAGTAACATAAACTAAACTTGATATATTTTGTAGTTTTATAGTTAACAGAAATAAAATAAACATTTAAGGGCTTTTTTATTAATTTTAATTTTTTTTTAGTGCATCAGTTATGGCCGTTTGCACTAACGGTAAGCAACGACTTACGAATCCCCTAAATTATTTTATTAAATTAAGTTATTATTATGTCGATTTAAATAATTATACTTAAATGCCACTCAAATAAAATGTCTAATTTTCGCAAATACCTCTATAAATATAAAATTTATGTATATCGATAAGAGCGGTTAGTACCTAGCTACTTCCTAAGGTTTAGAGTCCAGTGCAGTTGTGCAATTTTAGATGGTGAACCCGGCACAAAATAATCTAAAAGATAAACCTTTGTTATTGTATAGTAAATACTTATAGTTCTTATTATCATACTAAAAGTCACCATCCCTTCGAGGGAAAAAACCCTCCAAAATCGGATGTTTGAAGCCCTAAAATTACACTTTTTTTCATATTTTTGCGATTACCTTAAAAACCATGTGTCAGCTAAAAAATTATAAAGAGACAAAAATTGAAACTACTAAAAAAATATGCAATGGAAATCTAACATTCTTAGGTACACAGCTAAAATAATATAACTTGAGGAGCGGTAGAGATAAGTTTGCACAGATTTGGCCACGCCCCTTTAATAATTTAAATACGTTGACTACTGCGTTGGTGGGGATAAATACCAGTTTAAGTATCTGCGCATTCTCACCGCTCGTAAGCATAAAAAATTATTGCAGTAAGTAGTACTTTTACCACCCTGGGTAGCTTAGTGGAGAAGGGAGGGTTCGTCGTTAGCACACGGCCAACAATGAAAAAAAAATATTTATTAAAAATAAAAAAAAATGGTTCTAAGTAGTACCCTTAGGTACACGTACAACATAAAAAGTTAAAAAAAATACAATACCTCTATCTACCCTTAGGTACGAGTAAAAAATTTAAAAAAAATTAAGAAAGATATTTTATCTCTATAACTCGGCTCTTGTCTTCATTCACCAGATCCCGAGTCCTCTCACAAAGAGAGATCACAGGGTCCTGATGAAAAAACAGGGACTTCGTCCACCAGATCCCGAGTCCTCTTACGAAGAGAGGTCACAGGGTCCTGATGAGGAAAGGGAGACTTCGTTCAACAGATCCCGAGTCCTCTTACGAAAAGAGGTCACAAGGTCCTGCTGAGAGCACAAGAGGGTGATGATCACCAGATCCTGAGTCCTCTCACGAAGAGAGGCCACAAAGTCCTGATGAAACAGGGGTTTCTTTTACCAGATCCCGAGTCCTCTCACGAAGAGAGGTAACAAGGTCCTGATGAAAGTGCAGAGAATTCGTCCACCAGAGGACGATTATAGGCTTAATTTTTTGTTTATTTATACTTGTTAAACCCTGACTACATAGTTTTCGAGATAATTAATATTTCAAACCCAATTTTGGGAGAATTTTCCCCTCAAAGGGGTAGGGCTTTTAGTATGATAATTAAGGGTATAATTACTAAATAAGAGCGAACGTTTCAGCTTTAGATTATTTGGTCCGGGTCCACTGGAGTAGTTACAGAAGAAGCAGATGCAGTGGTGACACAAAAGCTTATACAGCTGGTATGAAATGCTCCCATACTTTCAGTTCTTGATTGGAATTGGATACAAACCATAATTTACCAGAATATATTGGAAGACGGTCCAACGACACAGATAAGTGAACTAAGGAATAATAAAGTTGAATTTTCAGCTTGATTTTATTTTAAATATTTGCAGCTTTGCAGAATATTTTCGACCTGGTAGTTACTGAACTCGACTAATGCCTCGTCCACCAATTTTTTCAGATTATCAATTTTCTATAAGAGCGACTTTTGAAAAACTTGAAAAACTTAAAAAACAGGCCACATATTAGAATTAGGATTAGAATTGTTAGGATGGAGAGTAAACCGAGGTTTATGCGCACTTAGGCCCTTTTTAGGCACTTTGAATAAAATCATTGTGCTGCCTCCCTTAAGCAACCCCTTCCGGACCTTCAGTCCTTGATCCATCCCAACCTTTGGATAAACTCAAGGATACTGGCGAGTGAAGTGTCGCTGATACTAATCATGTTAGGCCATGTTAGGCCAGTATTACCCTAACATGGATCCTCGAATTAGCGTTAACGTAGGGCAGTGACAAAGCACGTGTTACATTCTTTCACCCGCTTCGTTGCATCATCTACATTTCTACAATTTGAGCTGTTAGCAACACCCATTCTGTACAGATGCTTGATCAGTCGACAGCGTCCTGTGAGAGTGCCAGCTATGGCACGTAGGTTCTCACGAGACAACCGTAGGTAATAATTAGCATACTTTTTAGGTGGTGCTTTTATAGCTATTTTGGCAAACTTGCAGCTGGTACAGTTAGCTCAACGTTTCATGTGGGCTATCAGCGTGTTACTTTTCAGTAGAGTGTCGAGGGTGCTGATTGAGGGAGTAATAGATGGCTCAGGGCCAACAGGCCAGGTCACATATTCCAAGGTACCATATTTAGCTACGTCGGTAGACAAAGGGGTTTTGGTATGTATAATATAACACTTAGGACCGTTTTACATGGAATAAATAATGTACTAACCTGTTAGTACTAAATTAACTCAAAGAGCAAAATCAAGGGAATCTAACGTCGTGCAGTGAAGTGCGTCGAAATTTCTGCTCTACTCTCTTTCTACTTTCTACGAAAGTAAAGCTTGGATTTCCATGATTTTGCTCCTTGAGTTGATTCAGTACTAAAGGTTAGTACGACATTTAGTCCATGTAAAACGGCCCTTATGCACGACTTCTTTATGTCATGCTTACTCGAATTTACGATGGCTGTACTAAAAGGAACATTAAAATTATATTAAAAAAGCTCTAAAATATAAATGTAAAACTACTGAAAACATCAAGTTTAGTAGTTTATTTCAGCTTTTTCGCAATGAATTGTTTTGTTTAAAACTTATAATGACTTAACTGTACTATTTTGTTTTTACAATAGTTCATGCAACAATAGTATTAAACCGTGTATTTATAAGAACTTTGCATAAAAAATCTTAGTAAATTATTCCATCATATTTTCGTTGTTGCATTGAAATATATTTTTATTTTAAAGCTCACTGGCACTACAAACATGATGCATTACCCATAAAATTTATAGATTTCAACACCATGCATCTTAGTACTTTTTTTCAAAATTAAAGTTTAGAATTTTTAAAGAAAAATTTTTTATCTTGAATAAAAAAAGCGTTTTTTAAGAAATTTAACACAACACATTTTATAAAATTGTTTGTATTTTCTTGTATGCCATTGTCATTGAAAACTTCCTTCTATTTTGATGTTCTATCATTGAAAGCAAGTGTTTGTGTCAGCAGTTTTTAGATGTGTTCATTACTAAAGAAACGCATAGTGAGATAACACTTGAAAATGGATAAGAGGTTCAAATCAGGGCTAAGAACTTTTATCTACGAATTTTAACAAAAGAATTTTAAAGTGTGATAAAAACACCATTTAATTTAATTAAATCAACTTAAATGAAATCGTTCGTACCGTTCATTACAGAGCTTTAATAATCGACTACGATAATGACATTCAATTTGAATAAAGCGCTTTAATTGCTACCAACTTTAATTTGTAATTAGAACATAATTGCAGTCATTATTGCAAGAATCTCTTCGTATATATGTAACCATTGACGTAAATGGATGAATTAGAGTTAAAGTGAAATATTGGTATGGATGTACTGATGTTTGCTATTAGGAGAATTCTGTTATTGTAATATTGACTTGAAATACCCATAATTTAAAGAAAATTGTTCAGTTTGCTTTCAAGTTGCTTTTGTTTGCATATCCAAAATATCTTCGTCGTTCTAAATATGAATTTATACAATCCAACTACTATATTTTATATCCACTTACGTTGCTAGCTATATTCTATTTATGATCAATTTATTATTTGTTATTTTTGCTTACCCAATTTAAATTTTATATAGTGGAAGCCATGTTCCTTATTTATCAATTATTCATTGCTTCAAGAACAACCACACAACCAAGACCGTCGTAGCTCGATTGGACTTATTTCGTAATCAAAACGTTATTTATAAATGAGAACTGAATACCGTATAAACAAAAAAATTACTTAAGGTTCTAAAAACATTTAAAAAATAATCAAAAATCATTTTACTATGTAATTGCCACTTAAATTAAATTCTGCATATAGAACATCAGAATCATAAAATAATTTAAGTAGTATCCAATCCAAGTAGGATTGTTGTCGTAAAGGTCAAACTCTGGTGTTTAGAGAGTTGGACCACTTTTAACCAGTAGTCCATAAACTACGTAATCCTGAAATTTCAGCAAATCAACCGGAAACCATTTACCCATAGCAAATAAACAACCTCTAACATTATTTGCCTTAATTTAATCCTTAAAATTGTATTTCCCCAAAAATTTTGTTTGAATCTTAAATATTAATTTAATTTCTATTCAAACAGAGATAAGTATAAACTTAAACCAACTTTTTGAATTCAAATTCCATGCAAGTGCTGCAAGCTCATATCTTTGAAATGCAGCTTTATTTAACTACTGCTTTACTTTTACAAAAAACTATCCAGAATCTTCCTCATTTTGCAATTACATTCATCTTTTAATAAGGTGTATTGTGTAGACAAATTTAGCTATTTAAATTATATCTGCTAAGTCCACGTTACCCTCGGAATAATTTATAAAAAAATTACTTATGCAATATGAAATGGCATTTACAATTAAATCCTGCTTGTACTGCAAATTACATATTTAACAAGTTGTTCGTTGAATTTCCTTTATGTAAAGAACAAAAGACGGGATCCTCTTGAAAATACAATGCGAAACAAGAAATTCAAAAGCATTAATTGCAAATTTACATTAGAAAACTTAAAAACTTTTCGAAATGTTTGATTTTCAACAATTTGAGCGTTAAGCGACTTACGAAAACTTATAAAAGAATTCAATTAATTTGATTTACACTAACAACTAATTTATTGTAAAGAAGCTTGAAATTTTGCACAGTGCTTTAGAGTGTTTAAACATTTTTTATCGTAACTTTGAAGATAAATTCCTCACCTAATAATGGAGCAGGAGCACATGTATTTTACTTATAAGAATAAGTGCACAAGAACAAGTATAAGACTTTATAAATCCATTACATGCAATTAGTAGTAATCATAAGCTTACCAACTTACATAGGGTGTTGAAATGAATTGAGATTACAGTCAAGACGTCCATTCAGGTTTCAGATGTTTTCTGAACATCCCACAAATGCTGAGCTCCGTGACACAGAGAATGGACTAGCCAATACATTTAACATTTTCTTGAAGAATTTCCCAATTTTCTAGTAACATAATTATCAGTAATATTAATAATGTAAAATCGATCAGCTTACCAATAATTTACATCGGGAG
Source organism: Malthinus seriepunctatus (assembly GCA_963924605.1). NCBI lineage: Eukaryota > Metazoa > Arthropoda > Insecta > Coleoptera > Cantharidae > Malthinus > Malthinus seriepunctatus. The sequence goes on from OZ004600.1 coordinate 96,323,235, forward strand.
GCAAAATGAAATTCAATAACAGCTAAGAGGTCGTCCTTTCAGATCCTCTTTCAACAGTCTATAAACGTTTAGTTCCTCGAAACAGAAATCGGCAATTTAATCTAATGTTTTCTTTAAGAATTTTCTAATTTTCTATAAACAAAATTTTTATTACTATCTATTAAAATGGAAATTGAGTAGGTAATACTCGTACCAAAAATTTTTATTCCGACACAGTGAAATTAAATAACAGCAAGGCCTTTCTAACAATATTTTCCCAGATGTTCTTCTAGCACTTCTTAAATGTTTAGTTCCGAGGAAAAATTATGATCAACTTAAACTATTTTGGTTAAGTATTTTCCAATTTCTTAAAAACATGATCATAATGCAATCCTGTAATCAACAGTTGTCTACTGAATTAAATTGAAATAACAGTCAAGATCTTTTCAAGAATCTTTCTCATTCTCAACGTTCTTTGAACATTCCATAAATGTTTATCTCTTTGGAACCACTAAACAACTTACTGGAATCGTTTCCTTAAAAATTTCCTGATTGTCGAAAAACAGAATCATCATTAGATTAGTAATGTGGAAATGGAATAATCATGTTACGAATCATTTTCATTGTGACAAAATGAATTTAAATAACAGCCAGGCATTTCTATAGGTATCTTCTCAGATGTTCTCTGAACATTCTATAAATGTATTGCTTGTCTACAGGTGAAAAAAATACGTTGCTACTTTTATAGGGTTTTAATTAAAAATTTCCCAAATTTTTAAAATCAGAATTTCATTAATTTTTAGTATCCAAATCCAGTAATCAACATTTGAGCATCTACATATTCTTTCACATAATGTCCGTGAAACAGGAAATAATTTTTCTGAAACCAGAATTATTGATAGTAAATATAGTTGCATTTTTAAAAGACTACCGACATGTGACTTTTAAAATAATCAATAAATAATTATTAATTTAGTTATAAATTTTCTAAATAGATATTTAATAATAATTAACAATAAATCTATTATAGCAGAGTCGAATTAACGGAAAAAACAGCGCTTTTAGAAAAAATTATTATTGAAAATTATTAGTCTTCTAGCGATGGTAGCTATTGTTGAAAGTTGAAATTTGGTACGGGGTTTTTGTGAATTAAAATGATTCTTTTAAAAGCATTTTCAAAAAGTTTGGCCTTTTACTTTTTTTTAATTAAATTTAAAAATTAATTAACTTCCTATGGTTTATATTTTTTTCTGCATAAACGAACTATCCGTTTGGGTTCAGATCGGTTTCATTCTCTTCGTAATTTTATACGTTACAAATTACCTAAGATGTTTTTTTATCTTCAATATTATCAAAGATATTGTCAAAACTAGCAGTTCTGCAACAAACAAAGGAAATTTTGACAATGTTCCCGCACGCCTCTGATCTGGAAAAATCTCTCCCATAATTAAGCGATTCATGAAAAAATATTGCCATTCCTCCGCTTTTTCTTTAAAAATTTAGTTCTACGCTGCTATTAACTAATATAAATAATTAAACTCACGAAATAAGTCGTTTTCATATTTATTTATAAGGTGGCCACGTGTCGGTAGTCTTTAACCCGGCATCCGACACGTGGGGTGTGACAAACCCCAGACCTCGAAAACTGCATAGCAAACATTCAAATATCGCTCCAATCGACTACAGGAGGTGCTTTCCATTTGATTTTCTGAACTGTATCGTACTGTACTTTTGGAACAGCTAGTCGTACCAAAAAATAGGTAGGTACGGTAGGGGGCAGGGGAATGTAATTCGGAACAGTTAAAAATAACTAGTCGTACCAATTCAAATGGAACACCAAAATATTCAGCAGGTACTGTAGGAACTGTTCGGAGCTGTACTTATCAACAAATGGAAAGCACCTAAGGTCTCAATAGCTTTTAAAAACATATTATTCTACATTTTAAAGCAAACGCCGCAGTCAAAAAATTGAGATTGTGGCAGTAGTACTGTTTCAAAACCGAGTTGGGTTTGTCACACCCCACGTGTCGGAACTCGTGATTTTTTTTTCATTATGTTTTGGATGAAAATCCCAAACCACTCCCCAAAAAGAGAAGGTCTAATCAACACGAGAGGATTTCATAATGTCTTTGGGCTCAAAATTGAAAAATTAAGTGCGTGTGTGAAGTTTTTGACGCATTTTTATATATCTGTCTCTCTCACACACAAGGCAAAATTATATTAACATTAACAACTAATAACTTTTTTGTTATTGGATTAAATTACATGCGGGATTTTTTATTGAAAAATATAGAATTGCCTTTTTAATTTTGTGTTGTTTTAAATTATTTGTATGTTTCAAACATTTTATATAAAATAAATACCTAGTTAACTGCTTTGTTTCTTAGCGAAAAAAATACGTTGTAATTTGCAATTTGTATTATGAAGCCAAAGTAAAATATTTTTGGCAAAAATTTTTGTTTTACTGATTAATATAATGTACCTGACGATATAAAATATTTAGGCATTCCAAAAAAATTGGCTATAGATAAACGAAACGGTTATTTTAAGTTTTGGGTTTGTCACACCCCACGTGTCGGAACTCGTAACAAATGTTCACCTGTCGGATGCCGGGTTAAAAAATCCGACTATATCTATATGTATAATTCGTTTTAGCAAAGCCAAAAAAAAAGAAGTAAAATTTTACCTGTGACATTCTCCCTTGAGGGTCGTTTTAATTTAGTACTATCTTGCATTGCGCTCACGCACTTCCTGCGGGATTGTTTAATTGTAGAAACATCAACACTTAAGAACTATAAAACTAAATTATAACTGGGTGACCCTGTAACACAAAAGAATTTTCCATAGTGCTTAATGCAAAATTTAGAAATTTCTTAAAAATTCACCTTTGTTAGACGTTAGGCTACCGATGAAAAAGTTCTAGTGAAGCCATGAAATTGTTAGTATGAGTCATACTATTGTAATATTTCATAGTCATATTGGCCAATATATTTAACCCTAGAACCACACCGTGAAAAAATTGTGCGTATATCACTCCGTGGGGTTGCCGGCGACCCGAGTTTAAATAATGATTTTTAGGCCAATATAAAATCGATAATGCAATTATTAATTTTTTTTATACATTTCGTGAACTTTACTAATACAACAAAATAAAATTGCAGACAAAAATTGGAAATAAAGGCCCTTAGAAAATAAAATAAAATATAGAGAGATTAACCTAAAAAAAAAATATTTTTCGGTACTCAGTAAAAGTTTTAAAAAAATATAGTAAATTAATAAAAATTTGTTGTAATCATATTGTAAACTCTATAAATGTAAACAAAACTGCATATTTCGAAGTAAAAATATATACAAGGTGTTAGAGAACAACAAAGAAAAATTCCACGGTGCAACTCTATGACACTAATATCAAATTATATAAATAAATATTTAACGCAACCCAACTACAGGTGTGTAAACTGATACTAAATACTCAAGAGTGAAGGTAAATAGACATGCCAATGCCTTTTTGGCATTGGTGCATGTTTAAGCCGAATTTTAAATAGAGCCGGGTCGCCGGCGACCCCACGGTAGGGTTGTAGGGTTAATTTTGTACTTCCGATACCTTCTTGCTTACTTGCCTGCTTAGAAGTCAAATTATTCAAATTAGTAGCAGTAAAACCGTGGAAATTCGAAGTAATGTTTATTAACCAAACATGCTCATGTTATTTTACCTCTCACTCTCACCTCTATCGGAAATCATTTTCCGTTTAATACAGCCCTGCTCATGGCCTATTTCTGCGAGATTTATTGTTGAAAAACGAAACGCCTTGAAATTTTAAGTCTGAGTCATGTTATCCCTGTATTTTAATATTCCATAGTCAAATTGGTCAATACCAATTAGTTTTAGAGTTATGTCTAAACCACAAGCTCCAAGAGGTCAGATTATTCTAGCATTAAAACTGTAGGCATTATAAGAGTCAAGTTTGTTTCCAAAAAATTTATCTAAAAGCAAAAGCCATACAGCAACCAAAAACTCAAAATTTAAATTTTACCTCTCATAAGGTAGGTATGTCTCGGTGGTCACTTTTCGTTTGATACGGCCCTGCGTCCCACTCACGCACTTTCAGTGCTATTTATTGCACGCAAATGAAATCTTAAGAAATAAGTAAATTCCAGCTGGTGATAAAAAAGGAAAAAATCAAAAAATATCAATAAAAACGATCATAATAGATCAGAAACTGCTTGTCTTAGAAAATACTCCACGCGACTGTCCATGTAAAATGGTAATCGCGCCCGGTGGAAGGTTAATACAATATTTTAAAATTTCATGAAAATGTACTATTTTTAGAAGTTGGTTTAGTAATGAAAAAGGCCTAGCGAAGCCATAAAATGTAAAAAAAAACAAAAAACTACTGAAACTAAGAGTGTGTGCTCACGATGCACTCTAAGTGGCGGTTTTGAACGAACGATTTGTGGTTTTAGATGTTTTCTGAATATTCCACAAGTAGGTACTTAAGCTCCGCAAAACAAGAAATAGGAAAGTAGAATTAACTTTTTCCTTAAAAATTTCCCAATTTTCTCAAGACAAAATTATTATTATTTGTTACAAGTAGTGATCAAGAGCTTTACCCACAAACAAGATTCGTATTAGAGGTGAAAAGAGATAAATTAATAACCAGACATCCTCTCAAAAGTACTCCATAAACTCCATAAATGTTGAGCTTCCAGTAGAATAAAAAATAGGTTACTGTAATTAATGGTTTCCTTAACAAATTTTAAAACTTTCTGAAAACAAGATTATCATTATTATTCTTGGGAAATTGAGTACGTAGTCAATAAACTTACCAACAACAGAGCGGTGAAATGAAAAGAAATAACAGCCACGACTTTTAGTAGTTTTGGTGATGTGCCTGTCCCAAAGAACTAACTGGTGTTATGCGTCTTCTAGTCTGAGCCAGGTGTCTGTTTTTAATGTTATCTTCAGTTGTTGCATTTTGTGAATTTTATAAATCCAAATTAACTTGACGTTCTCCTTTATGTATTTTCTGAAAATAAAATAATCATTATTAGATACATTTAAAATAAATTTCATTAAAAATGTTTTGTGTGAAAACGAGTAAGTTATTGATAACAACACTGGCGTCTTCATAGGGTTTTAATCTTAATTACTGCGTGGGATATATTTGTACTGTCTTGCAGAAGTTTTGAACCAAATTGCATCAAGATCAAGGCTTGTAAAGATCGATATTGAGCACCGAAATCAAAAAATTAAATTATCCTCAAAGTTAAAGGCGACTTTTTACGATGCAATAAAACGGTAGTACTGTGTACTGTGTGCTAAGAGTAACCGAGAAGGTCGCTGAAACGGTAGGTAAAACAATTTTCATTCAACATTTAAACTTTTTCAAATTTCTTTTTAGATTTTTGGACAAATCGTAGGTTTGTTTAGTGATCAGTGATCATAATTAAAATGAAAACCCCAACTATTTTTTCCTCTATTTGTTTGGATAATTTCCAATATTTGTTCAAGTTAATGCAAACTTTGTATATTATGATATTAATTTTTAAAATGTTTGAAAACTAAAACAAACACTAGCGTATTGATGAAATGTTATAAACGAGTTCTTTTTTGTATTCATGTATCTATATTTATTTAACAATAATATTATACACATTGATGATGCAATGTGAAAATGGAAAAACCATAGATTTTTTTATTATTATAATATATAAAATAAAACAAAGGGGTAATAGTAGCAATTAGTCAAAATTTATATAAACAGACCAAAAATAGTACCTATCCTAATAAAATAGCTAGGTTTCTCTCATTAACGAAGGTTTGAAAAAATTGTTGTTGGCAATCCGAACTCACAATTTTGCCATTAAATTAAATTTTAATATTTATACTTTTTAAAACTTGTTATTTTAATAATAAATAATAATTATTAAATCCTGGAAGCTTTATGAATAATGAAAATTTTTTATGCGGATTTAACTTGAACCTATAGAGCACTTGTGGTATATTATAAGAAAGAACAGGTTGTAGTTGGTGAACAAAAGATGACAACCCGAAGTTAAATTTTGATTTAGGTCAAACTAATATTTTCTTGAAGTTGAGACGAACTCGAGAGCTTCTTATGAAAGAAATTTTTCAATTTGACGAATATCATTGTCTAGTAGATATAGGAATCCGGAGATGACCGTGACTGTCTTTTATTTGGTTTGGTTGAGTTTTCATTACGAACTAAATGGAATTTGTTTAAAAGCCACTTCTGATATGAATAGTCATAAAAATACTAGGTTGAAAATTTTTAAAAGAAAATTTAAACTGCATAGTTTTGTTTACTAAAACAATGCAATGAAAATGCGTGTTAAAAATTTTCTATGATGACTATTGAAACGATCGTTATAATAGAAAACAGGTGTAATATGAAACTCACGAAAATAAATAAAAAGTATAAAAAAAGTGCTAAGAGCTCGGTGGCTAACGTAATTCTCATGCTAGCATCGATATAAAAGGCAAAAAGAAAATTGAACTTCTGTGAGATTAACAAAAAATTGGTTCGGGTCTTGTTTATAGGGCGGGGATATTTCCAAAGAGATTATTAATCATCTTGCGGAAAACCACCACCAGTGCGAGAGTTTCAAATAGAAAAGCACGCAACATGGCAAAAGAGGATATAAAAGGTTTATACACGTAAGTTGGGGTAACTCTAGTTCCAGCTTACAATATCAAGGTGGGTAATTCTTCATTGTACTTTTTTATAAACCGAGTCTCGGCTTAGAAGAATGATGATATAGAAAAGCGAGAACGTGAGGACTAATTTTTTTATTAATTTTCTAAAAAAAATATTTATTTAAAACGTCGGAGTTTATTAAACGTTTTTTATAACTTTAGGTGCGGTAAAATGGCTAATAATTTTTGATATTATTAAATTTTTGTTATGTTATTAAATTAGCGTTATTTTCCCGTCGAGGAAGCAATTAATTAAAAATAATTAACTTTTCGCAACATATTATATAGATTTAATTGAAATAATTTAAAACATAATTTGCAGTTGTCTTTTGAATTGCTTTATATGAGGGAGGTATTGTATAAAATATAATGCATAGCTTAATGTTCTTTCTCTAAAACTAATATTGTAGTTCGAGGAGTGCAATATAGTTTTATTAGAATTTTCGAACAATTTCATTAGGAGATTGCATTTTAATTAGGTGTACTCACGAAAACCGCAACAGCTATTCACCGGAAAAGGGAGTTAAGCCGCTAGCAAAATCATCTTATTGTGCTAACCAAAGCGTTAGCATCTGTCGTGTATACATAATCCGAAAACGGTATGTTTTCAAGCTTTTCTTCAATAGTTTAGTATAGAAAAGGCAAATAAGTGTTTTTACATGCGGTTGTAATTTAATCTTAATTCATAATTTGATTCGAACAACTAAATTTAAATGAACTCGCGTATTTATGACAGATTATTATGGGCTTTCACCAAGAGGGAACAATAGTTTGAGCAATTGAAAAATGATTAGTAGCGAGGATAACGTAATCATGGTGTTTGAATGAAATTGCATGTTTTACTGAAAGGAGTAAATCTGCAATTGGTGTAATGGAAATGCAGATTATTAAAATAGAATTGCAAAATGACGCTATCAATGACTGTCGCGTGAGAATTTACTTCAATTTCAACGAAACAAGTTTATACAAGGCGTCTCATATGCAAATATACAATAATTTAGAAAAAATTTGTCCCATGGTTATATCTATGACTGTCTTTTGAAAAACAGTTTCAAAGCAAATTGTTGACGATTTTTAATTTAAAAATCCATTTTACTTCTACAAATTATTTGTGTCCTGAAGGAACTTAAAATACTAAACGTCGTAACTAGTCTTCACAGGATTACTACTTCCATTATGTACTGCTGCTACTGCCATAAGGTTTATTTTATGTAACTGCAGCACCTGCTATACTAGTGATAAGCTTGAAAGTTATTTGGTTTGTATATCCGTTCAAAGCAAAGTTATTGTGTGTGATTTTGTTACATGCATTCATGTTAAATCAATGAGTGTATTTGAGATAACAGTCCCGTGAAGTTGACAGATGATATGACATAAATGGGATGACATATGAGATGATAGACTAGGTTTCAGATGGAATGACATATTTAATTTCATATTGGATGACAGATGAAATTACATATATTATGTGATGACAGATGAGATGACTTGTAAGATGTCAAATAAAATAACATATGTGATGACAGATGGAATGACTCACTACCTTCCCCTCCTCTCTCTCAGCCTCTCTGTCGCGCTCCTACACCCCTTCTCTCTATCCTACTCACCACATTCTCTCCACCTCTATTTGTCTCTCTCCGACACCCCCTCTCTCTATCCTATTCTCCATGTCTCTTTCTCACTCTCTTTTCGTCTATCTCTATGTCTCTTGCGGACCTTACTGCGCATTCCCTATGACAGGACATATTTTTTTTATTATAAGATCAAGGGGTATTTATATCAATTTAACAAACTCTGTCTCTGCAAATACCTAAACCTAAGTGTCTTGTTAAAAGAAGTGTTTTCTCAAAGCAGTTTCTACAAAATTTATAAAACTATACAATGTATCTGTGTCTAAAATTCGACATTCAGTTTACTGGCTGTTAGTACCCTTTACGGCAAAAATATTTTGTTCAAAATTTCCCACTTCTTCTGAATTCTCTGCTAAAGAGTTCAAGTTTTTATTATTGTGGACTTACGCATATCGTGTTGACTTAATGACACTGTGTAATAGTATTAATTTGAATCATCTGCCATCTCCATCGTCAACGTAAATTACTTTACGTTGCATAGTTTCGAAGTTTTGGGGCATGGGATCTGATTTCATTTCATTTTATAACAATAGCGAAGACAGGTGGTGTTTATATCAAGTTTCTATATTTTTACGACTCCCATTTGTAATTGGAACACTAGCAAATAACACAATTTTATTAATTAAAATTTGATATTTTTTAATTTCAAATGCTTTTTTATTGCAATTTTGTTAACTTCAAGTAAATGAACATCTATCTCGACTCTAGATGTACTAGATTCTAGAATAATAATCAATTTTGTTTGAGATTTTTAAAGAATTTTAATTCATGCTATATTGCTCCACTAAACCTAAGTAATAATTACATAAAAATAAACTTCCTATGAGTAAAAGAATACGTGACATAGAGCGCCTAATGTGAACTGAAAATGATACCTCTTCCGTCCAGCGTTCTCATATGAGAACACCCTTTTTCGCAGGAACGATGTGTGATTTTTTAAAATAACTTCAAATTCAAATAAAATTAACTAATTTTTTTTGCACTTATACATTTTAGGTGAATTTAAAAAAAAATTGCCTGGTGGGTTGTCAAACTTTTTGAAATGATGTGTAATTAATGTGTAGGTATATTGTGAAGCTTTTGTAATTAATTTTTCTTTTTTCTTCACATGAATGAAAAATGCCAATAATTGTCTCTTTTTTTCTTGATAATTTAGTTTTTCACGACATACAATGTTTTGTAAATGAGAGAGCATATTTACGAAAATTAATAGTTTCTATAGCTATTTCAAAATTTTATGAAACAGTTTTGAAAATAGTATAATTTCTAAATTATTTTGGAAATAAAAAATACCTAATATTTATTCAAAATGCTGAGCTTCGAGATTATTGCATCAAATTATTGCTGGAAATTGTGATATTCAATAAATAGTAATAATTGTTAATGTATTGTTAAACGATTCAATCATTTGTAAAGGTTATTCAGCTTATTCCTAAAATTTAGTATTTAAACTTGCTAGGATTTCAGTTTTATACCCATAAACGATATTTAATGTTATAATTTAACACAATGAGGATAATATTGCTATAAATTTGATATCAATCTAAGTAAATAAAAAGTTTGTAACATAGCTAGTTGGGCAAAGGTATGCTGATTTGCTTATATTTGATTAGGATATCAGTGTAAGTGGGCAATTGAAGCTCACAGTCATAATAAATAAAAATTAAAATATAACAAATGTAAAAGCTTATGTCTCTATTATCATATAAGAAAGAAGAGTAAGAAGAAATACTATTTGACATAAAATCTAGCTGTTTTAGCCATCTTTAGCTTTTTTAATTTGGCATCCCTGTACCTACAATGTTAACACATTACAATTTAATTTGTTTGATATTCCAAGGATTTTAGCTTGATTTGTTGGAATGTGGCATCTCGGTGCTGTCACTATGAAAAGTCAAATGTGCATGTTTAGATAAACTCATCTATTAGGTGTAAAATTGCAAAAAGTACAGCAAAATTGTAGACCATCACGAAATGTATAACATAGAGTTGATATTGAGACCTTCGTCATAGTTATATGTATGATTATGAACTTCATTAATTGAAAATTAATAAAAATATTTTAAATATATAATAAATTTATAATTACTTAATATTGTAAGCTATAAATCAGAACAATAAAACAAGATTTAATACGATTAAACAAAAATTCAATCTTCAAACAGTTTTATACTAAAGCGTTAATGAGTGTAAAAAGAAAATTTTAATTCCTCCCTTTGAGTTGAAAACCATGGAAAAACCGTCAAAGTGAAATATAAGAAAGTTTGCTATATACCTTTTTCTAAGTTTAAAATATCGTAGTAATTTAAAATATTTATAATTTGAAAGGATGAGTCTCGTACGAATTCAATTATAACTTTAAAAAGCCTATATGTAATTGCAATTAAAACAAATTACGGAAAAGACGAAAATACAATGAAATAAATTTATTCAACTCGACGTTATTATTACTACCTAATTAGTTAGAACGAGTGATCAAAAGGGAAATATGTCTAAAATTCTAATGAAATATTTTTCTTTCCTTTATACGTATGTAAAAGAATTAGTTTATGAATAAAAAAAACACGGACGTTTTCAAATATCAACCTTTTTAAACTAAACTTTTAGAGGTTTCTTATATTAGCGTTTAGCGATTCAATTTAGTAAGAAATCCAAATTTACTTTAAGGTAAGGCAAGCAGATTGTATTTGTGGAATATAATTTTGCAAAGCAAAGCTTTAAAGCAAATAACCGCATATACCTAGTAATATGATAGCGTATAAATATTACTATCAATCAATTTCATCAATCTAACTATCGTATTGCGATATCAAATTTATTCGTTTACACAAAAAGAATAAGAATCGTTCCAATTCATATGCTCATCTTGTTTTTCCAAATTTACTGACATAAATATAAAAGAGTTATTAGTTGCTCTACATCAGTGCTTCTCAAAGGAGGTGCCGCAAGCACATTAGGGTGCTGCGATAATCTCCAAGTGGGCCGCGAAATCTTAAAAACTATTTGAAGGCTTTTAGTTACCCTAGTAACAATTTCATGAAGTTAGGCTGTAAAGGGTGTTCCAAATTAATTTCTACATATCGAGAACTAGAAATGAAGATTTTCTAAAAATTGGCCTTTGCAGACTGATGTTTAAAAAATCACTACAGTCTCAAAAGTAACTTTTAAGAAAAATAATTTTAAACACTTTTACACAAAGGCTCTTACAAATCCCAGTTAAAATTTCATTATCCTAGAATGTACACGGAGTTTAATATTCATTTCTAAATATCGAGAACTAGAAATGAAGATTTTCTAATAATTGGCTTTTGCACACTGATATTTAAAAAATCACTAGTCTCAAAAGTACCTTAAAAAATATATATATATTCAACACATTAACAGGAAGGCTGTTAGATTAATTAGTTAAAACTTTATTACGTAGAATATACAGCATGTTCAATATTAATTTCTAAATATCGAGAACTAGAAATCAAGATTTTCTAAAAAATGGCCTTTGCACACTGATGTTTAAAAAATCACTACAGTCACAAAAGTAACTTTTAAGAAGAAATATTTTTAACACGTCTACAGGAAGGCTCTTAGATATCCCAGTTAAAATTTCATTATACTGGAATGTATAGGGTGTTGAATATTAATTTCTAAATATCCAGATGTAGAAATGACGATTTTCTAAAAATTGGCCTTTGCACACTGATGTTTATAAAATCACTACAGGCTCAAAAGTAACTTTTAAGAAAATATATTTTAAACACGTTTACACGAAGGCTGTTAGATATCCCAGTTGAAACTTCATTATGTTAGAATGTACAGGGTGTTCAATATTTATTTCTGAATATCGAGAACTAGAAATGAAGATTTTCTAAAAATTGGCCTTTGCTCACTGAAGTTTATAAAATCACTACAGTCTCAAAAGTAAATTTTAAGAAAAAATATTATAAACACGTCTACACGAAGGCTCTTAGATATCCCAGTTAAAATTTCATTATGCTAGAATGTATTAGGTGTTCAATATTAATTTCTAAATATCGAGAACTAGAAATGAAGATTTTCTAAAAATTGGCCTTTGCACACTGATAAAAGTAAAAGTTACCCGGGTACCTTGGCTTGGAGACAAGGGTTAAGTGGTAGATATTTTGCCAAAATTAAACGACATGCGAAGAAAGCAGTATTGTGTACTACCTCATAAACCTTCAAAAGAACAAAAGTCAATTAAATAATGTATCAAGGGTACGATCGAATTAACAATTAAATTTATTTTACAAATTTTATAGTTCTTAACCCGGCATCCGACACGTGGGGTGTGACAAACCCCAGCGCTCGAAAACTGCATAGCAAACATTCAAATATCGCTCCAATCGACTACAGGGTCTCAATAGCTTTTAAAAACATATTATTCTACATATTAAAGCAAACACCGCAGTCAAAAAATTAAGATTGTGGCAGTAGTACTGTTTCAAAACCGAGTTGGGTTTGTCACACCCCACCTGTCGGAACTCGTGAGTTTTTTTTTCTTTATGTTTTGGGTGAAAATCCCAAACCACTCCTCAAAAAGGGAAGGTCTAATCAACACGAGAAGATTTCATAATGTCCTTGGACTCAAAATTGAAAAATTAAGTGCGTGTGTGACGCATTTTTATATATCTGTCTCTCTCACACACATGGCAAAATTGTATTAACTTTAACAACTAATAACTTTTTTGCTATTGGATTAAATTACATGTGGGTTTTTTTATTGAAAAATATAGAACTGCCTTTTTAATTTTGTGTTTTTTTAAATTATTTGTATGTTTCAAACATTTTATATAAAATAAATAGTTAACTGCTTTGTTTCTTAGCGAAAAAATCACGTTGTAATTTGGAATTTGTGTTATGAAGCCAAAGTAAAGTCTTTTTTGCAGAAATTTTTATTTTACTGATTAATATAATGTACCTGACGATATAAAATACTTAGAATTTCCAAAAAAATTGACTATAAATATACGAAACGGTTATTTTAAGTTTTGGGTTTGTCACACCCCACCTGTCGGAACTCGTGAAAAATGTTCACCTGTCGGATGCCGGGTTAAAAGTAGAAAAACTCTTATATAGGTTTATACATTTTCTTGGATTTATTAATCATTAACGAATGAAATACAGAGTGTTTTTGAATTCACAGACAATACTTGATAAAATATTCCTGACATCTTGCTTATATACAAACAATTCTGTATGTATGATATTTAATAGCCCTCTACTACCTCTACCTAAAACTGCATACCACTCGTCGTTTTGGACACGTATGTTAACAAGGTGCCTTATGAAATTAGTCCTTTAATATACTTACTTATTTCACACGTAGCTAACAAATTGTACGTAGCGTACATATAATACGCCTATGTGACCTCACCATTACAAAATTAGCGAAAACTTAACTCAATAGTTGCCTTAAAGTATCAAGCTTCTTTTCTTTCAAGGTCGTAGCTTCTGTGGTTGTTAATTAATAAACGACTCGAGAGTTTCTAGTTTCAATTTTATTAAAAATATTTAATAATATACAGTGTGTCCCCGGATTGAGTTCACTATAGGTGTAATTGACAAAAAATTTCGGAATTTCATTTTGATGTTCTGGAATTCAGCCCTGCTTGGTCTGAAATGAATTTTAAGCATATTTTTAGTTTTTAAAAATTAAGCCCCCCGTGACAATTAAGAGAAATCTATTTTCTGTTCAGGTAAAGTGTCGTTTTGGTCAACAATATAGCAAAATGTCATTAACAAAAGTTGTTCAGAATATGAAATTATGGCTCTATACAAAATTTCAAAATGATCGGCAGACTTTGATTAAATCGGTTTTGATTGTATGTATCAACGAAAAATCGCATCGTACGTATAGACTACGGGCCCATAACAGAAAACTGGTGGTAATATTATTTTATTGGGGTGTCACCAAACAAGAAATGAATCATAATTACTTTGTAAATTGAGATAAAATTTTATTCAAAATGTTTAAATAAAATTAATAACGAATTGATAGATCAGGCGTGGTTTTCTCTTATTATTTTGAGCGATATTGATATTTAGAGTGAAAATAAATAAGAAATAAGTAACTGCATGGCATATTTGTATGTTTCAAAAATTATTTCCTAGAATGTTGACTGTAGAATAACGTGTTAATCAAAGTGTGCCGATCATTTTTAAATTTTGCATAGAGCCATAATTTCGTATTCTGAACAACTTTTGTTAATGACATTTGGCTGTATTGTTGCCAAAAAAGACACTTTACCTAAACAGAAAATAGATTTCTCTCAATTGTCACGAGGGCATTAATTTTTAAAAATTGAAAATATGCTTAAAATTCATTTCAGACTAAGCAGGGTTGAATTCCAAAACATCAAAATGAAATTCCGAAATTTTTTGTCAATTACACCTATAGTGAACTCAATCCGGGGACACACTGTATGTTATATGTTGTTTGTACGTACTGTACTGTAAATAAGATTATAGGGGGTTTATTTCTAACTTTAGACAAATAAAACCTTATATAAAATTAAATAACACGACCTTTTCTACAATTTTGGCGTAAAAAAATTATTATTTTCCAAACAGCTAAGTCTGATGGCGTCTTCGTTATTTTTTTTAAATTGCACCATATACATTTTTTACTCTCAGGAGAGAGAGAATTTTTTTCTCTTTTCAATAAGGTAAAGCATTCATAGGGTTAAATAAGAAAATTTTAAAGAAATATTGTAAAAGCTAAATCTACATTTTTCTTCATCAAGCTAGCGGATTGTTGAAAAAAACAAATGATTTTTAATTGATTAACTAACTGTTTAAGCTTTTGCACTCCAATCTAATGTTTCATTGCGCCACAGCCGCTGGATTGGCTACGATAAGTTTGTTACGAATAAATTAAAAGAAGAAAAAAATCAATTAAAAGAAAAGTTATTTGTTTTATAAGGAGACAAAGTGACGTTTTGTGTGACAAGACTGTGTTTGCCTGAAGAGCGAGCGTAGCGAGCGAGTCTGGCAATACAGGCGAGTCACACAAAACTACTTTGACTCCGTATGAAACATTATATTTTTTCTGCAAACGTAAAGCGTAAAACTGAAAATTTTGATTTTTGAAAGAGCACCATCTCTTGTCAATTACTTGTAGTTCGATTGTCAAATATTTTTTAAAATTAACTTAAATTTGTAAAAAAAGCTAATTATTAAACACAACGAACTAATTATAAAGGAAAATTTAAAAAACATTAAATTTTTTACATTACAAATACTTAAAAAACATTTTTTACGTTAAAAAATAAAAATTATGTGCGGTTAAGATTTTACTTTTCCTGCCTAGGCAGAGAAAAGTACTTTTCCTGACAATTTTTCCTGCCTCGGCGGGAAAGTTAAACTTCACCGTTACCTATTGAGTGACACAAAGGCGACTTTTTCTGACGTTTGAAGAAAAAAAACTTTGTAAAACATTATTTATTTATTATTAATTGGCATAAGCAACTACAGATATTGACGATGAACATTGATGATTTATTAAAGATTTTCACAAAAATTGTTCTAGGTGAAAGCCGTTGTTTTCTAATCAAAGTTGGCAACATTTAATAGCCCATTTACATTAGCAGGCACTGTTCAAAATACTAAGTCTTTTATGTAGCTCCATATAAAGTTTTTCTTCTTTTAATTTATTCGTAACAAGCTGATGGTAGCCAAACCTGAGGCCGTGGCTTAATGAAACATTAGATTTGAGTGTAAAAGTTAACAGTTAACAAAACAATTGTTTTTTTGGACAACCGCTTCCTTGATAAAAAATAATGTAGATTTCGTTTTTACAATTTTTCTTTAAAATTTTCTTATTTAACCCTACGAATGCTTTATCTTATTGAAAAAAGAAAAAAATTATCTATCATATGAGACTAAAAAAGTTTACAGTGCAATTTAAAAAAAATAAAGAAGACGCCATCAGCCGTAACTGTTTGAAAAATAATAATTTTTTTTCCGCTAAAATTGTAGAAAAGATCATATCATTTAATTTTATATAAGGTTTTATTGTCTAAAGTTACAAATAACCCTCCTATAAGCTGGGGCCCTTTTTTAGAAACGCACGGTATACTGATATAGTATAACAGTCCTCTACTACCTCTATGACCTCAGCATTACAAAATTAGTTAAAACTTAACTAAATAGTGGCCTAAAAGTTTCAAGGTTCTTTTTTTTCAGAGTCGTAGCTTCTGTAGTTGTTAATAAACGACTCCTCAAGAGTTTCTAATGTCAATTTTATTAAAAATGTTTAATAACGTTATACGTTAGATTTGTACGTACTGTATATTCTAATAAAAAATGTTGACCTTCAAATAATTGTATAAAAGGAGATTTTTTTCCAAATCGATGCCATTTATTAGTTGAAAATGAAAATTTTTGTTCTTCTAGGTATTTTCCTGTGCGTTGTAGATTTAACTACGGAAGATGAAGGAAAGTTGGCTCCATTTTCTTTATTTTAATAAACTATTAGATAGGTACCTACCTATTAATTTTATTAATTTGTAGTTGCAGCCACTCCTAAATATGGGGGTATGTTGGCTAACATTTTTAAAAATTAATTTAACATAAAAAAGAAAAACTTTAATCTTTGTTGTATTCATCAAAGCTTGAATACTGCTCACGCTAATTTATATTTTTTTGGTTTTATGGATTTACAAGTAAGAATCAAACAATCAAACAACAAAAGATTGCATTTAAACTTTAAATGCAAAAAAGAATAAAACGCAAAAAAGAATAATATAATATTTATTTGAGGTGGGAAATCATTGTCATTGTCATAAGTCTAAAAAATTATCTTTTGTTTTGCACCAATTATCAGCTAGATATTATGTTAAAATTGTAAGAAATTATCTTAAAAAATATGGATTTCCCATGTTAATCCCCTCTTACTCGTTAGGCGAGTCACCACCCGGTAGTCTAGGATTGCAATTTAAGATTTTTTAGACGGAATGGTTGGAGCCTGGAAAGGAGGTGGAGGTGCATTAGTTTGAAAGTCACTCTAATTCACCCTTCGAACTACCCAAACGGTTTTGAGCGATTTTTGATATATTTTCTTTTAAGCTGAAAACGGTATATGCATTCTAAGCAAGAAGGAAGGCATTTGCAAAAAAAAGAAGACTGTAAGAATCAAATCCTGAACGATAAAGTGGCGATAAAGTGGCCGAATCTCATTATACGCTGTACAAAACCGTTAGTGTGTTGTCACAAGTAATTAATGTTTAATTATGATGTTGGAATTGAAGAAACTGTACCACGTGTACAGTATTGAATTTACCACGAATAAAACTATCTTTGATAAAAATTTACGTTTTTTTATGTGCCTACATCATAAGTTTTATATCTTACAAGTAGGTACATATAAGAGAGGACTTCCTTGGACAAGTTCAATTTATGGCTCAGAGTGCTTGCGAGCGCGCTTTAAAATATGACGAGTCCAAAAAAAACTAATTTTTATACTAATTAATTTAAACTAATTTTAATATTAGCATATAATACCAATAAAATAGAACAAAATTAACTAGGAGAAAATTTAAAAAAATTACCCCCTTGGTATTTTAAAAAATTACTCAGATGCCTTTACTCTGAAGATTTAACTGATAAAATTTTTTTAACATTTGCCTCCTCCAAATTATATTTATTTTGATCAACTCGTTTAGAAGTTATTAAGGCCGATCCATACTTTTAAACCTCACTGTATACCACGCCTGTGTGACCTCAGCATTATAAAATTAGTTTTAAGTAAATTTAATAGTGACCTAAAAGTCTCAGGGTTCCTTTTTTATTTTGTGCTTTAGCTCTGGTCAGGTTCTGCGGCTGTTAAGTGACGACTGGTTCCAATATTTATAAAAATGTTTATTAATGTTCTACGTTAGGTTTGGGCGTACTGTATATTCTAATAAAAATGTTGACCTTCAAATAATTGTGTAAAAGGGGAGTTCTTTCCAAATCGATGCCATTTATTAGTTAAAGATGAAAATTATTGTTCTGCTAGGTATTTTCCTGTGCGTTTTTGTAGCTGCAGTTTCAACTGAGGACGAAGAAGAAGGTAAGTTGGCTCGATTTTCTTATATTTTAATAAAAATATATTATTAACTAATTTATAGTTACAACTTCAACTCGAGATTGGAGAGATTGGGGTACGTTAACTCGCATTTTTTTAGTTTTAATAAAAAGATATTATTAATTAATTAATTTATAGTTACCGTTTCAAGACATATAGATGGAAGTAAGTTGACTCACATTTCTTTTTTAATTAATTTAACATAAAAACAAAAACTTTAAACTTTGTTACATTCATCAAAGCTTAAATACTGCTCACGCTAATGTTATAATTTACTGGTTTTATGGATTTCCAAGTAAGAATCAAACAATCAGATCAAAACAATAGAATATTTCAATTACCTAAACTTTAAATGGAAAAAAATAAAACGCGGGTAATTCCACGTCAGATCGGCCACGTTTGACTCTTATGCGGCGTTTACATTTATCAAGTTACTTGAAGCAAGTCGACTTGAAGCCAGCGACTTGAAAGTGGTTGACAAATGTAAACAGTGTTTCAAGTAGTATCAAGTGAAGCTTGAATTCTAGTTTTCACTTGAATTCAATAGTCAAGGCAAGTAGAGGACCGGTCTACTTTTCTTGAAACTTGAAATCAAGTGCATCGTCTTGCGCACAAATATGCGGCGTTTTATTTTGTTTACTAGATTGTAGTAAATAATAAAATGGCGCCAAATGGGGTAACGCAGAAAGCAGTCAGTCAGTGCAGTTATACCTTTTTTATACAATATTTTGATAGAAAAATTATTTACGCCACTGGATTTACCTATTTTAATTTATTCATAATATTGAAGATTTAATGTTTTGACCCTTTTTTTTAAATTCTCACATGTGGTCTGTCGGCACTTCACTGGTCTGTCGTATTTTGCTTGCACATGGTCAATTACTTTTTATTACACCTTTTAACATTTTACCCTTTTTAATCCTTTCAAATGTACCTTTTGTAACCGCATTCTTTGTACCATGCTTTTTATGGTTACAATATCTATATTTATGCCATTGAAATGCCCCCCTTCATTTAATTTGTAGATTAATTTCTTGAAATAATTAGACAAGATGTATGTAGAACAAAATTAAAAATATGAGTATATGACCGGAAGGGATACAAACGGGCCGATCATTCGAAGTATTGCTTTCAAACACGTGTTTGTAATAAATACATCACTATCCTGTCAAATCCCTACTGGTATTGTTATATTTATTACTACTTACAATTTTTGAGGAACATTGTGTTTGTTTGAAATTCTTTTCTTCATTCAAGTTTCAAGAAAAGTAGACGGGTCGTCTACTTCACTTGATTATTGAATGCAAGTGAAAACTAGAATTCAAGCTTCACTTGATACTACTTGAAACACTGTTTACATTTGTCAACCTTTCAAGTCGCTGGCTTCAAGTCAATTTCCTTCAAGTAACTTGATAAATGTAAACGCCTCAAAAAACCGGGGCCGCAGAGTAGTGCCAACGGTTTAGTCAAGTGCAGTTGAATCAAGATTACTTTTGATTTGAGAGTTGTTAATTACAATTAATGAATTTTAAAATTTAAATTTTTAATAAAAATAAATTAAAAAAAATTAAATTAAAAATAATGATGACATTATTAATTTTTTGAAAATTTACCAGCATTTTGATATCCTGTGGGATACGTGATAAAAAGCACATAGAGATAAAAACATCAGGGATTCCGCATTTAAAAAATTACTACTTAAATTAAATGAAGAGAATTTTAATGTCATAAATATAGACAATAATTTTTTAATTAATAAATTAATAATAATAATTAAAATAATTAATTATTTAATCATGTTCCATCAAGAGATAAGCGAAGAATCAATTCAAATTAAACTCTTTTTGTTATCTTCATTCTTTTCTCTAATTTATCTATCGATATATTGCATAAAATAAGTAACTGCACTGACTGCTTTCTGTGTTACCTCAGTTGGCGCCATTTTATTATTTACTAGAATCTAGTAAACAAAATAATTTCTTGAAAATGCGTCAACTCAAAATTCGCTTCAAGTCGCTGGCTTCAAATCGACTTGCTTCAAGTAACTTGATAAATGTAAACGCCGCATTAGGTCTTCGAATTTTGACGAAATTTGGCGTGTCGGTTGGAAATATGTACATTAATATGTAAATTAAGTGTACAAAGTGGTATTGCGAAAAAATTATTTTTGACCTATCTACGAACAAATTAATTTTTGATCTATTTTGGAAACATGAATACTACTTCAATAATTTATAACTCCCGATCTAAAAGAGATATATTTCTGTAAAATACGCATATTTAAAGCTAAAGAAACGTACTATTTTATTTTATGCATAGTTCCTTCAATTTAAAGCTTTTTTGGTCAAACTGAGTGAAAAGTGAAATGTTAAGTTTCACAGTTTAATCGAAGTTTCCAAAATACACCCTCTTCAGTTTTCGCAATTTTTTTATATGTTAAGTCCTTATAACTTATCTTTAAGTGAAAAGATTCAAAACCGTGGTCACTCGTCAACTCTTGACGCTACACGGTCTCAGAAGAGTTGGAACAAAAATTTTCACATTTCACAAACATTTCACACTGGAACAACTTGACCAAAAAGGCTTTAAATCATAGAAGCGATCTATAAAATAAATAGTACGTTCCTTTAGCTTTAAATTGGCGTATTTTGCAGAAATATATCTCTTTTAGATCGCGAGTTATAAATTATTTAAGTATTCATGTTTTCTAAATAGTTCAAAAATTAATTTTATCGTAGATAGGTCAAAAATAATTTTTTCGCCAACCAACACACCAAATTTCGTCAAAATCTGAAGACTTAAGGATCAAACGTAGCCGATCTGATGTGAAATTACCCACGTGCAAAAAAAGAGGATTATAGTACTTACTTGAGATGGGAAATCATTGTCTTAAGCTTAAAAAATTATTTTTTGATTGGTAGGTATCAATATCAGCGAGATATGTAAAAATGGGAAATAATAAATTATCTTAAAATATGTGATTTCCTTTGTTAATCCTCTACTATCTCTGGAATGTAGGTGAAGGTTCTTTACTTTGAAAGTCACTCTAATTCACCCCGGTTTTGAGCAATTTTTGATATTTCAGTTTTACGTTATCGTCCATTGCTCTATTTGAAATTTATATGACAGACTGTATGTGTTTTCTTTTAAGCTGAAAACGGTAGATGCATCCAAGAGCATCCAACAACTCATGGCATTTGCAAAAAAACAAATGACTGTAAGAATAAACTCAAGATTAAAATTCCTAGGAATAATAAGATGCCCTGTTTAAAAGGGTTAGTGTGTTGTCAAAAGTAGTTAATGTTTAATTATCATGTTATAGAAGAATTCAAGAAACTGTACCTATTGAATTTACCCCGAATAAAAATATATCTTTGATAAAAATTTACGTATTGTTTTTATGTACTTCTACGTCTACATAATAAGTTGTTTATCTTAAAAGTTGGTACACAATAGAGGACTTTATTGGACAAGTTCAATTTATAGCTGAGCGAGCTTGCGAGCGCGCCTAAAAAATCCAAGAAAATCTAATCGTATCGAATCAAATACAAAAATTCGTGTTTGACTGCCTCACAAAATTTTTACTTTGTTTTAAATTTAGTGTGATTTTATAAGTAAGTAATAATAGTACATTGCAATACAAGGCCGGTAAGTGCATATTTACGGGTCTCGTTTTTCTAACATTTTCTCGATTTATTAGGAAAAACACTTAACGATCTTAGACTATACTGTATAATACGCTTGTATAGCCTCAGCATTACCAAATTAGTTAAAACTAAATTTAGTAGTGGCTAATTTAGTCTCAGGGTTCCCTCTCCTGGTCTCCTTTTTTTATTTTGTGTTTTAGGCCTCGTCGGCTTCTGTGGCTATTAAGTGACAACTCATGATTTCTTATTTCAGTTTTTATAAAAATGTTTCATTTTATACGACGTTAGCTTTGGACGTACTGTATATTCTAATAAAAAATGTTAACCTTCAAATAATTGTGTAAAAGGCGAGTTCTGTTCAAATCGATACCATTTATTAGTTAAAGATGAAAATCATTGTTCTGCTAGGTATTTTCCTGTGCGGTGTAGCTGCAGTTTCAACTGCTAAAGATGGAGGTAAATTTACTCGTATTTCTACAATTTTTATAAATGATTATCAATGAATATACAACAATCAAAATTTTAATCTCTTTTGTGGTTCACCA
The DNA here is from genome assembly GCA_963924605.1 of Malthinus seriepunctatus. Classification (NCBI taxonomy): domain Eukaryota; kingdom Metazoa; phylum Arthropoda; class Insecta; order Coleoptera; family Cantharidae; genus Malthinus; species Malthinus seriepunctatus. Next base: position 96,345,836 of record OZ004600.1, read on the forward strand.
AAATTTCAATACTGCTCCTTGTTGCCTGTTGCAACTGAAGAGAAAAACAAAACTACTGAATGAAATTAATTTATGCATAAAAAATAAAAATTTAAGTACTGTGCCTCTGCAGAGAAAGTCACAACAGCTTAGTCAAAAGTTATAACTTTTTTATTCCTACTAAACAAAATTAATTTTTATATTTATTTTTTTTAAGCTGAAGGAGGAAAATGCATCGTGGCTGTTGAAGGCATTTGCAAAGCAGAATGCTTGACTCCAATTCTAGTTGATCCAAGTCCAGAAATACCTTGTGCAAAAGGGTTAATATGTTGTTTTGATTGAATTTTGATATGATGCATGCACAAAATACGAATAATAATGAATTTACCACTAATAAACCACTCTTTAATAAAAGTTGTACATGCTATTAAAAATATTTTTTTCTGTTACAACACCACATAACTTAATGCTGCCCTCGATGCTACCAATCTTAAACTTTTGAAAAATTATAACGCAGTAGTGGTTGTTGTAAATACGTAGACGTACCTACAAGTTGTGTATGGTTTTCTTTAAAAACCGACAAAACTAGAGAATTTTAAAAAAAACTTGGTTGTAAACTAAGTTTTAGAAACTTAAGTAATTAATACAATAAAAAAAATTATATTTAATATTATTGGAATTTTTTGAAAGGTTGTATAGAAAGAGAGTATAAAGTTTTTATCTAAAAGCAATAATTGTTATTTATTTCGGATATATTTCTAATTACAAAACCCATTAAAATAAAAGTTTTCTCCTGTAACTAATAGGTAGTTGAATACACCAATACAAAAAGTACGACGAATACAATTCAATCCAAATAATAAAACCATATTATATCAAGAGAAGACATTCAAATAATCGGCCTTTTTCAGGGACCGATTTTCTAAAAGAGTATAAGTACACTTGCAGTTACAGAGACGACAGATCATGAACTAAAGAAATAAAAGGTAATACATAGGTACAAATACCTATGTATTATCTTTGAGCTCATCCAAAGATTGGGATAAATTCGGGACTGAAGAGTCGTGAAGAGTTGCTGTAAAGAGGTAGCACAACGAGCCCGACCAAATGACCTCAATATACGTAAATTTCTCTAAAAATCCCAATCCTAACCACGTTGACATGATTAATAAATGGCCTTTCAATCAAAATCAATAAATGTAAAATTAGAAACATTTCTAAGAAAGCTGCAATTAAAATGATGGCAATTAAAAAATTACGTTACTAATTAATTACCTATTGTTTAATTATCCGGGAAATACACAATGAACGATGCAATAGCACTTTTCAAACGTTAAAAAAAGTTAACATTTTGTTACTAAATAAGTAAGGTTAAAGTTCTACTTTTACATGCTAGGAGGTAGAAGTGAACTTTTCACCACCTAGGATGTAAAAGAAAATTCTAACCTTTCTTATTTACAACAAATTGTCACAAAATGATATTTCTAAAAATTTAAATACACGGTGTCTCGTAAAGAATGGGACAACTTTTAACTTGGAAACCGAAGGACTTTGTATTAAGGTATATTAGGTTTAATCGGTTTATTGTAACCTAGAGAATCAGTGACCAAGCATTGTCCCATTCTTTTTGAGACACCCTGTATAAAAAGTTTTTAAAGTTTTCTTTTTTAATTTGTTAGTTGCGTTTAATAATTAGCTCCTTTTCACAAGTTCAAGTTAATTTTAAAAAAATATTTGACAACTGAACTAAAAGTAACTGACAAGAGATGGAGCTTTTTCAAAATTTTCTATTTTTAGTTTTAATTATTTTTTTACGGCTAGCCTAAAAAGCTATCATTATTGATCTATTTTTAAACAGAGAAATTAAATTTCTCAACCTATTGCAATTATTAATATTAAGATCGTCGCATAGAATCTTTCAACTTTTCCGTTGCTCTATTGAGAAGCAATAACGTTCAGGATACGCTGAATCCTTTTCTCATACTTCATCAAATATGTTCAATTGTTTAAGTTATCCATCCAAATACCGCTCATAATTCTTTAAAATACCAGCTGGTAATAAAACACAGCTGATAAACGCTAACTAGATTAATCATTAATTTTGATAAAACGAATAATAACATCGGAGCGATGGTGTGGTTTACGCTTGACTGTTAAACTTGACTTCACTGACCAAGCCTTATCCTCAGCCCGTAATAATTCTGACAGGAATTCCAAAAGTTATAGTTGACAACTCAAATTCGGTTGTAATCAAATTCCTCGTTGGGTATACAATCCACGTCTTTTCTCGATCCTCTTAGTACAGAGGCAAGAAATACAATTCCGAACGCATTTTATGACAAATTTTACAAAACCGCTACTTTCCACCGGTGGTCTCTAGTTTCCTTCAGGTTCTGCATGTCCGTTTTCGCCATGGTACAATTTTACAGTACACCAACGAACATCTTTTAGAAATTCATATTTCCGAGTCGTCATTCACAATGCTTCAAATTTTATCTTCAATAAACCTGTCTACCGCTCTGGTAGCCTCATTGATTGCTATAGCTGGCTCTTTATTAATTTCCAATCATCTCGAGACTGTCATTGCATCCAATCAACTTCACGTATAAGATTTATGTTCATGGGTTAGGGATTAGTCGCCTATCTTTATATTTCCAATCGGCTGCCCTAGCGATCGAACTTAAAACATAATTGTTTATTGTCGAAATGATGGTATCAGTAATAGCACGGTCAGAAAAATCGCAAGCTGGCCTAATTTTAGCTTCGAAATTAAAAAAAGAAATTACGGCTTGACCTTGCGTTCTTTCGGTATTTACGAAATCGCGTAATTTATCCCCAATACACAGCCCTGTAGGAAAGGCAATGGAAATTTTAGATTTCCATTCGGCTCAGCTAACAATAATTTCGGTCACCAAGGGCGTCAATTTTTTTCTGAAGCCATTGAGTAATAGTGATTTAGCACCGCTAAATTTGGCGACCTCATCAAAACGACCTAGATTACGCGACGAACGTGAATTAAAGGCGCGAACTGTTGCTTGATTCCAGGGAGTCTTCTCGTGTCAAAAACGACGTCTCCTTTTAGTTGATTGTTTGGAACCAGGCGATTCTCTTGAACTTAAGCTATTACCTCTTTTAGAAGTTCTATGCGACTTTCGGACTCGATTACGTCCTCGATCCACGAATATATTAAAATCAGGTTTTAGGCAAACTCAAAATCGGGTAACAAAGTCCAATAAACCCAACGACAGTTTTAATAATCGGCTAGCGTACTCACCCAGTAATGTCACATTCGGCTAGTCCTGTACTGGCACCAAACCGCACTTGTCGAATTCGAATCCCAAATATCGAATCCGAATCCCACTATTGATATATGTTAGAGTTAGTTTTTTTCGATTATTACTTTTGAAGACTCTTTATGCTTGACGCTAAACGCTCAGATAAAGATGAGAACAATAATCATCTAACTTTAAATATAAACAATAAATCAATCAATCATTATAGTTCAACCAATTCAGTAATCTTCTCCAAACATATCATTTTACATAACTTGGTAATAATTAAAATATTATATCGATCATTTTCCTTTAACAGTATAAACTATAGTTGAGAATACTATAACCATAGGATAGAATACTTGCTCTATGGTTACAATAGTATACTTCTCAACCTAAATATATAATATACTATATTACATTTAAGCAAAGAAAAGATACCCTTGGAATTTTATAAGGAACAAGAAACGACTCAGAGATAAAAAAGTTAGTCTTCGTCTAATGTGCATGTCTGCTGGATATGTCATTGCCACAACACAACCTTATTAATTAGACATGCTAAACAAAAATTTATTTTTTCTAGGTCACCAGCATTTAAAAAATGTTGGTTTAATTGCATTTAATAAATACATAATAGGCTCAATTTTGATAAAAATCTTTAATAAAATGATGCTTGATTGAAAATATGCACAATTATGTCACACTGATGTGTGAAATTGATGCATATACAAACATCGTCGATTTACATTCTATGGTTTTTGACATTTGACGAGAAACTTCATTTTACTTTTACATAATATTTAAAAAATGGCGCGTATTGCAGATGATATGATTGGTTTAGAAGCAATTTCTGACATATCCAGCGGACATGCGCATTAAAAATCAATGCAAAAAGTTAACATGGGATTTTGAGCTTGAATCGTTTCTTATTCGTTAGGGTTAGGGTATTTATCATTTGATTTAAGCAAAAAATAAAATGTTTTACGCGGAGTAAAAGTACTTTTACTTCTTATAAAGCAATATACTATTTTATTAGACTGGCCAAGAGTGATAGAAAGCATTTTGACTTGCAGGTATTACAATCTTGATCGCTTTATTTTAAAAAGTTCCATATTTTCTTTCCCATTTAAAAAAATTTAAAAAGATTCGATTCTTATTAAAGTGGTAATATAAAGTAGATGAGTTGGCAAATCTAAGTTAAATGTGATAAATACTCCGGAAATTAAACTCAAATATGTGTTCAATTTAAAACTTCAATCATTCGTGAAAATCTGCCTACCCTATGAAACCCTTCTTTTATTTCTTGAAAGGATTCTGCATCGTCAGACACATATTACACGACCGTAATTTTAAACAAGCTGTCGATTTCCTTAATTTCCTTCTAACGCCACTAATAATTATTGGTTTAAAATTTTTCTAACCCAGCAAATTAAATAACCACCGGCTGATTTTAAACGGACATTTTAATTTTCTAAATTAAACGTGTAATTGAAAAGAAAAAAATTTAGCAAATTGTTAAAATTTCCATATGAACATGTTTAATTCGATAACGAAAATAAATTAGCAGCCTTAATTAACAATTTTCAAACAAAAAATTTTCTGTTGAAATGAAATTTCTCAACATTTTCAACGTTAAAATTTTACCTTCATGTAGAAATTTATTTTTTCGCTAAAAGCTGTAAATTCAAAAAATTTGCTTCATAAGCTACATTTAGAGAAAATTCAATATTAAAATTTTTCTTAATTTTCCACCTATTCAAGTAAATAAATTTCGAGTGAATAAATCATGAAAATAAAAAGTCACTTGAGTGAATATTTTTAATTTGCTTTTAAAAAAATAGTTAAAAAGATTTATTATTAATCCTCCTTCGTTTTAATATTAAATTGAATAACTCGAAAGTGCAAATGTAATTTTTAATCCAATACTCAAAACTAACAAATGAAACGGTCGTAGGTACTTTTTTTTTAATATTTAACTACGTTAATTCTATAATCCAAACTGAGGTAGTTGCATGAAACCAGAAACTACTAACTTTTGTTTATTGTTGATACTAAAACCAAATTATTTTTACTCATAAATTACTGAGTTGCGCTTAAAACTGGGCATATGAATGATGATTCCTACTTCAATTTCTGTAAGTGACCACTTAAAATCCAGTCTAAAGGATGAAAATTGCATGAAGATAGTTTTTGTTATTACGTGGTTGGTAGTTACATTAAACTTTTTTACGAGTCTTGAACAATGTTCAAGTTATCTCATTTATTTTAATGAAATATTTTATGTAAAATGGTAATCGATATGTACCACTGAAAGGATGATCTTTTAAAAGTAGCTATTATGTAAACTGTGTTAATTTCGTACATATACAGAGTGGTGACCACGGATAATGCATACAGGAATTTTCACACTATATCTAGGTCGAGGTCTAGGTATCGTTCTGTATAACATTTCCACTAACCCTTAATAAAATATTCTATTAAAGATGCATTTTATTAACGAAAGCTGAACTAAATCAAACCTTTGTTTCAAATGTGTGTCATTTCATTATTTAGAAACGCCAAACAAAAAATACTGACTGCAACGAGACCGATACTTTACACCTTTAAAGCGAATGAAGTTTAAATAAATTTTTAAGTTTTTCCAGACGTGCAGAGTAGAGTTTTAAACTCGAGAAAATTTTATAATTGAACAAAAAAAAGTAGACGACACTTAATTGCGAAGTAATTCTCTTGCATACTGTGTAACCGTTAGAAAGAAAGTCACCTACTGTGCATGAAAGATAAAAAGAAGAATTCTTTAAACCATTTGTCTAATTGACTTACGAGCTTACCTAGAGTTTTCTGTTGAAGTGGAAACTAAAGCAAATGAACAGTAAGTAGATTTTTAAAGAAATATCGAAAATACTAAAAATATGTTTCAGAAAGCATTGTTAGTTCTTGTGCATTTGTATGATACCTAGTGCTTTTATAGATCCCCCCGGATCCACCACTGTGCGAATCTAACCATAACATTTCTTTTACTCAAGACACGTTTTAAAAATTTAAAATGAAAACGTCGAGGATGTATTTGACAGCTCGTTTTACCCATTTTTTTTATTAAATAATTTAAGAGAAATAAAAACCTTCTAAACAAAACTTTAGGACTAATTTAATACCTTGAATTTATAATAAAGAAATTCAATAGAGCTACCATACAGTTTTCTTACAAAAATGTTTCAGTTATTTAACAGCTTATTAAGTATTAAAAGTATAAATCTTTGGATTAGCTTAGTTCGACAATAATTAACCTTAATGCTTGTTCTTTCAGCAGTTCCGGCTGTCACAGCCGGGACTATAAAATTATAATGTGGAATTGTAATATTAATTTGACCTCTCCACAACTATTCTTGACAAAATAGCATTAATTACTATCTGAAAGAACAAGTAAAAGTTCCACTTTAAGGTTAATTGTCGAACTAAGCTAATCCAAAGCTTTTTAGTACTCGGCGTTAAAGTTAAAGTCGAGTCCTGACGATAATCAAAAGTGAATCGGGAAAGTGGAATACCGGCAGTAATAAGCGAAAACCACTTAGAGGACAATGGAAGAATAGAACAACTTGGAAACTAGGCACTGAACAATGTCAGACGTTTTAAACTGAATCATAATAGGTACAGAGTGGTGACTAGCGCAACACAGCATAGGAATTTCAATGGTAGATTTTTAATGTTCACTTATTTCATTCCCTAATTCTTTTAGAGCTAAATGGGATTGAAGTTTATTAGTAGAGAAAAAAAAATCTTCACAGGTTATTGTTCAATTTTCCATTTATAATTAATTGTTATAAAATAATTTTAGGCGCTAATAATTGGATATTTAGGTTCGGTTGACTACAGTTTGGAATGTGACTGACAACTACGTTATGACATCGGATACGTTACATTCGAAACTTCAGTAAATTGTTCAAAATAAATCTTGAAACCCAACTTAAGAATTTACCATTAAAATTCCTATGCTGCGTGGCGCATGTCACCACCCTACCCTGTATTGTAGGTAATTAGGTATCAATGTATTATTTTTGAATCAATTACGCAGAAAAATAGGTTACCGATAGGTTATCCTTAATAAGGATATAATATTAAAATTATTAATAAAATAATTAGTTTCGTACATCGACCCTCCAAACGACCCTCGTCAGTTTCTACGATCTACAACATCCGAGCTAAAATGCAAAGTTATATTTTTTAAAACCAAACATTTCGCCGACCATAAATAAATAAGACAAACCATTATGAGATTATTACCCTAAAAACGGTGTTGTAAAAAAAAAACTTTAAAAATTCTACTTTTAGTGTTATAGTCAACGAATCAAAATTTATCCTGATTTTCGGATTTTTTTAGTAACAGCAATTTTTTTTCCTTAATTGTGAAAACCATTCATGTAAGTTTGTGTATAAAATGTCTTAACCCAATTTTGACCGGAAGACACTTATTCTTCGAATTTAGTGTAAAATTTTGACTTTTTCAAGTTTCCGTGCTACTAATTTTTGAATAACTTCGCTTGTATTAGTCGGATCGGTACCAAAAAATTTTTGTTTTGTTTGTAATGAACCTCTTTTTAAGACTGTCTGGGTTAAAATAATTTATATTAATTTTCTAACCTAAAAAAAATTCGAAACTGCCGTCATTGTTGGGTCGCACTTTTTTATAGAGATCTTGAGTTTTAATTAAGGCGACTTTCTTCCATTTGAGTAAAATATTGTTGGTGAAACCAGCAAAGTTCATGAAAAGATAGACGTATATAAAATGAATTGAGAGCGTGTTGCACAATTTATAAGGACGTGTATATGAAAGATTTCTTGTGGGATAGAGATTTGTACAACTCAGTCATCAAAATGGTAAGTTTTATCATAACACGAACCAACGAGGGCTCTTCAGAAATGTTTCATATTATTATTTTTTTTGAATTTGAACAGTTAGTTTCTCGGCTCGGTTGATATAGGTGATACTGTCGGAAGATTACTCTTGTTTTACTGAGAATTTAATTTTGTGAAGTTTTTTAAAAGAGGCGACGTCACCACTGTTAAAATGCAGCAAAACAATGGTCACGGCGTAGCTAATTGTGGCGTTATAAAGCTATTTTTCATTAATATGAAAAGTAATATCTAACAAGGGATAATAGCCAGAGGTTTCTTGCCTAAAAGTATTAAAATCGATAGGTTAATTAATTAGCATTTTGCAATTGAAAACTCAAAAATTAGAGGTTATTAAAACTTTTTTTTTCACTATTTAAAAGGCGATTTTGCGATCCAACTTAGGCAATAAACCTGCATTTAGGGGTTCTGATACCACTTATATTTTTTTTAAAGATTTTTTTTAGTCGTTCAGGCAGAAATAGCTATTTTCGAAACCAATATTTTTATTTTTTTACCACTAAATAGAGGATAGCGGCATAACGGCGTAACTTTTTACTTAAATTTTATGATAAGAGTATCTAACAATTTGCACCTGATAAATAAGTCCAGCTTTTGAACTGTATTTCCGCCTGCTTCTACTTTTTGTTAATACTCAAAATGGCGCCTGACGTAGCCTCTTAGTGTTTATGTTATAGTATAAGCGATTTGATATTTTAATTTTACTTAGACATTATCAGCGTCACAATAATAGACTAATTAATCTACGTACCGCTGTCATTTTTTACTAAGGTAAAAATAAATAGTACTCCTATATATTATTTAAAGCAAGTCGTAGTGGCGCACTAGTAGGGAAAACTATTCCGACTCGGTTTCTTTTTTTATTTATATTCATGACACCTTTGGTTTTGCTTCTCAAAAAATAAATAAATTACAGCGAACTGTTTTATCAGCTTTACGCAAATGTCACTTTGACGTACGCGCCAAAATGATTGACAAGTCAGCTACTATTTATCTAGTAGTAATTTCAGTAATGGAGCTTGTCAGTTGTCATGAAGTTCAATTTTATTCCACAAGGTGCGCACAATCGACGGTCCCAAACGTGAAATTACAGTGCAGTGAAATCTCCCTTTACGGACACCTCTAATAAGCCGAAACCTCTCATAAACGGGCAATTTTATAAGAACCATTTATTGAAATAGTTTATATTTCTATCTCTATTTAGCGGACACCTCTTATAAGCGGACAATTAAAAAGCGACCAGTGCTGCCCGCTTAAGGACGGAAGGTACTCGAAATATTTGTTGAACTTAATCATTTTTTTTCTGGCTTATAAAAATTTATTTTAATTAATTGGTAATGTGAGGAATGTTAACTAGGGCTGTACTTAATATTTGTAAAATATAAAAGTTATAATCGTTATAGTTTAAAAGATAATTTATTAAAATTATTTAGATATTTACGGCCTTAATAACAGTTCAATTAAATCGGCGTTTAAGCCATGTTATAGACAATCCTTCATTCTAGGGTATGACATATTTTATAATTTTATTTATTATTTGGAAACTTATATAATTCAATTTTATACGCCTCAATAATACAAAAGTAGCCACAATAAAATTAATAAAATGACGATATACAAGTTTCCAAATAATTAATAAAATTATAAAATATGTCATACCCTAGAATAAAAGATTCTCTATTACATAGCTTAAACGCCGATTTAATTGAACTGTTATTAAGGCCGTAAATATCTAAATAATTTTAATAAATTATCTTTTAAACTATAACGATTATAACTTTTATATTTTACAAATATTAAGTACAGCCCTAGTTAACATTCCTCACATCATCAATTTATTAAAATAAATTTTTATAATCCAGAAAATGGTGATTAAAGGCTACAATTACGGCAGGTACCTTCCGTCCTTAAGAGAGATTTAACTGTATTAACAATTATTTTTATTGTATAAAACTCAAAAAATTTATACAATAAAAGTAGTTGGCAATACTGTAATTTGACGTTACCGTCGATTGTGCGCACCTTATGGAATAAAATTGAACTTCATGACAACTGACACACTCCATTAATTATAATATTTAAAAAAAAATTTGCGCCACTCCGGCCTCGTCTAGTATAGCATAAACTAATTCATTTGCTGTTGATTTAGTATAGCTTCGCACAAATATGGGACGAAAAGATCATCTTCGGGGCGCTAAACGTTTTAGCATGAAAAATAGAATGCGTTCAGTGAGAGCATCTAAACATTTACTACAGACTCCAGTTTATAAGGCGACAACTTATTTTAGAAATCTTTCGGAAAAAAACTCTTCGCCCGCACTTGAATCGGGCGATATTAACTCGGCATCCGACACGTGGGGTGTGACAAACCCCAGCGCTCGAAAACTACATAGCAAACATTCAAATATCGCTCCAATACAGAGTTTTAATAGCTTTTAAAAACATGTTATTCTACATAGTAAAGCAAACGCCGCAGTCAAAAAATTGAGATTGTGAGTAGTACTGTTTCAAAACCGAGTTGGGTTTGTCACACCCCACGTGTCGGAACTCGCGAGTTTTTTTTCTTTATGTTTTGGGTGAAAATCCCAAACCACTCCCCAAAAAGAGAAGGTCTAATGAACACGAGAGTATTTCATAATGTCCTTGGGTTCAAAATTGAAAAATTAAGTGCGTGTGTGAAGTTTTTGACGCAAAAATTACAGTGAAAGTCGGATGTAACGACGGCGAAGGGACCGACTAAAAAGGGTCGTTATACCCGGTCGTCGTTATATCAAAACTTACCCATTTTTATTATTATCAAAAATTCTTTATTAATAAAGCACCATGAAATGGACATAACATTTCTTTATCTCGACGTCATTTTTCCCGTCCGCGCCTGATGATCTTCAGAAAATTATTTGCGGCCGTAGATTGCAAATATCGCCAGGTGAGACCGAAAACCACGTGGTAGTCTTGAAATTACCCCGTCACGTCGTTATACCCGGCCTGCCAAACCAAAAATTTTCGCTTTTTGCGGACGTTAAAAGCGACTTCGTCGCTATAGCCGGTCTACCGGCGTCGCTATATCCGAAATTTTTTGCATTGAGTTGAATACAAATCCAACCAAACTTTCAAATCCCCGTCAGAATATGCGACTTGTTGCTTATAAGCGACGTCGTTATTCGCGACTTTCACTGTATTAAATATTTTCAATAATTTCTATTTGCAATAAAAAAGTTGTAAAAAATACGTTAAAAAAAATTAAAACAAGCGCGGTCTGTGAGACCGACGTTAGTATGGATATTATATGCTGGCACATTAGTACTGGAAGGTTAATTGACGAAACTGGTTTAATAGAAGTTAAATGTCCACAATCTGCTGCAGAGATGTCTCCAAAGGATGTAATTGCCAATGCAAAAATTAAGTTTGCAAAAATTGTCGACAACGAAGTTAAATTAATCCAATCTCATTATTATTATTACCAGTCCAGGGACCACTGAATATCACAAATCGGGACTATTGCGTGTTTGTAATCTAGGCTCCTTTGGGATTAGAGAGGGACATTATATACAAAGATGAAGAATTTTGGAATAACATGAAAGTCTCATTAAAAACATTTTTCTTTAAATGCATGTTGCCAGAGTTAGTTGACCCACAGCATCCAAAAAAGAAGGAAATTAAAGACTTGAGAAAAAAACAATAAACTACAAGTTCTTAAACCCAACAGAACTTAAATTTAATAAAAGTGATTGTGCATTTACTTTTTGGAAAGCACTTGTATAGCTATGTGCAATAAAGGTGTAATTCAATATCATGTTTATATGTCGTGAACGTTGATTGCTGATAAGAGACCGAGAACTTCAACTTGGTAAGAAAATTAAATAATAGTTTGCGCCTAAAATATAGGCAATTGTATTGAAAAAAATTAGAAAACAGGGGCAACTTTAGTTTAAGTTCACTTCAAAATAACCAATAAAAATTGTTAAAATTTTAGCAGTCAATAGGGAAAGGTGTATTTTATTTTTCTACATGACGATAAATTTGATAATATAAGTAGGTTACCCTAACAGATGAGCTGAAAGTTTGGTGACATTTAAGACGTTGTTACCTTAAAAGTAATTTTATTTTTGGAATTAGATACATGTAACGAAATAGATTCATGTTTTGTCTTCTAACTAAATCTTTTTAAATTATTTAAAAATCTTTAATATTAACAGAATAATATAAACTAATTCGACATGCTGTTTTTCGGGTGCGATCCGGTGCGATAGAGTCGCCTTAATGTTATGGTATGAAACTTTAGGAAGTTGTAGCTGATATAGTAATAAATCCATATTGCAAGTTGGGTGCACCAATATTTCGAACAACGGCTACAGTTTGCATTTTAGTTCAAATGTTCTTTTTCATATTATTTGTTGTGAGCAATTGGTGGTATCGCAATAATTTTTCTTTTGAAATGTAGGAAATTTAATGCTCTTTGAGATGAAAACAAAAGCAATCACATCATACCGTTTTTTCTTCCGATCTCTTTGAAAATAAAAAGAAAATTTTTCAACTGTTTGTCCACAAAACCAATTTTAGTGGTAGAAATTTTATTCTTCTTTTAAGTATTTTTGAAAATTAATTATAAAAAAGTCCTATAAACTATTTTTGAACATTAAAACTGGTTTTAGGGTCAACCATTTCGACCACTAAGATTGGTTTTGTGGGCAAATAGTTCAAAAAAATCAGTTACAACTTTCTAAAGTTTCATACCATAACATGAATTTATTACTACTCAAGTTCTCTATAAAAAACTACGACCCACCAATGACGGCAGTTTTAAATTTTTTTGAGATTAGGAAATTCATATAAATTATTTTAACCTAGACAGTTTTAAAGAGAGATTTATTACAAACAAAACGAAAATTATTTGGTCCCGATCCGACCAATACAAGCGAAGTTATTCAAAAAATAGTGAAACGGAAACTTGAAAAAGTCAAAATTTTACATTAATGTCGAAGAATAAGTACCTTCCGGTCCAAATTGGGTTGAGACATTTTCAACACAAACTTACAGGAATGGTTTCGACCGATTAACCTTCCAGTACAGCAAAATTGCTGTTACAAAAAATGTCCAAAAAAATCAGGATATATTTTGGTTCGTTGACTACACTATTTAGGATGTTTTAATAATCTTACATAATAATACAGATTTTCACCAATTTTCATCAAACTTAAACAAAAACAAAAATTGTAAAACGTGAGTAAAAGCTTTTCACACATTGAAGTCTCATTTATGTAACATTGGTTTACCTACAATATGTAAATATCCTGAAACCGACTCTGAATATTAAATGAAAATGGAGTATCTACTCCTTTAAAATAACAAAATTAACTATTTGCTAGCTTACATACACCATATAAAAATATAGAAGACCTTGTGAATTTAATTTTTTGAGTGAAAGTAAAAGGAGGTGACTAATTATATTTTTCTTCAGTACATTTTTACGATACCTTAGCGACAGGGGGGGATTTACCACTAGGCTAACCTAGGCTATAGCCTAGGGCCGCAAGCCCAAAGAGGCCGCACAGAAATGAGCTGTTACAATGGTACAAGTAACAAATACTGTAATCGAAGACTCATGTATTTTAATTGTTTTATTATTTATGGAGTTAAACTCGAGTTAGCCTAGAGGCCCAAATTTTACAAATCCCCCCCTGCTTAGCGATATCATTTTAAAAATTCAACATTACTGTTATAGCTTGAACCTGTGACTATCCCACTTTAGATCACTTTTGAATACCTATTGAATAACTTAGCCTAGTAAAATAAACATCATAAACGACGGTGAAAAAGAAAAAATATCAGGCAGCGATTTTATTCCTGAAATACATTAGGGGTGACCTCCGGAGTATGTGATAAAAATGCACCACCCGCACCCCCTCTGCTTACCTCAGGGGGGAGGCAAACGTATGACTAATTCTAGTTTTTGCAAGTTTGCTCCAAAGTTAAGCTATATACGTCAAAATACCTTAGTTAAAAAATAATGTAGATGAAATTTTTAACAAGAAAGCTTTCTTTTGGGTTTTCTCCAAATATGATAGCAGCAACGCTACAAGACCGCAAAAATAGAATATATTATCTACAATTGGTTTTATAACATACAAGACATTCTCACGTTGACCTGTTTGTATCCTAATGCATAATCGGTATGAATAATGTAAAATAACACTGCCTCTCTTCTTTTAGTACTGTTTTTTTGTCCCAGTGGCGTAGATATGAGGGGGGGGGGGCGATTTTTTAAACATTAACTGCATTATGTTAATTTAACAATAAGTATACAAATTACCATCAATTGCCGTAGAACAAATGTCCCCCCCCCCCTCCTCACCAAAAACTGTTTTGTGTTCCTTTAAATTTTTTAGCGTGTAACCTATTTATAAATATGTAAATGATTATAATAATATTTAGGACAAATTTTCAGGTTTAAACAATACATTTAGCGTAGTGAACGAGGGTTTTACTGCTAAGAACCCACACCTTGAACGAATTTAGATGAAATTTTTTTAATTCAGTTCTAAATACCCTAATGATCAAAGTTTATATTGTTAAAAAGTGTGCATTTGTTTTATCATCTTTTTAAACCACTTCTTGTGAATTCAATTTGGAAAATCATAAAAATTAGCTGAAAAAGAATTTTTATTTCAAAATTTTGGGTGCAAATGCTTACGCGTTTGATAATTAGTAACTAAGCAACAAGTTTACGGAAAAAAAATTTCAAAAATGCATGATGAAATTCTTATTAAAATTTAATTAACAAGAGCTAGCGAAGCACTTCTAGGCATCTCAGAAACTTCAAATTTGGTACCAATGTATATCATGTCCTCAAGATTAATAAAAAAAGTCTTCAAGTTCTGAAAACCTTCTGGGAGTAGATTGAAGGGGGAGGGGGGACGCCCCCCGTACTTTTTAGAGAAAATCATACCCTTTTAGGGATCCCTAGAGTGTAATGTATAATGACACCAAATTTCAGGTTCTTAGGATGCTTAGAAGTGCTTGCGACTCAAAGTAACAAAATCACTAGAATTTGTTAAAAAGGTGAGGAGGCAAATGCACACTTTTTTACAGTATAAACTTTGATCATTAGGGTATTTGGAATTTAATAAAAAAGATTTCATTAAAATTCGACCAAGGAGTTAGTTCTTCTTAGTAATATTATTTTTCAGCTAATTCCTAAGATGATGTTACTTAGAATTACAAGCAGTTTTAAACATCCTAAGAACTTGTAATTTGGTGTCGTTATAGAATACACTCTAAAGATCTCTATATAGGTCTGATTTTTTCCAATAAAAAACGGGGGTGTTGACCCACCCCCTTTGAATCGGCCCCAGAGGGTTTTCAGAACTAGAAGACTTTTTTTATTAATCTTCAGAACATCATATATAGTTGTGCCAAATTTTAAGTTTCTGAGATGCCTAGAAGTGCTTCATTAGTGACTGTTAAGTAAATGTTAATAAGAATTTCATCATGCATTTTAAAATTTTTTTTTTCCGTAAACTTGTTGCTTATAGTTACTAATTATTAAACGCGTAAGCATTTGCACCCAAAATTATGAAATAAAAATTCTTTTTTCATGATTTTGAAAATTGAATTCACAAGAAGTGGTGTTAAAAGATGATGAGGCAAATGCACACTTTTTAACAATATAAACTTTGATCTTTAGGGTATTTAGAACTCAATTAAAAAAATTTCATCAAAATTCGTTCAAGGCGTGGGTACTTTGCAGTTTATGCTCTTTTCAGTCTAATATGACTGCATAAACATTTTAATTCTGAAATATTAAGTGAAATTAAGGGAAATTAACTGAAATCATTAAATGAAAGTGTTGTTAAAGTACATGGTGCTTCGGTCGTAGACCGGCGCAGTTAACTATATCGGGTAACCTCCGGTTCATAGACGTGTTTGGTACACGGTCCGGTTTCCGAAAGGATCCCGCGGTGTTCTAATTCTGTCTTTTAAAAGTTTTAAGCAATCAGTATGTCCCCTCCCCTGATTGAGTTAATTCGACGATATAGAAGAAAATTTTTAGAATTACATTTTAATGTTTTGGAAATCTGCCCTGCTCAGTCTGAAAAAATCTACGGGTCCCAAAATAACTTCATATTTTGTTTGTATGCAATTCGCTCTAATAATTTTAAAATATTGAGTAATACTGAGCACGTCCCATTTACATTTTTGAACGTATTTGCAATATCTAGAATCTTCGACACTCAATTGTTTTCTGATTTTCACAAATTATTGAAAATAATCCATCTAACGACTTCCATATATAAAATTTATTTACAACTCATACCATAGCCGACATAACTACTGTGACACAAAAAATCAAACACACTGTATATAATGTGCTCTTATAAGCAAATAACTATTTTGAAGGCGTTATACATCCCTAAAAGGCACAATAAATCGATTTTGAGAACAGTTTCCTGATGCTATTAAAATATCTCCACAGCTTTGGATAATGTGTAATTTTTTAACAGAATTCAACAGCTGGTCCTTTAGCTCCAGTAAATCAAAACAAATTTTAGTTTTCATAGATTAAATATATAAGTTATTACGTTTTATTTGCACACGAAATTATTGAAATATGTACACTGATTTAAATTTACCAAGTCATTTGAAGAAAAATCACCAATTTTGCTTGTTATCAACAGTATACAATACATAAAAAAAACCTGAGACGATGAGTAAATTTCAATTAGTTTATCAAAAAGTAGACATATTTTACTTCAAAATGAGTGTTTATTTTCTTCAATCTGTTTAATAATAAAGATTTGACAGCATTTTAAAACCAAATTTGTGTTAAAAAAAAAATTAACAAAAAATGAAGAAATTTCAAATCATGGTTCTTATTATACCATAACGTATAATCAATTTCTTTTGATCTAACTTTGAAAAATAACTAATAAGAAATACTATCCTTTAATGAAAATTTTTTAAATAATTCCTTCCACCAAATATCTTGAAATGTTTAAAGAATAGTGCAAAAGAAACTTTATTTGTACATCAATACCACAAGAAATAACAAAAATCTTCAAAAATACATGGAAATGAAAGCTGAAGTCTTTAGCTTTAAATTAATATATATTTTGTTAATATTACCATTGTTTATCTCGGAGTAAAACAGCTTTCTATCTATCGGCGCGCAGATATTTTGCATTATATTGACTCGCTTGCTTAATAATATTTTTGAAAACATGGCTCTTTTAAAATACATTTTTTAGGAAAACCGTTGCTCTAATGGAAAAATTTTATAAAACATTTTTCTGTAGAAATGCGTCATCTATAAAATAATGCTTTAGTAATTTTTCTCTACATTGCTTAATTTTGGCGAAAACTGGCGGAAACTAGAAGTAGTCATACGTTTGCCTCTCCCCTGAAGTTAGCAGAGGGGGTGCGGATGGTGCATTTTTATCACTTACTCATGAGGCCACCCTCAACACATTTCAGCAATAAAATCGCTGCCATATATTTTTTCTTTTTCAAAACATCTATTTTACTAGGCTAACTATTGAATAACAATAATGAACAATTATTATTACCTAATAAATAATTTAATTCAGTAAAAGGATCTCATTGTTTAAATATAAAATAAGTAGAGTTTATGTCATTTTTTTTCATTTTTTCCCACGATAGAAATAATAGAAAAATACAAAAAAAACTAACCTTTATAAAGTGATTTATTTTGGAAACTCAAAAACCAACTTTTTAACCAAAATCCATAAAGTAACACACCCGACGAACTCACCGGAACGAATTCAAAATTACAACTAAAATAATAAACTGTTTAAAAATACTAAAAATTTAATAATATCGTCAACTATTAATCAGTTATCATCCAAGCATGATACCCCATTCATTCGAGCACGTGCAAAAATATCTTATCACATCACAATTAATAGACTGTATGTCCCATTTTATGTGAGTTTTAAAATTTGAATAAATAATAATACATCTTCATTGAAAAATATTTTTTAGAATCCTATAATTTACTTACAACATAATTGAAGTAATTTTTCGGCTAACATACACTATACAGTGAGATGCAAAAATGGGAGACGGTCCTATAATTTAAAAATAAGTTTTACAAAATTAAAAGAATTCAAAAGCAGAAGCAGAAGAAGGATTTTCTAAACGCCACGTCTTTATATCAAAAAATGACTGACCCATTCGACTTAATGGAAATACCCGAGGGTGACACTGTTCCGAATTTGTACACTGACTGTATAGTAGATTGCCCATGACTGCATATGCTATGGCTGCCATTGACTGCAGAGAGTGGATAACCCCTCCGAAATATCGTATAAAAGCACCCAATCTGACCACTTCAAACACAATATAAAAATATAAATTATGAGTTCAGTGGCGTTTCGATAATCTAAGTGTTTGGATTCCCTAATCTCTGGTCCGAACAATTTCTTTCACTATGTATGTTATACTCCAAATTTCTGCATGTTTTGATAAACCGAATCAACATTTTATGTCTATGTTTCAACCAAATGGACTTTACTTCAGTAAAGGTTTTTTTTTTTTCATTTTTCAGTTGTTACAACTGGTTAACAGAAAACGCTAATTACAGTCGGATTATGTTAAGTGAGGATGATTTTTTACTTTATACATGTTCAATGTTCATACTGGCATTTTTTAGAAAAGATAAAGGAGAAGATATCCAAACACAGATACTTAACATACTGGGGAAGAGGGCTTTTAATTAGACGAAACGACGATGAACCGACACAAATACTAGAAGAGTCAGAGACCATTCATGATGCTCACTCTAAGAAGAAGAACAAGAATAAGCAAAAGTTCAGCTATAAAGACAGAAACCAATAGTACGGTTCACGCTGGTTTCCAAAACGATAAACATTTCTACTTTTATGAAACCTCGACTAATTTCGGCACATTTCGTGACTATTATAATTTTGATCTCATGTCTATTTATAGTACACCCGTCCATTTAATATTGAGGTTAACAGAAAACATATTTAACAGAAAAAATTAATTTAGTAGGCCGCTGTTGGGCAAAATTAGAAAAATAAAATACTGTTGAGTAGAGAAGAAAACACTACAGCACATATTGCCAAAATATATAGGGCGTTCCATTTAAAAAAAATTGTTTTAATGTCTCACCCTATATATAATCACTTAGTGTATTTCAAAATAATTTTAGGTGATGGATATGAAAGTCATAAAGAATTATTTTGTTTTATTTTTGATTTATCTGGCATACCGCAAGAGCTATCAAAGACGGCGCGCTTAGCTGGACACCCTGTATACAACATTTACATAAAAAAATAAAAGTCTCAGTTTTCCAGTGCTCAACAGGAGTCGAGTTCGGTAGAAACCCGGATTATAGCCAGACATCAAAGGGTTTGACGTGTTTAAGTTCATGAATATAGCCGGCTCAGTAGTAATAGTAAGTCTCTCTGAGATAATTATTTTGAAAGTACAAGGGTTGTAAGTCTTCACTGAACATGCTGGCATTGGCATTTTCTGTTTTGTGGCCGTTTTATCCACAAACCTGTTTGTTGGAAATTTGGGTTTAAAGAACTGCTTGTAAGAATATTTACAAAAATACGGAAATAGAATGTACTCGTAGATCAGTGTAAGAGCTTTTATTCTATACCGAGTGCCCATGATCAAAGTGGGACATAGCCAAATAACAAAGGGAATTACATTTACAGTTTGCAGCTTTCCAGCTTCGTCTACTTGAACGGCAATGACATCTATTGAAAGAGAATTATTTTCTGGGGCTGTTGATACCAAACACTTCTTATCAATTTTGGTTTTTGTATCAACAGACCCAGAAAATAATTCTTTTTCAAATAGATATCATAACAGTTCGTGTAGATGAAGCTGGTGAGCAGCAAACTGCAAATGTAATTCTCTGTGTTATTTGGCTATGCCCCGCTCTGAACGTGGACACCCGGTATAAGAATAATAATAAAAAATATTTTTAATAATGTAAAATATACAGTGTGTTTTATAAAAAAAACCTATGCCACTACTTTTTTGTTAAACATATCCGGTTATCCGGACGCCCTACCACGACAATACTTTGTGCATATTCATAACTGTCTTATTCTACATAAACTACTTCCAATAAACAAATAATCGAAGCTGGTTGTGAAAAAAAAATCCTTATATAAAACTGAAAAATCCAAACATAAAAAGGATAAAAATTTTACAAAGAAATTCTCGTGAGTCAATAAACGGCGCAAAAT
The DNA here is from genome assembly GCA_963924605.1 of Malthinus seriepunctatus. NCBI lineage: Eukaryota > Metazoa > Arthropoda > Insecta > Coleoptera > Cantharidae > Malthinus > Malthinus seriepunctatus. The sequence goes on from OZ004600.1 coordinate 96,366,243, forward strand.
TGTTAGTGTAATGAACGATTTTCATAATAAATCGGTATTTTATGGAACCATTAAGGTAACTTTATAGTGTATTCCATCAATCTTAGAGCACAAAACGTCTATTTAATGGATTTTAAAGCTTTTAACTGCTTAACATGCGTGTGTACTGAAACATTGCCACTCTCAAAGGTAACATACAAATAGCAATTAATTACTAAGAGAGGTCTTTGAAAAACATTTTCCTAAACATACTGTTAGTACAAGGTGTTTATTGTAAGCACTGTTAGTTTATATTCAACGGGGTTAACTGCTAATTTTTATTGTGATTAATCCAACTGTGCGTATGGGTAACTGAGCGACGAATATAAACGGACGTACAATAAATTTCTTTTCAAGAATCTTTAAGCTGTAATTTTATCAACATAATATTTTTTTATTTGATTTGCCAATTTAGATCTGACAGACACAGCTTTTACTATCTCGTGTTTGCAGAGGATAATATAGAGAATAGACCATTCTGAGTAGCGCCAGCAGCTTTTGTAATCGTCAAGTCGTCGTTCATCTAAAGGATATAGTAAGTTATCTAATCTTAATATCGGTAAACTGCTTAGCTGGCTATTCTTCTGCTCCAAGGTAGATAAATATTCTGTCTGCTGCGTTTTTATGTTGCAAAACGTTTTTTCCCTCTTTATAAATTCAAAATAGAACAAAAAAGGTTTACTTTCGTTTTAACGGTGGACGACTGAAATGAATAAAAGTTGAAAATAATCAGTGTTTCATAAAAAATTAACGTAATTAATTTTTTAAGTGGTTATTTCACGCTTGCAAGTTTGTGCTGAAGTTGGGCAAAATTGAATTTCAAATGCAATATTTTAGAGTTGCATTTATTCAACTGTTACCATCCTCTCGGCGCTTCACATTCTAGGACTAACGGGTTAGTTTCGGTTTTTGTTCCTACATAAAGTACACAACGAATTCAAATTTTTATCTAGGGATATCATAAATTTTTAACTATTTTAAATTGTTTTTAAAAACCAATAAATACGTTAGTAAGAAGTAAGAAGTATATCAAAAAAAGTTTAATTTCCAATTGAACACTTTTAGCCTGGAAACCTTTTGGATGTATGATTTGAAATTTTTTTTTCAAAAAACCACCCCTTTTTATGTAAGTACTTCAGAGTCACCTTTGTGTTTATTATTCGTTTGTTTCAGTATAACAGAAAATCTGCTCCAGTTAACAGCTCATTTACATAATTATTTTAGATTAAACTAATTAATTATATCAACATAATATCATTTTAATTTTATTTGAGTACGTGCGCACTAATTTATTGATTAAAATATTACAGTGTAATAATGTAAATAAATACATTTTGATTACTCACTTAATGTATCTTGCAATATTTAACAGATACCAGCACAGCTTTACATTCTAATATACAAATACAAAAGAGTATCGCAAGCTTTTCTTTAAAGGTTTTACGTATAATAAACTAATTTGCTAAAACTTTAACAAAAGCAATGAAGATAATTGAAATAAAAAGCTTTTATATGTCTCCCCAGTAATGGAATATTACTTGAATGATGCGAGCTATTTTGTTCACTTACTTAAATTGAAAGATACGATTCTAATTCTAATAATATTGAAATAATAACAGTTATGTGTTTAGATAAAGTTAGTGACAATAAAAAGGGGTGTTTTAGAGGTGTGTATTTTACTAGAAAACTGTATCCACTTACTACGCCCAAGTCATAATAGGTTCAACTTGAAATGCTTTGACGTAGGTATTATAGAGACTCGAGTGTTTAAAGCATTTCTAGATACCTACAAAGATTTTTGTTGTATGTATTTTATTTTATGACTTTACTCTACTTTTTGTTTTATAAACGCCCATTTTATGACATGAATGATATAAATAATTTTTGCCTTTTTGCTTGGTCGAAAGGCGAAGTTGTAAACTAGATAATTCTCTTCCGAAATTTTCACGGTTCTTCACTTTTTAAATCGAGGACAGCATTTTCAAAAAAACAATTTTTTTTAGTATGTCGGTCTATCTGTGCATTAACACGATATCTTTGAAAGAAATAGACTAATTAATTTCAAATTTGGTACCTATAATAGGTACACTATAACGTTCAGCATGATTAAAAAGACCACCGGATTGTAGTTTTTTTTTGGCTTTTAAAATATTTATTTTATTATTTTAAATTCTCTCACATTTTTGTGTCATTTAACTCACTTACTCAAATGATTTAGTTTTTTTTAGTCTTCTCACTAGTTCCGAGTTGTCGAGAAGTATAAGTATAGAATAAAACACTTTTTTCTTCTACTGCACTCTTCTCGATGATCGTTGATCGTTACTATCCTTTAGATTTGGTCTATGGTCGGGTGTTGATTTCTGAACCCAAACTGGTATGAAGGTATGATTACCTTTCGTTCTATTATTGGTGGCTTAAGCCTTTTAAGGAATAATTTTTCAAAAACCTTCGAAATTATCGGTAGAAGCGAGATAGGTCTAGAAGATGTTGTTTCGTTGGGTGGTTCTTCTGGTTTGTTTATCATTAACACTTCAGCTACTTTCCAAATGCCAGGTAGTGGTTTCAATCGAAATGCTGCATTTATTATGTTCGTAAGCTTCACTATTCCTTTTCGAGGTAAATGTTTTAATACTTCCCCTGTGATTCGGTCGAAACCTAAAGCTTTCTTCGAGTTAAGTTTTCTTTTATTTCTTTTTCTACTTCTTACGCTGTAACTAGTTCGATTTCTCTTTCATCGTTTAAAGCTTCCTCTTCTGATTCTTCGTTTTGCTCTAAAGGCATTTGCTTTTTGCTTATTATCTCTTGCCCATCCATTGTCGGTTCGTAATGGTTTGGGTTATCGGCCTTTTGATTTTCTTGGTTACCTTCCAAAGGAATAATCGGTGTCTTTATCATACGTCAGATTCTTGAGATAATTCTTCACTAACTCGTTTTTTAATTCTAGAATTTCCCTTTTTAGTTGTTGCGTTAGTCGATTTAGTCTTGCTTTATCCAATGCAAGTTTGGTTTGTTGCCATTTTCGCCAGGCTCTTCTTTTTTCAGCTACCAATTTCCTTATTTCTGTAGGGTAGTTTACGCCTTTTGTTTTTCCTTTCGATTCTGGGGTACTTTTCCAAGCCACTTGCTGGATATCCACTACAAATTTTTCAGCTTCTTGGTTTAATTGCTCCGCGTTTTTCAGTTGTACGTTTAACCGTATTCTGTTGTTTTTTTTCATCTTGGAATACTTCCCAGTCTGTGAATTTATTAGTCAGTGTTGGATTTCTTTGTTTTGTGATCATTTTTTCGCTTAGAGTTAATATAATAGGCGAAGTGATCTGAGTTCAGGTCAAAATTTTCTTCAATGTTTATAAATGTTTATATATAGTTGAGAAAACTCACTCCAATAGAATAAGGGTTGAAAATTATTCAACGAGATAAATTGCAAAATAACCATAAATGGGTAAGAAGTAGTATGAGGTCCATCTACTTATCTGTTAGCCTGAACTATCTTCATTTACCTATATCGTTGTGGGGCAGTTTGGGTCCATCTAAAACTATCAGTCTTTACCTTGGTTTTTACTGCACCATTTCACCCTGTCATATGCGATTGTGCACGCAATCTTTCTTTAGTCTATCACAGTATCTATTGTTGTATGGTACAGTTCCATCTTCCATCTTGCTATCAAAGAACATTTTAGCAACATTTTTAATATTGGTTCTAGAATGGTTCTAGACCTTATCCACTCATTTTTTTGCATATTATAGCTTTTCACGTCTATGTAAAATAGTAAGGGTTGATGAAAGTGTAATAAAATTGTGGCTATTAATTCACAAATAGCCTCTTCGGTGGTTGAAAAAGGAACGCATTTCCAAAACAGTTTTGAAAAATGAGTGATTATTGCCTCTATTTATTTTTATTCCAAAACTTTTTGATGCGGTTGAGCGATATCAAGAAAATGCATTTTCTTGACAAATTCGTTTTGTTACTTTTTATTAAAATGCAATATTTTTCAGGAGATAAAAATTAATAATATTTATTTTAGAGATAACATTGCAGATGGGGATCAACTGGTAGCAATATTCTATAGTACGTTTTGGATTATACTCATTTTATATTCCATATAACTTTATTTATTTATTTACATTGGCCATTAAATGATTGGAGGTTTATGTTTAATTGACCTACAAATAAAAAATGGGTTATCACTCTTCTATAATTACATAAATATATTATTTACTCAAAATAATGGCTTTCGTGTAAGTGAAGTATGTTAAGGTGAAATAATTATTATGTTATGTTGATCTTTTTAATTACTATGTAATATAAATTGTATTTTTTTACCATAGATCAATAAAATATTTAAATTTTAAACTAATTAAATAAAAAAGAATTTAAAATACATAAATTAAATAAATTTTGATTGAGCTTTACAAGAAGAGTTCTTTGTATAAAATTTTTTTAAATATTTTTTATATAAGAAAGTATATAAAAAGTCATAAAACGAGCCTATATTCTGTGGTTAAAAATGTCTTGCAAGTTACAAGTTCATGACAACAGTGTTTACAATTAAGACAATCAATAATAATTTTAGATACAAATGTATTCTAAATGAGACGGCTTCCGCAATGCAACACTAACGACAGTCGGTAGCAGACTGCAGCTTGCAGCTTTTAGGTAAATTCAACATTTCCTTTTGTTAAAAGCTTACACCGTGTTAAAATTAGAGCGCGTTGTTGCCATCTGCTACCATGAACTAAAAATTGTCAAAAAAAAACTAGAAAAAATACATTTTAATTCTAAATTTTACATAATATATACAGTGTGATTGAAAAAACGTGATAATGCAGATTTCTTGGTTATTATTAAAGATAGAAAAAAAACTTATTTAGGTAACTTATAGTACTCAAGAAGCTTGTTATTTTGGTCAATTCAAAAGTACCAGTGGAATTAAAACAAAAGAGTAACGTTAGTTAGGTTCGTTTTTTTAAATGGAACGTGTAGATTTTTTCTACATATTCTTCAAGAGTATCAAATTCTCTTTACAGTGATACTAAATAACAATACAATATTTGAAAAAATAAAGTCGTAATAAGGTTTTAAAAAATGAATCTAGTAACCCTTATAACGTTATAACCATAGCACAACAATCGATAACAATCGAAACAGTCGTTATTTATTTGTTTTAATACTTATGCAACTTGATAGGAGATGTTTTTGTATTTTTGATTGTTATCGATTGTTGTGCTATGGTTATAAGGGCTGCTAGATTCATTTTTTAAAACCTTATTACGACTTTATTTTTTCAAATATTGTATTATTATTTAGTATCACTGTAAAGAGAATTTGATACTCTTGAAGAATATCTATAAAAAATCTACACGTTTCATTTAAAAAAAGGAATCTAACCAACGTTACTCTTTTGTTTTAATTTCCCTGGTACTTTTGAATTGACCAAAATAACAAGCTTCTTGAGTACTATAAGTTACCTAAATAAGTTTTTTTTCTATCTTTAATAATAACCAAGAAATCTGCATTATCACGTTTTTTCAATCACACTGTATACAGGGTGTCCCGGAATAACACCGACAAATATCTACAGTAGTTTTCTGGGACTAAAATATGACATTTGGTGCACTTGAAATTATGTGAAAAAACTTACCCCTACCCAGTTATATGTTCTCAAAGTTGGGGTTAAAATTTAAAAAAAATCGCTTTATCTCCAAAAGTACTGTTAATATTCTAATGATTTTTATACAGTAGACATATCTTATAAAAGTCATCCTGTGTTAAGATGACAACAGCCTATAAACCAACCCCTCCCCCCATAGTCTTTAGTATAACTTATATTGTCAGAAAATGTTGATTTCCACTATAAGTAGTTCGCAAGGGACATATTCCCACATTTCAGAAAAACCTAAAAAAATGAAAATCCATCCAATGACATTCGTGTTAGATGACAGCTAAAACAGTCGGTTCCGATTTCTAACCTTCACTTAAAGCTCTAAGCAATCATAAAAAAGATCTTCCGATGTTGGGTTGATCCCCTAAAATACAGTTATTACTCTAATTAAACTTATCCACATTTGTATAATTGCGGATTTGATAATGTTTACTTCAGCTAATACTCTAATTGATGATTGAAAATTGTTTAATATTTACTTCCGGTAGTTAATACAATGATAACAAAAAAACAAATTATTATTTCCGAGCAGAAATTACAAAACTTGAATAATAAACAACGTTATATTGAATTCTTTAACAACTGCAGCAGAGTACAGATATTTGGAAATTGTAATTTAATCGTTTAGTGACAAAAACGCTTTCCATAAATCTAAAATACGTTTTCATTTAGATGCATAATGCGTCAAGTGTACTATTTATGTTTCTTATGAGCGCATTCACCAGACGTAACCGTTGTGGAGCAGCTACCAACTGCTACATCATTAGCGCTACTACCGTGCGGTAATTTTGTTAAGTGTAGCAGTTCAACACAACGCAAATGAAATGCGCTCGATGAAATGGCGAGCGCTCCGCATACGCTCACAAACCAGAGGTAAGTCACCGAATGATTTGGTAGCTGCTTCATAACTGTTACGTCCGGTGGATGTTCCCATTTGTCTAAACAAAAAGGTTATCAATCTGTAGTGGTTTTGGAAAAAAATAAAAAATGGGCTAGATTAGGTAAGGTATGGAGTTTACAAGAGTCCAAACACGTAAAAAACCGATTCAAATACACTCTCAAAAACAAATATTTAGCAATCACTTGAGAACAGCCTTCATGTTACTACTCGTGTCACTATTCCTACAAAAGAATAAACAACGTGACGTGTGTTTAGTAAATGTTAAATTATTATTAGGCCCTAAAAGATATAAGTATAATTAAAAAAGCAAGCAAGCTATATGTACAGGGTGTCCCAACCCTGCGTTATCGTAGAACTTTGGCTTTGCTGTAGAATTTAACAAAAAATTTTTAATGCACAACTATAGTTCTCTTAGAGCTTCATCTCTTAAAAATATTTTTAAATATACCGGGTGATCCATTTAAATGCTACAGACCACACTTGTATTTTTTTTAATGGAATGCCCTGTATATTTTTGCATATTCAGATGCCCCTTTCGAAGGCGATTATAGTCATGTGTGGGTTAATAGGTCCACCATGGACCTGGGACAAGATAATGCGTATTTTATATTAAAAACGAGACAACTTTGCGTGCCTGTTGTGACTTAACAAATTGACATTTTTGACCGAGGTTTGAGTTAAAATAATGCTAATATCGTCTTTTTTCCTTATTATCTTCCAAAGCGACATACAACGTCAAAATGAGACCATGTGAGTCTCCAACGCAAAATGTCAGTTTTCTTCATTTTTTTAAATGGCACCCCCTATTTTCGATTTCAGGAAAAGAGAGCCCCTTTTCTAAGCTTTCTAATGATATAATATTTTCTCAATCTATTCACTTTTAAAATTCAACTTTTATCCCATTTAAAAAATTAAGAAAAATTACACTTTGCGTTGGAGATCCACACGGCACAATTATTGCGGTTTTGTCAACTTTGAAAAATATTTTAGAAAGAATGCGATATTAGAATTATTCTAATGCAAACCGCAGTCAAAAATGTTAATTCGTTACTTTATAGAAGATAAGCAAAGTTGACTTGTATTTTCCTAAAATTCGCAGTATCTTGGCCCAAATCTACGGTAGACCCATTAAACCATACATTACAATAATCGTTCTCGAAAGGGGAATCCAAATATATAAAAATATACAGGGTGTTCCATTTAAAAAAATACAAGTGTGGTCTATAGCATTTAAATGGATCACCCGGTATATGTAAAACTATTTTTAAGAGGTGCAGCTTTCAGAGAACTATAGCCATGCATTAAACTTTTTTTGTTAAATTGTAAGGCAAAGTCACAATTCTACGATAACGGAGTGTTGGGACACCCTGTACAATAAATAATATAACACACTCATGACAAAAAAGCAGTTAGAAGTAAAAAGACTTTTGAAAGAACCTAACCTCGAAAATGGCCAGATTGAGGGAAGTTTTTGACATAAAACCTGTAATTGTCAAATTTACTATTGTATAACCACTAACCACTTACGTACTAGGGTAAGAATTTTTAAATTATTTTACCTTGAAATAGTTGGTTTCAAAGAATAGATGAATGTCTTCAGGGTATACAGGGTGTACCGGGAAGAATCTGCCTAACTTCCGGGGTGTATTCCTTAGCTCATTTTAAGTAAAAAAAGTTATATCAACATAGGTCCGATTCGGAAAGGTTACTGAGTTGAGCTTGTTGAAGATAGTAGTCGATTACGATGTGGAAAACGTCGATGATATTCCAGCACGGCAGTTAAACGTTAATAGTGTGTTTAAAATAATCACAATTACCAGTTAAGTTAACTTACAAGTAACAGTAAAAAAGGAAAGCATTATTTAACAATTTTTTTCAAAGCCTACTCTTTACAATTCTGAATATTTCGCTATTTTCTTCGACTAGCCATAACTCGCTAACCTTTTCGAATAGGACCTATGTTGTTATAACTTTTTTTGTTTAAAATGACCTAAGGAATACATCCCTGAAGTTAGGCAGATTCTTCCCGATACACCCTGATGATTAACCTCTCACTGGTCGAAAGTTCATCAAAGTCTGAAAAAAAAACATTTGTTGTGTAAAAAGGATAATGAAAACACTCCAAAAAGTAATAAAAAGTAAATTGTATAATAATAGGGTGTGTTGAAATAACTCAATTTACCTATCGAACGCTGCTTATTTCACTTACTTCTATGAAGCAGGACCGGAGTTATGCTCTTTTTAATGTCCAAAGTGTCCAAATGCCAAAAATTCGTCATTTTTTGTGTAATAAAAATAAAAACTTGAAAATTGGTAAATGTATCAATTTCACGAATATCTATTATTTAACACTATTTTTGGTTAACAAAACACTTAATGGGAGAAAGAAGGTATAGCAAGATCCAAGTTTTTTTAACTTTTTTTAACCTTTCAGTACTAACAGTCGGTCTCACAGACCGACGAGTTTTATTTTTATTAATATCTTTGAAATACGAATTGCTACGGTTGGGAGGTTATCACTATCAGTACCTTTAAACTAAATGCTCTCACACATTTTTTTGAAGTTTGCAAGCATAAGTTTGTAATGGTTCAATTATAATAATTGAATTCGGTCTGAGAGACCGACGTTAGTACAACAGTAACAAAAATTTTCAATATTTTTTCAAAATTTTTAAAATTTTTTAGTTAAAAATTATTTTTTTCCACTTGTCTTGAATAGAAATAGGATAACAAAAAGAACAGAAGAGATTTTTGCCTTTACTTCAATTAATAAGTAGCTCTTTTTGGTGCATGCGGTACCGTGCTCTACATGTTCTAACATGTAAAATGCGACAAATGTTCTATCCAAAATATTTCAGCTATTGTTGAAGATGAAAAAAATATTTTTACCTTTTTAGAAGTGTTGTTCCTAGGTTTGTTTATAATATTACTAGTTATTAAAAAATTTTGTTTAATTCGTTTGAAATCGCTTATTTAATTTATGCATCTTTTTATTTTTGTTTATTTTTATAAAAGTGAATTTTGGTTATTAAAATGAATTTTTTTTGCTAAAATTATAATTAGTATCCAGAAAAATTACTAAATATTTGAAATAATTACTATTTGCAATAAAAAAGTTGTAAAAAATACGTTAAAAAAAATTTAAACTAAGCGCGGTCTGTGAGACCGATGTTAGTATGGATGTTATATGATGGCAGTACTGGAAGGTTAATAATAGACGGTGTTTTAGACGGTACAATGTTTGACTACGTATTATAAATATTATAAATTTCAAAAATAGTAAATTATAATATTATTCTCAATTTAAAACAATATAAACTTTGAAGTATAGAGAGAGCTAAAGAATCGACTAAAGAACTTGCTACATACAACATAAAAATAGAACAAAATTGCTAGTAATATTATAAATACACTCAAAAGGCACAAAATTTAATCCATAGACAATATTCATTAAAACTTGTCTATTTTTTATTTTAATAGTTTTATTTTACTTTATAAACAAGCAGGTAAGTATTGAGGAAGTTTTTATCCCCAAATTAATGTTAAACGACTTCTTAATCGTCTTAAATTTCATTAAATTCCAAATAGCATAAAATTTCATTAACTTTCATTCAGTGGTGTGTTGTAAGCAACCGGTTATTTATAACGTCAACGTTGAGTCGTTGAACGAAGCTGGATATATGTCTGTCGCATTCTGTTAAATAAAGAAAAAAGACTCAACGTTCGGGTTATATTATAACTGGTTGCTTACAACACACCACTGATTGCATTTCTTTCAATCAGTGGTGTGTTGTAAGCAACCGGTTATTTATAACGTCAATGTTAAGTCGTTGAACGAAGCTGGATATATGTCTGTTGCGTTCTGTTGAATAAAGAAAAAAGACTCAACGTTGAGGTTATATTATAACTGGTTGCTTACAACACACCACTGATTGTTTCTTACATTACCAGCAGTCAGTTTGTTAGCTATCGTACTGAATACTGTTTTGAAGTTGTGTCTAAAGAAAAAAGGATGATTTTGAATTCAACCGATACTGCCAAAGCCATTGCTTTAATTGAAGATAGGAGATATCAGTACTACACGTCTCACATTCTTGGTGTTATGACATTCAGCATTTAAAGAGCTGTAGAAAGGCTTCGAGAAACTAGATGCTACACTAGCAGAGTGGAATCAGGTAGAGAAAGGCGTAGAGCTGCTCAGCTCAAGACAACCATTCTTTCGACTGAAGTTTTTAGAAACAGATCCATTACTGGAGTAAGTTAACGTCAGTATTGAATTCAAGAAGTACTAGGAGTAGCAGTTACTAAAAGAACTACAAGAAGAAAGTTGCAGGAATAAGGAGTGAGTGCAAGAAAACTTGTAAGTGGTCTGGAGCTGACTAGGGAACATCGAGTAGAGCGAATTCGCTTTGCTCGAGAAAACTAAAGCTGGGTATTGACGAATGGTGTCTAATCCTTTTCACCGACGAGCCCAGGTTTTGCCTGAACTCTTCGGACGGTCATCAAAGAATATGACGAAGGGCTAGCGAGAGGTTTGCCCAATTGAATATTGTACCAAGGCTTAGTTTTGAAGTTGGGTCAACTAAAGTGTGGGGTGGCATAACTTTAACAGTTCTTACTGAACTAGTCGTGGTAAATTGAGGAATTATAACTGCAGACAGGTACATTAGGGACATCTTAGATCCCCACGTGGTACGTTTTGCCTTATTTGTAGAAGACAGTTTCACGCTAACTCATGATAATATTCATCACCACATTACTAGAATTGTTCATGAGTACTTGGATGAAGTTGAAATACCTCGTTTGATATGGCCTGCAAGAAGTCATGACCTTAACCCTATCGAACATGCCTTATGCCCGTATTTATAGACAGGTCTCAAGCACTTGCTCGTACTCAAGACCGAGACGAGGCCGGTTGCTATTCGTTTTTATTGTATAATACAATAGAAACCAATAGCAACCGGCCTTGTCTCGGTCTTGAGTACGAGCAAGTGCTTGAGATCTGTCTATAAATACGGTCATTAGATGTGGTAGGAAGACTTGTGTGATCCCGAATTGCTGCTCCTGCAAACTTACAAAAGCTAAGAGTAGCAGTTGTACAAGAATAATTCATTTGTCATTTGTGCAAGGAGCGTCAATACACGCTCTTAATTGTCAGCTTTTTTACTTTATGTTTGTTTTTATGAAACTTTTTTAATTACTGCTTGATCCATTATTAAGAAATGTTACATTATTTCTATAATTGGAGGAATAAAAACATCTGTGCTAGTTTATTTAAATCACAAAATGTTACAAATATTTTGGGCATGTACTGTAGCACCAAAACAATAAAAAAAATGTTTTGATGACACTTGTTTTTGTATCGAATGTTGTGCCTTTGAGTGTATTTACAACCCTTCGTTATCTACGCCTTTTGGAGACGTCGTTATTAAATTCCAGTTCAAAAACTATTCACTAAAATATAACAAAATAAATAAACAGAGCATCAAAAACTTTGTGAAGCTTCGATAGACTCGCAATTTCAAAACCACATAGCGTAATTGCTACGATATTCAGATTGAATTCAACGCTATTTTAATTATTAAAGTTGTCAACTTATGAACCTAATGCCGGTTTGCACCACAGAAGTAGTTGAATTACGTGTGCATGTGCATCATATCCATATCGACGGAAAAACTGTTACAAAACACAAAGGTTATAGTTAAAGTTAAGGGAAAGTGGTATAAACGGACCTTAAAAACTCAAATATTGATGAAAAGTACGAAAACCGCACTAGTACCATAAGCTTCCATGATTTACTTTTATAACGCAATTTATATATCTTAGGTCTTAAGTTTAAGCGATTAAGTTTATGTGCGTTGTCGAGTAAAACAAAACATCATTAATATAAAGCTCTTATTTAAAACAATTTAAATTAAAGTTTAGCATCATCTTTATCTACGTAAATATACATAAATTTGGATTTAAACTAGTACATATTTACATAAGGACGTAGATTCTACAGTTTGTATGTGTATAAACGTTTAGAGAAAAGATACCTATACGTATATTATTTAAGTTTAGCCTCTACTTACTATGAATACAGCAACAGGTGTAGTTTACATTGTTTTTCTCGGGGTAAAAGTCAAAAAAATGTTATTATAATATTTAATAAAAAGTCGAGTTGTAATAATATAAAATTTCGAATGTAGAGCAGTTACATTGAGAAAAATTTAAGTTTTTATGAAAAGCTCCAAGTTTATAGTTTACATTAAATTTAAATATCTAAGATTGGCTCTCTTAAATTTAATTATCCAGCACGTTTAAGTCTATAAAAGAGTTTTTTTATTATAGCTTATTTAATTCAAAAGTATTTAAATAAAATAAAGAGCTTTATTTTTGAATTTGCTTGCTATATTTTAATATCTAAAAGATCTGCTGCTACTACTCGTACTACTACAACGCTTTATATTTTAGGAATTGCTTTTACGCGGAATACGTTTTCGTTTTCGATGTGATGTAATATTTTACTTTACAAAAGCAACGTTTTTTCTCTTGAGAATAACAAAACGAAATATAGTACCATGTTGTATATAATGCAATAGTGCAGTTCAAGGTTTTCGTACCTTTGAGAAATCATGTTGAATGTTAGTGGAAGGCTCTTCTACAACACACAAAAATTTCTAAACGCAAAAGAAATTATAAAAGTATGAGTATTTCAAAAGTGGTTAATTTTTCATTTATAAAACTCTGCTCGAGTGGCTCTAAATCATGTATACGAGATTTGATAGAAACTTATATGAGAGTATGCATTATGCAAGTTATTTGTAAAACTAAAAACACTGTAGTGGCTTCATATTTATTAGTAGGTATTTCAGAAGAGAGCTACTACTACAATGGTAAACACCCGCCTGTTCTACATTTTTATTTCTGGAAAAAATTTATTATAACGTATAAGGATTTAGCAGTATATTTTCTTCTCTTCAATAAACTTACATTTTATAAACAGAATATATTCCACAGCCTATATGTTTGGGTCCTCTCAGAAACAGTACGTTATTTATCGACTTTTAAAAGTTAATTTTCAACTTAATGTCATCAATACTTAAAAAGGCTATTCGTACTTAAATTTTTAAATCCTTAGATAAGCCCTGCAAGACTATAAAGCAAGATCTTGTGTGTGGGGGTCAAATACGAAGGTCGGCTGATAAGTATAATGCACCGCCGCTGTAACGACCTAACTGTCATAATATGGGGTGTCCCGTCATTTTTGTTAAAACATAGAAAATTATACACCATTGAAATAAGAATAAAAAATTCAATTTATTTATGCCAAAATTCAACATAGCGCCCATAAGAAAATCAAAAGTTGTCTATTAAAACACATACATCTAGTACGTTTTGAAATAGTTTTGTGCGTTAAATTTGTAGCTCTTGTCAAGTTATGTAAACTTGCCAAATTTCATATCAATGCCTTATATAATAAAAGAGCTTCAATTTTTAGTTTTTTCAGGATGTTTCAGAAACCAAACAAGCTATCGCAGTTTTCTTTTTATTTCTTATAGGAAATGAAATTATGCACCTTTTCACTAATTTAACCGACCTCGTAACTCTTACCGTTTAGGAGATACCCATAATGTGCAAGATCAAAGTGACCACCCTGTATACCATATATTATTACAGAATTATTCCTGAACATGTTCTCAAAAAAAAAAGAACATGTTCTCGTTCTTTTCACCTGGAAGAAGGAAGTTTTAAGAGATTTAAGAGAGTACGTTAAATTTCAAAAATCTGATATGATCCATGATAGAGCGAAAAAGATGCAAAAAAGTTTGTATTCAATATGGAGGGGGGCACTTTATCAAAAAAAAAGGATTTGAAGAGGTTATTTAGAACTCAATAAAAAAAATTTCTCTAAAATCCATTCAAAAGTGGGGTTTTCTCAGTAAAACGCTTACGCCACACCACTAGTACAGCTGGACGCGCATTGAATCGACTCAGCTCGAATCAGTCCAATTTTTGAGCCGATTCTATACGCAGGTGGTAATACATTTTCGTGTATAGCAAAGAAATTGGCTGTGCAGAGCCAGGCTGATTCGAGCCGAGTCGATTCAATGCGCATCCAGCTTAATACTAATAGATTACCTGTAAATGGAAAAGAGACTATTGCGACATTGCGCAAAAAAGGTTCCGCTGAGCCAGCGGAGCGTCGATGCTTAACAAATGTTTGACGTAATCTCGGCAGCGCCGGTGGCGGCTCGGTCATCCCCATCACGAATGATCACACTGAATACCACCGGTTTGCCTACCTGGTTACAACACACACACACGTAGAGTCGCCGCGTGGTCTGGTATTACTCAGTGCTCTCTAAGACGAGGACTACTGGACACCGTGTGTCTGAGGTCGCAAGCGACCAGTTTTTTGGCAGGTGTTCCGGCCAATACGGGCCCGGGCCTGAGATAGGTAACTGTCAACCACTTCCCCACTTCTACTTCGCTCCCGGTACAGGACCAGACTCCTACCACCAACCATGTTAAAAAATATAACGTGCTACTGGTGCACCAGCCTCACACCCACCTGACTCTACGCCAAGCTGAGGCTACGCAAGCAGAAGCTAAGAACAACACCCTGGTGGTCTTATGCATTTTACCGTTAGGTTAGGTTAAAGATAGGTTCCAGTCCCCACCACCACGGTGACGACCATCCCCCATCAGCAACCATCGCCTAACCTCCCCATCCGTACAACGGCCATACATCCCGTTGCCCAGAGGCCCATTGGTCAGGGGGGGTCCAAACTCCAAATTGCTATTCGAAGAACGGTTGATAGACGCGTGAGCGTACCATTGAATAAAACAATACCCACTCTACCAGGAAAAAGCCAATCAGCTAATAATCTGGATAGCAATGGAAGAGTAAATATAGCGATTTACGGTTAATTTCTCCAATGGAAATGGTTGCTTATAAATACTCTCACTTTAGAAGGAAAGATCGTGACAGCCAATGATAATGTAAACTCCAAGGAATGAATGAGTCATCCATGGAGACTTCTAAATTGTCATTTCCGTCGCATTTTCTTTTATAATCAACGATTGCTAACCCTCCTTCCGGATATTTTATGGTCTAAGGAGCGTGCACTGGTGCATTTCGATCGCATGAGCCCTTAAGTATGTATAATATTTGACGGCGTTTATAGATGATCCCCCATTTCGGTGCGCAATGACATCTGCAGGTAGGCTCTTCTTTATTCGCCTTTCTTCTTACCTTGATAACCAGTAAACAGTTTTATAGAAATAACCCGGACTCTTTCCTGTTAATATTATCAATATGAAAAAGTAAGGAAATATGATTTTCTACTAATTTTTCATGAAAATTTTATCGCTCTTCTGATATATATTTTTTCAGCACAGTGTATAACATTTTTTATATCGAGTAAGTAACAGATATCTTGTGATTACTATAGGGATTTCCGTTAAGAGATAAAATGTTTTCAAGAAGTTTTTTAAAGGTTCAAAAAGACACTTACATTTATTGATGACATCCCTTCTTGAGTAATTACATTTTATAATATTCAAGTAATACCATAATCTAAAAAATTAGAATTATATTGATCGCGAACAAAACGCTCTTAGAAATTAACTCTGTTGAATCTGATGATAATAACTTTGTTAGAAAGCAGCATGTTAATTAATAAGTTGAATACTCTATGAACTAATTAGTATCTCTTATAATTAACTTAGTTAAATATATTCCGCACTTGCGTAACTATACGTATAATCTTACTTTGAAAGCAAGTCTTGCTATTTTCAATGTATATTTATGTTTAGATGGTATCCATAAACCATAAAGGTAACAAATTTTCATTTCAAAACACGAATAGATTGCTTGGCGGTTCACGTTTATAATACCATCCTTAAAAGCAGCAAGTAACTGTAAGAGATGTAAGTTTTAGAGTTTAATATACAACTTTTATAATGAAATTTATTATTTTACAAAACTTTATGATAACAATAAAAGATGGGAATGTTATTACAAAACAAGTCGTAAAACGAAAGGGTAGACCAAGAATGTGTTAAATTGATATGGTTTTGTAGCAAATAGAAAGTACATACTCCTGCTACCTATTCATTTTTAAAGCTCCAAATACCTTATAAACATTAAAAAAATTTATGTATCCTTTAAGAAATGTTTAGAGATAAAGTTGACACTACATTAAACCTATTTTGTACATTTTTGCATTTTGTAAGCTGAAATTGGTAAACGGTTCAGACACAACCATCTTCTTTTTTGGATTGTAGTCGGGAAAGCAATAATTTTCAGCGAACAGAGAAAAATCATTATTCAGATCACTTACTAATTTAATAGCATGTTCTGAGAGTTTATCTAGCCGAGTACGAACAATTCGATATGCTGCTACTGAAAATTCTCGATGTGGTTTTCCTCTTTATATTGATCTCTATAATAGATGACTGATAAGTCAATGTTTCATTTGAAACCGTAGTATAGCTGACAGCGCTTTTTTCTATGGAAAGCCGATCGTGAGTACCTCAAATAAATAAATTTTAATTATGTTAAAAGGGAAAAAATTTTCAATTAAATTTTATTTTCAATTTTTTTTAAATAATGCGGTTAAAATGAAATGGCATTGTAGTCAAAGCACATTGTTAATAACGCTTCACATACCATCAGGACTATCAATCAGCTTGTTAGTGACTTGTTAAATATTTTTAGTTCATCAATACTTTTTAATTTAAATGTTCACACTTTGATTTTTCACATAAAGGAACAAAAAATTAGCTTTTAATACCGATAACAGTAGACACATTCAAAAGTTAAAAATATAAGCCAACAATAAAAGTCGTTTAATATTCCATTACGTACAAGTACAACCACTTGATCAATTTATTTTAATTAAAAAAGCTATGTTATTTTTGGTTTTTACCAATATTTTATTTTTAAAAATCAATTTTGAATTACCACTGATTCAATCAAGTTCAAACGATTTAGTTGGGTATATCTTTCCTTTAGAGGTAGTCAGAAGTGATAAGCTTTTGTCTCGTCATTCTTACTTGGGTCGTAAAGCTTGGCCGTTCCGGACCCAATCAACTTTGTCCTTTGTCCCAGTAAAATGCCATCAGAATTTTAGAACGTTCAAATTTACAATTTACGCTTTTACTACTTTGACGTCTATTGTAAGAAATTACAACTGATAAACAAAAGTAGCTTTTTTTGAAAACTTTAAATTATTTTTTTAAACAACAAAGTCGAAGTTGTGCTTGTATAATAGATTCTTTCTTTGCACTTTTGTCGAATCGCCAAATTAATAATTATAACTCAACGAAAGACAAAGAAAAACAATTTAATTAGAAGCTCGTCACTGTTTATTGTTTCAATATTTTGTAAATAATTTCGCAGAGAAATCAATAGCGTCTGTTGTTTATTTACTACGAGTATTGTAACAGTAAGATAAAAACAAGAGCAAAATGCTCAATTACCAGTCTAATGCAACATTAAGATGCTGCTTGTCAGAAAACATCTATCTCGAGGAAATCCGGAGCGTGATTTAACCACACACGTCGTACGCCATGTCGATTAAAGTTTTAGCAAAAGGGTTTTTATGAATATTTTGAAATAAATATTCGTTAAAGAAAGAGGATTTCGGTGTCGCAAGTATTTTTTATTTGTGAAAGGATTATCTCCTCGATACAAAACTTGCTCGTTTCTGTTTACTCTCTTGTTAAAAGAGTTTGATTTAAACCCATCCTGTGTTTGCATAAATTATTTTGTGTTTTTCTGTAATGCCATTATAGTTTCGCTTAATTAAAAATAAATCCCTATACTTTAAATCCACAAATGTAGATAGGCGTGTCATTATCAAATGAAGAGTAGATTACATCGAGATTTTTCGGTACAGCATTATGGATAATCGTTCGTACTCGGATCCACTTCTACTACCAAGATTTGATCAAATTATAGTACAGTACGTAACGCTATTAAAGCGGCACGTATTTTCTGCATCTATCTCAACAGAAGCCGCGCTATATATTAATAATAATAATTTATTTTTATTTGGACCTACATGCATATTATTACAAAAATAAAACAAAATACAAAAGATAGGACACATGATTATTTATATAAGGTCCAAATAAGGGTGGAGTTCAGTTGTGCAGCGAAGACGCTGCATACTGTTCGTCCACTTCACCCCTTAATAATATTTTATCCCAATGTAAGTCGTGGATTAGCGGACACATGAATTTCATGAGCAATAAGAAGAAAAGAAAGATAGAGCAAAAAGAGAGAGGAGCAAACAAACAAAAAGAAAAAGAAAAAGAGAGGAAGAAGAAAAACTTACTGCGAGGCAAACAGAAGATCCCTGAAAGTACCCCTAACTTTGAGATGGTCACCGGAGTATGGATATCGGATGTTATGGTTCTAAAAGTCGAGTTGATCATAAACGTAGCATTGTAGGTGTATGAGCGCTTAAATAATTCCTTGTTATGCCTGGGCGTGGTCAACATGTCTCTTCTTCTTATATTGATATTATGTATATCTGTCCTAAAACTTAACCGGTCATACAGATAAGGTGGCGTACCAGAGCTAAAAATTTTATAATAGAAACAGGCCTTATGAAGTTCCCTCCTATAGCGCATATTGAACCAACCAGCCTCGGCCAATTTATAAGACACCTTGTTCGGTCGGCGTATGCCATAAATGAATCGCAGACATGAATTTTGGGTCTTTTGTATACGAGTCACATCGACACCATCCAGACAGGGTCCCCACATCACATCGCAGTAGTTAAACACAGATAACACGAGAGAATGGCACAACATCAACTTAATCTCCTGTGAAAGGCAGCGCCGCAGTGGATATAGCATCTTTAGGAACATATATGCTCTTTCTAACAGATTACTAGTGTGAGCCCTAAACCTCAATTCCCAATCCACACTAACACCCAAATTTTTAACTACATCCCCAAACGGTATCGTCTGGCCTCCTATTTCAATTTTACAGGAATGACAGAACGTGTCTCTCTGCTGCTTGCTGCCAAAAACAATTACGCATAATTTATTCGGGTTGATCTTTAGCGTATGCTTCAATGCTCATGAATTCAATCTCAGCAAATCACCTCCCATTAATCCCCTCTAAAGCGTAGTTCATGCCGGATAGAGGGAACGAATAGTAAAGCTGCGTGTCATCCGCGTACAAATGGTACTTACAAGTATTCAAACACCTATGCAGGAAGGCGGTATACATTGTGAAAAGTAGTGGGCCCAGTATACTACCCTGCGGAACCCCCATCGTAACACTGCGTGGCTTCGAGATCATACCAGCACACGAAACCACCCGACTTCTATCGGCCAAGAAGGACTCAACCAGAGCGGTACAATAAATGGACAGCAGACATTGATCATACCTATGTTAATCTTATCTTTGCCAACCGCGGATGTTCTAATTTTTAAAATATACGCACCAATACTACCCTCGGATACACTTTTAAAAGAAAACTTAGACGTGTTTGTGCAGCGCGGCTCCTCATAAAACTAAAGTAAGTCGCTATCTAAACCATCCGAACCGCTATTAACAAAATAGTCATTCAACAGATCTGCATCAGCCAGGTGACCCGGCAGGCAGTTATAACGCTTCCTCACAACATTAAGCCGCCCTAACTCTTTCCACTTCTCCCTAGCATCACTATTTTCAAATTTATGATTAAGATAAGCCTTTTTTTCTGATTTTATAGCAGAAAGATAAGCCTTTTTTTCTGATTTTATAGCAGAAAAAAAGGCTTATCTTAAACATAAATTTAAGCTAAAGCTATTTAGCTAAAGCTTATGAACCTATATTAGGAGGAATGAGTCACTATCTACAATTGTGGAGAAATAGTATAGATACAGTTGTTCCAGGGAATCATTGCCGCTGTATGTCAAGATAAGACGACATACGTCGTTACAATTTAGCGTCATATTACGCAGTGCCAACAAAAATAGTTGCTACACTACGTATCAGTATCAGATTACGTGTTTTGCGTACTTAGCCGAGTTCTCCACCGGCAAAGATCCGCTGGAACAACTCTACCTACCTAATTTAATTGCTAAAAAAATTCACGGTATTTGGGAAAACTTAAGCGATGTACCACGTACTACTCAAACGACTCGCTATGAGAAAAGTTATAGTAAAACCTGAGGATATGAGTATGATATCTCCAAAACTATAAGAAATAGAAAACAATGCATCAAAACAATCTTGTAGCAAATTTGATAAGCTTCTATTTTTCTAAGATTAATTTTTTTCCTAGGACCCATCGTTTTCGAGATATAAGCGAAAATCTTAAAAACGGGATAGCCTCCAACATCACTAATAAAAGGTATTATAGGACACTATCCACAAATACTTTGATTTATTAGATCTTGATCGTGTTGGATGGGAAACACTAAGAAAACTTCAGAAACTTCATTCTGAGCTTAGCTAATGCATACTTGTTTTTAGACGTTAATAAGGTTAAAAGTGACACTGGGAATACCACATATGTCTAATTGGCTATTATCCACGACTGGCCAACCCTATAACCATCCCTAACGGACTCGAATTGCGTAAATAAAATGTCCCAACTAAAAGTACTTAGAAATTCTTGAACACAATATACTCAAATCTAATGAGCTCATCCATAACAGAAACGTTTCAATAACGTTGTACGAGAAGTAGAAATTTTTTTATTTCTAATTAAATTAATTAAAATCAATATTTTTTAAAACTAATATTATTATTTAATCATATGATAATTAATTAATACAAAAACTTTGAATATTAATTTTTAAATAATAGAAAACTCACACCAAAATAATTAATGATGAAATAAACAAAACTTTAGCGAACACATAAATTGTTGATAATTATATTGTACTTTATTGATTTTCAAACGCTTTTGTTGAAATTTTATGTAGGTAATTCCTACAGGACTCGAATTTATTCATAATGCCATTTTATCACTGAAAATTCAGCTGCTTTAGGCAAAATCAACTTCCTAAACCGAACAAAATAACGAGAAGACCCAATATTTTCTTCCACTTTAAATAATGTAACTAGCAGTTTATAATATCATACACGTTTAGAGGATTAAAAGCAATAAATAATAATTCTAATAAGAGCTATTTTGTGCCGTTTAATAACCCTGTAGTGGATTAGCTAATACAATCTGCAAATTTTAACAAAACTAGCACTAACAAAAGGAACGAAAAGTAACCAAATCAATTTACACTAATACTGCGGGTGCCAGGTTCTCCAGATGAGGAGATGACCTGAAATGAATGATAAACAGAATCAACGTCAACGAAATGAAGCGAAACAGCTTATAATTGGATAATAAAACAATTCAAAATGTAGACGGATTATATTTAGAGATGGCTGATTCTTAGGAAGCTTTTGAGTTTCGTTTTAAAATGCAAAAAAAATGTTACACAAAAACTGAACGTCAGTCATATTGTCACGATCGGGGGAAGATAATGACCTCTGGAATCCAGAGTTGGAATCCAGAGTTGTACCGGGATGAAACAATAATACAAAGCTGAAATATAATTCGTTTATTGGTCAATAGCACTTACCCAATTATAACGTTAATCCAACACATAATGATTTTCATAACTATTTAATTACGACAATGTACAAAACCGACAAACGTCTCGCGTTTCCGAATTATAAAAACTAAACTTAAAAACCTACTTTGGGGCCTTTTATTAACTTCGCACACGCGCCATATAAAATTGCTAAAACTGACAATTTATGCTTTATCTCACATTCATCAATACATGACAACAGTCACGTATTGAAATACTTTTTGTACATTAAATTCTTGTACTACTTTACTTAATAATTGCATTAAATAATTTGCGTAATAAATCTACGCATGATAGTATGGGGAACAGAGCTGTCAGAGATACGGATGTCACACAGCAGACAAGAAAATGTTTCTATGTCGGGGTAAGCTAAACGTAGAGGAGATAAAATGAGATAGCATCAAGCAATATTGGCATGAAGGCCTTACATATTTTAAAAGACCTCTAAGTTCCCTACGATAGATATTCGATATAGGATTTAAAACTAACATCGAGCTTCCAGTGGATAGGAGCATCAACCAATAAAGAAAGAGACTTGAAGAGATTTGTAATGAAAGATTAATGTAAAGACACTAAGGAAGAAGAAAAGCCACTTCCCAAACGCGCTTCAGAAGACTTTAACTTTAAAGCAGAGTGAATACCAAGTTGATGTGGCGATTCCTGCATTGGAACCAGGGACTTATAATCCATATAATCCATACAGTTCTAATAACATCAGTAAATTAAAATGAAAGAGCATTCTTGCTTTTATATTTTCAAAAATAATTAATAACCATATTAATATTACCACTACAAAAAATTTCTTTATAGGGTTGGCATTATAAAACTTTTCCTTTTAGAATATTAAAATTTAATGGAAGCCACCACCATTGTTACGAGTTATCACAGGTGCATTTGTATATTCCGTACAATAGAAGTCTTAAATCATACGTGTTGACAGAGTTTGATATTAATTCATATGTAGTAGTTGTTAATTTGACCTTATCTAAAACGTAAATACAAATGTGTATGTTATTTCAAATAACAATGTGTTGTACGTAGATGTAACTTTATCGCCCAATCAACTTCTATTGTAACAATGTATATATTTGTAAGCAAATGTAATAAATTATTGGTGTTCAACATCGATTATTTGATATTCTTATACCCAATTTCAATATTATTTATTAGTATACGGTAAATCCTCCTTTAAAAGATGGATTTCTGAAAAAGGCATTCTCCTGCAAGAGGTACTTTTACGTTGCTAAGCGATATTTTATTTTTACATCATGTAACAGTATTTCTGAACAAAACAAAACAATATTGCAATAACGTAGGCTCAGATTGCAATATTGTCGCAAGCAATGGACTGAGATGTATTCCCAAGACAACTTACGACAGTGGTAAATACGAAGTTAAGAATTAATAAAAAGGCTAAAATGAGAACATCAGAGTTATACTTGCTAACTAGCTGAGTTACAGTTAGATCATCAATTGGGATTGAGAGGGTGGAGAACCATAGTCTCTAGTAACGATTGCTCGTAAGGGAGGCGCGACTTAAACTCGAACTTAACTGCATAGTGTAATAGCGACCTTATGTTACCATAAATATGTGTTTGATTGAAACTTCTAACGTTTAATTCCAAGCCCCCCAAAGATCCTCATAATTTTTACATTATACATAATTGATTTTGTTTATTTTGTCTATTATAAAACCTATAAAACAATGTATGTGCAATGAAGATAATTAGCTTGAAAGTCGAAATCCATTATTGAATTATGTTCTAAAAATTACAAAATAACGATTCCTTAGTAACTCATTACTGTCATGTAGGTACGTCTACGTACACATTATACGTAAACTCGTAAATTGTTATTATTATTGTCTCTTCATGCAGCAATAATACTTGTAATATAATATCCTAATGACATATCTGAATCATTTCTATTTCCTCATGAGTTAATATATTTTAAGGCATTATGAGCTTCTAAATTAAGGAAATCACAACAATAAACAAACTTTCCGTTACATTAATTATAAACTTTCATTCACATTTTCTTCTCGTGACATGCAGAAAATTATATAGGTACAGTTCAAGTCAGTTTAGTGTTCTACAGAGGATCTCATTATAACTACAAAAAGGCTCTAGATGGCTAACCGATGTGTAAAAAAGTGAAGGGTTCAGTTAGTACTGCAGAATAAAAAAAAACACGAAAATTTTATTAATTATCAACTCTCATTCACATTTTCTCGTAACATGGAGAAAATTATACAGTTCAAGTTAGTTTTGTGTTCTACCGAGGATCTCATTATGTCTACGTAAAAGCTAAATGGTTAACCGATGTGCAAAAGTGAAGGATTCAGTTAATTGTAGAAGAATTTTGCCTAAAATAATTATTCACAACGCATCAATACAAAGTATGATTCTACATTTACATACTAGTAGGTATACCGACGATTTGGACGGGGTAAGTTAGGAATCTACTTTACCGACATGTTACCGGTAATTACAGGTTTCTGTTACCGACATTTCAGATTCCCGCCATTTTGGTTTGAAACTTTGCTAAGTGGGTTTGAAACTTTGCTAAGTTGCCAGTTACAGGTTTCTGTTACCGGAATCCGCCATTTGGCCCGCCTAATTGGCGGGAATCTGTAATGTCGGTAACAGAAACCTGTAATTGCCGGTAATATGTCGGTAAAGTAGATTCCTAACTTACCCCGTCCAAATCGGCGGTATACCTACTCATACTATTAAATATTAAATCCTTCTGACCGAGAGCCGTAGTCACGAGTCAGCGGACCTATGTGTTTTCAGCACCAGCCTGAAAAACTTTATCATTATTATGTCAAAGAAATTGGTGTGTACAGATGTCATGACAGCAATGTCGTGACATTAGTATCACAGGCCTTACTGGCGATCACTGGCGACTTTGTGGATGTTGTTAATGCTAACGCTACCGGCTACCTAGCTTTGGTAATTAAAATACAACACTTAATAGCTAGTTTAGGTCATATCATGATGAAATTATTACAAATACAGTTCAGAAAGCACATATAAAAGCAAAAAGTTCGGGTACATAACCTTACAGAGAGAAAAGTTAATTAAATTGTATAAAAACCGTCTGGTATTTTGCCAGTGCAGCGAGTTCACTGACGGGTTAATAACATTAAAAATATACGTCTTTGATAAAACTAAGTTGACTGGCCTCTTTCTGTAAATACAATGTGGGCCGAAAGCTTTAGGGTGGAGACTGATAAATGCTAAAACTTGGTTCAGTTTACATTTCATTCACAGTTCCTGACAAACATCAGAATTCAAAAGTAGATTTTGCAAACCACGCAATTTAAGTTGAACTTTGTTTAAAATTAGTATTTACAATTTTTGTTATTGCAGTTTTCAAAACAAAATGAATATTGATTTTTAACGTTCTCTATTTAATTAATTAAGACTTTGATAGTATATTAAAGAACTAGTTCCATAAGGTACCTTGTTAACGTACGAGTCCAAATTTAGAAAAAGAGCCGCTTTTCTAAAGAAAATTATTATTGTATTATTTCCCTCCCCTGACGGCTCGGGAAGATAAACTTTACCTACGGGATATAATGACCCAACCTACATCTCTTAATATATAACATACTATTACGACTCTCCTCCGCCCTTTAAGATGACAAGAAAAAACGAAATTTTAATGTTCTCCATAATACATTGAGAGGATTTTTAGATCATGTTGATTTACATAATGCAACTTCATATCTCTTTATATCAAAATATATTGTTTTATAACAATTTTTATTATATCTGAAAAATAAACTCTTGTTTTTAGGTTCATTATAGCATAACATAAATTCAATGAAAACCACAATTTTTTACAGTTTTTGTTTATCTCGTATAATAAAATTCTAAATGTAAAGGTATAAAAAGGCCGTTGTAATTATAATACATAAACTCTTACCTTTTTAATGATAATAGCTTATAGATGTTTAATGCTAAAATTTTACTACGTAAGCCTTCCAATTACCAATTATTATAAGTGGACTTAATCGGTTTTATATATACTAGTGACATTTAAGCACGTAATATCTTTATAAGATTTTCGACCTGGTTTAGAGAGCGTTCCGAAAACTAATTTCTTGCACGTATGCGTTTCAAACACAAACGGTTTAACCTGAAATATTTAATGCTGTGAAATTAATGTTGCTATTTAGAGAGTACGGATATTACCTAAAACGGTTCGAAGGACTACATTATTAGCCCTACTTTATAATTGTTTCTGATATAACATTAGATTAATAAGGTGTAAACATTTCTTTAAGTAAAATTCGCAAGAGCTTTAGACATATAGTAAATTTTATAATATAAGGTAAAAACTGTGTGTAATAAATGACATGGCAATGGAAAGCGTTTATGGACCTCGGCTGCGCCTCGCCCCGTAGCATGCAGCTTCTTTGACTGCTAATGACACCTATTTACCCTAGATATATAAATAACTATTTAAGCAAGGATTTTTTCATTATTTTCTTTCAAAATACGCTATGGAAAAACGTCTAGTACTTAGG
The DNA here is from genome assembly GCA_963924605.1 of Malthinus seriepunctatus. Lineage (NCBI taxonomy): Eukaryota > Metazoa > Arthropoda > Insecta > Coleoptera > Cantharidae > Malthinus > Malthinus seriepunctatus. Next base: position 96,392,956 of record OZ004600.1, read on the forward strand.
CCTAAATATAATTTTATCAAGTCTTGAAATACTAAATAATCTCTCAACTCCGAAAAGTTTTAGTTTGAAACTGGGGTTGACTGCAAGAACAAGCACGTGCAAAAAAATAATTTTTATTGCTAATTGAGAAAAGAGTAAAAGATAAAATATTAGCATACAAGCGTTGTTCTTTCGAGACGTGCTACTGTACTTTTCTCATTTAATTAAAAAAATCGAGCATTTAAGAAGAACGTTGAACATAATTTAATAAGTACTAAGTTAAAATTATTTACATAGCTAATTAATTAGAACACTTTTAACTTCAAATTTAAATGAACAAAATTTTGGTGTAAATTCTCAGGTCTTAATTTATTATCGTATTGCGTATAAGAAAAGGTATAAATTTCTTGAAACCTGCAGCGATTTGTCTGATTCTTGGTAGATTTCCGGTAACCCGCTTGAGGCAGCTAATTAAGGTTTCTTCCGCTTTTAAGTCTTATCTAACCTTGACTACTTGATCCTTTTCGAACTCTAATAAACAATAATCTTTTACTCGCTATTCGGAAGTAGATGTTCTTTTAATTGAAGCGATGGACAGTGATTTAACAATTTTGTACGTCTTCATTTAATCATTTAATCGAAATGTAAGGAATTTATAATACAATAATTTGGCATGTAATGTAGTGTTTCTTAAATTTGTTTTGTTTTAGAATTATGTTGTAACATGCAAACTCAAATATTCCATGTTTGAATAACTAAAATACAAATTATGATTCGTGTTGACAAAAAGTGTACTTACAAAACTTTTAAATTATGAGTTAGATGACCAAAACTCAAACTACTTTTGCCAAAGTTTTAAAGAAGTTGTCAAATGTTCGCATGAAGGGTTGAAGGAAATTTCACGTAGTTATAACAGGCTGAATATTTTTTAATACAATGGTAGAAATAACAGGAATTATCTATCATCAATAAAACTGAATTACAGTGTATAGAGGCTTTGTACAACATGATTTTACGTGAGATAACATTTTGTTTATAGAGTTCTGTAAATTTGTACATTTGAATACGATTCAATGTAAGTTTGAAACATAATTCATGGTAAACGTATCCAGTTATTCATATTACACTTGTATTATGTGTGATAGGTAGGTACATACATGCATTGTTTAAACGTGAAACACTATACAGAAATATGCAGTTTCCATTCGCTACAGAGAAAAGCGTTTTTCGTTTTAGTCTCTTCTACTCAGTTTACACTATTTGAATTGGATCTTATTTATGCATTACTATTGTGTATATTACAATGTGTACCAGTGGCGTAACTAAGAACTTGGGGGCCTCCCCGCAAGGTTCAGAGTCCACCCTAACCCCCTATAATTTTTTCACATTAACAACAATGAAACTTTATTTGACAATTTCAGAGCATGCCTAAAAACGGCTGAAAGTACACAAAAATTAACAAATAGTAGGTACGTTCAAGTACGAAGATTTGGAAAAAATATTTTTGATCGGATGCTTTAAACTTGCGAAATTAAATAAAACGTAAACGAAAACGAAAAATCATTGCACTAATCCATTTTTTTCGGAAGGAACCAGCTGCACGAGTTGGAAGTTCAAAATTCGTAAGATTATTCTTTCCACTGTCCTATTTATAGGAATGGGCTTCATTTTTGACTATTTCCAAAACTTTTACAACATACCTTTTTACTTAATTGCAGTTTGCCGATAATTTTATACCAGGTGATTAGCACCAAACCTGGCCATAGGGCAATTTAACATTATGCATATTTCCAAAAATATATGAATTGCCATGGTGACGTGCCATGGTTACCAAATCCGGCAATAGCGATTTTATTTATCATAGGAAATTTTAAACTGTCAGTGTGTGATTTAAAGAAATATATTTTATGGCACTTCATATACCGGGTGATTAGCACCAAACCTGGCCATAGGGCAATTTAACATCATGCATATTTACAAAAATATATGAATTGCCATGGTAACGTGCCATGGTTACCAAATCCGGCAATAGCGATTTCATTTATCATAGGAAATAGTTTGAAAATTTTAAACTGTCAGTGTGTAATTTAAAGAAATATATTCCATGGCAATTTATATATTTTTGGAAATATGCGTAATGTTAAGTCGCCCTATGGCCAGGTTTCGTGCTAATCACCCGGTATATTTGAAAATTAGCGCAATGTTAAGTCGCCCTATGGCCAGGTTTGGTTCTAATCACCCGGTATAGTTTATATGTACTTATTGTCGAAACATCTGTTTTGGGTACTTTTACAAAGAACGAAAAGTACTTACCTATTTACTACTTCTTTTTTAAATTATCAAATCTTATAAACAGACATTTTTGTGCCTCTTTATAGTCTTTTTACGGTACCAACTACAAACTACGGAATTTTTTGGGGGACCTCCAGCAATGCAAATATTTAATTTTCGACAACCACTGTATAAATAACTAGAACTAGAAAAGTTATCTACCTGGCTGTGATAGAATGCGAAGTCTGTGCTTCCATCACTCAGTACGTGACGAACTAATATTATGATGAGCTTCGCATCAATAAAGATACAAACCAAACCGATTGAAATGTATATTTGTCAATTCCTCTATAATATCCCTGTATTAATAGCCATTCACATGAACATTGATGTAATTTTTAATTCTAAAACGATTCAATGGAAATGGAAATTAATAGTTTTGAGTTAGAACGTTTAAACCCTATTCTAATCAAAGATTAAATGTTTGTATTACACCTTATACCCTGCCTGTACGACCTAAGGCTACAACATAATAATTGAATACGAATATCTATTTCATGTAGGCACAACCTAACTAATAGATATGCGAAGTGACTGTCTCGGGATTGGATGTAATTACCATAGGATATTAATAACTTGTTTGTCACAAATGGAAACTTGTAATGAAGTAATAAATTTGAATCGAGCTAATAATTAAATTCGAATTCAAAAATAACATGATTTATTTCCAAAAAGTTGTTAAATTAATAACAGGTACTTATTATGGTTAAAAAATGCTGAAATTTTGTTTAAATTCTGTTGTTTTACAAATCATAACCTACGAATTGGGCAGTACATCTTGTTGACCGCAATGTTAAACGTGAACAGAACATGAATTGGTGCTGATTTCGCTTTTAGATAGCACTAAAGTGCTAATTTAATTTAAATGTGCAATAGTTAAACCGTTTGGAAATGTATATTACGCCATTTTGTTCTAACTGAGAATATAATAAAATTTATAAACAATTTCATTTAATGCAATTAAATTTTCATTTTTTAACTGATGATGAAGATGAATGGTGAAAATTGCAGAATAAAATATCGTTATTTTTTGATATCGGTAATTGACGATAAATATCATTATTACAGGTTGAGCTACGATTTTTATAGTAGTTATTGCAAGACCGTCTTTTATGAGCCCTCTATTAGCCCTTCTTATGGGCCCAAATAATATCACATCGATTTTTCTCTTATCCCATAGTCTATATTACTATTTAACTTACACCTAACTACTGTCCAACCTTGTATAATTCAAATACAAAATTTAAAATTTGATTAGTCTTTTAAGGCATTACCCAAGTAAAACATTCTTCAAGTTAGAACTTTGTTAGAAAAGAATATTATTAATTCTTGATAAAGTTGGAAACATTTTGCGAAGTGATAAAATATGCGTTTAAAGTAAACTAAAATACAAAAGTATTGCATCCAGGACCTTCCAAGTTTGACTCACAAGGATATGCCCGCTTTATACCAAACTTTTTTTTTATAAATACTTGGAAGTTTTGTAAACAAAATTAAATTTTAAAATTATTAAAATTTGTTGTCCTTTTTTAGCTCCAATAAAAAAAAAAGTTTTAGACAACTGTAGATAAAAGTTTATCCGGCTGTGACCCTAATAAGTCATTGGTAAAAAAACGTTAAGTCCTTGCGTCTGCAACATAATTATTCCTATCAATAACAAACTTATAAACCATTGTGAACAATTAACTTTAAAAAATCTATACCACCACGCTTTATTTTTAATTTTAATAATCTTCGGTTATTTTTTATTGACGATAATGAAGTTAAATAAAGTGAGTTTTAAAGAATTTTCTTTATTATTGAGATTCAAAAAGATTTTAGCGAAATAAAATTTTTATTTTTTAATATTCACTTCGTTAATTTCAGAACAAAATTCTTATTTAAGGCCTACTTTTTGATTGCAAATCTTTTAATTCTATTATATTTCAAAACTAAGGAAAAGCGTTTTTTTACCAACAATGTCTAAATAATAAGGATTTGTGATTGTATGAATATTAATGAGCTTGGTAAACTATGGTTATATGCAAAGAACTAATTATTGTAAGAAACTTACAGCCTGATGAAGATGGAATGTGAAAGTAATAAGTAGAGAGTAGAATTTTATGCATTAACTTTTTTTAAATATTGTCATAATAATATGCACACACTTTTGTTAAATATGCACAAATTTTCTTTAAATGCATACTATTTTTGTTAAATTAATATGTACACATTTTTTTTAAAACATGCACAAAATTTATCTCTAATTGTGCACAATTTTTTATAAAAGTATGTCATATAATATGCGCTTTAAAATAAGCACTTTTTTAAAAGATGCACAAATCTTTCTTAAATATGTACACATTTTTTTGAAATATGCAATTTTTTAATTATGCACAGATGCTCACTATTTTTTGTTAAATATGCCCACATTTTCTTTAAATATGCACTAATTTTACTGGTATGTATGACTGTAGATATGTATATATTTTTTAAATGTGCACAAATAATATTATATGTCATATAATACGCACTTTAAAATGAGAAGACTTTTAAAAAAATATGGACACATCTTTCTTAAATATGCATATATTTTTTTAAATATGCGCACATTTTCTTTAAATATGCACACTACTTTTGTTTAATATGTACACCTTTTTATAAATATGTAAAACTTTATTTTTAATTCCGCACAATTTTATTGTAAAATATGTCATTAGAATATGCACTTTTCAAAATATGCACGCATTTTTTTAAAATATGCATACATTTTTCTTAAATGTGCACACGTTTTCTTTATGCAGGGTGATTTATTAGCTCACCAACAAAATTTTTATTTTTTATGACTGGCGTAGTCAAAAAATTTTATTTAGTTTCTTTGTTTATTTCAGGAACTAGGAAAAAATCAAAAACTAGGACTAATCAAAAAAAAAACACAGCTGTTTAACAAATTATATATTTCAGAAATTCTGATGATGACTCTAGAAACAGAGTCGAAACGTAAATTATAAAACGACAAATAAAAAACAACTTCTTTTTATTTAATAAAAACCCAAAAAGGATCCTGAAACTAAATAAGAAAAAAGGATCAAAATAAATAAAAAAAATTAAAAAAAAAAAAAAATTATCGACGGGCTATTTTCGAGTTTTTGCACAAACTTCACTTTTTTTATTAAATACGAATCATATGCGATTCTGGCTTTATTAACAGAGTAGTTTTGCATTTTTCAAAAATATGACATTTATTGAAATTTTCTAATTTTCTAATTTTTCAAATATTTCAATTTTTTTTAAATAAAAAAGGTACACTAGAATTTTTAAAAGACTACCGACACGTGACTTTTAAAATATTCAATAAATAATTAATTTAAATGCAAATTTTCTAAATAAATATTTAATAATAATTAACAGTAGATGTATTAACGAAATTAAATAATTAAACTCACGAAATAAGTCGTTTTCATCTTTATTTATACATATAAACGTGGTCACGTGTCGGTAGTCTTTTAAAAATTTGACTATAGGTATTTAATTATTAGTTAAACGACATAAGCAAGTGTAAACAGCATTGGTTTACCATGTCAAAATTTGTTGGTCTTTTGTTTTCTAAGTTAATTATTAATTTCTTAAAGAAACTGCTGTGTGTTTTTATTATTAAAACTAATTTCAATAAATATTACATTTTTGAAAAGCGCAAAAAATACTCTATTTAATAAAGTCATAGCCGCCTATGATTCGTATTTAAAAAAGGCGAAGTTTGTGTAATAACTCGAAAACTTCCCATCAAAAAATTTTTTTGACTAAGCCACTGGAATCTACGTTAAAAAGTGTTTCAAGAATGTTTTTACAGTTTTACAAAATCTTGAGAAACAAGTGAGATACTGATCTAAATTAAAATGAAGAAAATATCAATTTTGGGCTATAACTCGAAAACAAAAGCTATCAGATTTTGTGTTTTACCATTGAGTTTGTCTCATAAAAGTAGATAGAGATCGTCTTATTAGTTTTCTCGTAACTCTTATATTAACGGCGAAGATACCCCATACGCAGCAATTATCAGTCACCCTGTACACATTTTTTTAAAATATGCACAAATTTATTTCTAATTATGCAGAAATTTTTAAAAAATATGTCATATAATATGCATTTTTTTAAAAAGTGGCAGGCATTTTCTTTAAACATTTTTCTTAAATATGCACACATTGTTTTGTCAAAATGTTCCTAAATACTATATACAGATTGAATAGTTTGAGTTAGCATATAGGAATATAATGTGTGGGAATAGATAAGATATATTTTTAAGTGATTACGAGAGAGAAAGAGTTATTTTTAGATAGAAAATAGGCGTGCATTTAATTTATTAACTAAATATTTTCGTTTAAATCAAGAACCATTTTTAAAATCTTCGCTTTAAAACACCAATAATAAAATTTAAATAAATTGTAAAAGTAAATCCTTATCACTTATCAAAAATTGCAGGCGTTTAATTCAAATTTGAAATTAAAAATTGACGCCTTCCTTCTAACTCTTTCTCTCTTGTAATCATTTAAAAGTATTTCGTACTTGTTTCCACTTATTATAATTCCTATGTGCTAACTCGAACTATTCAACCTGTATGTACACATTAATTTAAAATACGCAACGATTTCATAATAATATCCGCTAATTTCCCATAAATATGAAGCTATTTACCTATTTTTTTTTAGATTTTATTATGAGAATTATTTAATAAAATCGATATCCCGAAAATGAAAAAGTATTAGCCCAAAATGTATCTGAACTTCTTTATTGGAAGCCCCAAAATATTTTGTAGTACATCAAGTCATCAAGTGGCGCTTACTCTCAATGAAGTAAATTGTTTTGACTCTTTGTACCTTTAATTCCATATTTAGCACCTTCTATTTAGTATTTTGAATGATCATACTTTATTAGCTAAAAATACAAACTGTAAATTTAGTGCCTCTCAGGAAATCCGATTTCCACTTGAAGCAATGCTATTTGTAGCCAGGTTTGAAGTACCTACTTGGCTAAATACTACTACTACAACAGTATACAGGTGTGGTAAACAACGCGCAGTTTGTTTTATTAAGTAAATGCAGCACGGTAATATTTTATATTAAAGTACAGTAATTTATATAATATGAAATTTTGTAGTGGATACTTGAGTATTTGACTTCAAGTGACTTTCCACTAAATATACCCATTTGTTCTTCACAATAAGCCGTGCTAAGTATTGTCAATAAACTTAAAGTTACGTAAGAAAATTAGCTATGTTTGAAAGAAAACTTTTAAAATGTAAAATTTCACATTTGAACGAAGCTCGTCGTTGGCCTTTTAAATTTAAAATATTAATTTATTTTCGAAATTACCATATTCTGTCATTTTCAGCAAATCAAAAATTAACCCTAAATGATAGGTTTGGAAACTTTTTATTGGAGCAATTTGAATTTTTATGTAATGAGGTTAATGAGTTTTTTAAAAAAACTTCCGATATTTCTTGTGAAAAATTTTGTTGATTTTAAGATTAATATGTTTCGTATAAATCACGTAAATATATTTTCATATTTTGAAATGTTTGTGTATTCAATGACGAATGGATATTATAATAACGAGCTTTTAAGCGTTTCTTTGGATAGACACAGAAAATGGTAAAGTGATTTTCTAACTTGGATGTACCTTTTATATAACACTATAACGTTTATATTCTTGTTTACTATTTTTGTTATTAAGCTGTTAACAAAAAGAACAAAACGATTATGCCTTTAAGCAGATACACTCGGAGAGCTATCCTAAATCAAACCCGCTTCAGCGGATACCGGAATTTTGGGGGTTGATAACAATGTGCACACCATTAAGCAGACACTATCGTTAGAGCTATAAACGTTGAGTCGCAGTTTTTCAACCATTACACCATTAACACGTCAAATAGTATAGGCTAAAGACCAAATAAATAAAATAATGTCTTTGTTACTTTGACCACAACGAAAAACTTTGTGATATAAAGAGTCGTTAAATAAAATCAAGATACAATATCAAGCAAGAAAGTTATAGATTTCGAAATAAGCCACTCGAGTATTTCGTTCAAACCAACAATTTTATTATTTCGAGGCGTTCGAGTAATTTGTTATGCGGAATAATTTAGAAATTAGCAAAGTTGGAAACATCGATACTTTACCTAAAAAGTATAGTCTCATCGATTTAATTGTGGAAAAAAAACAAATTTGTAACTCCAAACTTTCCTATTATAATAAAAAGACAACTTGTTTTACATATTTTTCATTACTTAATGGATTGACGTTTAAATTATATTCGTCGGGACAACGAATAAAGTAATTAGATGGTATCGTGTATTCCTATTCAATTTAGTTTAAATTTGTTGGGTTGAATAACAATTAACTGACGACACAAATATTAATAAATAACGCTTTACTTAAATTCATATTAAAAAGGCATATAATCAATTTAATTATACAAAATTTGAGTTCATTGTTTATTTTATAACGTATTTTGGTTGGTTCGTTTTTTACAAAAAATTATTAAAATCAATTTCCAACCAAGAAAACGCAAGGACAAAGATTTAATTAAATAGTAATTAAGCTATTTTTGCTAAATGTTGTGTTATGTATGATGTGTTAATAAGTTTAGGATGTTAAGCGGTACTACTACAGTAATGGATTTTAACGAAGCTCCTTCTGGCTAACTTGCACAAAATTAACATCCAATTGACCCTAACTTAACAAACATTCTATTATCTACTATTTCTTCCAAAAAGTGGCTTTTTTGATTTATATGTCTGATCTTCTAACTCTGGGTCTCCTAAAGGACTTGGAATGGCATACATTATAACGAAAATCAAATATACCTATTAGTAAAATACTAGTAAAGTACCTACCCAACTATGAGTAAAAATTGAATATAAAGTCGACTCAAGGTATTTCAAGTAATCAGTATCCAGATAAGAAGGACTGGTTGTTTAGATCGTCTACTTTAGATAAAATGTCAGAAAAGTTGTCTCATTTATTGGTTGGAATTTGTCAAAAACACGTCAAAAAATGATTAGGATTAAGCAAACGTAAATAAACGATGGCATCCCATGTCCAAGCAAGACCACCTAAACGGTTTTTAACGTGTCACTTTGTGCAATGTCATGAATGAATGATAAGCAAAAGAGATAACTTTAACTCGATCAATATAAAAACACGTAAAGCAAAACGAATTAGGTAGCTGTCTGCATGTTTAGTTTTTAGCATGCAACTTTTCACAGTTGCAATAGTTTCTTAAATTAGGGGGCCATATTATTTATTTCAACTCAAAACTTTACCCTTCTACTTCAAGAACATATCACAAGGTAGTAAATACGTGTCCGTGAAGTTAGCAGTGGGACTTTTGAATTTTAAAAAAAGCTCTCGTGAATCGTTAGTAAATCGTTAGTAAGTGATAGTAAGTCCATTTCCGACGTTAGTAAGTCAAAAATAACGGAAATATTCATATTTTAAAAAACCACTGCTAACTTCGCGGCAGCAGTGGGACTATTTTTTAAAATTTTGAAACTTGTGTAAACATTTAGGTAATCGTTAGTAAGTGATAGTAAGTCGATTCCCGACGTTAGTAAGTCAAAAATAGCCGAGTTAAAAACCAAAAACAAGTGTGAAGTTAGCAGTGGGAGTATGTCCGATCGAGCTGAAATTTTGCAATCCTTTAGAGGATCGTTAGTAAGTGATAGTAAGTCATTTCCCGACGTTATTAAGTCAAAAATAGCCGAGTTACAAACCAAAAACTAAACGTGAAGTTAGCAGTGGGAGTATGTCCGATCGAGCTGAAATTTTGCAATCCTTTAGAGGATCGTTAGTAAGTGATAGTAAGTCAATTCCCGACGTTAGTAAGTCAAAAATAGCCGAGTTACAAACCAAAAACTAAACGTGAAGTTAGCAGTGGGAGTATGTCCAATCGAGCTGAAATTTTGCAATCGTTTAGAGAATCGTTAGTAAGTGATAGTAAGTCAATTCCCGACGTTAGTAAGTCAAAAATAGCCGAGTTACAAACCAAAAACTAAACGTGAAGTTAGCAGTGGGAGTACATCCAATCGAGCTGAAATTTTGCAATCGTTTAGAGAATCGTTAGTAAGTGATAGTAAGTCAATTCCCGACGTTAGTAAGTCAAAAATAGCCGAGTTACAAACCAAAAACTAAACGTGAAGTTAGCAGTGGGAGTACATCCGATCGAGATGAAATTTTGCAATCGTTTAGAGAATCGTTAGTAAGTGATAGTAAGTCAATTCCCGACGTTAGTGAGTCAAAAATAGCCGAGCTACAAACCAAAAACTAAGCGCGAAGTTAGCAGTGGGAGTATGTCCAATCGAGCTGAAACTTTGCAATCCCTTAGAGAATCGTTAGTAAGTGATAGTAAGTCATTTCCCGACGTTATTAAGTCAAAAATAGCCGAGTTACAAACCAAAAACTAAACGCGAAGTTAGCAGTGGGAGTATGTCCGATCGAGCTGAAACATTGCAATCCTTTAGAGAATCGTTAGTAAGTGATAGTAAATCAATTCCTGACGTTAGTAAGTAAAAAATAGCAGAGTTAGAACCCAAAAACTAAACGTGAAGTTAGCAGTGGGAGTATGTCCGATTGAGCTGAAATTTTGGAATCCTTTAGAGAATCGTTAGTAAGTGATAGTAAGTTAATTCCCGACGCTAGTAAGTCAAATATAGCCGAGTTACAAACCAAAACTACATGTGAAGGTAGCAGTAGGGGTATGTCCGATCGAGCGGAAACTTTGCAATACTTTAGAGAATCGTTAGTAAGTGATAGTAAGTCAATTCCCGACGTTAGTAAGTCAAAAATAGCCGTGTTACGAACCAAAAACTAACCGTGAATTTAGCAGTGGGAGTACCTACATCCGATCGAGCCGAAATTTTGCACTCGTTTAGAGGATCGTTAGTAAATGATAGTAAATCAATTTCCGACGTTAGTAAGTCCAAAATACACATTCTTTGATAGCCATGGTATAGTAGTCCGAACGAAAGATGAATACACCACGTGACCAAATCTGTGCGAAGCGTGGCTTCAGAACTTAGTGGCGGAGCTAATTATTTTTTCTTAAAAAAATTATTTTTAAAAGTTTGTTATTCAAAATAATTATTTAAATTTTTGTTTGAAGAACTTTGTACGTACACCGTTTAATGCGCGATTTACACTACGAATACCTCAGGAACGTTACACTTTTGGTTAATGGAATGAAACTTGGGACATAGTTTACTTGGACCATATTGGTAAATTTTGTACGATGAGATCATAGAAATATTCGATAGGGGCGCTGCGATATTTCGTGGGTGCTGAATTGATTTGTCACAATGACGAATTCATCTGAACATCCAACATGAACAACATTGGCATAAAACAGCCATTTTTTTCTCTGGTGCTGTAAGAACGCTCTTTCAAATATTTTGACAGTAAAATGAGCTCGAGTAAAATGATACTGCACTTTGGGTTAATGGAATGGAACTCGGCGAATAGTTTACTGGAACCATTATGGAGTAATTTTGTCCGATGAGACCAAAGAAATGTTCGAGGGGCCGCTGTCGCTGTACATCCCTCTTATTTCAAGATCTGATGTTAGCCGTATTTTTTTGTGAGAAGTCTTGTTACCATACATTGTGAGGGTGCTAAATCTATCAAGAATCCATCTGATCAACTCCTGGGACTTAAAATTGCCATCTTTTACTCTAGTGCTGTAAAAACGTCCTTTCAAGTTTTAAAATCACTCTATTTTGTTTTTTTTTGTTTATCGGTTTAAAAAATTCCACTAATATCTTATTTTGAAGAAAAGGGGATGTATAGCGCCCCCTCGAATATTTCTTTGGTCTCATCGGACAAAATTGTACTACTTATATGGTTATACTATATGTGTGGAGTTTCATTCCATTAACCAAAACTTGAACGTACCTGAGGTATATTCTTCGTGCATAGCTGGCTTTAAAGGTATACAGCGGCCCCCATCGAACTTTTTTTTGATCTTATCGGACAAAATTAATCTATAAGTTTTCAGTAAATTATCTACCGAGTTTCATTACATTAACCAAAAGTGCAGCATTCCTTAGTTTTTAGTCTCGTAACCCCCGTACTACTAATTAATAATTAATTACTGGATTAATACTTTGTGAATGACATCTACCCATTGTGCTTCTAATTATTTTGCTTCGACAAAATTAATGTAGAGTAACTGACACGTCTAAGGGTGTGAGCAAATTAAGAGTAGAGAGTTTACATAGAGTGGTTTGAAATTTCAGCTTAAATCATATGTCACTATAAGGATGCAATATGCTCTATGCTCTCAGCTTTCAATTTCAGCACCCGAAAACGCTGTGGTCTATGCTATGCTCTAGGCTCTATGCTCGAAACTTTTAATTTGCGCACACCCTTAGCGACCTTAAATGCGCAGAAGAGCAAGTGAGAAAGCTGTAGAAAAAGACGCCCAAACATTGTTTTCACCGAGGGGTGAACCACTGTTCTGAATTTGTACACTGACTGCAGATGACTACTGTCGACAGCTCAATTTTTGAACATTGACTGCAGAGAGTGGATAATCCCTCGGTTTTCGCAATGGCTTTCATGTTGTATTATGTAACCTTCTTTAGGGGTAGTCCAAAATTTTGCTTTCTGCGCAGATCGCTAGAGCAAACTCAACGTAACCTGAGCACACCACGTGATGACCGTTAAAGTTGCGCAGTAGTTTTGTACTGCCGTTGCTTAGAAACGGACGTAGACAGTGTCGTCGTATAGTTATTACATAACTTTTGTCGAAGCAAAATAATTACAGGCATATTAATAATGTGGACATCTCATTTCTAAAGTATTAAATCAGTAATTAATTATTATTAATACTTCAAATAAAAATTTAATTGCCTCGCGCAGGTTTCGTCACGTGGTGTGCTCAGGTTAAGTTGGGACCACTCTAAGATCTGGCAATTACTCTAATAACTATACGACGGCACACGATACTGTCTAAGGGGTTTGTTTTTAAGCAACAGCATTACAAAACCATTGCGCAACTTAACGGTAATCACGTGGTGTACTCATCTTTCCTTGAGATTACCCACGTTTATTTTCAAAATAATTAACAAACATTTCAAATAAATAGGACAATATTAATAGAAGTATTATACAATATGTTGCGGGTAAAGCTAGCAGGGAGGATAGACTAGGATTTAAAAGACTACCCGGCTAAAGTTAGTTTCACCCACGACCAATGGTCGAGATACCAAAACCCGTGAATTTCGGGGGGGAGGCTTTTTTATGATTGATATTCATTGTTGGCATGGTAAAAATGCAATTTAGCCTGGGTACCACTTTTAAATTTTTTGCATTAGGCCTCTATTTTGAAAAATGGCCGCTGGTAAAAGAGAATGGATATACAGAAGCCTTATATGTATTATGTATCTTCTCGTTCTCTGTCAAGTTGAACACTCGCCAGTAGTAAAGAGAGAGGTACCGCAGATAATTTATGTTTCCCTATGCTGCTAACTCAAGAAGCATTCTGCGACAACTTTCTAAGTATTCTTCAAAACTTACTCTACTCCTTAGGGCAGTTTGACATGAACTAACTATTTAGTAACTGTTAGTTACTAAGTTGGTTACTAAATGAACTCAAAGAGCAAAAACACGGGAATCTAAGCTTTAACGTCAACGTCAAAATGGGCGGATAAATTTTGACGTTGACGTTAAAGCTTAGATTCCCGTGTTTTTGCTCCTTGAGTTCATTTAGTAACTAACAGTTACTAAATAGTTAGTTCATGTAAAACAGACCTTAGACAGTGGTAGCGCTGAAACAGGATTTCAATGTCAATGATGTAAGAGAGCCATAGTCTTGCCATTTCTGCTTGAGACTCTAAGGCATCTTGACACATCACGCATGCACGAATAGAACTGTTTAAGATTTATTTTATTGTATCTTCGTTCTTAACTTCGTTTTCATAACTTTTGCCCGTTTTGCGCTGCCATTTTTCGAAATAACGACCAAACGCCAAAAACTTAAAAGTGATACCCACGCTAAATTGCATTTTTACCATGTCAAAAATAAATATCATTCATAAAAAAGGTTCCCTTCAAAAACGCACGGGTTTTGGTATCTCGACCGGACTACAATGGATAAAATCCGAAATGTGATTGAAATAATACATGCTTCGGACTTTACCCGGGTAAACCGAGCTCTACCCAATTTCACTTGGTTAATGATAGTCGTTGCACAATTTTTAACCACGCTGTAATGAAATGAATCATTTATTTAAATACGTTTTTAACACTTTACTTCTCTTAAATTGATTTATATCCTATTCTTTTATTGAAACTTTCCTTTTGTCATATAATTATACAGGGTGTCTACGAATAACACCGATAAACGTTAACAGCGGTTTCCTGGGACCAAAATAGGACATTTGCTTCTCTTGCTTCTCTTATATTGCAATAAGTTGGGGTTAAAATTTAACAAAAAATCATTTTATCTCCAAAAGTACTCTAACTATTTTAATAATTTTTATACTGAATGCATATTTTATAATATAAAATATGCATGAAAATCGCACAACTAATTACGCGACTTTTTTAAATTTTAACCCCAACTTTGAGAAACTCTAACTTTGTAGGGGTGAGTTTTTTCATATAATTGCAAGAGGAGTAAATCTCTTATTTTGGTTCCAGCAAATTGTAGACGTTTGGTCCACGTTTTGGTCAGATGTTATTCGGGGACATACTGTATATTTAGTCAACCCTTAACTGTGATTTACTACCTGCTGCCTACTGCACTACCTACTACAAAACGATGTCATTTCAAAGCAGCTGGAAATTTTGTAGTTCAAAATGCTATTTTTGTAGCTTGTCTTGTTAAAATAAATAAAAATTACGGTTAATTATTATATTATTACAATATTGATTAATGTTCGCTTTAGCCCATTGTTTATAACTTTATAACCCTTATAACCTTAACCATAGCACAAAAACCTCATTGGATAACAATAAAAATACCGATCAATTAAACACCAGGTATATTACAATGACTTTAATCAAATTAACTTGTCCAAGCACAAGTATACCCTGTATACTATCAGCATGGTTGCGCGATAGATGTAAGATAGTTTTTTAGGACGCTGTAATTCGAATGCAAATAAAAACTTAGTTACAAAGCTTTTGGGTTTTCTGGCCTTATATTAATTTATATGGACAATACATTCCCAGCGTTTCGTGGGTTCTTTCCGACTTATCCTGTACACAAAACTTAGTTTCAATTTTTACCTAGTAACATGCTATTGGAGATATTACTAAATTTTGACTATTTAAAACTATAACCATTACCTAATTAAAATAGGGGCCTGCCTTCATTTACTATACTTGCTATTCTTTAAAGAACTGCTAAAAAAATTTCAACTCCATTGGACATACTGCCAGTGCTAATTTCACATTTAGTTTTTGGTTTGTAACTCCGCTATTTCTAAGTAAAGCGTGGTTTACACAAAAAATAGTTAAACGTAATATTTACTATGGTGAAGTCATGAGTCATGATAGTTATCGTTTAAGTCAAGCAGTGTAAAAGTAACTATCAAACTCTTTACATAACGACAGTCTCATGAGCGTAACAGTAGTTTTCATGACAACAGCTAACGTGTTTTACTATCACCGTGTAGAACACCCTTTACTACCTTCAGAAATGTACTTAGTATAACTTACTAACGATTCTCTATAAGTCTAAAAGATGGCAAAATATCATAGTACTAATGTGAATTTCTCGTTTTTGGTTTGTAACTCGACTATTTTTGACTTACTATCACTTACTAACGATTCTCTAAAGGATTCCAAAATTTCAGCTCGATCGGACATACTCCCACTGCTAACTTCACGTTTAGTTTTTGGTTTTTAACTGGGCTATTTTTGACTTAATAACGTCGGGAAATGACTTACTATCACTTACTAACGATTCTCTAAAGGATTCCAAAATTTCAGCTCGATGGGACATACTCCCACTGCTAACTTCACACTTGTTTTTGGTTTTTAACTCGGCTATTTTTGACTTACTAACGTCGGGAAATGACTTACTATCATTTACTAACGATTCTCTAAACGATTGCAAAATTTCAGCTCGATCGGACATACTCCCACTGCTAACTTCACGTTTAGTTTTTGGTTTTTAACTGGGCTATTTTTGACTTAATAACGTCAGGAAATGACTTACTATCACTTACTAACGATTCTCTAAAGGATTCCAAAATTTCAGCTCGATCGGACATACTCCCACTGCTAACTTCACGTTTAGTTTTTGGTTTTTAACTAGGCTATTTTTGACTTACTAACGTCGGGAAATGACTTACTATCATTTACTAACGATTCTCTAAACGATTGCAAAATTTCAGCTCGATCGGACATACTCCCACTGCTAATTTCTCGTTTAGTTTTTGGTTTGTAACTCGGCTATTTTTGACTTACTAACGTCGGGAATCGACTTACTATCACTTACTAACGATTCTCTAAACGATTGCAAAATTTCAGCTCGATCGGACATACTCCCACTGCTAACTTCACGTTTAGTTTTTGGTTTGTAACTCGGCTATTTTTGACTTACTAACGTCGGGAATTGACTTACTATCACTTACTAACGATTCTCTAAACGATTGCAAAATTTCAGCTCGATTGGATGTACTCCCACTGCTAACTTCACGTTTAGTTTTTGGTTTGTAACTCGGCTATTTTTGACTTACTAACGTCGGGAATTGACTTACTATCACTTACTAACGATTCTCTAAACGATTGCAAAATTTCAGCTCGATCGGACATACTCCCACTGCTAACTTCACGTTTAGTTTTTGGTTTGTAACTCGGCTATTTTTGACTTACTAACGTCGGGAATTGACTTACTATCACTTACTAACGATCCTCTAAAGGATTGCAAAATTTCAGCTCGATGGGACATACTCCCACTGCTAACTTCACACTTGTTTTTGGTTTTTAACTCGGCTATTTTTGACTTACTAACGTCGGGAATCGACTTACTATCACGTACTAACGATTACCTAAATGTTTACACAAGTTTCAAAATTTTTAAAAATAGTCCCACTGCTGCCGCGAAGTTAGCAGTGGTTTTTTAAAATATGAATATTTCCGTTATTTTTGACTTACTAACGTCGGAAATGGACTTACTATCACTTACTAACGATTTACTAACGATTCACGAGAGCTTTTTTTTAAATTCAAAAGTCCCACTGCTAACTTCACGGACACAGTAAATACAGCATTGCGTTAGAAGAACTACCTTTATTTTGAGGAATAAAAAATTAAGGAAGCAATTCAAGTTAATCTTGAGATTAATCGTAGATATTGAAAAGAAATCTTCTGCATTTTTCTTAGAGCATTAGCTTAAGTGAGGTTAGGTTCTATCTAATGTAGAAACCAAAAAAGTTTAAAATACCTAGAGGTCTACTAGGACAGAGGTCTAAAGATGACCACCGACGTCAAAATTACTGTAGAAAAAGCCCTGTAGTAAATGAACACCTTATCGAGATTAATGCCGAATACAGGCGGCCCACATCCACGAACAAGAAGATTATAGTCTCCTGAACAACCTCGATTCTAATGCACGGTTCTCAAATCTAGGGTAAGAATATGAAATATAAATACTACCAAAACCTGGTCGATAGAGTAAACAGGCAGGCAGCGCTCCGTATCACGGGTGCTTACCGAATAGGGCCTACAAAGGCGATAGAAGTGGTAAAAGTACAGGTGGAAGAAAGAGACCTATTATAAGACATATGCGGCCAGCATAAAAGAAAGGCGAGGATACAGAACCCGAAGAAGTGGCTTAAGGAATGGTCCCTGTCTATATCCTGGACATCGAAGGTAATTCAAAATGTTCAGAAGTGATGTGAAGGGAAGCACGGAGATCGGAGATGTCAACTACGAGTACTATGTCGCGCAATTCTTAACAGGACACGATAATTTCAGGGCATACTTACATGCCATTTCACCCCATCACACGTTTTTAGTCTGCTTCAGATTGTAGCAGCAAAGAGCAGAAGTCTGAGGAAGTCAGAAGCCCTGGAAAGCATCCTGAGCCTTGGGAGCTAGGCGCGCAAATGGTCAAAGACGAGAATAACAAATGACTGGCAGTGGCGAAATGGACAGAAACCGCACTAGTAGAGAAAATCCAGGAAGAGCTCCCTCTAGAACATTACGGGGGTGGCTAAACCGATAGAAAAAAAAACATACCGAGCGACGAAGAAATACCTTAGAGCAATCCCTTCGACTCTGGCTCAATAAGAACAGGGTAGTGTTTTTCAGTGAGTTGGGTATTCACCTACAGCTCATCGAGCCCCACACTAGCGTTCAGAATGGGCTGTGAGCAGGGTCGGATCTAGGTTTATCGGGGCCTAGGACTATTGAAGTTCAATGGAGCCCCATTTTTGTTAGGTGAAGAATCTTTAAATTGAGGTTTAAAATTCGTTTTTGCTTAATAAAAATTCAACTTTTGTGGGCCATTTGACACTTGGGGACCAGAGCTTAAGCCCTGATAGTTCATATGTAGATCCGCCTCTGGCTGTGAGCATACCGGAGCATTTTTTGCACCCCCGAAAATAAAAATCTAACCTAACGTGTTAAGAAGAGTCAGGTAGATCGTAAATTATAGGCAGATTTCATAAAGTAGCACTGGTTAGTGGTTAGTCTGTGTACCTAAGGGCCGTTTTACATGGACTGAATGTCGTACTAACTTATTAGTACTGAATCAATTCAAGGACCAAAAGCACGCGAATCTAAGCTTTAACGTTGTGCACGGCCGTGCGTCTAAAATTCTACGCACGACGTGGTACCTTAGATTCCCGTGCTTTTGCTCCTTGCACCGATTCAGTACTAACAATTTACTACGACATTTAGTCCATGTAAAACGGCCCTAAGTCAAAAAAACTATCTTCTAAGGAATGTAATGATTCTTGTCTTTTTTTATTGAAAAAGAAAAGAATAAAATTGTAACTCATAACTGCATCACTTTTAATAGGCACAGAAAAGGATGATTTTACAAAGATGTGATGAATATCTTATAGTTCTTTGTATTAAAATGCAATCTTTTCTGCAGGTGGAGAAAACAAAAATAAAACACGATAATTTAGGGCGGGGTATTACTATTAATTGGTCTTGTATGTTTAGTTTAGTTCAAAATAATTAATTAGTTTCCTAACCCCTAAAATCGTAAACTGAAAACACGGAAATAATAATTAGATAAGACAAGATATTGATATTTAACAGAGATAGTTCTTCCAGTAGCTCACAAACTAAGTATAATTCTGAAACTTCCACAAAATCTAAAAGTCGTTTTTTTTCTAAACTAGCCTACAAGTTCGAAACAAAATAAGACTGAGATCTCTGCACTACAACACTTCTTGTAGGGATCACCGTAGGTAAAAGAAAAACTATGTAAGTAGCGATACTGGAAGCTATAGAAAGCAGACTTTGCGATGATGTGAACTTGTAAAAAAAAATTTAAACTAAGTAAAAAAGTATAAATTCGAGCAAAAGAAAAGGTTATGGAATAGAAAAGATAAATAAAGAAGAAAACTGTCAATAATTACTCTTTTCTGCATTGATTATCGTAGCAAAGAACATAAAATTGAAAATCTCAATAACAAATTGTGCAAAGAAACACAAAGAGTTCGTGCTGGAGAGATATAAAAAGTGGCCGGCTTCATCTATTATTTTGTACTTATTTTACTGTATCAAAAGTAGGTTTAAAAAGTGTTTTTACAACATATGCCCTGACGTATGTGAAAAAGATATTTAACATACCTGGAATCGTTTTTCTAACTGGTTGAACGAGTTCTTATTTATTTAAAGACTAGCCGGGTACCCGAGCTTCGCTACGGAACCTTTATATTTTATGTCCATTTACTTTTTATGTACTAATTTAGAATGGTTTATGAGTATGAAATTTGATATTTTTATTTTTTTACAATGAGGGACGTCACCATCGAAGATTAAGTTTTTATAGTAATCGTCCGTAAATATTAGTACCCTGTATAAATAGGTAACACCCTGTATAGCACTTTAGTAGTCGCATTTTGAACAATCCCTTCTAAACGGGTAGTACCTACGTCGTTAAAGGCATGTAGAATGCTAAACTGTGTCTCTTACAAAAAATGACTATTACAATTTTCAACACTCTGTATTATAATTATTGTTTAGCATTTGAATTTATGCAATGTCCCTCTTCATGTGTGTTAATTTTAGCAAAGAAATGTAGAATGCTAATCATTTGTGTTGATTACAAAGCAGTATTAACATTTTGAACACCCTGTATAGCACTTTAGTAGTTGCATTTCGAAAAATCCCTTCTTAGCCGGTGCCTACGACGTTAAAGGAATGTAGAATGCTAAAGTGTGTTTCTTAAAATTACTATTACAATTTTCAACACCCTGTATAATTGTTTAGCATTGGAATTTATGCAATGTCCCTATTAATGTGTGTTCATTTCATAAAATAAATGTAGAGTGCTAATCATTTGTGTTGATTACAAAGCACTATTAACATTTTGAACACCCTGTATATAGCACTTTAGTGATTGCATTTTAAACACTCCCTTCTTAGCGGGTACCAACGTCGTTAAAGGAATGTAGAATGCTAAGCTGTATCTTTTACAAATGACTATTAAAATTATGAACACTCTGTATTTTTCTATAGCTTTTCCAGGTACTTATACAATATTCCTCTTAATGTTTGTTTATTTCATGAAAGGAAAGCATTTGTGTTGCTTACAGAGCTCTACAACATTATTAACATTGCGAACACCCTGTATGGCACTTGAGAAGTCGATTTTCGAACCATCCCTTCTTAGCGGGTGCCTACGTCGTTAAATGAATGTAGAATGCTAAGCTGCGTGTTCTACAAATAACTCTTGCAATTTTCAACACCCTGTATATTTCTTTAGTATTTCCATTTATAGAATGTTCCTCTTAATACTTGTTTATTTCATGAAATGAATGTAGAAGGCTAATCGTATGTGTAGCTTACAGAGCACTATTAACATTGTGAACACCCTGTACCACACTTTAGTAGTCGCATTTCGAACACTCCCTTCTTAGCGGATGGTGCCTACGTAGTTAAATGAATGTAGAATGCTACGCTGTGTCAGTTACAAATGAGTATTACAATTTTCAACACCCTGTATCTTTTTTTGGTAGTTGCATTTAAACAGCTGTTCTTATTGGTGTGTGTGTATATGGCGTTACAATAAGTATATAACCGATTTTTCTTAACCAATAAATTTAGATTGAACATTAAACACCCTGTAGAATGTATATCCCTTAGGATTTGAACTTCGAAATATCTTTTGATGGTGGGCGTCTACTGTCTATGTCGGTAAAAGCAGCATATTTTTTATCAATTGATCTCAAAGAACACTATTAAACCTTTAAACACCCTGTATAGCACTTTAGGAGTGGCATTGTAGAAAATCTTCTTCAAAGGATTATATTTCCAAAATTTTGTGTTTCTACAACTCGCGGTTTTCCATTGCTAACGAATAATATAAAAAACTTTAAACACCTTGTATATTCTTTCAGGAGTTGAATTTCAAAAAATCCTTTAAGGGGTGTTCGCTTATTTCGTCAGAGGAATACAGCTCCAAACTTTCGTGTTTCTAGGACCAACGGTTTGGGATTAATAAAAAATACCTTAAAACTTTTCAACACCTTGTATATCTCTTCAGGGGTGGAATTTCCAAAAATACTTTTATCAAATTGTGACGATAACAAACTGTACTATCCGATTCCGCAAGAAAAAATAAATTATCGTTTAAAAAAAATCCCGGTGACGTCATTGCTCGAAGGGGGTAAGGGGTAGAAAAATTTAAATTATCGGAAAATGTTTGGTTTTGAATAAATCGATTTGACGTATCAAACAGTTTTTTGATATTCCTATCGGGAATGATAATATTCCAATGCTTCCTTACACTGTATAGATAAACACCTTGTATACAGGGTGGTCACTTTTATCTTGCACACTATGGGCATCTCCTAAACGGTAAGAGCTGCGAGATCGGTTAAATTAGAGAAAAGTTGCACAATTTCATGTCCTATTAGAAATGGGAAAGAAAATTGCGATAGCTTGCTTGGTTTCTGAAATATCCCGAAAAAACTGAAAACTTGCATTTTCTTGTTAATTACATAACTTTTTTGTTATTTAAGGCATTGCCATGAAATTTGGTAGGTTTACATAACTTAACACGAGCTACAAATTAAACGTATGAAACCTTTTCTAAGCATACTAGATGTCTGTGTTGTAATAGACAACTTTTGATTTTCTTATGGGCGCTATGTTGAATTTTGGGATAAATAAATTGTAGTTTTTATTCTAATTTCAATGATGTGTAATTTTCTATGTTCTAATAAAAATGGCGACACACTCCATATTACTTTTATTAAATCAAGTATTAGCCATGAAAAAACAATTGAAATATAACTAAATTTTTTAAAACAAAAGCTATCCCGAGTTGTCATTTTAAATTCTATCAGTGGTTTTTTCATGGCTACTTGATTTAATAAAAGCAATGTGGAGTGTGCCGCCATCTTTCTTTTTAAACATAGATTATTACACATTGTTGAAATCAGAATAAAAATTACAATTTATTTATGCCAAAATTCAACATGGCGCCCATAAGGAAATCAAAAGTTGACTATTAAAACACCGACATCTAGTAGGTTTAGAAAAAGTTTCATGCGTTTTATTCGTAGCTCGTATCAAGTTATGTAAACCTACCAAATTTCATATCAATGCCTTAAATAATAAGAGAGTTATGTAATAAACAAGTAAATCGAAGTTTTCAGTTTTTTCAGGATATTTCAGAAACCAAGCAAGCTATCGTAATTTTCTTTTCTATTTCTAATAGGACATGAAATTGTGCAACTTTTCTCTAATTTAACCGATCTCGTAACTCTTACCGTTTAGGAGATGGCCATAGTGTGCAAGATAAAAGTGACCACCCTGTATACCTTCAGGAGTCAAATATCAAAAAATCCTTGAATACGTGTCTGCTTATATCGTCAAATGAATGTATTTACAAAATTTCGTGTGTCTAGGGTCAGCGGTTTGGTAGTATTAAAAAATAATAAAAAATATTTTAACACCCTGTATATCCCTTCAGGAGTGGAATTTTGAAAAATCCCTTCTTAGTGGGTGCTTACATCGTGAAAGGAACACGCTCTCCAAATTTCGCGATTCTAGGGTCAGCGGTTTGGGCTGGGCGATGATAGGTCAGTCAGTCAGTCATTCAGGACTTTGATTCTTATATATAGAGATATGGACGTACTGTTAGCAATTACTAACTACAAAATAAAGCCTTTTATAGGTAGGTATTGTGAAAATACAAAGTAACGAACATACCATTAAAATAATTTTTCAGCTTTCTACAAACTGAAGCGGTTTCGTTTCTAACTTTATGTAAACACTTGATCCTTATGCATTTGTACTAAAAACTCGGTAACAAAATACAAACTACGAGATTTCCACGTTCTGTTCTCTTCGTCTACATTATTTATATTTCAACTTAATAGGTTGGTTTAAAAAAAATAAAAAAGATGAGTTCAAATTGTGCCAGGTAATTAAAATTTATAATGATTTGTGTATTTTTCTTAATTGCAGTGAACGTTAGTAAATAATTATAAAATTTGTAGTGTTTCATTTGAAAATGAGATAAAGTTGGAGATCAAAAGTTCTACGTAAAGTGCTTCTAATTGCCTAACCTAGGTTCCAAAACTAATTTGTAAAATCTGAAAAACAGACGTGATGGAGTAAATAAGAAGTGAAGTATAAAATTGTGTGCACTAAATATATTATAATTACAATGCATGGCGAAGGCATAACCGATAGTGCTCTTCTTTAATATGGCGTATGTGTAAAAGGTTGTGCAATTTATCACATTATAAGCGACAAAACAAATTAGAAGTAATGAGATGACTGGAATTTTATGAGATTTTTATCTAGGTCGCTTTTCAGTCTCTAGAATATTATTTTGAATATTAAAGGTGACACGTTTTCGCATACCTTTTAGAATCGATTACGGTTATTTTTTTAATGCCGCAAAACAAAAATATGTTATTCAAGAAGTATAAAATTGTATTGAGTAATGTGAAAACTATACCTAATAACTAATTCACGTATCTACCCACGTACATAAATACTGGGTGTACGGATGTAGAATGACTTTAGTAATGAGTGAGAGAAATTAAATTCGACACACATAAAACAATAACATGGAATTACTTATTTATTATCGCAATTAATGTTGCACAAAATAGTGTCATGAGAGGTGGGATAGAATTATCTCAAACCACATCTTATGTCTCCACACAATAATTTTATTAACCAGCGACAAAGTACTTATTGAAAATTGAAATACATTTGAAATACAAATTAAATAAAAAATGCCTAAGTACTAAATACCAGAAAAGACAAAATTATTAAATGGTTTTATTTTGAGGCATTCGATATGGGAAAGAATAAATTTACTAGCCATTCCAAAACTTATTGGATGTGTGCTCCAAACAAACTCAAGAAATTAGTGGCCCTTAATGAAGAAAGTAAAAAAATGAAATTATAATGTGGGCAAGTGCTGAGAATAATCCTTATCGACCAATAGAAATACTGCTCAACAGTTTAACGTGCATAAAAGGTTAGTGTGCACTGTTATAGAAAAGAAATAATATTATTCCGAAAAAGGTTAAGGAATAATTTACTGACGCTGATGATCATATCCGACAGATCGAAATGTTATGGAAATAGCCAACGACAGTTGCTTTATATCAAGCAAGATTGAACTGGCTTCATTTGGTCTCGTCTGGAAAATCGGCAATTTGCCTCCTAAGGCTCCTGATCCCGTAGACAGGATCAATAACTTTTAGGGTGTAAAAAAACCATAAGTACTTATACTTGTTAATAGATTAAGTGAAGTTAGGATGAATTTGTATCTCATGTAGGTTAGGTATTGAGTGAGCAGTCTCAGGTAGTGACCGATTCGCCCTCTAGGAGGGGTTTTTAGTGAGTAAAAAAATTATCTCAAGTATCGATAGGGTGGTTCATGTGTGATGATTTTTTCCTACCTTTATAGAAAACGGTTATATTATATTATACATAACACCTTGACCTTGACTGTTATACCATTTCTCTCTTTATAGGACCGTCTTAAGACCCTTGTTGTTGTTCTTCTTGCTTCGAATAGGGTAATATCTTCTATTCTTCAGTACATGCCAATAACGTTGAGATTCGCTCCAGAGCTTGAACATGGCCAAGCAAGTTACATCCTCATCTTACGTGACAAGTTACCCTAACTTCCTTCTTTTTTTCTCTCTACGCACAAAGACTTAAACAAGCAGTCTGCAATGATAACTGTGTTAAACTTTTACTCATCACAAACCTCTTCATATGGGAACCTCACCGAACCTAACCTAACCTTTTTTTATTGAGGGGTCAAATTTTTGAAGGAGACCTGGCTATTCTGGCCTGGTAGTGCCGGATTCACCTATGGGCCTAAGGGCATAACCTTCGTACCCTTAGTGTTATGAGATGACGGTCCTAGTAAACTTCTTCAGCATTACTTCTGGACCATCTTCGGAGAGGTTGGCAGTCTTTATATACTTAAGTATACTTTACCTAACCTAAGCTATACGTCGGCAATTACCAACCTGCCTACTTCACCAGTCCGACGTTGATAACAAGCATTCTTTTTACTGATGAATCTACCATTCTGTTACATTTACATAGTCATCATAATCGATCTGTATCTCCACTGTGGTCAAGAGAAAATTGATATCAATGGTGTCCTTGCCGAAGGCAATATCTAAAAAACTTAATGTTTAGGCAGGATAGCGCTAATACTACTATTATAGTTCCAATAGGATGGGTGCCCTGCTCGCAATCAACAATAGCTTAAGAGTACCTTAAAGCAAAATTACCAAACATTTTAAGCATGGGGAATGGGGATGCTTAAAACGGCCTGACGCATCCCAGAATCTTTCGTCAAATGATTTTGATTTTGGTATTAGGTTAGATGAAACACAACATTTATGTTTTTCACTCAGATAGAGCTACAACTTTAGATGACTTGCAAATGAAAATTGTATAATTAGCTGCTATTCAGTGGTGTTTTGTAAGCAACCAGTTCGACAACGTTGAGTCTTTTTTCTTTATTCAACAGAATGCAACAGATATAAATATATCCAGCTTCATTCAACGACGGTTGCTTACAACACACCACTGATTGGGGTCTATTCTCTACCAAAACCGCTAAATTTAGCGGCCGTTAAAAATTTGTACGGACCGTTAAATTTTTAAACGCAATTCTTATTTTCTATCAACAACTTTTATCAAATCGCTATATTAGTTTAATTTAAATCAATAAACTGGATATACGCTGAAATATATCTAATTTTATCAGCAAAAACATAAAAATTAGCGGTTTGCGTACAGAATACACTAAATTATCAACCCACAAATGTTATCACATGTAATTGGTGTAAGTTTGTTACAGTACCTTTTGCCTTATACCATCTAGGTATAACGAAGCCAATATTCGTAAAAATTTTGATTTTACGGTTATTTCCTTATTTACACCCGGTGTTTCAATAGTATAAATAAATAATTTAATAAAGTTATCAAATTGAAAGTGGTGTTAGGTTCTAAAATTATCTATTTCAAAAACATCTCTATATATGCGATCTTAATGATTAAAATGTAATGTAAAAAAGTTTATTAATACTTTTTGATTTTAGAGAAGAATATACATAAATAATGATATTGCGTGTTTATAATTTATTTAAGAATAGTTCGGAGATATTTTCTTTGAAAACTACAAATAATAGTCAAATCATTTACAAAACTCTTGCAACTACCAAAAAACAAAAATGTAAATTTATATTTAATTTAATAAACAGGGTGTCCCTAAATAATACCGACAAACGCTTACAGTGAGTTGCTGGGACTAAAATAGGACTTTTGGCCCTCTTGAAATTATGCCCTACAATGTCCCCCTACCAAGTTATACGCTCTCGAAGTTGTGTTAAAAATTTTGAAAAATCGCTTTATCTCCAAAAGCACTGCAAATATTTTAATGATTTTTATACAGTAGGCATATCTTATAAAAGTCATCCTGTATAAACTTAAAATAAATGTTGAAATTCAAGTAAAAATAAAAAAATTCAAAAACCAATTAAAAAGGTTTTTTATCGCTCCTGTAAAACTTGGGAAAGTGCTAATACGAGGTTTTGCACAATCACCGACGATATATAATTATTTAATTAACTAATTACAGAAAGGATAGAGCTTTTTTTAATTTAAAAATTGACATGTGAAAAGATTTTCCTTCAAAACTCCATTTAACTCTCTAGTAGTTCTGACAGTACCATCTACGTAGGTACCTACATTTCAACGTTCCTTGTATATTTTAACAATTCACCCAACGGTTTTTGTTTAAAATTTTTCATGTATTATCTCAAAGACATTTAGATTTATAAAAATTTAATGAGAAAATCTCTTTAAAAAATAAAACAAGAAAAACGTTTAATAAAGGGTTGTGTAAACATTTTTTTTGTCTTTTGCTTTACTGTAACAATCAACTAACTTTCAATTAAAAAAAAATTCGAAATTACTTCCTAAATTACAAAAATATAAAATTTTATTAACTACCTCACAATTATGCCAGTCATCATTATAACAAAACTGTTACGAGTGTTATGGCAATTGCAAGAATTTACCACATCCAAATCAACCAATAATTATTGACACTTTTGAATTTTTCATAAAAACTGTAGATAGTTATTCATCTATCTACATCGCTATTTTTCAAGGAAGCGTTCGAGTAGGCTTTGTTAAATGAGAGGCTCTACTGATTTGAATTCTTTTCAAGTCATTTTTTCAAGTTAGAATGTATCACCTAGGAGTCAGTTTTGCTTAAGAAAATATATTCAAACTTGTCGTTCTTATCGTAGCGGCTATCTTCTCACAACGTTTTATACAGAAACTTTAAAAGAAAACCTTTTATAGAGGCTTCGAATATCAAAATGAAAACATTAGCTACTAAAAAGCGACAATTTGTAAACTGTCTACCATAAAAGAAAATTTGGATGATAATTTCTTGAAGTACTTACACAGTTATTTATTCCAGTAAATATCCAAATAGAAGACATGGAAAAGAGTAAAATCTTTTTCTTCAAGGTTGAAGCAGTTAAGAGGTTAAAATACTAAAAGTCTCCGGTCCTAGCTGTATGACCAAGAGAGAGATGTAGAAGGGTCTCATTTTTGTCGTTTTCGCTTATACAGGGTTAGGAGAAAGTATGGATCTATGGAAATATCTCTAAAATGGAGAGGCTGAGTGTAATAAAATTTTGGATATGAGGGTAAAGATACGTGGCGTATACGATGGCCATATTTTTGTTTCGATTGAACTTTCGGTTTAACCATAAACGGTACCAACTTTATTATGTTAAATGGAACACCCTGTATATTTTTACATATTTCAATAGTCTTTGTTCTGCTACTTTCATCCATAGTGATAGTTATGGGTGACGGTCGAAAACATAAATCACTAATACATTGGTTTTCAGGTTAAGTTCACTACATTAATTTACAAAATCACATTTTTTGGTTAATTTTAAAATTTTAAAGAACAAAATGATTAATAAATTTAGTAACTTACTTATAAAACAAGTTAAAATTTTATTTTTGTAATTTAAAGTTGTGAACTTAATCTGAAAACCAATGAATTAGTGGTTCATCTTTTCGGCTGTTACCCATAACTATTGCTATGGATAAATACAGCTAAACGAGCGCTATTAAAATATGTAAAGATATACAGGGTGTTCCAATTCTCCTGGATCCTATAGATCCATATTTTCTCTTAACCCTGTATATCGAAAACGGTAAGTTCTTGAGAAAAATTTCTCTTAGCCAAATGAAAGCTTATCAAATATCCCACAAGACCATTTCTATTCATTTTTTTCTATTCCTTATAGTTTTTGAGATATTTATCCTCAAAACTCGTTAAGGTAATAAAACTCCGTTCCAGTTTAAGATAAAACAATAAAGGAAATTTAATGATCTACAACTTCTTTTCTGAAGATTGTTATTGTAAAACAAAAGTCTGAAGGGCTAGAGGTAAAAGTTTGACAAAAAACGTAAGGCAGAATTTTTTTCATACATTAACGGTTTGGCGGGCGGATGCCTCGAAAACTATAAAAAGCAGAGAAAAAGTAATAAAACTATCTTGTAGAAAATTTGATAACCTTCCATTTTACTCCGAGCTATTTTTCTCTAGGACTTACAGTTTTCGAGATATAAGCAAAAACCCCAAAAACGGGAAATTTCACCAAGCCCGTCCTAGCTAGGACCTGGAACTTTTAGTATGAACACAGACAAACAAACGTGCTTAAAAATGATGCTTGTTGTCATAAAAAGTCACAATTTGTAAAAATAATGACAATTTCTTTTTTATTTTCGAAATCCGTGCATCGGACTAAACGTGGATAAAACTACAACAAACTAATTACCCGTTCAACGAATTATATCAATCCATCAAGAATTAAGTGAAATTAAGAAGGCTGCTAAAATAGCATTGTTGTAATTATGTCGGTCAATTACAGTTGGCTTCTTTAACATGTTGGAGTGTCGATCAATAATCACTTACCGAATTCGATCAAATTGAGAAGAAACGTTTGAAATAATGAAACACGAAATTTTCTTAAAAATTACTCAGTCTACGCGATTTTCGAAAATACTTTATTAGGACTCGGTCTAAAAATTTTAAAAGCGAAAAAAAGTGCTATAAATTTTCTTGTTTGAATAATTAATTGTCTGAATGTCAGGACAGATTACTCACCCTTGGTAGTGTCGTATTTCAAGTTAATTTCGCATTTTTTAATGTGTCCCCTTTTACTTCCGTAATTTTAAAATACGGAAGTGAACCTAATTGAACGTCTCTTGATGTACCCTTTTAAAAATGTATTAATTTGAAAAAATGTCTTATACACAAGCACATGAACTTATATAAAAAAAATTTCTCGAAATAATATTTAAGGAAGCCGGATGTTTTTTAAACTCAATAGAAGTTTGGTGTCGAGTCCTTTTTACTATAACGTAGTTTAGTAGATGGTACCTAAAGTTAAGCAATCTTTGAAGTAATTTTATTTGCGTTTGTAAAGGCAAAGAGATTCATATAAAAGATAAATTAGTTTTTGGTGGTATACTCCACATTCTTGCAAATTTTATTAATTCCGCGAAATGCAGCACTTTAGGGGCGCATGAGCATTTTAGATGTTTGAAAGCTCCAACAAAATGAATTCAGTGCGGGTTTCAGTGTCATGACGCGTACTTTGTTTTATGCCTTGACAAAAACACAGGCATAAAATAACGATAATTGTTTCGGTTGTATTAAGTTTATAGTTGAATTTGTGAAAGTTTGAGTGACTTCCATTTAAATTTTCAGTAACGTTGTTAATGTAATTTTCTTTAAAAAAAAATAAGCGTCGAGACGTTGGAAAATAATAATTAATTACTTTATTTTTTATGGGGAAAATTTATCAACTTTTAGGTTTTCCTTTTATTTTTTTAAACTTTGCTTTTACTTGTATCGATTTTCTTGGTGTAATTTGATTGCTACAGTAGGAAATGTATATTGAAAACAGCGAACAATTTTTTCAAACCATTGAACCGTAGATGTAAGAAGATATAAGAAATAAAATTTGTAAAAAAAACGCAAAAGGAAAACCGATTTGACTATGTCGCTTTTCGCTATATTGAATTTGTTTTATGGTGCTTAATTAATTTGTATCGCAAAAAAAGGGGACGTAGAAATACTTAATTAAGAGAAAATAAATTTGATTCGGTTTTAAGATAAGTAATCTTGAGGGAAGAATTTAGTAAATCAATATAAATTGCCTTTCATTTTGGTGCCAACTTCAGAAAGTTCGATTGTGCTACTTGAGCTTTAACTAGCAGTATGTGATAGCAAAAATGTAGTTTATCTCAACTTTGAAAAATGACAACGATTACTTACATTTTTTCTTTAATAAAACCTAAAAATGCTAATGTGGATTTGATAAATGTGCAGAATTCATCAATATTATTTCTCGATAAAGAATATAGGTTTAAGCAGGACTATTTTACCTATTTAACTACTTCTTAACATGTAATTCTTAAAATTAGACCGTCTTTCAAGTTTTAGTAAATTTTATTAAATAATGGTCGTGATATCAACTTTTGAAGCAACCATTAATCTTGAAGTAAATTACCTTTAAAATTGCCGAATTCAATTTTTAGGTCAAATCAAAAATACTAAATCACCAGTAAACATTATTATAAGGAAATTACAATAAACCCATAGGTGTGACTTGGAAAATTTATAGAAGCGGGAGGGTTAATCAAATTTGAAATATATAAATTACACCATGTTCACTTTATCCATAGATTCTAATAACGTACAAATTTTGTTTTCGTAACCTTTTTATTGATCATCAAAACATTCGTTGTCCTTTTCGATTTAATAAATTATCCTTACATTCCGTTTAATATACATTAAAGTTTTATTTATAATAGTATCTTATTTAATGAGCATAATGTCATAATTACACAATGAAATTTAAAATACGAGCCGAAGGCAGTGTTTTAGTCATCCGAGTGTAATTTAGCCATTATGCGAATTAATTACAGTATTTTATTTACAACTAAGTACCTATGTACTTCCATTAAATTTTACATAAATCGTGTAATTATTTTGGAATAAAATGCCATTATATGACATTTGTAAATAATATATTATTATACGGTTGAGGTATTTACGATATATTATGTTATTTTAAGGGAAAATCAATAGTTTAAACAGTTCAATGAATTTCAATCTAATTAAGCGTTATATGGAGGCAAAATTTCTTTTTATTTCATTTAGTAGGTACCTATAATCTATTCTAGAGCTTTACAAACCCTAGAACAAAAGTTATTAGGAAATTACTATTTCTAATTACAAATTATTTAATGTCTAAGTACTAATTATTTAAACATTACTTCAACAATCGATGAAATAATATAAGATACAGGTCATGAATAACTTATGTTGTATTGATATGCTAAACGTCGATTACTAGCGTTGTTTTTTTAAACCTGTCATATTTACCATTAATTGCTAATTACCTAATTTAAATTGGTAGGTAGCTAATTTATTGTACTTTTGTGTGATTATTAAAATTCAAGCAAGCCCTAGTTTTAAAACAATTTGTAAAACCCTTTTTAAAGTATTTTCATTGTCCAAGATATCGTTTTTCAGAAAAATACCAATTGTTTGTCGATTTTCTCTGCCTAAGTGCCAGCTAACGGTTTGGACGAAATTCGACCCACAATTTGGTGCTCAACATACCGGGTGACCATATGTACTTTATATATCTTTTTGTTATGAAATAATTGTACAAAAGACTGTATGTAATTGCTCATTTCATTAACAGTTTTTAACAAATGTAATTTTCCTTTTTTAAAAAATCGAACCCAATATATGAAAAAGTTGTTATAAACGAGAAAAATATGAAACAAATTCTTAATTTAAATGGAACACCTTGTACATTGTTCAATATTTTGAAAGCTCGTAAAATTTTAAAACACTTTATACTTTACTTCCGGTTAAACCGGAAATGGGAATAGTACGCATGAAAAAGTTCCCGGTATCGCCACATCCGTTGTTTTTTTATATTTTAATCCCTTAGTTCCTTAGTGAATTTAAATTATAATTGAAGCTATTGAGCATAACTTTCAGTGTTTTTTTATTGAATTTTTATGGGTGTAGAACGACGTGCACGTTCTTTATTTTTCCTTTGTAATCCTTTGCAGTCTTCTGCTAGGCAAAATTCTAGGACACTATAAGGTACCTAGTATGTGTATTTGGGTAATTCTCGCATAATTTCAGAATCGGTGTCCCTAGGCTATAATATTTTTATTTTTCGAGCAAGTGTCATTTTTTTGGTGAAATTAGGGTACCTAGAACACCAGCTCGTTCAAGTACAAAAATTATTGTCACTGCAAAACTCATCTTACAGGTCTACTACAAAGATCAGAAAAACTGCTAACTAAACTGCATTTAAAATTAAATAGCGGTGACAATAACTTTAAATTCAGCAAATTCAATATAAAGGAGAGTAAAAAATTTAGTTTTTATCTTAATTTTGTAAAGAAAATATAGATGCAAAGTATGACTATTAGTGCTGCCCGACTCGCATGCTGCTTCTATAATATAATGGTTTATTATTTGTTTCCATCCCTTGAATAAGTTGTTGGCAAGTTATTGTTGTCATGTTTCTGTTTCTCGTTATAAAGAAGAAGATTCTGAAAAATCGTAACAGATTTTCTTGTTTAAAATTCTCACGAAAATTACTAAACTCTCTCGACTTTGCCTGCCGGTTAAGATTAAGGTATTTTTGCATAAGTTATTAAAAGAAATGCTCCGGATATGTGAAGATATAAGGGTTGCTTTTCCTGAAAGTGAAAATCTAAGTCACGTCAAAATAATTTTCTTTAAGAGATTGCAACACTCTCTTGACTTTGTCTGCCGGTTAAGATTAAGGTATTTTTGTATAAGTTATTGAAGGAAATGCTCCGGATATGTGAAGATATAAGGGTTGTTTCTCCTGAAAGTGAAAATCCAAGTCACGTCAAAATAATTTTCTTTAAGAGATGAAAATCCATTTTTAAAAAAGGGTCCTAATGATCGATCGTCTTACATTACTTCTACTACATTGATACAACTTCACAAAGTTCAAGGTTACCCACTCTTTAATAAGTAATTTTGAAAATCCATATAAAAAATAATATTTACTAAAAACTCTTCGTGATATTGACACCAATAATGCAAATGAGAATAATAATTGGATGTCATTAAAAAGTCAAAAATTCCGTCGTTAGTTACGAGAGGGTAACGTTAAAAGAATTTTTAAAAATGCTGATCTATTTTTCCTAATTCATTGTTAAATTGAAAAATTTCAATTATATTCGGTTGCAAAATTAATTTAAATACCAAAAATAAAATTAATCAATACTTAAAGCCCAACGTTCGTTCCGTTGATAAAAGATAAAATTTAAAATGTTGAAATGGAAAAATAATTAAAATTTTCTTTGAACTTTCCTGTTTTACATTTTCATTTTGAAAACGAAATTTAATTATTTCTATTCGTAAATAAAATAAAACAAGATTAAAGTTATGGGGGTAATTCAATTTTATTTTATTTTAAATCGGACAAGAGAAAAACAAAAGCGAATTACAAGGATGACCATATCAATATCTACGGATATCTCTATGCCCATATTTATACCGTGTAAAAGTGAAACTTTGCTTAGCTTTTACAATTCATTTTCTACCCTTTTGTGTTGTTCCACATAAAAAGCATTTCTGAAGAATAGTCTTGCATAATGGATATCAAAAAAAAAGTCAAACCTGCAATTTTATTCAGCGTAGACAAGAAGATCGCAATTTTTATCTGTCAGTTACACTTCGCATTTCGTGGCACTTCAATTGATACTAAACTGTAATATAATATATTATGCATACGTCACGTTTCAAAAGCAAGTTAGATTTTAGGACTTGATTATATAGTATTTGTTTCTATAAATCCCATCGACCTACGATAATAGCTAATCTATTTTTTATAACATCCGAAAAACTATTTTTCCTTGGGCAATTTAATGAAAAATTTATGAATGTTTTTTCAATAGTTGATTAAAACTTTTTAATAATCAACTAACTCATTAATGAATCAGTATACTATTACATAAGAGTATTGATATTAAATTAATATTCTAATATTAAACCACCTAATAGAAATTTAACCTAAGTAAATATTCTATGTAGTAGCTGAAAATTGCAACACGACAGGAAAATCTGTTAAAATATTAACAGACACGCTATTCTAACTTTTCGAGGTTTCATGTAATTACGTTAAAAAATAGTTTTAAATTAGGAAAATTATTGTCTCGTAAAGTAACTCTGGTGCCAAAAAGCGCAAGAAATTAAATTTTGTTTTTAAACTTTTTGTTTAAATTTAAAACGATTACCTACCTTTCAAGAAAATTCAACCTTATTTTCTTCACCTCATTTAAATTTTAATTTATTTCTGGTTTTCATATTCATCGTTCGAATCAATTTACCGCTGCAGCGTCTGTCATTTGGGTGTCGCTATTAGGGGGCGTTCAGGAAATGTCGAAATTTTGTAGGTTGTTAAGAAATTAATCGATTATTCCAATAATTGAGGGTCATCAAGCGCAATAAGTAGTTAAAAAGGATTCGTGTTTAAATGTGTGAAAAATCGCTTTTTCAAAATATCAAATGATATAGTAATGGCTAATGACCGTAAATTGATACGATCTATGCTTTCCTAACAGACAAAAAAGTCTTCTAGTGATTATGTGGAGCTGTTAAAAACGAATGGATTACTACAACTATACAGTTTTTCTTTTTAAAAATATTAAAATTTAACTACCTAATTAAATATTAATTAAAAGTAGGGTATGTACTTACAGCAATTAACATGTATTATACACAAACCCTTGTTCAAAATCATCCTACAACAGTACATCACCCCTACACAATGAAAAATTGTTTTTTGTAAAAATGTCTGAGCCTCTGGCTGTTGCTCGACCTACCTAACGGCTCGACTATTGGGTCGATCTCGTTAAAATTCAATATTTAATACCATACCGGTAGCTTTCACTGACGAACAAATATTATGTTTTTTTTTTCAAACACCGTTGGAAATTATTAAATATTTTTCCCTACGATTATAACAACTCCCTTAATCTGTACACGATTGTATAGTTTACGCATAGATATAGTATTTTTATTTTTTTTTATTTTTATATAATTATATGAAATGAAATTTATTATTTAGCACTAGTTTATAATTAAATAATTAAAGATTTACAATCGCCATAGTAGAACGGATGCTTACCTATGATTTACAATGAGCAACTGTTGACTTTATAGAAGCTGAAAAATACTATATCTATGCGTAAACTATACCTATATACGACTTTTCTATTACTGTAAATATTGCTGCATCTAACGAGCTATAACATTATCCCTAAGCAAAACTGTTGTTTTTGGTTTAATCTCCTCCACGGATTTAAAATTAATAAAAAAAAATGCAAATCACAATTCTAGCAAGTACAGGGAAGATGGTCTCTTCATTGATGGAGTATTCATTCGTTTTTCTTCCAGTAATCCGGTTTTTTCAATCCCACCCTTTTAAATAACTTATAATACTGCTTATTAACCTTGTGACCTTCAAGAACCCGTTAACCTATCTACGACACCTTGATTGTCGAAAAAGACGATCATATTTGACTTGCTCATGCAAGTATGGCTTTTATCATTCTTAACAAAGGCGTTTTTGAGTGCATCGAGAGTCGGTTCAAGTTAGGACGTTTTTCCGTCGTTTTTGGTTAGATCTTCTCCACGGATTTAAAATGAGTTTTGAAATAATCAAAGTTGCAACATCCTAATTCTAACGAGTATGTACAAGAAGGATGGTCTCTTGTCAGGATTTGTATATAAGTCAATAATTGGATCACGGTATTGTGGACATCAGTTTCTTTTAGCCTTGATGAAGTATTTATTCGTTTTTCTTGCAGAAATTTGTTTTTATCAACCCCCCTTCCTTTAAAACAACATATAATACTGCTTATTAACCTTGTGGCCCGTTAATCTATCCACGACGCCTTGAGTACCAAAAAAGACGATCAATATTGACTTGCTCATGCTCATTCGAAACCTGAAACCCTGAAGGTCGAATCGGAAAGTGTTACTGGATAGGTATAGATAGCCTGAATTAATAAAGCACCCTTAGACATCCGCGAAACTTTCAATTTTGTGTCACGGTAGATTATACTCTTATGATTCCTAGAAAAGTTTCAATTACCCGATAATATCCCGGGGTTCAATTGAGGGCATTTTTCTATCGTTTTTGGTTTAATCTCCTCCACGGATTTAAAATAAGTTTTGGAATAAAAAAAGTTGCAATATCACAATTCTAGCGAGTACATGGACGATGATCCCTTGTCAGGGATTGTATTTTAGTCAATAATCGCTTCACGGTATTGTGAGCAGCTTCTCTTTGCCTTGATGAAGTATTCATTGGTTGTTTTTCCCGAAATCAGTTTTTTCAACCCATGTTTTAATTTACAAGATTTTTAGCAAATCTGTCTTTGAATGCGTTTCAAGATCTTAAAAATTCCTGAAAAGTCTAAATGACTCT
Source organism: Malthinus seriepunctatus (assembly GCA_963924605.1). Taxonomy (NCBI): domain Eukaryota; kingdom Metazoa; phylum Arthropoda; class Insecta; order Coleoptera; family Cantharidae; genus Malthinus; species Malthinus seriepunctatus. Next base: position 96,430,541 of record OZ004600.1, read on the forward strand.
TAAAAAATCTTGACGATGAAATTGGAGTGTTAAGGGTTAGATATAGATATCCTGAATTAATGAAGCACTTCTCGACATACTAGAAGCGTTCAATTTTGTGCCACGGTAGATTGTACACTAATGATTTCTAGAAAAGTTTGAACTACCCGAAAATCCCTCGGGGATCGAGTGAGAGAAAAGAGTGTAATGAGATGGGCAATACCTTAAATTAAGAAAGTACTTCTAAAAATCCTAGGGATGCTAAACATCCCTAGACAAGTCTGAATTTCCCAATTGAAAATCAGAGACTGTGCCCTAGGAGTTCCCACGTAAAAGGTTTACCTCCTTAAGGACTGAAATTTTGTTTGAGTACTCTTTGAAGTAAATATAATAAAGATTTACATAATACGATATTTCTTCAAGTCCCCTTAATATAACTACGTACAAACCGTACATGTAGACAACAAAATGCTCTGTTCGCGTTAACGGTTCATGAGGAAAACATGAGTATCGGAGTGCGAGTAAAAACAGAAAAACACAGATTCCTGATGGCGAGCGATAGGGATAAGTTCGCGCCGATTTATCCACGCCTCTTTAATAATTTGCTAATGAATTGGTAGAGATAAATACCAATTTAGTGATCTGCGCATTCCCACACCGCTCGTCAACATAAATTTGTCTTGCAGTAGACTACTATATAAGGATGAAAATTATGGTATTTACACCCAGTCCAACGCTATTTTAAAAAACAATTTTTTGGCTTAGATCCTACATAACGAGAAGATTTAAGTGAACTTTTCCAGATAATAATATTGTAATTTCAAAACCAAGAAAACCCTAAATAAAAATAAGCACCTACAATAAAATCCAGTTTTAGCTTTTCGTACACAATTTTACCGAAAAGTAACTAACTAAAATCTTTATTATTTCAGAGTACTTCTTCATGTTTAGCGAATGAGAATTTAGCCTCTTCGCTGAAAAATTCTTTACATCAACTTAATTTTCGTTTGAAAATATAGTTGTATTCACGTTGAGTGGCTATACAAGAGGAACTCGTTAGAATTACTATATTCTGATTTAAATTCGATTCAATGATTTTAATTCTTAAAAAAATAGTTAAGGGTGGGTGTTGAAAATAACAGCTACCTTAAGCTGGTAGTAAAAGGATTTCGTCATGGGGGTATTATAGCCAATCTGACGAAGTTAGAAATAATTGAAAAATAAAGGTTCTTAAAGGAAGTTTAATATTAGTTTTTCTAAACCGTGGTCGTCTACACCAGCGTTTCTCAACCTTTTAGATTTGCGACCCCCAAATTCCAGTAATTATTTTTGGCGACCCCCTCTGTGTCGTTTTTTTTTCAAAACAATTAAATTTTTTACAAAATATATTGATTCTAAAGTAAGGGTCGTTTTACATGGGATAAATTTCGTACTAACTTCTTAGTTCTGACTCAAGAAGTAAAAACGACGGAAATCTAAGCTTTAACATCGTTTACGGTCGTACGTTAAAATTTCTACGCACGACGCTAAAGCTTAGATTCCCGTGCTGCTGCTCTTTGAGTTGATTCAGTACTGACAAGTTAGTACGACGTTTAGTCCATGTAGAATGGTTCTCAGAAACATACTGCAAGACAGATTTATGTTGGTGAGCAGTGGGAATACGCAGATCACTAAATTGGTATTTACTTCTACCGCTCGTCATCAGGGATCTGTGTTGCAGTATAAAATACTACCTGTGCTGTATCACAGATCTACAAAATCTAAGTTATACAAAAAATTATGCAAACAGCAACAACATCTCAATTCCAAAAACTTGAATAATACAAATCACTATACATAGAATAATAAATTCTAGTCTAGTCCGGCCATTTAGGAAAATTCGCTCAGCTAAGCTTGCCGATTTAACCAATCACCAACAAAAAACCTCCACTTATTCCCTATGAAGCATCGACTCATGTTCAAATGTTTAAATTAAAATCCAAATTTTACTGTAGATTTGTATATGTATAGTGGTCGCGACCCCCCAAAAAAGTTACGCGACCCCTTCGGGGGTCGCGACCCCCAGGTTGAGAAACGCTGGTCTACACGACGATAGTGACCCTGTGATAGCTTCCACAAAAGTCTCTATTTTAAAGCGTTACACACAGACAAACTGGTATTTTCTAAGTTTATTTTGAGTTTTTGAACATAGAGGTACGAGAAACGAAACCAAAGAATTTTTTTTCAATTAAAGTATTATTCAAAGAAATAAAATTTACATTTCCGATGCTTGACAACAAAAATACCACAGGAAACATTTTTAATGAGTTTTATTTCAGGTGTAATAACTAATAGTTAGACCTTTAGTACTAAAATAGGGGCACTAAAATTCGCTTTATGTCGTAAATTCAAATTAATTCAACAGCATATTTTTAATTTTCATAGGGTAAAGGGCTTGCATAAAATAGGTTTTTAAAATAACTTACCACTATTTATACATCCTTGATAGCGTGTTGGACTTTCCACGGTTTCTGAAAAGAAGGAAATGACTATTATTTTACTGAAAAACTTTATTAAAATCCAAGTAATATGATTGAAATTTTTTTATCGACTTTCTGACATCCTCAAAGACATAATTCTAATATAAATCATTTTAGGTGTGTTTTTATTTTAAGCTAGTGATTCTAATGATAAATTGGAAGCTTTTGTATAGTTTGCTGAAAATCTGTCAAGAACCTGATTGGATGTACAACTATCTAATACCCAATATTTAAAGATCAACCCTTAAATAACTTTTGATTACTCTCCTAATACAACCCTTTTAAATGGCACTTTACGCCTAACGTTTTATTTTTTTAAAGTTTGTACGAATGTACTAAGTCATATAATTTTAATGAATAAGCCTAAAGTAAAAAGCAAAAACGTGTCCCAAACCTACGAGTATATGTAACCACCCAAGTTTGTTATCAAAGTTCATTGAGAGTTCTTTGACCGCTCGACGTTTTTGAATCTTTCACTAAAAAGTGGAAAAATGCGTATAAAAATAAGAAACATATTTTCAATAGTACATAAGAAAAGCGACATAAGTCAATAAATTTTTATTTTGCGTTTTTGTGCGAATGCGTGTGTAAAAACGTCATAAATGAATCTTTCTAAACAGCAGTAGGGCAGGACGCCGGAAAAAACTTGATACTTAATTTTGTGGAAAAGCGACACATTAACTGCTAAGTTGACCGTATCTTCTTAATTTTTTTAAATCACCATTTGTGTTGACGATTTCTAAAAAGCAGACGTTTTTATTTCAAATTACTTTTACGACCCCAATCAATTTTTCCATCTTATATTCTCCTTATATTTATTTACTGAGGTTTCAATAGATATCCTTAAAACAACAAGAAACACATTTTATCATCCATAAGAAATATAACAAAACTTTTGTCGGATTAAATGTCAATAAAATTGTTACATTTGATAGAACCTTTCTAGGCATCAAAGAATAAAACAAGATTGTTATGTCGGAAGTTAGTCGAAGTAGCGGAAGGTGGTGATATAAGATCATTTTTCCAAATAAAAATCTTTTTTTTTATAATCACAGACCATCTCACACAAATATTACAGTTTTTCATTTCATTTTGCTCGGTTTAATTATTTAATGATGTGCGCTTTAATGGTTACTGTATTTCAGGGCTTAGTTAAAAAAGTTTTTCCACTGTTTAAAAATTTATAATCCAACTTATAAATATTTGGTGTAAATTTGCATCTACTTATTGTGCTTAAAACAAAGAAAATTTTACAACTTTACAAAAGTTTTCAAAAAAACTAATTCAAATTAATTAAAAAAGGTGATGGACGGACACTATACGTAATTCCCAATGGATACAATTTGAAGATTCAACATCAAAACGAATGGATTTTTATTCTTCAACTTTATCAACATACTTATTAGTTCTCACTTGCTTTCTCCACTTTACAATCGGTTTATCAACATCTACAAGTAAGTATAACATACTATATTATCATACAAGGACGTAAAATTTTGTTTCATGCGCGAATCGAGGCGTAAGCCGAGAGACCCGAAAATTTTACGTCCATGTGTCATCCAGTATTTTTTATTCGACTTTAATCAATATTTAAAATTTAAATTAAAATATATTTTAGACTACACAAATTTACAATATTTAAATAAATTGTACAATCAGTCTCACAATTATTAGCCACTCTGGCTATACGCCAAGGTGGTTATTAGCCAACAAAGACAAAAGGGCATAAGGGGAGGTTGTTGATTTAGTACGTGTTGGCAAAATAAAGTTACCCCTCAATTTAAGTATTGGGTGTTATGATGATTACATCCACAATTCGTGCTAAACGTATAGCCAGGGTGGCCATTAATTGTGAGACTGACTGTACATAACTTTAAATTTTTGATTCCTCGAAATGTCAATAGATGGACTTTAATCAATATTTAAAATTTAAATTAAAATATATTTTAGACTACACAAATTTACAATATTTAAATAAATTGTACAATCAGTCTCACAATTATTAGCCACTCTGGCTATACGCCAAGGTGGTTATTAGCCAACAAAGACAAAATGGCATAAGGGGAGGTTGTTGATTTAGTACGTGTTGGCAAAATAAAGTTACCCCTCAATTTAAGTATTGGGTGTTATGATGATTACATCCACAATTCGTGCTAAACGTATAGCCAGGGTGGCCATTAATTGTGAGACTGACTGTACATAACTTTAAATTTTTGATTCCTCGAAATGTCAATAGATGGCGCATCCGTCTAAGCATAATTAGAGACCGTAAAGTGGTTGCCATAGTAACAAAATCAAAATAATGATATATTAAAAGACTGATTTTACGTCAAATATTCTAAACGTAAAGTTTCGCTTTTTCATACAGGCGAATAAAAAATATATTATAAATAATAATAACGTTTTTTATTTAAAATTTTCAATTCAAAGACGTTTCGTGTAGACAATACTAAAACTACACATTTCGCAAACAAAAAAATAAACCTAATGTATATAAGAATGTGTTTAATTTTTCACGAAAAGCTTGAAAAATTCTTTTGTTCCAATTTCGCGTCGAATGAAATATTAAAAATGCTTAAAATTCGCAAGTTATTTATGGAAAACGTAGCGAATACGTGACGACTATGCGTTACAGTTACATTATCTCAAATGCTCGAAATATTAATTAACACGAAATATTATCTTAAGTCTAAATGACAGTTCTAATTATCTGATATCTCAATGACTTTGTAGTTGTGGGGCGTGATCTTACTTTACAGTACCATGTAGGATTTAACGTTTATGCCGGAAAATGAAGGGTCGTTTAAAATGGATTTTATACGTATTGTTGTGTCAAAACTATTGTCAAATACAAGAAACGCAAAATTTATATCGGCGTTTTTTTGTTCGTTACTCTCCCTTTTTGTTAATGAAAATACGTTACGTGGCATTTCAATTTTGTAAAAATAACTCGGAAAGTGATTTTCACGTGTCACGTGTTAATGATTGATTGCAGTAGTATTTAAAATTAATATATACTGTTTTTTTTAATTGCCAAACTACCTCTAGCTGCTTGTATTAAATAAAATTAGAAAGCTAATTGCGAAAAAGTTTCCCTAATTAGAACTCCCTAATTATGCCTGCTTTTATTCTCTAGATTACTACTTCGACTTCGTGTGACTATTTACCGGTTTAGAAATACGAATAAATTAAGTTGTAAATAAATTTATATTCGTGTTACTGGTACCCATCAATTCTTTACACAATACCCTTTTGGCATATTTTTGTGTCTCCGCGTAATTGCTCTTAAAACATTGATTTTAATATAAAATATTGGTTTAGTAAACTTTGGATTATTAGGGAGAAGGGTAGAATAATAAATAATTCACGTGGTGCTTAAGCCACCTCCTTACAGTCCTTTTAACCCTCTGTCCATTCTAATCTTTAAATGAACCCTATAGGTACTAATGGTTGCTATTAACCGGCTGTGATTTCGCCAGGAATGTAAATCATTCGCGCTTTTATAGTATTTGATATGACTTTATGCTGTTCTCTAGCAGTGATAAAGGTAGCTCTGTCTTTCTGGAAACAAAAATTGGCTCTAATATGTTATAATAAATATGTAGATGAGGAATAATTGAAGGCGGCAGAAGCCAAGAGATCTAAGTAGAAAAAATTGAAATTCGAGTTAAGTGCAGAAACCAGAAACTGGAAATAGATGTATAATAAAAAATGTGATAAATGGTTTTAATGGCTTTGATTCTTTAAGTAGGTACAGTCACCTGCATATCTTTTAGCCACCCCGGCTATACGCCTACCACGAATTGTGGGTTCAACGATCAATAACACCCCCCTACTTAAACTGAGGTGTAACTTTATTTTGCCAACAAGTAGTACATCAATAAACTGTGTTGGTTTTATGATGGTTGCACCCACAATTCCTGCTAACGTATTGCCGAGGTGGCCAAAAGATATGCAGGTAATAGTACTTTAAAGCTGTTAAACTTAGAGAACGAAACGGACTTCCAAGGGACTGACAGGTAAAATCCACACAAAGAACAAAACAGTTTACACCTGTTATTTTACAACTGCGTGAGTTGAAGAAAAGGTTATTTTCAAAAAACAATTCAAAATAACAGTTATAAACTGTTTTGTCCTTTTTGTAGATTTTACCTGTCAATCATTTGGAAGTGTGCTTCGATTATATAACTAGGTATTATTCTTACGGTACTTAAACGATCAAAGCCATAAGAACCATTTATCTATTTTTGGACTATAACATTTTACTTGGTAGCAAAGAGATTCAAGTAGATTTTAATACCACAGTCTTAATAAAAGGCTACCACATAATACCACATAAATCCTAAATAAAAGTGTATTTATATTAAAATAATTACTTTAAAGTTAATTTTCTCAGAAGTGTTTTTTTTTCTTCTACTTAGATCCCTTGGCTTCTAACCACCTAAATTAATTAAAGTTTCTTGCTAACAAACCCCTGTCGATTTAACGGATCTAATTCCACCGTACATACATTTTCAACAGATCATAAGATCCTATCAAAACTGTACAAACCGACACACGTTTCAATTTATATGCTCACCTGTCCACCTAAGCACAAGCACACCTCAACTTTCCAACCGGAACTAGTAGGTCTGCTAGAAGGCTCTCGAAAAATTATAGAGCAACATCGTCATATAGACAACCTCCACAATAATATGCTGCTTTTAGCACTAAACGGTCAGAAAGTAATCTCTGGTCTATTCTCACTCAGATATCTACAAAAAAATAATGATCTAAAACTCTGCTGAGTCAAGGGTCATTAAGGAAACGAGGGAAATGAAAGACCTGATGAGTAGGCGAGCGAGGGTTAGGTGACGTGCCTATTGAGCCCATTTTAACTTCCTCGATCAGCACCATAGCTAGAGACTATAACGAAAAGTAACATTAATAACCAACAGAATCGTCTGGGCTAACTGCACGAGCTGTGTGTTTACCAAATAAGCTATAACAGTGGCATCTATGGCTGTCTCGGTACTCACAAGTTACTGTGGATTAAATAAGATACAGCATGGCTATTGCCTCAGATGCTGATGAAATGATGCGAGTGAAACAATGAGCTTGTGCATTGTCACTGCCCTTCGTTAACGCTAATTCGAGAATCCTCAAGGAGAATACTGGCTTAACATGTTCAATAGCAGCGACTCTTCACGACTTGAACCTTTCAGTACCTATCTCAACCAAAGGCTGCGATGGATTAAGAACTAATAGGATGGAAGAGGTAGCTAAAGGGATAGAAGGGGCATCTAAAAGGAGGAAGCACATTGTATTAAATGGCCTAAGTATGTGTAAATTTAAATTTATCCTCTACGCTACGCTAACAATTCAATCCAATTCGAACCAACAAGTGGCGTAACGAAGAGTTTGGGGGCCTTCCCGCAATAACCAGAGTGGGGTCCCTACTTACCGTTACTAATCATACTTGACCACAAATAGATTTTATAACAAATTTTGATACTAAATGATGTTTTGGCGGGCTCTATTATCATGGATCCCTCCCGCAACGCGGGCCCTAGGGACCTGTTATTTACGCCACTGGCCCAGCTGGTGTGTCACAAATTTTATTCTAGTAGAAAACACAGCCAATTTTATTACACGGGATGGTCCACCAGACAGTTACTTTAAGACTGTGCTGTGCTCCTTTTTGGAGAAGGTTCTACATGGATTAATTTTGAGCTCATTACTTACAATTTTGTTTATTGAAAAATCCTGAGAGAGATAAAAGATGAAATTATACTTAGAATATAAACAATTGTAATGTTGTAGCGTTATAAAATGTGTTACATGATTTTGGCAAACAGTGTGTAGATAAATTGTCTTAAGCATACATGACTTTAGTCAGCCAACATTTGCCAAATCTCAATTTATTTTAGAAAATAAATGAAAATTCGTAAGTGCGATACACTGTCATTTTTTGACAGTTGGATTAATGTATTTTTCTAGATAAATAGGTTTGATTGAACTCAATATTGTCAGTAACCATTAATTTTAGAAAATAAATATACACTTAGAAGTTTCATTTCCAATTTTAGCCAACTGTTGTAATGGTAATTGTACCTATGCAATTATTTATACGTTTAGTTATAATTTACGATGTTTAAAATTGCTATTTTTGTAAAGGAAAATTATAAATAATGCCCTCTAATGCTGTTTTTCACTAAAATATAAGAAGAGAAAATTCAAACAATTAAGGTAGTAGTTGGCCAAGACACATTTTAGCTATTTATCACTTAACGACATTTCTAAGCTTCCTAACAAATATTTTTACTAATTTGTTATTTCGACGCTATATCTAATTAATTCGTTACTGTTTCTCAAGTTATGTTGTTGTCGTTCGTTCAATTAGGAAAGGAACTGTTTGATATTTTCAATTGAAAAATAATACAACATCCATACATACGTAACAAGGTATAAAATTACATTATTTTGTAAGAATTGAACAAATGCTTGTACGTACAATTTTTATTGAACTACATACCTCTACTAATGGCTCCTACAAACGTAAACAAGGGTATTTTATATTTTACGACGGTAAGCTATTTGCTCAAGTATTTTAAGAGTTTTCGATGACTAAAAGCAAGCTGCGAAGAGATCGAAACTTAAATATTTGAAAGAAAAGTGTGAAATCATTATTACAACTTCACGCCCTTCTTAATATCTGAGAATTTTTATTTTATTTATACCACTTTTATGAAATAACCCGCTACATAAAAATTCAGCAAATCTAGGAGCTTAGAGAGCAGGGTTTAGGACAGGGGTGCCTATTTATAACGCAGTCGATCGCGGCGTGATTTTCAGTAAGCTTTTACTTTCTACGGCCACGCTGAATTGTTATACATTTGAGTTTTTTTCTCTTTATACTATTATATTAATGCGTTTAATTCGTGCACTTTCTATGGCTTTCAGATACAGCCCTGTAATGATAAAAACATTGCATTCTGATATTACTATATTACTAGACGACGCGACGGTAACTAATGTTACTATAAACTGAAACTATGTACACATTGTACACATTAAGGTCTTTACTAGAGGTTATACAATTTAACACCAGAAAGCAATCTCGTTTTATGGAAGACATTTATCATCAGACTTGACATCTAGAGATTCAAATATTGAAAAAGAAAAAGTTTTGTTAAACAAGCCAAACAAAACGAGCACTGAGTAAAGAAACAGTAATGTTAGAAATAAAACTTTCAATATTTTAAATAAAACGTCTGAAAATAAGAAAAGCGATAAATTCAAAACACACAAGAGAAAGGAAACCTATAGCTATTATAGGTATGTAAAATGCAACACTTTATGATATTATTTGCTAAAAAGGTAATTTTTGTTTATATTTATTACTACATACTATTTCATTAGTCTTCAGCTTACCCCGACTTACACTTTGAATTTATTGGGGATTTTAGTCATACAATTTTGCACGAATTAATTTTTCAACGAAATCGAGCTATTTTTCCAGTTGTAAACTTTTTTATCGCTAAAAGGGTAATTGACACATCTGTATATCTTATTTTCTTCCCTTATTACCGTGTTTAACTGTTAGTATTATGACATGTACGTACTAAAATATATCTTTTGTAAAAACTATTCACACGTATTCGAAGCAATTTCGAACTTTTAGCGCCTCTGTTAAGTTGTGTTTAGACTATATATGATTTTTGCTATGATTTTTCATGCTTTAATTTATGTTTGTTTGAATAAGTAGGGGAAGATGGGGCAGAGAGGACCGGTGAGGCGAAGGGGACCTCCCCGATTAGTTTAAAACCAGGTGCCTAATCTATAAGTTAACAGCCAAAATGCATAATTTACACATTTTGTAGTAAACCTAGCAATTCAAATAGTTGTATTGTAAACAATCAGAGTCTGTATAAGATAAATTCAAAATTTACGGGAAGTGATCTAATTTTTCAATTATAGTCGAATTTTTGAAAGACTACCGACACGTGACCACCTTTATATGTATAAATAAAGATGAAAACGACTTATTTCGTGAGTTTAATTAGTTAATTTAGTTAATACATTTATTGCTAATTATTATTAAATATTTATTTAGAAAATTTATAATTAAATTAATTATTTATTCAATATTTTAAAAGTCACGTGTCGGTAGTCTTTTAAAAATTCTAGTGTACGTTAGTTTGTTGTAAGCTTTTATATGAAACGTGGTTAATGATAGCTCATCGTCATAAGTTATTGTTAAGATACTAGTTTAACATATTCAAGTGAAAAGTTTGACCTAACCTATAATCTTTAGCTTATGAACCTCCAAACAAAGAAAAGCGCGCCAATGGGGTACAGAGGTCCGCTTGATTCAATATGTGTTTTATATGGTATATCAGCATCTGTAGTTGTGTGTCTTCGTTTATTTTATTTACAAGGGAAAAACGAATCCACTGTATAAAAGCGTGTCCAGTAGGGTCTTTTGGATATTTTAATGGTACTGGATAGATGGATAATGCCTATTTTATAAAATACTTAGATCATTTTATTCAACACACTAAATACTTTTTTGTAATTTCTCTTTTTAAAAACTTATCTTAAGTTGTTACTATTTTGTCAAAATTATAACATGATGAAATAAACTGATAAAAACAATATCACAATCATTTATTTAATTGGCAAATAATGGTCCTCTTTACCCCACTTGGCGGTCCTCTTCGCCCCCATGTACGGGGCGAAGAGGACCACAGGTAATCGCTCTTTTATCTTTAATTACAGCGATTTGCAGTAGCAGTTAAGAAACAATATTTTACTTATGTTTCAGGTACATATGTACCTAGGTGATTCAAGTATTAGTTTCCCATTAATTGAATAAGAAAAAGAGAAATTGATAAAAAAGGCTTACTATGTCCTCTGTGCCCCATGTTCCCCTACACTAAATATTGTTGGAAAAGTTTGCAAATAATTTTGTTGTAGATAATTAATTTGTTTAAGAAAACACATGATATATGACAAAATTTTTTCTACAATCTTATACAAATAGGAACCGCTTGAGGTAAAATGGGATAATATAAATAGTATCCAATAGTAAATAATAAGTAACTTTTACAGCAATTTTGTTGCTATCAGTCGATAAATAAACCTTAACCTTATAGAAAAAAATGAGCACACTAACAATTCAACATCTTAAATAACTGTTATGTTGCAAGAAGTTACGCAGTTAAATGTAAATATTATATCCACACTTCCCAAAAACACTAAAAGCTCTCGCATTTGCTTAAAACTGCGTGGATTGAATTTTTTTGAATAAACTAGCAACAACTATGATGAAACGCACATTTTACATTACAATTCGCAGTATTGCCAGTTTTAATAGCATAGAAACAACCATGTCCCATTTTACCTACATATCCCATTTTAGGTAAATTTCCCCTACCTACTTATATTCCTTATTATCCCACTGAAAGGGTATAAACCCCCTCAAAATCTGATATGAATCTCTAAAAGTTTTGTTTTTCATATTTTTGCCATGATCTCGAAAACTATGTAGGTAGTAAAAGTAAACGAAAAATTATACTGTCCAAAATTGAAGAAGGGAAAATAAATTGAATAATTTTTGAGAAAAATTGCTTTAAATTTCTTGACTAGAAATAAATGTTCCAAGTTTGGAGAGCTGTAACTTTTAAATAATTAAAAAATAAAATCTCAAAAGCAGTTTGTACGATTGCCTAAATTTTTCTCAAAGATTTGAAAAATCTGAAAACTGCAGAAATCAATGCTCTAACTAAATAACGGGAACTGACAATTGATTGCTAATTCTTGAAGAGCCCTATCGACAGATTACGTCTTTATCCTGCTATAAACGCATAATATTTTAAACTTTCTTGTAAGTGAGAAAATTTTTGAAAATTTCAACCGAAAACACGGAAACCTCAAAAGTTTTGCTAAAACCTTAAATATGAATCTTCAAGTCGATCTATTAAACCGTTTGGGCGATACTGTAGAGAAGGTACACAGATAGATAGGCAGACAGAGAATACTGCACAACAGATATTTCCTCAAAAATTTGGATTATTTTTATAATCGCGCAAGACTTTTTTCTCACGTAAATAAAAGGATGAAAAAGTGGGCCCCGGGTCCATTACTCGGAAAATAACAAAAAAAATTAGGAATTATTTATGGCCGTTTGTACCTCTTACAGATAAACTGTTTCATCTAACTGTAGGATAAATCAAATAACTGAGGGAAAAAATTTTCTACAATGGTATTGCTAAACAAATTTAACTTGAGGAGCGGTAGGGATAAGGTCGCGCAGATTTAGCCACGCCCCTTTACTAATTTAATACGTTGATTACTGCGTTGGTGGGGATAAATACTAATTTGTGTATCTGCGCATTACCACCGCTCGTGAGCATAAAAATTTATTGCTGTATCTGCTACTTATGGCCGTTTGTACCGATTTGTGTTTATGTGTCAAGTAACTATATTTTGACAAGTTATCCGCCAGATAATTTATCAGTTGATCTGTAAGGGGTGCAAACGAACATTAGTCAATTAGTTTTGAAGTCATCAAACCCCTTTAGACCTTGTGTACTGTGCTAGCTCTATGTACATTATGTAAATGTGAAGGATATTGTACACAAATGATAAATTCCCTCAATCGTAAATTAACTAGAATATACCACGACCAAGATATTCTCTACTATGGATTTAGTCCAATTACTCATGTTATCAACTGTAACATCCCCAGAGCAGTGATTACAACCGAAGTAATTTTGTTTTCAGTAAAAGTTTAACTTAATTGGATAAAACTGAACTGCAATTGGGTAATTGGAATGGCTTTGTATTTGAAAACAAATTATCACAGAAATGAAATCCAGACAACAGCATAGAGATTAGGGCTTCACGCAAGTCTTACAAAATTGCGAAAATCTCGCCTCGCAAAAAACTGCGAGATCCGAGGCGAGACACATTTCCAATGCTTGATTTATTTTTACACCAAAACCTAATCAATACTCAGAACGTCTGCGGCGTAAGATTACTGCGGGTAATGGGGAACAACGTAACAATAATTATCAACGGGCACAAACGTGTTACAACGCAAACTATACGACAGGTTACGAATAAACTCAAATGTTTTCGATAAATAGTGGATTTTATATTAAGACAACTCTATAGGCAAATTGTGTGAAACGAACTGTTACATTTGGACCTTATGTCCAAATGCATTTACGGCGAGCACAGTGACAGAATTTGCAGTTACGCCACTGCGCATATCCATCGTCTTTTAACCAATGAAAGTCGTTCATAACTTGTATATTAAATCAAAGACCATATACAAGAGACTACCGAAACCTATATTAAAAAATGTGAAAGGCTTTTAAAGGTCAAAATCGCTTAAAATCCCTCGAAGGGTAAACTTGCTTTACCCCTTTCTTTGTTGCTCCCGCCACGACATGCTATCTGATTCACTCGAAAATGCCCCGGTGACTAGCGACATCTTCTGTAGCAGGGATTTTTGATCACATTCGGCCCATAAGCTTTGCCAGTCTTACACTGTATAGTCTTTGATTAAATGCAATTACGTGGTCCGTCGGTTTTAAGTAAGCCTTTATAATCTAAGGTCCGACTACACCACTTCTTAAATCTACAGTTTACTAAGCGCAGGTTGTACCAAATTAAATTCAAGGTAACTGAGTTCAAACCAAGTCCATTTATGTAGTTTTACACCACGTTATACACAAGAAAAGCGTTTTTCTAAAATTCTTTAAGTTTTAAAGGTACGAACGAGTTTGTAAAATTGTTAAACTTTTCACAAAAATGAAAAGTCTAATACTATAAAGAGTGTGGAATTTCAAATATGTATTTGAAATGTGATTTGAAATTGAATATACTTGAAGCTGCTCAAAATAGAAAACTCTTACAACGAGAGTGCTCAAGGTTTTAGTAATTGATAAAAATTTTCTTTCTAGAGAAACTAGCCAAAAACTTCACGAATTAAAAAGACCTGATGTGAATTTAAATTTGCAATTTAGGTTTCTGCTTGCATGTTAGATGACTTTCTAATAGTTTTGAAACATAAATTGGATTTAGAGACTTTCAAATCTTCATTTTCTTTAAAAAGTAGAATTAAAAAAGAATAAATTTACTAACCATTATGCCAAAATGCGTGTACCTACTAATTTTCCACAATTAGTAACAATTGTATGGAGGTCTTATCGATTATACGAGCAGCAAGACACATTTTAATTAATTTTTAACTGCCTACGATAAAATTTTTGTTTGTTAAATACAGTTTTAAATTAGTTCATGTGGACAGATATATAATTTCCAGGAATATAAGAAATAAGACTAGTAAAAAATTACCGATATCATTAATAATACAAGTTTCTTTGTCTTGTATAAGTTGGGTTTATTAATTATTTAATCTTGATCCCCGATTACCTATAAATTTTATTTGAGACATTTATAGTGGAAACGCCCTATTCGTGAGAGATCCTTGTTCGTGACACTATTAATAGATTTTTTACAACTAAGAAATTTTGTGCATTCTTGTCGTAAAACTTGATATTTGATTAGCTCGTTCACTATTAGCTATAAAGAAAATCTATGTACTTCTAGATAATTTTTTCCTTTTTGCGAATCTCAATTATTTTTAAAGCAATAAAAGTATGCAGAAAATGGCAATTTTAATAGCCTATTGAATGTAGCAGCTTTGCTGTAAAATAAATTTCATTTTATAGCAGAGCTGCCAACTTTTTCGATTAAAATAATTGAAGTATGTGCTATTTAGTACCAATTATCCTACATTAGAGAATACTTAAATTAGGAAGGGAAATTTTAATTACCATGTTGGATGTAGGTAATTCGAATTTAAAATCTGTTTAAAGTAAAAGTACCAACTAATGGATGCCCTTATAATACCCATTTGAGTACATAGTCAGCATAAGATAAATCAAATTCAACACATTTTGCTCAAAAGTTTGTAATTTCATGCTTTCTATTTGTTGCATTGCTGTACCTTCCCAAGTACTAATTTTTCACGTCCCGTTGCAGGATTTTACACTGGACCATCGTGTCTGTGTTACGTGTTACCAACAAGCAAGTCATAGTACGTAGCATTTTTGATTACACGATAGACGTATTCAGTCTGTGCATTCTGCAATCGTTTTTGTTAAACTTGTGGAGTATGCTACGTCCTCATTTATTTATATAGCAAAAAATTCTAACTAGCCAGGAGCTGCAGATTTTGAAATATATCGTATCCGCTACCAGTAACCATAAATCCCGCTATAATCGCTTTTACTATGGCAGGTGTTTGAAAGAAACAACTATCACTTTGCCTCCACACGTGCAGGCTTTTACTATGACAGGTCTGCACCTGTACAGGCTTTTACAGCAAAAATATTATTTTCTGAGGAACTGTAAACATGCCCAGTTACCTAAATTGGTATTTATCCCCAACAAAGCAGTAGTCAACGTATTTAAATTATTAAAGGGGCGAGGCCAAACCTGCGCGAACTTACCTCAGGTAAAATTATTTTTAGTTTTTTAGTTCTGCAGGCTTTTATTCTAGCAAGCCTGTGCAGGATTTAATTATGGCAAGATTGTGCAGGCTTTATTATGACAAGCATGTGCAGGATTTTATTATAGCAAGCCTGCGCAGGCTTTAATTATGTCAATCCTATGCAGGATTTTATTATAGCAAGCCTATGCAGGCTTTAATCATGGCAAGATTGTGCAGGCATTTATCATGACAAGCATGTGCAGGCTTTTATGATGCCAAGCTTATGCAGGATTTTATTATAGCAAGCCTATGCAGAGGCTTTAATCATGGCAAGATTGTGCAGGCTTTTATCATGACAAGCATGTGCAGGCTTTTATTATGTGAAGCCTATGCAGGCTTTTATTATAGCAAGCCTGTGCAGGATTTAATAATGGCAAGATTATGCAGGCTTTTATCATGACAAGCATGTGCAGGCTTTTATTATGTGAAGCCTATGCAGGCTTTTATTATAGCAAGCCTGTGCAGGGTTTAATAATGGCAAGATTATGCAGGCTTTTATCATGACAAGCATGTGCAGGCTTTTATTATAGCAAGCAGGCGCACTTGTTCAGGTTTTAATTATGGCAAGCCTGTGCAGGTTTTAATTATATCAAGCCTATGCAGGCTTTTATTATAGCAAGCCATTATGTTGCCACTTGTTCAGGTTTTTATTATGGCAAGTCTGTGCAGGGTTTGATTATGTAAAGCCTATGCAGGCTTTTGATTATAGTATGCTTGTATAGGCTTTAAATATGACAAGCATGTGCAGGCTTTTATTGTGTCTAGCCTATATAGGATTTTATTATAGCAAGCCTGTGCATGTGCAGGCTTTTATTATATCAAGCCTATACAGGCTTTATTATAGCAAGCCTGTGCACTTCCTCAGGTTTTTATTATGGCAAGTGTGTGCAGGCTTTAATTATGGCAAGCCAGTGCAGGCTTTCATTGTGGCAAGCATGTGTAGGCTTTTAGTTTGCCAAGCCTATGCAATACTGGCTTTCATTATAGCAAGCCTGTGCGCTTGTTCAGGTTTTTCTAATGGCAAGTCTATGCAGGCTTTTACTCTGGCAAATCTCTGTAGGCTTTAATTACGGCAAGCCTCTGCAGGCTTCTATTACAGCAATCTTGTGCTGGCTTTTATTATGACAAGCCTGGCAGGCTTTTATTATGACAAGCCTGGCAAGCTTTTAATATGGCAAACCAGTACAGGCTTTAATTATGGCAAGCCTGTACAGGCTTTAATTATGGCAAGCAGGCTTTTACTATAGCAAATCTATATAGCCCAAGCTGCGTACAGTCAGCCTCACAATTAATGGCCACCCTGGCTATACGTTTAGCACGATATGTGGGTGTAACCATCATAACACCCCATACTTAAATTAAAAGGTAACTTTTTTGCCAACAAGTAGTAAATCAACAATATCTCCTTCTGCCCTTTTGTCGTTGGCTAATAACCACCTTGGCGTATAGCCAGGGTGGCCAATAATTATTGTAAGGCTGACTTTACACCGCCTGAACGGGTTTGTCTGTATTCTACACAAGCCTGTCATAGTGAAAACCTGAGCATTTAAAAGGACTTGACTGCGAATCCAATCCGGAACTATTAATCTGCCTCCACAAGTGCAATTTTTCACTACGACAGCCCTGTGAAGGCAGCCTAAACGATCTAAATAGCAAATACGCTCTAGTTTGCCTTTTCAGACTATGTCAGAACATGCTTGCCGTAGTATCGCAGTTTATATCAGCCTTACCTTGCTTTATTAGGTAAGATTTTATTAAATTGAGTATAATGTCTTTCTCATTGGTAACTATTTTTTTGAGTAAGCTCTAAGATACCCGATGGCAATCCTTTTTTTCTAAAATGACCCGTCAATCCTGACTTATGATTTTCTTTACTTAACTCTCTTAAAAATGCTCAAATGTGCATTTATTAAAAAGTCGGTAGAAACGGCAAACAGTAACTTTTATGAACGTTTTTAGTGTTTAATTATTATTAATGTCTTTAATAGTTATCGTGTCCAATAAAGCGAGCCCCTAAATGATTGTACCTATTGAGGAGGTTATATTTTTAATATTTTAAATGGAAAATGAAAAGTTTTAATCTTTTGCAACTACATAGGTACATAAACCATTGATTCCCTGAGATAAGCATTTTTTTAGTTATTTTAAAAATGGAATTGTAGAAATGGAATAAGTACATACCTATAAATACCAAATGCGGATTTTGTAAGTGCTAAATTCGAGTGCTTTTGTGAAAGTCATTAGTCATTCAAAAGCAATGTTACAAACTGAAAAAACACAATTCACAAATCAGGGTAATATTTAATCGAACTAACAGACGTTGGAATGTATTGTGTTGTGTTTATTTACTTGCTCAGGTATTCAAATGTCAAATTAAAAAAACAGTAATTGCTCCATTATGAGTAATTGCTTCCACGAAAACTAAACGTAATGGACAACCACGAAAATCGAACTATTTAAAAAACCTTTAAAAGAGGAATTTCAGTTCCACGTTCTTAAATATTTAACTCTTAAGTTGGACTTACACAGAAGTTTTTATTTCCTATAATCTTTAAAAACAACATGGCTCTATTACCAAAATTTATTAAAGGCACATATACTATACGTTATTCAACGAAACGAGATAGTAAATGGAACTAAACAAATGCACGTGGACACTTATGTTTAGCACTGTAATTGGCTCCAACGTATAATTTTAGATGATAATATAGATATAATTTAAGAATATATATGTTGGAATCAATCACAGTGCTAAACACAAGTGTCCACGTACATTTGTTTAATTCCATTTACTATCTCGTTTCGTTGAATAATGTATAGTGATTTAGGAATTAAAAGTTTTTTCAGATGTTGTAGCAGCATAAGCAAGTTGTTAGTTCAAGAATTATTAGGTGGTTTGAGCAAACATTTCGATTTTGGCACTAAACAGACTTTTCGACGTAACACTTCAAATTCTCCTCAAAAGGTGTTGAAATGAACCTCCGTCAACTTGCAAATACAACCCTCAAACGATGTAAATGGGTAAAGATATTCTAAAATAAAAGGTTAAGCGTTCTATTTAACATAAGAATGCTAGGTTAAGCACCTCTTAAATAAAACACCCTGTTTATTGAAAAATATTTTTATACTTTCTACACCGTACAAAGTATTTGATCTAAAAAATTCCAACCCTAGTTAATACTTAATCATCATTACTTTTAATACACTTATCTCATAATAAGATGAAGCCCTATTGAGAAGACATTTGATCTCAATTGAGTTCAGTAGAAATTAAGAGAAAACCTTTTAGGTTTAATTTATTGATTTTAAGCCACGCTCTAATATTTAGAAATATTATTAAACATATTTTGTTTACGATGTAACTTAACTTTTAACGGTTACTAATTTTTCGTCTTAAAAAGTCTTAACGGTGCTACCTTAAAATTAGCCCCATTTTCAGGAAACTCGTTTTCTCGTAAAATCGAAATATACTTTAACAAATAACTTTAACGCAGCTGTTATTATAAACGAGAAGCACACATAGAGAAAATTAAAAAGGTAAAGAGCAAACATCTAATTAAAAAAGCCTGCATTTACCTATAAAACGTTAATTTGAAAGTCGCGTCGCGTGGCGTCGTGGAGATTCAGCGCTTTAAGGCGGTTGATTGGATCAATTATTTAAAAGTCAAATAAATAATCTTTAACAAAAGCGTATAATTTAATTCACCATTAAAAACAATTAATTACATACGTACAACCAATACAACTATGGCTTCGCATTATTTATATCGATTTTTCGTTAACAAAACATGAAAATAAATAACCTCTGGCTTAATTAAAACACGAGTTTAATTTTTTTTCAGATTCAATTTCCATTCGACAAAGACGTAGTTATGAAATTCGACGAAAAGGAAAAGAAGAAGTTGTTGGAAATTCTGTTAAAACTGTTACAAATACAAGACAAAATATATTTGCCACGGATAACAGCACTGTAGTTATGGCACAAATTGGCGGAACTGCCACTTTACCTTGCGTCGTTCGCAAATTCAACACTGGAGTGGTTAGTATACGAATCTAGAATTATTTTACACGAGTTATTTACTATTTTTTTGTTTGTTAGGTTTCGTGGATACGAAAAGATGACCATCGGTTATTAACTGTTGGTCTCACTACTTATAGTTCTGATGGAAGATTTTTAGTGGAACATGTTAGACATCTTCAAAATTGGGGTCTTTTAATACAGCATGTACAACCATCTGACGCTGGTACTTACGAATGTCAAGTGTCCACACATCCTTCGACAAGTATTTTTATAACTTTAAAAGTTACAGGTACGTAAAACCAGTAAAAGTAAATATACAGTGTGGCCAAAAAGTAATGTTATAAAATCAAAAAAAAGTATAATAGATATTTTTCGTTATTTTTTGGACACACTGTAAAAAAATGTTCATTTAAATATACAAAGGAAAATCTTCCATTCAAAAGTATAGGCGACAATTTGATAAATTTACCTCGAGTCCTCCATGATAATAAATTATACACGTTTTTAGTGTATTATTATTTTAGATTAATTACAAAACAACCCTGTTATTTTTAGCATTATAAAAATTAAATATAAAACACAAAATATTGATTAAATCTATTTTCGAGTTAATGATCAAAGTGCTGCTTTAAAAGGAAAATGTCACATCTGTATGAAAATTTCTTCGGCTTCATTTTCGTTTATTACATTCGAAAACGTAAACTTTTTCAACTTAAACTTTTAAAATACCCTTATTAATCACTTTAATTATGGTTATAAGAGGATTTTTTCCTATTTTTTTATTAATAATAAATCTAAAGAAGTTTGGGTCAATTAACGTTATTATAGATTTAGGAAAAAACGAATAGGTTTTTTACTGGAAACTTCTTGCAAACTTTTATAAATTGATTATAAAAAATTCATGTAATTTTAATTAGATGGAGTATAGATTTAAGGATTTGGATTAGCATTAACTCAGTTTTGAAAAATTTCAAACGTGTAGGTGTAGGACTAGTAGGTGTAGGTGTAGGTGTAGGTGCCGATTTCTATAGTCTGAAATTATCGAAACCTAAAAAATCTTTAATATTTCACGAGCCCCTTAGGGAAATGTACTATGAACTAAAAAATTGAATGTCAAGATAGTACTTTACTTAATAATCAATGAATATTTTAAGTTTTCCATCGGTTGTAAAAATAAAACTAACATTGCATGATAGAATTTTATTATAAAAAATCAATAATAATGTTATATAAATATTTTTCATTAAGGAGTAACAGCTAATCTTTTGAAAATATAACATAAGCTTAGATTAAAAATAATTAAATAAAATGTTTCCATCTTCGCTTTTCCAATTTACAACCGCTGCGGTCGTTGGCCTTTTTAAAGATTTGGTAAATTAGGCGTAAAGAGCCTACATTCGCAACAATTAACTAATTAATAATTAATGGTTAAATCGATTTAAAAAAACACCATAATAAGTAAATAACCCACGTTTAAATTACATTAAAGTTGGCTGTATGTAGTTTCTCTTCTTTCAGCGACCCCAAATTTTTACGTAGGTATACAGTCAGCCTCACAATTATTAGCCACCGGGTAATAAGGTGGCCAATAGTAATTAGTAGTAAGTAATTATTAGTAGTAAGTAATAATTACTTACTACTACTTAAATAATTAGCCAATAGTAGTAATTAATTATTACCACCAGGGTAATAATCACCCTGGCGTATCGCCAGGGTGATTATTAGCCAACAACGACAAAAGGACAGAATGGGAGGTTGTTTATTTAATACTTGTTGGCAAAATAAAGTTACCCCTCAATTTAAGTAGGGGGTGTTATGATGATTGCATCAACAATTCGTGCTAGACGTGTAGTCAGGGTGGCCAATAATTGTCAGTGCCTTTGGAAATACAATCAACCCACGTTACCAATTGGCTAGCACTAGAAAACTACCATATTTATATTTCATTACGTTAGGTTGGTAGTTGTCTACCTAATTATTCACGTGAGTTGAGTGTATTTCCAAAGACACTGTACAAGCTTTTCAAAAGTCCCTTCTTTATTGGGTTGATTCAAATCAAAAATTCTGATAAATATTATGATTGTTTAATAGAAACAAGTTTAAAGACTGTAAAGCAATTTTTACTGAATAAATTTAAAAGAAATCTTCATTACCATTAAAGCATGAATCCCACTGGTGCACTAATCTATACAGGGTGATTCATTGCCTCGACCGTCTTCGATAGCTCCCTAGCCGTTTGAAATAAGGCATACTTTTAAATATAAAAGTTGTTCAACTCCTTAAGGGTGAATTTAGTAGGCATATGCTATCGCAGTCGCACTCATTGCTTATATGGACAACACTTGCTAATTTTGCGTTGTCAATTTCTCAAAAACCAAAAGTTAAAATGAAATGCTGATTTGTTTATCAAATAGTTGCCGTTAAAGTCTCGGAGGTGAGTTAATTTCAGACTCAAATGTGAAGTATTTATATAAAAATAAATAACTGTAAAATGCAGTACAAAAATGAAAAATTATTCTTATTAATTGCCACCTTATTTCTCTACAAAAATCATTCGAAAATTGCTCATCTCCGAGACTTTAAAGGCAACTATTTGATAAACAAATCAAAATTTCATTTTAGCTTTTGGTTTTTGAGAAATTGACAACGCAAAATTAGCAAATGTTGTCCATCTCAGCAATAAGTGCAACTGCGATAGCTATACCTACTAAATTTCATCCTTAAGGAGCATATAACCTAAAATTATTTTCATCTCTACAAGGTTTGGCATTACTGCTCGCGAGAATATTTTTAATTTTTTTAAATGAAACACCCTGGTATATTTTTCTAAATTTTGACTTGTAATTAAGTCGCCTACATAACCATAACAATTTTTTTTAATTTCTCCGCGGTGTTGCCAAGTTAATAATTTTTTTCTCTACAAAATGCCAGTAACACGTGTTGCTTTATAAAATCGTACTAAAGCCGTTGTTCTAGAAATAATAACGAAATTCTTTTCCTGTGAAAAGTGTTCAAAAAATAAAATTATCAAAAATGTTTCTAATAGGCAGTGAGTTCAATAATTCCCACTCCTTCGTATACATCGACCATTAAACGAATGTACTTTTAAATTTTAATACGTTTATTTAAATACACATATTCAATTAGAAAATCACGAATACGCACAATTTTTGCAAATTTCGGTTTAAAAAAAATACGAAATGCTAAGTTGTGTGTACAGGCTGTTTCAAATAGGAGTTTCCGAGATCTCGGAAACCCTAAGAGATAGCGCAAATAAATTGTGAATGGATTATAAGTTGTTATTTTCAAATGGAACATCCGGTATATATTTACATATTTGGATTCCTGGTAAAATTTAGATACAAAATTTGCAAAAATATACTGAGTGTTCTATTTTAAAAGTCATAAGAAATTACATGGGAACACCCTGCTTCCACTGATATACTGGGCGTTTTGATTCGTAGCAATAACACGTTTTATATAATTTTTTGACGTATTTTCTACCCTAAATGCCATTTTTCCACTTAGTCGCAAAGCTTAGAAAGAAGCAAACTGCAAATATAATTTTTAACAGGCAGGTCATCAGCACAATAAATGGCCCAGTTCACAAGAAGAACAGTTGAGTAATCACTGATCAGCCCCAACAGCTGACTAATCGGTTATCTTATCTCTCTGTATATATTCCAGAACTACGCCATTCATGCTATGATGGCCTACTGATTACTCAACTGAACGCTCGTCTAAAAGCAGGCAATATAAATAATTGTATTCCGTTGTCCTGGTAATCAAGTCGAGGCTATGTAGTCAAAATGTATTTCTATTGAACAATCCCCGTACTTTGAACAATATCTTTAAAATAATTATTAAATTATAATTTAAAGTGGAAATACTTTAAGGCCCGTTTGCACCGGTTTCCCTTAACTACTGTACTAACTACAACATAAATTTATTCTCCAATAGACTTGTTAATGGGCGTATCCTAAGCAACGACTAGTTTAACTACAACTTAAATTTAACTGGAACTGGTGCAAATGGTCCTAAGACATACAGGCGTTGTAGTCTATACGGTATTCATCCAACAGAAATAGTGAAGCCACTCCCATAAAAAGCGCGCGATATTCGAATAGAATTTTTTTATTGGTCGAATTTTGAAAATCCGATTTACAATAGTCACCAAAGAAATCATATTGTCAACCTTATTTGACAGATCTTAACTATTTCGTTCCCGTGTGTTTTGTATCGTGTGAAACTGGTTCTTGCGCTCATCGTTCTGCGCAATCATAAATTTTTGGGGCGTGGCTTCACTATTTCTTTTGAATGAATGAACTATAGTTATACCCTTTTACTTTTTAGGTGCACTGTTACCTGCATTCACTAACTAAATTCGATAGCTAGCAATGTCGTTAACTACCGAATTCGTTAAGTATGAATTCTGTTAATTCAAAGTTTGAGATATGTGGATAAATATACAGAGAAAATAGCTAAAAACTAATGATTGTTGGTAGCCATCGACATATTTATCCACAAAAATTCTACACTTTGAATTACAAAATTGATACAAAACTTCAATCGTTAGTTAACGACCGACGTCGCTCTCTATCGAATTTTTTAGTGAATCTCAGCACAAGCTTCTAAAATCAGCGGCGAGAATTTTTAAATCCCTTGGTTAAGGTCCTTCACAGTTCGTTATTTAAAAAACGCCGACTGAGCACTATCTTTCATTACATTTCAATTTGGTGATTATTGAACTGAAAATGGAATTAAGTGATTTTATTTAAAAGTTTCTATAGGATACAATGTAATATGTAGTCAACACTCAATTCTCTGCATTTGCAATTCTCTTGTATGTATTTAAGTCTTCAAGTAAGTCTCAATTAACGTTTGGAAATTGTATTTCGAAGTTCTATCTTGAGAAATAAACAGTCCTGTTGAGAAAGTACATAACGTCCTTAACCCTCGAACTATACAGATGTCATCAATAGATGAACAAACCTACATTTCCTTTTTAAATTTTATCGCAAATAAGCGATTTTGAGATATCTTGTGGTGGGGCGCAAACTATTCATAATACTAACCATCTCTACCACAAGATATTTCAAAATTGTAGGTAGTATATGTGAAAATACGATACAATTTCAAAAAATAATTGTTTATTAAACCTAAGGAGTTCGTGTAAAGCTTTTGTTAGCACTTGTTTGTAGCGGCAACTTGCTTTGGTATTTAATTAAACACCCTTAAGATTTGTTTTGAATATTTCTTGCTTATTAGCGAGAATCGAAAATTTTTTGTTGACTAAAGCATCATAAAATTGCTTTAATATTTGTTAGATAAAGTCTACAAGATTGTATAAACGTTAAAGCTGAAATATATTAAAGAGAATATTCTGAATTAATTTAACAAAGTGAGCATTGTATTATTATAATATACAGTGCAAGTCGCGAATAACGACGTTACTTATAACAACAAGTCGCATATTGTGAGGGGGATTTGAATGTTTGATTGGATTTTTTGTATTCAGCTCAATTAGACTAGGCGCAAAAGTTAAAGTATTTTATGCAAACGGCATTTCATATAACATTTTGGTAACCGATGTTTTCCCAATATTTCAACCCTACTGAATACGAAAATTGCGGTTACCAAAGCAAAATCTTAATCGCGATCGTGATATTCAAGATGACGCCCAAGATGTCTGCTTTGTTATTTTTGATAAAATAATTATGAACAATTAGGACAAATATTGTCATTGGTTGGGATAGATAATTTTATACTCTACAATTTTTATTAGAAGTAAAATTATCTTCAGATCACTCCTAAAAGAGCTAGAGTCGATAAAAGCACCAGTGTTGTATAAACCGTCTTAATACATAAATCAGTATATGGAAGCATCTTGGTGAGTTCAGCGAGGTAGCTTTCCCAGTATCCAGCCAGGATGTATCTGTTAAAACATGAACAGAGCAAATCAAGTCCATAAAAGTCGATCATAAAGAGGATATTGCGTCTTCTGTTTTGACAACACACGGTGCTTCTCCCGACTTTCTAGACCCTTTTTAAGAGTGATTTTACTGTAATTTTTTGTAGACCATAAAATTATCTATCCGAGCTAACAAAAATATTTGTCTTAATTGCCATAATAATTAATCCATCAAAATAAATAAAAAGAGCAAACATGTATATTACGACGATTTTTACGCACACGATGTCTTTAGCTGGCTTTCGCTCCTTAATAAGCAATCTTACGGTACTTTTACATTTAATAATAATTGTAGAGAACCTTGTATATCTAATTCAATCTAAACAGTTGTCCAAGTTTCAATAATAATTCTTTCATCCAAATAAATCTTAATTAATAAAGCAGACAACCTAGTCGCCATCTTGAATATCGCGCTTCCGGTTTAAATTTCACTGTGGGTAACCGCAATTTTTGGATTCAGGGGGGGTCGAAATATTGGGAAAACATCGGTTACCAAAATGTTATATGAAATTCCTCTAGCATTTCGATACTGGGATTTTGTTCCAATTTCACGGTGCTTCTTCCGACTGTAGCTCCTTAAAGAGTGATCTGAAGATAGTTATACCTCTAATAAAAATTGTAGAGTATAAAATTATCTATCCGAACCAATAAAAATATTTGTCTTAATTGTCCATAATGATTCCATCAAAAATAACAAAGCTGACATCTTGGGTGTCATCTTGAATATCACGCTTCCGGTTAAGATTTCACTTTGGTAACCGCAATTTTCGTATTCAGCAGGGTTGAAATACTGGGAAAACATCGGTTACCAAAATGTTATATGAAATGCCGCTTGTATGGTTAAGGATACGTTTTTTCCGATAACAGTCCTAGTCTAAATGCAAAAAGGCGGAGTATAACATATAACTAGTGTCCTAAAATTAGGATTTAGTAGATAATTACTCACTTGTCTTTATTATGTCGCAGATCAAGTATTATTAAAATAGGTCAGGGGTTTCTAAAATATTCACAAAATTATCCAAAGAAAATCGAAATTGGGGAAAACAAAAAAATACAGGTAACCTAATTTTATCTAAAAGATATGCCCTGAAATTTGTTAGGATTTCTTAGGGTTCGCCAATCAGGTTAAAATAGCACTGGGACTCTTATCTTTCTAATAGTAAAAATTTTGAAAGATGAGACTGCCTATTTCAAAAAAATAAATTTCCTATACAACTAAGAACCATCCTACTGAACATTGATCTAAAAATAACAGGTTTTCGGTATCGATCAAGACAAAGAAATTGACAATTACGATCTATGCATAAAATATCACTAAAGAAAGGAACAAAACCGTTCTTTATTTGTCTCCATAGTGCTCCTGAAATGCTTAGAATAAGGACACAAAAGTTATTCCTACGTTGAACTAGAACTTTCGAGCTAAGAGAAGTGCACGAATTATTTACATTTCAAGGAGTTTCGTTTGTTTTCAATTGTCTTACTAGGTCGAGTGATTCTTCAGCATAGAAAGTCACACTTCTAGTTCGTTTTAACTGTCATAATTAAAATTTGTACCTCTCTTAAATAAACGTTTTTAATGTTTAAAGCACCAACTTCATTTTACACTATTGAAAAAGTAGACTGTGAGGTTGTTTCTAACTATTCATTTTACACAATTTCTTAAATTAATACCAACAGTAATGGATGTTATTCAAAGCGAAAATGTTGTTTATGTAGAGTAGCACAACCTTTATCCGTTTAATTGGAGGTAAATTCACGTATTATAAATGTTTGTCCTGGCGTGTAGGTACAAAGACCACGACCAATTTCCGGTGTGGTTGTCTGAGCAAAATTAGTTAAAATTGTCTTTTAAGATGAATCATCTTCTGACTATTGGAACAGTGAGTTTTATCAAAGCTTCAATTCTAAACCCATCAAAGCTTATTTTCCTTAATTTATCGTGCACCATCATCTATCAAATTTCCAAGATCATTTACGAAGTAATCTTTATGTTAAAACTTTTGGAAATTTTTATTAGTATTTTAGTTTTTGTTCCTTTTAAGTAATTTAATCTGGGATCTTAGTGTGCGCAAAGTGTTATCAAGATTTTTAAAGTTAAACTATTTAACAACGCGTTGTTTTCATGATTAATGAATTGAACAATTAAATTTTAAGTTTTTATTTTAATAACCAAAGAGAATGTTGAAGAGCAGCGCAGAGTGAATAAAACTTAAATGCAAGAATACAAGTGCACAACAATCTTAAAATACATAGCTTTTTGTACTTTTATGTAGAAAGAAGCAAAAGTGACAAAAGCAATAGCGACATTGTAAATAATGTTAAATATGTGAGCATTTCATTTCATTTGCAAAGTAAATTTTCAAGGTTTAATTTTCAATTCAAATATGAACATGCAAAATCCTATTCTCTAGTGTATTGCTTTTTTACGTTAAAATAAAATGATGAAAATGTTTGTCGAAAATGAAAAACGTCAATAAAGTGCATTGTTTAGATATTCAATTTAGATTAAAAACAAAAATGTTTTTCAAACTGAAATAATACAAAGAAGGAAAAAATGCAAGTTAAAAATGATGATCATTTTTTAAAATTTCCATTTATACGAGAGCTGTTGTTTTTTCTACGAAATATACAACAAACAAGAGAAATTAACACAATTTAGGCACTTTCCCTAGTGGGGCACTAAGCCATCCTGGCATTCTTTTTTAGCTTTTCATTGGTCTTGACCCGTTGCTTGCCTATTGCCTAACCTCACTTAAATAATAATTGAACAGACAGTAATCACTCAGTGCCAAGTCTCCTTATACAGTTCTGGTATTCCAGACTTGGCACCATCTGTTCATTCAGATTAAAGTGAGATTAGGCAGGCAAAGGATCAAGACCAATGAAAAGCTGAAGAGGTGTGTGACGTGTATGACAGGTTGACTCAGGTAGCACCTTTATATGAGGAAATCAAGCAAAAGCTCTGTATTAATTTGGAGAAATTAAATAAAGTCATAAAGTATCTATGCATCTAACTTTTAACGCTCTTGTTCTTCTATCTCAGCTCAACGTGACTAAACTAAAAACATAACCCTCATATCGTAATTAGTAACTGATGAAATATTTTCGTATATTGTGTTTTGTAACAATAATACGATTTGCGATACTAAAATTAAATTAGATCAAAATCTCAGACAATAAATAAATATGAAAAAATTCAAGAGATTTGTATAATAAGAGTCTGGTCACGTTAGGATCGTCTCGAGTTCCATATAATCTTCTAAAAGCCAGGCAAAAACGAGAGAGCCGATAACTTTTCAATTTCTCGCTCTAGCGCTAATTTCTCGACTAATTCCTAGAAATAGCGCAGGAAAATTACATCAGAAATTTGCAAAATTGCAAAATAAAATTATGCAAAGTTGAAATTTTAGTCATTAACAGTTTTTATCTGAGGAAGCATCTTTACTAAACCAGTCGTAGTTTATTACAAATACTGCAAAACAGATTTATGCTGGTGAGTGGTAAGGATAAGTTCTCACAGATTTGGCCACGACTCTTTAATAATTTAAATAGAGGTCTCACGTTGTAAGAAAATAATGCGTACTCGTTCGGAATTGTAGAGGAGGTAATAAAAACATGGCACGACACCTGCTCAGTAGCGTTATTATAAGGTCGCGAATAATAGTATATTATATATGAAGGTGTAACGATGCATTTTTCTACACCTGTCAGAGTGTTACGAATCCGTAAGATTCTGCTTCTGATACGTGAAAAATTAACATCGTTTGCGCACCCGAGCGTTTTTTATTAAGAAAATGACTCGTACGTAATCCATCAGCAACCATCTGAGTTCGTTTTTGTACCATCTGCGATAATGGTATAAATTTTTATCCGGCGTTTGCACTTCAACGTACTGCAAATGTACTCGAGGTCGCCGGTTAATTTCAATGTCCCCGATAAATTGGAATTATTTATTTAATTTTAAAATTATTTACTTAATTTTAATTTATTTTGGCCCTTCAGGCATCCCAAATATATTTTTTCGTCCTTTTAATTTTACTTGTCAACGTCCTGAATATTATCATTCATTTTTTCTAATTTTAAAATCATTTAAAATATTTAATTATTTTAAATGCTTTTTAAGATTATTTATATTTAACGTAACCACTCGAAATTTATACCATTCGATGTATATTTTAAGCCCGCATCTATCACCACCTACATAATCGCATAAAACGCATTCATGTAGTAGCTGAGTGATAATCGTAGAGATATGAGTACCAAACGTACGAAGTCACATGTAAATTCCCACTTCGTAGTTAATTCGAACAAGCGAGTTCTATTGGTGCTAGGAACTTGGTGGTGGAGAATTAATAAATATTCGACGTGCATGGATTTTAAGGGGAGTCCGTGACCAACCGTATACACTAACTGTACAACTTGTGTTTGTGTCAGTGTGATTGTCTTGTGCTGTGGGTAGTTGATGGTCTGGCGTCCCTGCACCAGCGGCTGAGATAAGCTGCAGCTGTAGGGTTAAGCTGATCGCGGCTACCGCAGTACATTCCCGTTGAGAAGGACTAGATTACAGTCTTGACCTTTTGGCCGACTGTCGATCATTTGTGTGGGCTTGATTACAGTCTGGGATTTGTTGGACCAACTGTCGATCTGGAGGAACGCTGATTAGCTGTAAAGTTAAACACGCGTCCCCAATTACGTCCGAGGATCGAGTTCGTTGCGAGTCCAATGCGAGCGGTGTCCATAACAACCAGCGACATCCAAAGGAAGTTTTTTTGTGTTTAACACACATAAAGTTTATTTTGGTTTGTAGACCTAATTTACATAACCTTCGGTTGTAATAAGTAATAACATACATTGTTATTTTTTTTATTAATTAATTTTTTATTTAAATAAATATTTTTATTTGGGTAGAAAGTGTTGTTGTTGCTAGTTTATTTCTACGAACCCTCCCATCTCCAACTAGAGTGATACCGAGGATATTTAATTAAGACCCGATATTAAGATCGGTCTTACATTTGGCGCCCGAGCAGGGACATTATTAGTAACAGCAACAACACACTTTCTAAATCCCTTTACCCTGCGATGGATGAATACATGGTTCAGGACACCGTCTCGGAAGAACCGAATTCGTTCTTTTTTCCAAGCCGGCTGCCTTCATTCCTGCCGCGTGCTGCGCACATCAGCGACTACGTTCGCAGATGGGAGTTGCAGTACGACGGGAAGGGAGATTGCGATTCTTTCCTCGAATCCTATGAGGAGAAAGGTGCAATCTACGGCTTGACGTACGAAGACCTCCTTGTTGCCGTTCCCATGGTCTTGAAAGGCGATGCTACGCTGTGGTTTAGAAACCAGCGAGGCAGTCTCACGACCTGGGAATCATTTAAAGCAGCCCTCCGTCTAAATTTCGCCCCAATGGTAGACGTGAGCGAATTGCGGCAACAGGCGTACATGCGTCAACAACAACCGTCAGAGTCCTCAGCAGACTACATCACTGCTAAGAGGACTTTGATTCGACGCATTGGCGGCCTTCCTCAGGAGGAAGAACTAGCCGTAGTCTATGGTGGTCTTCGAACCGAGTATAAGCTACGCATCTACCGTTACGACGTCACCACGGTAGAACAGCTTCTCAATAGGACAAGGGATATTGAGAAGATCCGTAGCTTAGAAGCGTCTGAGAGAGCTTCGTCTAACATCCAAGAAGTTTCATCAGACCTCCTCAGGATGTCACGAGGTAAAGCAGTCGTGACTGAAGAGGAATTTACAACTGCGTGCCCGGCATGTTCAGCCTGTGGTATGCAGAATACCGTCGCAAGTCCCTGCCCTTGTTCAGGAAGCGACGCACCGCGACCATTAAGCGGGTCAGTCACGGACCAACACCCGCCCTCACCCGCTTATATTTCAGACTGTCGAGAACCGTACCTATCTCACAATACGGAGGTTCTGGTCTCGATAGTTCAACCAACGGTCGCGAAGGACGCAGTGGAGGAATGGTGTTACTGGTATGCCAACAAGTACCAGCAGGCCATCGATCACCCTGACGAGGACACAACTTACACTGTCCGGGATGGAAAGCTCTATAAAAGCATTCCTAGAGCCCATCCGGAATGGAAGTTGTGTGTTTCCGCACCTCGTCGGCAAGCGTTGATCATGGGTCACCACGACAACCTCCATGTTCATCATGGTCCGGCCAAGACAACTCGTAAAGTCCAACAGCTTTATTATTGGCCAGGACTATACCGGACGGTAAATAGGGTAGTGGGTAGCTGCACCACTTGCCGTAGAACCGTTTTGCTTCCTATGCTCTCTCCGGTAACAGTAGTTACAGCGCATAACGTGCAACGGTCATCGTCCGAAAAGCACCCTTCAACTTCACGGACAACTGTGTCTGAAACCATACATAGGATTCGTCCAGGGAAGTTGAAGTCTTCAGATGCCAGTCAGCCAAAATCAAACCTTCCACCGTCTTTTACAAAGACGAAGTTTCGGAAGGTAGCTCTGGTATCTGAGCCTCACGTGGCTACGCCAGTGTTACACGCAAAACCGCCTGCTCCACGCTCAACAGCGTCAGCGATGTGCGTCTGCGTGCCAACGCAACGACCCAGTGCGTCTGTGACATGCACCAAGGTGCCAACACAGCGTAAAAAGGCGTTAGCGACATGTACGGAGATGCCCGCGCGAAAGATGCCGGCGCGATGGATGCCAGGGATGGTTGAAAGTGCTCCAACGTCAGCACTGCGCTCGAAAACGTTGATGACACGAACTGCCGTGCCAACGCGATGTCCCAGTGCGTTAGCGACATGCACCAAGGTGCCAACGCAACGCACGAAGGCGTTAGCGACATGTACTGCAGGGAAAACATCACGTTCGCTAGCGATAGCGTTCCGGCCGCGTGTACAAATTGCTCATCCCTCTCGTAAGACTGTTGAGGTGCAATCTCTTATCCATGTCCATGGTGTGGAATCGAGACTGGACAAGTCTCCAGATCCATGTGGACGTAGTGAGATAGCCCCAGCCAAGCCATCTACGAGGAAGAGACCTAATCGTCATACCAAACCGTCTTATCTGCGAAAGAAAGCGGTATTGGCGATGAGTCGCGTGGAAGCCAAGCTTTCACGAGGGTGAGTCAATTATCTCCCAGATCAGTCGTTGCAGGTGAAGCTCCTACAGGTTTCTACGTCTACTTCGTCAGACCGAAGGAGAAGGCTGTGTAACGATGCATTTTTCTACACCTGTCAGAGTGTTACGAATCCGTAAGATTCTGCTTCTGATACGTGAAAAATTAACATCGTTTGCGCACCCGAGCGTTTTTTATTAAGAAAATGACTCGTACGTAATCCATCAGCAACCATCTGAGTTCGTTTTTGTACCATCTGCGATAATGGTATAAATTTTTATCCGGCGTTTGCACTTCAACGTACTGCAAATGTACTCGAGGTCGCCGGTTAATTTCAATGTCCCCGATAAATTGGAATTATTTATTTAATTTTAAAATTATTTACTTAATTTTAATTTATTTTGGCCCTTCAGGCATCCCAAATATATTTTTTCGTCCTTTTAATTTTACTTGTCAACGTCCTGAATATTATCATTCATTTTTTCTAATTTTAAAATCATTTAAAATATTTAATTATTTTAAATGCTTTTTAAGATTATTTATATTTAACGTAACCACTCGAAATTTATACCATTCGATGTATATTTTAAGCCCGCATCTATCACCACCTACATAATCGCATAAAACGCATTCATGTAGTAGCTGAGTGATAATCGTAGAGATATGAGTACCAAACGTACGAAGTCACATGTAAATTCCCACTTCGTAGTTAATTCGAACAAGCGAGTTCTATTGGTGCTAGGAACTTGGTGGTGGAGAATTAATAAACATTCGACGTGCATGGATTTTAAGGGGAGTCCGTGACCAACCGTATACACTAACTGTACAACTTGTGTTTGTGTCAGTGTGATTGTCTTGTGCTGTGGGTAGTTGATGGTCTGGCGTCCCTGCACCAGCGGCTGAGATAAGCTGCAGCTGTAGGGTTAAGCTGATCGCGGCTACCGCAGTACATTCCCGTTGAGAAGGACTAGATTACAGT
Organism: Malthinus seriepunctatus; assembly: GCA_963924605.1. NCBI lineage: Eukaryota > Metazoa > Arthropoda > Insecta > Coleoptera > Cantharidae > Malthinus > Malthinus seriepunctatus. The sequence goes on from OZ004600.1 coordinate 96,464,670, forward strand.
CTTGACCTTTTGGCCGACTGTCGATCATTTGTGTGGGCTTGATTACAGTCTGGGATTTGTTGGACCAACTGTCGATCTGGAGGAACGCTGATTAGCTGTAAAGTTAAACACGCGTCCCCAATTACGTCCGAGGATCGAGTTCGTTGCGAGTCCAATGCGAGCGGTGTCCATAACAACCAGCGACATCCAAAGGAAGTTTTTTTGTGTTTAACACACATAAAGTTTATTTTGGTTTGTAGACCTAATTTACATAACCTTCGGTTGTAATAAGTAATAACATACATTGTTATTTTTTTTATTAATTAATTTTTTATTTAAATAAATATTTTTATTTGGGTAGAAAGTGTTGTTGTTGCTAGTTTATTTCTACGAACCCTCCCATCTCCAACTAGAGTGATACCGAGGATATTTAATTAAGACCCGATATTAAGATCGGTCTTACAAAGGGAGTGAAATGCAGGATTATTCCTTAGGTGTAATTTGTAGCCAGAGGGCGCAGCCCGAGGGCTACATAGCACCGAGGGAATAATGGCATTCTCTCCCGAGATATATATACTATTTTTTACACGACCCAAGCAAAATTAAAACGAAAATAAGTTTTTTCTTAAAATGTCATTTACTAATATTTAAATTCATATAAAATTAATAGTAGCCTGATTAATTAAAAAAATTCGTTGACTTGACAACCGTGAAAATTTATGTACACAAATTTGGGTTTGGTAGACATTTTACATTGTGGTCGAAATTATTTTCTTCAGTTAACAACGGCAAAAACGTTAAAATTTTCGTATTTATGGGCATACAATTATTAATGCAAAAAGAATGTGTGGTTGTTTCTCGAATTATTTTTTAAAAAGAAATCAGATGAATATTTGCCCAAGAAATTCTAACAAGGGAACGTTTGAACTATTGATCTGAAGCGGATGACAACGAACATCTCCAGATGAAGGTAAAAAATCATTTATATTGAATATATAGTACTTAATATAAACATTTCTACATCCTTTTAGGTTTGACCAAACTTGAGCATCGCTGGCGCCTGGCGCACCGTAGAACTGACTAATTTATTCATAGACGACATTCAAGACGTAAACCCTTTTCTAATAATCGATAAGATAAAGAATAAATCAACCAAGAACTGTGGATGTCTTCGGTTACTATTCTAGCTCACGCAAGAACAACTGGGACCAGCTAGCGCATAACAACCATCACGGAGGATGGCGCTCAACAACAAACTGTTGCAGAACGTTAATATTGAGAATTTCATTGACAGCAAACCAGCTATTGCAAAACTAAGGGCTGCAATGTATACAAGTGGTCACTGTGATTGTGAAGAATTCAATAAATTTAATTTCAAGTAAAACTTATTAATTTCATGAATTTTCCGCTAACTTTACTAATATTGAAAATGTACCTACCAGTTAATTTTTATGTTAATAAAAACTTTACTAAATTGATAAAATGCAACGTTTTTCTAGGTTTTTGTTTGCAATAGTAGTTGAAAAGTTATCTAAAAAACACAAAATTTCTTAATACTGTCTTTTTTTTCGACTCATAATAAAAACTCCCTAGGGCAAATTTTTAAATATTATACACCGAGGGTATAAATCGTCATTTCTGTTACGATTTATGTATCATAGAAACCGACAAATACGCCCGGTCGTGTAAAAAATAATATTTAGGTGTAACAGATAATAAAGTACACGCCACTGATAGCTGTGATTATACGTTCGACTTGCGCCGGAGTTATTTTCTTATAACGTGAGACTTGTAGATTTACTACTACGTTGGTGGGGTTAAATACAAATTTAGTAATCTGCGCATCCACAGCGTTCGTCAGCATAAATCTGTTTTGCTGTATATTATTTTCGTATCTTCTGCTGTCAGAGCGTGCCATATACTTAAATTTGAAATTTCAATTTAATATCTCGACACAATGCGCAGCAACGTATTCGAACAAAAACAGACTTTGAGTAGACATTACTTTTGGGAAATTTAGATAAAAGGATGAGAGAAAGATTAAAAAAATATGTTGCCTGTTGTAGTTGTTACTTTATTACACAAATGGGAAAACAATTTTTTTTTCGGATTGAAAGCTTTAAGTAGGGAGATTAGTTGAAATCTGAAAATCCTTAGTTAGTTTGTATTTCGTTAGTTGACTATGACTAATTGCGAAACAAAAAGGAACTATAAATAAATATTATTCCAAGGGCCGTACAAAGTTCCTCATAAATATTGTATTCATTTTCAAAATTTAATAAATTAAATAAAAAATTAGTTTTTTATAATCCTGTCACTGAAAGTTGACTTTTATGCAGTGTTTTCATTAATTGAAAATTATACTTTTTATCACAAGTTACGTTCGCTGAAGTTACCATGGTAACAAATCACTTTCAGTTCATGCAGCGTCATACATTTCCTTTCAATGATAAATCTAATGAAAGAAAGTTAATAATAATTATTCTTATTATTTTTGTCGTTTATAATCTACAGGATTATAAAAAATAGAGTGTATACCACTTTCTGAAAGGGCTTTGCAACACTCGCACCATCGCAGCCCTCGCTTCGCTCTTGCTGCGATTATGGTGCTTGCGTTGCAAAGCATTACTTTCAGAACTAGGTAATAGTATATTAAAATACATATTTCACAAGATAGCATTTTGACGCACGAAGGCAAATTTTGCCAGACCGACTGAAAGGAGGTCTGCAAATGCCTGAGCAATGAAACTTAGATATTTCTTAAAATTATCTCAAAAACGTCTAAATACGACAAATTGCACAAATTTAATGGTTTAGCAGTCTAAACGCCATTACCATAATAAAAACAAATTATTTACCTTTTTCTGATGTCCCTTTGTCGAATGCGATCTTCTCCATCTCCATACCAAAATTTATTCCTAGCTCCATCACCAACTCACTTAGTTTAAAACGAATCGAACGAATAATTATAGAACACTACACACTTGCAAACCATCACACACTTTTTTTTAGAGAAAAAGCCGAATAACGAATTATTAAAGCTTCCATCAAGCTTCCAATATCGAACTCGATATTAATAACGCGTACGCGGGAGTTTAAAACTCGATTCCGAAAATACCGTTTAATCATGTCGCGACTGAAATTATTGCAAGCATTGGCATTAAACAAAAATACAGTTCCTGGTCTTTTTCTCATCCCATGCAAATTACCTGAAAATATAGTTGAATTATATTAGTTTTACGTCTTCATTTTAATTAGTAATTACTATGATACGGATGCATCACAAAGATGACTTAACGAAGATGGCCGAAGCTAGTATTTTAATGGATTCCTTATGGGAGAAAGCGTAGATCATGGAGATGAGACAAATGAACCAACGATCGTCTGAAATCTTCACAAAGGCGACTGAATAGATAGAAGTTTGGAAGTGAGAACGGGGACAGCCATAGCAGATTTACTTGTTGCTGAAGTTTTTTGATATTTTTAAAAGTTCTTCTATTGTTTCCTCCTCTAACGACGCGATCTGAAAATAGTAATTTGGCTCAGTTATTATATGTATTTATGTCTTTATTTATTCTCCTAATAAAGAAAAGGGCTCAGTAGAAATTAAAAAAAACAATTAGAGAACATTAATCAATCGTGTCACACTTACCAGATAATGAAAAACTCAAAGATATAAAAATATTGTATAAAGTATAAAAATATTGAAGAAAAAATATGGAATAAAACAAGTCTTATCTCTAATAACACAAAGGAAGATCGGGGGAGTACAAAAAGCGCCGAGCTAGTAGCCGAAGGCATCGATATCTGGATTATATGGTCGCATTTTAAAACTGTGATTGAGCATCAAAAATATTAGAGTATCAAGAGCAAAATAGTTTTAGATTGCAATGTTAATATTGAATATTGATGGAGTGTTTGCTTTGCGAAACTCAGGGTCACTACGCCCTCCCAACCTAATTCGACCGTGAGAGTCTAGTTTCTGAAAGGTTAATTCATTGCTGCTTTCAGATTTTTGATGTAATGATCAATATCGAACACTGCAGAAAAAACACAAAGTTTAAGTTTAATTACTATAACTTTGGTGATCGAAAAGCTCTTTAATCGGCTCTCTATTTATAATAAAAAACTGATAAAAAAAGTGTTGAGCAGATGTTAATTTGTAAGCTTTCGTTTTCGGCAATATTTCAACCACTGAAGGATTATTCTGAAAGCAGCAATGAATTATCTTTTTAAAACTGCATCTACTATCATCATTTAACTCCCATAATAATCCTCATAAGAAAAACTAAAAAATTATGCACCTCGATGTCGCGGAACCTAATGTTTTCCGAGACATATTTTCATCATTTACCAAAATTTACTGATAGATTGGACCTTGACCTTACTGTAAACGCGCACCCTTTTGAGCACCTTTTATAAATTTATGTATGAATTTTGTGTCACAAGTTGAAAGAATGTTAGAATTGCAGCCGTAGTAACAGTTACCAGTAATTTTTTTAAATGTACCACCCTAGAACAATGGCCGGTTGCTGGTACATTTTTACTTAGCTCTAGCTAACTTAGCTAGAGCTAACTTATGGAACCCATAACTCGTCAAATCGGGTTTCTCGACGGTCGGCTAACATTTAAAATTGTCGTGTAAAACTTGGATAGAAATAACGTCATTCTGTTTTTCGACAATAGATGGATTGTCAAACGAATAACTACTTCGCAAAAAAATGTTACAATTTTTTTGATCAAAATATACGTATAAAATAATTATTTTTTTAGAGATAGCCAATTAATTAATAAATATTAAATAATAATATAAAATTGACTATTATCTCTAAAAAAAATCATTAAATTATTAAGCCAAAAAAAAAAAATATTAAATATGATTAATTTAAGTTGATACTTTGTATTCCTTAAAATTAATTAAAGAAAGCACAAGAAATGCAAATTCCTGTAGGCCGGTGATTAAAAATTTAGAATAGAAACAAATTCTCGAACCTTTTAAAAATATTTTTAATACAATGAAAAGCTTAAAGAAATATTTTGCATACATTAGGTAAAATAATGGAGAAAAATTTTATTTAACAATAGGCACCCCAAAAACAGGTAAAAATTTTGAACTTACATTTAAACGCGATTGACAGTAACAAACAAAACAAACACCAGCGCCACGAGCGTACATAACTTGACTTAAGTTAGCTGCAGCTAAAATAACCGGAGAAAATCAGTAGATATGGTATCGATAGTTAACTGGCGGTCGAGCAACACTTGTGGAATAGATATGTATTCGTCAGTAGATAACTATCTTTTCAGAAACTCGCAATTATAGTATACCTATTTACCTGTTTCTAAACTTAAGAAAATAAGAAAAAAATGCCCTACTACATATTTATAAAAAATTCCTTAACTTCATAACTCGAAAACTGGAACGTTTTATCTTATTGAGCATCTTATAATGTAAGTAATCGTCTATTCAATTAGTTTAGAAATAAAGTTGTTCTCTATTTTGGACTACTTCGTGTGATTTTATGACATTATGTGATACCTAAGTTCATAAGTGTATTCCTAATTACTCTAATTTGTAATTATCCTTTTTGGGGGGTTGAGGCAGTGTAGTGACGTATCTATAATGGTTCTTAGGGGGGGTTACGGGGAACCAGGCCCGTGAGTTTCAAGGGCCCGGAAGAGCGGATCAAAAAAAAAATTTTTATTCAAATCGTGTTATGTAATTTAAAAAAATATATACAGGGTGGTTGATTTTTTACTGTCCAGCTAATATCTGCTGAAATATTGAAGATACTTAAAAAAGTTAAATTTAATTACTAATTAAAGTTTTTTTCGGTACAAAAAATTGCAAAATTTCACGTACAAAAATATGTTTAACCCGGCATCTGACATATTTGTGAATATTTTTTACGAGTTCCGACACGTGGGGTGTGACAAACTCAACTCGGTTTTGAAACAGTACTACAGCCACAAGCTCAATTTTTTGACTGCCGTGTTTGCTTTAATACAGTGTGTCGCATTTAAGATGAAGACACCCCCATATTATTTTTGGTATTTGAAGGAGTAAAGGTTTGAATTTTTGCACTGTGATACAGATTGACGAGTCACATTTTTAAAAGACTCACATTAAATGTGAACTTTAAACCCAGCCTACTACGACCTCGCAAACAGAGCCAATTCTCGATATTTTGTTTCGCGTTGGAGATACGGAAAAAAGTTATCAACTGTAATAACCCTAGGGCATTGATAACAACCGAAATAATTTTGTCATATCTTGAAAGTACATTTTTAAAAACACCCCGACGCGAAGCGGAGGGGTGTTTTTCCAAAAAAATGTACTTGAAAGATAGACAAAATTATGAGGATTCATCAATGCCCGAGGGTTATTCAACGAGATAATTTTTTTTAAATTTAAATTTAACGTCAAAAGTGACAATTCGTTGAATTTTATACGATATCGCGTCGGCAGAGCAATTGAAAATTACCCTAGGGTGATTGTCAGTTGAAGTTTTATGTGATTGGATAAAAATGAACATGTGACTCAAAATTGTAAAATATGATTGGCTGTGTATATGAAAAAAAAATTATCAGGTAAAGTTGTTTAGAACTCAATTTTAACTCATTGCATTGCCAAGTTTCATTACAAAATTAGGATTTTGATTTTATAAATATTTCTCTGTAAAATGTTTTAACCATAGAAAGGCTAGGGAGGTCTTTCGGAACCCATTTCATTTTTAGACTTAGATTTTTATACTTAATTTTCGAATTTCAGTCGTGCTCTTCGGTGAATTTTCTTAACTTTTAATATAGATTTTGAAAATGTAAAAACATTTTTTAGTTAAATTTCGAATTAGTAGAAAAACGATGATTTTCCGTTACTCCTGGTGGGGTCTTTTAGACCCCAAATGCCTTTTTTGTCATGTAATTCAATGCAGACTATTTTCTTTAGTGTAATTTAGCATTGCTCTTGTAATTTATGATTATGATATCATTTTGTCGTTATCCAGGGGCGGCTCAGATATCGATTTCGCGGGCCCTAGGCTGGGGCTAAAAAATAAAAAACGTTTTTTTTTTAAACTTTTTTTTAGGCCAAAAATAAAAAAGCTTTTTATTCCAAATATTTTAGGGTTCTAATAATAAATTTATCAATTAGATGAAAAAGATCAATATTTTTTCTAAGCTGTAAAAAGTACATCTGCAAGGCTCGTTAAATTTTATTATTTTGTTTGGAATTTGTAAATAATTGTTTTATTTATTCATATAAAATTATTATTGAAGTTTTAAATATCTCAACGCCACCATAAAGTTTTAAAAAAAAGTCATAGTTTTGGCATTTCTAGCTTTACTAATTGGGGTCTAACGGGCCCAAATGGCAGTTCTTGGTCGTTTCAAATCGTGGCCTTTCTAGGGTTAAATTGAAAAGGTGTCAAATTAAAAATGCGAATTTTGTTAAAACTTGGTGATAGGGCTCAAAATTGAATTCTAAACAACTTTTGCTAATAACTTTTTTCAGTATCTCCAACCGTATTCTCTGTAGAATATTTTAAATTGAAAATGTCTCAAATTAAAAACCCGAAGTTTGGCATGAAACTTGGCGATAGGTGTCAAAACTGTATTCTAAACAACTTTTTCTAATAACTTTCTTCCGTATCTCTAACGCGAAGCAAAATATTGAAAACTGGCTCTGTTTGCGAGGTCTTAGTAGGCTGGGTTTAAAGTTTACATTTAAGTTGAATACCTTAAAACATGTGACAAATCTGTATTTCTTCAAATAGAAAAAATATGGGGGTGTCTTCATCTTAAATGCGACACACTGTATGTAGAATAATGTTTTTAAAAGCTATTGATGCCCTGTAGTCGATTGGAGCGATATTTGAATGTTTGCTACCTATGCCTTTTTCCCCACGTGTCAGATGCCAGGTTAAAAATTCCTGAAGTTGATCTAAGCTCTGCTGACCTTGGAACTTCCAAAACTTTCGCCTGCGGTGCTAAGGGGCCCGTGAAAACATTTCAGAACCCTGGGCCGTAATAGTGTCGCTACGCCACTGTAATACATTAATTTTCCCTCGTACTGTAGGTATTAATACAACCACGGGACCTTACTACTGAAATAATTGGATATTTTTTCCTTATTGACCCCTGCGGTCACAAAATTACAATTATGTAACAGTTTAATCAAAATGACATATTTTCGTAATAAAGAAACCTTAGTCAATATTTAAGTATCGATGACTAATTTATTGAAAAACAATACGTCATTTTAATCGACTATTATACAATAATTATCGGTTTCAGATGGTTTCAGTCATTGAAAAAGTTTTTTATAAAAAATAGAAATCTAACCTTTAAATAAGTGTGCAAATATTGGAAACCAAATCGCACTGAACACATTACCAAATGACACGAAATCACTCACATCTTCTCACGTCGAATTCAAAAATGTACTAAAGAATCAAATATTTAAAAATTAAATTGTTATTATAATCGTGAAAGCGATTCGGTTTGAACACGAAAAACAAATGTGCAAAATACCTTATCAAATTAAAACAAACGCTTGCTTTAAGTTGTATTCACACACAACCGTGATTGATCCGTCACGTCACGTCTCCGGTCAGTCGAAAATGATATAAAATTATCGGAAGCGTGCTTTTAAATGAATCCATTCACACTCATCAGTCATGGTCCGGCGATTTTGTTTTTGACGCCGTCACGTCGCCGGCCAGTCAAATAAAGTAACGTCGACAACGTTATTTTTATAAAAGCACCTTCAGTCATTGTTGGCAAATAGGGTGAAGTAGCTTCTTTTTCTCTTGTTTGCCATGCCTTATGAACCCATTGACGTTTTTTTACTTGTCTTTCCTCTTCTTCTTCTTCATCTAGTGCTACTGCAACCAGTGCGAGTTCCTGATCACTAAATAAAGCCATAACGACTATATAATTGCTAAATTTAAATGATTGAAAAGTAAAGTAAAAATAATATGTCACTGTTCACGTTTCGAATGGTAGAAAGTAAGTGATCGTCTATAGTTAAAACACAATACAACACTAATGAATTTTATAATTTTTTATAACTAAAGGTAAATGACGGATCCATGACTGATGTGTGTGAATCGTGCTGTCCGTCAAAATAAAATCACAAAAAAATCTGACTGACCGGAGACGTGACGTGACGGATCAATCACGGTTGTGTGGGAATAGACCTTTATTCTATTAAAGTTAAATCTTTTCAAGGTAAATAAATTATATTTATCATAATACAGGGTGTATTTTAATTGTTGGGATTATGTAACACAAAAAAGTATCTTCCATCCCTTTTTTTCGGGCGAGTCTAAGTAACATATGATCGAAATGTCAAAAATGCAGTTAACGATTTTATCGACTTATTTACCGACTTTGTTATTGTAATTTAAAGTAGGATTTTGTTAGATTTTTAAGTTTGTTTTACTTTGTAGGTTTATAAAAAGAGAGAATTTGACAGAGAAAGTAAAAAAATAAAGATCAGATGTAATTTATTTGCTTCATTCATTTATAGGTTAGAATATAGTTCAGTTCATCATTTCAGGTAGACGGCAAATAAAGTTTTAGTTGGTTACGTAATACCAATCATTTTCGTACACCCTGTATATTCATGAAGATATATATTCAATGAATAATTAATTTTATACATACAGTACAATACAAAATTTATAATTTCAATTCCTAACATTTTCTTTCAAATTAACTAATAAATAAATCTTCAAACTAAAGTTGATACCTTAGGACCGTTTTACATGGACTAAATGTCGTACTAACTTCTTAGTACTGAATCAATTCAAGGAGTAAAAGCACGGGAATCTAAGCTTTAATGTCGTGCACGGTAGTGCCTTGAAATTCCTTCGTACGACGTTAAAGCTTAGATTCTCGCGCTTTTACTCCTTGAATTGATTCAGTACCAACAACTGTACAATAAGTACGATATTTAGTCGATATAAAACGGCCCTTATACCGCAGCGGCCCTTGAAACAACAGTAAAACAAGTACGATATTTCGTCCATATAAAACTACCGCAAGTTTTTAGTAAATAGTTTTCATGTAAAAAATACTAGCTAACCTATATTAATTTGGAGCACAGTGGCGATGCTCTAGTGCAGCGCTGTCCAACTTATCATAGCCCGCGGGCCATATTTTCTTCACCAAACATTTCGGGGACCAAGAAAGTTGATAAATAATATGAAATTAAGTTAATAATATTATAACACAGTCACCACAAAACAAATTCGCGGGCCGTAAAAATAATTTGGCGGGCCGTATACGGCCCGCGGGCCGCCAGTTGGACAGCCCTGCTCTAGTGTTCCTATTTAGAACCGTTTGCACTAACGCTAGCAACGACTTAGGAATCGCCCAAATACATTGCACCTATTTGATTTATTAACAAATCAGGAATTTAGGTAACACCTAAGTCGGTGCTTGGCGTTAGTTCAAGCGGCCCCTATATGTTGAGTCAGTCCAAGATTATTGGAGTGGTGCTTTTTATCTATGGCTTTGCCAAAGTCAAAGAGGTCTTATTGTAGCCACTGCAAATGCAGCATCAAACAGATTTACCTGTATTAAAAAGGTTGATTCTAGCGAATTTAAATGCTTAAATGCTTGGAATGCATTATATATGTATATGTTTTTTTTTCTTTTTTTACGCGTATTGTATTGTATTGTAGCGCACACATTTGTATACATTTTTTTCTCTTGATTGTAGCTTAACGGGCTTAAGCCCGTTAGCTGCAAATAAATAAATAAATTTAAGAAAATTGAGCAGGATGTTTCCAGTCTAAGCTGGGTTTTCATTAGGTCTTCATTAAATATAAAGACTCTATCCCACTATAGTCACAGTCATGACACCAGTAATAACAGATGAAGGCTATTTATTTGCCACTGACGTTTAAATAGTGACGTAGATCTGCTACAGCAAAAAGACTCTCTTGTTCGACGAAGATATCAAGATAAATTTAGAGCTTTTGAGAAATAATAGGGTATTTTCCAATTTTTAAAATATCTATTATTCCTGCGTTATGCATAGCAAAGTCGATTATCAATTACTTGGGCACACTAAAAATATGTTAATCAAACAAGTTTCATCAAAAACTGCTTTAGAAAAAGTATTAAATGGTACAGTTTCAAAGTGAAAATTAAAACGGAAGTGACGTCACGAGTCATACACATCACGTTTGTTGCTTAGTTAGGCCGGTCACATACTTATACGATGGTGCACCCAGTATTTTCGCTTTTTCTTTTTTCTTCGCTGTAATAATACCGTAAGTATTAATGCATCTTCATCTGACGACATATCGTGTCGAACTGGTGTGCGAGTACAAAGGTTTTGTCTACAACATTTTGTTTACGACGAGCATCCAACACACGTCGTAAACAAAATTCATTCGACATGTCGTATAAGTATGTGACCGGCCTTTCATGTATTAAATGTCAGTTAATGTGTAAAATATAGCTCTGTTCGCTTGACTTGCACTAGTTACTCCGAACAGTTAGTGAACCAATGAGAATAAAGAATACAGAATGAAGTCTACAGTCATTGGTTTACGGACTGCTCCGAGCAACTAGTGCAAGTCAAGCGAACAGAGCTAAGGTTATAATAAGTTGGAGGTCATTAGTTGAATATTGACAGCAACGACTCGTGACGTCATGCCGCTTTTATGCGGGAAACTTTATAGTTTGAATTTCAAATAATTTTTTTGGCAAAACCTACAGTCGTAATTTTTCTTTAATGTGGTTTAGATCGAGATCGGGATCAAGCTTTCTCAAACTCGAACAGTTAGCTTTTGGCGGTTATCGGTTGAAAACAAACAAACTGCCAACCTTTTCGAAATTTGGGCAACTCGTTCTCTACGTTTGTTTTCAACCGATAACTGCCGAAAGCAGCGACGTAATTGTTCGAGTTTGAGAAAGCTTTATGAAACGGAATTTTAGTCCGCGATCTCGAACTTAAGTTGAGCAAGTGCTTAGAACCCTTTATGAAACTCGCCCTTAGAATTTCAACGGACTGAACCATTCCGTATTATGGAAAAAAACGCATTTCCATCAAAATCAAGATATGGCTATTTTAATTGTCATTCCCATTCTTCAGATTGAACGGTCTCGTCACTTTAACAGTTTGACATTAAACTCGGTTTATGACTTTAAAGAACGTAAAAACAATATCCTTCGAGAGCTCGAAAGATTAATGGTAGCTCTTACAAAAGATAAGAGAATGTGAGATCCTGATCATGGCTATAGCAAATATTAAAAAAATTTTAAATTTTTGTTCTTACTTTTTAGTTATTGATTGCCCTTAAAATAAGCTAGGTAATTTTGTAAAGCCATTGAACCAACAGTCACTTCCATTTGGGTTAAAAATTTTGAATTTTCCAACTTAAAAAATATTCGTTTTACGTCATACATACATAATTACATTTTTTTAAATAATTCACAAAACACCATTTTCTCTTCACAAGCATTTTCTTTCTTGATCGTTGTTAAAAAACGTTTATATTCGTTAGATTTTGTAATATTCCATCTAATCGAATTCCCTTCCGGATATCGTTCCCCAAAACTTATTTATTAATGTCTTAATTTAGAACTAATTTGCTGAAAATATTATAGAAGCGATTAAAAAGGGAAAATTTTAGATTAAACTTATCTAAATCTACCATTTATTTTTCTGCAAGGAAGTTTTAATAACTACCTCTTCAACAATCAAAACAGATGACTATAATATTTCAATGCACCATTTACAACTTTCTAGACTTTACTTACTAAAACATTTTAATGCTGAATTTCATGCAATTAGCTTCGATCAGAAACTTTTTGACAGTTTGGAGTATAATTAAGTGGAATACTTATTTTTATTTTATACAGGGTTGTCTGCTCCAACGGGTTTTTGATTTTGAAAATGACACTTTTAACTCGGATTAAATCGATATTTACAAAAAATCCATGTTAAGATGTTTTGTGGTCTCTGAAGCACGTTGAGAATTGCAGAGTTTTTAATTTTGAAAACTTAGTAAAAATATTTTCGCCATCCTGTAGTTACTAAACAACTTGACATTTAACAAATAACGTAGTTAAAGTGATTAAAAACAGAATTTTAAACATTTACTTGTTACTCAATTGTGAAACGTCATTTAACCAAGCTGTCTATAAACTTTGAAAATCAATGTTTACAAGTTTGACTTTCAAAGCTTTCTAAAAATAATTTAGGGATATTTTTGACGCTACTGACAGCTGACAGAAATTGTTTAATTGTAATTTAATTAATTTGTAAGTGAATTAAGCATGAGTAACAAGTAAAGTATTGTACATTACACGCCAGGTAACTGTTTTAACAGGCTCAAAGAGGTGACAGGCTCGCCGGGGCGGCTCGCCAGTCATAATCCTCTTTGCGCCAGTTAAAGCAGTTTTACCTGGCTTGTAATGTTAAATACTATAATCTATTTGAATGAGGCAACAAGTTATTTAGAATGCATTTTTAAAGATTTTCCGAGTAGATATCAAGTAAATCCACTATAAGAGAACGCAGCAGAAATAAAAAATGGTCAGTCACGCTAAAAACCTATTAGAATAATTTTTTCTGGTAGTTAAAAAGCTTTCAATTTAATTATGTAAAATTCTAAAATGCATCTTTCTGCACAAAACAATTAAAATTACTAAACAAAATTAGGAAATTTGTATCAGCGCACACTACATAAATTTAAATTACGCTTTAGTTTAATCAAATTGCTTATGCATTGTTTATAAGTTATATCTTTCGAAACAAAAACTTTGTGTGTACGCGTTTATAAATAAACTCAACAGTGCATTTCATCCTTTGTATACTATAGTTTAATATTAAATTTGCAGAAGCAGTGGCGGAAATTCTTGGCGCTCCAGATTTACACCTAAGAGCAGGTTCGAGCCTTCGCTTAGTTTGCAGTTTAAAACACTCAACCGAACCACCGTCGTATGTCTTTTGGTATCACGAACAACGTATGATTAACTACGATATGGGAGTTGAAGTACTTCCAGATCGTTCTTCCAGTGTCCTCCTATTACAAGAGACCGATAAAAGTCACAACGGTAATTACACGTGTAAGCCTTCAAACGCAGTCCCTGCTTCTATTAACGTACACGTTTTAAACGCAACAGCAGGTAAAACTTTAATAATAGTTGTGTTTTAAACAAATTATTTTTTTTATTTTTTTAGAAGAGAAGCCAGCAGCTATGCAACATGCCAATACTTCGACGTCTTCTTCAACAACTTTTTTGTTTATAAATTTTAGTATTTTGTTGTCAATAACAGTATTTTTAACTCAAAATGTGTGGTTAAGATGAAAAGCAGCGTACTCAATTTTCTAAGTTAGTTTTTAAGTCTGTAAATATTATGTAAATACAAATAAAAATTACCATTTCAAGTGTTACTTGAAAACTTTTATTTCATTTAGAAGATTTTAGGTTAAATTTCGAGAATATTTTACTATTTTGTAGAAGAGGTAAGTTACTGACTTATTTTTTTTTCTAATATAAAAAAGTGGTGCGTTTTAGTTGAACAATACACCTTAATGGTTTTTAATGATTAGATTCTAAAGAGTTTGAATTAAGCATTGGGTAATGGCTTTTCTTTAATGATAAAATTAGAATTGTTATTTAAATTGGTTTTACTCTTTGTATTTGTTTTTTCAAATATTCCATTTACTACAAATAGATAGCTAACCTCAATTATAAAATAAGTATATTTTATTGTTTTACAATTTCCTATTGATATTAGTTTGATCGAAGATAATTTTAATATAGTGCTTCCGAACAATAATGTACAAAGTCCATGAAATAAATGGACATTACCGAGACCGAATTAACTTTTATCAGGCTTTTTTTATCCAATTCTAAGGCCATCACCAAGTTTAAGGAGGGAATTCACTCCATAGAGATGCACTTTTAGCAACTTCTTGATGAGAAGCAGGAAAAACATTCTCAATTGTATACTTTTCATTTCCTACGATGTTTAAAACTGGTGCCTCTATTGTCAAAATTCAAGAACTACGTTAAGGGAACCGTTCAACTTAGATACCTTCGAAAAAAGGCTTGCAAAATAGGACAAAATTGATGTTTAAGTAACAAAATCAGTAAGTAATAAGCAAAATTTTTAAATTAAAAAATACAAGGACAACCTTTGCCTTTAATATGTTTTTCGAATTTTAGCAATAGTGTCACTAGTTTTAAAGATTGCCGAAAATAAAAATGTTTCTGCACATCATTGATTTTTAATGGAAATGCCACCCTTAACTTTCGTAATACCGAGTTAAGAATAAAACGTCGAATACTAATAAGGGCCCAAACAAACCCTAGCTATTATCTGCTCTGGGCTATTATTATTCGGTAATATTATCATCTATTATTGTTGTTGTCTGGAGCTTTAGAAAAAATTTAAGCTCACGTTTGTTTTTGTAAGTTAATTAAAACCGCCCCAATAAATTTTTATCTGATTTTAAACGTATAAATTGAGCAATTTTATCTCCTGGAGGGGTTGTATTATAATTAAATGTTATCAAACCGGTATCAATCGATTCTATTCGTTGTCAGATACAATATTAAACCACAATAGTACCCCCATAAAATTTAGTTTTTGAGAAAAGCGAAAAATCTGGAAAAATTGCAATTATTATATTTTACATCTTTTTGAAGGTACTTTTTAGTTAGAGGTAATGTAAAAGAACAAAGTCTCAAAAGCGTTAAACAAACAAATATTTATTTCGACATCGGCAAGCCAAAAACAAATAGTGGGGTTTGTTTAGACCCCACTCGGTATTACGAAGGTTAAGAACCTTAAATAACAGAACTAAGATATTCTAGTAAAAATCACGGATGCTAAAATCTAAAATATACAGGAAGGCTCAAATTTATTGCAAAACGTAGAGAAATTCGAACTAATGGAAGGGGTGCAATGATGAGGTTGGAACAATCCAGATCCCGAATGTTTGTAAAGAAGACCCTTTGTAACCAATGAGTACTTATTTTATAAACGTTGAATTAATAATTAACAAAAATGATGAGCGTATTTGTAACAGAGGGTTAGTACTTTAGTACTGAATGTAAAATTTAATTAATTATTAATTTAATAATTATTACCTATTGCAATAATTTATTACGGATTTATTACAACCAATTATTATTTCAGTAAATGCCCTAATTTAAATAGATTCAGCAGTCGGTAACGCACTTGTAATTATTATTTTGATAAAATTTCAAGATTTCGTTCTCTTGTTCTCATTCTTTATTTAATAAAGAAATTATTTAATTAAAATAAATAAAAATAATAGTAAATAGGTAATACAAGTGCTTATTAAAATTTTCAAAACGAATAAAACATGCTGTTATATAGAAAACCAGTCAGTTATTTGCTTTAACTTCTTGATATAGTATACAGAGAGGTGACTCGCTTATCGGGTAATAGGGAAATACCATGGAAAATCACAATTTGACCATTGGTTCACTCGAGGTGAAAGTATCTTGTATCAAAGATACTGAAATTGTATTATCATGTATCTTGTATCAAATTTACTTATTAGGCATCACTCAATGTGCTCAGATGTGGGAAAACATCGGTTACCAAAATGTTATAATGAAGTGCCGCTTGCATAAAATAATTAAACTTTTGAGCCTTGTCTATTGAGGCATGGAAACAATATACAAGCGAAAATGACAATTTAGATTTTTATCTTATTTTATTTTATTTTTTTATTTTTTTTATTTATTTACCTATTTTTTTTTTTTTTTATTTTTTAAATTTTTAAAACGTACAAACTGCACAAATGTCGAAAAAGGGACTCGATAGCCGAAAACTCGGTTGACATGCTCACTGCTCTCCGTGGCGACTGCCAGCGCTGCCAGCGCCAGTATTTAATAGCAGAACTTACTTTGTGGATATCCCTCATAAAGTTGATTTACAAGGGAATAGAAAACGTATGAAATATGCACAATTGTATTAAATAGTTATGAACAACTTAATTAATCTTAATCGACTTGAAAGGTGTGATTAGCCTTTCTAGAAAGTTTGCTCACTCTCCTACGTAACTGACGAGTATGCAAAATGCATAATGCTCAACAATTTCACTCTCTGCTTATGAATATCAAATAAAATGGCAAAGAAAAATTCATAAATAAATGAATTTTTTAAAACTAATTTACTTCAAGTAAAAAGATGTTATTTACTCTTTTTGAATCAAGTTGAAATAAATAATGAAGTAAGTTTGTTAGAAATGTTACGTTTTTAACGTTAAAATAAGTACAACAGCGAGGTATTACTATAAGCTCAAAATTTAATATCATGTAATTGTAATGAGAGACGTACAAGATTTCCACGAGACTAAATTAATATTGTTATGGCAAACGTGCTTTCTAACTTTTTAACTAAACAGAAATACAAGACGCGGAAAATTAAAAAAACGAACAGTATACTACAGGGTGTCCCGGGTGTCTTTGACAAATATACATAAATGTATAGCTAAAACTGTTGTCAAATTAATGTTGTTTTTCCTATAATATTTCAGAATTTCTGCATAATATTGCGGTCTCTGTAATTACTAATTACACACAAGGTATGCATTAATTCTAATGGAGTTTACGATGCAATTTTATTACGAAATTTCTCCCCAAAGACTCTGCAATATCAATAAAGACATTTTTGAATATCACCTTGTATTATAAATGACACCATACCTATATAAGCCCTAGAGATTTTTGAACATTTTTAAATCTGAAACATAAAAACTTTGAAGCTGTCCTATTTATTATGTTTTCTCGCTTGCCTTTGATTTTCTTTCAGTTTTTAGGAAAAAATAGATCTAAAGAAGAGCCACCAATTAATTTTAATATGTATTAACTTTTTGAACGTACTTGTCAGCGCCCAAAAAATTAAACTAATTAATGGTTAATACCTAACGAAGAGCTAACTATTTATGGAGCTCCATTAAAATTACTTACTTCACGTAATAATGTTAATAAAAGATATTTACTGGAAAACTTTCACCATATAACAAGTAAATTTAATTACACTTGTGTGTCTTCATGGCGGACTCTTGCTACTAAAATGGTCAGGAACCTTATTGATGTATTCGCTATATTACATACAGTGAGCGTCTGAAGTATGGAATAATCGAGTTATCTTCTTTTCTGATAAGAATATCAAGAAACGGTTGGATATTTTCTACCACTCGCCCCTTTCGAACAGTGACGTAATCGAAGCTTTTTTTAAATTACAAACCCATATTTTTTTTGTATATATAAAAATACTATGAAAATTGCTCTTTAGACTTACAATTACGAAGATATTAATTTTTAAATGTGTAGAGTGGTGGCATTTTTAAGACATTGTCGCAATGTAAAAAATGTTTATTGAAAAACGATATACACGAAAAAAGAAAGCATCTAATATCGATGGTAAATCTCACAAAAACCATTTGGGTTTCAAAAAGTGTTAACCCAATTTTCTATCTTCGCTGTGAATTGGTCTATGTCGGCCTCTAACGGAGGCGACAAGAACTAAATCTTGCCCGATCTCGAGTTATATCAAGTTAACATGACAAAGAACTTGAAACTACAAAAATGTTCGTTTTACACCTGTAGAAATTTCAAGTGCACTTACTAAATCAATTTGACTTAACTTGGTCACTTCTCGTGTTTTAATCTTAGCGTAAGCTATTTTATTGACACGATACTTTTTCATATTTCAAATGAAAACATAATCTCGTACATTTATCTATAATCCATGATGCTTTTTGACAAACTTCCAGTAAAGTGAATAACTGAAGCACGTCAGTTTTAATATATGAGAGAGACATTTAGGTAATTCAAAATCAATAGGCTGGTTATAACTTATTGTGACATCTAGCTAATTTGCAATACCTCGCTAGTAGGTTCCAGAGGAATATGATAATTATTAAGGTAACAGTTGATTAAAATGACATATTATTTCAATAATCAAATCAATATTTACCTAATGAACTTTTTCAACCAGTCTAAATAATGAGGAAGATGCATGGATTTTTAAAATCATTTATTTTCAGTTTTTATTGTTAAATTTGACTTTCTTATTATGTATAAATATCGTTACAAAAATACCAAAAAAAAAATTATCTAGTTCAAAAAACAAAAATAAAAATGCGGCTTATTTCGAATAAATGCACGTGATCGTATACTCAGTGTGATTGGTGCGACGTCACCCGTTATGACAACAAGCCAGTCGCACTTATTTTTATACGCAGTTAACGTAGGGTTTCGTGTGGCTGTTGAATTGTTTTTACAATGAAGTTGTTGTATCATCGTTCATGACTCGTGACGTCACACACAAGGGCGCGTAAACATCATGTTTAAACGCCTACTTTTAAAGGGAACTAGTAATTATAATAAAAAATAGCGTATATACGTAATATACTATTAAGGCTTTTATTTTAGTGTAGATGCGTGTTTTAAAACACGGAATTAAAAAACAACTAAAAAGTACGTACTTCCTATTTTTACTGAAGAAATATTATTCCCGAAACTAGCACACGTTCAAACTATTACATGTCATTTAGCGTTCTAAAAATCGAACCCATAAAAGACATGTTTAAGAGCAGAGTAAAATATAGCACAATAAAAAAGTTTAATGTTCAACTTAGTGGAGCTCAAGAAATTTATTATATTCGTCGCTTTGATTTAAAATTGACAAAGCCATTTTCAACCAAGAAGGTCAGTATTAAGTTAATCAGTAATGATTGAAATTCACCAATTTGGTAATTAATAAACAACCTTGTCATCAAAAAAGAAACCACTGTGGCACCACTGATGCAGGTCAGTTATTTTAAGTACTCACTTGTTGCAATGAGAAAATTGTTTAGATCATAAAAAATGCCAAAATCACTGGAAGCTTAATTGGAAGTATTATAATAAGTTCAGTTCTGGAGAACTTTGCAGTAAAAATAAAAGCTTTGACTTAGGATCATTGCAACAACATGCTGCAAATATTTTCATTTTATGTTCTCCATTATTTTGGCATCTTCTACCAAAAATTCGTCAGATGGGCAAAAATATTAATTATAGCAGTCTACAAAAAATGTTTAGCTAAGTGTACGAGTTGTAAGTTTGCCAAAACAGTTACAGAATCGACATCAAACTAGAAGGCTATTGTCTAGAGCGGTTGTCTCGTAAAAGCCTCGAGTAGTCCCAACGAAGGAAAATCACACCACGGGATTACCGTTGAAGTTGCGCAGTAGCTTAGTTCTGTCGCCACTGGGCTCTGTAGCCACGCCTCGCGCAAGTTTTAGTCACGTGGTGGGCTTTTGTTTAGTTGAAACTACTCTATCTACGTGCCAATGCTAGAACTTTTGGCCACACTGTCGATCAAGTAAGCATCTATTATACAGGATTGGTATTACTGAGATCCCAAGCTGCAGAAGTTATTAGCCATAAAAACGTGGTCGTTATCAGAGATATTTTACCTTTTAATACCCCTTGTTTACAACCAAAATTGTGATCTATTCAGGACTCACGGAACCACAAGAGTTAGTTACTATGAGGAGGTAGCACAATCTTCTTCTACCTAATCTGAAACTTCTATCACTGAGAGCTAAATTCGTGACTATTATTATAATACCGGTGAGTGCTGACACATTTCTCATCAAAAATTGTCAACTAGGGCTTAGATATTTACAGAAAATAATTTTCTTATACCGAATTCACACTGTAAAAAAAGCACCAAATATTTTGACAAAAATTTTGATAAAACTGGTTTTTACAGTGTGCTCGGCTATATTTACGAAGTTTTTATAAAAACTGTATTTATGGGATTATGCGTCTGCACGTAAATATTTTGACGTGACGTCACATTAATAGAAACGATTCTATTTATTTTTATGAAAAGACGAGTTCCATTGGTTGTTGATTGGAGCGTGCGCCTTGTTCTGTTGTCTGGTAGCAGATTTTTTGTACTTAAATGCATTTCTTGGACCTTGGAGTTATGCAACCCATTTTACAATCAGTAATTTTTTTTTTACCAAATTATTACAGTGTGGTATACCCAAATAACGCCAAGTTTTTATAAAAATTTTCATGATTATATTTTAGGAATTTTTATGAAAAAAATACAATGTGGGACTGGCTTTACGCTAAAAACATTTCACATATTCCTCTGTGGGCAAAGGAATAATATTACCTAGGATTCAAGGGCAGTAGTATTTTTACCCATTGTTATAAAGTTTCTCAGCAATAAATGTAATAATTAACCATACTTGTATTTTATTTTCTACAATATTTTCTTTAATACTCTGTGGCCTATTCAACTATTAAATTATTAAATAGGGTAGATCCTTTTACAAAAAGTTTTCTCTTTCAGAACATTTGAATATTAAAGATTTTTTTTTAGTTCGATTCCGATACTTTTCTTTACATTCGATAAATGGAAAAGTAATAAAAGGAAATATTTAAATTAAAAACAGTTTTATTGGTATTACATCGAATAGTTAAATAGCGACTTACGTAATAAATTATTTTATGACGAACAAAATATTTTATATAAAGCATTGATGAAATTACTTAAAAGTTTCACAAAACCAAAGTTTTGTGAAACTTTGAAAAAAGTTAAATAACTAGGCATTCAAACATTGAAAGCTGGAATAATAAACATATGAAAATAAAATATATTTTTTCTACTCCCATATGTGAAACTAAGCATTTCGTCATCACTTACTCGTTACGAAAATAGCATTTTCGTCTCTAGTGAGAAAAAGTGTTATTACAAGCAGATGTTATTTACAACATGAGGTGAAACCAGTTTTTTTGTGGTCGGTTCACATTTTAGTAAAAAGAATTATTTTTTTAAAATGTACTAATTATCGTCGTAGAAAAAATAGCATTTACGACTCGAGATGAAATCCGTTTTTTTCGTTCGAAAGATTAATTCACTCGCCCCTACGGGGCTTGTGAATTAAATTCTATCTCACGAAAAAAACGTATGTTTCATCTCATGTTGTAAAAAATACTATTATCATAATAGAATTTTTTAATTTCATTAAATTTTCATTATTATTAGAATAAATCCAAAACAAGTATCAAAAGCTTAAAATTAATTAAAAAATAGAAATGACTATACAAATTAGCTCTTAGTTAATAAAAATAAACGAAGGCGTACTAGTTTGTGTCCTAGAGCTAAACTAAACCTCATTTTCATAAAGCTACAAGCGACATTAAACTAGAGCGCCATTCGGAAACTCCCTCTACTGCTTTAAGTTAATTTCCATTAACCAGGAGATCATAAAATTAGGTTTAAAACTTATTTATCTGTCGAATTAAACGCACAAATCGCAAAAGGAATAAGTTTATACGACATTCACAATCCATCATTTCATTCTGTTAGAAACCAGTTCGAAAACGAACAACATTATTTTAGGTTTTTAGTGGTAAATGTATTGATCAAAACTGTAGGAATTTAGTTTAATTGTCGATATTTTATCTACATACATGAAGCACGGAAATTAGAGAAAGTTATAATGTAAATAAAGTTTTTGTACGAGGGATGTTCGGAAAGAATCCGCCGCTTTCACAAAAGGAAAACTAATTTAAGAAATAAAACGTCGTTTTGCTTCCCTTTGTACCCAGTACCTCTCGTCAAAAGCTGTGACTGGTTTGTCCACAAAACTTTCATTTTTCCGAGCTGCGTTAGCACTGTTCTTCGCTAGAGAGAAATTTATTACAGCGACTATATTGTAAGCATAACATAGTAAGGCCCATCAAAACGTAGTAAAGCCCACCAAATCGTAGTAAGGCCGACCATAACGTAGTAAGGCCCATCAAAACGTAGTAAGGATCACCAAATCGTAGTAAGGCCGACCATAACGTACTAATAAGGCTCACCAAAACGTAGTAAGGCCCACCAAAACGTAGTAAGGCCCGCCAAAACGTAGTAAGGCCCACCAAAACGTAGTAAGGCCCACCAAAACGTAGTAAGGTCCGCCAAAACGTAGTAAGGCCCACCAAAACATAGTAAAGCCCACCAAAACATAGTAAGGCCCACCAAAACGTAGTAAGGCCCACCAAAACGTAGTAAGGTCCACCAAAACGTTGTTCTCATAGTCTATATTTTTCACAATGTCATGTTCATTATCCGATAGAGGTTAAATAATAAGACAAGATTTACATAAAGTCAAAAAAGTCCTCACTTGCGCTAATGTCATACAGAAGAAAATTGAAATTTAAAACAAAGAGAGAAATAATTTTTTTGCTAGTTTTGATGCAAATATTGAGGTCACCCTCTCTCGCGTGCTATTTTCAGTTTATTAAAAGAATTTTTTGCTGGATCATTTTGTTTTTATCCAAATTGAATAAAAAATGTAATGAAATTAGTTTGAATTAGCATTGCAAGGGGGTTTTGTGAAAAAATTTGTAAAATTACCGTTAATAGCGTGTTGAAAAAAGAAATACTCATCGTAGGATTGATTGAGTTATTTTACTGTGGTAATCGTTATTTTGGTAGTAATTACCAGTAGAGTTCACTACCTGCAAGTCCAAACCAAAAGATAATTGCATTATTTTTGGGTATTTTCACAAAATACATTTATTTTCGGATATCATTCTGTTCTAATAAGTTACAAGTTAAAACATAATGTAATTTTTAATCTTTTTTCTAAATAACATCTTTATACATTTCTACAAATGAGACTGATTTTATCGAAGCGTTTTAAGCAAGCCTTAGACGACACTAATTTTAGCATAGAATTTATCACTGAATTAGAGGATTTTCCGAAAGATTTTCAAAAGCAAGAACTTTCCCCATCTTACACCACGGAAAATAGCCCAGATATACAGGGCGGTCTTTTTTATTATGCCCACTATTGCGATCTCTAAACGGCAACAGCTACAAGGTTAATTACTAGAAACCAGTTACACATTCTCTAAGAATTTAAAAACAAAATTGCCATAGCTTACCTGGTTTCTGAAATATCTTAAAAAATTGAGAATTTGCATTTTCTTGTTTATTCTATAATAGCTCTTTTGTTATTTAATGTATTGATTTGAAATTTGGTATACGTTTCCATAACTTGACACATGCTACAAATTCGACGCGTAAACTTTTTCCAAGCCTACTAGATGTCTGTGTTTTAATAGACTACTTATGATTTTTTCTAGACGCCACGTTGGATTTTAGCATAAATAAATTGCATTTTTTAATATAATTTATTATCTATACAAGGTGGTTGATTTTTTACTGTCCAGCTAATAGCTGCTGAAATATTGAAGATACCAAAAAAATTAAATTAGAAACTTTCCAAACAACACCTCATCTACAAAATAGCGCAAATAATTTTTTTCCATGGTCTACTTGTTTTCCGGAAAAATATATACCTAACTCTTGTTTTTTAAATAGAACACCCTGCATATTTTTACAGAATCGTATTTTAAATCAATTTGTCTTTACAACGGTGTATCACAAGTACCCATTTTGCTTTCTAATAATTATGCCTAATATTTCAGAAAAGGGACAATATGAGGGTTGTAGTAACTCTTGATTAACATTAATTTCTTTACTTATTAACAAACTAAGAAAGGACCCCGCACAATTCTTATGGGAAATGGCTCTCGGTGAATTTTCCTAAAAATTTAGTATATTGTAGTATTTGACCTACTGAACAAAAGTCTCCATGGCCACGAAGCCCTAAACCTAATATTGTTCGTGTTGTGGAGGCTTAAACTACTGATAATCTTGTCACACATAATACGTATAAGAAACGGCCCTCGGTGAATTTTCCTAAAAATTTAGTAGGTATGTTGTGGTGTTTGACCTACTGAACAAAAGTCTCCATGGCCACAAAGCCCTAAACCTAATATTTTTCGTGTTGCGGAGGTTTCAAGTGCCGAATAATGTTGTCACACACAACTGTGATTTTTTGAATTTTATTTTAAAAATTCAAGTTCGGTTGCCTCGCTGCTTTACATATTTAATCGGAGACACATGGAATTTTCTTCAATATCCGTTAATTCTCTTTCAATACCCTGATTGCGATTCAAACATACTCTTGTGTCATTTTCTAAATATAGGTTTGGAAGATTATTATCTTCACGCCTTTTTATTGCAATATCCAGTCTATTATCAATGTCGTCTATTCCAGGCATTCTTACTAAAACATTACAAAGATAACAATTATATCAAACTTTTCCAGCCATAATTAAATCCAACCACAGGTGTGTGACAACATTATTCAGCACTTGAAGCCTCCGCAACACGAAAAATATTGGGTTTAGGGCTTTGTGGCCATGGAGACTTTTGTTCGGTAGGTCAAACACCATAACGTACTAAATTTTTAGAAAAATTTACCGAGGGCCATTTCTTATAAGAATTGTGTGAATGTGATCGTTATGTATAAAATTCAAAAAATCACAATTGTGTGTGACAAGATTATCAGTACTTTCAGTATCCACAACACGAACACTATTAGGTTTAGGGCTTTGTGGCCATGGAGACTTTTGTTCGGTAGGTCAAATACTACAACATACTAAATTGTTAGAAAAATTCACCGAGGGCCATTTCCCATAAGAATTGTGCGGAGTCCTTTCGGAACAAACTTTAACACGTAATGTATTATTTATAATGATTGTTCAGATTGTCCACCATGGAATTCAACATTTTTTGGCCTCCTTTGACTATTTTCTGCAACACTCATCCTGTTATTTTTTTAAATATTGGGCATAATTTAGAAAGCAAAATGGCACTTGTGATATATCGTTGTAAAGAGAAATTGATTTAAAAGACGATTCTGTAAAAATATACAGGGTGTTCTATTTAAAAAACCAAAGTTGCATATTTTTTCGGAAAACAAGTAGGCCATGAAAAAAAATTGTTTGCGCTATTTTGTAGATGAAGTGTTGTTTGAAAAGTTTCTAATTTCACTTTTTTGTGTATCTTCAATATTTCAGCAGATATTAGCTGGACAGTAAAAAACCAACCACCCTGTATATTATTGATTCTAAAACTCAATCAATTGTTTTTGCATTTAATAAAAATAATATGGAGTGCGCCGCCGTCTTTTAAAACATAGATTACACATCGCTGAAATCAGAACAAAAAATGCAATACAGGGTTATTCAAATTCGAGGGCCAACATGGGGATCTCGGAAACTGTAAGAGATACAAAGTTGGTTAAATGGAGACAAAGTTGCGCAGTTGGATTTCCATTAGGTTCCTAGATTTCTGGAAAAATTCGAAATTTCGGAAAATCTTATTTATTTTTTTCTGAAGTTGTTTTTAAAGATAGCAGAAAACTAAAACACATTTTCATTGCACCTTTTTTGTCTCTACAACATAGCAATTTTAGATTTTCGAAACAACGTTTTGTTTTTAAAATTACCATCATCAACTCAAAAATTTTAAATACGGACCTACATTTTTTATTTTATTTTTGAATTTAACTTTTTGTTATAAATGCAATGACTTGTCAAAAACATTTTTTAATATTTATTATTTTTGGTTGATGATGGTAATTCAAAACCGAAACGTTGTTCTGAAAATCTAAAATTGCCATCTTGTAAAAACAAGAAAGGTGCAATGAAAATGTGTGTTTAGTTTTTTGATATCTTTGACAACAACTTCAGAAAAGAATAAATAACCTTTTCCAAAATTTCGATTTTTTCCAGAAATCTCGGGACCTAAAAAAATTTTTTTGATTTTCTTTCTTTAATATTATTCGCTATCTAATTACGCAATATTTCCCCCATTTAACCAATTTTTATCAATTACAGTTTTCGAGATCCCCATGTTGGCCCTTGAATTTAAATAACCCTGTATATTGATGGCCAAATTCAATACGGCGACTATAAGAAAATGAAAAGTCGGTATTAAAATACAAACATCAAGTAGGCTTAGAAAAAATTGCATGCATTAAATCGATAGTGCGTGTAAACAAAAGTTTTAGTTATTGCATTCCGAGTACCAGGATACAATTCTATTAACAATTATTATTAAACGGCTTTGGCAAAATTTTCGAATTTTTTATAGTTCTTGAAATTTATAATAAAACTTGAGTAATGACCTTAAAAATAATGGTATAAAAGGAGACTTCTAGACAAGTCGATTCCAAATTAGTTGAGAATGAAAATCATTGTTCTACTAGGTATTTTGCTCTTCGCTGTAGTTGCTGTATCTGCTGCGAAAGATGGAGGTCAGTTGATTGATACATATTTATTCAATTCTATCACACCGTGAAAAAATTGTGCGTATATCAATCCGTGGGGTTGCCGGCGACCCAAGTTTAAATAATGATTTTAGGCCAATATAATCTATAATGCAATTATTAATTTTTTTTATACATTTCCCGAACTTTACTAATATGTACAACAAAACAAAATTCCAGACAAAAATTGGAAATAAAGGACCTTAGAAAATAAAATAAAATATAGAGAAATTTGTTGTAAATTGTAAACTCTATAAATGTAAACAAAATTGCATATTTCGAAGTTAATATATATGTATATATATTGTTAGAGAAGAACAAAGAAAAATTCCACGGTGCAACTCTATGACACTAATATCAAATTATATAAATAAATATTTAATGCAACCAAACTACAGGTGTGTAAACTGATACTAAATACTCAAGAGTGAAGGTAGATAGTAATGCCAATGCCTTTTTGACATTGGTGCATGTTTAAGCCGAATTTTATATAGAACCGGGTCGCCGGCGACCTCACGGTAGTATTCTAGGGTTAATAGTTTAAATTTATTAATTTTTTTTCAGAGCGAGGCGGTAAATGCGTCCTGTTCCCGAATCTAATAGGCGTTTGCGGAATAGGACATTGCAATAAACCATCAGTTGTATTATTAATTTATTACCTACTAGCAGGACCCGTGGGCTACGCCACACGCCTTTTAATTTAGCGGCCCCTTAGTTTGCAAAACCCTTGGCAAAACCTATCAAATTTTAATTAGGTATATATGAGCCCAACATACTCTACAATGTAACAATAAATCGCTATTGTGAAATTTGTGGGCATACGAATGTATGATAATAATATGTAGAAGCAAAAAAAGGCCGCTATGATGTCTATTAAGAAAAAGGTGGAAGCAGGTGCTTTTTATCGTGCACCACCAATGACGGCACCTCCACCACCGTTTCATCAGAACCGTTACCTCAGGAAACCCTCTACAACCACCTGCTTTAATTTTAAGTACCCCGCCGCCTTAGGGACCTCTATAACCCCCCGCTTTAATTTAAATTGGGAGGCACGTGCACCACTAATGTAAACATTGCCGCCACCAAGCTCACCAAAATCCCCGCTTCAAGGCACCCTACAACCACTTGCTTTATTTTAATTGGGAGGCACATCCACAACCAACGACAGCACTTCCGCCACCGGAATCACCAGAATACCCTCAGGGCACCCTACAACCAGCCGCTTTTATTTCATTTGAAAAATACGTGCACACCACTAACGCCAGCACCACCGCCACCGATATCACCAGAACGCCGCCTCAAGGACCCCTACAACTACCTGCTTAAATTTCAATCGGGAGGCAAGTGCATCACTAAAGTCAGCCCTATATCGCCACCGTGAACAACAGAACTGCCGCCCCAAAAACCCTTACAACCACCCGCTTTAATTTCAATTGGCACGTGCATCACTAAAGTCAGCATCGCGGCCACCGATATCACCAGAATCACCGCCTCAGGAACCCCTACAACCAACCACTTGCATTCAGAGTACAAGTGTACAATTCTATTAACAATTAAACTACTTTGGAAAAATTTTCGAGTTCTTTATAGTTCTTGAAATTTATAATAAAACTTGAGTAATGACCATAAAAAATAATGGTATAAAAGGAGACTTCTAGACAACTCGATTCCAAATTAGTTGAGAATGAAAATCATTGTTCTACTAGGTATTTTACTCTTCGCTGTAGTTGCTGTATCTGCTGCGAAAGATGGAGGTCAGTTGATTGATACATATTTATTGAATTCTATTAAGCGAATTAATAATCTAAATTTATTAATTTTTTTTCAGAGGAAGGCGGTAAGTGCGTCCAGATCCCGGACCGAATAGGCATTTGCACCAAAGGACCTTGCAAAAATCCAGCAGTTTTACTACTCCCTTTCAAAGCTGGTTGCAAAAAAGGGCTATCATGTTGTTTTGACAACTAAATGTTGCATAAGTTGATGTATAGAGAAAATTATATTGAATTTCGCACAACCACGAACAAAATTATGTTTAGTAGGGGAGACCGCGGACAATTGAAACAAGGGACAATTGAAACAGTCGTCATAATGAGCGGAATTTGGGGTTAAATTAGTACGCAAATGTGTCATTAGAACAGTATTTACATACTCCTTAGACTGACCTTAGCGATAGAATTAGCGATTGCAATTAAGCAATATCGTTTTATTATTAATAAAGTGTTTTAGTACATGCATAGTAAATTTTTCTATTAGTGCAAAAAAAGTGACTGTAAAATAAAATCAATAAGTATCCACCTTCAACCATTTTTATTTTGTTATTTGATGTATTGTCGTTAGTTCAAGTAGTTCAAATTATTACTGTAATATGAGATTAAGAAAGTATTTGAATGTTTGTATAAAAATGTGCTTTGGGGACAATTGAAACAAACCACGATGGGGACAATTGAAACATGTTATACAAGGGGAACGTGATTAAAAAAAAGAAATTTAGGAAAAGTCTTATGATAGGAAGCAAAATACCAGCCAAATAATACTAAACATAATCAACGCATGCAGAGTGATACAGAGTGATACAGAGGAGCACAAATATTTTTGTTTAGTTTGTTTCGCACCATATAGCTGTATAATAGCCGTCGGAGAAAGGGGTGGATTGTAAAAAATGATGTTATGATATGTGCACTCGTCCAGAAGAATTATATTTGTCACAATTGTTGGCCAGAGTAATGTTTGAACTATAAAATCACCTAATGTAAATTCGTTTCAATTGCCCCAGATAGATGTTTCAACCGTCCCAGCCACGGGGACGAATGAAACATTTCGACCACCTCAACTGATTTTGAAATATCTTTTTTGTATATTATTACAAATTAACGAAATGATATAAATAGAAACTAGAAAGACTAAAGTGCCTATAGCACACATTAAATTTTTGAAAATCATGATAGCAGCGGAGAAAAATGAAAAACAATTTAAAATGTTTCAATTGTCCCCGGTCTCCCCTACCGATTGTAAATGTGCTATACATGTAAAGAAATAACTAATAAATATTAATTTTATAAACCAGTTGAACTTAATTTGGGATTCGGATTATAATAATACTAGCAGGACCCGTGGGCTACGCCACACGCCTTTTAATTTAGCGGCTCCTTAGTTTGCAAAACCCTTGGCAAAACCTATCAAATCTTAATTAGGTATATAGTATGAGCCCAACATACTCTACAATGTAACAATAAATCGATATTGTGAAATTTGTGGGCATACGAATGTATGATAATAATATGTAGAAGCAAAAAAAGGCCGCTATGATGTCTGTTAAGAAAAAGGTGGAAGCAGGTGCTTTTTTATCGTGCACCACCAATGACGGCACCTTCACCACCGTTTCATCAGAACCGTTACCTCAGGAAACCCTCTACAACCACCTGGTTTAATTTTAAGTAGCACCGGCGCCGTAGGGACCTCTATAACTCCTCGCTTTAATTAAAATTGGGAGGCACGTGCACCACTAATGTAAACATTGCCGCCACCAAGCTCACCAAAATCCCCGCTTCAGGGCACCCTACAACCACCCGCTTTATTTTAATTGGGAGGCACATCCACCACCAACGACAGCACTTTCGCCACCGGAATCACCAGAACCCTCAGGGCACCCTACAACCACCCGTTTTTATTTCATTTGAAAAATACGTGCACACCACTAACGTCAGCACCACCGCTACCGATATCACCAGAACGCCGCCCCAAGGACCCCTACAACCACCTGCTTAAATTTCAATTGGGAGGCAAGTGCATCACTAAAGTCAGCACTATATCGCCACTGAGAACAACAGAACTGCCGCCCCAAAAACCCTTACAACCACCCGCTTTAATTTCAATTGTGAAGCACGTGCATCACTAAAGTCAGCATCACCGCCACCGAGTACACCAGAAACGCCGTCTTAGAGACTCCTACAACCACCCGCTTTAATTTCATTTGGAAGACACGTGTACCACTAACGACAGCACCGCCCCCCTGTATTACCAATACCGCCTCCTCCGTGACCCCCACAACCACCCGCTTCAATTTCAAATGTGAAGCAGTACATTTCTTCGCGAATTTGTTAGAGTAGATTTTTAAAAGTAAAATTTGAAATATTAATTTTTATGTGTCAATAAATTATAGCATTTAACTAACTTGAAACCATAAAGGAACGCATTCAAAATTGATTTATAGTTCATGGTACATTTCTGTATAACGTAGTTTTAAATTTTAGTTTTTGAGAGTTCTCTCACATTTTTGCTAATTTCTAAGCCCCCAGTTGACATATCGTAATCATACCTAGCCTATGTTACTCCCAAAAGTACGGTCTATATGTGAAAGAAAAAATTATTAAAATTGGTTCGGTGGTTCGCGAGATCTTAAGTAACGCACATACATACATACATACATACATACATACATACAAACATCTTACTTTATATATTAGTATATATGTAGATGTACATGTACAGATCGCCATTATTGACCACAGACTCCCAGAATCTTAGTAATATACAAATGAACCTTCTTAGTGCATACAATGGCAGTGTAAAGAAACAAATTTTTAACGTTATTGTATGAGTAGCTAAAATTCAGGTTCATAGATAAAAGAAATTACTTGAGATATTTAAAAATTGATATAAGTCACCAAGAGCGGTATTAGCTCCACCGGAATTGGTTCCAATTTCCAAAATTGGAATTAAGCGTAGAACAAAATTACGGCGTGATAAAAATCTGTTTGACTCACGTTGAAATTTGTATTTAATGCAAACTATCAGAATTTGTACAGGGTTTTGTACAAATTTTAATGGATGGCTACAACAGTTCTCTCAGAGCTGCATCTCTTAAAAAATTCTTACATATTGATTCATTTAATTGTATCAATACAGACCACACTTGTATTTTTTAAATGGAACACTCTGTATATTTGTACATATTCGGATTCCCCTTTGAAAACGAATGTAGTAATGTGTGGATTAATCAATGGGTATACCATGGATTTGAACCAAGATACAGCGAATTTTATGAAAAAAACAGTAATGAATTAACATTAATTTAGCTAAGCCAGAGGTAATGTATGGCAATTTTCTTTTTAAATTCTTATAGGACATTAAATTGTGCAACTTTACTCTAATTTAATTCGTAATAATTTAACCTAAATATGGCCCATGTCTCTATGAAACAATAAAATTATTAAAAAGAAATAAAAGCAAATTGATTACAAAAGTTTTAATTATTGCATTCAAAGTACAAGGGTACAATTCTATTAACAATTAAACTGATTGGAAAAATTTTCGAGTTTTTTATAGTTCTTGAAATTTATAATAAAACTTGAGTAATGACCTTAAAACATAATGGTATAAAAGGAGATTTCTTGACAAGTCGATTCCAAATTAGTTGAGAATGAAAATCATTGTTCTACTAGGTATTTTGCTCTTCACTGTAGTTGCTGTATCTGCTGCGAAAGATGGAGGTCAGTTGATTGATACATCATATTTATTGAATTCTATTAAGCGAATTAATAATCTAAATTTATTAATTTTTTTTCAGAGGAAGGCGGTAAGTGCGTCCAGATCCCGGACCGAATAGGTATTTGTACATATGAACCTTGCAAAAAACCAGTTATACTACCCCCTCTCAAAGTTAGTTGCAAAAAAGGACTAAGGTGTTGTTTTGACAACTAAATGTTGCATAAGTTGATGTATAGAGAAAATTATATTGAATTTCGCACAACCACGAACAAAATTATGTTTGGTACCGATTGTAAATGTGCTATTCATGTAAAGAAATAAATAATAAATATTAATTTTAAAAACCAGTTGAACTTAATTTGGGATTCCGATTATAATAATATGTAGATGTACAGATGGCCACTGACCACAAACTCCCAGAATCTTAGTAATATACAAATGGACCTTCTTAGTGCATTACAATGGCAGTCTAAAGAAACTAATTTTTAACGTTATTGTATTTGTAGCTAAAATTCAGGTTCATAGATAAAAGAAATTACTTGAGATTTTTAAAAGTTGATATAAGTCACCAAGAGCGGTATTAGCTCTACAGGAATTGGTTGCAATTTCCAAAATTGGGATTAAACGTAAAGCAAAAATCACGGCGTGATAAAAATCTGTTTGACTCACATTGAAATTTGTATTTAATGCAAACTATCAGAATATGTACAGCGTTTTGTCCAAATTTTAATGCATGGCTACAACAGTTCTCTCAGAGCTGCATCTCTTAAAAAGATTCTTACATATTGATTCATTTAATTGTATCAATACAGACCACACTTGTATTTTTTAAACGGAACACCCTGTATATTTCTACATATTTGAATTCCCCTTTAAAAACGAATGTGGTAATATATATGGATTAATCAATGGGTCTACTATGGATCTGAACCAAAAGATACAGCGAATTTTATGAAAAAAACAGTAATGAATTAACATTTTTAGCTAAGCCAGAGGAATGTATGGCAATTTTCTTTTTAAATTCTTATAGGACATTAAATT
Organism: Malthinus seriepunctatus; assembly: GCA_963924605.1. Taxonomy (NCBI): domain Eukaryota; kingdom Metazoa; phylum Arthropoda; class Insecta; order Coleoptera; family Cantharidae; genus Malthinus; species Malthinus seriepunctatus. The sequence continues at coordinate 96,498,371 of OZ004600.1, forward strand.
GTGCAACTTTACTCTAATTTAATTCTTAATAATTTAACCTAAATTATTGTCTCTATGAAACAATAAAATTATTAAAAAGAAATAAAAGCAAATTGATTATAAAAGTTTTAATTATTCCATTCAGAGTACAAGCACAGTATACTTATTTGCTACGCATACAGTAGTGACAACCCCATGGTTACCATTGTATTTCTTGTCGCCAAAATCAGTGACCTTGAACACCGTCCGTCATTTTTAGGATAGTATGAAGTATATAAGCGCGCATAAATTCAAAATTATTTTTATAGGTTCTGTCAGCTGTCACTGCTATTTTTAATTCTATTTGTAAAGGGTAGCATAAATAAGTATCTGAATGTATTAAAATCATGTTTCATTAGTACACCTTCCGTTTCGGCTTTTGATGCAAATAAAAAATATAATAATAACGTGCACATTCGATTTGTCATTCATGCTCGTTCATGCTGACATAAAATTTATATAAAATAGTTGCCTGATTTCTTTTATCATAGGTGACTATATTGAATGTGCACTGTATTCAACAATAACCCGCCATTTAACGCATAGTACAAATTCACGCATGCGCAAAACAATATTAGCGACACAATTTTTGCACGTTGGCACTACTGGGTACAAGGGTACAATTCTATTAACAATTAAACTGCTTTGGAAAAATTTTCGAGTTTTTTATAGTTCTTGAAATTTATAATAAAACTTGAGTAATGACCTTCAAAAATAATGGTATAAAAGGAGATTTCTTGACAAATCGATTCCAAATTAGTTGAGAATGAAAATCATTGTTCTACTAGGTATTTTACTCTTCGCTGTAGTTGCTGTTTCTGCTGCGAAAGATGGAGGTCAGTTGATTGATACAGATTTATTGAATTCTGTTAAGCGAATTAATAATCTAAATTTATTAATTTTTTTTCAGAGGAAGGCGGTAAGTGCGTCCAGTTCCCGAACTTTATAGGCATTTGCACAATGGGACCTTGCAAAAAACCAGTTTTGCTACTCCCTCTCAAAGCTGGTTGCAAAAAAGGACTAATGTGTTGTTTTGACAACTAAATGTTGCATAAGTTGATGTATAGAGAAAATTATATTGAATTTCGCACAACCACGAACAAAATTATGTTTGGTACCGATTGTAAATGTGCTATTCATGTAAAGAAATAAGTAATAAATATTAATATTATAAACCAGTTGAACTTAATTTGGGATTCCGATTATAATAATAGGTACATGTACAGATCGCCACTGACCACAGACTCTCAGAATCGTAGTAATATACAAAAATGGACCTTCTTAGTGCATACAATGGCAGTCTAAAGAAACAAATTTTTAACGTTATTGTCTGAGTAGCTAAAATTCAGGTTCATAGATAAAAGAAATTACTTGAGATTTTAAAAAAATGGTATAAGTGGCCAAGAGCGGTATTAGCTCCACCGGAATTGGTTCCAAGTTCCAAAATTGGGATTAAACGTAGAGCAAAAATCACGGCGTGATAAATATCTGTTTGACTCATATTGAAATTTGTATTTAATGCAAACTATCAGAATATGTACAGGGTTTTGTACAAATTTTAATGCATGGCTACAACAGTTGTCTTAGAGTTGCATCTCTTAAAAAGATTCTTACATTATTACTCCCTATACATGTAGTATTGAATACGAATTGAAAACGTTTTGAGTTTTGAAAACCGCATGTATACACTTTAAACACGCGTATTCAATACCTCGATCCAATCCCACAAAATATGGGATCGTATCGAAATTTGAAGTGAAAATTGCCATGTATTCGCTTAGAAGCGATGGAATACTCCCAACCCTTGCGAGTTGTTCTGTTAGTTAACAAACTCGCTTCGTTTAGTGCCAATCTTCATCTTCAAACTCATTTTTAACAAAAACTATTCAATCCTGACATTTCCAGACAAACATGACATTTCCATGTATACGCTTTAGTAAGTTTTGAGTCAAAACTCAAATCCGTATTCAATACTGCATGTATTCGTGGTATATGATTCATTTAAAGGGGGTGTAAACCAAAAAAACTTTTTTTCGTAGAAATATGCTAAAAAATATCTTAAGAACAACGGTGAAAACCGCACATCTTTAGCCCAAATATTAAGAGCAAGATTCACCGATGCTCAGAAGCCTGACTAAATTGCCACGTTGTTTGTAGAGATATCGTTTTCAAATTTGGCATACGTATTTAAGGCAGTATTATCTAGGCTTGTTCGATTTATTTTTTTTATAACCTCATTAATTAAAGAGTAATTAATAAGAGAAGATTAAAAAATGACTAATTAAAAAAACTAAAACGTCAGAGCGTAGATCACAAATAAACATATATAAATCCCAAATTTGACTTTCAAATTATTTATAATAACTTCACAATTTTGTCAGAGCGATATGCAAAAATTTTAGTTCTCTGGAGTACCCTAGATGGGGCTTGCGTTAGTTGAATAGTGAAAGAGGGATTTTACCAATTTCGGAGGCGGGGCGTAATATTTGAATACCGATATTTTGAGAAATTTTAAAACAGGTATATTGGAAGGTTTATTGCTCAAAAGGAAAAATGTTTGAAGATAAACAAAACTGTTTCACTGTTTGAGTACTTATTTATAAAATAAAATTTTTTTAAATATTTTGAAAGTAACTTTTGTATAGTATTTTGTATCATTAGCACCTAGAATAGCAGCTTTACCTTGTTAAAGTCACTTTAAGAGTAATTAGAATCTATTGAAATCATAAATAAAAACACATAGGTAATCGAAAACCAAAAAAAATTAATAAGTACCTAAACTAATCAAAATTTTAATTAATTAATTAATTATGAAAAAAAATTCTAATTTTTTAACTAAAACGTCCGTCTGTCTGTAACTCTGTGGAGGAAAATCTACTGAACCGATTTTGATGTTTGATTTTATCCACTTTAAAATTATTTCATCGACAAACTAAGCTTTTATAAGAAATGTATAAAGGGTGTCCAAAAATAAGGTTATTATTTTGGGCGCATATTTGCAAATTTGGGCCACATTTATTTCACTTAGCTATAAGATAGTACAAACCAGAACTTTTAGTTGCTTTTAAGATGTGCAGTATCAAAAGTGTATACGTAAATTTTACATTTGAACCTATGCAATGCACGTCATGCACATTTGCACATCTATGTTACTTCGAATGTCGTCTCCCTTCCCGTGGCGCGCATTTGAACTGAAAGTTCTCATTTGTTTACCTGTACATGATGTGTGGCCCAAATGAAAAACAAAATTTTAATATTTTCCTTATAACTTGGCCTGTAATTATTATTGTAAAAATTTCAAAAATGAATTATGTAGCCAAAATATAGAGCTTTCGTCCTAATCAAGTCGATTTTCAAAATTGTTTAAAAAATGCCGGCATTTGAGGTCAAAGTAGGTCAAAATTTTGAAATGGATTTTCTCCAAAACTGGTCGGGCCGATATACATATACATATTTGAATATGTTATCGAAAACGCAATTCTCAAAACATAAATTTTGATCAAAATCGCTCGAACCGTTTAGGAGTTATGATATTTTGAATGTCAAAACTTCAAAAATCTCTAATTTCTTTTGTAATAGAACTAAAAACTTGAAAATTTATATATTTATAAATCCTATAAATATCTATTATTTGACACTATACTTTAGGTAAACAAAACGCTTCCAGTTAAACCGATAATTAGAATACATAATATCAAAATTTTTAGGAACATCCTGCATATTTTTAAATATTTTGACAACTCGTAAAATTAGCTGTTACACGATACAAAAAACTTTATATTTTGACTTCTGGTTTAATCGGAAATGGGATTAAATTTTTTTAAATATTCTGAAAGCTCGTAAAATTACCTTTTTAAAGATATCAAATTAAGTTTTAATTAAGAAAAATATAAAATTACAAGATTTGACGGGCGGGAAAAAGTTCCTCGTATGGCCACATCCGTTGTTTTTTAAATAAATTTCCAACGGTCTTAATTAAAGGAAATTAATATTTATACCTCATGTGTTTATCATTTTTAAATTTAAAAAATATTTCGTTCTATGTAAATTTATTTACTATACACGTTCAAATTGCCACATGTTTAAAACCCTCTAAGCAGGTAAACTGTACCAAAAATGCAAAGGTTGGCTTTAATAACATCTATCTTTTTTCTTTTTGAAATAAGAGATACTTTAAGATCCGCCTTCCATCTCACACCCTCTTGTACCGTTATTGTCGAAAAGACCTGAGTAGTTAGGTGAATCTTCCTCTTAAAACGTTTCAAACGTGTGACGTCAGACAGACAAATACATGCAACCAGCAAGCGCATAGCTGACATTGAACTGAAGTTGACAATTTTGTTTATATGAAATTAGTCTACAAGCACAGTATACTTATTTGCTTCGCATACAGTAGTGACAACGCCATGGTTACCATTGTATTTCATGTCGCCAAAATCAGTGACCTTGAACACCGTCCGCCATTAATCGGATAGTATGAAGTATATAAGCGCGCGTAAATTCAAAATTATTTTTATAGGTTCTGTCAGCTGTCACTGTTATTTTTATATCTATTTGTAAAGGGTAGCATAAATAAGTATCTGAATGTATTGAAATCATGTTTCATTAGTACAAGGTACCTTCCGTTTCGGTTTTTGATGCAAATAAAAAATATTTAATTTATAAAAAATATAATAATAACGTGCACATTCGATTTGTCATTCATGCTCGTTCATGCTGACATAAAATTTATAAAAAATAGTTGCCTGGTTTCCTTTATCATAGGTGACTATATTGAATGTGCACTGTATTCAACAATAACCCGCCATTTAACGGATAGTACAAATTCACGCATGCGCAAAACAATATTAGCGACACAATTTTTGCACGTCGGCACTACTGTATGCGTAGCATATTATTATACTGTGCTACAAGGCTAGCATGCTGCTATGCGACCGATGCATCGATAGCGAATTTCTTCGTGTGACGTAGTGCATTTTTGCTAAAAAACCTTTTATCTTTTGAACGGCTCATCACAGCGAGGTGCGGTTTAAAAATTTGTTCTTAGAATCCCCTGTACTACAACTTTAATTTTTGGTTTACACCCCCTTTAATTGTATCAATACAGACCACACACTTGTATTTCTTAAATGGAACACCCCGTATATTTCTACATATTTGGATTCCCCTTTGAAAACGAATGTGGTAATATGTGGATTAATCAATGGGTCTACCATCATGGATCTGAACCAAAAGATACAGCGAATTTTATAAAAAAAAAAACAGTAATGAATTAACAATCATTTAGCTAAGCCAGAGGTAATGTATGGCAATTTTCTTTTTAAATTCTTATAGGACATTAAATTGTGCAACTTTACTCTAATTTAATTCGTAACAATTTAACCTAAATATGGCCCATGTCTATGAAACAATAAAATTATTAAAAAGAAATAAAAGCAAATTGATTACAAAAGTTTTAATTATTGCATTCAGAGTTCAAGGGTACAATTCTATTAACAATTAAACTGCTTTGGAAAAATTATCGAATTTTTTATAGTTCTTGAAATTTATAATAAAACTTGAGTAATGACCTTCAAAAATAATGGTATAAAAGGAGATTTCTTGACAAGTCGATTCCAAATTAGTTGAGAATGAAAATCATTGTTCTACTAGGTATTTTACTCTTCGCTGCAGTTGCTGTTTCTGCTGCAAACGATGGAGGTTAGTTGATTACTATTTATTAAATTTAAATAAATAATTATTGAATTCTATTAAGCGAATTAATAATCTAAATTTATTAATTTTTTTTTCAGAGGAAGGCGGTAATTGCGTCATGATCCCGGATCGAATAGGCATTTGCACATTTGAAAGTTGCAAAAAACCAGTTGTAAAACTCCCTCTCAAAGTTAGATGCAAAAAAGGACTAAAGTGTTGTTTTGACAACTAAATGTTGCATAAGTTGATGTATAGAGAAACTTATATTGAATTTCGCACAACCACGAACAAAATTATGTTTGGTTCCGATTGTAAATGTGCTATTCATGTAAAGAAATAAGTAATAAATATTAATCTTATAAACCAGTTGAACTTAATTTGGGATTCAGATTATAATAATTTGTAGATGTACAGATCGTCATTGACCACAGACTCCCAGAATCTTAGTAATATACAAATGGGCCTTCTTAGTGCATACAATGGCAAAAAATATTGTTTGTATCACGAGCGCGAAGTGTTTTTAGTGCGCGCTAAAGACTTTTTTCATTCGGCTTCGCCTTTTGAAACATCTCGTAACATCTCGCGCACTAAAAACACTGACTTTCGCGCTCTTGATACAAGAATAACTAAATTGATAATTTATCTAATTTATAATTTTTAATAATTTTTTCAAAATATGTTACATAACAAACGTACATTAATTACAATTTACAAACAATTCTTAATAAATTAATCTAAATCTGGCACGCCTCTATGAAACAATGAAGTTCAATTAAATTCAATAATTAACAATTAAAATGTTTATGCAGAATTTTCTACTGCTTTTTTTATAGTTCTTGCTTGAGTAATTACCTTCAAAAAACCGTATAAAAAGAGACTTCTTGACCAGTCTATATTCCAAATTAGTTGAGAATGAAACTCATTGTTCTACTAGGTATTTTCCTGTGCGTTGTAGTTACAGTTTCTGCTGCGAAAGATGGAGGTAAGTTGACTGATATTTATTCAATTTTATTAAAAGCGATCTAAAAATCGAAATGGATTAATTTTCTTTTCAGAGGAAGGCGGTAAGTGCGTCCAGATGCCGAACCGCGTAGGCAAATGCACAAAACTACAAGATTGCAAAAATTTAGTTGAAGCTCGTCCAGGTTTTATAATACCCTGTCAATCAGAGCTACATTGTTGTTTTGCCAAGTAAATGTTGCATAATTTATGTTTGATAGCAATAATTATTATAAATTTGCTGCTCATGTAAAAAAATAAATAATAAATATTTCTTAAACTTTTTGAAGCTAATTTGGGGTTGGGATAATAATAATAATATGTACCTGCAGTTCGCCACTGACAGGGTGCAACATCAGAATTTGTAAGAGGTATCATAAGACTTTGCAGCCTCGTTAGGCTTTTTATAAGTTTGTCGTGCTGCACTTCTGTAGCAATTTTTGATCACAGAAAAAGTAGGGGATGTAGAATAATTATAGAGTTTGATGATTATTTCTCGTTTTTCAGTTTTTATAATAACCTTTACATGCATAAGAAATCGCGAAATAAGAAATTGAGAAGTTTTACCGACCTTTGGGACAACTTTAATTCCCGCGTTTTCTAGCATTTCCTAGTTTTTTTTTAAGAAAATTATTATACTGATGGATTTTATCAATGATCAAGTGAAATAATTTTTTTGGAAAAGCGATGAAATGCTTTTTGTGAGTTTTAGCATCAGTATTAAACAAAGCCAGCATCGTTTTTTTAATAAAAAATTTTTACTTTGCGATAATTTCACTTAAAAACACCACCACTCTTCATACACTTAAAAATTAATACCTTCAAAACTGTGAGTCTAAAGGGAAAACATGTGCATATTTCTGAAGTCATAATTTCATAATCTATCCAAATATCTAAAAAAAAATGGGATTGCAATTTTAAAAAATCTTCGATGACGGCACTGCTCAAAATTAAAATCATCGAAAAATGTTTGTTTTAAAATAAATCAATTTGACGTGTCCAACCGTTTTTTGATATTCCTATCAGGAAAGAAATTAATTCGATTATTCCATACTTTACGCGCTTCTGTATAACTTGCATAATGTACAGCATGGGGATTTTGCGGAATCCGTAAGAGGTAGGTGGTCGATTAGATTAGATTATAACATATAAATGTGTCTCGATTCCCATACTTCAACTTTTCCCTGCAGAATAATTAATTATTGATCATTTATCTAATTTATAATTTTTAATAACTATTTCAAAACATGTTACATAACAAACAAACAAACTCTATGAAACAATGAAGTTAATGAAGAAAAAAAAGCAAATTGATTTAAAAAATTTTAATTATTGCATTCACTACTATTCAACTAACAATTAAAATGTTTATGCAGAATTTTTTACTGTTTTTGATAGTGCTTGCAATTTATAATAAAACTTGAGTAATGACCTTAAAATTGCTGTATAAAAAGAGACTTCTTGACCAGTTTATTCCAAATTAGTTGAGAATGAAAGTCATTGCTCTACTGGGTATTTTAGTCTTCGCTATAGTTGCAGTTTCTACTGCGAACGATGGAGGTCAGTTGATTAATATTTATTAAATTTTATTAAGCGAACCAATAATCGGAAATGATTAATTTTCTTTTCAGAGAAAGGCGGTAAGTGCGTCCAGCTCCCGCGCCACGTAGGCAAATGCACAACACCACAAGATTGCAAAAATTTAAATGAAGCTAGTCCAAGCTTTGAAATACCCTGTCAATCAGGGCTACATTGTTGTTTTGACAAGTAAATGTTGCATAATTTGATGTATATTGTATTGAATTTTCCATAACCTCAAAGTAAATTTTGTTTGACAGCAATAATCATAAATTTGCTTTTCATAGAAAGAAATAAATAATAAAGATTTCTTAAAAATTGTAGTTAATTTGGGATTGGGATTGCAATATGTGCAGGTCACCATTAACCACAGACTCCCAGAATCTTAGTAATATGTATGTTACGGGTATACAGTGTGATTGAAAAAACGTGATAATGCAGATTTCTTGGATATTATTAAAGATAGAAAAAAAACTTATTTATGTAACTTATAGTACTCAAGAAGCTCGTTATTTTGGTCAATTCAAAAGTACCAGTGGAATTAAAACAAAAGAATAACGTTAGTTAGATTCCTTTTTTTAAATAGAACGTGTAGATTTTTTCTAGTTATTCTTTAAGAGTATCAAATTCTGTTTACAGTGATACTAAATAACAATACAATATTTAAAAAAATAAAGTCGTAATAAGGTTTTAAAAAATGAATCTAGCAACCCTTATAACATAACATAACCATAGCACAACAATCAATAACAATCAAAAATACAAAAACATCTACTATCAAGTTGCATAAGTATTAAAACAAATAAATAACGACTGTTTCGATTGTTATGGATTGTTATGCTATGGTTATAACGTTATAAGGGTTACTAGATTCATTTTTTAAAACCTTATTACGACTTTATTTTTTTTAATATTTTAATGTTATTTAGTATCACTGTAAAGAGAATTTGATACTCTAGAAGAATACCTAGAAAAAATCTACACGTTCCATTTAAAAAAATGAACCTAAGTAACGTTACTCTTTTGTTTTAATTCCACTGGTACTTTTGAATTGACCAAAATAACAAGCTTCTTGAGTACTATAAGTTACCTGAACGAGTTTTTTTTAATAATATTATCTTTAATAATAACCAAGAAATCTGCATTATCACGTTTTTTCAATCACACTGTATATTCGGGGAGAAGATAAACCAAGGACTACCCGTGTAAAATTAGTTTTATCCACGACCGATGGATAAAATCCAAAATAATGTAACAACCAGCAATTTGAATATTTAAAATATTCTAAATTTTATAAAACAAATTAAACAATTCAATTATTAAATTAAATAAATGTTACTAAAGTTCATTTACGCGGGAAGTCAATTTCCTGAACTTATGGGAATTGCAGTATAAACAATCAAATAAAAATGTGAAGTCAATAATAAAGAAATATCATAAGTTGCAATTCCCATGAATTCGTTCAGGAAATTACTTAGACGTTTATTAATTATATTTAAACAAATTGCTGGCTGTTCACTTTACCTATGTCTGCGTTTCTTGAACTATAGAAAAATTAATTACGTAATTACAATTTATTGCTGATTCAATAATCAGGATCATAAAAAAATAGTTCAAGAAACGGCAGTCGTCAGAAAACCATAATATCGAAAAGATCTAATTTTAAAGTCGGTTGAAACCCATAATCGTGAAAACACTAAGTTTAAAGTCGTCGTGAAAGTCAATATTTTTAAGAGTTATTAAAAGATTGTTAAAACCAATTTTGATCCGGTACGTGGTACTTGTTTTACATATATATATTATCAAAATAACGCCTTTTACCATACAGTGTAAGGCTACAAACTCCAAATTAACTACAACTTCATAACAAATAAAACATTAAATTTCTTTACATTCGTTGAATATACTATAAAAATAATGATGTGTTATCCACCATACCCAATACTTCAAATCACTATGCTGTCTACCGTATCCCTCCATTCTTTTTTGTTTACTGCTAATTTCTTTGCCGATGACAACGTGAGGCCCTTCTTACTTACTATCTTTTCTACTACATTGTTCCACTTTGTCCTGGGCCTTCCTCTTTTTCTCTTTGTTATCGTTCCAGCTTCCCACACTTTTTTCACCTGTCTTCCGTCCTTCATCCTACTTATGTGCCCAAACCATTTTAATTGATTCTGTTCTATTACTCTCAAAACTGCTTCTACTCCCATCTCCTCCCGTATCACCGTACTTCTAATCTTGTCTTTTCTAGTTACTCCCTTCACTCTTCTTAGATACTTCATTTCCATTGCCTGGACTCTGCTTTTCTGTTTCTTTGTCAAGACCCACGTTTCCGAACCAAAAGTTAATATCGGTCTATATACTGATTTGAATACTTTTACTTTTGTATTTTTCGTTACTTCTCTTTTACTAATGAAACTTTTGCTTAACGCTCCATATACTTTGGCTGCTGCTTTAATTCGTTCGTTTAGTTCCGTCTCTTGTCTTCCCTTCTCTTCCAACACTATTCCTAAGTATTTAAATTCTGTCACTTGTTGAATTACATTTCCGTTTATCTGTATGTTTGTCTTTCTTGTTTTGTTGGATACCACCATTACCTTAGTTTTCTCTTCGTTTATTTTCATATTCTTTTCCAACAATGCATTATTCCAAACTTCCAAGCTTCTTTGCAGTTCCTTTTCACTCCCAGCGAAGATTGCCAGATCGTCCGCGAACGCACACTCTGTAACTTCTACTCTTGACATGTTTCTGTAACCCACTTGCAGTTTCTTTACTTTTTTACTTTCTACTTCTTTCATTACTTCATCCATCATCAGTATGAACAGGGTTGGGCTTAAACAACTTCCCTGTCTTAGTCCTTGTTCCGTTATAAATTCCTCCGATTGTATATTTTCGAGCCTCACTACGTTTCTACACACCCTGTACATACTTTTTATGGCTCTGGTCAACTTTTTGCCTACTTTTCTGGTGTTTAAAATGTCCCATATCTTCTGTCTCGGTATCCGATCGAATGCTTTTTCCAAGTCTACAAAAGCCACAAAAGCCTCCAGGTCTTGTTCGAGTATTTTTTCCGTTATTTGTTTTATGCTAAATATATGGTCCTGAATGCTATATCCTTTTCTGAAGCCGCTCTGTGAGTCTTTCAATGTCTGTTCTACTTTTCTTTTTAATCTTGCTTCTAGGATCCGTTCGAATACTTTAGCCACTACACTAATCAAAGTTACTCCCCTGTAGTTGTGACAATCTTTTTGGTCCCCTTTTTTGAATATAGGTACTATTATTCCTACTTCCCAATCCTTTGGCACTCTTTCCAGGTCCCATATTCTTCTAAAAAGCTCTGTTATCATTTCTATTCCTTCAATTCCCATAGCTTTTAACATCTCTGGTTTAATTCCGTCTACACCCGCCGATTTTCCGCTTTTCATCTTTTTAATAGCTTCTATTACTTCCTCTGTACCTATTTTTTCCTCTTCCTCTTCGTCTATACTATTTTGACTTTGGTTGTCTTGGTTGCTCAACTCTACTTGTTCCGTTTGACTTCTTGTTACACCGAGTAAGCTCTCAAAATATTCCTTCCATCTTTCGCTTACCTTTTTCTCGTTTGTTATCAGCTCTCCGTTTTTGTTTTTTATACCTGTTGCCGCGGCTTGCTTTCTCTTTCTTAATGACTTTATTATATTGTAAAATAGTTTCTGGTTTCCTTTACTCTTATCCTCCATTCGCTCTCCAAATTCTTCCCACGCCCTCTTTTTTGCTTCACTTACTAATTCCTTTACCTTCTTTCTTTGGTTTTTGTACTCGTTGTATTCCACCTCTGTTTTCTTACTTAAATATGTTTTCCAATTATTCTTTTTTATTTCTATCTCTTTCTTTATTTCCGGCGTCCACCACGTTGTTTGCTTTTTACTTTTGTTTACTTTAGCTGTTCCACATACTTTCCGCGCTGATGTTATTACGATGTTTTTAAATGCCAGCCAAATTGTTTCTTCATCTCCTTCCATTGCCCTCTCCCAGCTTTCCTCCACCTCGCAGGCCACCTGCGCCTGGTATGCCTCTATTGTTTCTTGCTCATTCAGTTTGTATGATTTTATTGTCTCATATTTTACCTTGTGCGTATTTTGATCTTGCATTTTTCCTGTGCTTCCATCGATGTCTTTGATTGTTGCTACCAAAAGATAATGGTCACTATATATTTCTGCTCCTCTTCTTACTTTTACGTCATTAACCATAATCCTGTCTTGTTCTTCTACCAGTATATAATCTATTATTGACCTTTCTTTTCTGCTTTTGACTTCCCTTGTGTAGTTGTGTATTTCCTTATGCTTAAAGAATGTGTTTGCTACTATCAATTGATTTTCGACACAGAAATTTATTAATCTGTTTCCATTGCTATTCTTTGCTTCTTCTCCATATTTTCCTACTACTTCTTGCGATGCACTGTCCGGTTTTCCTACTCTACTATTTAAATCCCCTACTACAAATATTTTACCTTTACCATTCTCAACTGCTATATTCAACTGCATCCAGAATAAATCCTTGATTTCTCCCGCGTCATTTTCATTAGGTCCGTATGCAATAATTATTGTCATTTGTTCTCGGTCCATCTTAAACTCCAGTACCATTATTCTTTCATTTATGTGCAAACGCTTTTCCAGTCTATTCCGCCACCCCTTCCCCACTATACATCCCACCCCAGCCCTGGCCCATTTATCTTGATCAACACCTCCATATACCAGCAGATTTCCTTCTTCTAATTCAATCTCTCCGTTGCCCTTTTTCTTAGTTTCTACCACTACTAATATATCCAGTTTCTCCTTTATAAATTCATCATTTAATTCTGCTTCTTTTCCACTCAGTCCTCTTATGTTCCAGGTTGCTAATTTCCAAACTTTTTTCTTCTTATCAACTCGTATTCCTTGTCTTTGCGTGTCCGTCATCGTTGTATCCTTGTACCTTTCTACTTCTATTGTCTTTCGCCGTTTTTTGACCCCCTAGTTATCCCCTCTTCTTCGTATGTTAGTATCTCCATTGTTTTCTTCTCTTCATCCCACTTCCATACCTGCTCGTCTACAATCAATTTTTGGTACCCAATTTTAACTTGCTTTCCATTTTTCTTAACCTCTTCTGCTCTATTCCTGATGTATCTCTGTATTTCCCTTTCCTTAACTGTTTGGTCGTGGTTTATGAATATTTTCTCCCCCCTTGTATTTTTTAGTTTGCTTTTATTTTCCATAACCTTTATCTTATCCTCCCGTCCCAGGTGTATTAGGCAAGCTCTCTCTCCTAACTTAGTTGCCATTCTGACTGTAGCCTGTATTTCAAGTTTCTCTTCCAAAAAGTTTTGCATACCCTGCTTTAGTACCTCTTTGTCGCTTGTGTCTATCTTTAATCCTGTCACCACCACATTGTTTTGGCGTTCCTTTTTTTCCCAGTATTCCATTTTCTTGCTTAGTGCATACAAATCTTTCTTTATCTCCTTGTTTTCATCTTTGAGCTGCCCATACTCCCTTCTTATTTTTGCATTTTCATCTCTTAAATTTTTCATTTCTTTGCTGTTTTCTTTCTGCTCCTTCTTTATCTGCACTATATCTGAGGACATACCTTTCATCATTTCTATAAGTTGGTCTAGCTTTTCATCGGTTTTATTGGGTGACCTTCCTATTCTTCTGCTTTTATTCCCTTTATCTCCTTCATTTTCTTCATATTCCACTTCCCTTTTTCTTTTACCTTCATCTTGGGAGCTGTCGCTTTCTATATCCTTATCCTTAACCAATCCTTCCAAATCCATCGTACAACCTTGTCTTTTACTCCTAGTATATATGCAACCAGTCAACCAATTTATTGTTTACTTATTTTTATCTCTACAATTTTAATATCAATGAGGTTATAAATTATTAAGCAATTGACTTCTTTTTGAACTTCTTTACCACCCTTTCAACCTTCTTCAATATCTTGTATCTTCTACTGTTAATTATCTCTCCCCCTAATGCCCTTTGACTCTCTTATAGTATACTCGTTTTCAAAATTTTTACACTTGTGTGACGTAGCCGATGCTCACGTACTTGCGTCGACACTTGAACTCGGTACTTGTTTTATATAATTGTTAAAGTCGTCGGTCGAATCGTAACTAAAACTCAGTGGATTATAATTTATAAACTCCATAAGGATTATTTTGTACCAGAGGGGTAAGAGTCCTATAAGTTATTTTATATTTTATCTTTTGTTTGGGTTATATTGAGTACCGTTTGTGTAACCTTTATTAACTGAAGTTAAAAAATAAACGAAGTCAAAATATCTTCGAGTTTCTATATATGTGCAAAAACGTAACAACCCCTACGCTACCAAACATCCATAAAAGAGCAAGGGAACAATAACCAGAAAAACCAAGGGGGTTCGTTACAATTGATTGTTTATACTGCAATTCCCATAAGTTCAGGAAATTGACTTCCCGCGTAAATGAACTTTAGTAACATTTATTTAATTTAATAATTGAATTGTTTAATTTGTTTTATAAAATTTAGAATATTTTAAATATTCAAATTGCTGGTTGTTACAATAATACATTTTTGATGTTGTTGCTTGTTAAAGATAAAGAGCTACGTTAGCAGTATAGAAAATGCTCTCAAAATATTTGGAACACTTCCAACCATTGTCAGTCTTATTAGCAAGATTAGCAAGATGAACAGCAGTTCAAGTAAATATTGGAAACACAACCCTGAGGCATTGCTACAAAAGGCTGTCCCCAACGAAAGGTTCTCTCTCCACTTCTCGGGGCGATGGTCGTAGATGGAGTCAATAGACGCTTCAATGACAAAGGTTTTTACACCATAAGGTATGCAGACGACATAACAGTTTTGCAAACAGATAAATTTGAAAGCACCCTGTACGACTGACTAAAGAACGCTACTAAAATAACAGAAGAATGGTGTTCAGAACACTCATTGAGGTAAATCCAAAGAAAACGGAGTTAATTCTCTTCACTAGAAAGAGAACCTTAAACGCAACTTCTTTTACTTTCGCAAGCGAGGTGAAGTATTTGGGCATTACTTTAGACGAAAAGCTTAATTGGGGGAGTTACATTAGAAACAAATTAAATAAAGCTTTGGCAGTGTCGTATAGCAATGAGCAAAACATGGGGTATTTTTTCAAAAGTCTCTCTCTGGTTCTACACCGCCATCATTAGACCCATGATTTGCTATGGAGCTCTCATCTAGTGACCCAAAACCACACAGACAACTATAAAATCTCTATTAGAAAAGACTCAAAAACTTTGGCCTTACGGTAACGAGAGCCATAAAAACCACACCCACCTTAGCTCTGGAGGCACTGCTCTGCTTCCCTCCACTGGACATACATTTTGGAGTGCGTGGAGACGCTGAACCAGATATCCAAAGATAATGTCCTTAGCCTTAGTTGGGTCAAAAAACATTAAAGAAATGAGGGTAACAGAAGAGCAGATAAGCTGGCCAAAAAAGGTCAAAACCAGCTCTAAAAAATTTCGAAGCCTTCCTTAAGAGGGCATCCTCCAGAAAGCTTGTAAACTACTGTCTGAAGCTGTCCCGAGTTAATCTACGAACAATTTGTAATTGGGAAATATTTAATGTCTTCATAGGCTTGCAATGACATTTTGTTACACTGTTACACATTTACAACAGTTTTGCAGTTGCACCTTTTATAACCTTGGCCTCCTGAGAGATTGTTCATTTGCAATTTGACGTAAACATTTTTCCCTAGATACATGGTGCAATAACTATCATTATCCAAGTGACATGGGGTAGAGGGCGGTTTACCCGGGCAAAGTCCGAAAAATGTATTATTTCAATCAAATTTCGGACTTTATCCATTGGTCGTGTGGGTAAAACTAACTTTACCCGGGTAATCCTAGGTCTATCCTCTCTCCTAACTTTACCCGCAACATGAATGTATACAAATAAATCTTCCTAGTGCGTACAACAGTAATCTAAAAAAAAGTTATCAACTGTAATAACCCTAGGGCATTGATAACAACCGAAATAATTTTGTCATATCTTGAAAGTACATTTTTAAAAACACCCCGACGCGAAGCGGAGGGGGTGTTTTTCCAAAAAAATGTACTTGAAAGATAGACAAAATTATGAGGATTCATCAATGCCCGAGGGATATTCACCGAGATAATTTTTTTAAAATTTAAATTTAACGTCAAAAGTGACAATTCGTTGAATTTTATACGATATCGCGTCGGCAGAGCAATTGAAAATTACCCTAGGGTGATTGTCAGTTGAAGTTTTATGTGATTGGATAAAAATGAACATGTGACTGAAAATTGTAAAATATGATTGGCTGTGTATATGAAAAAAAATTATCAACGAAATTTTATGAGCAGCTAGTTGCAAGAGCTATATCTCCAATGGAATTGGTTCGACAATCGGAATAAAGCGTATAATCAAAACCCATGTAGTAATAAAGGGTAGTGCACGATAGTTTTACTGCGAAGAATGCATGAATGAATTTTGATGAAATTTTTTTATGCAGTTTTAGATACCCTAAAGATCAACGTTTATATTGTAAAAAAGTGTGCATTTGTCTCATCATTTTTTTAAATTACTTCTTGTGAATTCAATTTTCAAAATCTTAAATATTAGCTAAAATAGAAGCTTTTTTTTTATATTTTTTGCTACAAATGCTTACACTTTTGATAATTAGTAACTAAAAAAGAAGTTTACAGAAAAAAAATATCAAAAAGGCATGATGAAATTCTTATTAACATTTATGTGTTAACAACTAATGAACCACTTCTAGGCATCTCATAAACTTCAAATTTGGCACGAGTGTGTTTCATGTCCTCAAAATTTACAAAAAAAGTCGCCCAAGTCCTGAAAATACCCCGGGGGACAAATTGGGGGGAAGGGACAACACCCCCGCTTTTATTACTCGGGAATCAGACCTATGTAGGGATCTTTAGAGTGCGTTCTAGAACGACACCAAATTTCAAGTTTCTAAGTGCTTGTGACTCAAGATGATGATGAAGAGGTAATAGAACTCAATAAAAAAGAGTTCATTAAAATTCAATTTAGAAGTTGGTTCTTCTCAGTAATATTATTTTTCAGCTTATTCCTAAGATAATGTTACTTTGAGTCACAAGCACTTTTAAGCATCCTAAGAACTTGAAATTTGGTGTAATTGTACAACACGCTCTAAAAATCCCTAGATCGGTCCGATATCCTCTTGAAAAAACGGGAGCGTTGGCCCCTTCGTTTGTTCTTAAATGCAGACTTTTCAAGTCTATAATCACAGTAATGAGATCTTTTCTAACATTTTTCGAACATTCTTTAACAGGTTTCTAACAGTTTTCTAACACTCAGCTAATTGCATTAAAGTCAGAAGAAAAATCCTGCAGAAGTTAGTGTTCAATATACTATATTAACATGTTTTTGATATACTAAGTACATTTACTACAGCTTCTCAACTTTTTAAGTGTTATTCGATTACATCACTAAAACATTTTTCTTCAGTTGTTTTGTTCCAAAGCTGTAAACAGTAAACACCTCTACTACGGTTTTAGTTGTTTTGCTCTACACATCAATTATGCAGTTAACATACACTTCAGTATCAATTCAATAAATTTTTTATGTTTGTTCATTACTTGATTGTGTAAATAACAATTTAAATCTTACGTTAGTTTCTATGCAAGTTTATTGCAGAGAACGAACGCTCGTTTTCGAAACGCACAAATAGAACCAAATTAGTTTTAAACCGAATTTTCCATTTTTTTGTTGAACTTATATTTTTCTCAACAACAACACAACAAAGTGTGCTCTCCACTTTTAAATTTATAATGCAAGGACGCGCAGTGAAGAAATTAAAAAGTAATCCATCTTATGGAAAATTGTTTTGAGTTTTAAAAAAGTTTCAATTCCCATACTTGAAAACTCTAGAGATATTATAGGCAATTAGAATACACCTAAACAAAGCACCAATTTTCCCAAAGGTAGTTTGATGCAAGTTGAAATTTTAAACAAATAAATTGGGACTTTATAAAAACAAATTTAAAGATTAACAAACTGTGTCGTCGCCAACGCCATTAAATCTGTTAAAACTTGTTATAAACAACCCTTTTTGTGTTGAAAAGCATTTTAATACAAAATGTAGCACTTTTCTTCTTTGTGCCTATTGGAGAAATTTGTGATCGCACAAGCTGAAAATATCAAAATTTTTACAAAAGTCGTTCAATTGGTAAATTACAACGAACGACTATAATGAAAAATATGTCAAAAAGAGCGCAGTACATTTTTGATATCTGTTTTTTTTACACCTCAAAAAATATTTTCAATTTAGGAAACTCATATTCGCCAATTTCCATTTAGATGATACAACAAAAAATATAACTTTTCTTATATATGTGTTTTGAAGCTAACAATTGGCAAATTTTTATTTTTTACGAAAAACATAAAAGGCGTCGCTTTAAGCTCTTTACAAAACAAACTTTTAAAATTTTAAAAATCTACATGTAAATAATGAAAATAAAAAGAATTAACAAATAAACAAATACAGAAAAATTCTCTGATTATTATTTATTATTAGTAATCTGCTGCTTTTCTAAATTTATTTCAAAATTATTGTAAACTTTGCTAACGTGGGGGTTAACATGAAGCTCGAAACAAATTATCGACACAAAATTACATAAAATTCTATTTATCCCATTTTATAACGTTTAACCTCAATTTTCATCGTGAACGCGATCTGCTATCATTGAACAGATGAACAAGTATCGTGTTTATAGACCGTGGACCGATAACAGAAAAATCGAGGTGATCTTATTCAGACCCATCTCTTGGGAATACGCTGTTTGAGTGCTAGACAGACAGACTAAAAATATTTTATGCTTGAAACTAATAGAATCTTTTATACAAAGGCAAAGCTTGATGTAAGAGGTGCTATAGGTAGGACGAAGGGTTTTCATTTCAAGAAGCCCTGGCAGCTAAGAGGTTCATGTTCTTAACACGTGTTTAATTTTTAAGTAAAATATGTTCCCCTCACCCTTCATATCTTTGTTGACCGTAAACTTATCAAAGCGATTTTTAAACAAAATAGTTATTTACGAACCAAGTACGGGAAGACAATTTTCCAGTGTGAGCGCGGTTTTGAAGCACGAAATAAGAAAATTGTTTATGCAAGAGGATTATACCATATTTTTTATACTCAGCGCTTCAAAAAAAATGCAATAGTATGTCAAGTAGTATGTCGAGTATGTCAAACGTCACTTTCGAAGCAGTGACTAGAAAAAAATATTTTGGGAAATGTTAAGAGATAAAGAAATAGTGAATATTTTCGACTTGACAATTATGGTAAGCAACTTCTTAGAGTAAATAAAAGAAAAGAGCCACAAAACTAATTAAAATTCTAAATTATCCTACATAAAAGTTCAATTTAAAAATGTCAAATTAATTATGTAAAATAATGAAAACACCCGCATTTAGGTTCGGTTCGACCTGCAGTTGCATGGAGATGTGAGTTTCAATTATTGACTAAAATAATAACTACGGAAATGGGTCTATTGTTCTCTATCATTTGTTAGCATTTTACGGATGTCAACTAGGTATACAGGATGATTTTTCTTTAAGTGGTACCAACCTTAAAACTGTTTAGAAAATTCCATAGTTTGAAAACTGAGATATTTGTTTTTCGACTGTTGGTTTAGTTTGAAACTAATTTACTTTAGAAAAGTATTCGGGAAGTCAAAAGATCTATCAAACGATACCAAACTTGACCTTTTATCACATCGACGCCAGGCGTCGCGACGTTTAATTTGATGTAAATCTATTGTTTTTCTCGCATAAAATTACTCTGTTGGTTTGTCGAAATTTAGATACCAACTCTCTTTTTGTGCTTTTGTTAATTTACACAACTTTTTTAAGTTATTTTATGTTAAGTTATGTTAATTATATTGTTTTTTTACGTTGAACAATAACGGAAAATACTTCGTTTTCAAGTTTTAAAAACGCAAATTCATTAAAAAATTAAAATAAATAAAATTATTATTCCTACCTATTTATTAAATTAAATGCTTTTACATTTTGCATAAAGGCGAATTCTATTTTAATCCGAGAATTAGATTTATAATCCTTCGATATGGTAACGTTACACAATGTAATGTCAAAGTTTGACGTTTGTAAATTTAAATTTGGGGTTATTTTTGTGTTAAATTATTTGGCAAACTTTGACATTTTGATGTATTTATTTATTAATTTATTGTGTAACTTTGCTACATCTAAGAATTATAAATCTAATTTTCAGATTAAAATTATAATTCGCCTCTATGCAACTTTATGTTAGAGTGATTTAACTTTATTTTCTAATAAAGTTATGTTCGTTATTTTTCATCGTAAAAAATAACGTAAAGTAACATAATAACATAACATAACCTAGAAAAGTTATGTAAATTAAAAAAACTTAACATTTGAGCATCTCATTTGATATTCAAATTAAGACAAGCCTACTCTGAGTAATTTTATTTAAAAAAACAATTAGTCTCCCATAAAAGAATGCGACGCCTAGCGTCAAAGCGACAAAATGTCGAGTTTGATAGCTCTTTTAACTACCTAAAAAAAATTTCGCGAACATTCGTCTTCTAAATTAAACCATTTTCAAACTACAATCGGTAAATAAAATTGTCAATTTTTAGTTTTTCTGCATTATCTGTAACTATTTTAAATTGTAAAAGGATTTTTATGTTATAACTCATCAAAATACGCACGTTTTCATTAATTTTACCAATTTCGCAACTCTTACCGTTTCTTAGAAGCGAATGTTGATACTGTAAAAAAAAATCACCCTGTAAAATGTTTCTTCGTTAAATTAAGTAGGTATTAATTTTTAGGGCTCGAAACTAAAGGCCACATTAATACCAATATAACCTGAAATTAATTGTTCTCTAGTTTTATCAACTGTAATATCACAAGACCTCATTTTTCAATCGATAAAAAATTGACATTTGCATGAAAGTGTCAAAATGCATGTACATTTATTGAGACCTTTTTGAGCATTATTAATCTGAAAAAGCTCGAGCGCGCAGCGCGAGGGCTTTTTTCTTGCATTAATAATGCTCAAAAAGGTCGAAATAAATTACCTTAGGCATTTTGGCACTTGAGTGCAAATGTCAATTTTTTGTAGATTGAAAAATGAAGTCGAATTATATTCGATAAGACAATTTTTTTTTAAAAAGGTAACGTGATTATTAGAGAGCGGATTTTAGGCTCTTAAAAATTGAAAAAAAAGCCTCATAAATAAGCCACAAAAAACTCGAATTAGGCATTAACCTTTTCAAAATAGGCATTAACCTTTTTAATATAGGCATTAACCTTTTCAAAATAGGCATTAACCTTTTCAAAATAGGCAGTTACGTTTTTAATAATTTTTTTTCTAAAAGAAACGTTTTAAACGAAATTTAACATTTTAACAAGCTTTTATTATATAAGAGTACGTAAAAAAACGTTTTAAACAAAACTTATAATTTTACAAATGCAATAACAAATTTATTACAAGTTTATTACATACGAGTATGTAAAAAAGAAAGGTTTCAAACAAAATTTAAGATTTTACAATTTTAAACACGAAATTAAAAGAAAATTAACAAGTTTATTTTATACAGGTAAAGAGGTCCAAAATTGAATATCGTTGACTAAACTGCAACACCTCGTATATAATGCGATTTTTAAGCAAAATAGGATTCACCTTCACCTATTGGTGATACAAATTAACAAGAGATTGCACTTTTTCAAAAAACTTTATTTTTGGTTTTTATAAATTTTACTTTTGAAGAAAAAATTAAATGTTTCATACTAGTCCGGTGCACTACTGAAATTTTACATGGTGCACGTGGGACAAATTAGTATAAAGCTGAAACCTTCGATATTGTATTGTACTTATAGCCCTTATTATAGTACTAAAAGTCCCCACCCTTCCGAGGGCTGGAACACCCCCAAAATTGCGTTTGAATCTCAAAAATTACACTTTTTATCATATTTTTGCAATTATCTCGAAAAGAAGGTAGTAAGCGAAAAATTATAAAGAGTCAAAAATTGAAGAGGATAAAATTATACGGCAAAAATCTCATTTGCAATTTTTCAAAATATTTAATAGTTTTTGAGAAAAATGTTATTGAAAGTTAACCTATTTTGCGCGTATTACAGTACTCATGGGTTGCGCGATCAAAGTGTTGCTGAACGCCCTATTTTACATTATTGAAAATTTCTCATTATCTATCAGATTTAGAAAAAAAAAAAAAATATGTAGTTGAAGAGGACATCTTCAGCTTTAAATTACATGCAAAATATTTTGATTTTAAGTAATTTATCACGGAGAAAAAAAATAATGAATGGAAAATAACCTAATTTTTCTTAAAATTTAAAAATCTCCTAAAGTAATTGAGGAAATATAAAATCTATGTAGGATTACTATCTTCATGATGTATACTTTAATGTCCTAAGAGCAAAAGTTTTTTCGAGTTCTATTTTGACAAAAAATTGGACTTTGAAATTCATAATTTTAAAAAAAAAATTTTCTTAGATATTTCTCTATCTTTAAAGGACTGTCTAATAATAAAGAAGAGATCTAAGGCCATAAATTTTAGTTTGTAGAAAGCCTATAGTATACGTTTTAAGAAGCCATCTTAAAAATTTACATTATTTAACGTTTTCATCAAAAAATTTTCAACAATATGAAGAAAGATCGAAATACGTAGTTTTTTTCCGAAATTGGTCATTACTCGCTTAATTTTTGAGAATTCAAACTTTTTCTTGAACGAAAATAAAGGTAATACTCTAAAGGTTTTATATCTGCTAATCGCATCTTGATAGGAATTCTACTTTAGAAACGACAGCAGTTTGTACGATGAAGAAAATGAGCAAAAAAATTGTAGTTCACTGCAGTTATGAAATTTTACATATGGTGAACCTGGAACAAAATTATCTAACTCTAAAATTTTTGCTATTGTTTAGTACTTATAGTCCTCATTATCATACTAAAATTCCCCACCCTTCCGATGGGGGAAACCTTAATTGTTCAAATTTGTGTGGAAAATGTTTAGGCAATTCCTGCAGCAATATATTTCAAGAACTGGAAGAGAGCGTCGAATTATTAGAAGATTAGTTTTTATTTTATTTCGTTTGTGTTAATACAGGGTGAGTCTGAGCGATGGGTCTATTAAGTCTAAATCGAGCTGTGTTAATTTTAGAAGAAAACTATCAAAACATTAGTTACTATTGACGACATGCTCTACAATTTAAAAATATTTTGGAGTGTACACAGTTAAGTACATCAGGAAACACCCTGTATATTCCAAAATATTTTGGATTACAGAGCATTTCGTCAATAGTAACTAATGTCTTGATAGTTTTCTTCTAAAATTAACACAGCTCGATTTAGACTTAATAGGCCCATCCCTCAGACTCATCCGCTATTTAAATTATAAATTATTACAATATTAATTTGTGTCAAGTACCTATACGTTTTATCTGCGTATGTAAAAGAATTTATAATTTTCCTCTAAGATTGGAGGGCTGCATTAGTTACGATTTTTGAGTTCAAATAATAATGGTGAATTTTTTATAGGCTTAAATTTTTATCTCTTTATTATTTTCCTAGTTTTCCCGATAATTTCATAAATATGCGTAAAAGTGCAATTTTGGGGGGTTTCCCCCATCGGAAGGGTGGGGAATTTTAGTATGATAATAAGGACTATAAGTACTAAACAATAGCAAAAATTTTAGAGTTAGATAATTTTGTTCCAGGTTCACCATATGTAAAATTTCATAACTGCAGTGAACTACAATTTTTTTGCTCATTTTCTTCATCGTACAAACTGCTGTCGTTTCTAAAGTAGAATTCCTATCAAGATGCGATTAGCAGATATAAAACCTTTAGAGTATTACCTTTATTTTCGTTCAAGAAAAAGTTTGAATTCTCAAAAATTAAGCGAGTAATGACCAATTTCGGAAAAAAACTACGTATTTCGATCTTTCTTTATATTGTTGAAAATTTTTTGATGAAAACGTTAAATAATGTAAATTTTTAAGATGGCTTCTTAAAACGTATACTATAGGCTTTCTACAAACTAAAATTTATGGCCTTAGATCTCTTCTTTATTATTAGACAGTCCTTTAAAGATAGAAAAATATCTAAGAAAATTTTTTTTTTAAAATTATGAATTTCAAAGTCCAATTTTTTGTCAAAATAGAACTCGAAAAAAATTTTGCTCTTAGGACATTAAAGTATACATCATGAAGATAGTAATCCTACATAGATTTTATATTTCCTCAATTACTTTAGGAGATTTTTAAATTTTAAGAAAAATTAGGTTATTTTCCATTTATTATTTTTTTTCTCCGTGATAAATTACTTAAAATCAAAATATTTTGCATGTAATTTAAAGCTGAAGATGTCCTCTTCAACTACATATTTTTTGTTTTTTTCTAAATCTGATAGATAATGAGAAATTTTCAATAATGTAAAATAGGGCGTTCAGCAACACTTTGATCGCGCAACCCATGAGTACTGTAATACGCGCAAAATAGGTTAACTTTCAATAACATTTTTCTCAAAAACTATTAAATATTTTGAAAAATTGCAAATGAGATTTTTGCCGTATAATTTTATCCTCTTCAATTTTTGACTCTTTATAATTTTTCGCTTACTACCTTCTTTTCGAGATAATTGCAAAAATATGATAAAAAGTGTAATTTTTGAGATTCAAACGCTATTTTGGGGGTGTTCCAGCCCTCAGAAGGATGGGGACTTTTAGTACTATAATAAGGGCTATAAGTACAATACAATATCAAAGGTTTCAGCTTTATACTAATTTGTCCCACGGCTAATGCTAAATGCACTGTAGTATACGGAGTATAAGTACTTTTTTTAAAAAAAGTGACACTTTTACTCCTAATAAAACAAACTACTATTCTGAAGAAATTGAAACAATTTTTAAAATTGCTACAGCCTTACCACTTTAACACATGCTTTGCAAAATACTTCGTCTAAATTATGTAGTTCAAAATTTTCTTTTTCCTTGGTTAACAGCGATAGCCGCTGTTTGATTTTTAATTTTGTTGAAGATTATTGTGATTTTGCGGCTCTATGCGAATATAAAGAATTAATTTAGTACATTTTTTAATAATAAAATAAAAATAATTTGAAGCAGATAGATTTAAAATTCCTCAAAACAACCAGTTTATTTAAGGCCAGATTATTTACTTTTTAGGCAACTATATTTGAGTTTTAGGCGCTTATTTCGAAATTTCTCAATTTTAGGCATTTTAGGCAAAAACAAAGGCACGTCAAATGATTCATTTTTTTGCGAATCGTACTTATCTATTGTTTAATTTTATTTATCTACATTAATACCGAAAAGGCAATTGCCCTAGAATCCGCTCTCTAGTGATTATGTACAAAAAAAAATTGTCATTTTTATAAATAATTGTCCAATAAAAAAGATTTTCGTAAACAGAAGAAGTGCAAGAACCCTTTTACAAAAAATCCCCTGTAATATAAATTTTTTACCTTGAGTGTCTTGTTGTTTTACAGTGCTAATTAATGATACGCTAAAGACAAGGGAAGTTTATCAACAAAGCAAAACTTTACGTACCAAAAACCAAATATCCTCAAAGTTCCTATAAATTAATCACAAAAATTTTCAAAAGACGAGATTACTACGCTGTAAAAAGTTTTTAAAAAAAGAACATTGCTTTAGTTGCAATGAATAAATCATCCCACTTCTAATTAACTATTAGATTATTACACATTTTTAAGATAAAACAGACGTATGATTAATAAAGTAAGTATACAAGAACGTAATAATTAGCAATTAGAAGACTTTATGACATTTAATTTGAAAGTAAAGAACTAACCTCAAATTTCTTGTTGAATTGGTGAACTTGTAACTCTTTTTGAAAAATTCAAAAGGCACAAATGATTGAAATAACATATTACATGACCTTACAGCACCGCTCGCACAAATATACTAAATAATTAAATATTTAAAATTTTTAATTTAATTTATAGGTAATTCGATAAGTAAAAATGCTATCGTTAGCGAGAGCGACCAAATGCGATAAAACATCTTGCCGTATTAAATGGTATTAAAATAGTAATGCAAGGTTATTGGGATTCTTTTAAAATATTTTAAGATAACACAATATTCTAACAAAATTAAAATTGCCTTTAAATTCTTTTGTAGGTAAAAAATTGCCGAAGGACACCAAAAAAAATTCTTTTAAAAGTTTAGTTTGGATCAATCTAATTTTGTTCAAAAAAATCATTAAAATCGGTTCATTGGTTATGTTTTTCTAATAATTTGTGAGAAATGTTTATGGTAGAGTTTAGAGTACACCTAATATTCTACAACACCTTTTACCTATACATTATTGGCTGCTGCTACAATAATTTTAGGGCAGTTCATTAGAAAGGTTTTGATGCGTTAAAACAACAAATAAGTAATCAATATCCAACACAATTAAACTACAATGATAATTTATTATAGGTCACATTGAAAATCGATAACCACAAATATCACCAAGTTTCAAATCGTCATCGATAATTACAATTCTAAATGGATTTAAACAATGAATTTGGATGCTTAGAGTTATTACTCTGCCAGAAGTGGTCCTTGGAGATTTTGAAATAAAACTATTATTTATCAACAAGGTACGGAAGATTATTCAAGACATAAATATAATAGGGAATGGAATGAAAATAGAGAAAAGTCATGCATAGCATAAATAGTGACCACTTCCACTGATGATGAGATAAAAAATCAAATTCAAAATCCACATGTTAAGGTAGGTTCATAGCTCTCCGTTGATACGTTTCCGTTGGTAAGTTGGCCAATCAGAGCAGGGTATTTTTCAAATTCATCCGTAGCGCGAAATCAACGGAAAAGTTGGTTGATGTTGAACTTTATCCGTCAAGTTTATCCGTTGGAGCTGTCAATTGTCAAAAGTTGACAAGTTTACGTGTATTCACGTGTATTCACGTCTGATTAGGTCTCGAGAGGAGGTTTGTAGGTCTGGAGAGACACGCAGCTTCCGTGTCTTGTTAGTTAGGTCTGTTGGTCTCACTCAGAGGTCCTTTCTGGGTCTTAGAGTGAGGTCTAGTGGTCTAGCAACAGGAATTCAAACCCGTGTCTTGTCCGTTAGGTCTGTTGGTCTTACTCAGAGGTCCTTCCTGGGTCTTAGAGTGAGGTCTGGTGGTCTAGCGACAGGAATCACCCTTTCTGCCTTGTCCATTAGGTCTGTTGGTCTCACTCAGAGGTCCTTCCTGGGTCTTAGAGTGAGGTCTGGTGGTCTAGTGGCAAGCATCGCAGTCCCTGTTCCTTTTAGGTCTGTTGGTCTCACTCAGAGGTCCTTTCTGGGTCTTAGAGTGAGGTCTGGTGGTCTAGAAGGGAGCCAAGTCCGTGTTTCTTTTAGGTCTGGTGGTCTCACGCAGAGATCCGTTTTGGGTCTTAGAGTGAGGTCTGTTGGTCTAGAAGGAAGACTATTCCAGTGGCTGAGTCATATTCACATCATAGAGATTTGTATCTGTTTGATAACCGTTTTCGTTTATATATTGTTTCCTTAGGAAAGGTTTTTTTTGTTATCTTTTATTTTGTACACGTACCTTTAAGGTATATAGAATTTTTGTTATTTAATAAAGGCTTTGATTTTTATTTCCATCCGCAGTGTGTTTTATTTCCAGCTACGAACCCCCCTGTCTCCTACTGAGCGATGCTAGAGGGATAATTAGTAAAACACCCGTTTTTTGGTGTTACAAACGGACGACGGATAACGGATAGCTGTGAACCGTACCACTTCAAAATATACGTCAACGTACCAACGGAAACGTATCAACGGAGAGCTACGATATGTACCTAGCTTTAGAGATTTGTAGTTTCGATGAGTTTGGCTATATGGACCCTGAGCCCTCAATAACTCCACAATAAGCACTCTCCACACTCTATTGAAAAGTAACACACTGT
Source organism: Malthinus seriepunctatus (assembly GCA_963924605.1). Lineage (NCBI taxonomy): Eukaryota > Metazoa > Arthropoda > Insecta > Coleoptera > Cantharidae > Malthinus > Malthinus seriepunctatus. The sequence continues at coordinate 96,526,647 of OZ004600.1, forward strand.
TAGCCCACAGGAAACATTGGACTAACTGTACTTTTAAACTGTACTGTCATCTAAAAAGAAAGCTAATTATTATCTACGGTGGGCATTCGTCCTGAACACTATCGGCTAAACAAGCATTTATACATGCAGAATAGGTGTTGTTGATAGCCCAGTTGTAGAGGATACAACGAAGCGGATGAACCAATGCAACACGTGCTTTGTCACTGCCCTATGCTGGCCTAACATGACCATGACCAGTATCAGCGATGCTTCCCTGGTCAGTATCGTTGAAACCATCCAAAAGTTGGGATAGATGGAGAACTAAAACGCTGGGAGGAGGTAGCACAATGGACCCGACTAAGTGGCCTAAATCACGGTTTACTCTGCACTCTAACAATCCTAATCTTAACATGTCAGAGGATGGAAAAAATGATAACAAAAAAACTCTACTACCCTACTCTCAGAAATCACGTGTGTCCTCTAAAAGAGAGGTCCAACTCGCATCAATTTAATTTGATAATTGTGTTTAAATAAAGCTACACCAACCAATTTTACGTTACGGGAAATAAATGTCAACCAAAATAATTTTATTTAGAATATTTTTTGCGGGAAAAAATTCGTCCAATCATAATCAAGAATTCGGGTTAGGTACAGGCATAGTTAAAAGTCGTGTATATCTACAACTACTTTATGATAAAATCTTTCAAAATGACAGTAAGTTGTACTTTTTAAATTAACTGTCGTAATATAAACCTATATTTAATGTAATGACAGTTACTTTACTTTTACGTGGTAGTGTACTTCAAAATCTATGACAGCGCTGGCCATGCCCCCTCAGAACGCTAATAAAGCTGGTGGAACTGTATACGCGATTTTATAGGAAAAACGGGAAAAACTAAAAATATTTAAAAGGAAGTGAAAACCCCCTCTCTAATGGAGTTTTTTTGGTGTACTTCAAGTCAAATCGATTAAAATGCCTTAAAGATCAAGTATGCCAAATTTTTTACTTTTACCCCAATTTGCCACATTTTTTTGTGTACCCCTCCCACTAATGCCCGTATTTATAGACAGATCTCAAGCACTTGCTCGTACTCAAGACTGAGACGAGGCCGGTTGCTATTGGTTTTCATTGTATAATACAATAGAAACCAATAGCAACCAGCCCCGTCTCGGTCTTGAGTCCGAGCAAGTGCTTGAGATCTGTCTATAAATACGGGCATTGACTTTTGAGCAAGTCTGACTTTCATTCCGAGGTTGGCCCTTTATTTCATCTTATATGACTGTACTATATGATTTATCAAAGATTTTCTCTCCTTGCTTTCGTAGTATCTCTTTTATTATTTTTGTCTCAAATATTAATTGCGATACTCACTACAAGCATTATTAGTTATCCTAAGCTGTCATGAATATCTGATTGAAGATGGTACCAAAAGTACAAATTAAAAAACAGCTTATTATAACCTACTTCTAGTAGCGCAATACTAACAGAAACGATTTATTTTATTATTTAAATGTCACCCAACCGCTAAGATCTTTCACCGCTGTAGTTTTAAAATTTAAACAGGAGCTCTTATTGCTCTTATGGAAGCGGAAAAGTATATAGGTGTATAGGTAAGGTTAAATCAATAAGAATAAGGTAAAGCATAAAATTAAAATTTTATTGGTAAACGTTACAGTATACACGATGAACCAAATTGAATATTCTAGTAAGTATATTTTCAATTTAAGCATCGATCACTTTATTAAGTTTTCATACATTTTTATAAAAAAAATGAGTTTTGGTTTCGTCCAAAAAAAAGCAGTAAAACTTAAAACGTTTTTACTAGCGCGTTTTTTTAAAGAGTTATCGACAATTTTAATGATTTAAGGTTATTTTGCTCAAAGGTCCAATTGGGCTGAGCATGGGAGCATGTAGTAGTAGGTATAACAAAAAGGGAAATAACAAGAAGGTTAGGAAAATCAATTGTGGTTGATATGTTGAGAAGTTTTATAATGCTTTTTTAAGCCAGTCGATAAAAAGCGTTTTAATTTAACTAATTATTAATTAAACTTGTTTATTAAAGATTTTTCCACTGATAGTAAAAGCGTTTGGCTTAAAACGTATTGCAGTTTTAAAATATTTACTTAACAAAACTGCTTGAATACGAGAAACATTTTGGGGTATGGCTTTTTTACGAAGAATTAAAACAAAAACATATTGTAGTTACAAGTAAATTAATTAAGTTATGCGAATGTAATAAAACAAGGCACCCATTCTCTAATTAATAAGAACAAATTTAATGTTTGTCTTGTGAACGAGAACAGATGAAATAAAAACATACAAATTTAATTCTATATTTGTTTTACCGTGACAATTTTCTCGGTTTTGGTAAAGCCAGATGGAATATTCAACAAGCGAATTCATGAATATTCATTTCATTAAGTGAAGGTAGCGATAACATGACTGAGAGTGGCCGCGTGCATTTAACCATAGGAATAATCGTCCATCAGCCTTCTCAAACCTTTTTCCTTAAATCTTTGTGCACGCACATGCGTGAGCTTAATTTCTCTTTTTTTGCACCTACTATATTTCTTATTACAACAGTAATCGATTTTTAATGTTATCCCAGATTTATTAAAGTAAAAAAGTTCTTAATATGCAAATTTGCATTTCTTAAAACTTTTAATTAAATTTTTTTAAATATACCTACCAACTACCTACAGAATGATTTAAATTCAATTATAACTGCACGAGTTTCATTGTTTGATTTCAAGTGCTAACACTAAGATCTAATTATTCATTTTTTTTTGTTCCAAACTGCAATTGGACTTTTCCCCTTTCCTACTTTATTTCCACTTATTTTGATCTTTTAACAATCTTCTCTACAAATTTACGCTCCAGCATCTCTTTCGGTGCCCCAATAAAAGATATTATTTATTTCAGCACCGTATTTCATTCTCATTTGAATCAAAAGGTATGCAAATATAAGGGTCTATGATTTGAGAGATACGTAACTTTATTATTTTCGAAAATACATTTGAACATCAGTATCTGATAAATTAAATAATTTATGAAGAACGCTCACTTTATTTATCTACAGGGTGTGTTAATGAAAAGGTGTTATGTATAGTTGGGTCAACTTAAAGTCCTTTCTGACCAGAGCTGGGAAGTAATCGATTACTGTAATCAATTACTGGAATTGATTACATTTAAAATAATTAGTAATCAAAAATCGATTACTTTTTTCTAGGGGTAATTTGTAATTGTAATCATACGAATTTTTCAAAAGTAATTGTAATCAGTACTCGCACTTTTGCGATTACAATAACAAAGCAAGCGAAATTATATCAAAACTGTAGATCAAATCAAATCAAATCAATCAAAGAGGGTAAATGTGAATAGTGTGACTCTTTGTAGCAATTGAATCGAGAGGAGGGATGGAATAGCGCCGATTTTTTTTAGTATGCAAATAATATTGAAAAGCGTGAAACGCTTTGGGGGTAATATTATAGTTCTACTTCACGTTTTTGGCGCCCTTGAATAAGTTTCTAAGCAAAATAGCATTCATACTATATTCCAATTTCACAATTATAGAGAGTGACTCATTCCTAATATATGTTCTCAAAATTTAGCTAACTATAGTGCGGCTTCTAACTTACTTTACTATAATTTGACATAAGCTGACAGAAGCTTAGTAGTAGAACTGGATCCGAGTACGAAAGATTGTTCATAATGCTGCACCGAAATATCTAGATGTAATCTAGTCTTAATTCTATAAATGACACAACTGTCTACATTTGTGAACAAATAGTATAGATCATTGATAATCGAGCTTCATTATTTCCTAAAACCCAGGTTTACATTCCACCGTGTGCGTCAGGATGTATCCTGAAAGCATATATTTTAGTAGAGTCTTCCACTTTTAGTTCAAGGTAGTTCAAGGTAGACATTTTCAAGCAATGTTGATGATTGAACCTCTTGTCAATAGATAAATCGATCGGAAATCTATTATTGCATTTTGATTGCGTTTTATTCTTCATTTAAAGCGTTTCAAGGAATGTACTCCATAATTTATGACAGAGAGAATAACTTAAAACAAAGTAAAGTTTATTTAATTTAAAATTCGTGCTTAAAATGCCGATCGCAACATAATAGGTGCTTTCCATTTGTCGAAAAGTACAGCTCTGAACAGTACCCTACTGTATAAATATGTGTAAATATACAGTAGGGTACTGTTCAGAGCTGTACTTTTCAACAAATGGAAAGCACCTAATGTGTCGCCACCATGAACAAACAAGGAACTAACTTCACTAGTTTTGACGTTTTCTAACGTTTTTATTTTGCTTCTGTGTATTTTTCTACTTATTTTCTAATTTTGTTACTTGTCACACCCTATGTAGTTTGTTTATCGTACCTTGATTATTGTTAAACTTAAAACTAAAATTTTTTACTCTTCTCCTTCCCATACCTTTATTGATAAGGTGCCATTTTGATTAATTAAATAAAAGTCGTACAGTCGTCAACTGCTTATTTGAAATTTTCTAAGTTGTATTTCAAAAGAAAGAAACGGATTGTGAGTGAAGTAGTTTTTTTTTACCTTGATTGGGATTGTATTTAGAATATTAATTTTTGGAAGTTATTATCCACCCGTTTGGGGATTAGATTCAAGTCAGCTTGTAAGCCTTTATTATGTACCATACAAGTTTCTTGTACGAGTTCTATATAAATGTATAAATTGTGGACAAAATTTCTTATTATCATCATCATTCATTTTTTTTACAGAGATAATGCAAGATTTTATCCAGTAGTCGGATAAGTATCCGACTATTTGGTGTTTGGTTAAAACGCACTTACTTCACACTTATTTAAATTTGAAAGTTATAATTTACACTTTATTATTTATGCTGTCAAGGTTGTAAAGACGGTATAGGTGGCCATTGGTACAGATCTGTAACTGAAAATTTGTTTAACGTTTGTAAAATTTATTTAAATATTTATTTTGAACTTTTCATATCATTTTGATCGTGAAATCATTGATTTATTGTGTACTTACATTTTTTTTGGATTATTGTTAATAATATGGGAGTGATTAAGTATTATAAGCAATACTTGAGTGATTGTAGTTTTGCGTTTATTTTTCTCTGTGTGGCACCCTATCATTTATTAATATTATTATCCACGCCTTCTTCCCAAGTTCGATGGCACCATCGCAGTGTTAAATTTATATATTTTTTTTGTTTGTTGATTTTGGGAATTTGACTCTAAAGTACGCCACAGTTTCTGATATTGTGTATTAAAAACGAACATACGTTTACTACAGATTGATATTAGACTTTAGAGCGATGAGTCACAAGTGATTTAAACCTTTCTGAACTATACTATGTAGTTATGCGATCTTTTGTGCCACCTCGGAGCTTCAAATAAATACTTTTTATTAACCATAGCTACCCTAATTAAGTGTACGACAAGTTAATTAAATTGGAAGTTCAAATACCTAATTAATCAAATATTTCAAGATTGAAGCTTTACATTTTACTTAATTAAATAACCAAAAGTGAAAACTTTTAATACATTATAAACTTTTTATTTGTGCTTTAAGTTAAAAAATAAAGTACTAAATCGATAACTAATTTATTATCAATTTCATTATTGTTTGGTTAACCTTCTTTAATTTACTTTTTAGTATAAACTTACCCTTAATGTCAGTTTGACAGATTCTTAGCAACTTATCTTTGTCAACATTTATCTTTTAGAAATCCAGTCGAGGGTGTAAGAGATCGTTGTACATCACACATTCTTTCAAATTAATTAAAGTTGAGTAATTAGAAATTGTCGATTTTTAATTTCGAGTTGAAAAGATCAAACATTATCGAAGAGCTAAAACACGATGGTAATTTACTTAAGATTGAACATAAGGCTTACATTTCAATTGGAATAATAAAATTTCAAACAGTTTATTGTAGATAGTGAAGCATAGCAAGGCACTATCAGGCAAGAGGATTACGCACTAAGACGCAACATTCCCCAATTCAGCGAAAACACCAAAATCTCACAAATCTCCAAGACAAAGCGGCTGACTGCAGCGCCTTGTTATCAAACAAGTCGACCTGAAATCCTTTAAATTTCCACTTCTCCATTATTATTATACTAGTCGAAATATTTATATTGTTTATAACTAATCTTCAAATCTTACAATTGAATCATAATAGAATAAATACATCATCGTTAAGCACGACTAAACTCATTTGAGTCACAGAAACAATAATCACAGCTTAGTTGTAACTCGTAAGAATAACACAATGAAAATCAAAGAAATAAAGAAAATTTACCCTGAGGACAATTGAATAAAATTAGCTACTCAAACAAAACCCTACACAAAAATCGCTCAAATAAAAAATATATCTTTTTAAGGGAAGATTTATTCAATAAAGCTTTCTTATTCGCTTTCGCGAAATGCTTATCAGAGAAAAAAAATAATTTAAAGAATAAAAATTCTTGGTTTAACATTTTTTGTAAAAATTTTAATTCTGAATATTAAAGTGAGTTTTTAAAACAGACTTTTTTGGAAAATTCCGCCAACTTTAAACAAAAATTTTAATATTTTTCTTGTAAAATGCAGGATAGGATAATTTTCTTATCTAAATAAGCATTCTCATTACCCAGTTTGTTAGTTAAAACGAAAGTTAAACGAGGTACTTAGAAAGATTAGGTACCCACATTAATCAGAATTAATATCCAAATAAAAAGAAGCTCATCGAGTTCATTTGTCCTCAGATGTATTAAAAAACAAATTTTCCCTTTACGTCCGAAAAAAGTGTGTCAAATGTGAAAATTACTTGTGTAAACTATAGGTAGTTCAAACTAAAACTATTTGACGACAAAGAATAAAAACTTTTTTTGTTTCGTTTCGTGTTAAAAGTTTCGGGCAAACGTTAGCTGTATATCTGAGTAAAAAATTTAACAACTTTTAGCTTGCTAGGTGATTTTAGTCCAGAAGTTACAAAAAGTTTCGAAAAAAAAATAAATGAAATAAATGTTGGTTGAACATTCATTGTATGGAGGAACAATGGACGCGGTTAACAGAATTTTATGAATAAAACTATAGGAGAAATGTTTGTTAAAGTTAACAAATTAATTTTCTCTCCGTTTTCAATTATTTTTAATAGAAACCACAGGGAGTACGAATTGTTGAAATTTCATTACTGAGTTTTGTAGCTAATTATAGCTAATGGTAGCATTAGTATCAATTGAAGGGAAGATCAAGCAATAATTAGATAATGGACATTGTAACTCTCTCTGTGTACTGTTTTCTTAAGTAGACCTATGTTCTGCCCTAGTATGTATACAATATTAATCCAATATTATTATAATATATAACATTGAATCTGCTAAACGTGCCTACTAGTATTGAGGAGCTAAGCATGCAGAAGTTTTACATATTGCTTAATTAAATTTATCGACTGTTTACCTGTCGTAGCATTTACCAATATTTGTTCTTTGAATGTCATAATCGTTCGGTGTAAAGCAATTAAATTAGTACGAAAAGTCCATTCCTTCAAACACAAACAAAAATATCCAATTTTATAAAAGATTTATCAATTCACCGCAAGTCGTCAATATAATGGAAAATAATAGTTATTTAGGAAAGTGGGCTTTTGAGCTCGTTTTTGACAATGCAAAGTTGACGATTTCGGAAGAGCCAGCACCCTCCAATGACAACGAGCCACCAAAGTACTTTGTTTTGTCGAGTTTACGAGTAAATAATTAAATTATTTTGCTCTTTTAAAACAATTGTAGACACAACGTCCTAGATAACAAAATTAGCTATTAAAAAATTTCTTTTACTAACCTCTCGCTGATATCAGCATTCCTTAGACTGGATAGTTGATTTAAATAATCTTTCATAGTTGGTAGTTAGCATCTGAAAATTAAAAAAAATGATATAATACAGTGTCCGCAAAAAAGTCTGCACCATATGGGATTTTTTTTTATTATGCGTGTTTTTCGAAAATAGTTTTCGGCATCTATCTCTGCATAAAATAAAACCAAAAATGCGTAAAAAAAATTAGTTATGTCATTTACGCAACACCGCCAAAACGTCTTTTGAAAGTTTCGATTGCCTAAAAATGCCTTTATTTTTCAAAACAGACAAAATCGTCATAAGGGAAAATTGTTTCTATTTACCTCAAAATTCTAGATACGAAGTTTAAGAAAAAAATATTAACATTTTCATTTTTTTGTTTTTTTGAAAATTCTCACTTGTTTATAATTCTTCGGAGTTCTTTTGTTTACATTTCAATTCTAGAGATCCACTTTGATCCAGCGAGATCAAAATATTACGTTTTGTTCTTAATTTAGTCTAATTTTGGAATATAAAAATATTTTCATTGAAAATGATAGGACCATCTTGGACTATTTTCCCATCTCTGAATTCCCCTTGGGAAATATTTTAACCGCAGTGGTTAAAACTATTAGCTGTATCCCTGTTTGTTCTGTTCTCGCCATGAATTAGATCAATTTCAATTTTGTCTGTCTTAGTAAGCATTGTTGATAGGAAAATTAAATAAATTTCATATTAGTTTAGTGTCAGGATATTTCGGGTAAATTTGGACATCATTTGGGACCTCTATCTGTCAGTTTTTATTTTAATTAAAATTCGCCGATATTTTTCTAAAATAAGTGACCACTGCGGTTAAAATATTTCCCAAGATAAATTCAGAGATGGGAAAATAGTCCAAGATGGTCCTATCATTTTCAATGAAAATATTTTTATGTTCCAAAATTAGACTAAATTAAGAACAAAACGTAATATTTTGATCTTTTTTTTTAATTCAACTTTTTCATTGGTATTTTGGTTATTGAAAAAACTAGTTAAGCATCAATTAACTTTAATTTATCATTTTTTTGATAGTTTATTTACGACGTTTCGATTTCTTTAAATCATTTTCAAGTACCTAAAATATTAACATAAAGATTTGAATGTGTAACAATCTTATAACTTACAAAAAATTTTTTTCTTTTTTTGGTGAATTTGTTATAAAAGCACAAAAATAACACTGTAAAATAGTTCTCTTTCAATATCAACATTTGTAAACCTGGTTGGGTTATCTCTACATAATAAATTAGAAGCCATTAAAAAATTTCAGTCAAATACATAAATTTTGTCAAAAATTTAAAGGACCCCGCACAATTCTTATGGGAAATGGCCCTCGGTGAATTTTCCAAAAAATTTAGTATATTGTAGTACTTGACCTACTGAACAAAAGTCTCCATGGCCACGAAGCCCTAAACCTAATAGTGTTCGTGTTGTGGAGGCTTAAACTACTGATAATCTTGTCACACACAATACGTATAATAAGAAATGGCCCTCGGTGAATTTTTCTAAAAATTTAGTATGTTGTGGTGTTTGACCTACGGAACAAAAGTCTCCATGGCCACAAAGCCCTAAACCTAATATTTTTCGTGTTGCGGAGGCTTCAAGTGCTGAATAATGTTGTCACACACAACTGTGATTTTTTGAATTTTATTTTAAAAATGCAAGTTCGGTTGCCTCGCTGCTTTACACTATTTAATCGGAGACACATGGAATTTTCTTCAATATTCGTTAATTCTCTTTCAATACCCTGATTGCGATTCAAACATACTCTTGTGTCATTTTCTAATTATAGGTTTGGAAGAACATTATCTTCACGCCTTTTTATTGCAATATCCAGCCTATTATCAATGTCGCCTATTCCAGGCATTCTTACTAAAACCTCCAACATTACAAAGATAACAATTGTATCAAACTTTTCCAGCCATAATTAAATCCAACCACAGTTGTGTGTGACAACATTATTCAGCACTTGAAGCCTTCGCAACACGAGAAATATTGGGTTTAGGGCTTTGTGGCCATGGAGACTTTTGTTCAGTATGTCAAACACCATAACGTACTAAATTTTTAGGAAAATTCACCGAGGGCCATTTCTTATAAGAATTGTGTGAATGTGATCGTTATCTATAAAATTCAAAAAATCACAATTGTGTGTGACAAGATTATCAGTAGTTTAAGTCTCCACAACACGAACACTATTATGTTTAGGGCTTTGTGGCCATGGAGACTTTTGTTCGGTAGGTCAAATACTACAACATACTAAATTTTTAGGAAAATTCACCGAGGGCCATTTCCCATAAGAATTGTGCGGGGTCCTTTGATTTTTCATTCAACGTTCGAAATAAGAATAAAACTCTACCTTCAACTAATCATGAACAATTTAAAACATACATGCACATTTTTTAAAAAATTGATTTGCAATAAACAAACAAAATAAAATAAAATAAAATAAAGTGGTTCTAAAACAATTTCATTATGGGAATTAATTACGTGGTTTAATTTTTCAATTTTAAAATATTGTTATATGTAATAGGGAGACCTTCCAGGTCTGTTTTGTGGTTTATAGAGTTTTTTTTCTCTTTTTATGTAATACATTTCCATAAACGACCTTTTTGTAAAGTTATCTTCCTCTTGTAGGATGCTGACATTTGCGAAGTCAAAGGCATGTAGGTTTTGAAGACTATGTTCGCTTAAAACTGTGGTATTTTTATTATTTTTGACCGAGGCCTTGTGTTGGTTAATGCGGTTCTTCAGTAGTTGTTTAGTTTGTCCAATATATGTCTTGTCACAATCACAGCAGTCTATTTTATATACGAGATTTGATTTTGATGTTGTCGGTATTTGTGACTTAAGTTTTGAGAAAAGGTTATTTAAAGTTGCATTTCTTCGGTAGCAAACGTTTAAATTTTCACTATGTAAAATTTTTTTAATTTGGGGTGTTAAAAAATGGGGGGGGGGTGAAAAAATGGTTATGAACCGACATTATAATATTTTGATTTTGTTGGATCAAAGTGGATCTCTAGAATTTAAATGTAAAGAAAAGAACTCCGAAGAATTATAAATAAGTGAGAATTTTCAAAAAAACAAAAAAATAAAAATGTTAATATTTTTTTCTTAAACTTCGTATCTAGTATCTTCAGGTGAATAAAAACAATTTTCCCTTATGATGATTTTGTCTGTTTTGAAAAATAAAGGCATTTTTAGGCAATCGAAACTTTCAAAAGACGTTTTGGCGGTGTTGCGTAAATGACATAACTCATTTTTTTTACGCATTTTTGGTTTTATTTTATGCAGAGATAGATGCCGAAAACTATTTTCGAAAAACACGCATAATAAAAAAAAATCCCATATGGTGCAGACTTTTTTGCGGACACTGTATAATAGAAAACTTGTTATAAGGTTTAAGTTATACAAGATCGACCACGCTGATTATTTTAAAATCTTTCAACAGTTTTCAGAAAGTAGCGACCCAGCCAGGCATGTTTACTTTATTCCAAAAATGTTCTAGGAGGTATTGCAACTCATTCAGTGATCTTAAGGCATCTATTAATTAATCTTCAAGCAATATTAAACTTTTTATTCGAGTATATTAATTTGTGTTACACTTTGCAAGATCTACGCTAATGCTAATCTGCGCAGATAGCAAAATTGTGTACTACCTCATTGTAACACCGATCTTACGATCAAGTGCTCATTAATCGAGTGCTCATTAATGTCCTCGACTTCACTCAAATCAAAGATAGGAAGGGTTCGAAGCGATAAACTAGCAACAACAAACACTTTCTTACCCAAAAATAAAAAATATTTACATATTTAAAAAATAAAATTAACAATTTATGTTAATTACAACGAAGATTCTAACAAAATAAAAAGGAGGTTTATAAAACACGTATACGCTTATAAAACCAAAATAAAATAAAAAACTTCATTCGAGATGTCATCCGTTCTATTGGACACCACAACGGATTGGTCACTCGCAAATAACTCGATCCCGTAACGCAAATGGTGACGCTCGGTCAGTGCTAAACCTTGACCAGTTTTCCTCCAGATCGACAGTCAGGCTAACAAACCCAAGACTATAATCAAGCCTCACACGATCGGTCAAAAAGCCTAAAGACCGTTACGAAGTGGTTAGCTAATTAGCCACCCTATTTAGATCAAGACTGTAATCGATCCCTACACGGTCGGCCAAAAAGCCAAAGACCGTGGACCGTGACTTGTGGTGATGCACTGGGATAGACGTGATCAGCTCAAACCCTACAGCTGCAGCTTGTTCCAGCCGCTGGTGCAAGGACCATCAACTACCCGCACCCAAGATTATCACACTATAACACAATAACACACTATGCACAGTGTATGCACACGGACGGTCACAGACTCTCCTGAAATCAATGCACGTCGAATATTTGTTAATTCTCCACCACCAAGTTCTTAGCACCAATCAGAACTCAACTTCCCATTTAACTACGAGGTGGGAACGTACATCTTATTCCGTACGCTTCGTACTCATATCTTTACGATTATCACCAATCTACTACAAAAATGCTTTTTATGCGATTATGTAAGTGGCGATAGATGCGGGCTTAAAAGAGGCATCGAATGGTATAAGTTTCGAGGAGGTACGCAAATTATAAATAATATAAAAAAGCCATTTAAAATAATTAAATATTTTAAATGATTTTAAAATTAGGAAAAATAAATGAAAATGTTAAGGACGTTAACAAGGAAAATTAAAAATGATAAAAAATATATTTGGCATACCTGAAGGGCCAAAATAATTCAAATTAAAATAAATTTACACTAGTGAAAGTGTAAACGCCGGATAAAAATTTATACCATGGCATCGCAGATTGTACAAAAACAGAGGATCTGATAGTTGCTGGTGGATTACATACGAGCGATTTTTAATTTAAAAAACTCGAGCGCGAAAACGATGTTAATTTTTCCCATATCACAAGCAGAACCTTAAGAATTTGTAACACTCTCACACGTGTAAAAAACGCATCGCTACATCATAACCAAGGTTACATATATACGTGAAAACCATTGTGAAAGCAATGTTTGGGCTACTTTACTTGCTCTTCTGCGCTGTTAGGTTGTTTAGATTTGGCAAAATCTCCACCTACACTGGGTGTATAATGGTTTTTGATGCATAGGGACATGGTACGTAAAAGCACATTTTCTTTAATATTATTGCTCCTAACCACTTAAAACATACCACATTTGCTAGATTAGCTAGCTACAGAGCTAACACCCATTCTCGATTTAGAAGCCATTTAAAATTCTTCACCGTTCTATTTAAGACCTTCATTTTACTCTACTTTTCACAAAAATAATTAATACAGACAATTAATGGCGAGGAAATGATGAGAGAAGGATATTATAATTGTCCTAACCTAAACTAAACATTTATTAACAGCCGGGTGCCATTTATTTACAGAATGATATTATCCGAAAGCCAGATGAGCCCTTTATCTTAGGTCTCCTCTCAAGAGTATAAGCTAGCGCAATTGATGTGTAGTAGAGATTCTTGCTTGACGGTTACCGTCATAAACGTCACGAGAACGGAAACGGCAGAGGCAATCATCTCGTATGTAATGCTTAACCCTTAGGTCCCTAAGGGGGTAACTTAGGTACCCCACATATTATTATTTTGCTATAACTCTTTGTTTCGTGTTTTAGACGAGACCGAGCTGGCGCACGAGTAGGAAAAATTTTCCGACGCGGTTTCTTTCTTGATTCGTATTCTTGACACTTTAGACAACGTAAAACTACAAGGTGCCGGCAGTTTTTGTGGTCACGTTTCCCTAGGACCGCTGTTGAAAATTGCAGACGATTTACGTCATTATTTCAGAATTTGTTCATCAGATTTCTAAAAAAAAATTTTTATCTGAAAGCTTATAACCTTATAAGATATTATTCATAATTTGTTATTATATATTTTTGAATATCTCCTCTAGTTATCTTGAAAAACCTCAAAAATCATTAATTTTAGCCAAAGACCCAAACATTTGAAATTTCTAAGTTTTGGAAAAAATGTATTGATAGAATACAGGTGGTGTGGAAAAGTAAACGTACTTACCAGTGGCGCAACAAGTACTCCAGGGGCCCGTGTGCAAAGTTAATAGTGGGGGCTCTATTTATTAATACATAGTTTTTGAAAAGCAGTAAATTCTAAAATTAAAGTCAGGAAGCTGTCCATAAGAAATAAATGGTGTTCCGATACATTTTGATTCTCTGCGATCTTGAAAAACAGTGGCTCTAGGGCTTAGGCTTCATGGTGCCTTGGATAAAAGTTATTCGGTGTCTCTCAAAGTATGCGTGTGGGGGAAGAGTTATAATCTTCCTTTCTTTACCTTAGTTTACCTTAGTTTTACTTTATATTTTTAGACATTGTTTCATTACCTAATATTAATTTGTTAATTCTTAGATTAGATGTTTTTGTAGACGTTGAACTTTTTATAGCTTATTACCACATTTCTTCTTCTTTATCATTTAACTTTCAACTCTTAATTATTTTGTTTTCTTTAAATATGTAACGCACCCTTATTGAACTTTAAACCTTATCAATGCAACCGAAGTTATAAAACACCCTTCTTATCATATTTAACCATTCAATCTGTTACTGAAGTTTGTCGTGCTACTACACAAAATTGTAATTATTGTTTCAACGTTTTATTCTTTTATAATTAAATTTAAACTAATAAATAAAGTGTTTTATTTAAATAAATAAATAAATAAAAAAATAAGAAAAATCAACAATCATAACTGGCGCAGTCGGCAGGATCCAAATAGGCAGAAAAATTCGCATCTACCGTTGGTTTCAACCATTTAATTTGGATCGAACTTACAAATTTACAAGGAATCGAGGAGGAACAAGAAAAAATATTTCAGTAAGTCATTGAGTAACTTTTTCATTTTTCCCAAACCTTATTCATAAACACTTTGTGGGTGCTTAATTTTAAATTTATAATTTTTACGAGTGAAAATAAACCTTAAAATCGTTTCTATTTTCACATTCGTTGCATTCTTTATAATTCAAAAACCTTTTTCTTTATAAAAAAAATTAATATTAAAAAAAATTTTGTAAACCTATTTTACAAATTTTAATAATTGAGCTAATTGAACTGTAGAATTTCGTTGTACATTTCTCTATTATTGTTTTATGACCTCTGTAGAAGTTTTGACAAATAATTTGAGAAGAATGTCACTTGAAAGAGCTACACCTACCATTCAAGCTGCTAAAGCTGTAGCAGATTTTTTGCCATCGTTTAATGGTGATTGTTTGCAATTAGAAAGCTTCATCAATTCGTGTGATGAATTTTATAATAACTACGGATTAACTACAGATAAAGATAATAATTTAAATTATTTTTCTTTGGTAGTTATTAAGTCGAAATTACAAAATGACGTTGCAAATCACATAATGTGTCGCCCAGATTTAAATACCTGGCCATTAATTATTAAAAGCGCCCTTAGGGAACAATTCGGCGATCGCATTGACAGGCAAACGCTAACTCGCGATTTCCTACATATGGCTAAACAAAGGAACGAGACAATTTTAGACTTCTTAGACCGAGTTAAACAAGTAAAATCTCGACTTGAAGTAAAAATTACCTCGGATCCAACAGTACCGATTCATAGAAAACCTCTACTGCTAGAGCAGAATGAAGGTAACGCAATGGACGTTTTGCTTGCCAATTCCGATGATAAACTTCGAACAAAATTAGATTTAAAAGAACCGAAATATTTAATAGAAATTAGCGACATAATAATTAGACATTTTTATAGCGAACAAAGAATAAATTCCTTATCAGACACCGGAAAATTTAATTCTCTAAATAGACCTAAAACTGCTGTTTCTCAAAACCATCAAAATACTCATTTTAAAAATAGGAATAATTTAGAGACTCACAACAACTTTACCAGTAAATTTTCGAATAATTCTTACCCATTTTACCAACAAAGACAATTTCCAACCCCACCTCATTTCCAATCGAATTATAAATCACAATTTCCTAGTCAACCAATAAACATACAAACAAGACCAGCCGAAACAAGATTTCCAACAAATAGTCAAGTTTTCGGAAGAACAACCGTTTTCAGTCCAAAAAATTCTCACAAACCACCAAGTAAAGTTGAACCAATGTCAACTACATCCAGAAATTCCTCTTTTAAATTTAATCAGAATCCTAATCACTATCACTTTCAAAACGGACGTAGACCAAATTTCATTCCCGAAGAAATGACTAACGTAGAGACAGAGACTGAAACCCCTTTTCAACAATTTTATGCTGGAGACGAAAATTACAACGACTCATCAGCACAACACTATTTTGAATTCATACAACCACAAAATTCTGAAATTGAAGAAGAGGAAATTGTTGAGGAAACTCAAAATTTTCCCCAGGACCCGCCTCTACAAAACGAACCGTAGACCTTAACAATCTTACTCCAAATTCTTTACCTTATATCCAAATTCTAGAGCCGCCTATTAAACTACTGATAGACACAGGTTGTCACTAAGGCTGGCAAAAAAATGGATAATCGAAAATCGATTAATCGAATATCATAATAATCGATTCTTCGAAAAACCGATTAATCGATTAATCGCAAATAATCGATTAATCGCGAAGAATCGATTAATCGAAGAATCGATTAATCGAAGAATCGATAAAAAATTAATCGAAGAATCGATGATCGATTAATCGAAGAATCGATAAAAAATTAATCGAAGAATCGATTAACCGATGAATAATTAATCGAAGAATCGATTACAAAATTTTGAAGTTAGAAAGTAATATTCCAGTAGGATTTTTCTATAAAGTTAAAATTTTGAACTCATTTATTTTAGGTTTTGTACAAAAAAGTACCAGTCGTGTTGTATCTAAAATACACATTTTTTATTAAATTAAGTATCACATTTGAAAAACATAATATAAAATAGATAATAAAATATAAATATGCCGTAAATTTATGACATCTTTAGAAATTGTGGGTCCCAAAAGAAGACGAAAGTCTGTCCCTGTTATAAAAATGAATACAAAAGGGTCAACAATGGTTGTTATTTTTTTTCAAATTCTAAAAATAGAGTCTCTAATCTTTAACTGTGAATAGTGGTTGAATGGTTTCGATTTTGGAAGTTTGAATATTCTATTTTATGGTATAGGAGATAATACTTCACTACAATAATTCATTTTAGGCATACGTAGCGTAGTAGCAAAAAAAAGGTTTGATGAGAGGATCTGAGAATCGAATGCTTGTAAAAATTTTAAAAAAAGGACCGAAGGTCCAAGGTGGGGCATCGTAAAAGCGTCGATTGAGAGAAAACTCTCAAAATTCTCGATCAACAGTAAAAGATATGGTCATTTTGTCGTCCACAAAACGAATTGTATACTATTCCCATTTTTTTATTTTTTAGTTTTAATTATGTCAATGGCATTTTACAATATTGTATGTATACGCACTATTTATATGACAGCAATCCTCAACTAGAGTAAAGCATCCAATAAAACTTGCCGCGTCAAGAAACATCTGGGTTGCTTGTCTGATATTTAGGTATTTTTCATTTTCAATTTTGAATTTTTTTGCAAACTTTTGATAAAGCGGTAAAGTATGCTTTAAATTATCCATCTATGCATTTAATTTAATTTAATTTTCAACAATAAAAATTCTTTACTGCAGTTAAAACTAATTTTTGAGAGAAAGTCCAGACTTGCTATTATAGCTTCAGGGGCCCGGGACGCTGTAGCGCTCAGCACCCCTTGCCAGTCCAGTCCGCATCTGAAGGTCCTATAAAAACAGACCCGTGCAACTTTTATAACTGCAATTCATTTTGAGAGATTTACAATAAATTTAAATTTCTTTAATTTTAAATTTACAATCATTTCAAGCGGCAAATACTAAGATTTGATTAAATTTAAAAAAATCTGTTTTTCGATTAATCAATTTTACGATTCTTCGGTTTTACGATTCTTCGATTAATCGAAGAATCGAAAAAACGATTATTAAAATTCTAATAATCGCGATTTTCGAAGAATCGATTAATCGATTAATCGATTCTTCGATTATTAAAATTCAAATAATCACGATTTTCGAAGAATCGATTAATCGATTAATCGATTAATCGAAAACTTTTGCCAGCCTTAGTTGTCACCCATCGTTATTAAGACCATACATAGCAGAAACTTATTTTCCTGAAACTATTTTTAAGTCCAACACACCTATCAAGACTTGTGCTGGTTCACGCCAAGCCCAATTCAAAGCACACATACCTTTATTTAAAGAATTTGGTCCACAAAAGATTAAATTAGAATTTGTTCTCTTTAACTTTCACGATTACTTTGACGGTATTATAGGAATACGAGATTTACGTAAACTAGGTCTCAATATTGATGTGCAAAATAAAGTACTTTTTAATAACAACATAACTATTCCTCTATATTACAGAAACGACTTTGATAACCAAAAAATAGAAATACCACCTTTAACGTCGTTATTAAAACAGATTAAAACCGATTTACCTGATTGTGAAGTTATAATTTCAAAATTAATTTTGAAAAAAGGTGCACTCATTATTCCAGCTAGTTTGTTAAAAATAGAAAATGGTTTAGTTAATATTGAAATTATGAACATTTCCCCTCGCTCAGAAATTATCGAAATAAACGAAGATTTTGAATAAAATAAACGAACTCTCCATGGAGTTCCCCAATTTGGGTTGTCCCGAAAAAATTTGACGCAAGTGGGAAACAAAAATGGCGTATAGTCGTTGATTATAGGAAGATCAATGAGAAAACCATCGACGACAGGTATCCTTTACCCAACATTACCGACATACTAGACAAACTCGGACGTTGCCAATATTTTACAACCCTAGACTTGGCTTCTGGTTTTCACCAGATAGAGATGCATCCCAACTCTATTCCAAAAACCGCTTTTACTGTTGAAAACAGATGTTACGAATTCGTTAGGATGCCTTTTGGTTTAAAAAACGCCCCAAGCACGTTTCAACGAGTTATGGATAACGTCCTTAAAGATGTGCAAAATAAAATTTGCTTAGTCTACATGGATGATATAATAATTTTTTCCACCTCATTACAGGAACATATAAATAATTTAAAAGTTGTTTTTTCTAAGCTTAAAGAAGCAGGGTTAAAGATACAACTTGATAAATCAGAATTTTTATGTAAAACAGTTGAATTTCTAGGACATGTAATTACTCCTGAAGGTATTAAACCAAATCCAAAGAAAATTGAAGCTATCACAAAGTTTCCAATTCCAAAGACTTCTAAAGACATTAAGTCCTTTCTCGGTTTAGTAGGTTACTACAGAAAATTCATTAATAATTTTGCAAATATTACAAAACCACTTACTAAATGTTTAAAAAAGGGTGTAAAAATAGAACACACTTCAGAATTTATAAAGAGTTTTGAAACCTGTAAGAAACTTCTTACAAACGACCCAATACTCCAATATCCAGATTTTAACAAGCCATTCAACCTTACAACCGACGCATCAGACTTTGCTATAGGTGCCGTACTCTCACAAGGTCCCATAGGAAAAGATCTCCCAGTCGCATATGCTTCTCGAACTCTAAACCCGGCTGAAATAAATTACAGCACAATAGAAAAAGAATTACTCGCGATTGTTTGGGCTGTGAAATATTTTCGACCATACCTCTTTGGGGTAAAATTTACCATCGTCAGCGATCACAAACCACTACACAATGGTTGTTTTCTCTTAAAGAACCAAACTCTAAATTAGTGAGATGGCGTCTCAAACTTGAAGAGTTCGATTATCAAATCATTTATAAAAAAGGTTCTCTCAACACCAATGCAGACACGTTGTCTAGAGTGGAGATCAATCCCCTCGAAATGGAAGATAACGTTTCCATGATAGTAAATCTACCTGATCCCAAAGAAATCTGGCAATCAAACCATATTCTCGACCTTAAACCGTCAACCTCAAAAGAAACAATTGAAACTAAAAATCCCAATAATGACGATAACGAAACTGTACATACTAGTTTAGAAGATCCAATTATTTTAATTCCATATACAGAAAGAACGATCAACACATTTAAAAATCAAATTATCATATCATTAGGTGACCTTAAAGAAACTAAAACAATTAAAGAACAAATTTTTGACAATAACCGCATTTATTTTAAAATTCCCAGACACAATAAAAATGAACATTTTATCAAAATCATACAAGAACAGTTAGAACATAAAAAACATTACTGCTTATATTTCTCATATAAAGATTTCGAAATACCTTTCATAAGAATAATTCAAAAATTCTTTAAAAATAGAGCCTTCAGCCTAACAATATCCAATAGTTTCGTAAAAGACGTGTTTGACGAAGAAGAACGTAGAATATTATTAAGAAACTATCACGAAACCAAAACTTGCCACCGTGGAATACAAGAAAATTTAAAAACCATAAAGAAATCATTTTACTGGCCTAACTTAGATAAAGACGTTCAAAATTATATCAATACCTGTAGCACTTGTCAAAAAACCAAATACGAAAGACACCCCCATAAATTAATTTTTAAACCAACACCCATTGGATTCGAACCGTTTGATCATTTATATATCGATTCTTATAAATATTCAGGACAATGTTTTATTACAATAGTTGACAGTTTTTCTAAATTTGGACAAGCTTATCCTATAGAAAGCCTAAACGCAATCGAAACAACCAATAAAATTATACAGTTTATTAATCACTTCGGCATACCTAGGAAGATAACTTGCGACAACGGAATAGAATTTAAAAACGGCTTAATACAGGAATTTTGTAAAGTTCACCAGATAGAAATACATTACGTCACTATATATAATCCAAA
Source organism: Malthinus seriepunctatus (assembly GCA_963924605.1). NCBI lineage: Eukaryota > Metazoa > Arthropoda > Insecta > Coleoptera > Cantharidae > Malthinus > Malthinus seriepunctatus. The sequence goes on from OZ004600.1 coordinate 96,547,332, forward strand.
TAGTAATAGTCCCGTCGAAAGATTTCACTCTACAATCGGTGAATGTCTTAAAATTTTGCACAAAGAAAAACCTCGCGAACCAATAACGAACATAATGAATTATATGGGTAATTCCACGTCAGATCGGCCACTTTTGACCCTTAGGTCTTCGGATTTTGAGGAAATTTGGTGTGTCTGTTGGAAATATATTCAAACTTAAGTGTACAAAGTGGTTTTGCAAAAAAAATTTTTTTGCCCTATTTACAGTCAAATTAATTTTTGAACTATTTTGAAAACATGAATACTTCAATAATTTATAACTTGCGATCTAAAAGAGATATATTTCTGCAAAATACGCCTATTTAAAACTAAAGGAACGTACTATTTATTTTATGCATCGCTTCTTTTATTTAACGCCTTTTTGGTCAAACTGTTCCAGTGTCAAATGTTCAAGTCGAAGTTTCCAAAATACACCCTCTGCGATTTTTGAAATTTTTTGATATGTTGAGCCCTTATACCTTATATTTAAGTAAAAAGATTCAAAACCGTGGGCACTCGTCAGCTCTTGACGCTACATGGTATTATAGAAGAATGGAAACAAAAATTTTTTGAGAAAAGATTGGGGATAGCAATTTTTTTGCAGGAATCCCTTTATTTTGGACCCGTTATTATAAGAGAAAATTTTCAAGATCAGGGGCGTGCGGGAACAGGGTCAAAATTATCTTTGTTCTTAGCAAAACTGCTAATTTTGAAATATCTTCGATCACATTGAAGATAGCAAAAAAATACATCTTAAATAATTTGTAATGTATAAAATTACCAAGAAAATGAGACTAGTCCGAGCCCAAACGGATAATTTGTCTATGCAGAAAAAAATAAAAACCGCGGAAAGTTCAGTAATGTTTAATCCCAGTATTAAAATAATTTTCAAGTCGAAGTTTTTAAAATACACGCTCTTCGATTTTCGAAATTTTTTTATATGTTGAGCCCTTATGACTTAGGTTTACGTAAAAAAATTTAAATCCGTGGGCACTCGTCAACTCTTGATGCTACACAGCCTCAAGCCTCAGTGAGGGTTTTAGATTGAGGTGTGAGGGTTGAGACCGTGTAGCATCAAGAGTTGACGAGTGCCCACGGTTTTGAATTTTTTTACTTAAACCTAAGTCATAAGAGCTCAACATAATATGTTGAGCTCTTATATATCTTATATATCAACATAATATGTTGAGCTCTTATGACTTAGGTTAAAAAAAATTTAGAAAAACGAAGAGGGCGTATTTTGGAAACTTCGACTTGAAAATTACTTTAATTCTGGGATGAAACATTACTCAACTTTCCGCGGTTTTTATTTTTTTCTGCATATACAAATTATTTGTTTGGGCTCGGACTGGTCTCATTCTCTTGGTAATTTTATACATTACAAATTATTTAGGATGTATTTTTTTGCTAGCTTCGATTTGATCAATGTGATCGAAGATATTTTCAAAATTAGCAGTTTTGCTAAGAACAAAGGTAATTTTGACCCTGTTCCCGCACGCCCCTGATCTTGAAAATTTTATCTCATAATAACTGGTCCAAAATAAAGGGATTCCTGAAAAAAAATTGCTATCCCCAATCCTTTCTCAAAAAATTTTTGTTTCCATTCTTCTATAATACCATGTAGCGTCAAGAGTTGACGAGTGCCCACGGTTTTGAATCTTTTCACTTAAATATAAGGTATAAGGGCTCAACATATCAAAAAATTTCAAAAATCGCAGAGGGTGTATTTTGGAAACTTCGACTTGAACATTTGACACTGGAACAGTTTGACCAAAAAGGCGTTAAATTAAAGAAGCGATGCATAAAATAAATAGTACGTTCCTTAAGCTTTAAATAGGCGTATTTTGCAGAAATATATCTCTTTTAGATCGTAAGTTATAAATTATTGAAGTATTCATGTTTTCAAAATAGTTCAAAAATTAATTTGACCGTAAATAGGTCAAAAATAATTTTTTCGCAAAACCAATTTGTACACTTAAGTTTGAACATATTTCCAACAGACACCAAATTTCATCAAAATCCGAAGACCTAAGGGTCAAAAGTGGCCGATCTGACGTGGAATTACCCTTATGCCTTATTATCCTACAATAACAGTACTCATACGGCTACAAGTTACACACCCTTTCAAATTGTCCGAGGAAAATTAAATTACAAAAACCCTTTCAAACTAAGTGAACCTGACAGAATAAATCAATATGTACAAGAACATTCAGAAAATTTAGAAATCTTAAATAAAATGATTCGCGATAAATTGATCAATAAACAACAAGATAAATTAAGTAAATTAAACCAGGAACGACAAAACCCAAACATTAATTTAGAACAACCACTTTATAGAAAACAAACTCGTTTTACTGGACCCAAAAAAATTGCACAACCTTATGTTCCCGTTCTTAACCCAGAAATAATGGACAATATCAAAATCAAAACTAATGATAAAATATATCATCAAGCCTTATTAAAACCCCAACGTATTATTTCAAGCAATATTTCTAGACCTTTGACACGGTCTCAAAATAAAACCCATCAATAATCAATAATTATATCCCTCCTGTCCAACTAAAACAGTCCACAATTTCATTCACACTGACTTAGAACAACAACAAAAAATGTTTAGAGGGAAATAACTAAAATCTTGAGAGATTTACAGATAATCAATCAGCTCGTTTTGCAAAATCGAGTTAATTTTCTATCAAACAAAATAAAAGTCGTTAACAATATTGAAAAAGCTTTCTCATTGTCAAATATATTGTGGATAACTTAATATTTTAATTGCTTAATGGATCAAGATCTAATCAACAATATTAGAAATTGCTACATCATTTGTTTCTTCATGTTCTACATAGTTCAATTATTAAACCCCTAGAATGTTAATAATAATTTCAAAATTTAAATAAATATTACTTTTTTGTTTTCAACCCAGGTAATTAATTATCAAGAATGCGATTATACTATTTAAAATTCACGTACCCATTGTAAGTGAATCCTACAAATTAATACTTTCACATAATTATATCCCATACCCATATGCATAATTATTCCTGATCAACCTTACCTGTTGCTCAATGATAAAATATACATTAATAAGAAACCTAGATTGATATTTTTGGACGATTGCAAAGTTAATATTGGAGTTAACTTTCGAAGATAATGGAGTTAAAACTTCTTCTCACAAGCTTCTGAAATTACATCGATTGGATGAAAATTGTTTAAACCACCTGAAAATTCTCATCCACAATCTAAAACGACATCAACAAGCCAACATCATACTTGGACCAACATAATCATCAAATCATCAGTCGAACTATTTTAGTGACAGTTATTGTGTTTTAGTTTTCAAAGTTACAGAAACCTAATCAAGACATTGAGTTAATTTCGCGAAAAACTACGTAACCTACGTTTTTCGACTTAGGGAAAGAGGAGTTATAATCTTCCTTTCTTTACCTTAGTTTACCTTAGTTTTACTTTATATTTTTAGACATTGTTTCATTACCTAATATTAATTTGTTAATTCTTAGATTAGATGTTTTTGTAGACGTTGAACTTTTTATAGCTTATTACCACATTTCTTCTTCTTTATCATTTAACTTTCAACTCTTAATTATTTTGTTTTCTTTAAATATGTAACGCACCCTTATTGAACTTTAAACCTTATCAATGCAACCGAAGTTATAAAACACCCTTCTTATCATATTTAACCATTCAATCTGTTACTGAAGTTTGTCGTGCTACTACACAAAATTGTAATTATTGTTTCAACGTTTTATTCTTTTATAATTAAATTTAAACTAATAAATAAAGTGTTTTATTTAAATAAATAAATAAATAAATAAATAAATAAATAAATAAATAAAAAAATAAGAAAAATCAACAATCATAACTGAAGTCTCAGGGGTTTACCCCCAAAGCGCCACAGGCCAAAATTTTTGTCATCTGAAGGTCAACGCGTTTTATCGTTTTAAATTTGGCGCCCCTTAGATTTTGGCACCTTGAGCTTTAGTCAGTTTAGCCCATAGGGTAAAACGGCAGCCACAATTAATTTAAAAAAACTAAATTTGGGAGAAGGTGACAACGGTCGGGGGCCCCTCTTGGGGGCCCGTGTGCTTTGCACCCACCGCACCCCGCTAGTTACGCCCCTGGTACTTACCCAAACTGCTTATTTTTTAATCTCGCCAAGAATGGAATTAAATTTTTGCAACTAATAAATTTTGGTACTCTTTAATTGAATTCAGTACCTCTGCCAGGAAAGCACACATTCTACGGAGCATGCATATATGACATTATACTTATCTCTCATTCCTGAAAAAAATTATATTCAAAATTCGCCCCGATTTTCTTCTTTTATGATGGTTTATGTGAATTTATGTTTATTTCGTATGTTCTTGCCGTACGACTAAATTTTGTGTTAGAGACCTTGTTTATACTTCTGAAGTGTTAATTTACCTACCGAATATGTATCTAACATTAATAAATTAATATAATGTAAAGTTTGTTTTAAGAAACCTCTTTTGGTGCCTTAAAAAAGACTTTATATAATTTACCATAATTTCCATAATTTCTACTAATTTTAGAGAAGTTCTTCTCCGCCAGCTAACTCTGGACTGATTTAACCGACTGACTTTAAATTTCATATAGAGCTTTCTTGAGGTTGTTAGTCGAGACCATAAGATTTTGATTACAATTCCCCCACTAGGAGGCACTCTAAAATGAAAAAGTCATGTGATGACATATCACTTTTTTTTAACAAAAATTAATGATTTTTGAGGTTTTTCAAGATAACTAGAGGAGATATTCAAAAATATATAATAACAAATTATGAATAATATATTATAAGCTTTCTGATAAAAAATTTTTTTTAAAAATCTGATGAACAAATTCTGAAATAATGACATCAATCGTCTGCAATTTTCAACAGCGGTCCTAGGGAAACGTGACCACAAAAACTGCCGGCACCTTGCAGTTTTACGTTGTCTAAAGTGTCAAGAATACGAATTAAAAAAGAAACCGCGTCGGAAAATTTTTCCTACTCGTGCGCCAGCTCGGTCTGCTCTATTTCGTGAGAGCTTAAGAACCCGAGATGCGTACATTCTACTATTCTAAAATCATATTTTAATAATATTAAATCAAAATATTTTATCTTGAGCGTGTTTAATGCTCTTATCGAAAGAGACCAGCAAAATTGTTTAAGTGGCATGACCCAAATTTTGAAGTAGGGAGCCTGTTATGTCTTGTTAACAGAACTATCAAAGCCGAAAAAGTTAAATAATCGGTTGTAGAGTAATAGCATCTTGCATATTTCGCGAACTGATAGAAATTTCGCAGTCAATTGCCGAAATAACAACCGAATTCAGCGATTATTCAGCTTACTATTTACTGGGTTGGCCCAAACATGTAAAATAAAAATAAAATAAAATAAAAATTAATTGTAGAATGTTTCTGACTTTGATCAAAATTCATTTTGTGCCGTGGTTCTGAGTCGTCTTTAACAAAATGATTACGAATATACACTACTGCGTCTTGAGGATTTACACATTCACAGCCTCAGAAATATTTTTTTTTGTGCCGTGGTTCTGAGTCGTCTTTAACAAAATGATTACGAATATACACTACTGCGTCTTGAGGATTCACACATTCACAGCCTCAGAAATATAAACACAATGCAGTGAAATCCGAAGATCTATTATGAAGCCATGGGCATGAGTCCACCTTTTCCAATCCCACCCAGGAAACTTTTTATTAACCCAGATATGCCTAAACTGTTTTGGTAATTAAAATAAAAATTTTTTTTGCAGTTTCCGCGACAACCTAATGTTAATAACATATAAATATTTTTTTAAAATTTTTTATTCATGTTAAAATACAAAATAAGGGCTGTACTATTTATAGTACATCAGTCACAAACGCTGCTGTAAGTTTTACTATTGTGGCGTTTGCTACCTTTAAACATTTGGCGACAAATTTGTCTGGCGCCAACAAAATTAAATTATAAAACACATTTTTTATTATTAACTTTAACAACAAACAAACCATACTATAATGTAATTTAATTTTTGGTGTGATATGGTACAAAACACTTCGTGTGAAGTCCCACATTACATTTTAAACATCTTGTTTTGGCCCTTTCGTGGCACTGGCCACATCTTGTTTGTTTTTCCTGAGGAATAACCAAATGGTCTAGACGGTCATACCTCAAATCAGCACCTTGTGATGTCGATGGCCGGCCTCTCTGGTAAGCAAATTTCTTCTTGTTTTGCTCTAATAAACTTGTAGCTATCCTTCTCCTAAAACTAAGCTGATCTAGCAATCCTTCTTTTTTACGATGAATTTGCCACGAATTTTGAATTGCCATATCTATGGCATGGGTTATGAGGGGAAAATACCACTTTTTTCCTCTTATGGATATACGGTATAGACTAATGTTTTGATCAGAGCGATCAACACCTCCCATGTTTGCATTATACAAATTAATTAAATGAGGTTGTTCGACCTGCAAAATGTAAGACATGTTAATTGGAAGGTAAATTATACTATGACGTACCTGAATATTTCGTTTTTCTTTCTGTGAATAACGTTTAACAAAATGAATTGGAGCAACACCAGCAACATTCGAGCAGAGAGATACCACACTATTATCGTGCCACTTGACAGCAATTATATTTCTATCAGATACTTTTTGGTAATCGTAAGTACCTCGTTTTTGCTTTTTGATTAGCTTCGAATTGATTAGAGAATTGCCAGGTAATCTGTTTTCTCTCACTGTGCCAGTAGCGTAAAAATTCTTGTTTGTAAGTTCTTCGATAAGTGGAAGCGATGTAAAAAAATTATCAAAAAAGATGTGAAATTTGCTGTCGGGCCATTTTTTACGTAAAGCATCAGCGTATTCTAGCACCACTCCTGCACCCACTCCAAGTTCTGCATATGTTTTGCTGATATTGGTACTTGATCCTTGATACGGTTCAAACCAATTGATATACCCTAACCTAGTAGAACCTGCCCACAGTTTATAACCGTATCTAATAGGTTTGCTGTGAATAAATTGTTTACAGCCATGACGCCCAAAATAAGGCACCATGGCTTCATCAACAGAATGCATTTGTTCTGTAAATGCGTATGCCATAAACTTCTTGTTCAAAAAATTAAATAAAGGCCTTACTTTAGCAAACTTATCACTTTGATCTAGATTTTGATTGTCTTGGAAATGAATATTTGTCAGTATATATTCAAATCTATCTCTAGAAAGTGACTCGGCAACTAAATCGTTATGTCCATCTTTCTCTCTTTCCCAATACATGCGTCTTTTAGGAACCGTTACGTATCCACTGAGAATTAATATACCGATAAAACTTTTAATTTCAAAACTATCAATGTTATTTTTCCGATTTTTTTGTTGAATGTATCGGTTACTTTCTGTAGTGATTAATTGAATTAATTCCTCGTCAAAAAACTGGGTAAAAATATCAAGTGGACTATCAACATTAGTAAAATTTTCACAATCGGGAAATTCGTTTTCATGAATTGGCAAATCTTCTTTCACCCAATGATATTTTTTTTTCTTTTTTTGTTTTGGGGTGTTATTGGACTTACTACTTTTCTTATTGAACTCACTCAAAGGTAAATCATCTTCAGATACAAAATCCTCATCAGAATCATTATACTGTACATGTAATTCCGCCGGTGCTTTCAACTGGGATCCAGGTAAATTACCAATATTCATTACTTCTTCTTCTCCAGAGTCTTCATCTGTTAATTCGCCAGCCGCGTTTTCAGGAGGAAATATCGTAATAGTTTCAACTTTTTCTGAAGTTTCTTCATCATCCTCTAACATAGCGAGCGCATCTTCAAGAGTAAACCCTCTGAAAAAAATTCATAGTCGTATATGTTCCTAATGTACTATATTTAGTACACCTATAAATAAACTTACAAAAATGCAATAAAAAAGATTAAGTTTTGAAATTTGATCATATAAGCATAATTATACATCTCTTCGCATTAGATTACCAAAGGAATTTATCATATTGATGCATTTTATATACTATAAAAACGCTTACCTTGTAAATCGAATGTTAGGTTCCGCCATTATCACAAATTATAAAACTTTAAGATTAATTTTTTAATAACAATTACCAATTTAGTACACTTCAACTTTACGAATAGAAAGTATATTGCCTACTAAGTATGATTTCACGTTTTCTCAAACTGTAAACTGATAGGAATTTGCAGGTTGAGACTTGTTGGAGGTGTACTATAAAAAGTACATTAGGCATATCTGGGTTAATAAGTCGATAACGAAGGAAAATCGCAAAATTTTCTGCTCTTAATGTTCGATTTGTAGTAGAGCCGTGAATCGTATTCCAAAAGCACGGGCTTCAATTTTGAGACACCTAGGTAAGTTTATTGTTTCCTTTTTCCAAACATATTGGAGATAGCACAATACGTTCCGAATTTCGATTATTGATGTAAATGGTAAAATATCAATCGTTATATAAAATAAGTTGGCTTGAGCTTTTAATTTGAAATTAAATTCATGATTTGAAATAAGATTTTATCTTTTAATGCAATATTTTGTTGCTTCAATGGAGGCTTTTTTTAACAAAATATAGCTTTCAAAAAATATTTTTTTAATAATTATTTTTTTCTGACTTTGACCAAACATAGGTATTGTTAATACACGTTAAGAAAGTACTAATACAAAAATTATATATGTCATAATGATGTAATACATGATGATGAATCTCGAACTTCCTAAATTCAATTTACTTTCTGGAACAAAACATAAATGTTAAAAACTATAAAACTGTTCCAAAAGAGCATAAAGCTTAAAGCAGGTCAAGTGCTCTATAGTAAATTATAAATAAGTAAGAAATAAAACCTCCTAGCAAGCTTTTTGAAAATAAATAAACTTTTATCAATTTGTCCTATTGTGAATCTAGGGACATCCTTATCTCTTTTATAAGTTAACTACACATAATTTTTAATATAAAAAAGAGCAATACAATGCAAGTTGATTCTAATTATAATAGGTAGTTTGTTGGTTTAGTAAATACAAAGTTTAGCCACTTTATAATAATTACTGTATTACGTGGATTGTTGTTGAACGTAATTATTTTAATTGATATTGCGGTTGTACCAAGCGTAATATACACCTTCATAATTTATCATAGAGTACCTGACTTTTTGAGTATGCAACCACAGTATACTTATTTGCTTCGCATAGCATATTATTATACGGTGATGCAACCAACATTACAACATTTGTTTAAAATTTAGTCACATAACTTTTAAGTACGCGATGACGAACAAAATATTTGAAGAAATCAATTTTTTTCTGGAAATCCTTGCGGTTTGTAAAAGAATAACTCCAATAGAAAAATTCTATTCGAATATCGTGCGCTTTTTTGGAAGTGGCTTAGCTGCATCTGTTCGCTGAACAGAGATTAGTCAGTGAGGTTTGAACGTTTTGTTCAATTTGCAAAACGAAGCATCGACAGAACGTCACAGTTGTAAGTACGATGGACCATTCACATGCTCACTTCATATCCAGAAATGGCTTAACATCACTTTTTGAAAATTTGAATAAACTGTAAGCGTAAGCATAGCCTTGCCATACTTTTCAGTAAGTTCTTTTACTCACAAGGAACGTACTACAACATCATACTCTCCAACTAGGCCGACACTCATTCATCCTTCTTTAGAAAATTTTGATATCTACGTAGGTGGTGGTACACCTTTTATACATTTTACTGTCTAAAAGGCTAAAAAATCTGTTTTTAAATTCTAACATGACCTACTTGATTTTATTTGAATTTAAATACACTTTACATGCTTTTGATAAAGCTGATTGCTTAAATTTTAATTTCTTTTAAGTAAAATTTTTTTGTAAGAAAATATTCCACCTTTCAAAATAATTTTCGTGCAGTACAATAAATTAAACTTAATTTATTTGCAAAATGGCAAAAGCCTGATTTTTTTAAAAGTCTGACAGGAAATAACAAAAGAATTTGCAAGCCTCCCAGGATTTTAGAATCGTCATTTATTATTATATTTAATGTTTTGCGGCAACTGATTTTTTTATTTAACGGTCTGCCTAATATTTCTAGATTAATGTTTGTTTCTAAAGGATTAAAAAGCAATTTCGTTTTTTCCTTTCAATTTGCTTAAATAAAAATACTTCATATTTTCATTTTATTATCATGTTGGTTGTTTTTCTTAACCCTCCATTCAACGGGTGAAGCCTGTGAGTGCAAGCAAAAGTGAAAATTGTCTGTAACTTAAAAAAATAAATACTTTTTACTGTAATATTCTATCTACCTTCCTAATATGTAATAGCTCATATCATCAGCATTTGCTTTTCAAATTTTTTCAAAAAATGAATCCTCTAGGACACAGTTTGTTGTGACAGGCTTCACCCGTCGGTTCGTGTAACTTTTTGATAACCGATTATTTTTGTTAATAAGCATTATTTAACCGCAAAATTTATCTGCAGGCCATAAAAAATATTTGGTTTTAAGTTTCAATGATTGTTTGTAAATTTTTTGTTTAGGTGACAAGTGCAACATAAGCAAAAATTCTTATTAATTTTCCAGTTTTGTGGCTTGTAACCAAGGCTTGGTTATGTATTTAGTACATTGAAGCCTGCTATTTCCGTGAAGTTTAGGCCCTTGCAGTTTGTGTTGAGAATTTCATAATTTAATTTTTTTGTAATTTTCTGCTTATTTGATCAATATACTAAATATGTATTATGATAATCAACTTTATTTTCCTTCAATGTCTATAAAAAACAGTTTTCAATAAAAAATGTCACAAAAGGATAAAAAATTTAAAATTAAAAAGTAATAACTAACAAAAGGACCTACGCTTTAATTCTTCTGTAAAATAATGAAGAATAAGGTAGAGTTTCAATAAAAAAAATTTCAGTGCAATTCTTGCACCCTTACTATTTTTTAGCTATAGATATAAAGTGAGCCTAGCAGGCTTCACCCGTTGGCTCGTGTGATTCTAGACCCACCCGTTGGATGGAGGGTTAAACGAAAGTATTAACAACCTAACGTATTTTGAAAGAAAAATTGTGTTGAAAGAGGATTTATATTAATAAGTCTATCATAATTAAAATTAAGATCCTACAAAGAGCTGTCTTGGAACTGTTTTAGCATATAATGAAGAAATTAATAGACTCATGTATAAGAAAAAGGTAATGGATAATGTATTACGTGGTGTGTTCTGAACTGGAGACGCATTTTTTGATCAAAAGACTTAGTTCGGAGAGTAGTCCGAACTACTCGAGAGAAATTTTGATGGAATTAGGTTTTACTTTTTTGTAATAACGTAATCACACTTCACCTTTCAGCATAACACAACAAGAGCATCAGTGACGGTAAATTCTTGCATGCATTTTCATTGCATAGTTATAAAAATGTTATTACACTGTTGAAACACAGTTACATCAATCCTTTACATAGAAAATACGCCATAAAACGTGAATTTCTATAAAGTTTTATACTTTATATTCCACAATTTTCTTTAGGACAAACTATGGATTTGTTGTTTTCAACTTTAGATTAATCTGAAATGATATGTAAATAAAGTGGTAAATAATTAACAAAAAGGTCTCGATAGGATCTGGGACTAATTGATAATAAATTAGTCTTCTGGGAACATAATCGAACCTTTGCAGAAGAGCTCAACTTATTTAAAAATTAACTTACATGCTAAGTATTATTTTAAAAATCACAATCGATCATAGAGTCACATAGATAATCAATAAAGTGTAACCATTGTAAAACGAACCGAGCTGAATAAAATATCTAGCAACTCAAAATTAGAATATTAAAAATATACAGAGCATTTCTAAAAAATATTACTTAATTAAATAATTTATTCTTAAATAATTTAACTTAAATATGACCTTATGCCTGTGTCAACCAATAAAGTTAATATTAAATGTTTTAAATACATTTTTAATTACTGCATGAAGGGTACACTATTCAATTAACAATTAATGTTTTTACACAATTTTAGAGCTCTTTTTATAGTTCTCGCAATTTATTTCTGTAGAAATGTAATATCTCGCTATTGTTGGCTCACATAAATCAAATGAAAGAAAACTATGTCAAAAAGCGAACTTTCTCATAAGTCGTTTTAAGTGTCTCAGCATTCCTTATTTTTATGTTTATAAAAATGCAACAAAAAGTTAGAAGTTAATTTTTGGACGTACTGTATATTACCTGCATTAAAAAATGTTGACATTGAAATAGCTGTATAAAAGTAGAGAAAAGAGAGAATTTTAAATTATTTGAAGATGAAAATCATTGTTGTAGTTGGCATTTTCCTGTGCTTTGTAGTTGCAATTTTAGCTGCAAAAGATCAAAGTAAGTTTTAATATTTTAATATTGTGCCTCGACTTATTATAGTACAACTATTAACTATAAATTTCAAATTATATCAAAAGCGAATAGATCCTTCGATATGGCATTTCTAATTATACCTTCGACAACATTGAAAGAAAAACTTTTTAAAAGAGCTGCACCACGAGCATAACGTCAACAAACAGATACATAGTCCAAATCAGATTAAAAATAAAACTGATTTATGACAAAATCTACTACGGCGTCAATAAGAAAAAATGAACCTAATGACGGTATTATGGTAATGGAAAAGTACTGTAAAACTTTTCTACTGCTATGATCTTCTAGCCAATGTAGTTGCCATGAGAAAGTGTTTACATATTTTTAAATTTCCCTATAATAAACGACTTTCGGTAGAAAAACTACATTTACATACATTTTCCTTATACGGTCATAACTCAAAAACTCTAAGGGGTCGTTTATGCTGGCCGTTAACTTAAGAAACCTTGAACCGTAGCATTGGTTTCTCTATAGTCAACTCAAGGTTAAAGCTTAAGTTAAAGGCCAGCATAAACGACCCCTAACACGATTAATTCAAATTTAACCATCTGAGTAGCTTTAGAGCCAGCCGTATGACGCCTTGCTCAATTAATTATTACTGAATTTAGTAGGTACTGAATAGGCGCATAAGCATTTTTAAACAAAGATCTAAGCTTTAAAGTTATGCGTAGACATGCTGAGCCGATTTAGTACTAAATTTAGTAATCAATTGAACAATGTGTCATACGACTCTTAAACTGGATATAAAATTCAGAAAATCATTCAGCATGGAAAATTTATTTACAGCTCTTGATTAAGGAATTTCGACATGAACTTTTGATTTTTTCTACCAGGTAATAATCAATGCTGATTTGCCAAGAACAGCTGTGAGCATGAGCAGGCCAAATTAATTTTAATTCAACATTCAAGTTTTATAGTACCCACTCGACTGTTAGTTGTTAATCTACTAGATTTCAAATGAATAAAGACGCAGTCAGCTTTAACGATAATTATTATTTTCTTTTCAGCTGAAGACGGTAAATGCGTCGTGGGTTTTCGAAATGGTATATGCAAAAAGAGCAAAGATTGCAAGCAGCAACTTGTAGTTCTTCCAGTTCGAACAGAAATTACAGCAATGGCCTGTAATACAGGATTAATATGTTGTGAAAAGTAGCAGTTATTTGCTGAATAATAATTATGATGTACTTATATTATAAAAAAAACTTCAATAAATTAGATTTTTATCATGAATATCTATTACGAAAACCTGCATTTAGTAGAAATTAAAAAGTTTCTCATATTGAGAAATAAAAAACGACTTTTAAGCTAGTTGAAGATGGAACTAGGATTGAAATGCCCCCAAAATAGACACCTTGTCCTAAAACAAGGTGTCACAAGTACTGAGAATCTAAATTATTCTCTAGATCAATTTTACTTAAAAGCTTATTTTTTCTATAAAATTTTGGTTATTAAAACAGACCGAGAAAGTTCTGTTACTGCATTTTTGGACTTAAAACGGCGAGAAAGGAAAAAAATCTTAACACAGGTAATTTAGCAATTACAAAGCAGGTAGTCTGAAAACTTCGCCAAGCGAGCATTGAATTTTTATTTGAGTTTCATGGCAGTCGCTATTACTGCTAATTTTCGAAATTTTCATATTAAAGCATCCTAAGTTAATTATGTAATTATGTAGTTTGTAATTATGTAGTTACGTTGATTTAGATGCATAAATTTATGGTTTAAAACTATTATTTGAAGATTATTTTTCTAAAATAAATTGTGAAGCAGGAAATTACAAAAGTATGATTTTACATGTTAAATCCCTACGACCGAGAGCTCCGGTCACCACCCTGTATAATAACATAACGTAAAATGATGAATGATCGTTGACATAACCATTTTTACAATTCTAAATTACCCCTCCATTCATAGACTCCTGATCAACTGCCCTCTACTACCTTCAAACCAACAAAGTAACAATCTATAACTTCTTCTATTTTTTGTCGTTTTATTGTTTTCTTAACCCACTTATTTAACATTTATAATATTCAACTATTATAATATTCTATTAATGCACATTCCAAAGTATTACAATTTATTTATAATTTGGGTTGCCTGTGTCGATTTCTCAACGTTTGACTTATTCGTGCAACTTTGAATTGCGCCTATCTATTTCCACGTATGAAAATATTGCGTTAAAGATATGGGAATAAGCTGACGTCAATATTTAGCGCAATTTCATTGGTTGCACTGTATAATCTAATAAAAAATGTTAACACTGAAATAGTTATACCTAACGAGTATAAACGGATAGTTCTCTTGAAATCGATTTTAAATTAGTTGAAGATGAAAATCATTGTTCTACTTACTATTTTCCTGTGCATTTTAGCTGCAGTTTTAGCTGCGGAACTGTCAAGTAAGTAGGTTTTTCTTCAATTTTCTTAAAGATGATTAGTTTAACATAAACAACAAAAATTTTAATCTCTGTTACGTTCATCAAAGTTTCAATACTGCTTCCGTGTCGTTTTATCTAGAACTTAGGTAACAGAAGATAAAAATTTAAAATGTTTTTACCCCAATTTACTAATTTCTTCTTTTAACAAATCAAAATTTTTTCTTAAATGTATAATAACTGTACACATGTTAATTGTATTGCATTATATATTTACGAGTATGTTTCAAAAACTGAATGATTATATAAAATAAGATTTGGATAGATTTAAAAGCACAAAAGTCTAAAAAACATGATGGGCCTTCGCACGTTTGTTTGTATTTTAATTATTTTAACTTTATGTTTAGCTGAAGGCGGTAAATGCATGGTTGCCGCTGACACAGGCGTATGCAAAAAACCAAATGATTGCAAGAAGCCAATTCCACTTCTTCCACTTGGAACAGTAGAGTGTAATCAAGAGTTAGTTTGTTGTTTTACTAAGTAAATGTTAAATAAACAATGTACGAAACATGAAAGATTTATTATAAATTAGCTTTTTAAAAATTAATAATAAAATGATTTAAGCTAGTTGAAGTTAATTTGAGATTGGGATTGAAAGTCTAAATTGCGCTCAAAATGATTTCCTTATTTTAGGTTACCCCCTACATCGATTTCATTTAAAAGACTATACTATCATCAATAGTAAATTAATTTAAAAAATGACACGTTTCACACAGTACGTGGACGTACAGCAAAACAGATCCCCGATGGCGAGCGGTAGGGATAACTTCGTTCAGATTTAGGCCACGCCCCTTTAACGTTTTAAATACGTTTACATAGCGTTGATGGGAATAAATACGAAAATTTAAAAAAAATTATCTCTAGTTGTAAAAGGACAATTAATATCCATTTTTTGGACTTGCTTTTACAAAATTTTCTTCGAGAAGAGCTATTGATTTGGTTTTCGCAACTTGAGATTAAACTCAAATGATATGTAAATAATTAACAAAAAGGTCTCGATAAGATCTGGGATGGGACTTATTGATAATAAATGAGCTTTCTGGGAACGTATTTAAAAATTAAGTTACAGGCTAAGTATTATTCTAAAAATTACCGCCGATCATAGAGGGATTGCAAATCAATTAATTAGATTAAAACTTTTATTTCAACAAGAGTTTAGTTAACTATTTACATAGGTAGGTAAATTTATGTAAATTGTTTAATTAAATAAATGAAGGTAGTTCGCAATATGTATACTGTTATCATAAAGTGGAAAATCTCATGTCAACATAATAGAGCCTTTAAAATATAAAAAATAATATGCAGGGTCTTTTTAATAACTATTACTTTTTTAAAGTGAACCAAGTCTATAAAGTAAAATTCTTAAAAATTTAACCTAAATAAGGCCCCATACTCTTATCAGAAAATGGAGTTGATATAAAAATGTTTAACAAAAATTTTAATTACTGCATCAAGGATACGGTTCAATTAACAATTAAAATAATATTGCACAATTTATTTATAGCTTTTTTTATAGTTTTTAAAATTTATAAATATTTAAATATTGCTCAAGGCCCATACGCAGTATGAGGGTCTCTAGTCTCTACTGAGATACAAGAGCCATCTCAAAGTGGATACCCTGATTTCTAAATAAGATCCAAAAAGGTAAATTATTTGGTTATAATTTTCATAAGGCGATTTGAAAAAAACCATTGAATTTAAAATATAAATAAATAAAAAAACTCGTCTTCGCTCGTTCATAATCTAAACTTGGACAAGAAAGTCCTACTATATATCGCACTAATGGCCAATTTCTGGTAGGTTATGGATCCATAACATTCCATAACTTAACTATTTCCATTATTTGAAACCACTTTTTCAACATTTAGGAATAAGATAAATTTGTGAAGCGATTACTATCTTTCAAGAGACTCGCAGTAAATGGCCACCCTGTACTCAACTTCCCTAAAGCTTCTCGACATATTTTATTGTAAAAACATTTGAAAATTCTTACTTTGAAATTGTAAACGCTTAGTTCCCAGAATTAAATTATTCAATTAGATGAAAACAAAATAATTTTCTCTCTTTTAATGGATAAAAGTTCGTAATTAGTATAATGTAGTTTAACAACTAATAGTAAAGTTAATAAATTTAACGTTTTTACACTAAAGAATTAATTACCAGTACACTCACAGCATTGACATTGATCGAAAAAATAATTCATTTCTTTTGTATTATAAAAATGAATGCAGTGTGCATTTATTTAAATAATAATACAGAGAAAATTGGAAAGTTTTGAAAAGGAAAATTACTTGACATACTTTTTATATTATGGATTTTTTTGTATATTTCAAGTTTTTACCTTTTTTTAATCAATAAACCAATCTTTTATCTGACCTACACCACAATTCTTGGGCTTTAGTTGCGTCTAGGGCACCATTCTTTATTACCTAACATTTTGGATTAGAAAAGGGTGATATAATCTTTCTGAGCTTTCTTGTATTATCTCAATGTTAATCATATATTTTATTTTGACCTCGTGATTATTTACTAATAACGTAATTTAATTTAAACATTTGCGTTTCTTGAGGAAATTTCTTAATTTCTTTATTTTCAATTTAAATATTATCCTTGTTTAAAAGAAAATTACTGCCAGTTATATTTCATGAAATTTATTTCAAACAAAATTATTTTACTTTAGTTTCAAATTGTCAAAGTTCAATTCGACAAAAATGTCTTATTAAATTTTAAATTTGTAACGTTTGTAACTATAAATAATATCAACTATAGCGTGTGAATAATAAAAGAGAGCGGATATAGATCTTACAATATTGATTCCATGCATTTCTCTAGAGATACATAGATTTTTAGCAAAGTCATTCTTGAGAAACAGTTGAAGCAAACCCATTTCTGATAATAAAAGCAAAACTTTAATTCTAAATCATTAAAAAAGCATTGCAGCACTTGAACTCTTTGAAAATACTAATGGTCTCTAGTTTGTGATTGTTTTATTAAAAGCTTGGCCATTGAGAATCAATTACATTATTTTAATCGATTACCGATTCCTGCATCTAATAAACTTTTGAAATTTTAAATCTGCATGAAGATGAAGTACACGTTTCTTTAGTTCTTTATACAGTGTGTTACTGGGCTGGGCATTATTTAAAATACAATTGAAGGGGCAAGTGGATGAATGTGTTGTATTACAATTTTTCAAAAATGAGATTTTTGGTGGAATGGCGTGCTATGTATCCATTGTGTTATGTGACGGACTTTGATTGTCATACAGATAATCTTTCTTAGGTTTTTTGAGTAGATGAACGTGCTATGTTACAATTTTTTTTTAGTTGTACGCAAGGCTGAGCAGTCTCGAAATATATGTATTTGAAATACAGTATTTGAAATACATTTGTATTTTGTATTTAGTATTTTAAAGATTTTTATTAAAGTATTTTGTATTTTGTATTTTGTATTTTGGCAATTTTATACGGATTATTTTATAAAATAAAATAACTCGACGGTACCAGAACAGACCGAACCGAAAAGTGAAGAGGAAGCACCTTCCCAGGAAAATTTAAGAAGAGTCACCAGAGGATTATCGAAGAACAAGTAGGAAAGTGGAAGTAAACACGAACACCCTAGATTGGCGAAATTCACTTGTGCCGGTCAAAATTTACAATCATTAAAAAATAAACTTTTGAAACTTGAGATTTTTGTTAAGGAGTATGATTATGATGTTGTTTGTATTAGCGAGCATTGGTTGAGAGCAGAGGAGGTGAGTTCGGTTTGTTTAGATAATTATTACATTGCTGATATATTTTGCCGAACTGTTAATAAACACGGAGGCGTATTAATTTTTGTAAATAGTAAGCACATTTTTACGAGGGTGGACATAGGGTTGCCGCGGGTAGAGATTAACTTCGAATACGTAGCCGTGGAAAATAAACAAATGATAATTGTTTCAATATATCGCTCTCCGCTGGGAAACTGTGCGGCGTTTCTGGAGAGTTTTGAGTTGTTGCTTGGGAGACTGAATAAACAAAAATTTATAATAATTGCTGGCGACTATAACATTAACTTGCTGGAAACATCTCCGACTGTAACTCGATTTTTTTCATTGATAAGAATGTACAATCTCCATATAACTATAACTGACCCCACAAGAATAACCGCAAGTACTGCTACTTTACTAGACAATATCATTACTAATATATCAGAGTCACAATGTGCCACTCAAAACTTTGATTCGGGTTTGTCGGATCACAACTGTGTATCCATACAAGTTGATAATTCCCCAATTTATAAAAAAATACAAACTGATAAAAAATGCTTTACAAGTAGTAACTATAGGCAGTTTAAACATTTGGTTCAAAATATTAATTTACTACCAGATAATGATCAGAGGGACGTCAATGTCGTGTTTCGGGGGTTCTCGGAGACATTGGATGAATGTCTACAAGCATCTTTCCCTACTAAAACAGTTGTATTAGGTAATAAACAGAAACGAAAAAGCTGGATAACAAAAGGTATTCAAAAATCATGCCAAAATAAAAGGTTCTTGATGGAGTGTCAAAAACGATCTACCGACAGGTATTTTATCGCATACGTAAATAAGTACAAAATTATTTTGAAACAAGTTATATTGAATGCGAAAAATCTTTACTTTGTCGAAAACGTATCAAACGCTGATAACAAGATTAAGACTATTTGGGACCTTATCAAAAAGGAACAAGCAACTACGCCACCGGCAAACAATATTGAAATCGACATTAACGGGAAAACATGCAGTGCCCCACGTGAGGTGGCAGACGCTTTCAATGATTATTTTGTGAGGGTCTCCGACGAGCTACAAAAAACGTGCCATCCGACAGCTCGTCAAGATCCAATCATGTTGTTAAATACCAGTCGACCTATAACCAATATTCCCACTTTCTTTATTAATCCAACTTTTCCTGAGGAAATTGAGGGAATTGTAAAGACTATGAAAAACAAGTACTCGACAGGATATGACAGTATATCGGCAAGGATGATTAAGGAAAACATAAATATATTTAAAGAACCGTTAGCTCAAATAATTAATTTATCTTTCTTAACTGGGGTATTTCCTGAGGAGTTGAAATTTGCCATAGTCAAACCAATATTCAAAAAGGGTAAAAAGACTGATATGATGAACTATAGACCTGTCTCCATGCTATCAACGCTCTCCAAAGTAGTAGAAAAAATTATGAAAAAAAGATTACAGACTTTCCTAATAAAAAATAACCTTTTAAGTGAAAATCAATTTGGATTTATTGAAGAGAAAAATACTACGCAAGCGATCGAAAATTTTATGCAGAAAATTCTGAGTGGTCTCGAAAATAGACTATATACACTGGGGTTGTTTTGCGACTTCTCCAAAGCCTTCGATTGTGTAGACCATAAGATCTTACTACAAAAATTGGAGAACTACGGTATCAGGGGAGTAGCTTTGCGGTGGTTTGAATCGTATCTAACAAACAGACCTCAAGTAGTTGAAATAAAGTATACGGACAGCCAAGGTGTAAAACGTGCATACCAATCAGAGAAGAAATTTATACATTGCGGAGTACCGCAGGGTAGCGTTTTGGGTCCGATGCTGTTCTTAATCTATATTAATGACTTGGTGCAGGGCGTGTCGGCTGAATTCACTTTGTTCGCAGACGACACAAACTTTATTCTCACTAATAAAAATATTCAAAATTTGGAGAAAAACGCTGAAACGGTTTTGGCTGAAGTTTATGAATGGATGGCCAGCAATAAATTATTCCTAAATGTTGAAAAAACAAGATCAGTATTATTTAGAAGAAATTATAGTCAAAGGAATAACATAAACATAGATATGGTATTGGGAACTATCAAACAGTCTCAAGATATAAAATTCTTAGGCATCCACATAGATGAAAACTTGAACTGGGCTAAGCACATTGAACATCTAACCAAAAAACTAAGTTCAGCTATATATGCTATTAGAACAATACGAGAGAGATTGGGACGCCAAGCGGGTATGCAGGTATACTATGCATACTTCCATTCGTTATTAACCTACGGCTTGGAGTTTTGGTATTTAAGCTGCGATCAGTCACAAACAATACTGCGACTGCAGAAGAGAGCGGTGCGATCGCTTGTGAGATTGTCACCGACTCAATCTTGTAGACCTCATATATAGGGTTGCACAGGAGGTATACTTGAGGTTGGCAGACCTGGATCGGGTTGGAGACGCACATAGGTACAATACCAGAGGAGGGGACCAGCTAAAGTTGCCGCTGGTAACACTTAAGGTATCTGAGAGGCAGACCTTGTATATGGGGAGAAAAATATTCAACAGACTACCTGAAACAATCAAAACTATAAACAATCCGGTAGCGTATAAGAAGGCGTTGAAAGAGTATTTGGCGCCGCATAGTTTTTACAGCCTAGACGAGTTTTTCGACCTAGGTGAAGTTGGTTGAGGTGCTCTGCTCGCGGCGGCCCATGTGCATTTTTTATTTGATATTTTCGTGTTCTATTGTTTTTTTTTGTTTTTTTTGATCGCTCAACTCTGCTCTTGATCAATATTCCGAATGCCTAATAGGCTTATGGAATGCTATCTTTTTTATTGTAAATACCTTATGTATTATAATTTATATTGTGTATGCATTCTAAAGCTGTATTCACAACCTCCAAATTAACAACGAAAATTAGTCGACAAAATTATACTTAGTAGCAAACGTAAATTAAATTAATACATCATTCACAACCTCTATTAATTTTAGTATCTTAATTGACAAGCCATCTAGCGGACATATTTAAATAAATATTTAATAATAATTAACAATAAAAGTATTAACTAAATTAAGTAATTAAACTCACAAAATAACTCGTTTTCATCTTTATTTATACATATAAAGGTGGTCACGTGTCGGTCGTCTTTCAAAAATTTGACTACAGCTTTAAGTACTAAGTAAATTAACGCAAAAGTTTGGACTTTGGTAGGTTTTACGTTAAGTACTAATTTCACGTATAAGTGGAAATACTAATTTCGAGGTTGTGAATAACCCAATGTAGTTGCATATGTCAAACTATTACGGCTAATTACAGTCACTAATTTTACTGTTAATTTGGAGGTTGTGAATGTTACTTAAGGAATAAATTACTTACTTACTTACTTACTTACTTACTAAAATTAAAAAACAGAAAAAGATAACAATAAAATCAAATAGAGGCCATTTTACAGTCCAAAAGTTTGATTGCTTATTAATTGTAGCATTTTTATTGCGTAGAGGAATAAAACTTGTCAAATGTATTCAAAAATCGTATAAATACGCATGCTCGCAGTTAAAATGTATTTTGTTTTTGAATTACTGTATTTTGTATTTGAAATACTGTATTTTGTATTTGAAATACTGTATTTTGTATTGGAAATACTGTATTTTGTATTTGAAATACTGTCTTTTCTATTTATATTTTGGTTGAAAATGAAAAAGTATTTTGTATTTTGTATTTCAAATACTGTGTTTCGAGTATTTTGTATTTGGTATTTGAAATACACTAATACATGTATTTTTCCCAGCCCTGGTTGTACGTGGATGAATGTGCTATGTGTATATAAATGTACATAATACGTTCAGGCAATGCAATTGCTTTACATTGACGAGGAATATTACTGCTTTTATGAAGATTTCTTGTAGAGATACGATCAAAACCAGACATTAAACCAAAAAAGAAGAAGGGTCAAATAATAATATTTTTGAAATTCGTAACAATGTTTTTCATTTCCATGTACTTACTTATTCTTGTTTTTGTAATAACAAATAATACTGTTGTACTCTCAACACAATCTTTTATTAATATATGTTTCCATTTATATTACTTATATTTCATGGAAGAATGTGTTATTTACACTAATTTTTTTTTTTTATAAAACTAACAAACATGGCCATTTTATTTCATATGTATCATTACATCTCTATTCAGAAGATTTATATTTCACAAAAAATCACAGTAAAAACACTTAAAATCGATTTTGTAGCAATTTGTTATTTTGTAACATAACACATTCATCCACTTACCCCTTCAATTGTATTTAGTATTAAATACATAATATTCAATCTTTTAGTATTCGAAAATAAAGTTGTATTTTGTATTTTAAATAAATAAAATTCAGTACAATGTATTTTAAATACATACCTTCAATGTATGTTGTATTCTAAATACATACCTACAATATACAATGTATTTGGTATTTTGAATACAAAAAAATCCAGTATTTTGTTAATTACTTCAAATAATACTTTGAATTTGGTATTTTAAATACATACCTTCAATGTATTTTGTATTTTACAAAATACATAAATTCTAGTATTTTGTTAAGTATTCCAAATACTATTTTGAATTTGGTATGTTAAATATTGGAGATTATGAGGGGTAAAAGAAAACGCAAGCAGATATAATTATATTATTTATTTAATTAAATTAGAAGACTGTTGTTTAAAGGACTGTTCAACAAGAATTTTACTACGCATAATTAAAAAAATTTAGTTTCTTTCACGCCCTGAAAGGGTCGAGACTGGAACGAATTCTCAGACTAAAGTAATAAAAAATTAAAACCATATGGTTAGAAGAGATTAGTTAATTATTGTAAGGATTTATAATAAATCCAATATTAAATACATACTTTCAATGTATTTTGTATTTTAAATAGATACAATCTAGTATTATTAAGTATTTCAAATACTATTTTCTATTTTGGATTTTAAATACAAAATACATAATGCATTTTGTATTTAAAATACATAAAATCTAGTATTTTGTTAAGTATTTTAAATACTATTTTGTATTTGGTTTTTTTTATACATTTACCATCAATCAATTTTAAATATGAAATACATAAAATCTAGTATTTTGTTACGTATGCCAAATACTATTTTGTATTTGGGAATTTAAATACAAAATACATAACGTATTTTGTTATGTATTTTGTATTTCAAATACCTAAAATATAGTATTTTGTTAAGTATTTCAAATACTATTTTGTATTTGGTATTTTAATACATACCATCAACGTATTTTGTATTTTAAATACTTAAATACTAGTATTTGTTCAGTATTTCAAATGCTATTTTGTATTTCGTATTTCAAATACATACTTTTAATGTATTTTGTATTTTAGATACATAAAATTCAGTAATGTTTTTAGAGGTTTTAGCAATGGATTAATACGTTTTCGTTTACCCCAATCAAACCCATATTTCAACCGAATTTAAAAGGTATCACCAGGTACACAAGCGTAATTTTTTAAACGAACATGCAATTTACGGCAATTTTTAAGAAAATCAATATTTTTGTCTCTTAGACTTTTTTTACAGCACTATTTTATCTTAATAAAGGCCTTGCCCTTTATTTATTGATATGCGAGGCAAGTTAATCCACCCAAAACATTAGGTAGGTATCAATGTGTCTCTGGGAGTTTTTCGATTAATGAAAAGCTAGTAGTCTGGGAGAAGAAGTTTACCCTTTCTTTTAACCCTTTTTTATCCTTTAAGATTTATCACTTATTATAAAACTTATAACGCTTTCTCTCCATAAAATTCAATGCTAATATACCAAGCAATACGAGTAGTGTAGTCTATCTCACTCTCGACCTCGCAGTTACACTTTGCGAACAAACTATAACCACTTCGAGCTGCTTACGAGCATATCTCGTTACACCACCTTTTATATCTTACACCATGCCCTTTCCTAATAAGGATTTTTGAATTTCGATCTTTCTTCAGAACTATTTTGATTTGAAAAGAAATACTGATATATTAGGAGTAGTTTTTACCATTGCCTACATAAGACTTGTAGTAGATCTTTTTTTGAAGACTGCCCTGATCTGAAGGCTCATTCATTTAGCCTTGAAGTGCCAAGAATGACAGATGATCGCACTTTAGTAAAAAACTGCTATTACCTACCCCAAAATTGCCAGTATTCGGAAAAGCGACATTAGAGGTGTAGAAAATCCACTAGCGAAAGTGGAAGAGTGTATGGCCTTCTCTAGACAGTAGAGTTATGGTAGTTAATCTAATTCTGCACGCAGGAACTATTAGTTTACAGTTAATGAACTTTGTATTTATTGATAGTGAAATAATATAAATACAAAAAAAATTAACAATAGTAAATAGCTGTAAACTATCAAAAGCTGCACGCTCAAGACGCTACCCCCAACAATAAAATTTTATTATTATAAAAAAACTCTAAATCAAAGTATCACAAAAGTATTATTGATATTCAATAATCTCACACTGTTGAAGTTTCAAACGTTTGGCTTATTACTTTTGCTTCCTTGTTATGATTTGTTCCTTTTATACGTAATACATAGGGTGCGTTAAACCCATATAATAAAGAAAGCACAGCTTTACTTCTACAACATTAAACAAATTCATGGTGAATGAGCCAAGAAATACAAGTGCACACAATAGCGGGAATTAAAGAGACAAGAAATTTCCACGATAGTTGGTTTATTGTCGTATTAATTAATATTATTCGTATTAATTAACTACAGTTAAGGGTGGAACTTTTTTTCTTGATTTATAGTTGTTCCATCACCCTATACAATTTCCACATTAAAAGTTTAAAAACTCTGAATTTGACACGAAATTAACTTAAAACGCACATAAACCTTTTGCCTCAATAAAAAAACTTTCTCAAATACAAAACACAATTTGATTTATATAATTTTTGTAATTATAAATCTATTTATAGCTTTCTTTATGTTATAGGTGTCAACGATGCTTAAGAAGCTAATGAATAGAACAATCGAACCGTGAACTTATTTTGATCAATAGCTAAACAAATCGTTTTCCTTGTAGCTACAAGTAGCTAAAGAACTAATACCTACAAGCAATTACGGTTCTTTTATAAAAGATTATTATGTGGAATACACTTTTGGTCCATTGTATTTCGGAAGCTATAATCGTTTTCTTGGTTAAATTATTTTACTACCTTTTAGTATCAATTTATTTTACTTGTAATTTATAGGCTTTAAAACGAAATTGTTTATCCAAGTGGAAACCTAATTCAAAAACAAATTGTTTATAATAACCAAGACGTAAAAATTAAGGTAAAATCTGCGACTAATCTCTCTTCCTCTTTCTCTCTCATTTTTCGATTAAGCTTTGTAACAGAATACAAAATATACAAAAAGGGTCTTTCGAGGTTTTCATTCTATAGTTGTTGTGTAATTTTAAAGCTGTTGTAGCTAAACAAGCATTTTCCATTTAATGTATAAATTTCATATCTTGCACGATATAATAAAGACATTATTTTTAAATAATAAAATAAAATTTTAAATCTAAAGTACTACATAAGACTCACAGTTATTAATAATTGTTGTGAAAATAATAAAAGAAAAAGTAAAGAAAGTACACAAAAGCTTTTAAATACATTTTTAAAACTTTTTAAGAGAAATAGACCGCATTGTATGTTGTACAAGTTCACGAGAATGCTGCAAAGACTTTAAATGCAAATTATGTTCATGCTTAGGGTTTTAAATATCGCTAACAAGAATGATTGCAGATTATACACCTAGTAGTTATTTAACAATTATCTAAAATTAGGTTTTCGCATATTCTTGCACGTCTTGTGCTGGTTATGATTTTATTACAAGATATCTGGTAAAAATATTTATCGACCAATACAATTGGTTTTCAACATGCGTTTGACAGTGTGCAAATATTACCTTTTGTCACCTTTATAGAGGTGCCCCTAAGAATATTGAACATGAGCACTCCGATTCCGGCTCAAAGGTGAATACTGAAGCAGGTAAGTAATAAGAGCATTTTCTATGTTTTACTTCGTTCAAGAATAACTTTGTAACTTTTGTTGTGCATTTGTAATTAAGAATGCCGTAGATTATTAAAAAAAAATAAAAATACAGCTGTTGTGCAAATGTGTTCATGATAGGACTGGCTAGATAGGCAATTGCCTACAAAACTAAAAGCATTTGCAGGCAGTTAATGATTTAGTAATAAACATAACCTTACATCCTTACATAACTTATTTTTCCTTGAGGGACCATCGAACAATACCTAGAAATAGCTCTCGCATTACTTCAAGTAAACCTAACCTAACCTAACATCACCAAACCTAACCTAACATAATCTTTACACTCGATGCCCGTAAAATATTATTATGCAGGTTGCATCGGAACAAAAACGTAGTAGTTACCACGGAAATCGATTGGAACTCATGACGTCATATTTGGGACATTTTTTTAACTTTAATTTAATGTCTAGCTTGTAGTAAAATTTATAAAATATGTTAAGAGCTAAAGTTTGTTCTAAACTTCAGGGGCACATTATATTGCACAAATAAAAATATTTAAATTGATATTTTAACTTCATTTACTGACTAAAGCAAGTATACAATATTTCTCAGAAACCGCGCTTTAAAATATTTTTATTTCTTCAATACAATGTGCCCCTGTAGTTTATCACAAACTGAGGTTTTTAACATTTATTATAAATTGTACTATAAGGCAGTTATTTAATTTAAAAATGTCACAAATGTGACGTATGCATCGCCTTGACGTAACTCCTCTCACTTTTTATTACGGATCTCGACCTTCGGGACCATACTATTATTTAATGATTTTTATAAAACCTCAAGTAATTATTTTGTCCTAAAGCAAAACTTTTCGTTTGGTTTACCCACCACAATTTTGCCCAATTTTATGCATTTCCCGCATAATGAGGTCTGTTAATGACAGACAGACAGATGAGTGATCTTTTTTGTTTACAAATTAATATTTCTAGCGTTACAGATCCTGAAAATGGATTCTCCCCTTAGAACATAAAACATCTGGAAAGAGGGTTAGGATAAAATGCGCCAGAAGTGACATTTTAGAAATCCATGGATGACTTATTCAGTCTGTCCAGTTTACATTATCATTGGCTGTCATGATCTTATTTATAAGTGGGAGTATAAGCAACCATTTTTATTGGAGAAAATGCCCAGAAATCGTTATATTTACTCGTCCATTACGGTCCATATTATTAGCTAAATGGCTCTTTCCTGGTAGAGTAGAGTTTTGTATTCAATGATTCTCCCCAATAAAAAATTTTCCTAAATTACTTTTTCAATTTAGTGGATATGAAAAAGCAAAAATTACTTCAATAAAGTACTAACTCGTTCTAGTTTTAATTAAAAGATATTCCAAGTAAAGTGCATTATAACTGTTTTTGTAACTTTTCAAACAACCTATTAATTGCATAAAAATAAAAAAGTTGAAAAACATACATTACCTATAATTTGTACGCCGTATAACACTCACAATTGATCATTTTCTTTTTATTTGGGTCGTGAAAGAAAATGTTATATTACGAGTTTGCTTAGAAAAGCCACGATACTTTTAAAGTAATTTGTTGGGGCTGTAATATATTCTTACTAGAAAAATGTCGTAAAAAATATACAATAAAATAAACGTTTATTGCACATGAACGTCTTTATACGATAGAAAAATTGACTACCACCTTTTTATAAAAAAAATTCGCAATAAGAGCTTTTATGAGTACATTACTCTCCGCAATAAAAAATAATCAGGAAAATATCTTGAAATACGCGTTAAAATATTTTCTTTTTGTAAAAGAAGCGAATTTACAATTTCAAATTTTATTTTATTTTAAATAATTTAATTTTCAATGTTTCTAAAATGTGCTTATTGAAGTATAAGATTCATAAAAAATTTTAAAAATTCACGTCAAAGTCGTTCTTTTATTGTAAAATTTATTACTTTCGTCACGTTCTTCTGAATACTCTTATTGTTTTCAAATCTGCATCCCTTTTTAGCTCTTGAACGAACATCATCAATAAAACTCTTTAGTTTGTTTCACAATTGGAGAAAACGAGCAACAGTTTCTTTAATATGTTTATAAACATCGTTTTTATTAAATTCTACTGGTTTTCTTAATAAAAAGAAATTAATTTCACTCTTAAATTTCTTGAATAAATTTTAATAAAGTATAGACGTTTGTTGATATAAAACTGAATTTGAAATTCATAATTAAAAAGAAATATTGTTAGAAATTTTCCTATTTTTAAAGAACTATCAATTAACGATGGCATTAAGATCTGCCAATTCAGGAGTGCGTTTTTTATGTTACAGACGCAGGACTCGAAAGTTAGCTTGAACCTTCACATAACTGATTTAAGAGATAATTTCTACGATGCCCATACAGAGGGCGCCGCGATTTGCCCTAAAAGTGTCGATTTTTAGCCACAATTTGGATATAACCACAACTCGCTAACCTTTCAGAATCGGACCTATGTTGATATAAATTTTTTTGCTTAAAATAACATAAGAATACACCTTTGAAATTTAGCAGATTTCTCCAGGGACTCCAGTATACTATATAAGCTTTCTACAAAAAAATATATGGTCTTAGATTTCCAGTCTTAATTGTCTTATTTACTTCTGGAATAAGTGGGCCGATATTAAACTGGAGGTCGTTTTAAAACAATGATCTAGTTTCTTGACATTTTCGTTTTAAAGTGTCATTTTATGATGTCTTCTACAACAAGCAAAATTAATTTAACTAACATTTGGTGATGGTGATACTATCTACTAAAAAAATATGTTTTCAAAACGCAAATTTACTAAAGCGTTTTCAACTGTTTTATTGATTTGTGGAAAACAACATAATTGTGGGTTAGATCATTGTTGCAAAACGATACCCAACTCAACTCAGGCCAAAAAATTACTACAATCGGAGCGTGTATATGTTACAGATAACGCAATTCTCTATCGATCGAATCCTAAATATTTATTAAAATTTACTGAGCCAAACCGGAGTTATGATTTTTTTAATGTGAAAACTTCAAAAATGTATCATTTCTTTAGTAATAAGAATACAAACTTGAAGATTTGATATACAGTATGTATCAATCTCATGAATATCTATTATTTGACACTATTTTTGCTTAACAAAACGGTTCCGGTTAAACCGGAAATGCCATAAATATTAAATGTTTTTAGCAACACACTTTAGCTGTATATTTAGTATATTTAGCTGTTGCACAATAACAAACACTTTATATTTTTAATTTCGGTTTTACCAGAAATTGTAACTATCTTAATTTAAATGGAACACTTTGTATATTTTTCAATATTTGAATATCTGAAAAAGCTATCTGGAGAAACCCAACACTTTTACTTCCGGTTTAATCGGAAATGGGAATAATATACTATATATAATATATTTTAATAATACGCATTAAAAATCTCCCGGTATAGCCACAACCCTGATTTGTCAATATTTTCAAAACAAAAGCAGTTAGAGCACTATTCTTTAGATTATTACGTAGAAAACAGATTTCTAGTAAATTTGCTCAAGGTGAAAATTAATAACAGAGTAAATTTGACTTGAGATGATTGCGATTTACCTCAAACGCACATGGCAACATTTTTTTTTATGCCTCTTTTTCAATTTATTTTAATTATTTTTGTGCTATTTTAACAATATTTTAACAATATTTTAAAAATAAAATTTTAGCTATAATTTTCCTTATTTTGCTTTTCAAAATAATTGGAATTACATATTATTTTTCTAATAATTATAAAAAAGAGTTATTGGTTTTATCATTTAGCCCCCATTACCAGGGTATGGAAATAGAGCTCAGTTTATCACAATTTTGAAATTGACAGAAAAACAAAGTACTTAATGAAAAGTTTGTAAAAACGAAAAAAACATTAGTTATTGTTTAAAATAATCAATTATTTTTTACTTTTGTTGGTTGCAATGGGGAATTAGACTGTAACTGAATTTGTAATTTTTGATAATGCCAATATACAGTGTGTCCAGTATAACGTGCACATCATGGGGATCTCGGACACCGTAAGAGTTACGAAGTCGGTTAAATAGAGAAAATTCTGAAAGATTTTATGGCCACTTCGATGCTGCTTTTGTTTTTAAAAAAAATCTATTAATACTCTATAGTCAAATTTTTAAAAGACTACCGACACGTGACCACCATTATATGTATAAATAAAGATGAAAACGACTTATTTCGTGAGTTTAATTATTTAATTTAGTTAATACATTTACTGTTAATTATTATTAAATATTTATTTAGAAAATTTACATTTAAATTAATTATTTATTGAATATTTTAAAAGTCACGTGTCGGTAGTCTTTTAAAAATTCTAGTATAGATATTTAGGAAAAACTGAAAAATTGCATTTTCTTTAAATGCTTATAACTTTTTTATTAATAGAGATAATTTCAATTTAAAAAAAAAAGAGATAATAGGCACTACTAAAACGCAAATAATTAGTTCATAAAATAATTTTTTTAGTGCGCCGTTTTGGAGATATGATGTAAACTAATGTTTTTTTAAATACAAACCTAACCTCATTATTATGTTTTTAAAAAGCTAATTTTTTTCTCTTTTCAAAAATATAAGGTTTATTTTTAAAATTTTTTTAGAAGGTACTTTTTCTCGAATTATTTTAATTGTTTTTTGATATTTATTTATTTAATTCAGTTGTTTCTTTTTTATGAAATTGTTTCATAGCAAACTTGATTTTTAAAATTTATTTGAACATAAATAACAAAATATTCTATTTTAGTATTACCGTAAAGGAATTAAAAAAACTAACCCTTACAACCCTTATACAGGGTGTCCCAACACTCCGTTATCGTAGAATTGTGACCTTGCCTTATAATTTAACAAAAAAAGTTTAATGCATGGCTATAGTTCTCTGAGAGCTCAACCTCTTAAAAATATTTTTACATATACCGGGTGATCCATTTAAATGCTAATATAGGCCACACTTGTATTTTTTTAAATGGAACACCCTGTATATTTTTATATATTTGGATTCCCCTTTCGAGAACGATTGTAGTAATGTATGGTTTAATGGGTGTACCGTAGATTTGGGCCAAGATACTGCGAATTTTAGGAAAATACAAGTCAACTTTGCTTATCTGCTATAAAGTAACGAATTAACATTTTTGACTGCGGTTTGCATTAGAATAATTCTAATATCGGCTTCTTTCTCAAATATTTTTCAAAGTTGACAAAACCGCAATACTTGTGCCGTGTGGATCTCCAACGCAAAGTGTAATTTTTCTGAATTTTTTAAATGGGATAAAAGTTGAATTTTAAAAGTGAATAGATTTAGAAAATATTATATCATTAGAAAGCTTAGAAAAGGGGCTCTCTTTTCCTGAAATCGAAAATAGGGGGTGCCATTTAAAAAAATGAAGAAAACTGACATTTTGCGTTGGAGAGTCACATGGTCTCATTTTGACGTTGTATGTCGCTTTGAAAGATAATAAGGAAAAAAGACGATATTAGCATTATTTTAACTCAAGCCTCGGTCAAAAATGTCAATTCGTTAAGTCACAACAGGCACGCAAAGTTGACTCGTTTTTAATATAAAATACGCATTATCTTGTCCCAGGTCCATGGTGGACCCATTAACTCACTCATGACTATAATCGCCTTCGAAAGGGAAATCCGAATATGCAAAAATATACAGGGTGTTCCATTTAAGAAAATACAAGTGTAGCCTGTAGCATTTAAATGGATCACCCGGTATATTTAAAAATATTTTTAAAAGATGAAGCTCTAAGAGAACTATAGTTTTGCATTAAAAATTTTTGTTAAATTTTACAGCAAAGCCACAGTTCTACGATAACACAGCGTTGGGACACCCTGTATTTTTGAAAAGAGAAAAAAATTAGCTTTCATTTTTTGAAAAAATTTGAAAAGCAAATGCTGATGATATGAATTATTACATGTTAGGAAGGCAGATAGAATATTACAGTAAAAAGTATTTATTTTTTTAAGTTACAGACAATTTTCACTTTTGCTTGCACTCACAGGCTTCACCCGTTGAATGGAGGGTTAAGAAAACGGCAATTACAAAAATATAATTTTTTTTGAACGACCTGTATAGTATTAAATATTTTGAAAGCTGATTCAATTAGCTGTTATAGACCATACCAAACACTTTATATTTTGACTTCCGGTTTAACCGGAAATGGAAACAACTTTCTTATTTTAAATGGAACGCCGTGTATATTTTTCATATTTTGAAAAGCCGTAAACTTGGCTATCTGGATGAGGCACCCGTTGTTTTTTACAAGTATTCTTAAATAGCCACGTACCAGTGGAAAATATATAGCATTTTGGAAGTTAGAACGAGAGCTTTTGATCAGTTCAACCTGTAAACCATTTTTCATACACCACTAAGGGCCATTTTACTTGGATTAAATATCGTATTAACTGTTAGTACTGAATCAATTTAAGGAGCAAGAGCACCGGAATCTAACCTTTAACGTCGTGCGTAGAAATTTCGACACACGACCGTGCCCGACGATAAAGCTTATATTCCCTTGCTTTTGCTCCTTGAGTTGATTCAGTACTAACAGTTAATCTGATATTTAGTCCATGTAAAACGGTCTTGAAGCAGGGTTCTTTAGAAAACCTTCTCCTGAAGCTTATAGAAGAGTTAATAAAGTAGTTAAGCCCGTTCAATAAAAATATTGCTACAAGAAGGAGGATTTTTTAATAGCAACCCCGAGTGGAAAAATTAAGGCATTTTGAAGGTAGGAAATACATTTGAAGTAATGCAAACCCGTGGAATACTTTGCGAGCGACCGCATGTGATATGTGTCGACAAAACAGATAAGCCTTTTCAAAAGACCTCCGTCAAATTATCTCATTTTGTATCCACCTAAGTTTTATCCAATTTCCTAACTTCTAATACAAAACATATCAAAGTAATTTAACCTAACAACCTTGAAATGACTCTTATGGTCATAATATGACTCGACACAATATAAACATAAAATAAATTTAAAGTCGAATTTAAAAGTCTTAAAATTTGAACCGAGTTAATCTAAAATATTTTTTTTATATTATAAAAAAAGCAATTTGATTTCCTCATTTTTCTTTATTTTGTGTAATCGATTGTAAAAGGCTACAGCTTGGCACTAACAGACGCTTTAATAATGCATTAATTACGCCAAACTGCAGATTTAAGAAAAGAATAGGTTCATCGAGGCGGATGTAATATAACAGTGCGTTGGAGACAACGAAGATTTATTTCGTCGCTTAATCCATCTTAATTACAAGACTAATTTTACCTTTAGATTTGAGATAAAAATTTTAAATTTTTATAAAGTTTAAATTATTTTCTTAAAACCAATAAAATAGAACTTGTTAAATTAATGGTATGTAAAAATTTTGTCCTCTCCACTAATTACCTACGAAATCCAATATTTATCATTAATCAACAAATTGTTAATATTAAAATTTAACAAACAATATTTTAGTGGATGAATGTGTTATGTTACAATTTTTCAAAAATGAGATTTTTGGTGGAAGGGCATGTATCCATGTCCATTGTGTCATGCGACGAATTTTCATTGTCATACAGATAGTGTTTCTGATGATAGTATTTATATTATTTATATGTCATGGAAGAATGTTTTTGATAAAACTAACAAACATGGCCATTTTATTTCATTATGTATCATATTACATCTCTATTTAGAAGCTTTATATAAAAAATATTCTAGTTTTCAGCATCATTAATAAAAAATTAAAATTAAAAAACAGTAAAAACACTTAAAATCGATTTTGCGGCATTTTGTCATTTTGTAACATAACACGTTCATCCACTTGCCCCTTCAATTATTGTCTGTTTTTACTATTTATTTGAAACTTTATTCAAAATGTATATAATTTAACAAAAACCGTAGTCTAGGAGGTCTGGGCGTTTGTAGCAGACTTAACTTCTCAGGCAAGCCGGAATTTTCAGTTGCTTCCACAGACGCACAGGCCTCTGTGTAGAAACCTCTACGTGTGTAGGTGAGTGATAATTCTGCTTGGTTGAGCACTTAAGCCCTCAACAAAGGCTCACTCTTTTACTACGGCTGGTCTGTGCAGAGTGGGTCTATACCGGAGCTTCAGCAGATCATTCAGGCGGTCGTCCCGGCCGTAGTAAGAGCATGCACATGTGGAGGCAAAGTGATCATTACAGCATGCCTGTGCAGTTTTGTACTGAACAGATCTGCCTTAGTAGAAATCTGGGCGTTTGTAGCGGGTTTAACTTCTCCACACTTGCAGGCTTTCATTACGGAAGATCTGTGTACTGTGCAGTCCGCACAGACGAACGATCTACAAACGGTCCGCATTATGTCTGCACATGCGTGCCTTTGAAGTCATCTTAAGCTCGCTAAAAACGCTTAGATCTCACTACATCAGACCTCTGTAGACTTGGACTACACTAAAGCGTCTATAGAACGTTCAGGCGTCCTTTGCAGGCACATTCCTCTCATAGTAAAAACCTCCACGTGTGTAGGTGACTGATAATTTTGCTTGCTTGCGCACTTAAGCCTTCTAAAAAAGCTAACACTTTTACTACTGCTTGTCTATGCAGACTGGGTCTATATCGGAGCTTCTTCAGACTGTTTGGGCGCTTGTAGTAGGAGCCTGCACATAAGAGGCAAAATGATGTAGTTCTTCAGCATGCTTGTGTAGTTGTGTACTGAAAAAGCCTGTTTTAGTAGGAGTCTTGGCGTTTGTACCGGCTTAAATTCTCAAACAAACCGGAATTATTATTCGACCTCCACACTTGCAGGTTTTTACTACTGTGCAGGCCTCCTGAACTTTGAGCACCTTAAGCAACCTTAAGCCTTAAGCAACTATTGTTCATATTTAGCCCTGTATTAACGATCACGCACTATTACTACGACAGGTCTGTGCAAAAATTTTACTACTTTTTTTTCTAGAAAGGTACTAAAAAGGGACCTGATATATTATCATTAAAACAAAAACGCCGTGAAGAAAATAGTTGCTGGATTACATTTATGTAACCTACGCGGTTACTGGAGGGTTAAAATTGAATTATAAAGTTTATGATCTAAATCAATGGTTATGTAGAAGTTTATGTAATTTATAAAAGTATAAATGTAAACAGAAGCAAACTTTTTGAATCTACTTGTACAATAATTACATGAATATTTATAAAAGCTTATTGTGAGATGTTATAAACGCGTAACAGGATGTGTATCTTGTCAAAATTTAGCAGAATAACGGGACATTTGCTAAACGAGCTCGCAGCATTATACTAAAGAAGTAAAATAACGCGGAGCGCCTAAAATTTTGCATTTTCTAACAAAAAATTGTATAGTAAAGTTACAGTAAAAGTAAGCATTTGTCATTTGGCGAGGACGGTTAGACACTAAATTTACCAAAGTGAGGAAATTGTACTCGACATGAAATAGTAAGGTAAGTTGGTTTGTTGAGAAAACACACAGAACATAAATAAATCAGCGAGCAGTTTCAATTTAAAGACTAGGAATCTTGTTTGTTTTTAAAAAGCCATACAAAACAAAAGTAATTTAACAAAAAGACAATTTTTTACAACCAGCGTATGTCATCTATTCATGTAAGGCGAGATTAAAGTTGAAAAGTTTTTTTTATTAAACTTATTGCCCTCGAGCGTATGCAGTTTCTATTATTTGCTTGAAGAATAGTTTTTAAGCTTAATGCATTTTCTGAAATGCTATTGACTTTTGTACTTATTTATTTGTACATATAAAGGTTCACAATTACATGAACAATCACGAGAAAAACAAAGTCGTAGTCTTTTAGCTTTTCTTTGCTCTTGAAAGAAAATGAAAATTGTCTCGATAAGTTGCAAACTTTTATTAAATTCTGGAAAACTTTCAAGTGTTTCTTTACCAAATTACACCGGTCATCAAATAGGTATATTATACAGTGTGTTAAATAATACAGTTATAAGATTTAAACTTTTTAGCAAAATGGCTTAAGGGTGGAGGTCATGTGGATGAAACATGGGAAAATTTCTTCTCAATGATTCCTCTGTCCAATTTTCATAGAGCCGATAATAGAAGAAATTGAATGATAATTTTTCTACGCTTGTGATCAGACACATGATTTAACGACTTGATCTATTTATAATAAAATAAACTAGCGGGTCACCCCCGTCGAAATTCGACTAAGTAATTGTAGAGATGAATGTGTTAGAAAAATGAAATTTTCAAAAATTATTATAATGCACTTACTACCTACACCGATGATTGTTTGTTAATTTATTATTTTAAAAAAATTTATGAAATTGGTAATTTGAAGAAAATAATTAGTGCTGACATATCTGGGGGTCGACAGCTTCAATTTAAAAAAAAATAGCAGTCACCCCCGTCGAAATCGACGAAGTTTTTGAAGATATGAAGGAGCTATGACTATTTTATAAAAAAAATTAAGAAAACTAACCTTAAAGATAACTAAGCGAAAGAGGGCAACATAAAAAACCGTCTCAAAAATCCAAAATTCACGAAACGTAATTAAAAATGCACGCACCAACCTGATCATATCGCGTATTAGAAACGTACTGGTCGAATAAAAGTATTGAGAATTTTATCACCACTACCAAATGTATAATGTGTGCCTTATCGTATAAAACCAAATACTATCTACATTTATTCTCATTTATAATTTTTAAAATTGGATTATTTTAAATTATAAAATTGATTATTTTATTATGTATATTATAAAATATAAAACAATGTATGAAATTAATAATTTTGAGAAAAAAATTAGTGGTGACATATCTGTGGGTCAAGAGCTTCAATTTAAAAAAAAATCATCAAAATCGGTCTTGTAGAAGTACGCTAAAATTAGCGGAAAAGAAAAGGCTTCGCGTTTTAAATATATGGATAATTTAGACATGGGTCTTTCTTAGACGCATGTTATTAGTTATTAAAGTAAACCAAACGTAAGATGATTAGACCATGTGACCAAACCTGCGCGAGGCGTGGCTTCAGAACCCAGTGGTGGAGCTAGTTATTTCTTCTGTCAAAAAAATCATTTTTTAAAGTCAAAATTCAAAATAATTACTTAATTTAAATTTTTATTTGAAGTATTAACAATAATTAATTACTGGTTTAATACTTTGTGAATGAGATCTTTGCATTATTGAAAAGCTTGTAATTATTTTGCTTGGACAAAAGTAATACGCCGACACTGTCTACGTCCGTTTCTAAGCAACGGCATTACAAAACTACTGCGCAACTCTAACTGTCATCACGTGTCACTTTTCGTTGGGTTTACTCTAGGACACGAATTCTTTCGTTTCAGATCTTATAGTGTTTTCCATGGCAAGAGGGATCGTACATAAATTGAAGGAAAATGATGACTGTCTAATTTTGAAATTTTTAGGTCGCATGGATCTACCGCAAAACGCTCTTTTACCTGTGTGGTAATATAACACCTTTTATGACTTTTCACTGATTCAAATGACAAACCCTTTTCCAATTTTAGTACAGGGTCTATCGGTTTCAACCTGGAAAAACGACATATGTGGCTGTAAATTTACAATTAGCTAGCCTTAAGAGTCTACATAAAGACACAGAAAAGTTTACCACTCCTAGGGGTGTGCAACATGAAGTAATTGTGCCCTCGACATTCAAAGAATATTAGCTCGAAAAGAAATGAGAATTTCGAAATTCTAATAAGACTATTAATAGAGCATGGAATTCTGAACAATTTATAAATCTATAAAATTTTTTGTGCTAATAATACTTTTCCAGAAAAACGCGATGAAAGAGAAATAGGGATAAACAGTTAGAAATCTAAAAATTGGAAATTTTCAAGCGTAGTGGCTCGCTAAAATGTTTGCCATTTTGTAATTAATTGTCAGATCATTTTTTCGTGTAAGTTTTTGAAAAGAAGATGGTTTTAGCTTTAAATTAATGTGGTTATTTTTTAATTTATTTAGTTTCATCATCTCTGAAATTGTACTAGAAGTTTTCTTTGTCATTTTTCTGACGACTCTTTACATATTAATGTACCATAAGCTACAGAGAGCTCAAAATTAAAAAATATTCTGGATATGTGTTCTATAATATACTTGTAATGACATCATGCTACTAATCATGTTAAAACAATTTTCAGTTTTAAAAAAACACCTCTTAAATATTTCAACATTTTTGAATTTTATTTTTTTCTTATAATTAAATTTTTAAAAGATAGATAGATTTAGTAAGATAGAAAAATGTAATTTTCAAAAAAATAAATATATGGTTTTGTAGGTAATTGATCGTGCTTTCAAATGATGTATTTGGAATTTATTGTACTTCATGTGTTTTCTATGAAATTAAGATGAAGTGCGCGCGTCTCAAAAAGGACACTTTTTTCGTAATATTGACGGCATTTTTTATGTGAACGTTATATCTTAAAAACGTTTGCGAAGAATGAAAGAGGATATTTCAACGTTTCAGTTCATCATACTGAATATTGATTTCTGCCTACCTGTTCCGAAAAAAGAACCCCGAAAACATTGTTTTTTTCTATGATCCCGAACAAATGGCAAAATAAGCTACATTTCGAAAAACAACATATGTGGCTGAAAATTTGAAATAAGCTAGTATTGAAAGCCTAGAAAAGGAGGCAAAAAAGTTTACCACTCTCAGAGGTGTGCAACATCAAGTAAATGTGCCCTCAACTGTTAAAAGAGTAACTGGAAGTATAAAAGAAAAATCTAAATTTTGTTTGGGCCAATTTATAAAGAATGCAATTTTAAACAACTTATATATCTATGAAATTTTCTGTACTTGCAATAGTTGTTCCGTAAACGCGTCGAAAGAACCATTTATATAGCCTTAACATCAATCTAGGGCACAGACTGAAAAAACAACATATGTGGCTGAAAATTTGAAACCAGATAGTATCAAAAGCCTGAAAAAAGAGGCAAAAAAGTTTACCACTCTCAGGGGTGTGCAACATGGAATAAATGTGTCCTCAACTGTTAAAAGAGTAACTGGAAGTATAAAAGAAAAATCTAAATTTTGTTTGGGCCAATTTATAGAGAATGCAATTCTAAACAACTTATATAGCTATAAAATTTTCTGCACTTGCAATAGTTTTTCCGTAAACGCGTCGAAAGAACCATTTATATAGCCTTAACATCAATCTAGGGCACAGACTGAAAAAACAACATATGTGGCTGAAAATTTGAAACCAGGTAGTATTAAAAGCCTGGAAAAAGAGGCAAAAAAGTTTACCACTCTCAGGGGTGTGCAACATCGAATAAATGTGTCCTCAACTGTTAAAAGAGTAACTGGAAGTGTAATAGAAAATTTAAACTTTGTTTGGGCCAATTTATAGAGAATGCAATTCTAAACAACTTATATATCTATGAAATTTTCTGTATTTGCAATAGTTCTTCCGTAAACGCGTCAAAAGAACCATTTAGAGAGCCTCTACATCAATTTATATAAAAAAAATTAAATAAATTAGTTTAAAAATTCAATTACATATCTTTTTTATTGCTCCTCATTTACAGTAACCGCTAAAACGAAAAAAAAATGTTAAAAAAGCAGAATGTTATTATTTTGGCAGCTGATTTAACAGTTTGCAGTTGTCAAACTTCAATTTTGACATCATATTCGTATACAGCGACCCCATAAATATTTTAAAAAAACGCTCCCTAAAAACAATATATGGGTGGGATCTACCCATGTTGCACACCCCTGACGATGGTAAACTTTTTAGCGTCTTGTAGTACATATCAAATAATGCCCAAATCCAAATTTTCAGCCACATATGTTTTATTTCCAGGTCGATGCCGATATTCGCCTTGGGGATCTGTACTATTTGTGAACAATT
The DNA here is from genome assembly GCA_963924605.1 of Malthinus seriepunctatus. NCBI lineage: Eukaryota > Metazoa > Arthropoda > Insecta > Coleoptera > Cantharidae > Malthinus > Malthinus seriepunctatus. The sequence continues at coordinate 96,587,841 of OZ004600.1, forward strand.
AAAAATGTAAATTATGAAAAGATATATTCTATCTGTCAGCTCAGAGGAATGGAAGTAAAATGAATAAATCACACATTTATTAAAATTTGAAATGATAGAAGGTCGTAGTTCGAGCACCACACACGACACATGAGTAGACTGTGAAAAACGACCTGTGTTTGCACAGCTCACCAACACATCATCTACATATCTCTCTCAATGCTTTCTCAGATTTTATTGTTATTTAAGCGTATCATCACCTGTCTGTGACGGTTTTAGTCTTTAGTCTAGGGACTACCTACCTACTGCAGTATTTATCTTGCGTACAACAAAATTGTCGATATGTCATAGTCGAGTTTGATCCCTGTCTCAGTTTATTTATACTCGTACGAAGCAAAATGTTTTGCAATATCTAATAAATTTATACAGCTGTTGTCGATAAAGTATTTCATGTAGAACAACAACAAAAACCATTTAGCGAAATAAAAACCACTATATAAGTTGTATAAAACAACAAATACACAAACGAAACACCACACATACTATGTTTCGAGATTAATTAAAACCGCAAGAAGAAATCAATACACAATAGCTTATACTACTTTGAAGTTTTTCATTTAGTTTATTGATAATACAAAACTTTATTTAAACTTAAATAACTGATGTGCAAAATCCAAAGATTCATCATCGACGTCTTTAGTTTTTCTATTTTAAAATAATAACTACCTATTGTTTTGAAGTTTCTTTTTAAATTAAAAGATAATTTGCAACTTTTTGGAGCATTACAAGCACTAGAGCAAAAATTTATTGGTAAAAACAATATTTTAATGCGAAGAAATAAATTATTTCTTAACACTTAGAGTACCAGCCGGGTCCATCGGACCCGAATCGCAGTTTCAATTCAGTTTTTCTCATTCAAATTTGAAAATTATGAGTTGTTCTTTTGTGACTTTTTCTAACTTCCTATTTTGAATAACTATTTCTAATTTTTTTCATTTAATCAACTTCCTTCCCTATGTAATAAAAAAAGCAGCGCCGCGTACCAGCAGGGTCCGACGGACCCGTACATATAAATGGATTATATTTAATGGAATTGCCGTTACTTTTTTGAATATTTTGGATGAATCCGTATATTTCGGGGCTTCTGAATCGATCTGTGACCATACCGAATTCGTTTGAGCACCCCTTGGGTGCAAAACCCTTATTTTCCTCATCGGCGTTGTAAAAATCCTCTTCTAAAAGGGGTCCAGTAAAATGATACTGCCCCTTTGGTTAATGAAATGGAACTTGGTAGATAGTTTACTGGAACCATATTCTGTACGATGAGACAAAAAAATATTGATAAACAATGCCTTACTGGCATGATTTCAAAATTTTTGAAAGATTGTTTTTAACAGCACTATAGAGGCAAAAATGGCGATTATAAGCCCATGAAGTTACTCAGATGGATTCCAAATGGTCACAGATCGATTCTTGCACCCTTAAAATGTAGGGTAACAATACTTTTCACGACAAGATGCCGCCAATATCCGCGAATATCAGATCTTTTCACAAGAAAGTACGGTAAATATCAGATTTTGAATGTGGGGCTGTGGAGCACCCCCTTGAATATTTATTTGGTCTTATTTGACCAAATTACTCTATATGGTTCTAGTAAACATTATGTATCGAGTTTCATTCCATTTATTAACAAAAAGTGCAACATAGCTGAGGTATTCGTCATGTATAGCCCTCATTAAAGGGGGTGTACAGCAGCCCCCATCGAATATTTTTTAATTCTCATTGCAAAAAATTACCCTATATGGTTCCAGTAAACTATGTGCCGAGTTTTATTCCATTAACCAAGAGTGCAGTATCATTTTACGTGTAAACCGCATTAATAGTAGAAATAAATACTCAGAGTGATAGTGAAATAAGCGGAATTCAAGAAGGGTGAAATTGTATTATCAATTTTTTTTATCAACATATAAACAAAATAAATGCATAAAAACGAAAATTTAAAAAAAAATTCAAAAAAATGAAAATACACGTATGATTATTGCGTTTAATGTACACTCGGGTCCGTTGGACCCGGCTGGTACTTCTCGCATAGTTTTTTTCTTGGTACTCTAAGTGTTAATATGTAGTAGTCTATAAACATATTGTTATAAACAATTTGATGGATGGTTAAAAATTGAGGAGCCCTCCGAAATCTTTCAATGTCCCATGTCATATCGATTCGTTAAGCGTACTAAGAGCAAAGAGGTTACTTGTATTTGGCATAAAATGCTCAATATGATGGACGTTGGTGCAGTCCAATCTCAATTTTACGTACACATCGTTATTAGTGATGTTGGATGTATTGCTAAAGTCTGGAAAAAAGCCTTAGGGGTATTATAGTAGTCCCAACGTAAGTTGAATCCACCACGTGACCAAACCTGCGCGAGGTGTGGCTTTAGAGCCCAGTGGCGGAGCTAGTTATTTCTTCTGTCAAAAAAAATTATTTTTAAAAGTTGGCAAAATTTAAAATAATTACTTAATTTAAATTTTTATTTGAAGTATCTACTATTAATAATTAATTATTAGTTTAATACTTTGTGAATCAGATCTTCACAATTTTTAAAATGCTTGTAATTATTTTGCTTCAACCAAACCAAAGTAATGTAATAATTATACGACGGCACTGTCTACGTTCGTTTCTAAGCAACGACCGCATTAATCTACTGCGCAACTTTAAAGGTCATCACGTGGTGGATTCACCTTATGTTGGGTTCCCTCTAAGGGAGCGGGGCTATTATTTCTATGGAAATCATAGGCGCCGTGAATTTGATTTTTACTGCTGTCCTAGTAATAAATTTTTATTAAAATAAATTCTCAGCAACGCTAATGGAGTAGACGGTAAAATGCAATCGTCCAACTAGCCGTCATTATAACGTAGCGACGCTATCTTTATAATTTATTTGTGCAACTGCATTAATGAAACGGCACAATTAATATGTACAGTAAAAATAATTTAACTTGAGGTTTGACCACGCCCCTTTAATAATTTAAATACGTTGACTACTGCGTTGGTGGGGATAAATACCAATTTAATTATCTGCGCATTGCCACCGCTCGTCTACTTAAAATATTATTACAGTATGTAATATCAAAGAATGTAATGCAAATCAGGAGTTCCGCTATTTAATTGTAATAGACAGAACTCGCATTTCTAAGAAAGTTTTTCTTTCGGGAATCGTAGAATAGCTTTTATTAAATAGCATCCTTACGATTACTCGCGTATTGTGAAAAAATTGTGGGTCTGACTAAAAAACTTTGGTAAGTAAAATTGTCACTAAATGACTTATAAATAATATTAGCTAATAATTATTGCAGAATTCTTAACAACAATTACTGTTAAAAGAATTTTTTACTAGAGACAGATTCATTAAATAGCATCCTTATAATTACTGGCGTGGTCTGAAGAAAGTGTGGGCCTGACTAAAAAACTTTGCTGAGTAAAATTGTCACTAAATGACTTATAAACAATAATAGGTAATAACTATTACATAATTATTAACAACAATTACTGTTATAAGAATAGTTTACTAAAGACCTCCTTAAATAGCTTCCATATAATTACTGGCGTAGTCTGATGAAAGTGTGGGTCAGACTAAAAAACTCTGTTTAGTATAATTGTCACTAATTGATTTATAAACACTGTTAGCTACTAATTATTGCACAATTTTTAACAACAATTACTACTATAAGAATAGTTTTCTAGAGACAGATCCATTAAACAGCATTCATCTGATTACGCGCGTATTCTAAAGAAATTTTGAGCCTGACTAAAAAACATTGCTGAGTAAAATTATCACTAAATGACTTATAAACAATGATAGGTAATAATTATTGCACAATTATTAAAAACAATTACTGTTATAAGAATAGTTTACTAGACCTCCTTAAATAGCATCCATATAATTACTGGCTAACGGCCATGATTATAAAGGACAAAATAACGTTTATCTCCATAGTAAACTTTATATTTTGTAAACTTGACAACATAGCAACGTTACTAAAGTCAAAGTTTGAAGTTTTAATATAAAAACACCAATTTTTGCTTATGCTATGTTGTCATGTTAACAAAGTATAAATTTTACTATGGAGATAAAAGTTATTTGTCCTTTATAGCTCAATAAATGAAACATTTTGATATAAAATTCACCGGAACAGCAATGTTATGATGGAATCTTATAGATTTTGGGGCGCTGAATACGATAAAAATAACGCGCCCGCGTGAGATGTGGGGCTTCACCCCTAAAACTAGGGTTAAAGTGTCAAAATCGCACTTTTAAAAAAACTAAATGTTGGAAAAGAATTACTGTAATAGAATATTATTGCTGACACCAAAACAAATCGATTGACATAAATTTTATATAATTTCTTTAAAACTCAACCCCTCCAGGAAGCGAAGAAGTCGTCATAATGCTCCATTTCTGATTAGTCGGTTAAAATGTTATTACGGAGGCTGTGATTGACCTACAGGAACGTGCTTGGGCTTAAATTCTTCCTAAAGCTCGAGAGAACAAGTATGAACCATAATACTGTCGAATATTCTTAGTAGTAACAACGAAATTGCCTAATGTTGAAAGGGGTGGATCGAAAATGTGCAAACTAATTTTATTTTACCAAAAACTTCATAAAAAAATCAGGGTTCAATATTTTTTTTCCAAAATTGCTGGATAAGTTCTATTTGTGTCTGCGAACATGGCCTCAGCGTCAAAAAATAATTCACGCATCCACACGCTTATAAAAGTATCAAAGTGCGTCGAGTCGCGTTTTCTTCAATAAAATTACAAAATATTATTCAACGTATATATATGAAATCACAACAACAAAACACATGTATATGCATTCATATTCACCCATAGTCACCCATATCAACCGAGCTAAAAGGACAAAAGAAATTAAAAGTTGTTGTTTGCGTGCTAGTGCAGTTCACTGTAAATAAATCATTATGAACAAAAAACAATGAGAACTTTTACGGAACAGCAATGTTAATATTGATTATAATAGATTTTTGGGTGCTGAATACGGAAAAAAATACGCGCTCGTCCGGAGGGTGGGGCTTCGCCCCTAAAAATGGGGTAAAAGAACGAAATTAGTTTTATTTCATTTTTTCTTTTTTTCCTCAATAAGTTAATCTTGGAGGAGTAATAAAATATGATTAGATATTATTATTGGCACTTCAGCAGAATAAAGAACTATACAGGCTGTTTCAAACGAAGTGCGCACTATTGCTAACTTTCTTATTATTAGAGCTACAAAGCTGGTTAAATTAGCAAAGAAGCATAATTTTTACTACTGATTATGAGCAGTAGTCTGATAAAAGTGTGGGCCAGACTAAAAAACTTTGTTTAGTATAATTGTCACTAATTGATTTATAAACACTGTTAGCTAATAATTATTACACAATTTTTAACAACAATTACTACTATAGGAATAGTTTTCTAGAGACAGATCCATTAAACAGCATCCATCTGATTACGCGCGTATTCTGAAGAAATTGTGAGCCTGACTAAAAAACTTTGATGAGTAAAATTGTCACTAAATGACTTATAAACAATGATAGCTAATAACATTTGCACAATTATTAAAAACAATTACTATTACAAGAATAGTTTTCTAGACAGATTCATTATGATTCTGCAGAAATTGTGGGTCCGACTAAAAAACTTTGTTAAAAAAAATGTCACTATGACTTATAGACATAATTAGCTAATAACTATTGCATCATTTTCAACAACAATTACTATTATAAGAATAGTTTACTATACTACTTGTCCACAAATATAGACAGTTGTGTCATTTATAGAATGAAGACTAGATTACATCGAGACTTTTCGGTACAGCATTATGAACAATCGTTCGTACTCGGATCCACTTCTACTACTAAACTTCTGTCGAATTATAGTAAAGTACGTTATTCTATTAAAGCGGCACGTGTTTTCTGCATCTATTTCAATAGAAGCCGCGTTATAGTTAGCTAAATTTTGTGAACACATATTAGGAATGAGTCACTCTCTATAATTGTGAAATTGGAGTGTAGAGACTAATTCATTAACTAAACCGACTACAATAATTGTAATAAGCAACGAATTCCTATCCACGAATGCTGACACATAGACTGTTTTAGTAGGGATTGACTACTACTTAAACAGTCTATGTGTCAGCATTCGTGGATATGCTGACATATAGACTGTTTTAGTAGGGATCGACCACTACTTACACAGTCCATGTGTCGGCATTCGTGGATAGAAATTTGTTGTTTAGTTGAATTGAAAGGACTACACAAAATTCAGGTACACGCAATCGAGTTTATGGGCCTTTTGATATGTTGTTGTTTTTACCAAATTGTGCCAATTATTTGCTACAATTTCAGGTGGCTCTTTAAAGTCATTTCGAATATTTATGTTGGCCATGAGCTTGTTTAAGAATTTTTCTTGTAGTTAAGTGAAATAAAAAACTTGGGCTACTGAAAGACTAACGGAATAAGTAGAACGTAAGAAAAATTAAATTTTTAATAAAACTGTGTTAAAGCTTAACGAGATTTTAACAAGGAAAAAAATTGGCACCTGAAGCTCAACATTTAATTAAAGAATGCCTTTTAATCTTAAATTCCAGCAAATGACTAAAAATAATTTTTTTTTGTTTTTTCGAATTTATTTTTCAAAAAATTAAAATAATCTTTTAAGGTCTATAAATAAATCTAAGTTTTCAAACGTATAAAAAGAAATAATTAGAATTATCGTACTACTTTGGAAGCTCGTTTCGTTTAACAAGAAACAGTGGCATTACAGCAATTTGTCAAGTAGTGAGTGATGTGGAGAACTCGTTCATCAAGCTGACAAGAATTCCTGAAGACGTAAAATCGTCCATCTTTTCAGCACCGGTTTACACATGCTTGTCATTCTTGCTACGTTTTCATTTTAACAGATTTGCACACACAAACACTATTCTATCAATAAATCATAAAATTTGACAACGTTAAGATGGCAAACTATGGAAAAGATTAATAACTATAGCAAGTAATAAGAAAACAAGGGTAGTAAATTGGTAAAAACCGAGGTTCTTTTTATTTATCCTCTTCCTACGTTTTTCCTATAGACAAACGTTCGAAGATTTCAAATGCCGAATGTAAATCCTAATAACAGAGCCTACGGCTGTCGACTACGAGCTCACGCGTAAAATATGGAGTCCATTTTTCACTAAAACACCTCAAGCATGTGGATGTTAAATAAAACAAATACCGCAGCGTTATTTCTTCTAAAACTATAAATGATTGTAATGAGAATACTTTGTTTTAGTTTACTTTCTACATTTCATTCACTTTTCCTATAGCTTCCCCGGTTTTTCCCTTTTCCTTAACAATTTTCACTACGCGATATTTGTTTTACTCGATGAAATTATTCTTTTGCGTTTTGTTTTCGCTTTCAACAAAGAATTGTTTTGTTGTAATTTCATTTAAAAATGTATTTTTATTGTTTTAGAAAATTAATTAATGTAGACGCTTGTAATCTGAACTTGACTTGGTTGTTTTTTTTCATTATTCGTTAAGGAAAATTTATTCGGAAAAATAAAAGGAAAACAAGGAAATATTAGCGTTAATATTAAATTACTGAAATTGTTTTGTTCGTTAAATTCTATACTCGTATTAGTTTGCTTAGTTAGTAATTGTTTATACGAAATTTTGACGTAAATCATAAGCGAAAAGCAATAATATTCTAAACAAGTTCCAAGTTTATGAAACTTACCTAATCTTCTATGCAGTCGCGAACTCGAACAAACGTTGGAATAATAATGTAAATTATAAACAAAAATATACATCTATAAGTTAAATTTATGTAATAACTTTATGTGGTAATTTTTAAATTGATTTTAGATTTTTTATGCTACTATAAATTTTAACTGTTAAAGTTACAAAGATGATGCTAAGGGTAAAATTATGTAAGCGTCGTGCTAGGAACGTTATGTGATGTTTGACATCATAGAAAACGTGATTGTGGAAGATTGTCGTAAAGTTAGTTCTCCTGGTATCAACCACGTCATAATGCTTATCTCATGTATAATGGCGTTTCTGCTACGATATTGATGATTAGCTGTCCTGACAGGAAAGTAAAAAATACCTAAAATATAACCCTCCAACACACAACCTTTATACCTAAAATATCTTACTAGAGATAAATTAACAATAACTTTATCAAATACAGCATTAAATAATAGCACATCGATAAGCCACTAATACATATCGAGCGATTGTTTCCTATTATTTAGAAGGTATTTTATGAATCACATCCCTTACAAGTATCTTTAATTCTGACTGACTCATGACTACGTTAAGGGAGGATTTAAAAGATATCTAGTTAATTTTCCCTTTGACCGCGCCGTTCGTTCTAACTAATCTGATAAAATGACGACGAGGAAGAGGATTATTTCTCTTCAACATGAAGAGGACTGTTTTCATATCTAATCTTTACGTACACAGAACTAGAAAATTTATATAAATTTGTATAGGCACGTGAAGAGATTTTAGAGAATTACAAGTGTAAATGTATTTTGAGCGAAAGGTACTAACGTTTGCAATTTTATCGTTGTACGTCAGTTTTATTCAAAATAAGCCGAGGGTACTAATCTCTTTGAATTTTGTGAGAAAAGACGAAGTGAAATATGTAAAAAAAAGTCGTGTATCCAATATTGGTAGCTATCGTTTGTTCGACTTCGTGCCGCCTTTATGGTGTCATTCTAATGACTAGAGTAACTTATCAGCTTCAAAATACAAGGAAATGTTGAACCAAATCTGATTTAGTATTTTTAGCAACAAGCTTAAAATTTTAGTTTAATGTTCCTGGAACTTTCTCTTTCTAATTTACTTGTATTTTATTTTTATTTTCTATCCACTGAATGGTGTTTAAAGTAAATATCAAAAATTTTTAACTAACCTTAAAAATCTTGAAACACCATTTCAAAAATCCGACAGGCACAAAATGTCTTTAATTTAACAAAAATAACAAACACACTCGTTCAAAACGCATTAGAAAACTTACTGAGACGACTATTGAAATTTTTATCACAACGAAACAACCAAATGTGCAAAAATTTCTTATCGCGTTAATATAAACCAAATTCGTTTATTTTAATTTATCAGTTTTAAATGAAATTGTTTAAAATTATAAAATATTAAATAGGTACCTATCTAGGTATGCAAATTTAATACAATATTCTACAGAGTGATTCAATCATAAAATTTTAGTTTAGAAAATTTGTCACAATTATTTTAAAATTTTATTGGATGTGTATTGTCCAAAACATGTCCAATATAATTAATGGTCCAAAGAATTTTTAATAATATCTAATGTTGAATTATTAACCTATAAATAAGTGGCAGTGTAACGTGGTATGTGAATCAATAATTGAAGAATTTCTAGATAATTCTACCTATAACTTCAAAATTCATACTAAGCAGGCGCCCAAGGTATTTGAGTTTGCAAAATATGAGGACCGCATTTTGTCAACGGATTTGAGTTTTGGAGGTATCAATCTTCAATATTCTTGATGTTGCCAGATAATCTTAAGGAGCAGTCATTAATGGTCGGTCAAAGTCTTAAGACATTTTTAATAATCACATTTTAATTTTTTTCTACTTAACGGTTAGGTTGACGAAATTTTTCTAGAGAGATAAGTTATGCAGAATTAAAATACGAACGAAATGATGTATTTAAATGTTAAAATAGTAAAAGTGGTGGCAAAGAAGAATAATTTTTCATGATTTTGGGAAGAGGTTGGTAACAGCAACTTTTTTTTCTTAAACGGTCGCTACCGTTATAGATGCTAAAATCATATTGATGTCTACCTTAACTATATTTTAAAGAAAAGTTTAAATATTGGTCTAGTTATGTTGGGTTCGTTTACTTCATGAGAAGCAGGATTTGTTTAGTGGAAAAGACGAAGCAAAAAACCCTTTCGAATTTAAATATTGGGTTTGAAACAGAAATTGACGATATTTCTCGAAAACCGTGCACTAAAATATTTTTATTTCTTCAATATAATATGCCCCTGTAATTTAGAACAAAGTTTGTTGCCTATTTTTTTAAAATTGATCTGTAAAGGCAGTAATTAAACAAAATTAAAAAAATAGCCGAATTGCGACGTAAAATGCCGTGTCGTTTGACGTCACTGTAACTCCTTCCATTTTTAGCCACCGAGGTAACCTGTTAATATATTACGATATAATATAGTGTTTTATGAACCTCGCTAGGGCCCGGTGATTTTTGAGAATGTCAGTTTTGTAGGGTTTTCTAGGTTATGATCTAACCTGGTACCTTAGAACATAAAACATCCGGAATAAGGATTAGCGACCGTTGCCTCTATAAGAGAAAATGCGACGGAAATGACATTTTAGAAATCGATGGATGACTCATTCATTCCGTCGAGTTTACATTATCATTGGCTGTCATGACTTTTTATATAAGTGGGAGTATAAGCAGAGGCGGCGCTAGGCGGTAAGCGTCGCATAGGGGCGCAACATGTTAGGGGCGCAATATGTTAAGGGCGAAGCGGGCATAGCCCCATTACAAATATTTTATAAAATTGATAATAACGAAAGGGACGAAATATTTGAACTTTGTAGAAGGGCGTCAGAATAGGTAGCGCCGCCACTGAGTATAAGCAACCATTTCTATTGGAGAAATTTACTGAAAATCGCTATATTTACTAGTCCATTGCGATGCATATTATTAGCTCTTTCCTGGTAGAGTAGGAGGTATTTTTTTATTGAATGCCTGGTACCAAATTTTTAGTTTTTTAAATTATAACTAGACGTGCTATGTTAATAATTTATAAACAACATGAATATTTCTAGTTTTTAAGGCTTAGAAGTTCAGACTGCGCTTTTTGAATTGCAAATACAAAAATTTTGAACGTATTAGGTAAGTGAGGCCTATTTCACCTTAATTCGCAATACTTTCTCATATGGATTCATATATGGGTATTGGGTAAGTTGTTCAAGCTTACAAGATGTCTTGAAACCACGGTAATAGATCTAGGTTAGAGAAGTGGTTACAGTTCGTCTGCAAAGTGTAACTGCGAGGTCGAGAGTGAGATTAACTACGCTACCCGTGTTGCTTGATATATTAGCATTGAATCTTATGGACATCAAGCGTTTTAAGTTTTATAGTAAGTGTTAAGTGATTTACCATTTATTGGTTATTAATTTTGGACAATGGCTACTAAATGTTTTGCCCCTGGGTGTACTAGTGGTTACACCAGTAACAAAAATAAAGTGAGTTAATTTATTTTAAATAAAAACAATTTACAAGCTTGGAGCGCAGTAATTCCGCTCATTTAGCTCTATGCATCAACGTGAAACGCACTAGGATGTTAACCAGAGTTAAAGTGCAAAGCCATATGACTACGTGGCAAAACCTGGAATTCACTGGAATTCCCAGACGTACATATTTACATCAAAATACTTTACGAATAGCATTAGCCATATAACCTTTAAATCACATAGGTAGTGTTGAAAATAAGATTGGCACCGGACCCCATGATGTTTCTCCGATCAGAGATGGGTTGTCCATTTGCGATATTAACAACTACTTCAACTGGCATTTACTGACAGTGGAGTGTTGTATTTGCTCACTCAGATAATCCTCAATAGATTCATCCCTTTAAATTGATTTTGAATTGTTAACTTTATTATTTTACATTAGTCGTAACGTGGCTGTATGTGCACGTACTCAAAGCTATTAAAAAATATCTATACTTACTATAAACTTGTTGCATTATAATTTCAAATTGTCATTTTTCAACTTTAAGTATTTGAAACTTACATACAAAACTAATAGTAGGTATACTGTAAATAGAAAAAACCATACATTAACTAGAGCTAATAGCCTGAAAAGCATTACGAATTTAATTCAAAGTCACACTCATAATGTTCAGTTTGAGTTTGAGTAATACCTACAATAAAATACAACTATCATTCAGGTCTATTTTACTATTTTTCAATTTCATTCTGTAACACCTAATGTAGATAGGTTTTAGTAATGAATGATCGAAGATCGAAAAGTCTGATAAAACTAATAATATAACGCATATTTCAACGAACGATTTTATGTCATGTACGTATTAAAAGAGATGAATGTGTGTTTGCTATAAAAGCTAGGTGAGGATTTTAATAGGGATATGTGTTCAATCCTTTGTACTTACCTAACAATGATTTTATTTGTATTCGCTGTTTGCATCAAAGTATTATGCCTTTGTACCTATTCACATCCGAAATCAGTGTTAAAGCTTCGTTACACTACGTGTTTTAAAATAATTTGACTTCTTTTCTCTTTTGTGATTTTTTACTAATTATTTGTTACATGTGTTACCATTTAATTTTGATTTTGTTTAAACAATATCATGAAAGCGCGCATGTGCGCGCTCACAGTCTGACTCTCTCTCTCTCTCTCTCTCTCTCTATCTATCCCTCTCTCACGCTCTCTCTAGCAACTTCTCTTCTTATATTGTTTGTAAGTTTTATCTGTCATTTCATCTCATCTGTCATTATTTCATCTGTATATATGCCATCTCGTCTTATCTCTGGGATGACAGATGGAATGACAGTTTGGATGACAGATAAGTCTCTCTAACTCCCAATCACTGTTTCTACCTTTTTCTATCTCTCTCCCTCCCTCTCCCTATTTTCAGTAATTTAGCTATAATATATTTAAAACTAAAATTTCTTTTACTTTTTTTCTTTTTCAATCCTTGGAAAAAGAGCCTTTCTCGACTACCCCTGTAGAATATCTTCTTATAAATTTTTATTATGCATTTCTACTTTCATAATATTAACATTTTACATCAAAATAGTTTTAAAAAGGCAGTTAAAGTAATTTGCAAAGTGGAATATTATAAAATTTGAATTCTTAACAAAAGTAAGTGCTTATCCTGTTTGATTAATAATAACAATTTTAACTTTCTCAAGGCAGAAGATTAATATACATTTATCATCAATGTTAAATGTTAAAAGCTAATAGAAATGGAGGAACAATCTGGCTGCGTCAATATTACACGAGCATGTTTGGCGCAATGTAAATTACCATTACATTGATTTGTAATTTGAATGGTACATTCTATCCCATTTTTGGCAGCGCTCGTATAAAATAAAATTAATTTTTTTTTAATTCAAACATTTTATGTTATGCCGTACAAGCGTTGTAAGCGTAGTGCTTTACATATCGGGATAATTTTTCTAAATAATTTTCCTTTTTAAAGTCTAATACTAGTTTTGAATACAAGCCATATAACAGGATATAAATGATGGCGTACAATAGCCATCATTTCCATTTAAATAGAGTCTCCAAGTTGCGGATATTGCCAACTCTTTCTTCTTCTACAGCTACACTTCGAGCTACGACGCCTACACAATTCTACTCGTGACAAATAGCTTTGGGAATCAGATATGCAGATTCACCTCAATTTTCAAAAGTTGCAAGTACCAAGCGGCAGCTTATTTCATTGTGAGGAAATTTTACTAGACTGTAATTGACTAAAATGTCAAGAAACGCACTTCTCTCTTTCTGCGAATGTAATTTTATTAATTTAAGGTGCTTTCTGCTCTGTGTACCTAACATAACAAATTAGATTATAATGATAATTTAAATCCACGCTTATACACTTCAAACCATCAAGTAAAATGATTTATTTAAGTCGTTTAAATTATTATCTACTACGCACTACCAATATAAATTTAAGAGCGTTTATGAAATTCATTATCAAATTGAAAAAACTTTCTGAAAAAGTTATTACTTCGAAATAAAAAGTTAGTAATAATATTGTTCATGTGAACGACATGTGAAAAAATTACAGTCGTCACACACACATCATAGGGTAAAAAGGTGACCAAAAGCTTGAACACGTAATCCAAAGAAAAATGTCGTCTTCAGAGTCTCAGATCTGGATAACTCATAGAATTTTCGCTTGTTACTCGAGGTAAAGGAACGGCACTGCACACTGGCCATCATTATAATGAACGAGTTTACAATGACCCTGTTTAGACGAGAAAACAGTTGAGTGATCAGTCCGAACAGCTGACTAATCTCTCATCCTTCCTCTCCTTTATTTTATAGCAAGGATAAAGGTAGCGATCTCAGAACTATGCCATTCAGGCTATGATCACCCTATTATAACTCAACTGTTCTTTCATCTGAATGCGGTTAATATTAACTACGCAATGAACTATTGTTGGACAACAACATCGAACCATCGCAATATCGAGACCGTGGTACCCTAAAGCCTGTGTTTTGTTTGGGAACTTGCTAGAACTTGGATCCGACCATATTCCACAAAAATACATATTTAACAAAAGGTTCATAAGCTCGTTAACAACACGAAAGCCCGGCACTGCATGCTGACATTCATATCTTCACCGACTATGGATCAAAAACTAAATCTGGTTCAAGGACAGGAAACTATTTACTCGAACTAGAACAAAATATTTGTGTACCAGTATTGAAAGTGCCAAAATGGTAAAAAAGAATCTGATGACAAGATGACATGTACTGATACTGTCGGACAGTAGGGCAGTCATTAAGGTCACATACATACATGTGGTCATAAGAAACAAGCTGTAGACAAGGCAAAACAGCGATTGCAGATGCAGGCCCTTCTACCAACACTCAAAATACTACCTCAATCTGTCTCGATCACATCTGCAAACACTTACGGGCATCGTTACAGGACACTGTAAGCGAAACAAACACCTCTACACACTGGGGCTAACAGATAGCCACTAGGGCAGTCATTACGTCCCTGAACCGTCACATAATAACTTCGGGTCAAGTCTCGGACTGCATCTCAGCACTAAATGAGATCTCTACGAGCAATTCTCTTCAAATCTGCTGGATGAAACGACACCTATGGAACGAACACAATGAAAGAGCTGATGAGCTGGCAATGCAGGGCTCGGGCTCCTGTCCGAACGGGCCGGAACCGACCCTGACTTTGGCGGTCAGCACTTTTAACAGCTTCGTAAAACAAAAAACATTAAGGTCACATACGTAAATGTGGTCGAAAAAAAAGAGGTCTAGACAAGGTAAAACAGCAATTGAAGCCTCTTCGACCGACACTCAAAATACTACCTCAACCTGCCTCAATCACATCTGCGATCACTTATGGGCATCTTTACAGAACACTTTAAGCCAAACAAACATTTCCACACTTTGTGCCTAATCGATAGCCCTAGATGCAGAAGCTGTAATCAAGAAAGTGAAACTTTAGAGCACGTGCTTTGATCGTGTCTTCCAGTTGCATCAACTACATGATCCATATTTGATGACTGCTGGCTTGATATGGTCAGAATCAGAGATACTTCCGCCAAGCTGCTCAAGTTCATCTTAAAGTTGGAATAACTAGAGGAGTGACGGAGAAAGAGACGCCCCTGGGGAGGTGTTGCACAATGGGCCCGATCATTGGTCTAAGTGTAGTCTGGGTAAAAGCTAACCTTTTCACAAATTTGTCTGTCTGGCTGTGTGTTTACATTCTTCCACGATTACTCTTGAACGCTTTAACTATTCGATTTGAAGTTTTGTGCAGAGGTTCATCGAGATTACCGCATAAAACTTTTAAGTTTTTTATCAAAGCTAGTTCGTCGATAATGGAAAATTTGTTAAACTGGTAAAAGTAATATAAATTGTTGAATATCTCTCCAGTTTTTAACTGATAGGAGAACAAAGGAATAATTATTATTAATATTCTATTTCAGCTTTGGGTAATACTGTAAAGCGAAAGTAATATGAAACTTGTTCGAGTTAATTAGGGTGCAAATTTAAACAGGAATTTTTTTTAAACCTTTGATGAGATTAATTAAGTGACCTAATGGATTTTTCTTCGTTTATCACTTCAAACATTTGAAAATTAGAGACTAGCCACTAAAATTCCTAACAAGGAAAAGCAACAAGAAGTCAAAGTCTGTAAGGAATAACGTAACCTTTTCTCCCAATTGTTTCCAACTTTCATTGTACATTTTACGTTAAAAATGCAATGTTTTATACTTTTAGCTTTTTAGTTAAAAAATAATTATACCTTTTATATAAAACTCCTTTAAAAGTTTTAGTGAATACTATAAATTTGAGCTAGTCGTTTGTTTTAAAGCAAGAACATTATTTTAGCAATTGGAACGCTGTAATTAAATTAGGCAGCTTTAGTTTGATTTGGATTAAAGTTTCTAGGTGATTGAGAACCGATGTAAAGTTGAGCTTTAAATTTTTTTTAAATTGTTTTATGAAATCCACAAATGAACTAGAAGTGATGTTTGCATTAAAATTATTGATGGTAATTTGAACAGGAATCAAAAATAAATCATCCTATAATCTATTGCAGTTTATTGTGGCCTCAATCACTAACACACGCAATTGGGCAATTGACTAATCTGGTACGGGTGTTGCAACAAATAAAATATTTTGTTAAACGTTCTTTCATACTAAATAATATTTATTATTCTTCTGGTTTTAATTTCAATTAAAAAATTACTAGTGCAGTCAAGTACTTGGAACTTAAATAAAAAAGCATTGTGTAGAAAAGAGAACTAAACATTGTTCAATGATTTATTTTTATGCTCACAACACGATTTTTAGTAAATAATTGGGAGGCTTAAGGGAACGTAAGAAAATGCTGAAAAGTTCTCTAGAAATCTTAAAATATATAAAGGCGAAAATTGTGATTTTTGGAAATTTTTAAAGATTATATACCGACCCATATGCAGTGTGGTTGTTTAGGACTAAAATCACATCTCAAATGCCATGATTGGAAGGTCGGATACCTCAAAAACTGAAAGTTTAGAAAACACTAATGTGGGTGATTATACAATTTTGATTTTGAATGAGGTGAAATAGACCGAAGAAAGCTGACAGTAGGAGAAGTTTTAAGGGAAAATTTATGTACTTTGACGCATGATGTATACAAGTAATGATGGCAGGCGATCGATTCTCTACGGCACCAGCTCATCTAAAATTTCTATGTAATCTTCGGAAAGCTGGGTTATGTTTTTGCAGAGGTTGGTAAGCGCTTTCATCACTCACAGGTAGTACAGTGTCTTCAGAAATACAATCAGCTCACCTGACCAATTTGCCTTATTGCCTACCCAACCAATGTCTACTAACTGCAATAAACTGGTTACGTGGGTTGAGTGTATGTGTAACAACCTAGGCGGCCACAGTCGATACCCACACTCCTTGCATGATCGCTAGTAACCATGCCGTTTGAGTTAGTAGGCATTAAATTAGCAGGTGCTATGAGATCTGTGTCTTCCCGCATATACATGAGTTGGTATACAATATTTTAAAGCCCGTAGAGGTAGCTCATGAAAGGCTCGGTTTCTATGATAAAGAGTTTAAGTGGCACCATTATGTGCCCAAAGTTCTAGTCTAGATGCTTGAAAAGAAGGTCTTGGCAAGACTTTCACCACCCAAGAGGTGGTGGGCGAAATGCCAGTCAGGTTTGCTACCGTTTGAGGTAGATAGGACATTTGTATGGCATCGATGGTATAATAGTCATAACCAAACTAGCTTTTAGTTGGAGTTGCGTTAAGAAATGTCAGGTATGCGTCATTGGTAATTATATTTAAATTTTACAGCTGACGTTTGTTAGAGCATGATATCTTCTTTCAGATGGCACTATTAAACTGATTCCCACCCAAAAGCTAAGGTGGTTAGAACTTATAATATAAGACCAGCTTCATGTTACTGTCTTAGTGGTACTGCTCAGCAACGCCCCATCTACGATATGTACCACGCAGATGTCCATTAGCCTCCAAATCATCACAACAATCGATTTTGATTTCGCAAAAATCAGCTGAAGCAATTCCTTTTCTACAAATGTGCGCCAGGATTGCTTCACTCGCCACTACTATGAATAACTCAGTCAATCCCGCGCTGCACCTTAACTCAAACTATTGTCTCCTGAAGCGCGAGAAGCGCCCTCGGAATTAAATTTTTGTCGCGTGATAGTCAAAAGCCACTGCTGTTTGTATCCCGAAAATAGTTGAACTAAAAGCTTTTATACAAACTAGTAACAGCAGACAATCTGTAATGGTGAGCTTCGAAATTCGAAGACATGACATGTGAGAGCTTTCTGGATATACAATGGCGATCATATTATGGGTTGCTACTTTCACTCTTCACTAACGTTAGAATTAAAAGAATTAAAAGAGAATATCGAAGAAGTCAAAGAAAACCGTCAAATCTGGATTTCCTTCAATTCAGTCCTAGCAAAATATACTGAAGCTATTGCACGAAATGCACGTTCTCTTTTAGTTTGAAGAGTGCTCCTTCAAATGGGCTTCTTTTAAATTTTGAGTTCTGGTTACAGTAACATGGTAGTAGGCTACTACCACTATGTAGCTACTACATAGCTACTGCTAGTAGCTACTACTATAAAATTCTTTTATTGAACATGACAGTAATCTAAGGATTTATGTAAAAGAAAAATAAATGTTAACACCATATCTAACCGACAAGTGCCAGTGCCGAAATCCTGTAACTATAAACTTTTAGCAACTGGTAGGAGAAGGGGATGTAACTTAGCTTTAGCTAACGTATCGCTAATAGTTACAGAATAACAGCACATAGCTTCTCTAAAGACAATTCCGATTCAAAGCACTAGCACTTGCACGAGTGACGGTAACACGAGATTTAAGTCAAGTTTCATAATGCAGGTATCATGCTTCGAAAAGCACGTCCAATTCATCGGTCAAATTAATCTGTAATTTAAGTGAAAATCCTATTGATTGATTGGTCTATAAACCTAATAATATTAAATTGATTATTAGAAATAAAAAAGATCAAAATTCAGCTGCATATATTTTATGAGTTTTACATTTTCATGTTGGCATCATTATTGACTTACCGGAATGCAGCTGTCTGTTAGCTTATCACAGATTGTAAATACGTACCTACGTAATACCGTATCGTGTAATATGGTAATTTTTAATTAAGTGACAGATACAAAATTATTAAATCATGTACATACTTCAACACTGTTCTAAATAGCACGTCGTATCCTAGGTCGATATGATAGGTACAAATATGAAAATAAGTTATGTTATGAAACACTTCATTAAAAAACCTTTTTTCGTAATGCTACTCTTTGTTCGATTGTTCGATAATAATTATTCGAGATGAGAAAGTATTTTAATAAATTCTTTACTGTAAACTGTGTGTAAACCACGGTGTATGATAAAAGAGGTGTAGCAACAAGTCGTCGCTATATGGTTTATAAATTTCACCAGAGTGTACGAGAGAGACGCACTACGATACCCGGTTGATGCATAGAGCTAAATGAGCGGAACTACCGCGCTCCAAGCTTAGCAATAAGCTCAGCTTATTTTTGTAACTCGCGTAACCACTAGTACGCCCAGGGGCAAAACATTTACTAGCAATTGTCCAAAATTAATACTGAATATTGCCACGTATGGATATAAATTATAAAATATTAAATTGATTGAAATTGAATTAACTTTACTTAAAGTAATAACTTTAGATTACGTTGTTATCAGAATGCGAGTCAGCATGTTAAAGGAGGTTGACCAGAAGTCGACGTGGGAAATAAAGACAGTTGTTAGTTAACCTTAGAAGAGAGTAGTTGATATGCAATTTTGTTTTAGTTTTAAGTATTAATTATTAATAAACTTTATTATTCTAAAATTAAGGTTGACTTTTAATGATCCAAACCCCTCGGTACAAAGTCACAAAACCAAACGTGACAATATAAGGTAAATCACTTATTCTTATTATAAAAACTAAAACGCTTGATATCCCTAAGATTCAATGCTCATGTACCAAACAATACGGGTAGCGTAGTCTATCTCATGCTTACGAGCATATCTCATTGGGCCACCTTTCTATATCTTACACCATAGTGTAAACTAATGACGCCTGACTCCTCCTTATAACTACTGCAGTGCCTTCGTAAACCCACATGAGCAATTTGCTAGGCAACCACCAACCACAAAGCTTAGTAGTTGGTGGTTAGTAAATTGTAAAGTCACATGGGTTGACGTTATTTACGAAGGCACTGTAGATAAATGGTTGCTGACTCGTCAGTCATCTTGGGTTTCATGTCCAAGTGATATTATTTGTTCACTGTTCGATCACAATGTATGTATGTTTATTACATTAAACGTCACTTCGACGTAGGACCCATGAAGGCTGACAAGTCAGCTGATACTTCTCATTAAATAGTTTCTAATTGAATCGGTTCCTCGTTGGATAGAGATATCCAAGCTATGAAGATAGCAAGTGAGAAAATCGTAGAAAAACTCAACAACTCCTTTCTTGCTGTTTTTTGGACGAATATTCAAATTAATTAGGCCGTAAATCCAAATTGATTAAAATTAACTTTTAGTAATTGATTATTCACTTATTTGTAATCTAACTATCCCTATTACCAGTATTTTCTGCATTTAAAATTTTATCTCGATATCATCCGTGTTATAAACACAAAGAAGTCGTATAAGCTAATGTTGAATCCGGTATATTGTGTTCAACTGTATTGTGCAAAAAACTTGGTGCCACTTCAACTTTTCAATTCAAGTATAAAAGCAAACTTTTTCAAGTTTATTTAAATGCAACCCAAAGGTGCAAGAATAACGAAATTAAATAACATTCCCCCAAAAAACATTACCTTTATGCGAGTATGAAAAAGTATAATTTTTAAGGATTGCTTTTTCAGATTGCACGGGGAATATTAAAATTGTATACATAAACTTTATTTGGTTTAAAAAAATTAAATTGTTATTTTATACAATGGCAGATGAATAATAAAAAAAATATTAAAATTTCGCTAAAGAATAAAATAGCGAATTATAGAATACGTAAACGTTTCGAGTTAGGAAAACTGAAATATTCAATTTAATCTAAATAAAATTATTTGTCAAGTTTTTGCAACAACATTACTAACTCAAATCTTATAATAATAAAAATAAAAATATCAGGACTTGTTTTCAAAATTTTTAGGTAAAAATACAATCTTGTTTTCATAATGGAACAGATGCGCTTCAATATGCTAACATATTACATGCATGAGAACGCTTTCGTCCCAGATTATTTTCCGGCTTGAAACTCATCCACCATGTTTCCTGTCAGCTGCTATATCCAACATTTTTTGGTGGACTTTTATTATTGATAGCTTATTAAATTTGATTAAGTGGAGAAAAATCGATAACTTTGCTGCTACAGTCTCAAAATTTTCAACTTGGTTTAAATAAAATAGCAACTTC
This sequence comes from Malthinus seriepunctatus, assembly GCA_963924605.1. Classification (NCBI taxonomy): domain Eukaryota; kingdom Metazoa; phylum Arthropoda; class Insecta; order Coleoptera; family Cantharidae; genus Malthinus; species Malthinus seriepunctatus. Next base: position 96,609,100 of record OZ004600.1, read on the forward strand.
AACAAAATTCATTAATATGCCGTAAAAATTTAATTCCGGAACTAAGGCATTTGAGTGTATTTGGTTCGACGAAACTTTCGAGAACATAATAAATATCGTTAAATGTTTCATTTTAGAGCAGTTAGACATGTTTATCCCGAAACTTTTTTAATATTCGAATTGTAAGTGATTTATATTTCAAGCAAATAAGGCTACAGGATATTAGTAGTGGACATACATCACTGGAAAATTTCAATATTAGTTATAAAATGTAATTTATTGATAGAAATGATGCAATTTGAAAAAAGTTAAAAAAACCCTTATTGAAATACAGGATGCTTTTCCTAAACGGATTTCAAGCATTTACCTATAAGAGCAACTGTATCATTATTTCTGGGAAAAATATTACAGTCATTTGTAGAATTCTTTTTATGAAAATTCAGATTGTTGTAAAACACATATTAAAAAATTGTTTTTCAGTGTATTTTTGAAATTATTAAAAATAAAATATAATACTACGACTCAATTCCATTTCAGTACATGTTGGTTTTGTTTACATAATCAATTTCTCTGCTTTGTTGTTTGTGCGTTTGATTGCATTATTTTATGAGGCTGTTTAGATTAATTTAAGATTTATTTTACATATTAAAATATTGTTCATTTTAAATTAATTATTATTCTACCGCTTTTCTAATTCAAATTTCTTTAATCGGCACTCTCGGTGTAGTTCGTTCACTATGGGAAGACCGTTATCATTTAAATCCTTATTACCCCAAGAGCAGCATGCTGGGTTAGGTAGCAATAACAGATCTACAAAAGCTTGGAGAAGAAGGTAATAATCAACTTTGTTAGAACAAATTAGAAAATTCAGGTAGAAACCATTTTAATGTTTCTTGTAAAAGAAATTAAAAAGTATAAAACCGAAATTGGGGTGTTTTGCAAATTTTTAACTTGAAAAGTATCATTTATTGATATCCAAACCAGCAAGATAGTAATAAGTTAAGTTAAAAGTTAACTTTGTCTTTCCATAACGAACGAACTATACCTACTGTACCTAAGTTTGCTAATGGTAATGAGCGTTATGAAAACGCTAGCTGTTGTCTACGGTTGCCTAATGAGAACCTATGTGCTATAGCTCACACTTATATTGGACGCTATCAAACAAAAAAAATAAGGTGTTGCAGTCCCAACTGCAAAGGATTCAATTGAGCAGACGAAATAATGGGGCTCCTTCCTTGCGGGGATGCAAGTCCGAGGATCTATGGACAATGCTAATATGGTTTGAGTTGAATTTCCGACTGAAGAGTGAGAAAGAATTGTTATAAGAAAGTAGCACAATGATTTCTTAAAACGGGAAAATGAATGTAGTAGTACAGAAAATTCTAAGAACAATTTTCAAACCGTACATCGCTATGATGAACCGTTGAGAAGACATAAGACTTTTAAGTTAAAATTCGTGACGTCATACAGACAACGGTCGCAATCGCTAACCAACGAGGGCAAATCGTGAAGCTCATGTCGTCATGGCACTCATCACAATTTTTACAGGTGCATTATTTGCAGTAAAAATACGCCATTTGTCAATTTACCTCTTCTTTTTGATTTGATTTCTGTTTTTAATTTATGTAAAATAAAGCCTAGTATTATACGCCTATTATGGTGGTACCTTTATTTTTATAATCAGTTTAAAGAATTTCCTTCGAGTTCCAAAAGATTGTTGCCATCACTTTTCCAGCAGAAGACACAACTTTAAATTCTTTGTGGTGGACTACCCTGTATATGCTACTGTACAGACCCCTGCTTCGATTCAAATCAAAAAATTCGAATCAAAGTTTCATCTCCAGTGACAATTCGGTTGACATTCAATTCAAAAAAAGTTTAAAAAATTTAAAAATTCTCACACTATCACTTATCATTAGAGCTCGGATTTTATGCTTTTGCATGTTTTTTAATATTGATATGCTAACAGATTCGTTTTGAAATCTGGACGAATTAGACAAAAACGAGTCCGAAAAACCGCTTGTCAAAATGCATATTTTGCCTATTTTCAACGTTTGGTGCATATTTGAGCAAATGATGCAAATTTGTGCATATTTGGGCAACTTTTGGTGTTTTTTGAAGAATTTTAGTTAGAGAAAATAAAAAATTATTATTAAATTTAAAAAAATTAAATTTTAGCAAGTTATTGTTTTGAAGAAAAAAAAAGCAAGGATTTTTTTAAGATAACGTAGGTATCCGATGGTATTGAATTAAAAATCTCATTTTACCTTTTTTATCTAGAATTATAGGTACATTTCTTAAAACATAGCCGAGCGTTAAGCTGGCCTTACATGCCAACTTCTAAAAGCTAGCTTTTTTTTCTAAGCCAATAGAAATCGTGCATTTCCAGCGGCAGAAGCTAGAAAGTTGGTTCAAGTTTAACTTCTAGCGTCTGCCGCTGGAAATGCAAGGTTTCTATTGGCTTAGAAAAAAAGCTAGCTTTTAGAAGTTGGCATGTAAGGCCAGCTTTACTGTTTATAAGATAACTTCCCTTTTGAAATATGCAGTTATGCACTCTTTGTAAATTTAGTGTTTAGTCTTTATTGGCACTATTTGGGTAGCCCTTGCTTTAGTTAGACCTGTGCTAAATTTTTGTAATGTTTAATACGTTGTTATGTAAAGTGCCTAGGTATCTATTATGTCACCAGTAAGGGCTTTGATGTCCACTTGGATTAAAAACTATTCAGAACTCTTATGTCGATTGTGTTCTAAAGTAGTAAGCTAAAAGCGAAAATTTTTATTTCAAATAAGTAGTGTAAGAAGTGTTGTTTATAGATTACATGGAAAATTTTTTTTCAAATATCTCAAAATTCAAAGAAAAAATATTTTTTAGTTTGCATATCAATGCATATTTTATCATTTTTTATCAATTTTAGTGCATATTTTAGAGAAATTCCGTGCATATTTTCAAGTATTTTGGTGCATATAAATCCGAGCTCTACTTATCATTTTGTTGATTGCGACCAAACTAGTGGATATACAGGGTGATTCAATTTCGTGGACCACTATGGGGATCTCGGAAACTGTAAGAGATACAAAGTTGGTTAAGTGGGGGAAAAGTTGCGTAATTGGATAGCGAATAATATTCAAAAAAAAAATTTTTTTAATTTCCATTAGGTCAATTTTTAGTTTTCAAAACAACGTTTCGATCTTGAATTACCATCATCAAATCAAAATTTTTAAATACGGACCTGCATATTTTATTTTATTTTTGAGTTTATATTTTTATTATAAATGCAACTATTTATTAAAAAATGCAGGTCCGTATTTAAAATTTTTGAGTAGGTGATGGTAATTCAAAATCGAAACGTTGTTTTGAAAACTAAAAATTGCCATCTTGTAGAGACAAAAAAGGTGCAATGAAAATGTGTTTCTATTTTTCTGATATCTTTGAAAACAACTTCAAAATAAAATAAATGAAATTTCCGGAAATTTCAAAATTTAAAAAAATAAAAAAAGTCTGTTTTTGTAGGTCATTGCATTTATAATAAAAAGCTAAACTCGAAAATAAAATAAAAAATGCAGGTCCGTATTTAAAAATTTTGGGTTGATGATGGTAATTTAAATCCGAAACGTTGTTTTAAAAATCGAAAATTGTCATCTTGTAGAGACAAGAAAGATGCAATGAAAATATGATTTTAGTTTTCTGATATCTTTGAAAATAACTTCAGAAAAAAATAAATAAGATTTTCCAAAATTTCGAATATTTTCAGAAATCTCGGGACCTTATGGAGATTTTTTAATTTTAAGTTTTTGAATATTATTTGCTATCCAATTACGCAACTTTGCCCCCATTTAACCAACTTTGTATCTCTTACAGTTTCCGAGATCCCCATAGTCCACGAATTTGAATCACCCTGTATATGCATAAAATGTTTAGTGTACACTTCAAAATGAAAGAGGACATTGAATAAAAATTTTTTTTGAAATGGCGGCCTCCTTCTGTCCCATTCCGCGAACTTAAAAATCTCCCTTCGTATTATTAGGTATCTCAGTTAATATTGTGCCAGAAATGTGCGTTTTTTACCGTTGTTTTTAGATATATTTTTAGTATTTTTCAGTGAAAAAAGGGTTTTTGTTTTACACCCTTTTAATCGTGCACTTAGTGTAATACGTAGCGAGCACTCTCATCGATTAATAAGGTTACAACCTTTGTAGATTCTCCAAAAATCAATCCATATTTCGGAAGCTAGGTGAAGTCATCTATCTCGATTGCTAACGACGTTGGAAGCAATTCTAATACACTATCATCTGATGTTTGATTAGACTATAGTCTATAGTATAGACTATACTATAGTATAGTATAGCCTATAGTATAGTCTATAGTATAGACTATAGTTCTTAACCTAACCCAACTAGGGCACATCATAAATAAATTCTACGTTGTAGTCCATATTCAAATAAAAAAGAAGTATTTTTCCTTATGAAAATTACCTTTTTGTACGATCAGTCATTTCAAGCTATTTACTGCATATGTTTTCACGTAGGTAAGTTGAATTTACTAGTTGCTAGGATATCATGGGCGACGGTAAGTGTTTTTACTGTTCTAGAACGGTAATACGTTTTGTTGTCGACTTTTTATATAGCAAAGCTACTTAATTTAATAAAAAAATACAAATGTCATTTTTGACATTTGATTTTTTTAGTAAAAAATTTATTTAAAATTGCATAAATCTATTATTAATTTGTCTCTGATCGTACAAAAAAAGTTATAAGATAAGCATGTCGAACGTTAAGGATTACCGGTCTCAGACAATAATTGGAGGCTTCGATTCTCTCAGCCTCCAAACAATTGTCTTTGACCGGTAAACCAACCTTACCGTTCTTCATACTTAATATACTATATTGACTAGAAAAATTTTACTTTCATGATTTGTGCTTCGTTTATAGCAAAATACACATAAACACTTGTCCAGGCAACCTACTTGTTTAGCGAGGTGGTACAAATACAGTTTATTTAGGTATTCTGTTCGTGTTCAGCGTTCTAGTTAGTAGCTTTTAAATGTAAAAGAGTAAACTTATTGATATCACCTTTTATATACAACGTGTCCTAGGATAAAAAAACACGGGGATCTCGGTTATAAAAATAAAACAAACGAGGATTGATAATGCACACTGTTTGTACTATCAATTGATCTTTTTTTAAATAAAATAATAATAATTTTATTTGTATTTTATCACCCCAGGTTTAGTTCTAATTTGTTGTTTAAGGCATATTATTTCCCAGCCTGCCAATTGCTCACTTCAGAGTGAAGGTCCTTGGTGCTAGTTATTAGTCAAGTATAATCTGCAAATATGCATATTTCTGAATACACTTTCGACGCCAGATCGCTTACTTACACCAGGAAAAGGAGAGGTTCCAGAACGGATTTCTTGAGCACACGAAAAGATATTGTTGACTCTTTTGGCCCACCTGATGTACCCCGATAGTTTTTGAAAATGAAAGATTATCATAATATATCGTCGTAATTGTGCAAAACCTCGTATCACATTTTACCAAGTTTTACAGGAGCGATAAAAAACCTTTTTAATTGGTTTTTGAATTTTTTTATTTTTACTTGAATTTCAACTTAAGTTTAAACATAAGTATTTTCGAAAAGTATAATTTATAATATTTATGAATAAAAAAAAGAACTAATAAGTGTTTTTGCGCGCACATTGTGATCTCTTTGAATCACGTGATTTTTATTACAGATACAATAAAGGCTTTAACCGTCATATAAATTAATAGATTTGTTTGCACATAGGTAGTTCGGCAATGAATTCTTGCAACTTAATACATAAAAATCCAATGTCAAAAATTGTCTAATACGAGGTTTTGCACAAATGCCGACGATATTAAAAACGAGGCATAGATTAAAAAAACTTCTGATGCATGTTCTGCTATTTCATCATTGCAAAGAACGTATTACCACTACTTGTAGACGTCGCCGAAAGGTATCTTCTTAAAAAAAAGTATGATGCAATGGAATCAACCAGGTAATAAAAAAAGAAGTTTTAGAAAAACTTGGAAGAAAATTAACAGAATCAAATAGTTTATGATTTATAGTAGTTTTGTACAGTCTGAGGAGTTATCCACTCTCTGCAGTCAATGTACTAAAATTGAGCTGTCAACGGTAGTCTTCTGCAGTCAATGATAGTCATAGCATAGGCAAGGCATGCATGGGCAGTCATAGGCAGTCTTTGTTCGAATTCAGAACAGTGGTTGACCCCTAGTTGCTTAGAACTATGCCACACCTCGCGTAGATTTGGTCACGTCGTGGGTTTTTCTTTCGTTGGGAGTTGGGACTACTCTATTATAGATATATGTATAATTCTTTATCTATTTAAGGAGGTCATTCATTACCATTATTTTAGATTTAAGGAAGAATTAAATTATGTTGCTTTTGTATTATTATCAAAATTTACATTACGAGTGTTTTGTTGTCATAATATAAAACAACATAAAGCACACAAATATAAAATATTCATAATATTACTAATGTGTTGTAAACCTGGCACACTTATAAAATTTATTTTAATTTTTCGTACATAAGTACTGCGAGTGATTGTGATTATTTATTCTGAATTTAAAACTTTTAAAATGATTTACTTACCTGAAAAAATATTCAACTAATTTGTCCACCGTTATTTTTGATTGTTTAATATTATACAAGATCTCGAACGAGCTTCTTCTTATTGGTGAGAGACATGAGCTATGCGATGTTGCAGTTATTGAAGTCCATTTATTCTGGTTGTTCTCGAGGGCATGTTTTGAGACTGCCGTGTTGGATTTAACCAAAAACCACACTGTATTACAAGATTTAGGAAATAAAACAAATAATAACTAATAAAAAACTAAAGAAATAAAGCAACGTTTAGTTACAAATTTATTATTGAGACTGAAATATATTAGAAATGTTTGAAAAGGTCAACTAGTATAACCACAGACTAATCAAGTATTATAGTAGGTATCTATTATTACTATATGGTATTACTAACTATAATATAGCTAAGATAATTTAAAAAAAAAATTCTTGTAAAATAAAGTAGGTAAATTTTAAAACAGTCACTAATCCACCTCTATACAATTTTTTTTACTACGCAGATTTTTTATACCTACAAATTTTTTGCAAAACAAAATTTAAATTTTACAAGATAATCTTTGAGTAAGCAAACGATTTTCCGTATCGTAAATTAGTTTTAAAAAAGTATTAAGTAAAAGGAAAGTAAAGCTTAATAATGAATATATTAAAATGTAAAAAAAAGTCTAAAACAAAGGCATATTAAAAATTCAAAACTATAAGCTTTTAAATTTAAATTTAATTTTATGAGGGGTGTTTATGAAGAGCTTTAAGAAGCCAAAATATGTACTGTACTGTTTAAACACCTACTAAATGTAAAATACTGAAAATTTATTCAGTAATGTAAATTAGGTAATCGTTTATATTAAGAGAGAAATAATAATAATTATAATAGAAAAATTATATAACCCTACGTTTACCTGACTTACAAGAAAACTAACATTTTTCGTAGGTACATTTGATCACAATTTCAATAATTAAGAGTCAACAAGTCGGACATAAAAGTTATTATCAGGGATAAACTTGTAAGGGAATGTACTATGACGACGTTCTGGAAAAAGGCATTACTATACCGAATAGATATAATGTCTGACAGCCAAGCTGCGATAAAGATATTCAAAGCCAATAGCTTTAGGTCTCTATCTACTTGGAAATGCAGACAATCCCTCAAAACTCTGGCAAGAGACAGTAAAGTAGCCCTTCATTGGGTTCTGGGTCACGAAGGAATTGAAGGAAACGAAATAGGTGATGAATTAGCTAGAACAGACTCAAAATTCCTCCTGATGAGACCCTAACCATTCTGTGAACTATTTAGAACACATAGAAGGGCGGAGATCCAAAAATACGACACTGAGACCAAAAATTCTTACTGGAACAACGCACCAGGACAAAGACAGTCGAAGAAATTCATTGACTACTGGATCACGAATGCTAAAAAGCTTCTTCTATTATCAAAAACAAAATCAAACTCATCACGAGTCTGTTTACTGGACACTGCCCATTGAGGTACCACCTCTAAAAACTAGAAGTGGAGGATAGTGACATATGCAGACTCTGTGAATCGGAGATCGAATCCGCTGAACACATTCATTCGCAATTGCGATGCATTGGCTCGCCTAAGGGTGTGCGCAAATTAGAAGTTTCGAGCATAGAGTTTACATAGAGTTGTTTGAAATTTCAGCTAGAATCATATGTCCCTACAAGGGAGCAATATGCTCTATGCTCTCAGCTTTGAATTTGAGTATCCCAGAACGCTATGGTCAATGCTATGCTCTAGACTCTATGCTCGAATCTTTTAATTTGCGCACACCCTTAGGCTGAAACACAGGGTGGGCTCAACTGACGCCTGAAGAACGGAAAAGTAAACTTCTATGCTTCGCTGGTAAGACTAAATTCCCGATAACATAACTACGAGAAGGGTTATAGACAAAAGATCAACACTGGTCGCAGTTTTGTAAGGCTTAGAAGCCAACTAACCTGGAGTACAATACAATACCGAATAGATCAGTAATTGTATGACCTTCATTACTTTTTTCTTTCGATCAACATACTTACTGAAGGGTAGTTTTGTTGGTGTTATTATATCTCTCATGGCCAGTTTCTGGTACATTTTTGCTTAGTTATGGATCCATAACATTCCTAAACTTAACCATTTACTGCGAGTCTCTCAAAAGAAAAGTTATCTACTGACGAATAGATATATATTCCCTAAGTGTTCAAAAACCGGTTTCATACAATAGAAATGGTTAAGTTTTGGAATGTTATGGATCCATAACTAAGCAAAAATGTACCAGAGACTGGCCATTATATTGTTTAAAACCGGTTTTTGAAGACTGAGGGAATAAATATCTATTCGTCAATAGATAAGTATCGATAGAACAACTGGTCATCAGTGTGATAAAAAAATTTCGAATTTGATTTCAGAATTAAGGGTTGTTAATATCATAAAGTCATATCATGTTAAGTCATAAATTACAGTTATCCTCGAGATTATTAATTATTTTCAAGCTTTTAAAAGTACAGGCACATAGGCCCGATGGATCCATTTGGTAGAGGTACCCAAGGTTAGGAAGTTAAATGTGCTAAGGATACCAAAATTCTTGTTATAAGAAATGTGTTTTAAATGTAAATGTAAAAAATTTTTCCCTCCGATTTTTTCCTATTTTCCAATCACTAAAATTCAAATATCAAAAATTAAATGTTCTATACACGTATTATTTATTGAATAAAAATAGAAGCGTGTAATGGTATCTTAGTGGTAATCTTCAATGTTCCCTGAGCGTAAATTTGACGTGTTCTTATATTGAATTCAATCTTTTAAGAATGCCATTTCAGATATTAAATTTTATACAAAAAAAATATCAGCACAGAAATCATGCAAGAGTTGGTAATCCACTTTATAAATTTATCAAACACTGTTTTTCTCATTATTAATATTATTACATAAAAAGGGCTTACTTAAATGAATTTATTAAAATCTTATTTCTTATTCTAATTCTGTTATCATATAAGTATTCTGTTCAGTAAAAGCAATTTATGGTTTGAAGATTTCCCTTAGGATTTCTAAGAGTTGTAGTTTGCATTCACTATATTTTTGGTACTTTGCAGATATTATATGTGTACGCCGACGATAAATTTACAAAAATATACGTATAAATTTTAAATACAAACAATTACTACCAAAGTTACGGAGAATAAAATATTGTAATTTGTTACAATTTGTTGGAAAAATTGAAAAATCCATTTGTAACACTTCAGGTAAAATCTTCCAGTCTAAATTTAAAAGGTCGACGGTTATATTAATAGAGGGCGAGTTGAGATCTCATTTATTTGTTGTTAAAATGCTTCCTTTTTCTAAAAATAGAAATACGGAAGAAGTATACAGACAATTTGTTAATCAAAATAATATATCATGTTTAAAAAGTATTTTTCTAGTTTAGTTTCAAATTCGCATTTCTCTTAACAAATGGCACATCGTCACAAGTTTTTGTGTAAAAAGCTCTATAAATCATTGTAGAAGACGTTTTAAATTATAAAAGAAAAAGGATCATTGAAAGTAAATCTCATATGCTGATGCAATCCTATCCGTGACCAACAAACGATGGCAATTTCAATAAAATCGTGGTTAGTGTGCATCTGTGCATTTGTGCATAGATGTCTTGTTGAGATTGTAACGTATGACCGACCACAAAATTCAGGAAATGCAGCCTGTGATGCACCTACATTGTATAGGTATCTACAATTTGAAATAAACCACTTACGTCTTATTAGTTTAAAATTTACAAGTGCTCACATAGAATTAAATGACATTTCTACTGAAGTTGTTTTGGCCGTAAGTAGCGACTTCAAACTGCTACCTAAGAGCCATTTTACATGGACTAAATATCGTACTAGCTTGTTAGTGCTAAATCAACTGAAGGAGCAAAAGTGTGAGAATCTAAGCTTTAACTTCGTGCAAGGCCGTGCGTCAAAATTTCTACGCACGACGTTGAAGCTTCGATTCCTTTGCTTTTGCTCCTTGCGTTGATTCAGTACTGACAAGTTAGTACGATATTTAGTCCATGTAAAACGGCCCTAAGTCTCTGTGCCCTGTGTCTGCACTGCACTTTAAGCTTTAATTGAAGCTTCTTTATTAAATGAGAGTACTTTAAAGATTAAGAAATTGTTAATAAAAATAATTAATCCCTGTAACTCTATTTCTTTTTACATTTTATAAGTATTGTATTATTTCTTAGAAATTAAATTTATTTTTAAATAAGACTCTTTTGTCAACCTTCTTTTTGTGTAACTACGTCAGTGACATTTAAGAATTTCCGCGCTTTGTGTGCATGAGCCTTTTTTTATACTAAATTTCTATAACAGCCCACTTAAAACTATTTAATTATGAAACTTTTGAGAACATTCTTTAAGAATTTATTTATTATATTTTTAAAAAAGAAAATCGCTCGGAATGCCACCATGAACTCCGACCAAAAAAATACAACTGATCACGCATTCTTTTCCGAGTGTTGTTGAACAATTTCCTTTTATTTCGTTTCTACTACTATTCGTCGATTTTGAGGGATTTTCTTTATTCATTCCGCAATGACACTAACAAACCCTAAATTTTCAATATTCTCGACCCAAATTTTCTAAATATTTTTTCAATTTATTATTGCAAAAACGATTATTACTTTATTAGGAAATTAATTTTCTAATAACAAAAAAATGTGCTTTTCGAAACAATTCATAAAGTGTTGTAAAACAAATTCTTCATTAAAACTAAAATTAAATAGTCGCACCTCTTTGATTACTCTGAAGATCAATATGTTCTTAAGGAGTTTCCTTTGAAATTTGAAACTGAAAGTTGTTTATAACAATATTGACTTTCATCCAAGTTGAAATTATTCAGACGAAACTTGTAACAAATTTTTTGTTTTAAATAATCACCGCAGTTTATTAACTTTTATACAAAAATAAACGACGTAAATTATTTATTTTTTATGACTCCTCTTTTAGCATTTTTGACATATCTGGGTCTAAAAAGGTGCTAAAGGACTCACACCGCAATGCAGATAATTAATCACTCAAATATCAACATTTTTACAATTATTGGTTTAATTGGGAAGCAAATCCTTTTTTAAAGTGAGCACAAATTGTGATGTTTAAAATTACTATTTGGGGCAATTTTCTAACAAAATTATTCTGAATTCCAAATTTGAAAATTGAATATTAACCGTAAACTGAAAATCGCTTTATTGCAGAAGTTTCTATTTTTTGGTTAACTTTTATTAGAAAAGCTATCGGAAATATCTTTACAAATTTTCTGATATTGTCATTTCACATCTTGCTGATTCCATCATTGTTGTACTGTTGCATGTCTTCATGATTTATTGGCATTTTCACTGAACGATCTCAATAATAATAATAATACATTGCATTTTTGTTTCAGAAATGTTATTGGAAGATTACCTATTATTAGGCATAGCAAAACAAATTTAACTTGACGAGCGATGGGAATGCGTGCATAGATACCTAAATTGGTAATTATACCACCAACGCAGTATTAAACGTACAGTGACACCAAGGTAATTCGGTAGCTGAAGGGCGTGGCTAACTCTGACATAGATTTTGAAGTACACTACGAGTTAAAAGTTGCTAAATTTGACAAGTAACTGTCATAAAATTGAATATAGGTTGACATTAGGACAGTGAATTTGAAGAGTTTACAATTAACTAAAAATTACTTAATAATTAAAGGAAAATGTTAAAATAAGTAATGAACAAACAAATTATTGTTAAAGGTAGCTGCAAATTGGTTTTATCATAACCTAATAGTTGTAGATATACGCGACTTTTACCTATGCCTGTACCTACCCCGATTTATTCATTATGATTGGACGAATCTTTTCCCGCAAAAAATATTTTAAATAAAATTATTTGAGTTGACATATTTTCCGGCGATCAAAATTGATTGGTGGAGCTGTATTTAAATAATTAAAGGGGCGTGGCCAAATCTACGCGAACCGCTCGTCGAGTTAAATCTGGTTTGCTTTACCCGTACAGCGTACAGGTTGTAGTAATTATAAAACTATGCATATGTGACTACGTCACGTTTGGGATGTTTCTACATACTTTACTTATGTATCCTCCAAAAGTGATGTTGATAGTCACTGATGAAACTCAATCTTAATTTTGTCGGTTAAATAAGAAAACCTCGTAAGCCCACTTTTTAACACAAATTACATTTTATGTTAGCCCTGTTACACAATGACCATATTGTAATCTTAATGTGAGGTTTTGGTAAGTCGTATTAACTCTTTAGATATTGTAGATCTCAATGTGTCAAATCTATACTCATAAGTTAGGATATCACCACACAAACCTCGTAAAATGTACCATTTCAAATTTAGGACTTACGAGGTTTTCTTATTTAGCAACGATTTGCTTACTAAAGCCCCATAGTCAACGAAATAGAGGACATGAAAGACAGGATAATTTTTGTCTTCATGAATGTGTTTGGGGTAGTTAAGAGGTAAAAATACTGAAAGTTTCTCAGCTATATGGCTAAGGAAGAGAGGGGATGGAAAATGTCCATTTTTAGGGTTTTTGCTTATATGTCGAAAACGGTGGGACCTAGAAAAAATTACTCGGAGCAAAATGAAAACTTATTAAATTTTCTACAAGATTATTAATATCTACTTTTTTTCTATCTTTTATAGGTTTCGAGATATACGCCCGCAAAAATCGTTAATGGTTGAAAAAAAATTGGTGCCTCACGTTTTTCGTCAAATTTTTGTATCGCGGGCGGATATCTCAAAAACTATAAAGAATAGAAAAAAAAATAATCAGAATAATCTTGTGGAAAAATTGATAAGCTTTTATTTTGCTAAGAATATTTTTTTCCCTAGGGCCCTCCCTTTTCGAGAAATAATTGAAAATCTCATAAACCGAACCTTTCCACCCCCTCCTGTCCTTATAACCATATAGTTAAGACCAGGGTCTTTTATTATAACTAGGGAAGAAACACGAAAAAAATTCCACTCTCTTCCAGGTCCTCTACACCCCCATTTTTAGCGTTTGTTAACTTGTCTACTATATTTTCAGTTTCTAATACAAAATTTAGAACTCGGGAGTTTATAATATCAGTTGCCGATTAAGAGAAACGTAGTAAATGCTTTTACACGAAAATGAGCTAAATATGTTGTGTAATTACTAATCGGTCTTTTGTCTATTGTAACCTTTGAGGGTTATACTCGAAATTGTGTACAAGTTGCTTTGTTTATGAGAAGCAAACTAACTGATTTATAGGTCGTGTTGTTGTCCAGTAAGTAAATAATGCCTACAGCTTATATTACTATAATAAGGAACTTCCTCGTAAGCACATATCCACTCGTGTAGAAAACAACATCAAAGTTTTCTCTATTAACTAAACATTTTACGCAAAATTACAATAAAAGAGAACTTAATATCAACAATAGATATAACTTTTGATCCTAAGTGGAGCGTATAACAAAAATATTTACATTTTAACATGGCGTTTTCAGTAACCCTGAATTCAAATTGGCAAAGAAACCCTCTAGGACGTTCCGAATTAATCGAAAATAGAGAATAGATTTTAATATATTAAATATATTTTGATAGAATTTTTAGTTTAGAATCGCTTTCAGTTAAACCTAAAATTATAAAAATATTAAATTTTGAAAACGTTATAAAATTAGTAGTAACACAAACGAAAAAGTCATGTTATTACCACATCAAAGTTTTGAATTTAATGTCAATTTACTTGTAAGTTATGAAATAATATAATCTAATAAAAAAGTTTCATCGGCAAAGTCCTATCAATATTGACTGTTGTCGGTGGTAAAAAGGTTTATATGGGTTATACACTAAACAGCTGCAAAAGGCACAGAGTATACATCACAAGTTGCGATTATAGCCAAAATTTCTCTAAAACAAGAGTTCACAATCAATAAATCGGCCAAGTTTCGAACGTCTTTAGTTAAAGGGTCAGTACTAAAACAAGGGTAAAATACGACCAAAAAAAAGTTTATTTAAAAGTTTCCAATTAAAAGAAAACATGGGCAAGTAATCGGCTTATTATCTTACGGATCCAACGAATCAATTATAGAGAAAATAAAGAATATTAATTAAAGATAAACATTATCTACCATCGACGTAATTAGTTTTGAGAATAGAGCCAAGTGTGGTCTAGTTCAAGCTAAATATGAATTAAGAAAAATTTAAAAAATAAAAAATTTAATATTTTAAAGTTAAAAAAAATTTAAGCTGCAGTACTTTACTTACCCTCTTCAATTACGCTGAGTTATAAAAATAATTAAATTATAAAGACTTCTAGGGTGCAAGACTTTTTAACGAGTCCTGGAATAGTAGTTTTAATAACATTGGGAGTTCTTAAAATGCTTGAGATAAAATTTGAGAAAACTAGTTATTTGACTTGGAGATTTTAATTATAATAATTTAGGGCAAGTATTAAAAATTAAATTCGTTTCATAATGATTCTATATCGGTGGTTCTCAAGAGCTTATTTCCAGTGACAGCAAAAATTTTAAACCAAAGTTAGCTGACGGTGTTATGTATTTAGCACCTTGGCTGGCTCTCAGGTGTTAATTATTGTATTTTCATAAAGAAAAATCAATATTTTGCACCGATAATCTAAAAAGCTCTCGGTGATGATGTGGACAGACTAATCCTTCTTTGCAGCATATATTTCGGCTACTTCTGAAGGCTGCACTGCACGTTGGCCTAGATTTAAAAAAAAATCTCTTCTAAAACACGTCTTTGATGGCTTGGGTTAGTCTAATTATTTAAGAAAATAGGTGGAGCGCCACGTTAAATTATCTTGATACTGAGTTTTAGATAATTTATTATAGATAGCCAGAGCCACACTTAAGATCAATAATGGTTTGAACCATTAGGTAATTGGTCTACAGCTCTATGGTATTGACTAAAAGTCCGATTTCGACTTATACGATATACTCTTTTCTACATATTGACATGACCTCACAAATTAAAAAGTTATTCATATGCAGATAAATAAGAACAATTAATATCTGAAAAAAGTTTTTAATAAATTCGAAATAAATACTGCAGCAGGTACTAACCACAAAGAGGACCGTTGTAGCTCCGTTATTACCACAGTGTATGATAAAGGAGGTGGAGCAACAAGCCATCGCTAAATGGATTACAAATTTCACCTATTGTGCGAGTGAGACGCACTACCGGGTATCGTAGTGCATCTCACGTTGATGCATAGAGCTAAATGAGCGGAATTACCGCTCTTCAAACTTGTAAATTGTACATAAATAAACATAACATAAATAAACTCACTTTATTTTTAACCAGTAACTAGTACACCCAGGGGCAAAACATTTTCTAGCTATTGTTCAAAATTAATATTAAATAAAAGTAAAATTACTTTGCGAACAAACTGTAACCACTTCGCGCTGCTTACGAGCATATCTCGTTGGACCACCTTTTATATCTTACACCGTGGTTATTACTTTGTAAACAATATTTTAATCGTAAATTTGGATTAATTTTAAAATATTAAATCTGTAACTGTAACTATTTGCACTAAAAGTCATTTATTTGTAACGCAAAGTTGAACTATTATGCATTAATATCTATGTAATTTTCACAAAACGTTTAGCAGCTGCAAGCTACCACTTTCAGTTTTAAACTTTTATTCGTCTGCAAATTTATTTTCACGCTTAAAATATTACCATTGTAGTAATAAAATAAATACAAAAAATGTAGGTGTAATAATAAAAATCCTAGCTTATTCCTCGGACGTTGCAGAAATAATTACTGTTGTGAAAATATTAAAAAATTAATTAAAATACTTAACCAAATGCTACGAGATAACTTGGAACAACCAAAGCAAGTTTAAGTTTTGATAAATCTTAGTTGAAATTAAAAAATAATTAATAAAAATAACTCAAAAATGACGTCTAGCCGATTTTAGATTTGATCACTTTTTGAGAAATTGATAAAAGCTCCAGAACGTATGAAGTTTTTTTCAGGACTAACTCGATCTCAGGGAAAGGGCTACAGATCTGACGCAAGTACAGTCTACAATTTGGCTACTCAGAAATCGCCTTCCGTACAGGCTAATTTTGAACTAAAGTTAGGACTTAACATCTGTGGACATATTAATCCGTGAGCACTTTTTTTGACCATCCTTCAGGGCTATCTGTTCTGAGAGAAGTGCTATAAATAGCATCTCTTCAGTCATTGAATCCCTTCGACCTCTATAAAAGGTTTTGTGTAATTTTTTTCTCTTCTTAGGGCCGTTTTACACGGACTAAATGTCATACTAACTTTTTAGTTCTGAATAAACTCAAGGAGCAAAAGCACAGGAATCTATAAGCTTCAACGTCGTGCACGGCTGTGCGTTTAAATTTCTACGAACGACGTTAAAGCTTAGATCCCCTTAAAGATTAGTACGACATTTAGTCTATGTAAAATGGCCCTTAAATTAATTTTGGTTTGGTGAGTTCGTTTTATTGTCTTCTTTTGTTTCAAACGTACGGTTCTGAGCGACGCTACTATACATATTAACTCTAGAAAGCTCAAAGTATCGGTCTTACACCAGAATAACGATTGTTATTGTAAAGTAAAGTAATGTTCTTCAAGTATATCGTTCTCAAAATACGATAATTATACCTTTACTAACCAACTGTGTAAATTTATCGCTACAAGTTGTTCTAACTTCTATAACTTTATTCCTGCAAAATAATGTAAAACGACAACAATCGTTATCAATTAAAAATAAATTTTTAACCTTAGCGGAAATATTAAATTAAAATTTAACAGCAACTCTATAAGAACATTTTAGTAATTGTAAAAAAGGGGAGAAATTTCTATAATGAAACGTCAAGAAACTTGAGTAAGGACCTTGTTTGTGTGTGATGTTAGTTTCGTACATTTTATAATAATAATAAAGTTGAATTTTTGTGAAAACGAAATGAGAAGAGCTTAAAATTCGGGTATTAAATTTTCAAGGCTTCCTTACCCTACAATAATAAGTCATACTCGTATATAATCACTAGAACATACATAGATTACCTGACGGTAAGGGTTTCTAATCTCAAAACAGACTGATGTAGAAAATGGACACGAAAACAACGAGTCCCAAGGGATGGCTTTGGTCATTCAAAGCGGCTTATCCTCATTTTGCATCGATTAAATGAGCGTACATTGCAAGTTAGTTTCTCATTCTTGCATTACATTTTATTAAATGTTTTAGCTTTACGGTTTGTTGTGTGCCTGATAGTCGTTTAATGTTGCACATAAAAAGAACCATTGCATTTAAATGGCTTTTACATAAATGATCACAACAATTACTAAATTCTTTAATGTTTCTGCGTCGTTATTCACTATATATGGAAATTGTTATTGATAGCTTTTACTAAAATAAATACAATGTTAATATTAATGTTAAATTAGCTAATGTTGATGTTAAATTAGCTTCACATTAGTTTAAAGGCCATCAAAAATTTTCTAACCGAATCATGTTACGTCTAAAAAAACTAAAAGAACTTTTTTTGTTGAAAAAAAGAATATTAGATATGTGGATGAAAAATAAGAAAAAAAAAAGTGTCGCATCGACAAAAAGAAAAGCTGCAACGAAAAGTACATAAGTTAAATGTTTTTGGAGCTAAAAAAAGCACAACAGAGGGAGAGTTCTGTAAACATATCGACTATAATGAAAAACAAGGATTAATTTAATCCAGAGATTACATTTTCCAATAAATTTTCATAAAATTCAATTCAATTCTATTCATACTCATTGACGTGTAAAAGGCGCTTTGCATGATGGAAGAGATCAAACTTTTAAACAAACTAATTATAATTTCACTTTCTGTTTTATTATTTATTTTATTATTTTAATAATTCTCTGTTTGTGCCTCTCTGAACCTCTATCTTTATTCCTTTGTCTCTCTCTCTATCAGTATATTTTATATTATCATCTCATCTATCATTTAATCTTATCTGTCAATCTCATTTGTGGGTTGCCATAAATATGTGATGATAGCTTAAAGAACATGTTGGATGATAGATAAAATGATAAGCGAAATGACAGATAAAATAAGATATAGCCTGACAGATGAAACGACAGATGGGATTACAAATTGGACGACAGATAGGATGACACAAGGAATGAAAAATAGAATGACACATAAGATGACATATCGAATGACATATGGTGACAGATAGGTTGACGTATGACTCTCCTCTCTATCGCCCCTATTCTCTCCCTCTAAACCTCTCTCTCTCTTTCCCTCTTTCCAGTTGTAACGAAGAGGATTTCTTATTAGCTCAGAGTAGTTATGAATCACCAAGATTCTTCAAGATTCAAGAAGCTCTGATCTGTGAAATGCAGCATCGTTCCTCCCTCTTCTCTGGTGGTTCATAAATCGTCACATGTAACCCTGATTCCTTTCCTTAAATAGACGAGACCGAGACGAGGCCGGTTTTTATTGTGTAATACAATAGAAATCAATAGCAACCGGTTGCTTGAGTACCAGATCGAGTCGAGATCGCTTTATAAATACGGGCATTAGTGTTATCGTTGTGATCTTTTCAGGTGATCGTACCCTGCCCTCTCGACGTAGTGGTAGCTGCTTTCCGGTGGTTTCTAAAGCCATTGTGGAGTCATCCGTTTGTGGCCCTGTTAAATCCTCTCTTAATCGTAGCTACTTCGCGGGGGTTCTTAGAAACCGCCGTGGGGTCACAACCTCCGCTTTCCACCCTCACAGTCCCGACCGTGAAGAGTCTAGGCCTCCGCTTGTCGTCGTAGGCCCCCATTAATTCTATTCTTAATTGAGTTTGAGCTGAAGAAAAATAGTGTTCTTTTGTTTATTAGAATTATACCATTTTTGTTTATTTGTATTATTAACTATACCTAGTGGTTTATTTTGTAATTAAACATATTTGTTTACTTAGTGTGAGTCTTTCAATAATTGAGTTCGAACATACCACTAACTCCCGACTGAGCAAAGCTAAAATTAACTTTTAGGGAGACTCAAATTTGAGTCTTACACAGTTTGTTTCTCTCTATATCCCTCTTTCCTACTACCCGCACTCTCTCTCTAACTTTTTGGGTATCGCCCTGTCTCTTTCGGACCTTACTGTGCATTTTCTATAACCAATAAACATGTGTTTGTTACTATAGGATGTTTAGGGTGGTACATCTTTTTTATTTCAGTTAAATATTGTCCTCCAGGTATGAAGGAGGTGATAACACATCGAGATTATAGATTGGAAATTTTTCCTGTATACATGTGAACTATTGAAGAATTTTAACACTGAAATGTTACTCTAGGCAACCAGATCTCTTGTAAGAAGACCTAACATTGTCCATGACTCGCTCATGGAACAGTTAAAGTATTGATAGATTACTTAGTGACATGTGCAATGTGCATGTGTGCATTGTGCAGTTTTTTAAAAAAATTCAAAATGCAAAAAAATTTACTCCATTCCTATCAAAATAAGGGTTGAAAAACTCAATTTAACTATTTTTTCGCTCTATTTGTCGTCAGAGATTTTCTTCAAACTGATACGAATCGATTCGTTTGTTACAAATCAAAGCCAGAAGAATAAAATTAAATAAACAATAAAGAAAGGAGAGATTTGATACCATCTAAGATTGCTTGTTATTTTCTTTAGTTACATTATGCGGTAAATTCGTTACTTTTGAGGTCGTTTCTCAAATATTATCAAAAGGGACTGGTAAATTCATCACCTAAAAAAAGGTTAACACATAAATTCGTCTCTTTATGCCTGCTTAACCAAAAAGGTCATTCATGTAGTTGCTTCATAAATAAGACCATTTTTGTTTATTTCAACGAGCTTTTCCTCTTAAAAGGAAATCATCGAATTACCCTTAATTGTTTTCGTGTGCTGTTTAATAAATACTCAACTCAAATTAATAATAATTATTTTACTTCCGTATATTAACTGTAAACAGCCAATAAATACAAAATTATACTTGAACTCTTGAACTTGGACTTAAAAAGTTACTTTTAGGGCTCGTGATGAATTTATTTACGCCTTCGTTAAGCTGTTGGCAGAAAACAAAGAGACAATATTCATAAATTAGTTTAACTTGTTTTTGTTGACAAAGGAAAAACACCAAAAACCATGTTAGATAGTGTTATTTTATTAGATTTTAATTAAATAATTAAGAATAACGACAATTTTATTCCAATTATTTTAGGCAAATTCAAAATATTGCGAAGGCTGGGAATGATTTATGAAACCCACATTAGTTTCTCCCTTGTAAGGATATACTTTATTGTCTTTATCTGTATCAGGAAGAAGCACAAAAAACTTTTTACTTGCCCTTTATTTGTACTACTGTAAACAACTCCTGAACTTGAACGCATTTGATATACACGTGGTGGACACGCTCTGAGAATTATTCGAAACGCAATGGAAGATAAAATTTCACTAACGTGGGCAACTAATTAAATTGGAATTTCGTTAACCAAGTTTCAAATATCTATTGACTTCGCTGATACGTCTGTGAATCAATTTAAGCTGGAGAAAACATTCTCATATAGCTTAGATAACAAGTCCACCATTTTGTTATTTTCAGAAAAGAATTTTTAAAGTTCTCGATCCACGATCTTTGGGACGTACACGTTTTCGTTTCCTTGGGAGTACCATAAGTGGTAAAAACTAGCTACTCTGTACAATATGATTTTGACAGCGTGTCAGCTAGGCTAATAGTTAACGTTTTCATACCAACAACTCATAAGCAGTATTTGGATTTTCCACTTTTAAAACAACTACTGTTTACATAAAAAGTAAGATTTTACTTTGACATCCCTCTCAGGTGGCTTTGTCTCTTTCTTTCTTTCTCTCAGGTGGCTTTGCCCCTCTTATCAATTACAAGTTAATTGTTAACAGTCCTGAGCCTTAAAGTTGGCCCCCCAAGAGATGGACCCGAATACTCTCATCTACATTTTTATGTTATCGTGGTCTATTTACTTTTAAAAATCGAAAAGTTACTCAAAAATTCTATTTCATTCTTTGAGTCGTAATCGGCAGAAGATTTAAAATATCAAAAATAGGAGTTTATGAAAAATTCTCATCTTTGAGGACTTACCTTTAATGAAGATCCTGTATCGGTATCAAAATGACGTTCCACTCATCTGAAACGAAACGAAAAGATGTTTATTACTATATAATTAGTCAATGGTTTTTGATCTTTTCAAAGTACCTAAGTTAAAACTACAAAGCTTAGTTAGTTTCAAGCAGGTATTGATCGACACATTTTCTCAAATATTTCGACTGTTTCGACTGATATGAACCCCACTATAGGAATTGGGGATTGCAGGTGTGAAGATAAACTTATAAGTAAATTCCAATAGCAACAATTTTCTTAAAACTGTGATAAATTGTCAAAAAAGACAGTAACAAGAGAAAATTACGAAAGCATGATTTCAAATGTTAAATATTTAAGACTGAAAGACGTGATAACCTGGTCAGTGAAGGTCAGCTTGGGCTGTTGAGAAAATTAAGGACTAAAATACTCCAAGGCTACGTTTTGTTATTAATTTTACAACAATTTCATAGTCACACTATAATAATTTTTAAATCTCCCATTACATCGTAGATAAGTTTTAATTTTAATTCCTGTACATTAGTCGAGGTTTATTATAATTATTACAACACCTGATGTAATATAAATTTTGGTAATTTGGCTTAGTTTTGCGTGTTGATAGCGATAAACTTGAATGTGCGATAAAAAATACTATGCAAACTAAACTACTTATAATAAAAATTAATTTAATACATCGATTAATTTCATAACGTATTTTGGTGTATTATTATTTTTTAAACAATAAATTATTTTTAAAATCCGCCATTAAAATTAAATTTGGGTAAGAATAAAGAAATATTTTAAGTTCAACCATCTAAAAAGTAAATGTCAAAAGAGCGTATCCGATTCTAATTTTTTTCATCCCGAAAACAACTCTCTTTTTTATATGTATATTACGGTTTAATAAAGAACTAAATTTCCAATATTCTTATAAAGTAGAAATTTTTATAAATAATTTTTTATTTAAATTTGATCTAAATTCTATTTGACGTTTAAAAAATTCATCATCTCAAAAAATCGAGTTTAAATCATTTATTGCATCTAGAGTATCTAGGGTGCAATAATAGAAGGTGTTTTTATTGCTGAGCTAACTGCTAATTTTCATGAGGCTTCTGGGGTTTTATTCCCCTATTTTTGTAGAAGAAATGTAGAAAAAATTAACTCAAAATTAACAATAACTCATTCTCATAAGCAAAATCAATGCGTAAAAGACTTTTCTCGTTCTAGATCTCATTAGTGGTGGAATTGAAGTGAACTGAACGAAGATAGATGTAGGTACATATTACACTGAAATAGAACAGTCAGAATGACTTCTTTTTCGCTTCCATTTATGCTCACCGCTAAGTATAATTCCTACTCTGTCAGTGGTTCTATAGTTCCCATATAAGGGTAGTTTCTAAGTATTTTAGGTATCCAGCTCCATCATACCATAGCCTTTGATTTTAAGTTTTGCTATTCGTAGTAGTTGCACCTTATGTTCTATCCCTTTCACACTTTACTTATTTTCCTGTCAGATTGTTACGGTTCATGGTCTAAATCGTAGCCTATTTCTTGCATCATATCGTTGTCGTGCATTCTATCTTGGTTCCAGACTGTTGTCATAATAATATCTCTGAATCTGAGTATGATCTACAGAATTTACATATAACCATATATCTGAATCTAAAGGTATACGTACCTCGTGTAAGTACTTGGTTCAACAATGAGGGTCTCTCTATCTCGCGAAAACTGATCTATTATTCACAACTGCTTATCGTGAATATTCACAGTCATCCCATCTCAACAGTAAGTGATATGCTCTTTGGGAGATGACATTCAAATAAAACAATACTGCAAGAAGTGTAGTCAACGAATAGTTCACATTTTGACTACGCGAGCTTCAACTATTAAATATTAAAACTAAATCTAGTGTTCTAGTAGAGCGACTTTGTACACTTTTAATAATTAAAATTGCAACAGTAAAGCACCTTTATCATTGTAGTAATGACGTATCAAAAATGTTAGTGGAAAGCTGGTCTTTCCTAATGTACCTACTTATTTTGTAATATGCAAGTACACAAAGGTAAAATATGGTAAATTATACTATAAGAGAAAATTCATTGTGTTTAGAATTTTAAAGCACAAATACGAACTCGGAAAAGTTAAAGTTTATATTGCAAGATGCCGTTTTGCTTGAGGGAAGTTTGCCACCTTCGCGAACTAAGTTTGGTAGTGATAAGATTTTTTCTTCATAACAATACTACTCATAACCAGAGGCAAAAGTTTAAGTTAACAAACTTAATATTAATACGCAAAAAAAGTTAACTTTTACTGTTTTATTTAAAAGTCTGTTATTGTCCTTTTTATAACTTATAAAAGTTATTATAACTTAGAGTAATCCTTGTTGCTTGCTTACGTATATTATCCTGTTTTTACCATTATGAACTTTTAAGCTAAATTTATATTTTTTTCGTAATAAATTAAAAATTAGCTTCTACTAACTACGTAGAGAAAGATAATGATTTTATTTTTAATATTTTGTAAAAAATTTAGAAAGATTGTGTAACTCGAGGAAAGGTAGTAACGATATCTTATTTTTTACACGAAGTGTCCCAAGAGTAGTACTAAATAAAAGACACAAGGGCGATTCTAAAGCCTATTATAAATCTTTTAGTTTATAACATTTGCTTTTTACGTTTTTTTTCTAAATTAGCGTTAAAAACCTTTTGCGTTCCGTTTCACAATTTTAATTTTCCCAATAGATCGACCGCTACAACAAACCACGATATCAAGCAGATGTCGATAATTTGAATAAAATCAAACAACTTGCTCCTTTAATCTAATATAATGTACTCAATGTAATCTGATAACTTATTTATAAATTAATAAATAGTTATGATTAATGGTTACCCAGATAACGCAACAGAATTGAAAATTGGCAATTTAGTTTTTCGACTGTAGTTTGAAAATGGTCTACTTTAAAAAAACATGTTTGGGAAAAAATTTCAGGAGGTTTAAAGAGCTCTCGAATAATACTAAACTCGATATTTTATCATATCGACGCTAAGCGTCGCGACGTACAGCTTTTAATTGTTTATGGAATCTTATAGTTTTTCTGCATAAAATTAATCAGTTGGCTTGTCTAAATTCGAGTACCAAAAGAAAACTTTTTATCTTGTACATATTTTTCTTCATTTACATAACTTTTCTAAGTTATGTTATGTTACGTTATGTTAACATGTGTTACTTTATGCTATTTTTTACGATGAATAATAACGACTACAACTTAAAATTAAGTTATTATTTATTAAATTATTGTACAGTAGACAGTAGACAGTGTACAGTAGACAGTGTACAGTAGACAGTATACAGTAGACAGTGTACAGTAGACAGTGTACAGTAGACAGTGTACAGTAGACAGTGTACAGTAGACAGTGTACAGTGTACAGTAGACAGTATACAGTAGACAGTGTACAGTAGACAGTGTACAGTAGACAGTGTACAGTAGACAGTGTACAGTAGACAGTGTACAGTAGACAGTGTACAGTAGACAGTGTACAGTAGACAGTGTACAGTAGACAGTGTACAGTAGACAGTGTACAATAGACAGTGTACAGTAGACAGTGTACAGTAGATAGTGTACAGTAGACAGTGTACAGTAGACAGTGTACAGTAGACAGTGTACAGTAGACAGTGTACAGTAGACAGTGTACAGTAGACAGTGTACAGTAGACAGTGTACAGTAGACAGTGTACAGTAGACAGTGTACAGTAGACAGTGTACAGTAGACAGTGTACAGTAGACAGTGTACAGTAGACAGTGTACAGTAGACAGTGTACAGTAGACAGTGTACAGTAGACAGTGTACAGTAGACAGTGTACAGTAGACAGTGTACAGTAGACAGTGTACGCCGCTTATTAGAATCACGTTGGTACACAGCGTTTTTGAGTCAAATCAGCGGCGATTCAATAAAACGAGGCAAGAAACAATAAAAAAATAGATTTGGATTTGATATTTTGAGTCATATAAGCGGCTGATTCATTAAACCACTGATTCCAATAAGCGGAATCTATGTATATGTATACAGGGTGATTTTTTTAAGTGGTACTAACATTGGGATCTCGGAAACCGTAATAGTTACGAGGCTGGTTAAATTAGCAAAAAGTTGTATATTTTGATGATCTTTAAGAATCCGTTTAGAAAATTTCAAAATTCAAAATGGTTTCCCAGATAATGCAGAAAAACAAAAAATTGGCAATTTCGTTTTTCGACTGTAGTTTCAAAATGGCGTACTTTAGAAACAAAATTCTCGGTAAAAATTTTTAGGAGATCCAAAAACCTATCAAACGATACCAAACTCGACTTTTTATCACATCGACGCTAGGCGTCTCGACGTTCAACTTTTCATTTTCTTATGGGGGACATATGATTTTTTCTGCAAATATTACTCAGTAGGCTTATTTAAATTCGGATACCAAACGAAAACTTTCTATCTTGAACTTTTCTTAATTTTCACAACTTTTCAGGTTATGTTATGTTACGTTATGTTAATATTTTACTTTATTATAATATTTACGTTATTTTTTACGTTAAAAAATAACGAATAAAATTTAGTTTTTAAATTTTTAGAAAAGGAATTTGAGCTGGAAATGAAAATAAATCAAATTATTATTTGTTTATTAAATCATAGTAATGAAATTTTCTAAAAATTTATAAACTAAGTTTTAGTCGTTATTTTTTATCGTAAAAAATAACGTAAAGTAAAATATTAACATAACATAACATAACCTGAAAAGTTCTGAAAATTAGGAAAAGTTCAAGATAGGAAGTTGTCATTTGGTATCCGAATTTAGATAAGCCTACTGAGTAATATTTGCAGAAAAAATAATATGTCCCCCATAAGAAAATGAAAAGTTGAACATCGCGACGCTTCGCGTCGATGTGATAAAAAGTCGAGTTTGGTATCGTTTGATAGGTTTTTGGATCTCCTAAAAAGATTTCTTACAATTTTGTTTCTAAAGTACGCCATTTTGAAACTACAGTCGAAAAACGAAATTGCCAATTTTTTGTTTTTCTGCATTATCTCGGAAACCATTTTGAATTTTGAAATTTTCTAAACGGATTCTTAAAGATCATCAAAATATGCAACTTTTTGCTAATTTAACCAGCCTCGTAACTATTACGGTTTCCGAGATCCCAATGTTAGTACCACTTAAAAAAATCGCCCTGTACACCGGGTGACACAGCGGTTTGGAACACTTTTATAACTCCGTTATTAAAGTAGCCATTTAAAAAAATGAAGTTATTGAAGGAAATGTGACCAAATTATCTTCTTAAAGCTCCATAACACCATCCTTCAACTTTTGTGGTGTAAACATAATTTTCATAGTACAAGTACTTACCTTTCAAAGATGATTTTATTTAATACCACATCACAGCACTCTTGAAACTAGCGTAATTTTTGAAAAAAAATTTCTTTTTGCTTATAAAATTAATTTTTTTGATGCTACTGTATTCAAAATAGTAAAAATATATATGGTATTCTATTTAAAAATCGAAAGTTGACTTCATTTCCGGCGTAATCGGCAGTTACAGAATTTTCACAAGTAGTTAAAACAATTGCAATTTATGTGAATATAATCCACACCTAATTTCATTTTGATATGTTGATAAATAACGGAGTTATAAGCGTGTTCCAAACCCCTGTGTCACCCGGTATATACAGGGTGATTCAAAAATGGCAAAATTCCTCTGGAGGGGTTGTTGGGGACTATTAAGGGAGTACGGGAAAAATGTTAAAAAACTCTTTTCAATCATTTCTCTGAGATATTAACATCTGAAGATTTTTTTTTCTCGGTACTCGAATTTAGACAAGCCAACTAAGTAATTTTCTGAAAAAAAATGAGCAAAGTGCCCATAAGAAAAAGAAAGTTGAAAGTCGCGACGCTTGCGTCGATGTGATAAAATGTCGAGTTTAGTATCGTTTGATAGCTCTTTTGATCTCCTACTATTTATCGATAGTTTTTTTTTTCAAGTAATCCATTTTAAAACTACAGTCGAAAAACTAAATTTTCAGTTATCTTAAGCCTACGCCACCCACAGGCTTCGTTCAGGCGGCCTGTGTATGTGGCGCTACCTTTACACCTATCTTACATACCTTAGGTATGATACCTATAACTTCTTTATAAGTTATCAAACCACTCTCGTATTGTCTCTTGCCATATAAAAAGCATTATTTTGAAAATCACAAAAATAAACCTTTATTTTTTATTGATCTGTGGCAAATTATTGTAAATTAATTGAAATTTAAAATTAACGTTAACTCGACCCGCACGTCGTTTTTTTTATTAAAGATTGACAGTTGGTTATTGTAAAATTAAATAAACTATTTAAATTGAACAAATAAACTCATATTTCACAGTAAATGTTCAAATAACCCAGCCATTTTAAACTCAACTTACAATATTCGATTATAAAAAGAATTTCTGACATTTGCTATTTGCCTGATCTGTGATTAATCGGCATTCCGTAAAAATTGCATTCCTCAAAGAATGAATATTTGAGTGACGCGTTTTATAAATTTACTCAACATAAAAACGTACTGTGTCAAATTTAAATTAGAATTTCTGGCTGGCCAGTTTATAACACCACCGCAAACAATTCAGCGATTTGAAAATAAATGGTTTTAAAATTATTTTACTTTTATGCGCTGGACAACCCGCATGATGATACCAGATCTCGTTGGAGAACAGAATACTGTAGAATGTGGAATTCTTTCTAAAGATTAGAAAAAGTGGCTAATTTACAGCATAGTAAAGCTGTGACTGCAATTCGAAAATACTTTTCTTTGTTTTGTTATAGTTTATTACAAGAATAAAAGCTCAAAAGCACCAGTCCCTCTAGGGAGTTGAAGAAGTTATCCAAAAAGATGACATTTTTTGAAATCACCCCTTTCGTAGTCCTCATACATTTTATTTTTGTATTGTTTTTATGTACTGCAATAGAAAAGAGA
The DNA here is from genome assembly GCA_963924605.1 of Malthinus seriepunctatus. NCBI lineage: Eukaryota > Metazoa > Arthropoda > Insecta > Coleoptera > Cantharidae > Malthinus > Malthinus seriepunctatus. Next base: position 96,637,787 of record OZ004600.1, read on the forward strand.
ATTATTTTCTATTCCTTTGTTACTGACTGAGCCATTTTCTTCCATATGTATATTTTAGAGGTATCATGTGGTAATCAGTGAAGCATAGATATGAATATTTAGGATTTGTATTTTATAAGCTGTTGGTTGATAAACATAGTTCAGGTTGGCATAGATCTGCAAAGCAAATATTTAGTTGTAATGAGTGTCTAACGTGATGAATCATTACCGGTGCATGTTCTTGTACTTTGAAAATGTGTACCTAGTAATTCAAAATTTACGGAACTCGCTCATTTAAATAAAAGATTACAACCATCAAACTGAAAATTACAAGAAACACTTAAATTGTCACCCTCTTTCTCGAATACAAATGTTATTTCTCATCATCTTGCCGCAAGGTCCCTTGTGCAATGTTTAAAAATTTATGCCAATTCGATGTTCGTACATTGTTTTTGTAAACTATTCGTTTTAAAAGTCCCAATGGGAAAAAATTTGTATTCGAGTGAGCTATTTGTATAGTTGCTTCTCTAAATTGTAAAAATAGTTTTAACTTCTTTGGAATTATATTTATTTCTTGTAGGTAAGTACTAAAATGGAGCTAAAATCGCGTTCACATTTCTACATCCTTAGAACTTAATCTTTCAAAGTTACTATCGGTTTTAAAGTAAGCCCTTGAAAGTAATAGTTTTCTTCAAAAGATATTAACGAATATTAATTTAATTACGCCATTCGTTCATATTTATGTGTAACTTTCAAAATCCTTATATAGAAATAATTGGAACATATGAGAGTTATTTAATAACCGTTGATAATTATTTTAATTGCAGTACTATTATTTACTTCCTATCTCAAGCTGTACAAACATTATACAAAGCTGATATTTAGATTAAAAAACTGGAAGTCAATATGGCAATTTACATACTAGAAATGAACTGCTAGTGTAAATTTACTACCTTGCGATTTATACCCTGTCCATCATAAGCCTCTGTTCCTTGAAGTGGTGAGTAATTGCCAGATCTTAGCGATCAGCGCAGCTTTCTCACTTGCTCTAAAAGTCGCTAAGAGCTGGCAATTACTCTACCTAACCTCAATAAAATTACCTAGATCTAAAATGAATCAATGCTTCAAGAATCTCCATGAAAGACTGATCAAGTGAAGAGCAGAGCACACAACATAGTCATCGGTCATCTTTAACTGCTAACTGGAAAAAATGTAAACAAAATAACGAATTACGTAAAAAAAACTCTACATTATATGGAAAATAGAGTTTATAAAGTCGCTTACTGTTCAAACAAGGAAGTTATTATAAAAATTGAAACTAAACAATTTTATTTGTTAGCCATTTGGTCAACATTGAATTATAATTATAAGAAAACATTAAACGTTTTATGTAAAACGACTGTTGAAATATGCGTGTTGGGGTTAATTTAACTAAAACTTACTTTCTGTTGACTATCTAATTATCACCGAAATGCCTTTCGTTTTACTAAATTAACTTGTGAAGCGTTGTGGAATCGATTTTTTGTTATCAAGTTGTTGTAATAACAATAATAATAATAGTTTCCTATGTTATTACAATTATGCACATAGAGTTATACTGAAATACGTTACCAGTAGCTAACATTGGAGTATTATTGCTGTCAGTGCCGACCACAAACCACAACGCATGTGGTACACCAATTTTCCATGTAATTTATTATTATTTCTAAAAGTGGTGAAAATTGTAATCGAACAAAGTTTATTATGTAACTAATATTTATTCAGTTAATTTGAAATGTAAAATATAAAGATAATGGCCCACTAGTGGTTGTTTTGCTATATTTCAACGCCTCAAGAAATGTTCATCTACCGACCTATTCATTATTTAATTAAATACAACTAAGTTTATAATTGACAGGTGTTTTGATTCGAAATAATAATAATTATGTTTCAATCAATAAGATGTTACAAAATCAAGCAACAAGCTTATACGTAAGTTTGTCTAAAGTTGGAAACGCGCCATGGAAATCCCAGGGGAAAAATTTCTTGAGCTTGAAAGATTACATTTATAATGTTAGTTGTGTAGAAAAACTAGCTAAATAAGATTTATTTTTGAAAACAAAATATGTCTGTAAGAAAATAATAAAATAAATACAAGTTGTAGCAAAACGAGTTACTGACTATGTGACTGTACATAGATAAGATGAGCAGTTTTTGTATAAACTGAACAATATTTAAGGTGTAACATGTGGTGGTCCAGACCTTCAGTCCTGAACAGAAAATTTTAAGACTGTAGCTGGTATGTTAATGGGACCTTTAGTTATAATACTTTCAAAATAATCAACACTTTGGTCAAAAAATGTCTCAAAACACAATTAGGAAGTAGGTGGGAGGAAGTAGTAGGAGATGAACTCCTTTGAATTAATCGAGAATAACTTCGTTGGTCTAGGTCAAGAATGTTTTTCCATTATGTTCTTTTATTTTTTTCAGTGCAACCATTGATTATACATTGTGCAACTTTGATGTGATCTACTAATGTGATCAGTTTAAGGTTGATGTTTATAAATAGGCAGTAAATAAATAGATTTAGGATTTAATTCGATCTGAGAGCAAATAAAAAATACAACACACCTACAAAAAGTAAATTTCGCGACTCATGTGGTGGCTGAATGATGCCCAGTTACTCCAGCAAGTTTGACCATCGTTCAGAAATTTATAACTCCTAATGAAGAGGTTCTATTAAAAAAATATTCCAAATGCTCTTGGTATTATTTAGCAGCACTTTCAGACACGGTTCCTAAATTTAATTGCTTGTCGCTAAAATCTATTGTTCTGTAATAAACATATTCTCAGGCTGTTGTTAGCTCATTGTGTATTGTGCAATTATGCATTTGGTACTAGAGGCTACAGAATTTCTACGAAGCGTCGATTAAACTTAAGAGCATTTCAAGTCGTTGCAACCGTTGTCTTGGAACTTTATTGTTTATTAATTAATACATCTAATCAATTTAAGAATGACTGGAAGCTAATTTGAAATAATTTGTACACTAGCAATTGCTCCTCTGTTAGTAACAATAAATAAATATACTGATTTTTATTTGTTTTTTTATTAAATTGTCCATTATTTATAAGTCGTGTATCGCTAAACCAGCGATTTTCAAAGTGCAGAATATGTTCATCAAGATAAGCCATTAGAATGATGCCATTACGTAAATTGAAAATTTTGTAAATCTCAGCCAATGAGGCTTTGAATGTTGAGATCAATAACGGAAATAGTCCTTTTGTGCTAACTGGGACTATTAGTTATCCTTCCTTTAATAATAGGTTCGAAGAAAGAATAAGCTCCTATTCTAATTCAGTTTCTTCATCTGGATTATGGTAATTAAGAGGAGAATCAGCATTAGAGCTAGTTCTTCGATTTTGACACCAAGACTGGCATAAAATTAAAAACTATTAGAAATTATATCCTGGGTTTTGAATATGCAAACAAAGGGTAATTAACACGTCCTCCTAGGTACTTACAGGTAGGTATTTTAAAATAAATTTTAATAATGGTTTATTTATAGTACCAATAATGCAATTTAAAAGGTGGCAAAGCTCATAAAGTAACTTGACATTAAGTATGTGATTGATCGATGATTTTATAACATAAACAATAAACTTTCATAAAATATTTTTTTATTTAAAATATATGCCTAAAATTTTAATACCATTTAGTAAAAATTCAAGATGAATGGAGCACAACTTTAACCATATTAAAAATATTTCAATAAATAAAAAAGAACAATGCGAAATTTAAAATTAAATCCGTAATAACATTTTACCTGAAAAGGTTTACATAGTATACTTTTACATACTTTCAAAGTAATGTAATGAATAATATAATAATTTTTAATTACTAAATTACAAAAGTACGTAACAGTAACATTGTGGAAAAGCAAATTAATGATTAAAGCTCTATATTTATGTATGTACCTATGTAGGTGTAAATGGAGGCTTTTGTTAAATATTTAATAGAAGAATCTTTTTATTTTGATAATTAATTATGTAATTTATTTTCAAAAAAGTTTAAAATGCGATATACCTATATTTAAATAATAATTTTGTTTTCGACTATGGTATAAATTCTTGATTTTTGTACAGATTAGACGTTTGTAGAGACCCACTGAATTAAAGAACATTATAAAAACAATTTTTGAGACAGTCCAACAAAAAACTTTTTGTAAGTAACTCACACATAATAAACTAAACTAGCCCTCTTTATAAGCCTCGCTCGCAAGCTCGCTCGTCTATAAACTGGGCTTGTTCAAAAAATTAATACATTATGTTCTTGTATCAAAAATAACTATTTTATCAGATAAATTAAGTGTATTTTTAAATAAAATAAATACTGCTGCAGATGTTAAAAATAAGTGAAGTGTAGAAAAATGAAACGTCCGCTAAAATTAGCTGTTGTAGGTACTAGAGAATTTTCTTAAAAATAATGAATATTTTCAACATGTGATATCTTTTAGATATGTTGGCATTATGTATGCATTACAAAACGAAATAGGTTTTTTCTTGAAAGTTGTTGTTCATGACAACGTCGAAGAAAAATCGTTCATAAAATTTACAGTATTGGATATTTTTAAAAATAAAAATTAATGTTTATAGATACCTATAATATGTACCATAATGTATTAATGAATTTTCTCCGTTAAATTACTGTTTCCTTTTTATGAAATGAACTTTTTTGCTTTATCCTTTTTTTTAATTTTTAACTTTTTCAATTAAGTTTAGAATTTTACATGAAACAGAGTTGGTACAACGTGTACAACGATCTGTGCATACTTCTAACTAGAGATATAAAAGTTATACCCTAATTATATGAATAAAAAAAAGTGGCTCATAAAGGATGAAACCCTATCTACATAGTACTATCTTTCATTATCGTTACTATCTTATTCATAGTATATCTAGACAAATTTCGTCTTTCAAATTGACTCAACTATGAACTATGTGCTAATTTAGACGTATACGAGGCTCAGTCGATAAGTTGTACTTTTGTTTCCACTGGCAGCACTGTCATTACAGCTAATAGTGAACGCGATGGAAATCTAAAATGGTGGTTTCTGAAATCTTATAAGGAAGGAATATTATAATCTAACATTGTGAATAGAAGTCTAAAATGGCGATTTCGGCCTCACTTTCTCTTATAGAGAACGGTTTCCAACACTCTTTCCTGTAATTTTATTATTAAAGTTATGAAATTATGAACCAATAACAGAAAAGGCGAGATAACAGCTTTCGAGCGAGATTTTAGGGGTGATCTATTTGAGTGCCATCGAACAAGAAAATTCAGTTCACTGCACCCCGCTCAAATCTACTCAAATATAGCTTATCCTCAAGAGATGGGCTCGAATATATACTCAATGACATAGAAATTGCAACACCAAGAAGGACTAGGAATTTTTCGATAAAATTTGGCAAAATCGTTTAATTAGTCAAGGGTAATAATTGATAAAAATTTAGATCAGATTGATCAAGTGGTAATGGCACATCTGACACTTGGTAGTGTTTTGTCGTACATTGTTATCAGGTGTATTTCTTGCGAGTTTTTGAGAATTTCGTTGTTGTTGTGCTTGTCATTCTTCTGTTTCACTTGTTTTGAAGGTGTAATTATGGCTAGAATGGGACAGCGTGCCAATTACCGCCAGTAAGCGAATTTGAAAGAAAGAGGTCGAGGTGGTTTTTCGTTTAGAGAAATCGCCAATCGTCTCGACCGAAACCAATCGACCATCATGCGATGTTACCGAGCATGGCCAACAACGTCGTAGAAAAGGATCTGGTAGATTTAAACGAACTAATGAGGTGCAGGATCGCCATCTTCGGCTTATGGCATTAAGAGACTGGTTCTCGAGTACCAAATCAATTGCTGACCAATGGTTAGGAAATGAAGGTCGTCTTATAACTCTTCGAACGGTTTACCGTCGAATTAGAACTTTCGGTCTGCAATTCTATCGGCCACATCTTGTCCTACCACTTACAGCTCAACACCGGCAGCAACGTTTGGAGTGGTGTACGTTGAGAGTGCATTGGTACTTGGTGTGGCGTAGGGTGGTGTTTAGTGACGAATCTAGATTCTGTTTGGGGATGCATGATGGCCGCATGAGGGTCCGACGGCGACGTGGGAAACGGCGCAATATTAACTTTTCTGTCGATAGACCTGTGCACCAAACTGTTGGAGTTATGGTATGGGGTGCTATAAAATATGGAAGTAGGTTTCAGTTGTTAGTCATCCGAGGCAATAGGAATGCCCAGCGTTATGTGAATGAGGTTGTGGAACCCCATATTCTTCCATATCTTCAGCAGTTGAAAGACTCTATTTTCCAGAATGATAATGCCCGTCCTCACGTCGCGAGAACTTCTCTTAATCGTTTTGAAGAGGTCGATGTCAGTCTCTTGCCATGGCCAGCCAGATCTCCCGATCTATCACCTATTGAACATGTGTGGGACATAATGGGAAGACGACTGGAAAATTTAGCGAATCCTCCACTGACCCTGTTTGCCCTCCAACATGAATTGCAGGTTGCTTAGGATGCAATACCCCAGGAGGATATCGATCACCTACTGGAATCGATGCCACGAAGAGTTGCGGAGTGTGTAACCAATAGAAGGCGTTCAACTCATTATTAATAAAAATTAGCTTTATCCTCAATTGTTTTTTTTTAAATTTTAATAAATTATTACCCTTGAGTAGTTAAACGATTTTGCCAAATTTTATCGAAAAATTCCTAGTCCTTCTTGGTGTTGCAATTTCTATGTCACTGAGTATACATTCATCCCAATTTTACTATGTGGAGAACACAGAATTTCTACAAAAACGTTTTTAGATTATCCTGAAAAGCTAGCTACACTTTTCTGATATACAATCTTTTGTACCCTCCCCCCATTTATAATTAATATTATTATTTAGGTGGTTATCTGGTGATGGGTGGTGCTGGTAGTATTAACTAGCGTTAGACCCCTCTAAGAAGAAGAAGTAGGTTTGATATTAAGGAGCTAGGTGGTGTTAGATATAGCTCACGATGGAGGTTAAGTTAAGGAATCATCATATCGTCAAATCTACTTTGAAAAAATGGACGAGCCAACGGTATACTAGTTTAATAGACATGCACTATCGACACAACGACAAACATCTTGGGTTTCATCTTTAAATGTAGGGTCAAGCTTTGTAACAGTTCAATTTTTTAAGCTCAGAAAAATGTGACTGCTGCGATACTGTGTGGTACTGTCATGGTAGCAACGTGTGCTTATTCTTAATTACTTTCCATCAGAAAGTGAATTTCTTTTCTAATAAATGTGAGTCTTAAGGAATCGTTATACATCGGTAAGCTATTTAAATCTACTTTGAAAATATGGACGTATTATTTATCACATTATCACTGCTCTGTATCTACATAGATACCCAAGAACTTAAACGAACTCTTGAACTTTAATGCAATATTATATAATATATTTACAGGTACTGTTTGCCTCTAATAAAAGCACCTAACGTTTTTGTAAATACACATAAACTCAGCACAAAATTATTTACAAACTATTCGTATTATTTTAAGCACAAAAGCTTTAGTTCGTCGTAAACTCTCCAGTAACGGCGAATAAACATGCTTCTCATGATTAGAAATCCGATTTTCCTTTGAATCTATAATTCAAGTATCTTGGTCCTTATGACCACAGTATATTCGACTTATAAGTTACAACCTCTAATATAGATTTCATTAATTTTTAGTACAGATAAAACCATCGACACTTATCGATTGCTAATTTGGAAATTAGATCTACACAGAATTCTGAATTTAAAACCTTTTTTTTAAATATCAAATTTTGAATTACCCCAATAATAACTACCGAATGTAGGAAGTAAAATAAATTTTGAAATAATTAAAGAAAGGTTTATGATGTTTATGTCAGATTTAGTCAAAGAGCATTAACCATCTGTTTGATACAGATGCCTTATAAACAGTAGGTTAATTAAGGTGGTTGTCTGCAAATAGGAAACGCAGAATATAACATAAAGGCTAAAGAGAACGTGAATGCAACTCTCTATGACGCGTTATTAAGATGACGAAAACAAGATTTGTCAAGTTTTGTTACACAAATTAGAGTATAAATTTGATACACACGAACTGTTGATTTTCTCGACTCAAAATCTCATTCCAACTCGTGTAGAAAAAGAGAAAATTAGCAGAAATAAAAAAAAGTACCCAACTCCCATAAAACTTTCACATTGACATGAGAATTAATTTATGCAAGAAACATCAGAACGAAATTGCTCTCCACGAGTGAAAAATTTAGGCGGTCCCAACTAAGATTTACACAGTTAATTTCCATAGCTTACTAAACCAAGCGGAGAACAAATTACATGGCGACAACATCCCACTAGGCAACTTGAAAGTGCGGTTTTATCATTACAAACCTTTCAAGACCTATTCAAGCAATTTGTTAGTTCTTGGATATTATAACTTTTGTTAAAAGCAATTACCCGATATTAATATCTTATCTAAATTAATGTTTGCGCACAAGTCTTGAAAATTTTTTTGTCTCTTGTTTTTATTTTTTTCGGCGGCATAAATATTTTTGTAATCTACATAAAGTTGCGTATAATTTGCAATAATTTAAAATGACTTAACTTTGAGTGTTTTAGTGTTGACAACGTATACTTTGCAAGTCTTCGCATTACTTATATGCTTATCTTGTGCGCCCAAGTGTTAAACTAGCTTTTTGATGTCAAAATTTGTTTCTCTTTACACATTACAAAATGTAATTTTAAAATTATTTAAATTTTCAACAAATCTTACTTGAATCTGTTTTTTAAGGCTCGGGTATATAATTTTGTTTGAATTATTGTTTATTTTTAAATCCTCCGAAAGTAGGCGACACAAAATATGGACTTACTTTTGGAAGTGGAATTATAAAAATAGGGCCATAAAGGCAGTAACTAACCACAAATAAACATTAGCAATGTACTAAAAGTTTAATTTAATACTTAATTTCGAAGCCTTACGTTTATCTGCTGTCAGGTCAATCGTTAATCTGAAAGAGTTTACTGCAAAGCTTTGTAGCTTTTCAAAAACTGTTAAGATTTAAATTAAACTAATGATTTTCTAGGATTTAAACGACTGTCTTTTTTATGTAATACTTCTACGTAACTTATACCGACTGTAGAATAGATTTTGATATTTGGATAATTAATTATAAGGGATGAATCAGTTAATTATGTAAACTGTTTTATTCATTTTAATAGTAATGATTACAATGGAAATATTTAATTACGAAACTAATGATACGAAAAATTGGTTTGTCGTTTAAAAGATTACCCTCTGCTACCCTTAATTTCAAAATTAGTTTTTCCAGCTTACTACTTAACTAAAGTACGTAAACATTTTTAATATCTTATAAAATGGAACTTTACCAAAGTATAAATTTAATATTTGAACGTTAACCACAAATTTTGGTTTTGTAATAAAATACAAACCTTTGCAGTGTTGTAGGATAAGGTAAAATGTAAAGTCTAAAGAGATTGGATATTTTAGGAGTTATAAAACGAGCTTTTATGTATGCAGTTGGTGATGATGAAACGACTTTCATTATTTAGATATTAAAGCTAATCTTTTTACAAACTTAAATAAAATATTTGCTTAAAACTTATAATTTTATTAATATTAGGGGAGCGTCGTAAAAAAAGAAGAATGTAGTTAAGTTAATTGGAATTTTATCGACTTGCAATTTTACCTAAGTTGCTTCATTAGTTAGCTATAATGTGTGTTGTTCACATCGTTTTATCGTATGTAAGAGAAAATTTATAGTTTTTCCAACTAAACATCGGATTATTTAAAAATAAAGCGACAATATGATATTGTTAATTAATTTAATGTAGATTAATAAGTTTGAATGTCTTGAAACCATTACAAATAATTATTTAAATTTTCATTTGGTGACCAATTTTCTTAGAGCATTAGCACGAAGCAAGCAAAATTGGAGGATAAAATTCTGTATAGCCACACAACTCTTTCAGTTTCACGATTTTACAGTGACAAAATACCTCTATAGAAGGTGTTATGGCCGTTTTTACTATCTCTAAGCAACGACTTTGGAATCACATAAATTGTTTGTTTATTTAAAGCAAATGAGAGCTACATATTTAGGCTATTAATTCCTAAGTCGTTGCTTTGCGTTACTGAAAACGACTCTTTAGCTCAAAGGTAAAAGAGGGTAAATTAGCCTATTTTGTCCTTCAGAATAACTTCTAAAAGCTTGTTCACCTATTTCTTAAAAACCATGAAGGAAAAATAATATAGTTTTTCTTCATCTCACAAGCTTCGTTTACTTCCTGGCTCAACATGGCATCTTAACATTTTGAGCCAGAAAGTAAACGAAGCTTGGGAGATGGTGAAAAAGATTTGAATAATTTTTCTTATTTTCTTCTAACGTTAACAATGGTCCTAAATGGCCTTAGACTACTTATGATACAAAATTAGCAAATGTGAAAATTTATTTATAGCATATGGGGTCTTTGAATGCTCTGCCAGATTTTCATCGTCCACGTTACTTACTTTTTACGTTGCATAATATCGAAGTTGTGGGGCATAAGATCTGATATTATTTAAATTAATTTGTTATATTTTTTATAATAATAGCGAAGACAGCTGCAGGTGTCGTCTGATAGTTTATATCAAGTTTTTCTGTTTTTACGACTGCTGTTGTTGGTTCATAAATTACAACATCAACAAATAACACAATTTTATCAAGAAAAATTTGATATTGTTTTAACTTTGAATGCCTTTTTGCATTTTTGTTTGACACTATTTTATTACAATTGTGTTCTTTCTGTAACACCTAGAAAACATATTGCATAAATGTAAAATCACTTTGTGCGTGGAATACTTCAACCCTTACCCTTACCTTATTACCAAGTAATAATAATTCCATTTTTTTTAATATTAACAAAAATAATAATTTATGCTATATTCTCCACTAAACTAATTTTCAAAAAAAAAATTTGTTGGTCGTTAATGGGCTATTAGCATTTTATCTGTTAGTAAAGGAAGGTTACTTGAGGCTGAGATAGTAATTGAAAGTAAAATATTATTTTTAGAAATAAAAATTTCATTAAGCTTCAATTAATGAAAAATTCGTATTTTCGATATTAAAATAATATCATCCGAGCTCATTATTATACACAATAACATTCCGAAATACGTATAAATGCTCCGTGTTAATTAGCTGTTAAAGTAAAAACAAAAAACAATTAATTTATATAAACGTAAGCTTAAAATATCAAATATTTTTTTGTATCAGAATTTAATTAAATTAACTTCAACATCCTAATTTAAAAAACATAAAAGATGTGGGTTTTAACAACCTCTTAACATCCTAACAAACTGAAAATAATTTTTAACGTGTATTCAGAGGTATCAGCAAATAGCAAACTATTAGCACATACCTAAATACGTTATGATTTATTGAAATTAATATTATTTTGGTGACACTAAGTTCAAATTCTGCGTATGCCTTGTGCCGGCTTTCAAAGCGGAACATAGGGAAATATCATTGGAAGTTACTTAACTGCAGTTTGCTGCTCGCCAGATAAATCTGTAAGAGATAAGGGTGGTAATAATATCAAAAGAAAGAAAATTAGTTTCTGCGTTATCTAACACTGGGCAGTTTTTAATTATCAATAGCTTTTTGAACAACCATGATTTTGTCAAATTCTATAAATTTTGTTATTACTTTGCCCGACAGTCCAAAATATTAAACTATCAAATATGAAGAAATGATAATATTATACATGCCAAAGAAGCTCATATTTTTGAAATTGTGAAAATATCTAACTTACTTTTTAAAGTCAAAAAACTGATTAAGAACTATCTGTTATAAACAAACAGAAAATAGTTCACTTCTTCGACAGATTTCTCTACCGTCTTTATAAAATAATTTATATTAGAAGCAGCAAACTGCAAAATAAGTGATTTTGAATGATATTTTCCTATGTGCCGCTTTAAAAGTTAGCACACGGTATACGCTATATTAAAATGTTGGTATCGCTTTCATAGTGATATTAGAAATGACATCAACTTATTTGCATGATTTTTCAAACAGAACCCCTCTTCGGGTGCATTCGGATATTAGGAAAAGATAAACCATAATTATTCATTTAACAATTTGTGTTTGGTGAGCATTCGCCAATTTTGATAATATTTTTTTAAAGAAAAGTGATTGTGATTATACAATATTTTATTAAATTTATTTTTTAATAGCAGTTTGATATCGAATATTCTTCAAATCATTTACAAACAACAAACAGAACGGTATTAACTTTTATTAGATTTTCTGTAAAAGCAATGAAACTTAAGCTAGCGCTATTAGTAATAAACAAATAATACAAAGAAATAAGAAATACGGTGCTTCAGGTATAACAAACAAATAGGAAAAATCGATTAATTGAAAGAATGGAAAATTAAAAGATTTTTGAAAGTATTTGCTGTGGCCATATTTTTACTCTCTGAACACATTATTCAATTATAATGCATCTAGACTCTCATGAGATAAATATTTTTTGATAAATTGCTTATAAAAATAATAAAATCCAAAGAACAATTTTTCATTTGCTTGGATTATTTTTGTTTATTAGCCGTTAGCGTTAGCTCAGGTTTCGTTATTTTTATAGAAAATCTAATTAAAATTTTCTTTCTGATGTTTGCTAGATACTTTTGCATCGGCGTGTCCTTTTCTGTGTTCTGTGCACCGTCTCTGGCATCTCTTTCGATACGTTTGTTCATAGTTCCATTTACCATTATTATCGAGTTCCTTTCGCCAGGTCCATCCTCCATGTATTTCGCAACCTGTCTTGTTGTACTCCACAAGACCAAATTCTAACCACTCTGTTGCATTAAATCATATAAATTAAACAAAAAGATGCTTTTGACAATAGTAGTTTGTTTTATTAGGAGTGTCACTTTCTTTAGGCGAGTCAGTAGGGCTTGTCAGACGAAACGAAGTTGAATCTGACAATTACTGACGAGCCAAAAAAACGCACTTTTACTTCGTATGAAACATTTAGGATTTTCAAACGTAAAACTTACAGAAACCTAAAATATAATTTTTTGAAAAAGCGCCACCTCTTGAAAATTATTTGTAGTTTAATAAATTGTCAAATATTTTAAAAAAATAACTTTAACTTGTAAAAAGAAGCTAATTATTAAACCCAACGAACAAATTATAACAGAAAATTTATGAAAACATTACCTTTTTACATTACAAATGCTTAGAAATATCATTTTACGTTACAATTTGTTGTAAATATTTAAGTTTAGAATTTATTTTTACCTCTTAGGATGTAAAAGTAGAACTTTAACCTTACTTGTTAAGTAACAAAATGTCAACTTTTTGTGACGTTTGAAGAAAATTAGGTAGGTGCCTTTTTTGAACTTTTTAAATATTTTTAAATGAAAAATATAATTTTGCAGACATTCAACATCTAAAAGCAATTCTTACTCTTTTTACGTTTAATTCAAATTTCATTTTTATACATTAAGAGACTGTGGAAGCTAAAGATCACTTTGTTATTAGCTTAAACAATCACAATCAGGAGGTTATTGATGCGAATATAATTCTCAAATTTCCACTTTTGTTTCATTTATAAGGTCTGAAAAGCAATAAACGTATTTAAATAAGAAATAAAACCCTACAGGCTGTTCTGAAACGGAATGTCTCTTGTTCTTGGGATTATTTTAAGCCAAAAAGTTGTGTCTTATTTTCGACGCCTGTTATTTAAATGTAAATTCTTAATGCAACGAAAAACAGTAGAATGTAGATTTTTAAAGAACTTTTCGACTTAACATAATAGCAACCACAAGTCGGTGAGCTATTGAACTTTTTTTGAGTAAAATAAAGCAAAATTTTAATTATCTAACAATTAACAATACCTACATAAAAAATCAATAAACACCGTAGGTTTTAAAGAGAAAGGTATACAACATTCATTGCATACGCAGAGGTTGAATAGTAGATGTGAATTATCCTACTTTGAAAAATATTCTTCTCGCGTTAGCGCCCTATACTGTTTATTCTTTTAGAAAATTGTCTAAAATAATTATGGATTGGAGAAATTATCAAAAGGCAATTTAAGTATGGCCGAGAGTCGTGGTCACTTATGATGAACACAGTATACCTAATGAGACCTAGTTGACTTTAAGCTCTTAAACCTTTATTTAAACAACTACATGCTCGTTACTGATGGCACAATAGCTGGTAATTCAATTATAAATCTTAAAGCACATGTTTTTATAGAAGAACGTGGTTAGAGCACACAAGCTACTTCTTAGTACTTGAGATTTAGGTAAAGTTTGAAAATTTATTACATATATGCTTAAACAACATGATAAACAAGCAACCAAAGAGTAAGCAATAATTTTGATTAATGTACTAGAACCTTTAAACAAAGCATTTCATTTATTATGTTCTAGAAATTTAATTACTGATACTAACATCAAACGTGCATATCGTTTTCTGGTTCAGCTCTAACTATAAAATTAACCTAGATTACAGTGGCTTACTCTCCGAACCACAGCCAAAAAGGCGCTTTACTTTTAATTTAGCTTTGAGTTGTGCTAACCATGAAACCATTCACATATAACATTTCTTCGAGTCCGCTTTAAAAAAAAACTGAAAAGCCAAACTAAACGATCTCAATACATAATGTCCTAAAGCGTCTGCCACATTAATAACAGCTAGGTCATTTTTTGTTTAATTCACTATCAGCAGTGTTTATAAATGTTTATTTAAAAAAGTGCCAATTTATAAAATATATCTATGCTTATGTGGTAATTACAATTAATACACAATAATTAAAATGTTGGCTTTAGAAGTTCATCATTATGTTAATACTGGAATACTCTCATTCTTTTGGCAGCACCCTATATATAATTATTTATCAAACAAATTGAATAATTACAGAAAAAGTCTTCATACACTTGTGGCAAAACTAGAGAAGATAATTCGCTTAAACTACAAAAAAATATAAAAATACCAAAGTAGACGGTATCAATAATTAATTATCTAAAATTAAATTATAAAAAAACAAAAGAAAAGAGGTAGTTACACCTTATATTCACAAACAAAATTTAATCACTGAATTAAAACTGTTTACAATCGAAAATTTGATTAAAATCTCACATGTAGGTTTTCAATAACTATTTAAGATTTAATTGATAAAAATAGAAAAATGAAACATGTAGTGACATCTCGTATTAACAAAACTAAAATTTATTCGAAAATAACAAATAAATGATACAAAGATTTATAGAAACTCTGCAATAAAATTAAAGCCATGATGTTGGGTCCCTGAGCCCCTCTTAAGAAAGTTATAACGAATTTGCGTTTTATTTACTAATAGAGGCTCCTCTAAAGTACGTTCATATTTCTAATCAGTTTTTCAATTTAATAATAGAAACTGCCGACTTTTTGGTAGCCATCATACCCAGATAAGTAAAGGAGTGTTTTTCTATCTTTAACACGCTTCTTAGTTTTCCGAACTTTTAAATGTTTCTTTAGACCATTGTTTCAAGTCTCAAAGCTCTATAAATATTATTTAACTATTAGTTTCATTATTCAGAAGTGTTTTAGAACTAGAAGAGTTTGAATGTACCTTTAAATTGGTCACTTGAGGACTTGAACTTGTGTACTATTATTTACAACACAACACAACTCTGAAAATGCTATAATAATTCACGAGAAGGTATTACATAATTTTATGTATATCGTACTAGGTATCGATAGCTGTTAAAATATTACTTTAATCCTATGATAATCCAATACGTATAAATTATAAAATAGTTCCTGAATAAGAATTACGAGAAGAGATACTTACGACCTACATCTACACATTCAGAGTCAGTTGAAACTAAATGCTTAAAAGCGATGCTTTCAATGATACCTAAGTTACAGATTGCCTTTCCAAAATTAATTATAGCTCTTAGAATTCAATATTGCACTAATTGATTTAGTTATTGTACATGTATAGAACTAGACCTATGTTGTTAACAACAAGTACATGATCGTGTATTTTACAGGGTACTTAACACACAAGTGCAAAATAAGGTACATAACGTTTATTTTTACTATTACTGGTTTTTTGTTATTACTCTCTTTAGCACATACTCGTAGTTACAAGTAATGTATTTTATCAATATAGGCTTTAATGATAATATTATAACGCGACTTCTTTTAAGCAACGTTAACCCTTTACTGCTCCGGGTAGACACAGTTGAAAATGGGTCCTGGTTCAGCAAGAAACTTTACCTTTTTTTGTATTTTTTTGTACACCTGCGGCTTTTAATTACTCGAGCGCCACCTCAAATGAGGAAATTATAAATAAAGATTGGAGTGAAACAACTTTTATTTATAAGAATCTAAATTAACAGAACAGAACAGAAATAATTATGTACAGGTACAAAACAGACAAAAATACACAAGACAGAAATAAACAGACAGATATAATACCATTAGCCAAACCAACCATAAAGGGTTATACCTACGAGATCAAATTAACGTAGCTGAAACGGTCACGAAGTTTTTCCCGCCTGCCGTCGGTACCCAGTACGGCTTTAGGTGCCCAAACGACACAAACATCCCTTCATACGGCTTCCACGGCAGTAACCCCTCAGAATCTGGAGTACCTGCTAAGTACTCCGCGATCCGTCGGTCTCGAGGACAATTACGGCCGATAACCCTTGATCTTTAACAGATGCTAGTACTCGCTAGCGAAAAAAGATTGTTCCAACAGATGCTAGTACTCGCTAGCGAAGGAACGCGGGGTTACTCGGACGAAACTGACCCTCGACGATTACGGTACGGCACAGCGGCAGTCGGACGGCGGCAACAGCGGCAATGGCGGTAACGGCAGCAGCGACAACAGGCGGTAAAACAGACGGCGGCGGAGAACGGACGGCGGCATCTGCAATCAGATTTCCACTCCAGAAGATCAGACAAAGTCGTCACTTTGGAGTGGTGAGTAAGTAGTTGGACTACTGTACTCTTCTGCCTCAGGTCGGATCTTCAGGTAATTAATACCTTACTTGCCCGATCTCTCGGTGTCATATGGTTGAAACGAGCCCCTTTATATTTTGTTTGGTCTAATAATTGACTGGTGGTCGTTAAGAAAACGCCCTCACATTTTACCCTTATAAACTAAACATTTAAAACAAAGTCCTTCGCAGATCAAAATTAGGGTGGTAAAAAGTTTTCTGTAAAACTGCTAAAATTTAACACCCACATAATTTTGCATCGCTACATTACCCCTTTCCTTCGGTCAGAAGGGCTAAGATCACTTGTTCATGGTAACTTCACTTTAAAAACCTTTTCACAAATTTTTAACTTCCAGCTGGTACTAAATAAAGTTCCGTTATAAAGCTTCTTTCTTAAGGGATGATTTCCGGTAGTGGTCACCCTTATTTTTTTCTTTGAGACGCTTAAATACTTTTGGCCCGGTACCTGATATGGTATCACATTACTAAACGCAAATAGTCCGTTTTAGAAATACACCGACACGCCTATTTACACGACGGCCAATTTGTTCTTTTTTCCCAACACTTAAACCTACTTATAACTGATTTATTGTCTTTTTATTTTTCTAACAGTTTGTTTACTAAATATTTGTCTGCTTTTGCACCACGAAACTATTTCTTTATTTACAACTTAAATTTTTAACGCGAACTCTTCACTTTGTCTTTTATCCACAGTTATCGCCGATCACTTTTAGGCACCATAAATACTTCAGTTAACGGTTAATGCTGTTAATTTTGTCATACAACTAACTCATCCGCGATTTTTACTAATTTTCTTTCGGTTTACGCACTTTCCCAACTGAATGAATGCTTTAGTCACTTGGTTGCAGGTTGACGAAAATTTTCCATAAATAAGTGTTCATTGTCGATGTCCTTTTCATCTTATTGAGTAGAATTATTTTGACTATGTAAACCTGCGGTTTCCCGGGAATAATCTTCGGTGGCGGCGGTAACAGTGTGATTGCAAGCGGTCCGGTCCGAATGCAATCACGTTTGTTTTTTTCAGTAACGGTGTTGCCATGCTAACAGAACAGACGGAGCATGAGCAACTTAATTAAGACCTCCCAGGTTGAATTGCGTTTCATAGACAAACTTTGCTAATTCCAGGCCAAACGTGTGAGTTTTCGATCTTCGGTGATTACTTATTAGGTATGGCGAATTTATTCTTCCAATTAACTTTGTAACCACAGCTAAACATTTCAGTTAAGTTGTTGCGTAATTTTCCCCAGCGGTATTATAAACGACGGCAGACAGACAACGGAGGCGGCAGTAGCGGAGGCGGTTATTATGACAACAGACGGCAGTAATATTCGGCAGGATACGACGGCAGCGGTGACATGCGGTTATATTCGATGGCAGCGGCTTTAAGCGGAGGCGGTGATGGTGACGATAACTGCGGTAGACGATTTTGGACTGACAGTATGGCAGTCAGCGGTTATTTTAACAGACTGCAGCGGTTGCGATAACAGCGGCGACGGCTGCGGTAACTGCAGCGGTGGTTGATGTTCGGCTGCCAGCAAAGAGGCAGTTGATCAGACGGCGATTACGGCAGCAGCGGTGATAGTAATTTCCAGCGAACGAGAGGCTGCTAAACGGCAGCGGTGGTGTTAGAGTCCATTCCAACCTTCAGTGAACTTCCGTCTTTAGTAATTAATCCAGTTTCTCCAGAAGATTGTAAATTTTATTTAGTGATTGAATTTACGGTTTTAATTTACAATCTGACGGCAGTAACTTGTATGAGCGGCGGTGATGTAATCAGGCAGCGGGAACGGTAACGGACAGCGGTACCAGACGGAGGCTGCAACAGTAACGGTCAGATGTATAGCTAAAGAACGGTGGCAGCGGCCCCAGATTGACATGGCGGCAGTAACGGTCAATGGTAATGATAACGAACGGTAGCAGCGGTACCAGAATGAAATGGCGGCAGTAACGGTCAGCGGTAATGACATTGAAAACAGGCAGCGGCAGTGGTTGACTTGACATACTCTGAAAGCAGAATTAATTTTCCTGCAACAATCAAACAAATTTTCTTTTCTGAACAGCAGTAATTCTTCAGAGTCCCTGCTTTCTGATTTTTCTTTTGAAGTCCCTTGTCTCAGATTTTTCTTTTGAAGTCTCTTGTCGCGGATTTTTCTTTTGAAGTCCCTGCTCTAGGGCGTCATTTTTATAACGCGACTTCTTTTAAACAACGTTAACCCTTCACTGCTCCGGGTAGACACAGTTGAAAATGGGTCCTGGTTCAGCAAGAAACTTTTCCTTTTTTTGTATTTTTTTGTACACCTGCGGCTTTTAATTACTCGAGCGCCACCTCAAATGAGGAAATTATAAATAAAGATTGGAGTGAAACAACTTTTATTTATAAGAATCTAAATTAACAGAACAGAACAGAAATAATTATGTACAGGTACAAAACAGACAAAAATACACAAGACAGAAATAAACAGACAGATATAATACCATTAGCCAAACCAACCATAAAGGGTTATACCTACGAGATCAAATTAACGTAGCTGAAACGGTCACGAAGTTTTTCCCGCCTGCCGTCGGTACCCAGTACGGCTTTAGGTGCCCAAACGACACAAACATCCCTTCATACGGCTTCCACGGCAGTAACCCCTCAGAATCTGGAGTACCTGCTAAGTACTCCGCGATCCGTCGGTCTCGAGGACAATTACGGCCGATAACCCTTGATCTTTAACAGATGCTAGTACTCGCTAGCGAAAAAGATTGTTCCAACAGATGCTAGTACTCGCTAGCGAAGGAACGCGGGGTTACTCGGACGAAACTGACCCTCGACGATTACGGTACGGCACAGCGGCAGTCGGACGGCGGCAACAGCGGCAATGGCGGTAACGGCAGCAGCGACAACAGGCGGTAAAACAGACGGCGGCGGAGAACGGACGGCAGCATCTGCAATCAGATTTCCACTCCAGAAGATCAGACAAAGTCGTCACTTTGGAGTGGTGAGTAAGTAGTTGGACTACTGTTGTACTCTTCTGCCTCAGGTCGGATCTTCAGGTAATTAATACCTTACTTGCCCGAACTCTCGGTGTCATATGGTTGAAACGAGCCCCTTTATATTTTGTTTGGTCTAATAATTGACTGGTGGTCGTTACGAAAACGCCGTCACATTTTACCCTTATAAACTAAACATTTAAAACAAAGTCCTTCGCAGATCAAAATTAGGGTGGTAAAAAGTTTTCTTTAAAACTGCTAAAATTTAACACCCACATAATTTTGCATCGCTACAATATTACATTTCAAAATTGGTTTAAAATAGCAAACTTTAAGTTCAATTAATTTTTTGCTTCTCTCTCATTCGCTTTTACCAAACGACGTTATCAATAAGTCTGTAAAATTATTCTAAAACTGTTAAAATATGCATCAAAGATAGAACAAAACATACTTGAACTAGTAGGCAGAGCATTTAAAATAAAATAAAATTTAATTTACTTTTCTCTGTCCACCAAACAGATACAGATAAGCCACTCCCAAAAAAAGTACGCGATATTCGAATAAAATTTTTCTGTTGGTTGAATTTTGAAAATCCGGTTTACAACAATCACACAAGAATTGATATGCGTCAACTTTATTTGACAGAAATTTATGGGTAGTGACTTAGATGCATCTGTTCAGTGGACAGAGTATAATTAAATTAAACATTTAAAATGCTATTGCAATGTTCAATAATTTAAATCATCTATGTTAGACTATTGTCTATATTTAGTCTGGATTT
This sequence comes from Malthinus seriepunctatus, assembly GCA_963924605.1. Classification (NCBI taxonomy): domain Eukaryota; kingdom Metazoa; phylum Arthropoda; class Insecta; order Coleoptera; family Cantharidae; genus Malthinus; species Malthinus seriepunctatus. Next base: position 96,658,586 of record OZ004600.1, read on the forward strand.
GTATTCTCCGAATTCTTAAAAATTTAAAAGTTGTCGACAGACTAGCATTTTACGATTATTAAATTGCTCATATAAATTTTGAAATGAGGCTAGCTATATATCAGTATTAAAGTTTCTCTGAAACAATTTTCAGATCATATATTATGAAACAAGTCTGTTTGCACGTTTGCCAGTGTGCATGCACTGGTTTCATTTATAACTTCAATAAATAGAAAAGTAAAAAACTACACAAAACTACGTTAAGGCGTTTAAGTAACTAAGTATGTAATGCTGTAAACGTAGCATAAATAATAAATACCTAGTATAAATTTACTAATTAATAGTTCAACTTGTTGTTTATAAATTAAAGGCTTAATAAAGTTATTAATTAGCACCTTCAGCATCACACGTACGAGTAGTATAATACAGTGTCTTAGAAAATAATTATGTTAGTTCTTTTGATATAGGTAGTGATTAGGAGATGAAATACAATAATAATAAAAGTTCAACTGCAAGATTCTTGGCTAACATTTCACTAAAAATCACACTTAAATTCGATTTTTTAAAAGTTAAATGAAAAAAAAATTCGCTCTGGAGTAGTGTTCAGGGAAATACATGACATAATCTAAATCCTCCCTAATCCAGAAGATTGACAAAAGTATCTATATTCTGGTTATCTAAAGAGTTTAGTTACTATGGCATGAGCCCTTAAAGTATTTAGAGTTGCTCTTAATTACACCCTGTAAAAATGTTTAAATTCATTTTACTTTCTATCTAATCTATTTAAGTTCAAGTTTAAATATATTCGCTATAGTAGTTACTAAGTTTTAAAGTTATGTAAAGTGTAATTTTGCATAATGTACTTCAAAGTTGGTTCATTATTGAGTCGTATTTGTACTTTATAAATTAACCTACGCTTTATTTACTAGCACTCGGTACGTTCAAACAAAACAAGCCGCAATACAAAATTGATTGCTGGAGTATGACTAATGTCACGGTTTAAATTTTAGGTAAAATTGAGGTCGTTGTGGTTTAATGTTTGTCACTTTTATTAGAGGGTTGTATTTCAAACACCTCTAGTATTACATCAGGTTTAAAAAATAATTTACATAATAAATTAATACCGAAAAGTTGGTTAATATTCTTAACAAGATTTTCAAAATTTCATTAGCTTAAAGGTTTTGAAATCGTTTTAAAATTTGAAATATAATTAATTATAGAACCACTTCGTTTTAACTTACGTTTTAATGCCACAGCGAATGTGATTGACACTTGAATAATGAATCGCGTTCAAATAGAAATCAATTTTATAAACCTTCTTAATCAAGTTTTGAACTTACTAATAGTGTCTGCGATTGAGAAAATTTGTAGAAATTTTTACAAGCAAAGTAAAGAGTGATTAATGGTATTTTACTATTCTGTTACTATACGCCATAGCCAGAGAAACCTAGAGAGAGAGTTGCAGGTACATTCGCTTGATTTAATGAAGATTGCTCGAAGTACTGGAAACGAAAATTGCACTAATCCGACGACTATGATGTTTGAGGGCCGGCAGGGCCTTCCAAATTTTGTAACGGAAAAGCGCTTTTCAAAAGGTTTTCCGGCCGGACATGTTCTTTTTTTGGACTACCTACAATAATTACAATACAATTTTTTTGTTCGTTTCTACTGAAGGCATGCTCACCACCGTACACAAACTTAACACAAAGAAGTTTATAGCTCGACACTATGGTATGGCAAACCCAACTCCTTAAACAGTCCTCTGCAACTGTCTCGAATTAGAGAACGCCTATGTCTGGTGAATTACTCCACAGAAGTTAGCCATAGGTCGCCACTGAATTGAAATTTGCATGGCAAACCGTTAAAGCTGCGTCGCTTGTACTTATCTGCATTATTCTGCACGATGAGTAAAGAACGGATGAAATCCTCTTATTTGGAGCACTTATATGTGGACTTTCCATTTTAAACCGATTAAACCATTTCTCGATGAAAACGCCTAAAAACTTCAACTGGCCACTGACGTTTGGTCTTGTAGAGAAGGCAAGTCTCTGCGTCTTATTACCCACGTTCATTTTCAACTTGTTTGATGTAAACCAGTCTCCAGCAACTTCCACTGTTGTCGAGTATTTTTAGTTTAGTTGTTCGATATCTTTTCATGTGATAAACGTAGTCTCATCTGCAAAAAATCTGACTCACTTGCAGGCACGTTAGAATCCATATCATTAACATAGACCAGAAACATAATGGAGCCAAGAACGTAACCCTGTGGTACCCTAGTTACCCTAGTAGTTAGCCTTTTAATACTTGAACGCTTGTTATCAACGTAGACTGCTTACTTACAATGTCTTAGGTAAGACTCAAACACACTCAGACTTTCACCTCGATTTCCAAAATAGTATATCTTGTGGAGAAAGATAGCAGACTAAACTGTATCGAAAGCCTTTCTGAGGTCGCAACATACAGCCCCAGCAAACGTTCCATCGTCAAAGGCTTCTGCAATCTTTTCCATTACTGTTATTTTGTAGTTTCATAAACCTTCGAGAACATAGGAAGAATGCTAATTGGTCTATAGTCATCCAGATGTTCAGAACTTTTCTTGTGTAGTATTGGAACCACTTTTGGGAGTTAACTCTTAACACTTAACTCCATAATGTTCCATCTTCTAGAACAGATTATCATACTAAACTGTATCGAAAGGCTTGCCGAAGTCGCAACATATGACCTCAGGAAGCATTCCATCGTCTAAGGCTTCTGCAATCTTTTCCATTACTGTTATTAGTGCTGTAGTTGCAGTTTACATCCTCCTGCTTCTTCGCTCAAAAATATTAACGAGTCTGTTTTTTAGGACTGTCTCATAAAACTTCGAAAACACGAGAACAATGTTAATTGGCCTATAGTCATCCAGATGTTCAGAAATTTTCTTTATTGATATTAGAAGCACTTTTTGGAGTTAACTCTTAACACCTAACTCCATAATGTCCATCTTCTGGAGAACGATATTATACTGAACTGTATCGAAAGGCTTGCTGAAGTCGCAACATATGGCCTCAGTAAACATTCCATCATCAAAGGATTCTGCAATCTTTTATATTACTATTATTAGTGCTGGTAGTTCAAGTTTTCCTCTTTCTGTAGGCATGTTATTTATTTGTAAACATGCTTCCACTCTGAAAAAAATTAACGAGTCTGTTTTTTAGGACTTTCTCATAAACCTTAGAGAATACCAGAAGAATGCTAATAGACCTATAGTCATCCAGATGTTCACAAATTTTCATTTTTGGTATTGGAACGACTTTTGGGAGTTAACTCTTAAAACTTATTTCCAAAATGCTCCATCTTCTGGAGAAGAATATCACACTGAACTGTATCGAAAGTCTTACTGAGGTCGTTTCAGACCTTACCAAATATTCCATCGTCAAAGGCTTCTGCAATCTTTTCTATTAGGTACTGTTATTAGTGAAGTAGTTGTAGTTTTACTCCTCCTGTTTGTAGGCATGTTGCTTATTTGTAAACATGCTTCCACTCTAAAAAAAATTAACGAGTTTTTTTTTAGGACTATCTCATAAACCTTAGAGAATACCGGAAGAATGCTAATTGACCTATAGTCATCCAGATGTTCAGAAATTTTATTTTCTGTTATTGGAACCACTTTTGCGATTTGAAGCCTTTTAGGAAACAAACCAGCTGCTATGCGCTTGTTTATCACAAAAGTCAACAGTTTTGCTAGACACGGTACGACTTTTTTAAGAACCAAACTGTTCAGAACATAAATGTCTCTTGAAGTTGACGATTTTAGAAGACCCACTATACTGAGTATTTCAGTTTCAGATGTTTGAATCAGGTACATGGATCCTGAGTTTTGTAATTTTTTTTATCTTAAGATAGTACCTATAAAAATTATTTTTCTTTCCGTCCATACTGTCAACGGTTTTCCTGGCGATTGCTGTGAAATGGTCATTTGAAAGATCTGTATTAGGAGATGATCGAGATGTCTGGGTATATTACTAGTTACGCTTTTTATGATTTCCCAGACAACTTTTGACTTGTTGTAAATGAGTTCTAATTATAACAATAAAGTTCCATGTTATTGCTCTATTAAATATAAACGTGTATTCCTGATTATTCCTTATAATAGCTTTGGAAATGTTTGCTACATAATTACCTTCTTTTAGAAATAAAAAAACATGTTACCATTCTGGCAACCATTTTTATCTTAAATTCCACTTGCTTTCAAATGTAAATCTCTACGTTTACAAAGCTTTGTATTTCACCTATTGCGGAAAGCATCCTGCAATATTTTATAATAATAGTATCAGTAATCTCGTGTGCATCGTACAATGAATAATAACGGAAATTCGTTTGAATAGAATAGATTTATGTCAAAAAAGATAAATAGTTTTTAAAAAAAATGGGCATCAAGTTTAATTACAAAAAGCCACGATTTAATCGTCCTTGAATTGAATAGCTTAAAGCTTAAATAAATGTGGCTACGTGTTAGGTATATTTTTTCATTTTTCTTTAAACGGCTCCAAGTCACGACTTTGAGTTCACTTTAGTAATTAGATAATGAACTTAAACGATAATTTGTCTATTTACTTTAAATATCATGCAAAGGTTTCTCAAAAGCACTAAATTGTATTAAAATGTCAAGACCTTTGATTTTTTTAAGAAATTCAAAAAAGTAAGTAACCTCTAAAAACGATAGTCAATTGGTATAATTAGTGCCAATTAAAGTTCATTGTTGCTTTAAGTTAATTAAAAAATAAGAGCTTTTGCTCTTTTGTATTGTTATTCGTGCTAGATAAGATTTTATTGGTTTTTTGCGAGTTGAAGCAGTTTGCAGCAAAAGTTCACGCCTGGACGCCGCTTTTATCTCATCAAATCTAAAACAGGACAGACCAAAGCTGTGCAACCACCAAGAAAATTAACTGTCTTTCTTTACCAGATTTCCTTTAAGTCAAATATAAAAATTTATTTTTAAAATCTTACTATGCAGAAAAGAAAATGTATAATTGTCCTTTGCGACTAATTTTGATTTTAAAGTTTTGCAACATACATTATGTTTCATTTAAAATTCTAAAAACATCCTTTGAAGTTTACTATTACTATAATTTTCAAACTTTTACACCTCATAATTTTAATTGTTGTATTACATGATAGTTAATTATAATTTTAATTTGTGTATGCAAATAGCCATATTTTTTTACTTTTTTGGAAATTAACAAAGGCGTCGTATGATGTTACCGGATGCATTACATTCACAATTATAAACGTGAATATGAAATTTTCCGGATGCAAATTATTTCAACATAAAGTAAATTTGTGCGGATATAAACTGTGATTCGAGTTTTATAATAAATAACTAATTTAAACTATTGTGATATGGTTAAATACTACACAAAAACAATCTAAATTACACGTTTAATTGATTAAAATGTCACACTTTGTAAAACCCCATCTAGCTAAAATATGTAATGGAAAATCATTTTTTAATTGTTTAAAAACTGCATTTTTTGTGAAAACGTAGTTTAATTGGTTGACCGAAAAGGTAAGTTGGCTATTAGTTTAACAAAATTTATGTTGTGGGCAACTAATTTCAGCGTTAACTAATAGTTAGGATTAAATGCACCGTTTACGAGTATATGGTAGCTTTTACTCGTCAAGTTGCATAAGGATACGGTTACTAATAGTTCGTACTTTGCAATTACCAATGTTTACTTTACAGCATTTCTTTTCCAAATTACAATTTGACTAAAGTTTCTATCAAGTAAATCTATCAAGTTTCTTGTACAAGATTCGGCAAATGTTTGCTAAAGACTCGGTTATAGGCAAATGTTGCACTTAATAAAATGAACGTTTTTCTACAAATTGTATCATCAAATCTCGCTTAATTACATTAAATCTCCCTTTAACGTCGGTCAGTTGCAGATTGTAGAGGTTCGAAGCAGAAATGAAATACACTTTAAAAATAAACAAAATATTTATTAACCTTCCAGTACTAACATGCCATCCTATAACATCCATACTAACGCCGGTCTCACAGACCGCGCTTAGTTTTAATTTTTTTTAACGTATTTTTTACAACTTTTTTATTGCAAATAGAAATTATTTCAAATATTTAGTAATTTTTCTGGATACTTATTATAATTTTAGCAAAAAAAAATTCATTTTAATAACCAAAATTCACTTTTATAAAAATAAACAAAAATAAAAAGATGCATAAATTAAATAAGCGATTTCAAACGAATTAAACAAAATTTTTTAATAACTAGTAATATTATAAACAAACCTAGGAACAACACTTCTAAAAAGGTAAAAATATTTTTTTCATCTTCAACAATAGCTGAAATATTTTGGATAGAACATTTGTCGCATTTTACATGTTAGAACATATAGAGCATATTACCGCATGCACCAAAAAAAGCTACTTATTAATTGAAGTAAATGCAAAAATCTCTTCTGTTTTTTTGTTATCCTATTTCTATTCAAGACAAGTGGAAAAAAATTATTTTTAACTAAAAATTTTTAAAAATTTTGAAAAAATATTAAAAATTTTTAGTTACTGTTTTACTAACGTCGGTCTCTCAGACCGAATTCAATTATTATAATTGAACCATTACAAACTTATGCTTGCAAACTTCAAAAAAATGTGTAAGAGCATTTAGTTTAAAGGTACTGATAACCTCCCAACCCTAGCAGTTCGTATTTCAAAGATATTAATAAAAATAAAACTCGTCGGTCTGTGACACCGAGTGTTAGTACTGAAAGGTTAAATAAAATAATTATACGAATGCCAAATATTATAAACATTTCTTGTGGTATGACTCTGCCACTTGTGTTCCCTCTAGACCTCGAAACCGCTCTCCGAAGAAAGAGTCAACTGAATTCTGGAGAACTTAAAGCAGACCTCAATTACCTCTCTACGAAGAAAGAGACCACTTAGTCCTGGAGGATCAATGGTGTCTACCCACAAACCGCGAGACCTCTCTCCAAAGAAAGAGATCACTGCGTCCTGGAGTATGAGGAAGGGTCACGTAGACAACACGTTCTTCTTACAGATCCAGTAGGAAGATTGAAAGCGTTTTAGGCAATCAAGCGGAGCTCACAGGCTTGCTGAAGACAACAGGATTATAAAGGAATAATAAATTAATGAATTTAATTCATTCTCATAACTCAGGCAAAATGAAAAAGAAGAAAAAGGCACTTCAAAGGTGAAATGAGAAGTTCCTTATCAAAATAGAGTAGGGGCTTATATGAAAGATTAGACGACCAACTCGGATCCACTCGATAACCAATAAAAACGAAGCAACTTTGCATTAATACTAAAGAGGAAGTATCGAATAATATACATTATTATTTTTAATGGAATGGAACGCAAATGGTCTAGTGCAGCATCGCCATGAACTAGAAATATTTTTAGAAGAACACAAAATAGACGTTTGTTTAATTTCCGAAACCCATTTCACCAACCAATCATACTTTAAAATGAAAGGGTACAAAACGTACCATACAATTCATCCAGACAATACAGCTCGTGGAGGATCAGCGGAGCTTATTAAAGAAAATATCAAACATCATGAAGAAACATCTCACAGTACACATAAAATACAAGCTACGGTTGTTAATCTACAAACACCTCGCCGAGAAATAAAGATAGGAGCAATCTATTGCCCACCTAGACACAAAATAAGCAGTTCCGAATATAAAATGTTTTTTAAAGAAATTGGTACAAACTTCATCATAGGTGGAGATTTTAACGCCAAGCACACCTTCTGGGGCTCCAGATTAATAAGTCCGAAAGGAAAAGAACTCTACAGAGCAGCACAAGAATATAACTGCGAATTTCAATCAACCGGAAGACCCACATACTGGCCAAGCGATTGTAATAAAATCGCTGATTTAATAGACTTTTTTATACTAAAAGGAATCGCAGCTAATTATACTGATATCGAAGATAGTGACGATTTATCCTCCGACCATACACCAATCATATTAACAATTAGCGAAAACATAATTAAAAAATTCAACTCACCGTTTTTAACTAACAAACAAACTAACTGGGAAGGCTTCAAATATGAGCTAGACGAAAGAATCCAACTATCAGTACCTCTTAAAACCGAAGAACAACTTGATGCTGAAGCAGAAAAAATTGTAAATATTATTTAACTAGCTGCATGGAACAACACACCTGTAAAAACAAGATCTGCACATGTCATTAATACGCCTATTCATATTCGAGAAAAAGTGAAAGATAAACGAAAAGCACGACGTAAATGGAAAATGACACGTTCTCCTGAGGATAAGAAAATATTAAATAGAATTAACCAACAGCTGAAGAGACTTATACAAGAAAACAAAAATGAAACTTTTGATAACTTCCTTAAAGGACTAACTGACGACAAAGACACTGACTACTCGCTATGGAAGGCTGCAAAATTCCTGAAAAGACCTACAGTCCACTCGTCTCCTATAAAAAATGAGAATGGAACTTGGGCAAGAAGCAATAAACAAAAAGCCGATCTATTTGCCGAACATCTTGAAAATACGTTCAAACCATTTGAAAGACAAACAGCAGATGAAAATGTGGATCCGATATTAAACGAAGACAAAACGTTGATAAAACCTGTAACGCCAAGGGAAGTTTATAATGTCATATCAAGAGAAGTTAACGCGAAAAAAGCTCCAGGCTATGATCTAATAACGGGAAAGGTCTTAAAAGAATTAACTAAGAAAGCCATCGTTAAACTGACACATTTGTTCAATGCGGCTATACGTTTAAATTATGTGCCTCTACAGTGGAAGGTGGCTGAAGTCTTAATGCTGTTAAAACCCGGAAAACCACCTAATTTAAAAACTTCCTACCGCCCGATCTCCCTCCTGCCGATCATCTCAAAAATATTTGAAAAACTAATACTCAAAAGACTTAAAACAATTATACGTGAAAGACAGCTGATTCCAACGCATCAATTTAGTTTTCGTGATAGGCACTCTACCATCGATCAAGTTCATCGAATAACGTGCGTAATAGAAGAAACACTGGAGGAACAAAAAGTTTGTGCAACAATATTTTTGGATGTTTCACAGGCTTTCGACAAAGTTTGGCACAAAGGCCTAATTTTTAAACTTAACCAACTGCTACCTGAAAGCTACTGCAAACTACTAAATTCGTACATAAAAGATAGGCACTTCAGAATAAAATACGAAGACGAGTATTCTGAAATGTGCAAGATAAATGCAGGCGTGCCACAAGGCAGCGTTCTGGGACCGACACTCTATCTGTTATACACCTGTGACATCCCCCGATTAGATGTTGATGATGGCGTCAAAATAGCAACGTTTGCCGACGACACGGCAGTGATGGCTATAGGAAGAACCGTAATAGAGGCAACAAAGAAACTCCAAAAAGCAACAGATAAGATTAATAACTGGACGAAGAAATGGCGAATCAAACTGAACGAGGCAAAATCAACTCACGTGAATTTTACAAACAAACAAATACAATACGTACCGGTCACTCTCAACCAAGCGATAGTTCCTTACAGCAATAACGCCAAGTATCTAGGCATGACTTTAGATACAAAACTAAAATGGAAAGAACATGTAAAAAAAAAGAAGGAAGAACTCAACATCAGATTCAACAAAATGATGTGGCTCTTAGGAAAGCACTCAAAACTTTCCCTACATAACTAACTAGTGTTATATAAACAAGTGCTGAAACCTATTTGGACTTACGGGTGCCAACTTTGGGGTTGCGCCACGAAAAAAAACATTAAAATAATACAAACATTTCAAAATAAAGTGTTGCGTGCGATAGTGAATGCCCCGTGGTACGTTCGAAACAATGACATTCACCGTGATCTAAAAATTGAACTAGTGAGTAGTGAGATTAAAAAGTTTGCGGGTAAACATGAACAGAGACTGCACAAGTTCACAATCATGAAAACATCGAGGTGGTGCAACTACTTGATAATAACCATTTAATCCGCAGGCTAAAAAGAACAAAACCGTTCGAACTAGTGTAAATTAAGTAAAAGTGCAAAATAGAAAAATGTATTTATATTATTTTTTGTGGTTACTGTCAATGGGCATGTAGACCTATACTGTGTTCTTAATTATTATTATTATGTTAAAACAAAATTGCTTGTTAACCATATTGATTAGTTGCAATAAATTAATAAAAAAAAAAAAAAAAAAAAAAATTAATTTTTAAAACTAAATTAATAACTTTTTAATTAAAGGACCGAGCAATGATAAAATTTGAACGATGTTCAAGATGTTCAAAACGATGAAAAGCACAAAAATAACTAGCTCGACTGTATACAATTTCTAATTTTAAAATATAATTTCAAATTTAAATTAATTAATAAAAATTATTTAAGGAAGGAGTGGAAATTACTCAGGTGTGCTTATTAATTAAGGAGGTAAAAAGAAAAAAAACTAATTAAATCATATCACTAATTTATTATAACCTTACATTACATTAGATTATACTTTCACAATCCTCTATAATTAAAAACTATCCTATAAAGAAATACTGAAGTGATAAGGGTGAACTTATTATTATTAATATAGGGTTAAAAGTTACTTAAGGGTTAAACTAAAAATTAAACGGAAGCTCTAAAGCCTGCACCATACACACAGAGGTTTGCCTTAAACCGGAGCATCTGGACGTCGTTCAGGCGGCCTGCACGGGCTAGACTGGAAGGTAAACCTGTGTGATGAGTGTGTGTGGCGCGGTCTATACGTTTGGCAAGTTACAAGGAAATTAACTGTTATCGGTGATAACGCTGATAATAAACGAGATAAAATTAAAATAGGTAATTGTGATCCAATCTTGACGAAATTCGTCTCAAATGGAAGTGCTTGAAGAGCTGAACAAGAAATTATAAAATTTATCTCCATTTTGAACTCAGAGGTGTCGCTAGCAAAAAGGATTTAAAAACATGAGAGCTGGTTTAAACAATACAAAATTTCTAAGATACTGTAATACTGTATCAGTCTGGTATCCGGATAAAATTCTGCATTGTTAAAAGCTTTCTACCCTGCCTATTTTCTGTATTTGATGAATGATGATAAAACTCTTATGGATGTGAGGTGTCACATCCAATCGAAAAGCGCCAATGTGATTGGTGCTTTTTAAATTGCACACTGTAGTTGATTGAGGTAATTTTCAATATTGTATGAAATGTAAAGTATGCCTGCAAGAAGAAAAGGTAGTAGAAATTTATTCTTGATGTTAGAGCCAACATTTTTAAAGTCTCTGTATTTTCAGCTATTTTGTAAATAAAAACTTCAATATCTATTTAGAAAAATATTCTACCTAATGGATTTTACACTATTATTCGATAGTAAACAGTCTGTAAAACAACAAAACCTATAAGCATTTATTGAATTCCCTTGTAGGATTTTGCTAACAGTAAACAGTTAGAGCTTCGATGTTATTATGTTATAACAATTCCGAGAGATTTTTGTTTCAATGTCTATGTCAATTACTTTTTAGTATGTATTATTCCTGTTGAACTCTATACTATCTAACATTAATTTACAATTTTTGCAATTTGCATCATATGTGAACAAAACAATTTGCCCAAAAACAAACGATTTTAAAACTCTGCAATACTTGGCTTAAAGGCAATAAAAATTTTATTAGCAATTATCTACACTAATTGTTCAATTTGTATTGTTACCAAACATCCAACAAAATACCTACCATTTAGAATAAAATAAATCAGGAAAGGACAAACAGAATTAATTGATTAAATTGATTGTGTTTGTATTTCTATTTAGCATTATACAACTTTCGTATAACGTCGTCGTTGTAAAACGTACCTATCGGTAGCTTTTAAATTTTATTACATTTTATTCTTATTTATTTAATTTCTATTTCCTATCTTAAACAAAAATAATTGATTCTTTATAAAATCGTTTCCTCTAAATGTAATAATGACATAAAGCCATTAAAAAACATTTTAACATTGCCATTAAATAAGCTTTAATGTGGATTAACATCCCTTAATAAAACGCCCACCCTAAAGAGACCAAAGAGGAGACAATGGCCGTAATTTTAATGGGTCGTCTGATTAAATAACAATTAAAATTATATAACAGCTGACAAAATATTAAAAAGAAATCCGTGTCATTTGTTTTAGATGGATGACTATGATCAAAATAGATTTTATAAGTTTTACACGACTAGCATCATAATGTTGTAACGAGTTGCTAATTTCATTTTCATTCTTATAACAAAAACGTTGTTGTTAACAAGTTGTTACCCGACTTTTATTTCATTTTACGCTTGTAATATCAAAACAGATTGAAGTACAATACTACGTGATGGTTTTATATTGGTTTACATGGTTTACATTATTTCAAGAGAGATACTTACACAAATAAATTCTATAAAAAGGCTTTAACGTTAGCAGAGTAAAACGTTATTTATTAAAAAATGAGCGTTTTACTAGGCGAAGAACTATCATCAGTAGACTAAATTCAAGTAATGACTATAATTAACCTCAAGTCCAGTCAAAAAATACCCTCTAACTTCAAAAATACCACGAAATTTAAACTAACCTTTTCACTACAAATAAAACTGCCAGTAAACAACCTGAAGTTCACAAAATCTTATAGGTTGGAAAAGCTAGCATTGTGATAGAGGTCAAAAGAGGCACAATTAAAAAGTAATTATCATATAGGATGGTTTAAAAAGCCTTGCCAATGCAAACAACAGTTTCCATCTTCAGATGGTTCATCTTGTATATTTGAAAATCTCTTTCAGATCAAACTTCATTTTAGCTCTGGTAAAACGTTAGAACGTGCTCTTCTAGACATATAAAGCTAAATTTAACCATCAGATACAATATCTTGCACTTTGATTGAATGATTTTAACTTTACAAACAGCGTTCAATCACATCTAGAAGTTTCAAAAGCTCACATTAAATAATTATGGTATTGGAGCTCTTTACATGTTAAAAATTTACAGAAAAGTGGCAGCTAGTCACTGTAACAAGGTTCATTCAATTACTTGTTTTTTTAACGATTTTTTTATTGAAAATTGATTTTTCTGAACACTATTAAATAAACCATCACAATATAAAATGGGTTTAGTTTTGATATTTGTCTTTTTATGTAATTTTTTAACTATTAAAAGTTACAAAACGCCATAATATTCGACTCTGTATTATTTGATCAATAAAACCACTTATAAACGTTAATAAATATTTAATAACTTGAAATTGTATGTTTAGTTGATTGTCTGCAAAATTTCTAACATTTATAATACATATACGAATAATCACGGCTTATTATAACAGAATCATCAATCATTTGAATATATCGAACCGCAGCAGGATAATGCATATATGTCGACAGATTCAATTGGTAGGTAATATGAGTAAATTATTGACTTCAGTATGTACTGTATTCAGTATTCATTACTACGATTAGGTCTAGCGTAATATCATATTTATTTATATAAAATTACATAATTTAGAATTAAAGCCCGTGAATGGGAGTTACTGGATAAATAGTCTAATGAGTAAGGCAAAACGCGCCATTAGAAGTACTTCATTACTATTATTTTATTACCGATTGTTATTTATTTTACACAAACTATATTTTTTTCCTAATTGTGTTACTTATTTCTTCTACAATTTTAATTGTAGTTGCCTTGAAAGAAAAACTTTTTTTATGTTATGAGCATGAGCACTCTTTTCTATAAGAGCCACTAGACGAAAGCCAGAGCCGGCAGGCCGGCCTACAACCGGAAGTAAATAAAGAAAATAATAAAGAACTTAGCCTAACCGTCGCTAATGGTCGGCACGGCCTACCTAGAGCGAAAAGTAATAAACGAAAAGCTAACTAACCTAACCGTTGGTAACGGCTGAGACCAGGGCTGGCAAGGCCATCGGTCTAGAACCGGAAGTAAATAAAGAATCTCAGCTAAGCGTCGGTAATGAATAACGCCAGCGCCGGCAGGGCCGGCCTTGGTCCGGAAGTAAATAAAGAAAAGTTTAAGAGGCTAACCTAATCGTTAGTAATGGCTGAGCGTCAGTAAAGCTAAGCTAAGCGTCAGTAATAGTTAACTCTAGCAAGATTAAAATAGAAAAAATATTAAGAAGCTGAATTAACCGTCGGTAATGGCTAAAGTCAGCGCCGACAGGGCCGGCGGGGCCGGCCTAGAGCCAAGAGTAATAAAAGAAAAGTTTGAGAAGCTAACCTAACAGTTGGTAATGGCTGACACTAGAGCCGGCAAGGCCGCCGGTCTAGGACCGGAAGTAAATAAAGAACCTAAGCTAAGCGTCAGTAATGGTTTACTCCGGAGGCGGTAAGACCGGCCTAAAGCCAGAAGTAAATAGACAAAATATTAAGAAGATAAATTAACCGTCGGTAATGGCTAACGCCAGCGCAGGCAAAGCTCGCCTAGGGCCGGAAATAAATTAAAAAAGTTTAAGAAGCCAACTTAACCGTTGGTAATGGCTGAGAGCAGAGGCGGCTTCAGGTCTAGGGTCGAAAGTAAATTAAGAACCTTTGCTAAGCGTCAGTAATGGTTAACTTGGGAGCCGGCAAGACCGGCCTAAGGCCAGATGTAAATAGAAAAAATATGACGCCAGCCCCGGCAGGGTCGGCCTAGAACCGGAAGTAAAGAAAGAATCTAACCTAACTGTCGTCAGTAATTAATTGTTAACTCCGGAGCCGGCAAGGCCGTTCTAAGGCTGGGAATAAACAAAGAACCTAACCTAACCTACACTCGAATTTTTAAAAGACTACCGACACGTGACTTTTAAAATATTGAATAAATAATTAACTTAATTATAAATTTTCTAAATAAATATTTAATAATAATTAGCAATAAATGTATTAACTAAATTAACTAATTAAACTCACGAAATAAGTCGTTTTCATGTTTATTTATACATATAAAGGTGGTCACGTGTCGGTAGTCTTTAAAAAATTTGACTATACATTATAACACGATTGCAAAAAGGATGGTAAAAGCGTTTAAATACCGCCAAAAAAAGTAGAAACGTTAGAATGATATCAGAAGTAGGAAATTATAAAAAAAATAAAATAACAAAATTCGAAATTTCTGAAAAAATCTACATGGCTACCACTGGCTACCACCAAAGCACCTTTTTAAAATTTTTGTCTGTTGACTTTGGCCTTCAATTGGATTTTAAATGCCAATTTAACTGACTTCTTCCTTAGTAATTAAACTCAGTAAGAGGGCAAACTTAAAGGTAAAATAAAGTTAATAATTTTATTATTTTTTATACTGATGTTTTACTGCTCTTATTTCTTCAAAATACTAAAAAATATTTGTTATTCAGCAACTTTATTATTTAAATTATTTCAGGACACCGAATACAAGGAAATAGGTCGTGCAGATATGCTATGAGAGCTACATGGTATATTCAAAATGTGAAAAATGTAATTTCAAATAAAAGAAAACTGAAACGTACTTTGCACCTGATAATGCAATTACAGTATTACAGATTGCAATTTTAATAAAAGTGCAAAAAAGAAATAAAATTCGCAGCTAATTGAAAAATTCGAATTTATCGTTACCAATTAATCAGTTTTGAATATCACAATACAATGCTATAATATTTTATAACTTTTAGATACAAATGTGCGAAACGTGTATATAATGTAATTTTGGAAATAAAATTTAATGTTGAATATAAATCAATTGTTTTAGTGTTATTTAATTTGACTATATTAAACATTATCAAAATTAATAATAAATTATTTGATTATAAGATGAATTTTAAGTGTGCAAATTAAATTTTTTTTTTAAAAAGAAAAAAATCCAAGGAGGATAATTTTAAATAGTCGTAGAAAGTAAAAACAAATCTGAAGACCAAAGATCCGCTTTAGGAACACAATTGTCTGGAAAGAATATTAAAGTAAATATAAAGTTGGTTAAGGAAGCCACAACCTCCGAAGTTGCAACTGCTTGATATATTTCCTTTTCCCTTTTCTACTTTCTTCTAATTGCTTTCTCTAGATGAATACTAATGCACCGTAATTGTTACTTTACCTCTTTGGATGACGTGTATATTACTTATTACAGTATAAAAAAGGTCACCGCATACGCTACGTAGAGTAAAAGTTTAAATTATCATGCACGCACCGCACATCTCCTTTTTGAGAATGCTAATAATACAATTTGAGACTTCCATCATTATGCTTTTATATGAGTTTTGTTTTGAAAATATACGCTTTTAAATTTATATATTTTTTAAACAAATTTAAATCAACAAAAACTTTCCTATTTTTTGACAATTCTTTCTTTCTTTCATCTCTATCCTTGACGTGCTTTATCCAACGTAAAATAACGCTGTAACTTTTTTTTAAATCCGTTTGTTTGGATTTCAAATGAAAATAAAAAAGATGATAAAATGTCTACCTTTTTAAATTTTTATAGAAATTTCATGAGAAATAATTTTGATAAAGGTAAGAAAATCATTTGATTTGGACTTATTTTATTAATGGAAGTCACACAATTAAAAAACCGAAAAAAGGTATGAAAAAGATCAATTAACATGATTTAAAAATATAAAAATAATGAGATAGGAGACTAGTTAATAAAAGATGAAGAGTTTGGATAGGGAGAAAGTTAGAAAAAACACTTGTAGATTAGAGAGTAAGAAATGGCCATATTCTTTCAGTATAAATCATTATTTTGATTTTATATATTCTTCATAACATTATTTTTTACAAAATTTTATTATTTTTTATAAAAAGAGCTCACACAAAATTAATTCGATTTCAAATTGCTCTGATTTGGCTTAGTATACAATAAAGTGTTTAAGCTTTTCACGCAAGAATGATTCTATTAAGACAAAGAAGCGTGATGTATATTTTGATTACTTCCTCGAAAATTTCAAAAAAGTAATTTTATTTCCTTCGCTAAATTAGTATGCATGGAAAAGCATTTAACATCCTGTATGCAATTGAAACTCTTTTTAAACCTTTATTCAACAAAGAGTTCCTCTTTAACTGCTTCCTCTATGGTCTATGGAATGTTTAATTTATAACTTTTGTTAAAGCAAAAACTTGAAAGAGACATACACGTTAACAGTTTATCAGCCAATCACTCCAACAGTGTTTCAAAAATAACGGAATTAGAAAATTTATTTTGTTAAATCTCTAAAACTCCTCTAAAAAATAAGTTTGTTGGATCTAAAAAGTTTCTTTTAAATAATAAATAAATTTAAAAAAGTGACTGATTCTAGTTTATAGAAAAAAATGATATGGTACCCATTTCAGAAAAATCTGAATCCGAAAGAAAATTATTAAGAAAAAATTCAAAGTGTATTTAGGGTCCTACTACCGCTGATAAGAAATGGCAAGTTTTGGAAGAGTGTACATACAGGTTGTATTAGATGAAGACTCAAAAGAGAATAATTTTAATTTTCTTAATCTCCTAAGCGTGCCCCAAAAAATTAAATTGGTATTTTTGAAAAACTCAAAATGATTGTTAAAGTTCAATTTTAAAACCCCATCATTTTTGAAAATAAATTTTATATTTTGGAGGAGTGTGGCTAATACAAGTTGTACCTACTTATCACTTATCATATTATTAACAGGACAAAAAAAAATTTTTTAATTTATCTAATGTTTTAATTGCAAATTACTAATTAAATTCATATTTATGAAAATTTTTATGGATTTTCAAAGTGTTATAATTTATAACAACCGTAAAAGAAAATTCTGGAAGATCTCTTCTTTCTCAACTCTTAACTTATCATGAACATAAAGAATAATAATTTTACTTTTCCTAATAATGTTCTAATTGACCCACAATTAGAATTGAGTCACCCAGACTTAAAAATGAAATTCATAATTTTGAAAATTTTAAATGATTTTCAAAGTGCAATAATTTATTACCACCCTACAACAATTTGTAAATTATAGAGGATTGTGCTTACAAGTTCAACTAAAGAAAAATTTAAAGAAAAATAATTTTTAATTTCCTAATACTGTCTTAATTGTGGGCGACTCAAAAATAAAATTTATATTTTTCAAAATTTCAAATGACTTTCAAAGTGTACTACTAATTTATTACGACTGCCGAGAAAATTGGTAAATTCTAGAGGAGTGTGATTACAAGTTCAACTTATCATGAATCTAAAGAAAAATCATTGTAATTTTCCTAATGTCTTAATTGTGGGCCACTCTAAATTCAAATCCATATTTGTGAAAATTCAAATGATTTTCAAGCTGAGAAAAATTGTAAATTTTAGAAGAGTGTGCCTGCAAGTCCTACTAATCAGAAATCCAAAGACAATAATAATTTCAATTTTCTTAAAACGGGAGAGGTGGCGCGGAGTTTTGTTTCAGAAAAGGTGGCGCAGGGTAAATTTGACCCACAGCACTAAAGCTACGTTTTGTACAAAATGTATTTGTTACATTTTTTTCTTTGTTTATTTTTAATTACTGTATTTTAAATTGATTTTGCTCTTGAAAATAATTATTTATTGCTGAACACTTTAAAATAAAAATTAATTTATAAAGTTTTTTAGTCTAATTTTGTGGAATTTTAAATAAATAAAGATGGAAAATATAAATAATTAAATCCAAATGTCATTATGAGACATAAAACAGCAAAATAAAATTCATGTTTTAGGAGAAAGGTTGCGCATGGGTAAAGTTGACCCACGTACGACAACTCTTTGCACTAAATTGTTTATTGTAACAAACACGAACTCCAAATTGAATGCTCAATGCGAAATAATTGTAAAACAATGTTCTATCTCCAGCTACTGAAGAGCTAGAGTATCTACGATAATTATTTTCAGAGATATTAGTCTTAAAGTAAGAGTGTGGGTCAGATTGATCCCGGCATCACCTCTCCCGGGTTAATAATGTCTTAATATGGGAAATTGTGTGCGACTCAAAAATTAAATTCATATTTTTGAAAATTCAAAATGGTTTTCAAAGTGTAGTAATTTTTTACAATCCTACAACTTCTGAAACAAATGTAAATTCTGAAGGAGTGTGCTTACAAGTTATCATGAATCTAAGGAATAATAATTTTATTTTTCCTAATAATGTCTTAATTATGGACTACTCAAAAATTAAATTCATATTTTTGTAAATTTTAAATGATTCTCAAAGCGATATAATTTATTACAACCCTACAACTGCGGAGTAAAATTATATATTCTGTAGTAGTGCCTACAAGTTCTACTTGAATCTAAAGAAAAATAATTTTTATTTAACTGCTCAACTTACTGCTGAGAAAACTTTAAATTGTGGAGGTGTGTTTCTAAAGTTCTCTTAATCAAGTCCTGTAAGCCAAATTCTTTGAACTCTACCAATCCCTAAAGGACTTATGCATAATATGTACATTGTGCCTGTTTCCAACACAAAAAAAATTATTTCCAAAGAAGCTGAAATTTAAAATTTTATTTGTATTCTTTTTTCGAAGACCCATAGACGAGGGGATATTTTTATTTTCGCGGAATGGGGTAGAAAGAAACGTAAATATTTTTTTTTTTATAATTTTATTGTACAATACAATCTTCTCGAATATGAATGCATTTATTACTTCTGTGAATTAATTTTTGTAAACCTTCAAAAAAATTATTTTATTTTTGCTAGTAAAATGCTGGTAAAATGCGATTCATCGATGTCGAAATGCCTTCTATGAAGTTTTTATTTCAAATTTCGAAATGGGTAATAATAATTTAGTGCCAAATCTGTACTTTAGAGTGGATGAACAATTTCTTCAAAACTGCATGACGTCACGGCACTTATCGCAATTGTTTACCTTGTGAACGGGTGCATTGTTTTTCAGTAACCTTTAAATTTGGCCAATTTTCCTCCCCTTTTTGATTTAATTTTTTCTATTAATCGATGTAAACTATCAGCGTAGTATGCGCCTGTTATGGTGGTATCTTTATTTTTGCAATCAATTAAAAGAATTCCCTCAGAGTCCCAAAAGATTGTTGTCATCACTTTTCCAGTAGAAGACGAAACTTTCTTCAAATTCAATTTTTTTGTATGATGGACCACCCTTAAAATGTCATTCTATAGACCCCTGCTTCGATTAAAATCATAAAAGTGAACCCAAGATTCATCTCCTGTGACTATTTGGTTGATAATAGGTCGAATTAAAAAAAAATTCGACAAAATTCAAAAATCCAAAATTCAAAATTATCATTTTGTTGATTGCGACTAAACTACTTGATATGATTGCATACAATTTTTAGTGTATGCTTGTAAATAAAAAAGGGCATTAATTACAAAAAAAAACTAAGCAGTTAAGAAATCGCCTCCCTGATTTTGTGAACATGATTAAAAACCACCCGGTCTTATGATGTCCTGTAGCCTAAACACTAATCAATAGAGAGCGGATTCTAGGGCAATTGCCTTTTCGGTATTAATGTAGATAAATAAAATTAAACAATAGATAAGTTTCGCAACTCGCAAAAAAATTAATCATTTGACGTGCCTTTGTTGTTGCCTAAAATGCCTAAAATTGAGAAATTTCGAAATAAGCGCCTAAAACTCAAATATAGTTGCCTAAAAAGTAAATAAATCTGGCCTTAAATAAACTGGTTGTTTTGAGGAATTTTAAATCTATCTGCTTAAAATTATTTTTAAATTATTATTAAAAAATTTACTAAATTAATTCTTTATATTCGCATAGTGCCGCCGTCCCACTGCATCCGGTGATAGCAAGTTTGTTAGAGGGTAGTAAATCATAGATTTGCGTTAATTTTTAATGCAGTGACCGTTATTTTAAAATAATACATTTTAAAATGTTTTACTTTAGTGTAGTTTTGTTCTTTGCAACAAGTTGTATCAAATTATAGTAGTGTGTTCATCTGTTCATCAACATCGGCGAAATGCCAAAACAAAAATCTTCAACAAAATTAAAAATCAAACAGTGGCTATCGCTGTTAACCAAGGAAAAAGAAAATTTTGAACTACATAATTTAGACGAAGTATTTTGCAAAGCATGTGTTAAAGTGGTAAGGCTGTAGCAATTTTAAAAATTGTTTCGATTTCTTCAGAATAGTAGTTTGTTTTATTAGGAGTAAAAGTGTCACTTTTTTTTAAAAAAGTACTTATACTCCGTATGAAACATTAAATTTTTTCTTCAAAAGTAAAACTTATAAAAACCAAAAATAAAGATTTTTGAAAAAGTGCAATCTCTTGTTAATTTGTTTCACCAATAGGTGAAGGTGAATCCTATTTTGCTTAAAAATCGCATTATATACGAGATGTTGCAGTTTAGTCAACGATATTCAATTTTGGACCTCTTTACCTGTATAAAATAAACTTGTTAATTTGTTATTTCGTGTGCAAAATTGTAAAATCTTAAATTTTGTTTGAAACCTTTCTTTTTTACATATTCGTATGTAATAAACTTGTAATAAATTTGTTATTGCATTTGTAAAATTATAAGTTTTGCTTAAAACGTTTTTTTACGTACTCTTATACAGTGAGATTTATTTAAGATTGGCCATAGGATTTTACATGTTAATTTGTAAATTCCTTGGGATATTTTATTCTATACAGAATATTTAAACTATTTGTGCCATACAGTTGCAGAATGATACAATTGAAACAATTCCAATTTATTTTCCTGCAAGTAACCAAATAGCTGCAAAAAGACAATTTTTGAACTCCTTTAGCTTGTATTTTTGGTTACTTTTTAATTTGTAGAAGGCTGAAATTTTAATTGACGTTTAACAGATGTAAACTACAAACGTCAAGTGAAATTTTAGCCTTCTACAAATTAAAAACTAACCAAAAAAACATGTTAACGAAGTTCGAAAATTATTCTCTTGCAGCTATTTGGTTACTTGCAGGAGGATAAATTGGAATTGATTTTATACTTCATATCATCTTGCAACTGTATAGCACAAGTTCCTTAAATATTCCGCTTAGAATAAAATATCCCAAGGCATTTAAAAATTAACACGTAAAATCCTATGGCCAGTCTTAAATAAATCTCACTGTATAATAAAAGCTTGTTAAAATGTTAAATTTCTTTTAAAACGTTTCTTTTAGAAAAAAAATTATTAAAAACGTAACTGCCTATTTTGAAAAGGTTGATGCCTATTTTGAAAAGGTTAATGCCTAATTCGAGTTTTTTGTGGCTTATTTATGAGGATTTTTTTTCAATTTTTAAGAGCCTAAAATCCGCTCTCTACGTAATCAACATTAATAAAACATTTCTGTAAAACAACTACTGGTTCTGATCATGGAGTAACCAGAGCCATTCGTTATAAATTCATCCTTTGATTAGTACAGGCTTGACTGAGAATGATTACGCAAGTAGTATCGACTGTTATCGTGTATAGTGCTGAACTTTTATAAACGATAGGGCAATGGCGACTAGGGCTGGGAAATATATCGATATATCAATATTTTTATCGATATATCGATATATTGATATATCGAAATATCGATATATCGATATTTTTTTAAAAACATATCGACTAGTCGATATATCGATAAAAATATCGATATATCGATATTTTTCCCAGCCCTAGTCGTCATTGCCCTATCGTTTATAAAAGTTCAGCACTATACATACGTTGCTTGAAGCATTCAGATCAATCAAAAATTAGGACCTTATTTTTTATGGTGCTCCTTTAAAGAAATTATATAATACGAACGGGTCTAAGCTTATTTCCTACCTAATCAGAAATCTGCACAAGTGACACTTTTTATCCTATAAGCCTGGTAAGCCTATAATTCCCATAATGTAAAAATGAGGAATAAGAATTCAAAATTTGGTAAGCATTGGAACACATCGTACCTCTACCTATACTAGATATTATTTTTAAGAAATATAACTTTGGCAAATATTTTCTAAAAGTTTAGTTATTTGACGTAAATGAACTTGAAATTTTAATTCTATGTAGGCATTATATGATTTTACACAATAGTTTTAGTTGAAATATGAAAGTAGCTTTTAGTGTATCGTTCATCAATCATCTAAGAGAGTGTTACACTTCCAGAAACAAGCTTATTTCAGTCATCATTAATTAATCCTTCAATTACTTGTCAACTTGAGAAATATCTTTCATGAAAGCGCAGTATCGAAAAACGCCTTATCGTAGAGCAGATGGATTACCGTTTTTTATGAGCTCTTTATGTTACACGACCAATCAGTCATGAAGACGAACAGATCGTGTTCAACCCTAATATTGCGAAAGGAAACGTGCTTAAGTATTAGTGTTTTTATCACCTAATTGCTTTTTAACGATGCAAAAAGCTTTTAATGTTAAAAGCTATTATATTTTAAAAATTCCAAAGAATACGTAGGTATTTAAAGGTAACCGCACGTATCTCTTTGATATTTCGAATTATATTTTTAACCATTTTAACTTGATAAGACCTATTCCTTTTTCTAATCCTTTAGATCTGGCAGTAAAGGAAATAAGAGGGCGTAAATGACACATAAATCAATTTATATTTCTAACACATTTATAAAGATATATATTATCTAAGTTTAATGAAACTTTACTGCTAAGGCTTATAAATTGATATTCTTCTTCTCATAGAAATGATACAAATAACGTTAAATTTACCAAGCGTTAACTTTAATAGTTGTCTTAAACTTTTAATTGTTACTACGGATAATTTTAAGGACATTATCATATCCTCTTACTTTATGTTATAAAGTCACATAACAATTTTCGATATAAGAGCTTTAATGTGCAAAGCATGATGTAAAATAGGAGAGGTGACTCGACGAGATAATGTCCGTAAGCGGCACGAAGTGGTTGCGGTTCGTCCACGAATAATAACTGCGAAGTCGATAGTGAGATAGACTAAGCTACCCGCGTTGCTTGGTGTATTAGCATTGAATCTTATGGAGATCAAGCGTTTTAAGTTTTATAATAAGTGATTTACCTTTTATTGATTATTAATTTTGGATAATGGCTAGTAAATGTTTTGCCCCTGGGTGTACTAGTGGTTACGCGAGTAACAAAAATAAAGTAAGTTTATTTATTTTAAATAAAAACAATTTACAAGCTTGAAGCGCGGTCATTCCTCTCACTTAGCTCTATGCATCTACGTGAGACGCACTAGTGTACCCGATAGTGCCGCGCACTCGCACTGATGAGATATCAGGGTAAATTTGTTAACCATATTATAGCGACGACTTGTTGCCCACACCCTACACCGTGGTGCAAAGTAAAGTTTTTAATTTAAAAAAATGTAGCTCATTGTAAATTTGAGCATGTCAGCTTGTATCTACTTTTTATTCCTTACTCTAGCAATTTATGTAATTTTGTTTATTCAATTAAAATAAAATTACTAACAAAGGTATAGTTTTGTATGTTTGCAAGTTGGGAAACATGCAAGGAAGCGTTGATTACATTGGTGCTTGCATAATATAATGTGGTTGCAAGATTGGTAACTTTGTTATTTGAGAAACTAGAGGAAATCTTTTTCAGTTGCTTATGCTGTTTTAACCGTTCGGGAGTCATCTAAAAAAACTGAAAAATCCAGTATTTAATTATTATAAATTTTACTACAGGTGCAAATTATTGTTGTTAACTTTAATATTTTCGATAGACCCATTAATAATAAATTGGTATAAAGTAACCACACATCAAACGCTAATAGCCCACTAATAAAATTATACACTTAACTGATACGTTGCTTTAAACGTGCCTCGTTTCCAAACTCCCTAATTTTACATTTAATTGTTTATAATTGAATCAAATATGGGCCTCGTATAACATGCAGATAAAACAATCAGATAGAAAGGTAAAAATACTTGTTGTTGTGATGAACCAAGCGAGTAACATTTTTAAGTCTAATTTACTTGATATGCCCAAATTTGGATTGATATTAATAATTAAAATTTTATAACTGAATTAATTGCTATAAATTCAATTAAACTTCTACGTATAAACTGTAAACTAAATTTTAATGCAATTAAACTGTCTAGTACTCTTACATTTCATTGAACTCTCGATACAATTATTATTAATTGTAGTAGGCTTTGACTTGTAAAACAAAAGCTTTTTTAAGAGACTCATTCGTAGCCAATCTCAAAGTTGTCTTTAGAAAATATTACTTTATCATACTTATTGGTGGATAAAGTCACCAATAAAGGTCTTTTATTTATAAACATCGATTTGCAGTTTGTACAAGACGACAAAGCAAAAACCTCAAAGTACCGACTTCTTGACTATTATTTTTCTGTTCGATAAGCTCTTGTAGTAACCAATTAACTGATTTTCCAAATAACTTTTATTTTTAAATAAGTCAGAATAGAGCGACTTATGAAATTCAAAAGTTCTAACCCTTGTGTTCACTCCAGAAGAGACCTCCTCTATCTCAACATCTCAAAAACATAGAAGTGAAATTTAAAAGAAATTTGGCGAAGTACTGACCCATTGCTTTACCCATGTTAAAAAAACTCAATTTATTTAAGCCATTTTAAACTCCTTGTTGAGATACAAGCCTTCAAAGGGAGAGATCGAAACTCTTGAATCCAATTAATAGTAATAGTTTACGATAGATTTCCAATCAAAATAGTTATACATACTTGATGTTCTACATTTAAGGTTAACCATTTAAAAGACAATGTCAAATATAACTTAACTTCCATATCTACGATTTCTAAAACTAACCCCTGTATGTCAATACTCAAGTAAACTTTACTTTCTAGTTGAGATATGGGTAGTGTATTAAACCCATGTTATGTTCACGATAGTTTAGTAATATCATTTGATAAGTTAATAGAAGTTGTAACAGATTTACATGATAGTTTCAAAGTCATTTATAAATTAGAAGAAAAAATTTTGAATTTTCTTAGAAAATTGTTCGAAATGGAAATTAGTTAATTATTATGCAAATCAGTAAAATATTAAGACTGTGACAATTAATTGTAACAATACCGTTAAGTTGAGAAAATTGTAAAAAAGCTTAAAGGTTTTTTATAAAGCGATGCTTTACTAGGTCTTAATTTAATTCAGTTGACGAAGAAAAGCCCACGTTATATCACAAACGCGTTGTCTAAAATTGAAAAATCTTCTATTTAGCATAATTATTCTGCAGATGTTTTAAATGAATATCAAAAGGTTAATATAAACAATATAAAATAGGTTTATCTACCTTAAGTTAAAAAAATAATGTGAGAAAAATTACATTTCTGTCATATACAAAAGATCAAAGAAAAATCCAATTCAAGTACCTAATTTCCATTATTATGTATTATTCTAGTTTCAATTTCCTGCACTAATGATAACGTTTAATTTAATCCCTATATGATAACATATTAGTAATTATTAATTAATTACTTCTACTTTGACCTCACTTGATTAGGTACTAGATATAGCCTAAAACTGTTTTACGAGCTTTGCATGTGCAATGTGCAGTAATATTATACTATCAACGAATTTATTGTATAATTGTAAAAATGATAATATTTTTTAACTAGTCTCTGTTCAGCGAACAGGTGCAGCTACGCCACTTTCCAGAAATTTCTCTGAAATAAGTTTGACGCATGTCAATTCTTATGTGAATGTATGGTGAATGTTATAAACCGTATTTTCAGAATTCAACCAATAGAAAAATTTATTATATTTGAATACCGCGCGCTTTTTTTGTTTTTTGGGAGTGGCTTAGCTGCATCTGTTCGATGAAGAGAAACTAATTAATAGTAATTATTTGCCATTTGACAACTAATCAATGACGTCATAGTTTCAAAAGTTATGGCAACACAAATAAAAAACTAACCTTTAAGTAAATATTACTGAAAAATATAAAAAAAAAATTTACAGAAAGAGCAAACATCTATTGAGTATTTAACAAAAAATAAAGGTAATATTTTGTCAAAATAAAAATTTCTACTTTGTAAACCCCAAACTTCTCTACAAAAAACCAAAAAGTACAAATCATAAACGTAAAATAACACAAAATCAAGAACATCCGTTTTAGAATAGTTCTAGAAGATAAATAACAGTTTGAAAGTTTAATTTTATTTTCGTAATAATTTAATATTTTTACAGGTAGACCAAATCACTATAAAAACATTCGATGATATTCAATTAAATGGTACGTTAGTGATATTCAGGTTAATTATTGAAAATGAACTCACTCATCCCAACCGGTCGATCCTAATACTTCATTAAACATTTTAGTAATAATTAATATACAGGATGAAAACGAATTATTACCTTTTTATATAGAATGGTGACCTGGTGATAGAAATGTATTGCGATAGATAGATAATATTAGTTTTGGAAATTAAGTTTATGATAGATTTTTACGATTGAGAATGAAATCTTGATTATTGAGTTCAAATAATATTGCATTGTTTTATTAGGCGTAAAAGTGTCACTTTTTTAGACGAGTCGGTAAGAGCTACTACTGAAGATCCTAGAAGGTTATCCTAGGATGAAAAAGTAGAACTTTAACCTTACTTATTAAGTAACAACGAATCTGTTCGTTGGCAAAGACAAAATGTAAAAAAAAGATAGTTTCAACTCTCAAAAAAACGCGAATATAAATCGTTTGAGAAATCAACCCTCCTGGAAGTAACATATCCAGCGACTTTGTCAGAAGGCTCCGCACTCTTCTGAAATTATTTGTTAAAATGTAAGAGAAAGTTGTATACAGTACCTATTTCCTCACATAGGCGACCTAAGAATAGTTTTCTTAACTTAAAAAGACTCTTCGAAAAAAGAAACGTAAAAACTTTTTAAGCAAAACTAGGAATAAACTAGTTTGTGTGAGTATGTAATAAGTTCCCGGAAGAAATAGAAAGTTAAACAAAAACTGCACTCTTTAAAGTAAGAAAATCTAAGCCAACTAATGGAGCGTATTACTCGCTGGATGGGTACATGAGCATGAGCAACAACTCGAAAGCGAAGTACGAGGAAGTGCTAAGTTAGTAATTCTTTTAGAGTTTTGAAAAACAATCTGTAAAGTTTTCCTATTGTCTACGTGTTAGAGCATGCTTTCTTTATTTGTTGTAGTTTTTAGATCTTGTTGACTTGTTGTCCTGTATCATTTTTGTCATCTTTGTACAAAATAAAAATTATTACTTTTATTATCAGTTCATTGATAGTATTTATCTGTCAGTGTCTCATTACAATAATAAGACGATTGATTATTGAAAGAAAATAAACTTCTAAGTCCTCACCTGTAAACGTTGACTATAAACTCAGATCTGAAGAACCTACATGGTTGTTTGTCAGAACACAATCTTATACTCGATTCTAATAACTAATAAGTCAGTCGTTGTCAATTCTCGTGTTTGAAAGCTCTTGTGGCAGCTTTTTTGTAAGAACACAGATTAAATTTAATCTTAGTGGCACTATGTAGATGGCTGACAGCTAAGTTGCAATAAAGGCACTCAAAGCCAATAGCTTTGAGTCCTTATCCATTTTGGAATGCAGACAATCGCTCAAAACTCTGGCAAGGGACAAAAAAGGTGCTCTTCACTGGGTGCCAGGTCACTAGGGAATTGAAGGAAACGAAATAGCTGATGAATTAGCTACAACAGTGGAATTCTGTGGACTATCTAGAACACATAGAAGGGTGGAAATCCAAAAATGGAAAACTGAGAACAAAAATGCTCACTGGAACAACGCACCAGGACAAAGTCGAAGAAATTCATTGAGTACTCGACCACGAATGCTGAAAAGCTTCTTCTATTATCAAAGAACGAAATCAGACACATCACAGGTCTGTTTACTGGACACTGTCCAGTGAGGTTCCTTTCTCAAGAAACTGGGACTGGAGGATAGTCATTTGCAGACTCTGTGAATCGGAGATCGAATCCGCCAAACACATTCTCTGCAATTGCGATGCACTGGCTCGGCTTAGGCTGAAACACTTATCCGCTTAGGCGGACTCATTTGACAACTAAGGAAGTGTAAAGAAAACTTCTCAGGGACATTCTATGCTTCGCTAGCAAGATTGAATTCTTGAGAATATAAATACGACTCCTGAGTACAAATGCAGTACAATTCACTACGTTGACCCATTTCAGATGACGTTCAAAGCTATGGTGTGATCTTCAACACGCTAGAAATTATTTACCGAAACCATGGTTAGAGCTATTTTGAGGAAATTGTTGACATTTTCCGTTAGAGAGCATTCAAAATTAATTGTGTTTATTAATTTAAATGTAGAATGTTATGCTCTAAACTATGCTCTTATGTTCTATTTGAAGCTCTCTTTTGTTGAAAATAATAATTAAATCTGGTAATTGAAGAAGTATGATTTAAATAATTAAGTATGATGTTAAATTCCTCTGACCAAAAGCCATGGCACCACTCTGTATACATCGTGTTTGATTAGTTTTAAAACAACGGCTTGCAGAGCTTAAGGAATGCTAACTATCCCCCCCTCTCCCCAAATGTCCAATATATGACATCTATCGCTGGCAATCTATAAATAAAGAAAACAGTGAAATCTATACAAAAAAACGCCTTTTTCTGCAACCGTATTAAAAGTAGTGACTTTTAACACCAAAAATCCGCTCGACTACGCTTCGCTTCGCCTTGCAAATGCAAAAATTACTTGCCAAACAAAGTCGCACTTTTAATCCTAATAAAACAATATACTATTTTTTAAGATTTAATTGTTTTTTCTCTGTCCGTTATTAAAGCCCGCAAAACTACTTACGTTACTAATTATTATTATAAAAAGTCATAAAACTATTGTATGGAGATACCTTACTTAATTATTTAAGAAGCCAATCAGTCACATACTGGTTACAATTCTATTGTAGTTTCAAATCACTTCAATAGCACATAATAAATTCAGAACGTAAATATTATTTCTCAAATATTAATTTATCATTTCTGACTATTATAATACTGAATAGTTATTAAAGCGTTTTGTTAATAATACCAAAATGTTACAACCAATATTTATTCTAACTTAAAAGTTTATTGACAGATATATAAAAAACGAAGGAATATAACATCCGACAGTGTTATGAAATTTGAGGTACTGAAACAGGAACATTAACGATTGATGTGATCGAAATTATTGATGTGATTTCCAATTGGTAGTTTTATCATACTCTTTTATTATGCTTCAGAACATCAATATCAAACATTTTTTTCTCCACGATTTTTCATCTTTCATCGCTTTAATAATGTAAAAGGAAATTTTTATTTAAAATTAATAACCAATAAATTACACCAGTTTATTAATTATTTTCGCACTAACATTAATAATTAATAGTAAGTACCTATTTCTTAAATGCATTGATGTTTATTTTAATTAAAATCTTAATGGCTTTAAAGTCTTTTTGTTTTATTCGAAAATAAGGGAATAATTAACAAAAGGGATAATATAAGATTGAATTAACAAAAATTGACTTAACATACATCATCGTCGATTATTATTAAAATTAAAAGTTTGAGATAAATTGACGCAGGGAAAATATTGTGATTCCCGCAAGCGCAGCGCTTTAAAGCTTCAACAGTCGTCGGGACGCCGTTACAAAGTGAACGTGTCTAGTATATGTATTAGTTATCATTATCAAGTTAGCGTAGATTAGCAGATTATCAATTAATATGTAATAGTTAAAGTAGAACTGACGTAAATTTATAATTGTGTATTGTGAGAAAGTTTTGAAATTATGTGGTAAGACTTGAACATTCTCATCAATTAAAAGCTTTCTAAAGAAAATTGCGAGAAAAACTTTTAACGCTCTTTATAATAACCGTATTTTAATTAATTTTCTCAAACTTAATATTGACACAAATAGTCGCTTCGACTATTCTTTTGTAAATTAATCAGTGCATACTTTTATTATTTTTTGAAAAGTTAACTTCCGTAATTTTAAAGTTTGTAAACAAATTTTGATTTGTTAATGCGTAAATTTATGTTTGCTTTTCATTAAAAGTTAATATAGCTATAAACGTAAAATTAATATTTTTACTACTAGGGTTGTAATAATATAATTAACTCAAAAACATACAATTAAAACATTAAGTAAATTTCATCGAACACAAAATATGTTAATTAACTGTAAATTATGCTACATTTTACTTAAGAACATTAATTTATTTAATTAAATTCTTATTTTAATAACAAAGTTTATGTTCTTTTTTTATGTTTTTAGATTCTGAGTTGGAGTAAAACTCTTTAGTAATACAACACATACGAGCAGATCGCTTTAACGTGGTTTGAAATGTCTTAACAAACTTGATGTTTATACGCTTGTGGCTGAAAATCTACTTCAATATGAAAATCCATAAGCCAACAATTTTGCTCATAAATCTTACATTTATTACCACTGTGTTTACCACCAAAGAATATCAGTTCATACCAAGGAGTAAGTACATTTTGTTATTTTTATTGTTCGAAAAGTTGGTATTTTTAGTCTTGTACAATTGTAGAATATTTCTTTATACTTTCTGAAATTGAAACTTATTTCATTTCAGATAGAAATTATTCTAGCATTGCAGTTGTACATCGAAAATGTAACTGTGTTATCAAAGTGAGATAATTTCTTGTGCGAGATTTCTAACAAGAAATGGACGTTTTTCGCGAGAAATCTAGCAATTATTGCGAAGCGAAAATGCGAGATTTTCGCAAGTTCGAGAGACTGGCGTGAAGTCTCTATAGCTTCACTTAACGAGATTTCTCGTGAGAAATGAGCGTTTCTAGTCTCGCATCTCGCAATTATTTGCCAGGCGAGAATACGAGATTCTCGCAAGAAATCTGTTCACTCGCGTGAAGACTTAAACACTACATTCTGTAATTTCAATGACTTTTGAAAATTATCTGAAAAACTCTCTAATTCTGCATTAAAATTTACTTTGTTTAAAACTAATAGAGCTTCACTTACAAGATTTCTCACAAGAAATGAGCGTGTCTCGCGAGAAATCTCGCAATTATTGTGAAGCAAGAATTCGAGATTCTCGAACGTCCGAGAGACTCGCGTGAAGTCTCTATAGCTTCACTTACGAGATTTCTCCAGAGAAATTAGCGTTTTTCGTCTCGCGTCTCGCAATATATTTTCAGGCAAAAATGCGAGATTCTTGCGAGAAATCTGTTGACTCGCGTGAAGCCTTAAACACTAGATTGTGTAATTTCAACGACTTTTGAACATTATCTGAAAAACTCTCTAATTCTGCATCAAAATTTACTGTGTTTAAAACTAATAGAGCTTCACTTGCGAGATTTCTCACAAGAAATGAGCGTTTCTAGCGAGAAATCTCGCAATTATTGTGAAGCAAGAATTTGAGATTCTGGAAAGTCCGAGAGACTCGCGTGAAGTCTCTATAGCTTCACTTACGAGATTTCTCCAGAGAAATTAGCGTTTTTCGTCTCGCGTCTCGCAATATATTTTCAGGCAAAAATGCGAGATTCTCGCGAGAAATCTGTTGACTCGCGTGAAGCCTTAAACACTAGATTGTGTAATTTCAACGACTTTTGAACATTATCTGAAAAACTCTCTAATTCTGCATCAAAATTTACTGTGTTTAAAACTAATAGAGCTTCACTTGCGAGATTTCTCCAGAGAAATTAGCGTTTTTCGTCTCGCGTCTCGCAATATATTTTCAGGCAAAAATGCGAGATTCTCGCGAGAAATCTGTTGACTCGCGTGAAGCCTTAAACACTAGATTGTGTAATTTCAACGACTTTTGAACATTATCTGAAAAACTCTCTAATTCTGCATCAAAATTTATTGTGTTTAAAACTAATAGAGCTTCACTTGCGAGATTTCTCACAAGAAATGAGCGTTTCTAGCGAGAAATCTCGCAATTATTGTGAAGCAAGAATTTGAGATTCTCGAAAGTCCGAGAGACTCGCGTGAAGTCTCTATAGCTTCACTTACGAGATTTCTCCAGAGAAATTAACGTTTTTCGTCTCGCGTCTCGCAATATATTTTCAGGCAAAAATGCGAGATTCTCGCGAGAAATCTGTTGACTCGCGTGAAGCCTTAAACACTAGATTGTGTAATTTTAACGACTTTTGAACATTATCTGAAAAACTCTCTAATCTGCATCAAAATTTACTGTGTTTAAAACTAATAGAGCTTCATTTGCGAGATTTCTCACAAGAAATGAGCGTTTCTAGCGAGAAATCTCGCAATTATTGTGAAGCAAGAATTTGAGATTCTCGAAAGTCCAAGAGACTCGCGTGAAGTCTCTATAGCTTCACTTACGAGATTTCTCCAGAGAAATTAGCGTTTCTCGTCTCGCGTCTCGCAATATATTTTCAGGCAAGAATGCGAGATTCTCGCGAGAAATCTGTTGACTCGCGTGAAGCCTTAAACACTAGATTGTGTAATTTCAACGACTCTTGAACATTATCTGAAAAACTCTCTAATTCTGCATCAAAATTTACTGTGTTTAAAACTAATAGAGCTTCACTTGCGAGATTTCTCACAAGATATGAGCGTTTCTAGCGAGAAATCTCGCAATTATTGTGAAGCAAGAATTTGAGATTCTCGAAAGTCCGAGAGACTCTCGTGAAGTCTCTATAGCTTCACTTACGAGATTTCTCCAGAGAAATTAGCGTTTTTCGTCTCGCGTCTCGCAATATATTTTCAGGCAAGAATGCGAGATTCTCGCGAGAAATCTGTTGACTCGCGTGAAGCCTTAAACACTATAGATTGTGTAATTTCAACGACTTTTGAACATTATCTGAAAAACTCTCTAATTCTGCATCAAAATTTACTGTGTTTAACACTAATAGGGACTTGCGAAATTTCTCACGACAAATGAGCGTTTTACGCTAGAAATCTCTCAATTTTTGCGAGACGAGAATGCGAGATTCCCGCAACGTCGCGAGATTTGCGTGAGGTCTCCATAGCTTTACTTACGAGATTTTTCTCGAAAAATGAGCGTTTCTAGCCTCGCATCTTGCAATTTTCTGCTAAGCAAGAATGCGAGATTCTCACGAGAAATCTGTTCACTCGAGTGAAGCCTTAAACACTAGATTGTGTAATTTCAATGACTTTTGAACAGAAAAACTCTCTAATTCTGCATTAAAATATACTGTATTTAACAATAATTAATAGGGCTGCTCACTTGCGAGATTTCTTACGAGAAATGAGCGTTCCATCTCGCAGTTTTTTGCGAGGCGAGAATGCTAGATTCTCGCGAAAAATCTCTTCACTCGCGTGAAGCCCTAAACACTAGATTTTTTAATATCAATGACTTTTTAAAATTATCTGAAGAAGTTTTCGTAATAATGTTTAGAGAAAAGCTTAGTTTTTCAGCATAAAAATAAAATTATTGAAAATAGTGAAAAAGTAGTCTTGAAGAAAATCTAACCCATCACTCTTAAATGTGTGGAAAACAGGCGTAAAGAGTAAAATACTCTTCTATCATTGCTGAGGTGGTAGAGTTAAATGAAATAGAGAAAAATCCAAGCGATGACATCACTGAGCTGACATCACTTGTGGTGGTACAGATAATTGTAAATGGCAAGGTGATCCAAGTGAAAATAAGCGGGAGGCGACAATGGGAACTATCAGCAATAAATTAATTTTTTTAAGAGGTGAGGGTTGTTAAGTGTCCGTACTAGGCGAGTAGGGATTCGGTTGTTATGTTATAAGAACCAAATTGTATTACAAAACACGCTATTACTAAAATTTCTTACTATAACTGTCACAAGTCATAGCTGAAAATACTATATTTTCTCTTTTTGAACCACCTTGAGCTACATAACATTTGTGAATAAAGTGCTAACGCGGTAGGAAGAAATTTTGTCGTATTTTGCCTAAAAGAATGTGCTAGAAATTTTCAATAAACTCCAAAGAGTTATTTTATTTACTACTTGAAATTTAAAACTTAGAGAGGACGTATCTTGTTATATGTACACACTTTTTATAAAATACTGGTAAACGATTCGTCATTATCAATTCTATTATTCAATTTTATAAGATAACCTCACGCCATCGCGTGACCACTAGTAATAGTTTTCTTTCAACATAACACGGTCTTTTGTGGCTCTCTACTTCTCTATACTAACGTAATCTTATTAAAGTTTGCAGAAATGGACTATAATAATTGGAAAGGCAATTTTACACGTTTTCTAGACAACTTATTATTATTTAATTAATTTACTGCTAAATATCGGGTGCCAACTTTCAAAGCGGAACATAGAGAAATAACATTGTAAATAGCTTACTTTCAACTTGCCACTCTTCACTTTCGATAGATCTCCTCTTTATGGACGGTAGCGATAGACGGTATTTAACTGACTAGTAGCAAACTGAAAATAAGTGATTTACAATGTTATTTCCCTATGTTCCGCTTTGAAAGTTAACACCCAGTATAGCAATCGATTAATTAAAAAAACAATCGATTAATATAACATTCGGCTAACCAAACAATCGATTGTTCAAACATTTTGTCAATCGAACAATCAAACAAACTATTAATTTAAAATGATATTAAATGTCGATTATAACATCGATTAATTGCTATTTTAATGTAATTTAATTTAATTTTAATGTAACCATTAATCGGTTTATTTTAAAAGTTTAACATTAAAATATTTTGAATATTTTGTAACATTTAAAAAAAAATTAATTTAGTTATTCAACTTTAATATTTTAATTTTTTTCAGAGTTTTTAAAAGCGCTGAAAAGTGTGAAAATAAAAGAGTTAATAAACCGTAACCTTTGTGTGTGTGTATAACTTTCCAACTTTTCGAATAACAATTTGAGTACTACATCAACGTAATAAAACCATTTTTTTACAATTTTTTTATTATATAAAAGTATAGAGCATTAAAAATTAAAAACAAAACTCATTTTTCACTATTAACAATGGAAAATTAATTAATATCGAGGATTTTGTAGAATGTTATTTAGGATGTTCAATAATATTTTGAATCGGCTTCAATAAGAAAATTCCAAAGAGGAAGCATTAGGAAATGAGGAATTCATAATTATTGTATAGTGCAAATAGTTAATTAAAGTAAAAGGTTTTTTTATCTGTATCAAAACTGATATGTAATAATTTATTGAAATGGAAAATTTTGTTCAAAAGTAAAGTTAATATTAAAAGGTATATTATAATACTTGAGAAAGTTTCCAATAAAGGTACAAAGAATCCATCATATTGAAAATATTGTGTAACTTGGCGGAATTCTATTACTTCGGTTAAAAAGATGTATTTTATGTTCCACATGATCATTTTGAATATTGCTAATAGAATATTACGAAGGCGATAGTAAGGAATGCTAGAGAGATTTGTTGAAGTTTCGCGGTGAAGTGACGGATGGTGATGATTTGAATAGTCGCCTCTTTGAACCCTTATAAATTAATTTATTGCTCTAGAAATGTATCACGTGTTTTTAATTTCAAGGGTTGGCGTTAATCACAGATTGTGCTACAGGGAGTCTTAATGCTGCACTCGCGATTATTCTTTTGTTTTTTTTATATTTCAGCACAATATTGAGCTAGGGATTTGAAATATTTTTCATAACTTTTTTCTGAATATTTAAAATATAACTAAAAGTGCTGCAAATCTTAATATCAGATAAGGCTAGTAAGTGTCATCATATCAATTAATTCTCAATCCCATCAGTAAGCTACCTACACTCTACAGACTTTATAGTATTTGCAAACAGACAGACGCACAGATCGACATATAGGCAGGCAGACCGAAAGACCGACAGATGAAAGACAGAGCGCTAAACGAATATTAGAGTGGTTCCAAAGAAAGAAAAGCCCACCACGTGAGACCGTTACAGTTGCAGTAGCTACTGTCGCCACTGGGCTCTGAAGCCACGCCTTGCACAGATATGGTCACGTGAGGGGCTTTTCTTTCGTTGGGACTACTCTACCTCTACAAATATTGCTGTTGTAAAGTTTTTAAACATTCCCGTTCTCTCCACCTAGAGAAACGGAGTTTTTGTACCAGTTTTAAACTATTTATAAACATTTTTTAAAATTGAAATTTAGAGAAGTCTTCCAAAAATATGAAGAACCATAAGCAATAATGAACAGAAAATAAATAGTCCCTCTTATTTTAAACTCTTCTAGCAGGTTCAAGTTTGCGAAATAGCTTAATTAGCTTCTGAATTTTATTGGTTATGATGAGATTAGAATTTAGATTAGATTAAGAGCGAGTAATTAATTGATTATTAGTTACACGTAATAACCTACCTCGAACCTGTGCTTAACAGGATGCTCTTAAGTTAAAGGTCAATATCTGTTCAATATTTCATCCTCATTTAGTGATAAAAATAAAACCATATAAGACTAGAATTATGATCATAAGCCACACCACACCTGGTGTTAAATATATGAAATCTAGGCAATTGATAAACGTAGCATATTTCCTAGTCATCGTAGCTTTGCACTTCCAAGAGCATCTAATATTCATAAAATGCTCCATAAATATCTACTAAAAACAGAAATCTAGATGCTCATAAGTTGAAATTGCTACGAAAAGCACATACTATAAGTAACTGAATATTGGAGATAAGTAAAACTTTTTTAAAACAACGAAAATGTTATTAAATTGAATTGTAATTTGTAAATTGAAAGGTTTAAATATTGAAATCTTTTTACTTGAGCTTGAAAAATAGCTATCTAAGCTCAGACGTCTTTGCAATTCACAATTGCAATTGCATTCGTTGGGCATTCGCTATTTATTTCAGAGTCTGTTCAATGAGCTGTATCTGAATAAGATTCGTACAAAGTCTGAAAACAAAATAGTTAATTCTTAGCTTTCCAGTGATCGAACAGATAGTCGACAAAAGATTAAGGTGTTGCACCTGATTGCTTTTAATTAAATTTAAATATTCCTTTATAGTCGATGATTACAATAATTATTTACACTTACGAATTAATTAAAATTCCGCGCTGTTCGTAACTATAGAAGGTATCTATTTATATGTTTTGTTAGTAGTAAAGATTTCCAAAGGGCATTGATAATTAACAAAATAATTTTATAAGTTTCCCAAAGTTTGGCGGAGGTGTGTTATCTAAAAGAAACGTCCTTGAAGAAAACTAGAAGTTATTTATTAATGTTCGGGGGAAACTCGTCTAAATAATTTTTTGCTTAAATACAAAATTGTTGTAACGTTTTAAACATTATTCAACTTTCCGCGGTTTTTATTTTTTTCTGCATAGACAAATTATCTGTTTGGGCTCAGACTAGTCTCATTCTCTTGGTAATTTTATACATTACAAATTATTTAAGATGTATTTTTTTGCGATCTTCAATGTGATCGAAGATATTTTCAAAATTAGTAGTTTTGCTAAGAACAAAAGTAATTTTGACCCTGTTCCCGCACGCCCCTGATCTCGAAATTTTTCTCCCATAATAACGGGTCCAAAATAAAGCGATTCCTGAAAAAAAATTACTATCCTCAATCTTTTCCCAAAAAATTTTTATTTCCGTTCGTCTACAATACCTTGTAGCGTCAAGAGTTGACGAGTGCCCACTGTTTTGAA
The DNA here is from genome assembly GCA_963924605.1 of Malthinus seriepunctatus. Lineage (NCBI taxonomy): Eukaryota > Metazoa > Arthropoda > Insecta > Coleoptera > Cantharidae > Malthinus > Malthinus seriepunctatus. The sequence continues at coordinate 96,696,952 of OZ004600.1, forward strand.
TCTTTTCACTTAAACATAAGTCATAAGGGCTCAACATATCAAAAAATTGAAAAAATCGCAGAGGGCGTATTTTGGAAACTTCGACTTGAACATTTGACACTGGAACAGTTTGACCAAAAAGGCGTTAAATTAAAAAAGCGATGCATAAAATAAATAGTACGTTCCTTTAGCTTTAAATAGGCGTATTTTGCAGAAATATATCTCTTTTAGATCGCGAGTTATAAATTATTGAGGTATTCATGTTTTCAAAATAGTTCAAAAATTAATTTGACCGTAGATAGGTCAAAAATAATTTTTTCGCAAAATCACTTTGTACACTTAAGTTTGAACATATTTCCAACCGACAAACCAAATTTCGTCAAAATCCGAAGACCTAAGGGTCAAAAGTGGCCGATCTGACGTGGAATTACCCGTCTAGAGTCCTTACACAATCCTTCCTATAACTTCACTCACAAATTAAAAATACCTATAGTGAGTGCCAACGGTCCTTAGAATATATTTTTTACATAGAAACTATCATAAATAATACGATATACTCGTACGTATTGGTAAAGTCTGGAAAGAAAACGTTAGGGGCAAGGGAAAGGCAAGGGCAAGGGCGCCTATGGAAACCATAGGCGCCGTGAGTTTTATTTTGACTGCTATCTTAGTAATTACTTTTTATTAAATTAAATTCTTAGCAACGCCAATGAAGTAGGCGGTAAAGTGCAATCCTCCAAACCAGTCGTCATTATAACGTAACGACGTTATCTTTATAATTTATTTGTGCAAACTACACAATTAATATGTATGTAAAATCAGGGAATATAATGCAAATTAAGAGTTCCACTATTTAATTGTAATAAACAGAACCCGCATTCCTGAGAAAGTTTTTCTTTCCAGAATCGTACAATACTTTTAGAGTATATATTTAGGTCTCCAAGTTTTGTGTATCACCTCTCATGATTGCCGCATCTTCACTGTGTTAGTATTCTTAGGTTAGTGTTTTACTCTCGCGGCATATTTTCTGAACAAAAAAATCTTCGCAGCACACAGAGGAAAATAAATTTCTAAAAAATGAAAACTGAAAGTCACGAGAATATCCTAACCGAAACTGAAAAATTATTTTGATGACCTCGTGGCACACTTAGAGACTTTTGCGGCACACGCTTTGAGAAGCAGTGTCTTAGGTTATATAACTTTGTTTTGTAAGAGTTCGGAGATCAAACAAGATTAATGCAGTAATTAATGGAGTGTTTCATAACAGACTTGTCTTCTGCTGCATTAAGGGCATTTATATTTTCTTTGGTGTTCAAACTATTCTCCTTTAGCTATAGAGCCTGGAGCTATTTTCTGCAGAGTACAACTAGTTTCTCCTAAGTTACATAGAACTCATATTTTAAGATACGTTTCCATCTTGTTGTATAGTACAATTCGTGGTGCAAGCCTGGATATTTTCCTCTACAGTGTTTTGTTTCTACAGCAGCTGAAATTTTCTACAAAGTTTTATTTCTACAATAAGTAGCTGAAATAATATGGTTACATTTATTATTGTTAGATCAATCCTGATGTAAAAGCAATTAATTTTGATGTACCTACGTTGATGGTATGTTAGGCATCACATGGAATGTCCTGGACGTACGTAAACTGGGGTAGAACGTTTTACAAATAATGGCTGTCGTGTGGTATCACGAAAATTTTTCTTTGGGTAAAAGTGTTAATTACAAAAGAATATCCCACAAACTCACAGAGACTGATTGCTTGAATATTGAGCTTTGAAGGAGGCTTAAAATCTTATTTGCGTCATAGGCAGATATATTATTGTATATCTTGAGAATGGGATAATTCTATGTTATAAGGTAGGTAGTTAGAGTAGTCCCAACGACAGAGAAGCCCATCACGTGCTTACCGTTTAAGTTGCGCCGTAGCTTTGTGCTGTCGTTGCTTAGCAACGATCGGAGACAAAAAACAATATTTTTCAGAGAATAAATACCGAGCTTCACCACTGGACTCTGAAGCCACACCTTGCGTAGATTTGGTCACGTGGTGAGCTTTTCTTTGGTTGGAACTACTTTTGGATAATATTACACTTATATTTAAAGACCTTTATCATCCGTAATACATAAGACGGATTTGTAAAAACCATTTTTTTCTTTAAGATTTTCACAATACATACAATTAAATAATTCGTTGTCCGAACAAAACAATCGCTTAAATCTCTACCCTATTAAAAATTAAGTCTGGGTAAAATTTTATTTTTGAAGTGGCCTGCAACTCTTCAGTAGAACTAGCAGTTTTGTTGGCTGGCTAAGTTCGTTATAAAGAATATTGCGCAGAGCCCTTTAAATTCTTAAAGTTGGAAAGAGTTAGACGACTTCAACTAATAATGCCAAATATTTATTTTAATTTTTTTAAACTTGCGCAACTTGCTAAATAACTATACCAATTAATAGTTGCTTGTTTAAATCAGAAACAAAATTAGTGGTATATGTATTCAAAAAACTGTTTGTTTTTCTTTGATACTACCCAAGTAACATTTTTAGCTGATAATCAGCTGTGACAGTGTGCTGTAGCAGCTTACTTGTCAGCTTTATAGCTGCGGCAGCTTGAAAGGCAGCCAGCATTCAGCTTCTGATCAGCTGCTGATGCACCAATTTGGAGGGTGAATTTTGGCTGCCACAGCGCTGTCGCAGCTATAACGCTGCGTAGAGAAGGCTGCCGCAGCTTGTGATTTTGGCTGCCTCAGAGCTGATATCTTGCTGCCGCAGCTACGTTTGGCAGCCAACACGCTGTGACGTTTAAATTTTTTGGCTGAGAGAGTGCTGCTACATTGCTGGGGCAGCAGTCGCAGGCAGCCAAAAAGGTGTTGAAAGCTGATAAACTGGGTCAAAAGTAGATTTTTTTTATAAATTTAAATAAAATTAAATTTTTAATTAAAAATTTAGTAAAAAAAGTAAAAATATTTTTACTGACATTTTAAATTACAGTTAATTTTTATTTTAATTATACACATTAAGTACTTATTATTTATTAAATTTACAATTTTATAACAGTAATCAACCTATTACTTTATAAATGGAAGGTGGGAGAGAGAGGTAGGTGGTAGTTCAATTCTTCTTCTTTGTTATTCGATCTGAAATTATAAACACATTATTAAATATTAGTTAAGTACTTACAAACTTATTTTTCCTTGAAAAATACACCGACTTCATCGGGAACTGAACCCTAGACCTCAAGCACGAGAAACGAGATTTCTCACCACTGGCACACTGTACCACCAAGCCCTTATAGTTATGTAGGTTTTTATCCGTGATAAAATGTTGCTCGTCTTTAAAGCTGCCTTTACATTACAGCAAAATTGCATTTTTAGCTTGATAATATATTAAAGCCAATGTGTACTGTTTCTGGAGAATCACATGGATGTTCTACATAGTTATAACTTATTTATAACAATGAAAAAACAAATAAAATTGTTTAATCCCTGTCTTTGGAGTGATGAAACAATTTAATAACAGATTCATATCTTAAAATAAATTATGTAATGTACGGCAAAAGGGAGGTTTATTTAAATTAAGTACATTTAAACATACATGTAAATTTATTTTGATAGCGTCGTTTGAGAACAACAATTGATTCTTATTTTACCTTTACAATATAATCAAATAATTATATTTATGTATGACCTTCGCTAAAATTTAACAAGTAATGTTTATAAGTTCCTCTGGTAACAAGTACATCGTAATTTAATTTTGGCGGTGAAGCTGTTAATAAAATTTATATATAATAAATTTAAATAAATTTATATCAGCTGTCATAAAGAAGCTGATTTTTGGGGGTCGTTTAAGCTGTCGCAACGTTCTATCAGCTTCCCTAATACACCCTAATACAGCTTCAGCTATTATAGCTGCAACGGCAGCCACTTTTCTGCTCCTACGTCACTCGTTTGAAGTAGTAGCTGCTATTTGGCTGTCAATTTGGCTGCCGCAGCGATCTCTCAGCTAGGGTAATCAGCGACAGCATAATGGCTGCCTGGGCAGCAACGTCGCAGCCATGACGTCACAGTTACTATTTTCTTGCTACTTTTGTAGCTGACGCAGTGCTGTCGCAGCGACTAAATCAGCCTTATTTCAGCTTCAGCTAAAGAGTGGCTTTTTAAAGCTGCCACAGCACTGCGTCAGCCTATTTTTGGCTGCCGCAGCTAAATAGAGTAGTTTGTGTTACTTGGGTAACGATACCTATGCTATTTTCCACACTATTTTTTATTAGCTATTCTAAACTAAACAAAAACTACTTGTTATGTAGCAATTGTACCGAAGCTAAAAACAATATTTGTTTATTGGAAATGTTTTAGTTGGTTAAAAGTTTGTTTCCGGTTTTGTTAAAAACAACCCTCGCAGTATTAGTATTCGTTCATCATTTAACTATTACTAGTAATTTAAAATTAATTTACCTGCATTATAATTTGTTATCCAAAATATTTTTACTAACTCTCTTGTTTACTTTCTATTCAACTTTGTTGTTTATAAATTAATATTTTAATATTCAAAATGCGGTGTCGCTTTAAAATTTACATTTTGTTTTTCCAACCGTTCACAAAAATGTAAAATGAGGGGATGTAATAGTAAAGTTGATAAGATATCAAATTTTGATTTTTGTATAAAATTCAAGCTTAAAAGCTAAAACTTATTTTTTAAATCGATTATTTTACAGCTATTAAATTCAAGTTCACGTACACTTAAGCTCATTGTGTCGGCCTCTTTTAGCAATTCCTTCTGGTTGTTCAGTCCTAAATCTATCTCAAACTTTGGATATATCAAAGGAAACTAGTGGCTGAAGTGTCCCTGATGATACTGGATACTGGGTATGTTAGGGCAGTAACACCTCCTAATATTTCCTAACATATAGGTGCTCAAGGAAGGCTGATCTATCTCAACCTTTGTATGTACCAAAGAATACTAGTGGATGAAGTGTTCCTAATGATACTGGGTATGTTAGGGCAGTATCATCTTCTAACATAGGTGCTCAAGGAAGGCTGATTTATCTCAACCTTTGGATGTACCAAAGGATACAAGTGGCTGAAGTGTCTCTGATGATACTGGGTTGGTAGGTTAGGGCAGTCTCCTAACATATTTCCTAATATAGGTGCTCAAGAAAGGCCGATCTAAGGGCTGAACTAATTTGCAAAAATGAGCTCCAAAAATTATTCTCTTCAGCTTCACTTCCAACATTGTAAATTCAGTGACTTTTTGGAGCTTTATAAAATGTATTGAGACTAGATCTAGACAGTTTTCTTTCTACAGCAGTAAACCTCTAGTTCCTAGATAGATAGTTGTACCTATGTGCCTAATTTGATAATACAAAATTCTCAAAAGACCTAATTATTACAACGCGACTTTAATTACATTTTTTCTAATTTTTTATGAGTAAAAATAATTATTAAAGCTGATAGGTGAGCTCTGCGAAAAGTCTTTTCAAAAAATTGAATAAAAATGCTGTAGTTCTGTAGCTAGGTTAATTCTTTAAAATCCAGGTCGTGAAAATTTCTATAAAAACGTTAACAAATAAAATCTCTTTTTGCATGTTTTACATACATTTTTGCCACAGCAAATTCCCGCTTAATCAATTAATTTTTTTATAACAAACCGCGTTATTTTTAAATATTCAATAATGCTAATATATTCTTTAAAAGTGCACTGAAGTGTAACATGATTTTGTAAGTAAAAAACTAGATAGCGAATAAAATTAAAACCCTCAAAAATTGTAGTAGTAAAAGCTTTAATTTTTCTAAATTGATTATTTAGTTTAAAACTACAAAGCATTAGCGTATGAAAAACCTTTTAAATTAATAAGCAAACACAAAATTAAATAAAAGCAAATTTTATAAAATTTTCAGCGAATAAAGCTTAAATATAAAAATTGCCCTTACATAAATAATATATTCAAGTATTGGTTTCATGGCTCTGAAAAACCGAATTGGGTAAATCATTATTTGGTCAAAAGCTTCTTAGAGTTCGTATTCATCTCATGTCGGGCGAACTAGTTAGAAACTCCTCAAAACTTGTAGACTGGGGTATAAGTTAGAAAAGCGTCATGATTTTCAGACTATAAACTCAATTTTATAGATATAGCATTCGTATAACCATATCATAAAAGAAACCAATTTGCTTCGTTTATTATACATTGTGCTTCTGTCCAACAAATTCATTGCAGAGACGCCGATGTTAAACTTACGCCTTATTTATATAAGATTACTTAGATCTTTAATTGACTGTCAGTTTTTAATTTCTTTTAGCCAACTGTTCACGTTAAAGAGTAACGCGTGAGGCAAAGGTTAAAAAAGTTGGAATTGAATTTGTTTAAATTTTGCAATATTTAGTTTATTTGGCATCTATTTAAATTCTTTGTTGTTTTATTTTCACAAAATATAACGGTTAAATGTTCATTTTTAGCAGTTATTCAAGTTTGATGCCCGGTTGCATAAAAGATAATTATATTTTAATCCGAGAATTATATTTATAATCTTTAGATATGGGAACGTTACATACGTAAAGAAGTTTATCCTCAATTCTCATATTTTAATATTTATTTACAAACGTCAAACTTTGATATTGCAGTGTGTAAGTTGCCATGTCAATCTAATTCTCTATTATATACAAGCGGGCATTAATCGATTTCTTCCTATTTTTCAACTTTCAGCCTGATATTTGTTTAAATTGTTGTTATTTAAGAAATTATGTTTCGTCAATTGAATTTTTTGAGAAACGCAGAGGAATAAAAATTTAAATAACTAAGTATTGGGTTAGTTCGTTATTTTCGTAATCAAGACATTGAAGATTTCAAATTATTTCTTATTTTTCATTTCGAATCATACTAAAATGGAACTAACGTACAGAATGAGTTTATTTTCAATTTAAGCACAGACGCATCTTGTTGGCAAACAACATTTGATGTAGTAACGTTTAAAAGTTATTTTCGTTTCGAGAAAATACACTGATTTCCAAATTTCCTTTAGCATTACGACTACCCGGAAGAAGATGACTGTTATGAAATGAATAAATACATGCCTCTTGAAATCTACATATTGTAAACGTTCAAGTTTGCATGTTTTTTACCTAAGTACTGTGTTGCTTGCTATAAAACACCCTACTACAAACAGTAAAGTATATTTTAGACAATTCAATGAATATAAATTACTGTTAAAAAAAGTTACCGTTTGCGTTCTCCAAATCAAATCACAAGAGGTTAAATTTAACCGGAAATGTTTTCAAGTTTTACCATGAACCAAATAAAAGTAAAAGATTAGGCGACTTTTTAATTTAATGACTTGATGTAGATTATTTTATTAATATTTAATCAAAAAAGTTCGATTTGACGTATTGTTCGACCACCGAATGAAAAACTTAGGCTTAAGAGACAGGGAGCGGAGCTATTATCTCTATGGAAACTATAGACGGCGTGAGTTTTATTTTTACTGCTACTGTAAGACAGATTTATGTTGACGATCGGTGGGAATGCGCAAATAACTAAATTTGTAGTTAACCCCACCAACGCACTGCTAAACGTTGTTAAGTTATTAAAGAGGCGTGGCGAAATCTGCGCTAACTTATCCCTACAGCTTTTCTTTCCGCGATCGAACAATATATATACTTTGTTTATACTTTGTTTGTGAACACATACTTTGTTTATAAAATGTTCTTTTTATCAAAATTTAGGGAGTTTTATCCAAACTCCCTACATTTGAGGACCCTATAATATAAAAAATTTGTAGGCTTCGAACACTAGTGAAAAGCCTCTTGTATTTGCTTTCCTTGCTTTTAGTACTAATACATATTTCTTGTAACAGTGTAAGTTATTCAACATTGCTTGTCCAAATTGGAGTATTTAATTCACTTTAAATTAAAAGAATGAACTTTAAAGCAATCCTGGCCTAGCAAATGCTGTTGTTTTTGGTTGGAATACCACCTATATTCCATCTATTGTTAATTATGACGACTAGCTATTTCTATCAGATCTCCAATTAATCTTTCATACTATTAAGTTGTATTTTAATTGCAATACAGGGTGATTTTGAAATACACGTATATATTGAAACCCATCGTAGATTACGAAAAGTTAAACGTTGCTGCAAAAAAAAAGTTAAGGAAAATATTGACCAGTTCTTAGAAAAATAGTGTTAAACTTTGACCCGCGCCATTTGAAAACTACACATATAATTTACAAAATCACGGAACTATTGTTTATTAACGCGGTTTCTCATTGGCTGATTAAAACATTTTTTCAAGGGATTGTCATTTTGACAATTGGTTAACCAAAATTACTTTAATTTAAATTATAGAATAGCACTATCTTGTTTTGCATAAACCAATAGGCACATGTTTTACGACGGGTTGCTGCGTAAACCATGCAGTAATCAAACTGGAGGGTCAAACTTTAACACTATTTTACTAAGAACTGAAGAACATCTGCTCTAAAAAAAATTTGCTGATGCCTTTAACTTTTCATAGTCTACGGTGGATATCAATATATACGTGTATTTCAAAATCACCCTGTATAAGGACGTAAAAAGAAAAGTTCATTTATTGTATAAAATGTCATCATTATTATCTTAACAGTTCTACTGTGAATTGTGTGATTTGTGGTCCCCGGTTTTCATTTAATTGTCTTTTTTTACAGTACTCATTTAACCGTGTATAAAATACTATCATCACAATTTATCAGAAGATGCATTCAAAACGAATACAATTTTTAAAACTTCCCCAACGATGATAAAAGTAACTTTATTCTCTTCTATTCTTCTTTTTATCGTAAACCAAAAGTGAATTATATAATAATATATTTCAAGTTTAAATAGAAAAAATTTTAAAGTTGCTTTTATTATTTAAAAATTGTAATTTAATTTATTGTGTTTTTATACTATTAAAACGGTAAACACGATTTTAATAGGGTTATAAAAAAAGTAATTACGATCGCTTTTATCGATAGGTTAAGGGCAATATTTTATAGTTAACGTAATCACTGCCAATAACAAATTAATTGGTTTATATTGAATTTAAACCGTTTTTTACCTAACCCTTCGATAATTTTGAAAATAAACGTCATTTAGTTAAATACCCAAATAAACAATAATTAATTTCTTCTAAAGTGGGAAAAAGTTAATACTTTAGTTTGAATAATTGCAATTGGTGCTTCAAGTGTAGGCAAAAGTGACGCCTCGATTTGGTGTAAAATTAATAGAGGCACACAATTTTAAAATATTTTACTTAAAAACGCTGTTGTCTATCATTTAACTTCAAAACATTGTAAGAGTGAGGTTTCAGCACTGTAACGCCTTTTGAAATGTCTCAGCAGCAATTTTTTAAATTTACAATAATACAGTGTCTCTTTTGACGAGGGGCGTCGAGAGACGTCGCGGGACCCAGGAGAAGAATTTTATACAGACCTTCGTCGAATCTAGCCTCCTGGAGGTACTTAAATTTTCTAGAATCTTACGCACATACGAATTCACAAACAGAAACCATTACACTCTTTTCATCTTGCGACACAATTCTCTTATCTAGTAAAATTATTCCCTATCGGTTGCATTGCATAAATAGCAGGCGATGTAAAGGTGATTACACACGCTCAAGTCTTCCTGTTAAGACGGATTTTCGCTCGTACGCACAAAAATTATGTGTATTGAAAATGATTTGATCAATGAAAAAATTTTACAGTTTTCAATGTTTTTCACAATTTTCAATTTTAATTCATGGAATTATGTGTTGGTAACATGGTAACTTCGGATTTTTATTAATTGGCCTTACTTAAAAACAATTAAATTTGATCATCGCAAAAGACTAGTAACGTTAAGTAGCAAACTGAAGCAAAACCAAATTCGAAAATGATTGCTTTAGTAGAAAAAAAATTTGATAAAATACTAATCTGCACGTTATTAATAAATTATTAAAATATAAAAATCTAGAAAAATGCAACACGTAGTGACATCTTATATTAATAACAAAAATCTAAATAAATAAAACTCCAAGATTTCTATATACTTATACTTCAAAATTTAAATTTGATAAAAATTGCACCTGGACGTTATCAATTTAATATAAAATTTAAATTATAAAAATATAAAAATAAACCATGTAGTGACATCTTATGTTATTGAATATAAATTAATTAAATAAAACTTCAAGATTACTTTTAATCCAAATCCTTCAAAAATAAAGTAATATGTTTCAATCTAAAAATATATAGGGGAAAGACGCAATGAAAAGGACACTTTTTTTCAAATAGCTCTATTTTCTGAACAAAACATAAGTTCTAATAAATACTTGGTAACGTAACAAAACAATTATTCATAATAACATACCAAGCAGTAAAACTAAGTTTTTCATCAAAACTGAAAAGTTGTAAGCTTTTAAAGTAAAATCGGGAAATGTCCGTTTCATGGCACCCTGCGCATTGAAAAGGACACATGGGGTTATGAAACAGACATTCTTTAGTTTTGCAACATTCGCACAAAAAAGTTGAAGAAACTTAATATCATTGATTTGTAGATTCATTTACAAACTTGTTCAAAAAGAAAAATTTTAAAAAATAAGCTATAATAATTAATAATAACAAAATAAACAATCTAAAATATTTAAAAAAATTTTTTTGCAAAAAAAGCTTAAATTTCCTTTGTGGCCTTAATTTACGTGTGTAGAACACATCTGAAAGCAATAGAAATATTTTTTGTTTTTGAAACATCTATTTCCAATGTATTAAAAATTTCTATCTTTTACACGCTTTAAAACTAACGTCCGTTTCAATGCCCCATGAACTGTCCGTTTCATAACACCGAGACATTTTTTAAGAATATTTGTTCAAAACTAAAATGCAAAAACCAAATTTGTTTTTAATAGTTGTCCATATAAATATTTACCTTGATATACGTTTTACCATAAAAGTAAGTAAAATAAGTAAATACATCCCTATCTTGAAGCTTCCAAAACTTGCAACAATATTTACTTTGTATATGAATAAAAAACAAAACACTCTACTTCCGGTGTATTAAACGAGAGGACTATGTTCACGTCATAGTTTGTTTATAAGTATATTAAGTTACATATACTAAAATTTCAAACTTAAATGCCTTTTGGTTTTCAAGAAACTGATACTGTCCTTTTCATAACGCGTCCTTTTCATAGCGCTTTCCCCCTACCTACATTTTGATAAGAACAAAATTGACAGTTTTATGACCACATGGATGTGCGCCTATAATTACCATTAAAAAAGGTAAATTTGAGTTAAAGCTCAACAACTATTAATTAAAGCTAAAAATTTTTTGCAAATTTATCTTAGGTATTTTGTTTAACATTATTTATCAAAAACTCCCTTTCAACTTTGTCGAACAAACTAAAGCCGATTGAAAACCAGCCAACAATTTGCTCAACAAAATTGGATTAGTCCTGATGTAATTCTGTCCAACTTTGCTAATTTAACGGACTCTCTTGTAATAACAAACCCGTATACGGGTTATCTATTTACGTTCTATAGAACGTAAATAGATAACATCTATCAATTAGATGCGAGCCACCCTGTAGACTGTTATGATGATTTTTTGGTTTGTGCATTTTTTGCTTTCATATCGACTAACTACAGGGTGGTGGTTTTATAAAGCCAGAAATTTAATCTAAAAATTTCAAAAATTAGCAGAAATAGCGATTGCCTACACAAAAAGAAAATGTTAAGTCAAAATAACTTTTTAGATTCAATTACTTATTGAATTTTTTAAAATAATATTTAATTACTCTCAAAAATTTCTGGCGTTATAAAGCACTTAAAATTAATTTTGATTATTGGTTTAGATGCAGAATTTTATGCACTACATTCTACATAACAACCATCATTTAAAGATTTTTTTTCTAAAATAAATTGAGATGCAAGAAACGGCCAGAAATTACCCGAATATGATTTTACTTCTTAAATCCTTATGACCGAGAGGTCCGGTTCGGCTACATTTTCGTCCATAATTTTTTTTGTATTTTTTTCTCTTTTTAATGTAATGTAAATTAATAGATTTTAAAAAATTAACATTATTAAACTTATTTCTTTTATATAAACTCACAAAGAAAGTTAAAGGTGAAATAATATTTGTCAGAGAGAAAAATAAGCAAATTGGCTTTGACTAGGAAAATAAGATTTACTTTCAGCATCTTTTTATAAATGGAGTTGAAACCACTCATAAGATTTTGCATAAATATATTCATGTGTATGTCAGATAAAGGTGAAAAATAGGAATAGGTACCTCTCTCGAAGAAATTAGAAAACTTGCATGAATAATAATAACCGTATGTACAGTTCCGAATATCATTAAATTGTAGTTCATTTTGCTGAATAGTTCTTACTAAACTAGTTCACCGAAATGAACTAGTTAAATTAAATAGTTTAAAATGAACTATAGTTCATCAATAAACGAATGAATATAGTAATTGCCTTAAAAATCATACAATAAGTTCAAGTTCAAAGGATTATTCTAGGTCTTGTTACCTCTAGACACAAATTTTACAAAAATACCGCGATATGCTTCTTCAGATGGTGAACTACAAGTTGAAGTTAGTAAAAATTAAAATTTCACAAACATGACCATTTATACAAAGACAAAATTACCTGCAAGGGACAGAAATTTACTTAATAACTAAATTTAAAAGGATTAAAAGGGTGAAAGTAATAAACTAATGGAACAAAGTGCAAAAACGGATTGTACAGAATATTAGCTGATTTAGAATAAGTATTGAAAAATTATTTCAAAAGATTTTTTTTTAAATAACTAGACATATAAGCTGCTCTGGAAATGCAATGTTTGTTTGATTCTTTCAAGAGCTAATACCACTCTGCTGTGTTTATGGGCATCGTGTAATGAGGGTGTACGGATTAAAATACCCTAAACTAGCAGGTAAACTCTTCAAATAATTTAACGTAATTTAATAAGCGAAGCGAATAGTAACCTATAGTTCAAAACGAACTAGTTCGTTTTGAGAAAATATCATAGTTCATCTAGTTCAGTACAAGTGAATAGTTCATTTGAACTATTCTGTCACGAACTACCCATCTCTACTACGTATACTAAGGATGTTAGCTGTAGCAACAAGCTGTAACAACAGCTTACAATGTTACTAAACATCACAAAAAGGAAGTTTTTAAGAAATACGTCAACAAACAAGTAATTTTCCATAAGAACACAATTGAATTGAGTAACTTTTCGAAACTGTTTTAAGTTATAACTTTGGATTTTCATTGCTGGTTGCTCTATTTGTAATAATTTTCATAAACTTTCTCAATAATTAAATTTGTCGTGTTGATTCTTAACCTATAATCCGTAAAATAAATTTTGTAATATTACAACAATTGCAATCAACATTCATTCGTTCGGTGTGGACTAACAAAACCCAAATATTCAAATAAGCAGTAACAAAACAGGTACCTACACACACATTGTTTATAGAGTAACAAATCTTATTTAATTTCCTAAAACTGAATTGGTAGTGATGATAGTGTGTACTTACCGTAAACAAATTACCTGCAATAACTATTTGTATAAAACCACCAAAAACATAACTTTAACCTATTTTGAAATTCAAAGCATATAAACCTTTAGTGTTATGTGTAATTACAACCACAAAATTGTTGGAAAACTCAACCTTAAAAATTTGTTATTTATAACTTAAGTAATTACTTAGTGACCTTCTAAAATTAAATTTACAATTTTTTCTAATTTTACATTTAAAAAAACCTAATTGACATTGTTTTACCACATTTTATTACTCTCCCATGACAACTTTATATCGAGCTTTGCTTCGTAGAGAATACTAAAGCGAGCATTGCTTTCGAGCTTTCCTCATTGTGTTTAATTAACTTCTAAATAAACAAAAAGTTAGAAAAAATATATACACTTATCAACAAATAGCTTATCACTTGTGCTTTATACCTTCGGCCTCGTTACGTATTCAGTAGTAAGCAAGCAATTCATTTTCTAAAACAAAAAGCTCTATAAATTATTGTTGGTGTCGTCACAGTTGAAGCTACATATATCTTATTTAATGTAAAAAATACGAAGTTCTTGATGTTTATTTGTACTTTTAGACTAACTTTCAAGTTGGCCTTTAGAAATAACATTTCATTTGAAGAGAAGCGACCTAACTTTTTTTTTCAAGGGTAAGGTTTAAAAAACGCAATTAATTAAAGGGATAGTAGAAATTGTGTGAGGCTAAATGTTTTTCTAGTTTGATAAGCTTTTAAGCCTTTTAGTTAAATCAACAAAATGAGTTTATTTAAATCGTTTTAATTTAGCGTGTATGAATGCTAGTTGGAAATGCTATATTAATTTAGTAGATGAAAATTCTTCGAGTGCGGTTACTTTCTTGTAGAACTATGAACTTCTAATATCGCTTGGAGAAAATTTAGAATACGAATACCAGGAGTGGAAAAAAAGTGTAGTAATACCTTTATTTTATCACTAATGTAATATTTCCGAATGTATTTATCATAGAGAGGCTAGTCTTGGCTAACTTTCTTTGGACGAACAGTTAAGCAATTACCTACACCTTCTTTACTTTTTATTTTCTAATTTCCTATAAAACTTAGTTTTTTTTAAATTGGGCACTTACACGTTTTGCCACATACATCACGAAAACCAAAAATTTGTGGTTCATAAAGTTTTCCTATTTAAATTGTTTGTGGGCTGAACTAATAAAGTTAATTAGAATTAACATCAACACAAAAGTGGCAAACATTTTAGTAGATTTTAGTCAATTTCAATATAAAAGAGTACATGGGAATGACAACAAAGAATGGGTTTCTGAACAATGTGGAATGCTGTCAATCAGTTAGAAGAAAAATATTGTAAGGGCAGTTTTACATGAACTAACTATTTAGTAACTGTTAGTTACTAAGTTGGTTACTAAATGAACTCAAGGAGCAAAAACACGGGAATCTAAGCTTTAACGTCAACGTCAAAATTTATCCGCCCATTTTGACGTTGACGTTAAAGCTTAGATTCCCGTGTTTTTGCTCCTTGAGTTCATTAATGCCCGTATTTATAGACAGATCTCAAGCACTTGCTCGTACTCAAGACTGAGACGAGGCCGGTTGCTATTGGTTTCTATTGTATTATACAATGAAAACTAATAGCAACCGGCCTCGTCTCAGTCTTGAGCACGAGCAAGTGCTTGAGATCTGTCTATAAATACGGGCATTTTAGTAACCAACTTAGTAACTAACAGTTACTAAATAGTTAGTTCATGTCAAACTGCCCTAAAGACCCACTGACCTCCTCTTTATTTATTTTATTTATTAAACACAGAACAGGCAAAATATGGATAATAATAAAATAATACGAAATGAACAGAGACAACTAAATGCATGAAAACACAACGATGTAAAAGTGACGTTAAATCAAAGAAAATAAACGAAAATCTAGAAATAAACTAAACTACAATCATCCGGAGTAGTAATAGTTTTTAGCAGATACAATTAATAAAGATTATAATTCAGTTTTTATTTTGCTTTATGATCAAACCAATATATTTTACATGTAGTACAGATCCCAAAGGCGAATATCGGCATCGACCTGGAAATAAAACGTATGTGGCTGAAAATTTGGATTTGGGCATTATTTGATATGTACTACAAGACGCTAAAAAGTTTACCATCGCCAGGGGTGTGCAACATGGGTAGATCCCACCCATATATTGTTTTTAGGGTGCGTTTTTTTAAATCCAATTATTTTTTGATAAGGACATGGTACTTTATAGTTTTGGGGTCGCTGATTACAAATATGATGTCAAAATTATAGTTTAACAACTGCAAACTGTTAAATCAGCTGCCAAAATAATAACATTCTGCTTTTTTAACATTTTTTTTCGATTTAGCGGTTACTGTAAATGAGGAGGATTAAAAAAGATAAAAAAAGAGATGTAATTGAAATTTTAAACTAATTTATTTAATTTTTTTTATATAAATTGATGTAGAGGCTATCTAAATGTTCCTTTCGTGGTGCTTATGGTACAACTATTGCAAGTACAGAAAATTTCATAGATATATAAATTGTTTAGAATTTAATTCTCTATAAATTGACCCAAACAAAATTTAGATTTTTCTATTACACTTCCAGTTACTCTTTTAACAGTTGAGGACACATTTATTCGATGTTGCACACTCCTGAGAGTGGTAAACTTTTTTACCTCTTTTTCTAGGCTTTTAATACTACCTTATTTAAAATTTTCAGCCACATATGTTGTTTTTCCAGTCTGTGCCCTAGAGTGATGTTAAGGCTATATAAATGGTTCTTTTGACGCGTTTACGGAAAAACTATTGCAAGTACAGAACATTTCATAGATGTATAAGTTGTTTAGAATTGCACTCTCTATAAATTGGCCCAAACAAAATTTAGATTTTTCTATTACACTTCCAGTTACTCTTTTAACAGTTGAGGACACATTTATTCGATGTTGCACACCCCTGAGAGTGGTAAACTTTTTTCCTCTTTTTCTAGGCTTTTAAAACTACCTTATTTCAAATTTTCAGCCACATATGTTGTTTTTCCAGTCTGTGCCCCAGAGTGATGTTAAGGCTATATAAATGGTTTTCGACGCGTTTATGGAAAAACTATTGCAAGTACAGAAAATTTCATAGATGTATAAGTTGTTTAGAATTGCATTCTCTATAAATTGACTATAACAAAATTTCGATTTTTCCATTTCACTTCCAGTTACTCTTTTAACAGTTGAGGGCAAATTTATTCGATGTTGCACACCTCTGAGAGTGGTAAACTTTTTTGCCTCTTTTTCTAGGCTTTCAATACTAGCTTATTTCAAATTTTCAGCCGCATATGTTGTTTTTCCAGCCTGTGCTCTACATTGATGTTAAGGCTATATAAATGTCTCTTTTATAGCTTACGGTAAAACTATCGCAAATACAGAAAATTTCATAGATATAAAAATTGTTTAAAATTTAATTCTCTATAAATTGACTATAACAAAATTTCGATTTTTCCATTATGCTTCCAGTTACTCTTTTAACAGTTGAGGACACATCCACTCGATGTTGCACACCTCTGAGAGTGGGAAACTTTTTTGCCTCTTTTTCTAGGCTTTCAATACAAGCTTATTTAAAATTTTCAGCCACATATGGTGTTTTATGAAATGTAGCTTGTTTTTGCCTTTTGTTCAGGATCATCGAAAAAAACAGTTTTTTCGCGGTTCTTTTTTCGGAACAGGTAGTCAGAAATCAATATTTAATATGATGAACTGAAACGTTGAAATATCCTCTTTCATTATCCGCAAACGTTTTTAAGATATAACGTTTACGTAAAAAATGCCGTCAATATTACGATAAAAGTGTCCTTTTTAAGACGCGCGGCACTTCATCTTAATTTCGTAGAAAGTACATGAAGTAGAGTATATTTTAAATACATCATTTGAAAGCACGATGAATTACCTACAAAACCGTATATTTATTTTTTTGGAAATTACATTTTTCCATCTTACATCTTGCCTCTTAAAAATTTAATTACAAGAAAAAAATAAAATTCAAAAAAGTTGAAATATTTAAGGGGTGTTTTCTTTAAAACTGAAAATTGTTTTAACATGATTAGTAGCATGATG
Organism: Malthinus seriepunctatus; assembly: GCA_963924605.1. NCBI lineage: Eukaryota > Metazoa > Arthropoda > Insecta > Coleoptera > Cantharidae > Malthinus > Malthinus seriepunctatus. The sequence goes on from OZ004600.1 coordinate 96,714,561, forward strand.
TCATTACAAATATATTATAGAACATATATCCAGAATATTTTTTAAATTTGAAATCTCTGTAGCTTATGGTACATTAATATGTAAAGAGTCGTCAGAAAAATGAAAAAGAAAATTTCTAGTACAATTTCAGGGATGTTGAAAATAAATAAATTAAAAAATAACCCCATCAATTTAAAGCTAAAACCATATCCTTTCCAAAAATTTACTCGAAATAATGATCTGACAATTAATTACAAAATGGCGAACATTTTTGTGAGTCACTACGCTGTAAAATTTCCAATTTTCAGATTTCTAACGGTTTATCCCTATTTGTCTTTCATCGCGTTTTTCTGGAAAAGTACTATTGGTACAAAAATTTTTATAGATTCATAAATTGTTCAGAATCCCATGCTCTATTAAATAGCTTTATCAGAATTTCGAAATTCTCATTTCTTTTCGAGCTAGTATTCTTTGAATGTTGAGGGCACATTTACTTCATGTTGCACACCCCTATAGGAGTGGTAAACTTTTTTATGTCTTTATGTAGACTCTTAAGGCTAGCTAATTGGAAATTTACAGCCACATATGTCGTTTTTCCAGGTTCAAACCGATAGACCCTGTACTAATGTTCATTTTAATATTCATAACAATAATTATTTTTAATATAACGTCATAGTAACATAAACAAAAAAATAGAATACTAGATGTTGCATATAACCAACACCCCTTCTCAACATCTACCAAAATTCAACAAAACCAAACCAATCGCTTTTGTAAGCATATCAGCAATCACATTCTCATTGAGACAACAAACAGCTGCAATTGCCTTCAATATCACATAATCACATACAAAAGTGTAGGAGAATCCGATATCTATGCCTTTCACACGTTGGTGAGAAGTTCGATCGCTGAGGAAATCTATGCACAACTGATTGTCCGTTTGGTCCAAATATCCAATGTTCATTTGTGCATCTGAACTTCCATTCTTGTCCCTCTCAAATTGGATATTTAGGTAATATTGTAAGTTTCCAAGATTTTTGATAATAAAATAAATATTCATTCTTGATTCGAAATCTTCAATAAGTTTAATATTTGTTGATGCTACAACAATATCATCAACAGGGTTGCATGTGTACACAACATCATTTTCAATTTTCTTTATGTATAAACACAGGTCATTTCGACTCTGTATATATTATTTATTTTTCTTCATAACAGTGTCAAATTTCTTATTCCTTTCTTTTGCACCTTGTTTAAGACCATATATAGTATTTAACATTACTAGCCAGGTAAAACGGTTTTTACTGGGGAATGGAGGATATAACTGACGAGCCGCAGGCGAGTCAGTTACCTCCTTGAGCCAGTAAAACCCGTTACCTTGCGTGTATTGTTTAATATTTTATTTGTTTCTCATTTGTAAAAAGGTTAGATAAATTCCAAAAAAATCTCAATAAGTTGTCGCAAATGTCGTAAGCTATGGAAGCGTTGCCATGAACATGTCTGTTTATTTTTCTTTACATTTGTTTTGGCGAAAGCGAAAATGAATGTACCAAAAGAAATTATTGAGGCAGCCAGCAGTGTAGCTTCAAGTTTATTACCTGCAAAATCAGCTTCCAGGTACGAGCGAGAATACGACGACTTCAAAAAGTGGCAAAACAAAAATAGTGTGATTGGGGTAACTGAAGATGTTTTGTTGGTCTACTTGAATCAACTATCAGCTAGATTCAGCCCTAATACTTTATGGGCAAAATGGTCTATGCTGAAAAGCTGCTTGGAAATGAAAGAAAATGCCCCTGTTCGCAGGTTTGTTTTCCTTAAAAAATTTATTGAAAAATATGACGTTTAGTTGTCATTTGCAGATTTCAAAAGGTAATAGCGTTTCTGAAACGAAAAAATGAGCGTTATACGCCAAAAAAGGCCAAGGTATTAAGTAAAAAAGAGGTTGAACAATTTCTTTTACATGCTCCTGATGACCAGTGGTTGCTGGCGAAAATTGTAACAATATTTGGGATTTTTGGATGTTGTCGATGTGACGAAATTCTCTCCTTAAACATGAATGATGTAGAAGATATGGGAAAATACGTTATTGTGACATTGCGGCAAACAAAAAATTTAACAACAAGAAGATTCACCATAACCGATGATGGCTGCAGCTTCAAGCCCTGCATGTTATACAGAAAATATGTAAATCTTCGGCCTCCTGGAACAGAAAGCCTAAGATTTTTTTTGACATACCGACATGGAAAGTGCATTTCCCTTAATGCTGGCCAGCACACTATTGGTGGTGTCCCAAAGCAAATAGCGAAATATTTAGGTTTAAAAGACCCAGAGTTATACACCGGCCACTCTTTTCGCAGAACTGGAGCCACTATGGTTGCGGATTCGGGTGGAGATATTTTAGCACTAAAGCGTGCAGGAGGGTGGAAGAGCACCGAAATTGCGATGAGTTATGTCGATGATTCGGTCAACAAAAAAATCGAAATGTCTAGCAAATTATTTGGTAGTAAGGAGAGTACAAATGTTCTGCAGTCCTCGAGTTCAGCAGTTTCTGAGTCAACAGATGGTTCATCATCATCAGTATCAACTCTTTCATCATTAAAAATCTGTGGTACTGGAAATAACAATTGTACCATGATTTTCAACATATATGACGATAAAACAAAATTTTCTAATGTAAATAATTCTACTAACTTGTAAAAATTTTGCAAGTTAACTGTCACTTTTACAAGTTAGTGACTTGATAAAATAAACTTTCTTGATTAATATTGTGTTTTTGGAAACTGACGTTTACAAATGAGAAACAAATAAAATGTTTTACAAGTTTACATACTTGACTACTATCACCTGTTGTAAATCCTTTTTGCTGCTTCATATAAACTTCATGTGATAAATCACCATTTAAGTAAGCTGTTTGAACATCGAAATGTTGCACCTCCATTTTCTTCTTTCCTGCTACTGTTAAAAGAATTTTAAGTGTTGTCGGACTCGCAACACGTGCGAAAACTTCATCATAATCACGACCAAATGTTTGTGAGAATCCTTGAGCTACTAATTGAGCTTTAAACTTTATGGTGTTCCCACTTTGATCAGTTTTGATTTTATAAACCAATTTACATCCGATAGCACTTCCTTCTGGAGGTAATTTATTAATTTCTCATGTTCCAAAATTATGAAGCGATTCTTTTTCTTCCTTCATAGCTATTTTCCAATTTTCCGAATTTGGTCCATTTATAGCTTCTTCATATGTGGTGGGATCTTTACTAGTTTTTTTAATTTCCTTATTTATTTCCATATTTAAACGCTGTGGCGTTATGGTGTTTCCACTTTGATCAGTTTTGGTTTTATAAACCAATTTACATCCGATAGCACTTCCTTCTGGAGGTAATTTATTAATTTCCCATGTTCCACAATTATGAAGCGATTCTTTTTCTTCCTTCATAGTTATTTTCCAATTTTCCGAATTTGGTCCATTTATAGCTTCTTCATATGTGGTGGGATCTTTACTAGTTTTTTTAATTTCCTTATTTATTTCCATATTTAAACGCTGTGGCGTTATGGTGTTTCCACTTTGATCAGTTTTGGTTTTATAAACCAATTTACATCCGATAGCACTTCCTTCTGGAGGTAATTTATTAATTTCCCATGTTCCACAATTATGAAGCGATTCTTTTTCTTCCTTCATAGTTATTTTCCAATTTTCCGAATTTGGTCCATTTATAGCTTCTTCATATGTGGTGGGATCTTTACTAGTTTTTTTAATTTCCTTATTTATTTCCATATTTAAACGCTGTGGCGTTATGGTATTCCCACTTTGATCAGTTTTGGTTTTATAAACCAATTTACATCCGATAGGACTTCCTTCTGGAGGTAATTTATTAATTTCCCATGTTCCAAAATTATGAAGCGATTCTTTTTCTTCCTTCATAGTTATTTTCCAATTTTCCGAATTTGGTCCATTTATAGCTTCTTCATATGTGGTGGGATCTTTACTAGTTTTTTTAATTTCCTTATTTATTTCCATATTTAAACGCTGTGGCGTTATGGTGTTCCCACTTTGATCAGTTTTGGTTTTATAAACCAATTTACATCCGATAGGACTTCCTTCTGGAGGTAATTTATTAATTTCCCATGTTCCAAAATTATGAAGCGATTCTTTTTCTTCCTTCATAGTTATTTTCCAATTTTCCGAATTTGGTCCATTTATAGCTTCTTCATATGTGGTGGGATCTTTACTAGTTTTTTTAATTTCCTTATTTATTTCCATATTTAAACGCTGTGGCGTTATGGTGTTCCCACTTTGATCAGTTTTGGTTTTATAAACCAATTTACATCCGATAGGACTTCCTTCTGGAGGTAATTTATTAATTTCCCATGTTCCAAAATTATGAAGCGATTCTTTTTCTTCCTTCATAGCTATTTTCCAATTTTCCGAATTTGGTCCATTTATAGCTTCTTCATATGTGGTGGGATCTTTACTAGTTTCTTTAATTTCCTTATTTATCTCCATATTTAAACGCTTTGGCGTTACACTTTTATTAGCTCTTTCAGGACGTTTTAACTTATGTTCTTCTCGATGTTCTTCCCCTTCTGAATCTTGATCAAGTATTGATTCAATAGGTTCTTGGGATTTAACTATCATTAACAACTTTCCATCCTTACTAATTTCGCAATTTTCATCTTTAAAGATGATATTACAACCATTTTTAGTCAACTTTTTGACTGATAACAAATTACACTTTAATCCCGGTACAAATTGTACATTTTTCAATCTAAATTTAGTGGGAGCATAATCAAATTCAATCATACCATTACCTTTGATAGGCAATCTTCTGCCATCAGATAACTTCACTGAATCTATATTTAATTTATTCAAATTTTTAAAGATTAGCTCATCACTGCACATATCGATGCTTCTGAATCGATACACCATTCTGTTGTAGTGATATTTAACTTATTGTCATTGTTGACCAATAAGTATTCGTACGCTTCTTCTTTGTCACTATCTTGAGCTGCATTTATATACGTTGATTTCTGATGATAATCCATTAGCGTATACCACATTTCTTTGGCTGTTTTTTGATTTTTAACATGTATTATTTGACTATCTTCAATCAACAAACCAATATACGCCATAACTTTACCATTCTTCTTTTTCCATACTTCAAATACACCTTCGTCTGTTGGTACCTTATCAATAATGACTTTCCATAGATCTCCTTTTATAAGGAGTTCCATTTTATATCTCCAGACCTGGTAATTGTCATCATTAAGTTTTGCCATATGTACTTCCCTTGATACAGACATATTTTTAAGTGTAGATGTGAATTATGAACAAGATTTATAAAATAACGGTTATTTTCGATCTAAATAAAAACTACGGATAAATTATAAGTTTACTCCACTATTTGGGTCTGGGCCTATAACCTTTTAGCAGATACAATTAATAAAGATTATAATTCAGTTTTTATTTTGCTTTATGATCAAACCAATATATTTTACATGTTCATTTTAATATTCATAACAATAATAATTATTTTTAATATAACGTCATAGTAACATAAACAAAAAAATAGAATACTAGATGTTGCATATAACCAACAATAGTAACATATCAATATATCAGTAGGTACAGGTAGCCTACTGGTAAACAATAAGCACCGAACGTAACAGTTGTGGAGCAGCTACCAACTTATTGCTACTATTGTGCGGTATTTATGTTAAGTGAGCAGATATAGTCGTAATCAAACTAGCTTTTAGTTCGAGTTGCGCTAAGAATCATTGATAATTATATTTGAATTTTACAACCGACGTTTGTTAGAACATGATATCTTCTTTCAAATGCTACTATTAAACTGCAATAAATATATCTGACTACTTCAATTTTCCATTTATAACAAAATTCCCACTCAAAAGCTAAGGTGATTACTAGTATATAGAGATAGTTCAACATAACTCGAATGAAATGCGCTAGATGAAATAGCCACCGCTCCGCACCGCACACTCTCCCAAAGTAGGTAAGTCACCAAACGATTTAGCTGCTCTACAACTGTTACGTCCGGTGAATGCACCCATTGGCTAGTCTGTACAATGGATTTGACAGCGTGACAGCTAGGCTAAAGTTAACGTCTTCATACCAACAGCTCATAAGCAGTATTTGGTGGCTTTTCCGCCCCTCTTATAAATCAAAAGTTAATTGTAAACAGTCCTGAGTCTTAAAACTAGTGCCCGATGTGCCAACTGTATTTTCTTGTTCAGTGGCACTCAAAAAGGTGATTCCCAAGAGATGGGCCCGAATAATATCAGCTAAATTTTTATGTTATCGTAGTATATTACTTTTATAAACCGAAAAGTTATCAAAAATTCTATTTCATTCTTTAAGTTGTTATTAGCAAAAGATTTAAAATTAAAAAAAATAGGAGTTTATGAAAAATCCTCAACCTTGAGGACTTACCTTTGATGAAGATACTGCCTCGATAGCAAAATGATGCCCCACTCATCTGAAACCAAACGAAAAGATGTTAGTTATATTATAGTCGATGGTTTTCCATCTTTTTAAAGTAAGTTAAAACTACAAAGTTTGGTTAGATATGTAAGAAAATCCAACAAAATTCTCATATCCACGCGTCCATGACAAAACGACTCAAGCGCTAAAAAAATAAAAAAATTAGTTATAGATGCTATTCGAAAACTGAGCTACAACTCCATAAATTAAATTGAACAGCAGTTTTCATAAAAATTCTAGTAAAGTGTAATTTTCGTTCTTAAATCGCATAAGCGACGTTTTTTTGGTTTATGACATAATAAACACTTATCATAGTTTTTAATCAATAAACATTTAATTATGGCTAGATGGGTTAAGATTATAACACTAAAAATCGAAAAAAATTAAAATAATATTAATTTATAATAACCAAGAAAATTTAGTTTTCTGTATTTACTGGAAAATGGAGTCAATGGCGCTTGTGTCGTTTCGTCATGGACGCGTCGATATCTTAAAGATCGTCCATACAAACAAGCCTTGCCTTCCGGTTTGGCCTCCGCAGGCCGTCTGAACGCTGTCCAAATGCTCAAGTTTGGCCTGTACAAGTGCAGGTCGCCTGAACGGTGACCGCACGCTCCGGTTTTCCCACCGGCCAAACAGGAAGACAAGTCTGTGTGTTTGGACGGGCTATTAGTCCTAATTAAATTTACGTAACGATGTCCAGATGCTCCGAAGACCAAACCGGAAGGCAAACATGTGTGTTGGAGGCAGGCTTTTCAACAAGCAGGTATTGACCGACACATTTTCTCATTACAGTTGCAAGTTTCGACTGATAAGCACGCCACCATAGCAATTGTGTATTGCAGGTGTGAAGATGCACTTATAATTTAATTTCAACAGCAGAAATTTTGTTAAATTTATGATACAGTTTATCGTACTTTTAATAGAGTGTAAAATTATTAATACGCATAATTCTAGGCTGAACAAAATTTTATTTGCGCCTTTTAATTAATTATTTACCAATACATCATTGTACTTTTTCAGGAATTCTTCTTACGTGACTTAGCTCGTTTTAAATTGTTGAAATTTAATTTTCAACCTTACAAATTGTTTACTGCAGCTAAAATTAATTTTAAATAATTTGAACATGATGACAGCTGGCGGGGGGCGCACGCTGCGCGCTCCAATAGGTAATATGAATGTTTTATCAAATATTAGAGCACAATCAAGTACAGTCAGCCTCACAATTATTGGACACCCTGGCTATACGTTTAGCACGAATTGTGGATGAAACCATTATAACACCCTCTACTTAAATTGAGGGGTAGCTTTATTTTGCCAACAAGTAGTAAATCAACAACCTCCTCTTCTGTCCTTTGGTCGTTGTTGGCTAATACGCCAGAGTGGCCAATAATTGTGAGACTGACTGTACACATTCAAATAAACCTAAAAATACAGCGTCATGTGTCATTCTAAGCAAAATGTAACGAGCATTTTTATAGCTTTATAATAACTTTACATTTCATATTCAAGACATGAATCTTGGTCATGCTACAACTGTTAGGAAATTGTATTTGAAATTAAGCTTCCAGCTGAAACCCTGTATTACAATGTACTGAAATATGCCTTACAAATTAATTATTTATTTTATAAAAACTTCACATACTTTTTCACACAAGCTCAGTTTTCATTTATAAAAAAAACTGTAAAATTAAAGAATCTTGAAAAAAACACTCCAGTTACACTCTCGCGATTTTTTATTCCTTATTTGTCGAGTTTTTTCCATGACAACACACTTTTGTGACAAAATCAAGCTTTTCCGATAAAAAAATTATCTTTATGTATATTTACCCCAAAAAAGAGCTTGACGTGTGACCTATCAAAAAATCTGTCACAACATAATCACTTAAGTAGCGAAAATGGATCCAGAATATAACAAAAATGCCAGAAATGAATTCAAAAATGCGTAATACGTAATAAACATTTATTAAAAGTTTTACTTACGCTGTCGAGCCGCCGTTGCCCGGTTTATGTGACTTTGTAAATACGAGATGGTTAAACACCCTAGGGTTAAAAAAGAAGTGAAAATCAATATCAAATCAATTTTTTTTCAGTTCAACTTTTTCTAGATGATATATTCAATTGCGAAAGTAACCACTTGGAAAAGGAAAAATAATAAAACGTTAGGGGAAAAATTTAAAAATATAAATATAAAAGTTGATTGTGATAAAAACTGCTTATAAGAATTTTCCCCAAAATAATTTTATCGTATACCTACGTTGTATTATATTATTATTACTAAACTTATAGGCATAATTCGTAATGCAATTTTCTCGTGTCAGAGTTAGTGTTATATTCTTCTTCGTCTCTACATGTTTTACAGCTATACATATTTCACTATGTTTACATTCTCCATAAATACCATCTTAACCTGCCCTAAGATGAATAAGCGTTCATCGTGTTATGATCCGTAAATTATTACACTTGCTGTAGAATTCCATTTCACGTTTTGCTTAACAATGAAACATGCATTTGTAAGTTATAGTAAAAATATGAAAAACGTCCCAAAACTTAACTGTTTTTAAAATTTACATACATTGATTTTCTGTATTTTAGATTATTCTTTGATTTATTTTTCACCTTACGTTTTTTTCCACTTGCACTATATCTTATACTTGTTAGAGTTTTTCACTCGTGTAGTTATTCAGTGAATTGAAAATTTATGTAACATTTATAATATAATATTTATTTAATAAAATATTAATATTTATTTATGTAATTTATGTAACTATTATACGAAGCATTTAACCATCATTTTTCCAACTATTTTCCTCCTCTAAATTTGAGCTTCAACTTATACGATATAATAATTTAAGTAATGTCAGACTCAGTCCATTCGTGTCTAATCAACCTGTTGTGATAACTTTTACAAAAGCAATCTTCCATGTTGATTCAAGTGGCTATGAGTTTGCTAAACGAATAAAATATATCGCCGCATAATTGCGCATTTGCTTCAGCCGAATTAATACTCCTATAATACATTATAGTTAGCAAGTTTTAAGGACCAAACTTGTAAGAAGTTAATTAATTTAGTAACGTTTATAGGGGGATGGAAAACTATTTATGTATTCCGCTTTTTTTCTTTATCAGCATTAGGAAGTTGGGCTCGTAAATCAAATAAAAAGTAAATTTATTTCGAATAAATATCTAACATTTTCATATAAATATTTTACTATTATCATAGTAATTAATAATGACATGGCCTAGTCCTACACTAGTAGGAGAATAAGAGTTTAGTGAAGGATGTGGGAAAAAGGAAGAGTTTGGTACTATTAGAAGCTGATAAGTATGAATCTGATGTAGATGAAATTGGATTGAATTTAAAAAAAAGATACATGACAAGGTAAAATTCGCATGTGAGAAAAGCTAATGATTTCAGCGAAAAATTAATTCTATGGGTATTGACTAATAAGTAATAAGTAGAGATGAGATTTTTAGTTTTTTACCTTTTTTTTGTTTATGCTGCTATTCATATATTGTTAGTATTAAAATTTGTTTAACGGAAAAATATGTCATATGAGCCCTATTTGTTTTTACCTTTTTTACCTTTTTTAAACAATTTGCTAAAAACTACCTATTTTGAAGTTTTTACAACCTACTTTATACTTTTGGAAACCTTTTTTTTCTTTTAAGGTTTAAGAACGATTTTATCCGAAAATTATTTTTTGAAACCAAAAATTTGATATCTTTTTCAACAATTCTGCGTCGACAATCCGCTTATCTCGCGATATGAACGTGAAGTTAGGATCTTTTGCAGTTGTTAGTATTATTCTAGCTTGATGTAGTTGTGTATGTGTATTGCTTTTATTTAAAATGCCTGAGTAAACGAAACTTATCTTTGAAAGTAAAAGAATGGATCATTGGCAAAACAAATATACATGGTGTCCCCAAAAAGTCTGTAGTACAAATATCTACCACATATTCCTGTACCAAAATAGATCGATTGAGCTAAACTTACCTCCATCAAAAGGTTCTATGTTAGCCCGCTATCGACTGCCTAAATATTTTAAAATTGGTTGCCTCTTGTTAGATTTCGATATCTAAACGGTTTAGGCAGAAATAAAATTATTTTCTTATTTTCGCTTGTTACAAATATTTCTACTGTTGAATGAGTCTTGTACAAATACACATCTTTAACATCTTGAGATATAGAGGTCGTTTTCAATGCATAAAAATATCGTATAACTGAGAAAAGGCAAAATCATAGTACTCAAAAAATAATAATATGAATATTTTAAGTAAAAATAATATAAGACCAATAAAATTGTATAACCTAATTCATAGGTTTTTTTACCTAAAACTACAAAATAGTAACCTAAAATAGCTTTTATTAGTACCTTTTTAGTTACCTTTTTTTGTATTTATACAACCTAAAAATCTCATCTCTAGTAATAAGCGTTTGTTCTCTTTCTAAAAAATGACCCAACCTTAGATAGTCATATATTCAGAGAAGATCTGAACCTGAACTAAATCACATGATTCAAAATTTTTAACTTTACAGGTCGAAAGAACTTAAAAAATTAATATTTTTTTTTACTAGGAGGGGCACTAGAAAATCGGGTTCCTTTGGGTTTAACAATACCATAAGATACATGAACATATGAACAAAATTTGTTCATATGTTATATTATATTCATAATTATCTTTTGATATGTAATTTAATTACATATCAAAAGATAATATTTTTTCTGGTATTTTCGAATATGATACGGCAGACGGTTGTAAAAAAAGTAGCCTTCATGGCGGTAAACGTTTTCGAAGTTAACGTCTTTTTCAGTAAACGAGGACAGAGAGTGACTTCATAGCTCGTTTGGGGTTGATCACACGACAAAATTTTTTTAAGGTAATTTATTTATGACTACATTATCTAAAACTTCTATTAATACTTATTGTTAATTCTATCGATGGTTCTCACAAAAATTTGCTTCAAATTGTGAATTTTTTTAAGTAAACGTGTGTGGAGAATAGTTTTATAACTAGTTTAGGGTTGATGATATGAATAATAGCTGTGGAGGTAATTTGTTTATTAATATAGTATCTATAACGTCTATTTGTAAAATTTTTCCATAGTATGAACGGTTCTTCCGGCATTTCGACTCAAACATCGCATTTTTTGCAGTAAACGAGCTCATCCACTTTAAAGGCTCTCACAGACCAATGCAATCTCGCGGCCTAGCGCGGTAACGGCCACGGCCGCGTTCAAGCGGTCTAGCTCTACTGTATTGTACGAGTCTGCAAAGAAAGCGTATGGGGAAAGGGGGCGGGGCTATTATCTCTATGGAAACCATAGGCGCCGTGAGTTTGATTTTTACTGGTACCTTAGTAATTAATTTTTATTAAATTAAATTCTTAGCAACGCCAATGAAGTAGACGGTAAAGTGCAATCGTCCAAACCAGTCGTCATTATAACGTCGCGATGTTATCTTTATAATTTATTTGTGTAACTGCATTAACAAAGCGGTACAATTAATATGTATGTAAAATCAAGGAACGTAATGCAAATTGTGAGTTCCGCTATTTAATTGTAATAGACAGAACCCGCATTCCTTAGATACGTTTTCTCTCCAAATTCGTGCAATACATTAGATCTCTCTGAACACGCAAATATAAAGGCGCGTCCACACACACATTGGCCTGTGCAGGTCGCCTGAACAGTGTCCACACACTCCGGTTTTTGTGTGCAGGCACACAGCACAGGCTGAACCGGGAGGCAAACCTGTGTGTGCCGACGGGCCTTAAGACTGTAGTATTATCTTATCGCGACCGCGACTGCTATCGCGATTACGACTAGATCGCATTTGTTCTGTGAAAGCCTTAACTTCGAAGGCGCCTGCTGCCATAAGCCTACACTTAAAACCGTCTGCTACAGTATATTGGAAAAACTAACTACATAATAAAGTATGGAAGTTTTTGATAGATAACTTGTTCATGTATCGTATGGTTTAGTTAAACCACAAAGAAATTCAAGTTTCTAGAGGCGCTACCGAGTTAAAGCGACCACTTACGACTGGTAGACTTTTACTCATTTTTGATGTTTTTTCGACCTGTAAAGTCTAAAATTTTGTATCTTATAGTTTAGTTCAGATGCATAGTAGCTCCAGGTTTATAATGGATTATAAAAATTATCCACAAAAATTGTGTCACTTCCGAGTAATCACATAATGCATATTTCTAGCACTCGCATCGATGCTGATGTGCAGTAAGCAGAGTGGTGCCTTGTGTTTTCTTCGAAATAATATGACGTAGCTTAGTAATAAGCACAAGCTTGATTATAATTTTTTTTTATAAAACATAAAGATTAGTAGAGCAAAATGGTTATAACACAACTAAAAAGCATATAAACGAAAAAAAATTAATTCCATTTAAGTCCATCGGGTTCATGTATTATCCTTACAAAGCCAACATGTAGTTTGAGGTATATAACCATGCAAAACCACATAATTGCTTAACGAGCAACATGATAAATTTTTATAAGTTTCAGTGGAAAAAGTAACATATTTTTAAAGTGGAATGATAATCGATTTGTCCCCTCCAAAAAGAATTTTTTATTTTACCTCTGGAAAACATTTTTCATTTTAATAAAATAATATTGTTATTTTGTACTTAGCAAATTAACACCAAATAAAACCAACATTTACATAAGAAAAAAAGAGGAAAATTCATGCTGACGCAACCGTGGTGCGATCAGGGTGACCGCTACCAGCACATAGTGTAAACAAATGAAAACAAAACCACAACAGTTAGTTCACACATTAAGACTGAATTAATTTAAATGAATCGAGATACTAAAAGCCTTAACAAGAAAGAAAGGTCGTAGTTTAAAATTTTAGTGCGATATAAATGACCAATGACCATACACGTAATAGTAATAGTCCGCCCACCGAAAGAAAAGCTCGCTTAGGAATGTGCGTTCGGTTTATTACGGTTCCACAGCGGACCTTGAAAACCGCGTCATTTTTTTTCCGACTTATAAACGTTGATAAAAATCTAATTTATATGATAATGTAATTAAATAATTGATTCACTCGTGATTGAGTATGGATTTCGTAGAGAAAAGAATTCCTTTCCTTTTCTATCTTTTCTTTCAAAAATGTGATATAAGGTGCTAGGTAGTTACTGATCACGTGATCACTGATCAGTGATCAGTGCAGTGGTCAGGTCAAGTATAATAGTCTTATCACTAAGTGGCAAGCTCTTGAAAACGTTTCTTATTGTACAATATCAAACCTTCATGTTAAAAAAGAGTACATTTCTATAGGTTTGCTTACTCACGAGTTATTTTTTCCTAATATTTTAGATGTTGAACAGCAGTAGAAGTAGGAAAAAATAACGAAATCTTTAGAAGCACCTAAAATGTAAAACCACAAACCACCAACACTGAAGATAGAAAAAATGGATTTAAAACTCAAAAGACATTTTTTTATTAAAATGTGAAGTTGATACTCCTCGACTTGATTGTGTAAGTATTACACAAGTGCAAAAAATTATAAAGTACATGAAAAATAAAATAAATAAAGAGAGATTGATAACATCAAAGAGGCTTTCGTATATACTACAAAATAGTAAATTACATCCGAGAATGAAAGGAAGTACATTATTTGCAATTGACAGCAAAGAGCTGATTTAACTATATTGAATCTCAAAAACTTTGAAAGCATAAATAAAAAAAAATGAGCTTAAAGGCGACTTTTTTCAAATACAATAAGGACTTATTAAAAATTTATTTGTTAATGCTTTAACTGTCTGTAAAAGAAATGAATTTGTACCAACTTCTTTATTATTTTTACTTCAAATGTTTGCTAAGCCTTGCGATTTAAATAAAAAAATTCGAATTTCAAAAAAAAAAATATCAGAGATATTATATTTTATTTCTTAGGAAATTTTCATAAAAAAAAACGTTTATAATGTTAATCTTTTTCTCTGATTTTCAGTGCTAAGTTACAAATTGATGCACGTACAAGGTTTACAAAATAAAATTTTAAATATTGACAAACTCGTTCTCTTTTTTTAGGATTCTCATGTGAAATATTTAAAATCTTCTCTTTGATCTTAAGAAGGGATACGATACTATGCTACATTATCGCAGCACAGGCTTTAAAATTAAACGCACCAACGACAATGATTTCAATTTTATTAAATTCCTCTTTCAAATGTAAACATGTTAGTGAGGATCAATAATTCGCAATGCAGTTGTATTTGGGTACACCAAAATTAATCGAAAGCTTTCAGGGCACTACTGGAACATTGCTTTACTACCACAAGGTATTTAAAAATGAATTTAAAGAAAAGTGCGGGGTCGTCTTTGAAGACTTCCATGCTCTAATACTCTTCTGATAGTCTTCGGCCCATGATTTACCTTTAAACCATATAAACGGGTCACTGAAAGCTCTTCTTCTTTAGTGCAAACGAAAAGTGTTAGCAGCAATTGATAACATGACTTAACAACTTCAAACTTAAACAGTTGTGGCGTAATTAATGACAACGAGATGAACAAGTGATTTTCTAACGGCTGGCCGACAGCTTCAGCGAAGATGGGTTGGGTTAAATAGATGTTAAAGAGGGCGCTACGTAATTTACAGCCGTTACAAAAATATAAACCTCTAAATTACGAAATGGGTCTAAATAATAATAATAAAAATATAATATAAACTGATATAACAATTATATTTAATGAATGAGTGAATTTCAATGTTCATCAATATTAAAAACATGTGCACAATTAATGAATGAAACCAAATTATTATAAAGATTTACGAGATTACGATATAAAATTATACTAGATAATTTAACGTTGAAAGGTTGTAACCATCATGTGGTTACAAAATATAACATACAAATTGATAATTATTGAACTTAACGTAATTAATCCCTATACACGGGTGTCATACGGAAAACTATCCATAAAAGCGACAAAAACTTACGTAAGTTCTGCAGACGACTTGAAAATAGATAAGTTAATATGAAAGTTGCAAAAATGGCCAATTTCTTTCCTGAAGACTGCAAGGAGAGGGAAAGATAATGAAGAAGAAATTTTTAAATTAATAACTTAGCAACAAATGACATACAATAAACAAACACTAGAGGGAGCAAAAAGTTAGAAATTGGATTAAAATTAGAAAAACAGATATAGAACGAAAATTTAACGTTACACAGTGATGAGACGACCAAAACTCCTCCTAATGATGTGCGTGACAACGACAATGTTGGTAATTCCACATAATTTATTCTGACTCACCCTGTATGTACGAGTTAAAGCAATAAACACCCATTGTACAAATTATTATGCAGGAGAAGGTAAAGCTTGCGTCTTAACCTTTATAAAAGCTTTTCTCTCAAAGTAAACGATATCTTTTCAGGTTGTAATCGATTAGCAATATTTTCAGCTTTGTTTTCTTTAATATCCCTTTTTTGTTGACAATTCTATTACGGTTATATAAACACACACGACGTCGAACAAGAACAGCTTGCAATCCTTAATTAATGTTTCCAAATAAAAATATCAATTTAAACATCATAAAGGTTTTATTTCAAAATAAATTGATTCCAATTTTATAAGCGAAATGTTTTCTATTGGATTATTTTTAAATTTGATTCTATAAAATGTTTGAACTGTCGGAAAGAAAACAAATATTTACAACGAAGATATGCAAGAAAATACATTTTTTGCAAAAAATGGAGTTGTTCATCAGTAGAGCTTGTAATTAAAAATAAACATTCATTTCCGATTTCCAACAAATAAATAATAAGTTGCACCATAATTGAAGTAGTTGAATCGATACATTTTCATCTAATAAAATTATGATAATAATAAACTGTAATTTTCCTAAGTAGGTAGGTACCTCAAGAACCACCGATATACTAAAATTTAATTTCCTATTTGTAATCTTGTTTTCCGTGTGAGAAATTAATTGTAATAATCCTGGTGCACCGCATGAATACAATTTCGTGAATTGCTACGTAAGCCTGTAAAGCTTGTCGCCCCATATACTTCCCAACGAAACTTCTACATCAACATAATTTTATTAAGATGTCTCGAATAACAGCAAAGTTTAATTTAATCAATATTGTTGAAAGGCTTTCCATAAAAGAACAAGTTTATTAATTGCAAACCACTCAAATTGAGAAATTAATTATTATAATTATGCGAATTAGAAGGAATAAAATACATCTAAATATTTTTAGATCCAGAACTTTAAGGTTTCGTAAAACTTCCATTTTAATAATAATTATTATGAACGTTTCTAAAATTTTCTTATAAACTTCGAAACTTCTATAGCTAAAAATGCTCTGAAAAAAGTAAGCGTGTAGATCTGATTTCAATTTGTTAAAGATTAGACTATTATGGACAAAATGCTTGACTTTGAGGTAAATAGAAAGTATCAGTTGCTCCTTCAGCTTCAGTGTACGCTGTACTAGGAGATGGGAAAGTACAATAGATAATGTTGCAATACACCGATATGCTTATGCGTGCTCTTTTCCACATATTAAAAATGATAAATAGATAGCGTTATAGTTCCTTATGGCCCGTCTACACACACAGACTTGCCTTCCAGTTTGGCATGAGCAGGCCAAACCAAACCAAACCGGAGCGTATGGACACCATTTAGGCGGCCTGCACAGGCCAAACCGTAGCGTTTGTGCAGGCCGCCGGCAGAAGTAAACCGGAAGGCAAGCCTGTGTGTGTGGACGAATCTTTAGGCAAACTAAGAAGTATATAAAAGTTGTGGAGGTAATCCAGTTACCAGTTTAACTGTCAATTTTTACCTACAAATGTCTAATGCTTAAATAAGAAACCTTATGAAAAAATGTCAACTCGAACGAACCGAGAAAACTGTAAATATTAGGTCTCAACGCCAAAAAAAGCACAAAATATAGTAACAGCTGTTAACCCTAGAATGGGCGCTTAGCACATCTGGTAAAGAAGGGGCGCGACGGTCTCAGAGGAAGCCTGACGTTTTAGCAGAAAAGAATAGCTTGTTTTATAGCAATATTTACTAATGTCGAAATTCCTGATCTGTGTTAAAAATTAACTGCAACACTTTTATCCTATTGTACTATTATACCAAATGAAAGTATATAGAAGAATGTTTAAACCAAACAAACTCGACCAATATTGCTGTTACAGAAGCTCTAACAAAAGCTGGTTATTGCATTCTTTTTGATTACTACGTTCAGTGAAAGTTTTTCCAAACAGTAATTGTTTAGATAATTAGGCAGAAAAGTCGAATGGCGTCTTATAACCGAAGCCTTCACTGTAGAAATTTTGAGAAACGTTATAAGAAAATTACCAAAATTAAATTTTATATTTGAAGGCAAAAAACGACGGAAACATTTTTATTTTCTTTTCGTTAATTATTGGAAAACGATGTTTAAGAAAGCTCTTAATCTATTTTTTTTAAACTCATAAGTAGAAAAACTTTTGGCACTTTGCCAATTTAACCAACAACGCAGCTCTAATAATTAATTAAAATAACAAGAGTGCGCCTTTAAGTTTAAATATGTTGTATTTTTTTGCTAAATATTTATTAGAAATGAAATAAGGATTCTATCAGATGCTTAATTTTGAGCTGAGGGTCACTAGAATGATAATAAGATTTGGCAGTCTGTCACGTCACCAACGCCTTCTCAGCTGAAGGCCGATGAGCAAAAGCTATTGTACAGAGCTTTATTTATTTATCAAAAATTACAAAAATTAAACACTTTAGTCTCGTTCTTGAAACAAATTAATTTTCACAAACTACAAACTACTTCAAATCTCTATTAAAACTAGTAAATTGAAAGGTTTAATGAAATACGCCAACCACACTTCAGCAGTGCAAGTGATGCAATACTGTCGTGTCTGGAATTTCAGAGCATTTAAATTGAATTTATAGCACATAATTCACCTATACCTAGTAAAGAATCAAAAAGGGTAGTCAGTGCATTTAAACAATACAGATTTGTTAAATCAGAATCGATCAAGAAGGCTTAATTGGTCACAGAAAATATGCAAAAGAAAATTTTAAACAAAATCCAAATTTTGACCGTTGTTCTTAACATTTTTAAACTTTCATTCGGCACACGTATTTGTTATTGTAAGAGCTACAAGTTCCTCTAGTTCCATGAAATAACATTAATTTAAACTAAAGTTATTTATAAAAGACCACGATCTACCAATATAGCTTGTTTTTATTTTTCTAGGTTAGGAAATTAATGTAAATTATTTTAAGTCGAGTAGTTTATTGAGGGACTTATTGCCAACAAAACAAAATATTTTTGGTCTCGTTACGACCAATGCAGGCGAAGATATTAAAGAAGTAGTGAAGCGAAAACCTTTAAAAGTCACAATTTTGAAAGAAAAACTACTTTCCGGTCAAAATTAATTTTGAATATTTTATCCACAAATTCGAAATTACGATTTTGAGCGATTAAGAAGAAAATTGTTGTTACAAGATTTTTCCAAAAATTTATATAAATTTTGCTTTGTTGACTCCACTAGTTGGCAACTTCTTAATTATAATATTGGCCTGTAAAATTTAATTTTGTTCCAATTTGGACATCGTGGTACGTCTTACAAATAATAGAGAATACACACTAAGGAAGAAATCGCTCACGAAAACCAAAACACTACACATTTTTCGATTTTAATATCGATTCCTATTTTATAACTTACTTCCAAAGCATGCAACATCAAATCTGTATCATAAGCACACCGCAACACCCATAACTTTCCCAATGCAACCTGTTTTCTCCAACAAGTAGTTTTTAACACATTTATATAATATAACAAATGTTGGTTTCGTTTTAACTTGAATTATTGTAATTACCCCACTAACGCAACTTTACAAACGATAAATCAAATACACTTTTCTTATTTTATCTTGCTTCAAGTTTCTTTGTCCTAGACCACAACGATCGTATCAGCGTACAACTAAAAGATTGCAGTGGTGTAATCTTTAAATTAGTTTTACACCAAACACATTAGTCTTTCAATGTTGCAGAATAACGTTACACCAATAAATTCGATAAAGTGTTACACAAAATATAGGATGGGTAAATTATAAAATATTGTATAATTTTTTGTTGCATAAAATCCGAACCCTAACAACCGCAAAGTTACAAACATGGGGAAAACTTTAAGTAAAATGCGTGTGTCGTCAGCTGGTGTTTATAACAAATTTCAACTTCAAAGGTTTTTATGCAAATATGTTTAGTATACTTTACTTTATGGTTTTTGAGGAAATTTAAGTAGCTGTAATATTAAAACTACAAAACATGTGTCTTGTTTAGAGTTGTCTTTATTACATTTCTACCTGCAATACGCTTGTAATTTACCTCAAACTTGTCTTTGCGTGATTATTAGTAATTACATTATATTTTATTATTATAAATAATATTTAAAGATTTTAGGGGTGGATATCCATCCCCTATTGTACTATTTTGCTATTAATTTTTGGTTGCTATCTCAATCATTTTTATGTATTATACCTAACAAGTAACAAACAAACATAGTATTAGGGCCGTTGTATATGGACTAATTGTCATACTAACTTGTTAGTACTGAATCAACTCATGAAGCAAAAGCACGAGAATCTAAGCTTTAACGTCGTGCACGATCTTCGTCAAAATTTCTACGCACGACGTTAAAGGTTAGATTCCTGTGCTTCTGCTCTTTGAGTTGATTCAGTAGTAACAAATAAGTACGACATTTGGTCCATGTAAAACGGCCCTTATCCATAAGGCCACACTATGTTATGGCATAATTGCTCTTTCCCACGAAGTCGGTCTAATATGCCAGAAGAGTGAGAAAAGCCAGTAAGGGCTCATATTCAAACAGTGCAGTAAGCCAGCTTTATTTCTTTCGCCATGGAACGACAAGCTGATAATTACGCTGACATGCGTCTATAGTAGCTTAAGAACGTTTCTGAAGAGAGCCTATTTTAGAAATATATTCATCTTGTTACAGCTGCTCTGTCCTAAAAAAGCGAGTACCTTGCTTGTATACTGCTTGCGGTAGTCTCGTTCATACTAAGTCATTATGGTTCTGGCTCGGCTACTGACTCCGCGTGGAAGAAGTCGAAGGACGACTTAAAGTAATTAAGTAACAAAAACTTTTTTTAAATATTCTTAACAGGGATTTATCTGATTCTGCCAAAATAAGAGCAAGCTTTTTATCAAAAATCACGAAGAAAACTGTAATTTTTTCTCATCGTGATCAAATACTATCTGGACTGACGTCATCTAGATTACTCTTTTTAAGAAGTCGTAAAAATAAAGGTTAGTGAAAAAAATTGTTGAGGAAATTTTTAAGAAAATTTATACAAAGGGCTTTAAAGAGGTTGTCAACAAAAAATGAAAGTTGTGATGAACCGCTCAGAAGATTTTTTCAAGTAAAAATTCGAGACGCGCCATCGGTCCAATAGTAATTTATGAAAATTAGATCGCTAAGCAACTTACTCGTCAAGCTAGTCAGGTTCGCGGCCGAACCGTGAGAGACTTCGAAAGTGCAGAGAAAGCAAGCAAATTGTTTCTATCGATTTGGTGACATTTGTACAATAGAACCAAGCGAGTTACAAATATAATGTATTTAGGGGTTCCAGAATAAAATTTTATGCTCTTCAATTTATATTAGAGCTAAAATTATTATCATGTCGCTCCTTAAGAAACTACAGTCGGGAGAGACGTCGAAAGTACAGAGGAAACAAGAAAACTGCTTCCATTGATTTGGTGACATTTGTACTATAGAACCAAACGAGTTAAAAATAATGTATTTAGCTTTTCTGAAAGAAAATTGTATGCCCTTCAATTTCTATTAGAGTTAAAATTATTTTCGTGTCACTCCTTTAAATCTACAGCCGGAAGAGACGTCGACAGAGAAAGCAAGTGAACTGTTTTTTATCGATTTGGTGATATTTGTAGAACAGAACGAAGCGAATGACAAATAATGTATTTAGTAGTTCTAGAAAAAAATTTAGCCCTTCAATTTCTATTAGAAATAAAGTTATTGTCATGTCACTCCTTAAGAAGCTATACAGTCGGGAGAGACGTCGAAACTCGAAAGTGCAGAGAAAACAAGCAAACTGCTTCCATTGATTTGGTGACATTTGTACAATAGAACCAAGTGAGTTACCACTAATATGTATTTAGCGGTTCTAAAATAGAATTTTTTGCCCTTCAATTTCTATTCGATGTAAAATTATAGTCATGTCACTCCTTAAGAAGCTACAGCCGGAGAGAGGTCGAAAGTGCAGAGAAAAGAAGCGAATTGTTTTTATTGATTTGGTGTCATTTGTACAATAGAACCAAGCGAGTTACGAATAATGTATTAAGTGGTGCTAAAAGAGCATTTTATGCCCTTCAATTTCTATTAGAGTAAAAATTATTGTCATGTCACTCCTTAAGAATAAGCTACAGCCAGGAGAAACGTCGAAAGTATAGAGAAAACAAACAAACTGCTTCCATTGATTTGGTGACATTCGTACTATAGAACCAAACGAGTTAGAAATAATGTATTTAGCGTTTCTGAAAGAAAGCTGTATGCCCTTCAATTTCTCAAAGTTAAAATTATTTTCGTGTCACTCCTTAAGAATCTAGCCGGAAGAGACGTCGGCAGAGAAAGCAAGTAAACTGTTTTTTATTGATTTGGTGACATTTGTAGAACAGAACGAAGCGAATTACAAATAATGTATTTAGTACTAGTTCTAGAAAAAAAATTTATGACCTTCAATTTCTATTAGAAATAAAATTATTGTCATATCACTCCTTAAGAAGCTACAGCCGGGAGAGACGTCAAAAGTGCAGAGAAAACAAGCGAGCTGTTTTTATTGATTTGGTGACATTTGTACAATAGAACCAAGTGAGTTACCACTAATGTATTTAGCGGTTCTAAAATAGAATTTTTTGCCCTTCAATTTCTATTCGATGTAAAACTATTGTCATATCACTCCTTAAGAAGCTACAGCCGGGAGAGACGTCAAAAGTGCAGAGAAAACAAGCGAGCTGTTTTTATTGATTTGGTGACATTTGTACAATAGAACTAAGTGAGTTACCACTAATGTATTTAGCGGTTCTAAAATAGAATTTTTTGCCCTTCAATTTCTATTCGATGTAAAATTATTGTCATATCACTCCTTAAGAAGCTACAGTCGGGAGAGACGTCAAAAGTGCAGAGAAAACAAGCGAGCTGTTTTTATTGATTTGGTGATATTTGTACAATAGAACCAAGTGAGTTACCACTAATGTATTTAGCGGTTCTAAAATAGAATTTTTTGCCCTTCAATTTCTATTCGATGTAAAATTATTGTCATATCACTCCTTAAGAAGCTACAACCGGGAGAGACGTCAAAAGTGCAGAGAAAACAAGCGAGCTGTTTTTATTGATTTGGTGACATTTGTACAATAGAACCAAGTGAGTTACCACTAATGTATTTAGCGGTTCTAAAATAGAATTTTTTGCCCTTCAATTTCTATTCGATGTAAAATTATTGTCATATCACTCCTTAAGAAGCTACAGCCGGGAGAGACGTCAAAAGTGCAGAGAAAACAAGCGAGCTGTTTTTATTGATTTGGTGACATTTGTACAATAGAACCAAGTGAGTTACCACTAATGTATTTAGCGGTTCTAAAATAGAATTTTTTGCCCTTCAATTTCTATTCGATGTAAAATTATTGTCATATCACTCCTTAAGAAGCTACAGCCGGGAGAGACGTCGAAAGTGCAGAGAAAACAAGCGAATTGTTTTTATTGATTTGGTGTCATTTGTACAATAGAACCAAGCGAGTTACGAATAATGTATTAAGTGGTGCTAAAAGAGCATTTTATGCCCTTCAATTTCTATTAGAGTAAAAATTATTGTCATGTCACTCCTTAAGAATAAGCTACAGCCAGGAGAAACGTCGAAAGTATAGAGAAAACAAACAAACTGCTTCCATTGATTTGGTGACATTCGTACTATAGAACCAAACGAGTTAGAAATAATGTATTTAGCGTTTCTGAAAGAAAGCTGTATGCCCTTCAATTTCTCAAAGTTAAAATTATTTTCGTGTCACTCCTTAAGAATCTAGACGGAAGAGACGTCGGCAGAGAAAGCAAGTAAACTGTTTTTTATTGATTTGGTGACATTTGTAGAACAGAACGAAGCGAATTACAAATAATGTATTTAGTACTAGTTCTAGAAAAAAAATTTATGACCTTCAATTTCTATTAGAAATAAAATTATTGTCATATCACTCCTTAAGAAGCTACAGCCGGGAGAGACGTCAAAAGTGCAGAGAAAACAAGCGAGCTGTTTTTATTGATTTGGTGACATTTGTACAATAGAACCAAGTGAGTTACCACTAATGTATTTAGCGGTTCTAAAATAGAATTTTTTGCCCTTCAATTTCTATTCGATGTAAAACTATTGTCATATCACTCCTTAAGAAGCTACAGCCGGGAGAGACGTCAAAAGTGCAGAGAAAACAAGCGAGCTGTTTTTATTGATTTGGTGACATTTGTACAATAGAACTAAGTGAGTTACCACTAATGTATTTAGCGGTTCTAAAATAGAATTTTTTGCCCTTCAATTTCTATTCGATGTAAAATTATTGTCATATCACTCCTTAAGAAGCTACAGTCGGGAGAGACGTCAAAAGTGCAGAGAAAACAAGCGAGCTCTTTTTATTGATTTGGTGACATTTGTACAATAGAACCAAGTGAGTTACCACTAATGTATTTAGCGGTTCTAAAATAGAATTTTTTGCCCTTCAATTTCTATTCGATGTAAAATTATTGTCATATCACTCCTTAAGAAGCTACAACCGGGAGAGACGTCAAAAGTGCAGAGAAAACAAGCGAGCTGTTTTTATTGATTTGGTGACATTTGTACAATAGAACCAAGTGAGTTACCACTAATGTATTTAGCGGTTCTAAAATAGAATTTTTTGCCCTTCAATTTCTATTCGATGTAAAATTATTGTCATATCACTCCTTAAGAAGCTACAGCCGGGAGAGACGTCAAAAGTGCAGAGAAAACAAGCGAGCTGTTTTTATTGATTTGGTGACATTTGTACAATAGAACCAAGTGAGTTACCACTAATGTATTTAGCGGTTCTAAAATAGAATTTTTTGCCCTTCAATTTCTATTCGATGTAAAATTATTGTCATATCACTCCTTAAGAAGCTACAGCCGGGAGAGACGTCAAAAGTGCAGAGAAAACAAGCGAGCTGTTTTTATTGATTTGGTGACATTTGTACAGTAGAACCAAGTGAGTTACCACTAATGTATTTAGCGGTTCTAAAATAGAATTTTTTGCCCTTCAATTTCTATTCGATGTAAAATTATTGTCATGTCACTCCTTAAGAAGCTACAGCCGGGAGAGACGTCGAAAGTGCAGAGAAAACAAGCGAATTGTTTTTATTGATTTGGTGTCATTTGTACAATAGAACCAAGCGAGTTACGAATAATGTATTAAGTGGTGCTAAAAGAGCATTTTATGCCCTTCAATTTCTATTAGAGTAAAAATTATTGTCATGTCACTCCTTAAGAATAAGCTACAGCCAGGAGAAACGTCGAAAGTATAGAGAAAACAAACAAACTGCTTCCATTGATTTGGTGACATTCGTACTATAGAACCAAACGAGTTAGAAATAATGTATTTAGCGTTTCTGAAAGAAAGCTGTATGCCCTTCAATTTCTCAAAGTTAAAATTATTTTCGTGTCACTCCTTAAGAATCTAGCCGGAAGAGACGTCGGCAGAGAAAGCAAGTAAACTGTTTTTTATTGATTTGGTGACATTTGTAGAACAGAACGAAGCGAATTACAAATAATGTATTTAGTACTAGTTCTAGAAAAAAAATTTATGACCTTCAATTTCTATTAGAAATAAAATTATTGTCATATCACTCCTTAAGAAGCTACAGCCGGGAGAGACGTCAAAAGTGCAGAGAAAACAAGCGAGCTGTTTTTATTGATTTGGTGACATTTGTACAATAGAACCAAGTGAGTTACCACTAATGTATTTAGCGGTTCTAAAATAGAATTTTTTGCCCTTCAATTTCTATTCGATGTAAAATTATTGTCATATCACTCCTTAAGAAGCTACAACCGGGAGAGACGTCAAAAGTGCAGAGAAAACAAGCGAGCTGTTTTTATTGATTTGGTGACATTTGTACAATAGAACCAAGTGAGTTACCACTAATGTATTTAGCGGTTCTAAAATAGAATTTTTTGTCCTTCAATTTCTATTCGATGTAAAATTATTGTCATGTCACTCCTTAAGAAGCTACAGCCGGGAGAGACGTCGAAAGTGCAGAGAAAACAAGCGAATTGTTTTTATTGATTTGGTGTCATTTGTACAATAGAACCAAGCGAGTTACCAATAATGTATTAAGTGGTCCTAAAAGAGCATTTTATGCCCTTCAATTTCTATTAGAAAAAAAATTATTGTCATGTCACTCCTTAAGAAGCTACAGCCAGGAGAGACGTCGAAAGTCTAGAGAAAACAAACAAACTGCTTCCATTGATTTGGTGACATTCGTACTATAGAACCAAACGAGTTAGAAATAATGTATTTAGCTTTTCTGAAAGAAAGTTGTATGCCTTTCAATTTTTCAAAGTTAAAATTATTTTCGTGTCACTCCTTAAGAATCTAGCCGGAAGAGACGTCGGCAGAGAAAGCAAGTAAACTGTTTTTTATTGATTTGGTGACATTTGTAGAACAGAACGAAGCGAATTACAAATAATGTATTTAGTACTAGTTCTAGAAAAAAAATTTATGACCTTCAATTTCTATTAGAAATAAAATTATTGTCATATCACTCCTTAAGAAGCTACAGCCGGGAGAGACGTCAAAAGTGCAGAGAAAACAAGCGAGCTGTTTTTATTGATTTGGTGACATTTGTACAATAGAACCAAGTGAGTTACCACTAATGTATTTAGCGGTTCTAAAAGAAAATTTTATGCCCTTCAATTTCTATTCGAAGTAAAATTATTGTCATGTCACTCTTTAAGAAGCTACAGCCGGGAGAGACATCGAAAGTGCATAGAAAGCAAGCAAAATGTTTCTATTGATTTGGTGACATTTGTAGAACAGAACCAAGCGAGTTACAAGTAATGTATATAGCGTTTCTAGCAGAGAATTAACATTATGCCCTTCAATTTCTATTAGAGGTAAAATTATTGTTATATTATCTCGTTTAATATTAAGTTGTGCTAAAAAGTTACGATTTTCACCGTTGTTCTTAGAATAATCTTGTACCATTGTTCAGTAAAAAACGTTTTTGTAATTTGCTAAGGAAAGAAAAAAAATGTTTTTGTGAAAACTGTAATTTTGCTATCTTAATTTCTATTTTATTTTATTCTTCTTTCTTTATAAGCAAGCAAATACACGTGATATTCAGATTTTTCATTGTTAAAACTCTAACCTGGCAGTCGTGATAGTAACGTACAGAGATATTAATTGTGTGTCACTTTTTAAAAATTTCTACCAAACTTATACATTTTTGAAATAAGAGAAACGAGAGGTTAACTATAAATTAGCGATTTTCGTTATAGGGGACCATCAGAAATAATAAAGTTGCTGATAGCCGTAAAGAAAAAAATGTAACGCTTTCCAAAAAGATCTAATTGGGTTATCGTGTAGAGAACGAAATGGCTCTGCGAACAGTTATTCGAAAGTTGATTAAAAGAAGTTGAATTTTTTTTAATATTACTGTAAATGACAGCTTGTTATAAAATTTGTTTTTTACTATCAATTTCGTTTGGTTTACATACAACAATAATATTATAGATAGACAAAAGCTAAAATCAATACCCAACCATAGTTTTTCCTTTGCTTTTTAAGTTTAGTTTCAGTTTTGACAAGTTTAATATACACAAGAGTATTTGGATGGCATAAAAAAATATTGGAGTATACACATTTTTATCCTTTAACTGCACCCCAAGCTAAAAAAACTTTTCAATAAAGAAACTCAAACTCTACTTTATATGAAATTTACAACGCAAAATATTAGTTTTAATTTCCATTTTTAATCGCCTGAAGAAAAGTTTTCATACAACTTTTTTACAATGTTTAAAAATTATAAAATATTAAGTAAATGTAAAAGTTTTTCCCATGATTATAATCAGAGGTAGCTGAATTTCGTATTGCAACATGAGATCTATCTGAATTACTGTGATTGCTATCACTCATTATCTCAGTCGCAACACCTTCCCTGAATGGGCTTTCAGATAAGCATTAGCCAAGTATAGTTTTTCACTAAAACAACCCCTAGAACATATAAAATAGCAACGTAGATTACTAACATTCAATAAAAGATAAGCACGAAAAGAAAAAAGAAATAAACTTTAAGTGAATACGTTATAAATAATGGTCTGGATCAAACATGAGATTTTCAATATAAATGTTTCAAAAATCTACAGGTCAGAACTGTAAGCTAAATTAACTAATGATTCGCTATTTATCTCTGCAAGTTCCTTATTTAATAAAGGAGTGATAACACGAAAAAAAGAGAGATGTTTAATGGTTCCTTTCCACCTAAGTCTCTATTCACAATGAACGTAACGTAAAACAAACGTAATTGATAAAATTTACACAAACGTAAGATTTACGTAAATTTTGTCTAGTGTTCACAATGAACGTAATTTTGAGTCTTGAAATTTAAATAACCTAACGTCAATATTCGCCAGTTGATGTCAAATATGTCAAATTCCGTGTTTGTTGTTCACAGTTTTACATAACTTTAGAGCTAATTATCGTTGGTTTGAGTGTTTTGGCGTAAGTATTTTACATCAACTACAATAAATAATTTATATATTATGTAATTTAGGTAAATTATTTTTACCGAGATTTTTACTATGGAGCAATAGTGGAATAGGGATAAAGAAAAACAGTCGAGTTACGGCCGAAATGGCTCTCATTAGCAACTTTACGTCTGAAAATAATTGAGGACTATGATCTGAACAACCCCTGACAATTTTGTCAATCCGACTAGTGCCGGAACATTAAAAAACTGGCCTTTTTCTTGCACTTTCACGTTTTCTTGCTTTAAATGGGAAATAACTCGAGTTATAATCGATGGATAGAAAAAAATGATGATAAGGAATTGTTTGTGATTTAATAACGAAAAATTCTAGCCCAATTGCAAGACTTTTAATCCATTACATTTGGCTAAAAACCTTCCCCAAGTTAAAATGTTGTTCAAAAATGTTTTCCTTATTTATTCTGAAGTAAGCCAATTTTGCCGATATCACACGAAAAGACGTTAGTTGACTAATAAAATTAGCCTGCCAAATAGGAGTTTGTAAAATAGATTTCAACAGCTTCAATATGGATTTCTGCACAATTTGTTAAGGTGCTCCATTTTGTGACATGGTATAGAATTCCAACAATTTTTTTTAAATCTTAAATTTTCTAATGTACTTTGAGATACAATAAAAATATATATTTTTTCATCATTTACTATGCCTTTTTGCTAGAACGTGTTTTATAAAAACCGTCTTCCCATTTTAACTAAAACAAATTTGCATTATGCTTAGGCAGGAAGAGTTAAAGACTCGAAAGACTAAAGAAAAAATTATTTAATTTGGTCAAGAAAAGCAGTGTTGAATTTTTGTGTTTGCTATGGGAGTGGCCGAACGGCTAACTTTTTTAGGTTATTTTTGCTGAAATGAAAGGCAGAACATTTCTTCATTCATGTATATCATTTCAAAAAATTATGCACTTATTAATTCAACACCGGAATAAAAAGAATGCATAGCAGCACAAGAAAATTTTTCTAAATCCCAAGAAATTGGATGTAATTTTACTAGATTTTACGTAAAAATTACATAAAGTTGAAATAGTTTCAACTTTGCGTACGTTTTACCTAAAAAGTACGTAAAATTTCTATAAACGCAAATATTACGTACGTACATTGTGAACACCATCATTGATTTCTATAGATTTAACTTTATAGGTTACGAAAATATTATGTATTTTTTACGGTTACGTTCATTGTGAATAAGGACTAACGTAATAAATCTTGAACGTTGGCAATAAAATACTAATTATACGAAATTTAATGTGCTCAAAATGTGGAGGAAGTACATTCAAAATCTAAATTTTAGTAAGTAGATGAAAATCATAAAACCAAACATTAAAGTAAACATACAAAGTCGATGAAATTTCTTCTTTAGAGTTTTGTTTGTAGGAAGTAGCAATAGCAAGTGCTTAATTATATTGAAGTGCTCTACTTTCACCAAAGATTTCTATAAGTTCTATTCTATAATCTTGTAAACAGCACTTTGAAGTGTGTACATTGTTTAAAATTAAGCAAGGTAACGTAACTTCACACACCCATCAACTGGATTATTCAACGTTTTATCGAAATTCACCACCTCGTACTTTGTTTGTTAATAACTAAAACCAAAAACTGCTCTTTAGAATAATGACTTTCGACTTATTTTATCTAATATGATTAATTAGCGTCAGCAAGAGGAAGTTTTCAGTTTAAATGTCTTTCAAATGGTTGTACAATTTTACAAAAATTATTTCAAAGGCTTTGAAAACGAAATTACTTAAAGGGCAGCAAATACAAAGCGATTCTAATTTTACAGAAATTCCATTAGAGTTTTCAAGTTATTTTTGTTTGACCAAAAAGCAATTACCTGTTTCCATTAATCGAAAAGCATTTTTGTTTTTTTAAATTTTCAATTTTAAATAAAATATGTAAATAAAAATAAACTGGGATGTGGCCATTCACGACTTTTTAGTGCGTATTCACAATGAACGTAACCGTAAAAAATACATAATATTTTCGTAACCTATAAAGTTAAATCTATAGAAATCAATGATGGTGTTCACAATGTACGTACGTAATATTTGCGTTTATGGAAATTTTACGTACTTTTTAGGTAAAACGTAAAACGTACGCAAAGTTGAAACTATTTCAACTTTATGTAATTTTTACGTAAAATCTAGTAAAATTACATCCAATTTCTTGGGATTTAGAAAAATTTTCTTGTGCTGCTATGCATTCTTTTTATTCCGGTGTTGAATTAATAAGTGCATAATTTTTTGAAATGATATACATGAATGAAGAAATGTTCTGCCTTTCATTTCAGCAAAAATAACCTAAAAAAGTTAGCCGTTCGGCCACTCCCATAGCAAACACAAAAATTCAACACTGCTTTTCTTGACCAAACTAAATAATTTTTTCTTTAGTCTTTCGAGTCTTTAACTCTTCCTGCCTAAGCATAATGCAAATTTGTTTTAGTTAAAATGGGAAGACGGTTTTTATAAAACACGTTCTAGCAAAAAGGCATAGTAAATGATGAAAAAATATATATTTTTATTGTATCTCAAAGTACATTAGAAAATTTAAGATTTAAAAAAAATTGTTGGAATTCTATACCATGTCACAAAATGGAGCACCTTCAACAAATTGTGCAGAAATCCATATTGAAGCTGTTGAAATCCATTTTACAAACTCCTATTTGGCAGGCTAATTTTATTAGTCAACTAACGTCTTTTCGTGTGATATCGGCAAAATTGGCTTACTTCAGAATAAATAAGGAAAACATTTTTGAACAACATTTTAACTTGGGGAAGGTTTTTAGCCAAATGTAATGGATTAAAAGTCTTGCAATTGGGCTGGAATTTTTCGTTGTTAAATCACAAACAATTCCTTATCATCATTTTTTTCTATCCATCGATTATAACTCGAGTTATTTCCCATTTAAAGCAAGAAAACGTGAAAGTGCAAGAAAAAGGCCAGTTTTTTAATGTTCCGGCACTAGTCGGATTGACAAAATTGTCAGGGGTTGTTCAGATCATAGTCCTCAATTATTTTCAGACGTAAAGTTGCTAATGAGAGCCATTTCGGCCGTAACTCGACTGTTTTTCTTTATCCCTATTCCACTATTGCTCCATAGTAAAAATCTCGGTAAAAATAATTTACCTAAATTACATAATATATAAATTATTTATTGTAGTTGATGTAAAATACTTACGCCAAAACACTCAAACCAACGATAATTAGCTCTAAAGTTATGTAAAACTGTGAACAACAAACACGGAATTTGACATATTTGACATCAACTGGCGAATATTGACGTTAGGTTATTTAAATTTCAAGACTCAAAATTACGTTCATTGTGATCACTTGACAAAATTTACGTAAATCTTACGTTTGTGTAAATTTTATCAATTACGTTTGTTTTACGTTACGTTCATTGTGAATAGAGACTTAAAGTTATTTTTAAGCATTAAGCATTTAAAGTAAAAAAATTGGTTCCATTTCCGAATAAACCGGAAGCAAAGTATAAAGTGTTGGATCAGATAGCTAATTTTACGATTGATTTTCATTTTTCAGGGTGGGCACAAGAGTGGGTCATCAAAATTTTAGGTGGGCTTGGGCCCACCCTGGCTCCCCCGTAGTTAAGTTACGTGCCTGAACTACTGCTAACGGGAAGACATTTTTAATTTTTAGAGAAGCACACGCACAATTTGAAAAGGTATTGAACTTCTTCGGAATTTTTTATATTTTCACTTTATATCTGAAATTATCATTTAACACCTTATTTGTTTCGCGCCTTCCTTTATGGATTCCACATTATAATTTGAAATCGTTACGCAAATTGATTGATATATTACAGTCATATGTAAATTTTAACTAATTATTATTGAAACTTTGCTACTTTAGTTAATTAGCAATTACATAATTGCTTTTCCTAGTTTTATCAAAAAGTTCCACAACATTATCTACTAAAACTGTGTAATGAATATTCGATGTTCGCTAAGAAAAACACTACTTCATTCATCTTGCTCAACAAAGAGGTTGACACTACACTGAGGGTGGTTAATAGTATAATCTACAAGGTAGTATAACTATGCTATAGTAATTAATTTCTCAAATCATTTTGATACTTATTTATTCAAATATTTTTTTAGTTGGAATTTAACATGCTGAACCCGGAAAAAAATAACCTACAGCTAAAAGCTTCTTATTTAATAGTCCTTGCTTTCATACTAAAAGTCCTCTCTGAGAGCAAAACTATCCCAAAATTGGGTGTGAATCTAATATTACACAATTTTCCATATTTCTGCGATTATCTCGAAAAATATGCAGTAAACAAAAAATTGTAAAGAGTCAAAAATTGAAAAGGGGGAAATTATACGAAAAGAACTTTATTAGCAATTTTTCAAAAAATTGAATAATTTTTGAGAAAAGCGTTATTGAAGGTTAATCTGTATTGTGCGTACTGCCAATTCTCACTACCCATGGGTTGCCCGTTAAAGTGACACTCAGCGCACCATTTTGCGTCCTTGCTTCCCAATTTGTTTCAGAAAAACAATCTTTAAATAAAAGTTTTAGAGCATAAAATTCTCCATCTGAGTAAAAAACCAAATTAATTTTGTATTCTTTATAACGCCAGAAAAATAATTTCAAATATCGAAAATTAACAGAAATTTACCTCAACTTTAATTAAATCAATTCTTATAATTAAAAATATTTGCTTATAAAAATTTAGTTACCCATTATTCAAAATATCTATTTTCTATGAAGCTAAAACGCTTTGTAATTAAAATTTCAGTTCCTAATTGCGAGTAATTGGGACTTGACACTTCCATTACTTTATAGACTGCTTTGACGGCTCTGCGTATAGATGTGAAAATAAACGGGATATAAAACAGATTAAAATGTCTATCCTAGCGTCGAAGTGCATATTGGCTAATATAAAAAAACGACTCCTATTTTAATTTAGTGCAAATGGATTAAAAAATTGGACAATATTCGTTTCACAATCAACTCAAAAATTTAAAGTGTATCTTCAAAATGCTCCACCACCTTAAATCTAAATATGCACTGGTCATCAAAAAAATCGTCCCACCAGCGTATTAACAAATAAAACTAAAGAACAGTGCACTGAAAAACTAAATATTAGCACTTTGTTGATAATTGCAGAGTGTCTACTAATATTTGCACTACTTTGTAATCTTGAGAGTACTTTGTTCAACTTTTTGACTAAAATAATTTCTAACCTATTACCTATTCCTATTACCATTTGATTTGAACTTTCTTCTATTGAAAATTTGGATTTTGCTGTCAAGTTAATTAATTTGATTATACTTATCAATATTATTAACACCCAATTATGAACACAACTATAGCAGAAGCTGCCCAGGCCGTAGTTCTACTGGAAGAAGGTCAAAGTCAAAGAGTTGTAGGAAGATTTAATCTTCGTCAATCCACGGTTCACCGAGTGTACCAGCGATTGCCCTCTATCAAAGATGACCTGGATCTGGAAGGAATCGTGTAACGACTGAAAGAGACGATCGCTTTATTGTGCTGCCATCGTTACGAAACAGCCACCTTACAGGAGTTTACCTTCAGCAGATACTCAGAGAAGAACGCGGGGTGACCGTTAGTAATAGTACTGTTAGAAGAAGACTTGGAGAGCAGAATTTGCGACCACACAAACCTGCTACGGGGCCAAAATTAACTGCAGCTCATCGACAAGTTTGTCGGCTTCAGTTTACTAAACAACATCGCGATTAGACTCCAGCGCAATGGGAACCTATTATTTTTACCGACGGGTGTCAAATGACATTGCATGGCTCTGATAGCCCCCTAATGTTATGTGGCGCCCTGGAGAACGCTATTCTCAATATTGTACACAAGTAACTGTAAGTTAGGGAAGGGGCTCTATAATGTTCTGGGGTAGAATTTCTTTCACTGGACTTACAGAGCTCGTCGTCATTAGAAATAGTGGTTTAACTGCTATACAATACATAAGAGAGATCCTCGAAGAAAACGGAATGGATGGATCATGGATTTATTGGCGAAAATTTTGAACTAATGCACGATAACGGAAAACCTCATGTTACTAATATAGCGACGCAGTACTTAGCAAAGGTCTCAATTCGTGTAATGCAGTGGCCAGTCAGAAGTCCGGACCTCAACCCGATAGAGCATTTATGTGGGACATGCTCAAATGGAAAGTTAGAGCCCTTAATCCAGCACCAGCCACTGTTGCTGATCTGATCAGCTGTCAGAGAAGAATGGGAAAGAATCCCTCAGGACAACATAAAAAAAACTGTTCCAATCGCTACGACATCGAATGGAGGCGGACCATAAGATCAAAAGTAGGGAATACACTTTACTAAAATTACATTTTTACATTTTTACATTTTTACATCGAGTGAATCCGAGTTGGTCGCCGGGTTTACAATAAAAGCTCCCACTCCATTTTGATAAAGGACTTCCAGCTTCACCATCGTGGTGAGTGGAAGGCTTTTGTTAATTTTCCCCTTGCCTTCAGCAAAGCCGTGTTCCCTAATTAATTTTTATTAATTTTCCCTTGCATTCAGCAAACCCGTGTCCGTGTTTACTCTAAGGTCTAGTGGTCTTATATTGAGGTCTGTTTAGGTCTCGAGAGGAGGTCTGTTGGTCTGGAGAAACACGTAGCTTTCGTATCTAGTTCGTTAGTTCTGTTGGTCTCACTCAGAGGTCCTTTCTGGGTTTTAGAGTGAGGTCTGGTGGTTTACGGACAGGAATCAACCTTTCAACTTGTTGGTGTCCTTTTAGGTCTGTTGGTCTCAACCAGAGGTCTGTTATTGGGTCTTAGAGTGAGGTCTGGTGGTCTAGAAGGGAGCCAAGTCCGTGTTCCTTTTAGGTCTGTTGGTCTCATCCAGAGGTCTGTTATTGAATATTAGAGTGAGGTCTAGTGGTCTAGAAGGAAGACTATGCTCGTAGCTGAGTCATTTTCACATCATCGAGTAGTATTTTGTTAAGTTAGCCAAACGAAGTATTTTTTTCCCTTAAGACAGGTTTTTTTATTGTTGTATTTGTACCATTTAGGTACTAAGCGTTATTTTTTTATTTAATAAATATTTTGTTCAACGTGCCTTTGTGTTTCATTTCTAACTTCGAACCCCCCTGTCTCCAACTGAGCGACGCTAAAGGCAGAATTGAGTTAAGACCCGATTTCCGGTGTTACAAGGTGGGCCGATTTGTTTGATGACCAAAGCTTCACTTAGCTTAGGCCCAATACTGAAGTTGATCATTGATAACAAATGCTTTCTAATCAAATAGTTCTCTGAATCTGCCAGTATTAAAGTTTCTGGTAACAGAAGTTATTTTTTTAAAACAGAAACTTTCTATTAAATTTATTCCAGAGTATTCAAATATATCTTGTTAAAATAATAAGTAAAATATTTTAAAATTTAATGAGAGAGCTGCATTTATAAATAATACAAGTAAGTGGGCAATAAATAATAGTAATTATTTTGTACACCTAATACGAAAAACGTTAATAATAATTAAAACAGCTTCTTTATAATAATTTACGTTTAATTTAAATCTAACCTTGTGCTTAATTTTTGCGTTTCCTACAAACATTAAATTGATTTAGTATTATTGTTATACGAAATAAATAAAAAAAATGTTTTTTTAACCAAAAACTTTTTAAATGGCTCCGCACAAGGCAATATTTTCGAGTTAGTCTTTACCAATGTAATTTATCACTTGAATAAGCAGTTTCTTAACTAAGAGTAATAAAGTAAGAAGTAAGTCTCTTGTATATCCAAAGTTGTACTACGTACTTTCATTTAGTTTGGTGTACTTTCCTCTTAAGATAGTAATTGCTTATCCGAGCAAAAAGTTTATTCCAAATGATTAACTAATATTATTAGATTTTGAGGGAAAAAAGTTCATGTTTAATTTCATCTACATTTATTATTTTATTTGCTCTTTTTGTTAATTTAAAATTTTTGACTTACTTTTAAGCTTACTAATAGAAATATGTTCTAGATTTAATAAGATAAGCTCAAGAGCTTTACTAGTCTTGGGGTGTAGACTGTAGAAGCAAAATTACGTTTCTAAATGCTAAAGTTGGAGTCAAATACAGGATGCAACAAAAAAGCTGCTTACTACAACTCTCAATTCATACTGATAAAAAAATTCTCATCCTTAGTGATTGATGAGAATGCTCCATCTGCAGAGCTTGAGCTATGTAAGTGCCATTCGTTAGCTAAGTTCATATTCGAGAAATACTGGCCTAGGGCTAGTATCAGCGACACTTCATCCTCTAGTATCCTCGAGTACATATAAAGGTTGGGGGGAGGTAGGACTGAAAAGACGGAAGAAGTTGCTGTTCTTAGGTAGCTAGGTCTTTTATCCTTTTCGAGTAGCAGAAAACTTTTTTGTTACACCCTTGTATATTCTGTTAAAGATATTGATCTTGAATTAATTAGAGTATGAAAATAAATTATTAGAGAATATGTATAACATCTTCTAGACTAAAGAACAGTTACATATTCGTTAATTATAATTCATAAATCGTACGCCGTATAGAACAAAGATGCAAAGATTAGAGCAGATATGTAAGTTATAAATCATAAACTGCTTGGAATACCTAATAAATATTAAAAATCTTTTGATTCATAAAGTTGAATTTAAAAGTGATGGTATCTCTAAGTCTGAACGTTGGTTATTAATGTGACTGCAGAGCTAAATAGCCACAATAAACCAAAAGTAAGTTACCAACATGTCACATTGGGATTATTCGATTGCCTTCTCGATAAATTGCATTTTGAATAGCAAGAAATTCAAAAGTACCAATTTGAAGGAAATACGTGCACTTTTTATTTTTATTTTGATTCTTTGTATGCAGCAAAGGGTAATAATTCATTACCGACCTACAAGTCACACGTAAGGACTCTAAAATATGATAAACCAACAAATTACAAAAACCTTTTTTAAATTCTCCACGCATCACCAATTAATAAAAAAATAGAAGTTTTTACAATTTTTTCAAACTATTGGAATAATCTTTATAAGTGTGAGTCACAAACATATCCTAGTTATTCCAGTAAATTACTTTTTTCGATTTAATTCTGTTTCTAAGTCGAGTGTATAAAAGCAGTATACCCAAATATTTGTTCAAGTCAGCTTCACTATTTTGTTGATCTCTTCCTCTTTATTTTATCTTCTCGGTTGAGTGCCTAAATTTATTACTTCTGTACAATTATTCGTCTCTATTTACATTTATCATCATAATCTTGCCATATCTTCTCGTGTGGAACTGTTTCTATAAATGTTATTCTTTTTTTATATTTAATAGAAATAATTTTATTTGCACATTTTCCCTTAGGGTTATCCACTATCCAGTTATGTTAATAATGATGTAACAAACGTTGTAATCTACCTATTAATTTCTATGAGATAATACTTAATTTAACTTTTACACTCATTAAAAAGATTTTCAAAAACAATTTGTTTTAAACCACTTTTTAATTTAAAACTTTTGAGTAAACTTAGGCTTTAACAAATTCTTAAGTTATTTCTTTGTGCCAAGATTATTAAAAATATTTTCTTTATTCCAGTAAAAAGATGAAGGTGCAATCTCAACACAACTGACACCACTTTCATTTACGAATTCCTTTTAGAAGTTTTTGAAGTGATCAGAACTTTTTTCACAAACCTCAGAGGTTTTTAAAAAACGCTAACCACTTATTAAATTAAGTACCATTTCCGGTTGGTGGATCTCAACCAAAATCACTGGGGTATCCTAATTTTTGCTCAAAGCTTAAAAATTGTTATTGAAGTCGATCAGTTAAACCGTCTGTAGAGAGGATACAGATAGGAACGCAAACAGGCATACAGACTAGAGGAGGCTCTAAAAGCGTTTATTTTTTGACCCAGTTCTACTAGAAGCAGCTCCTCTTGAAGCCAATGACTATAAATGAGTTTCGCATTTACACAATGTTTGCAATGAAAATATAATTTTACTACATTTCATTAAATATCAAAATAGCTCATCATTCGTTATGGTAAGACCAGACACAGCGTGGTTCATTTGTCATGTTTGTT
This sequence comes from Malthinus seriepunctatus, assembly GCA_963924605.1. Taxonomy (NCBI): domain Eukaryota; kingdom Metazoa; phylum Arthropoda; class Insecta; order Coleoptera; family Cantharidae; genus Malthinus; species Malthinus seriepunctatus. Next base: position 96,752,894 of record OZ004600.1, read on the forward strand.
TAATGCAACATATTAATAGCTACCTATAGCTAAAAATCACCTTAGGTGAAGCTGATACCTTTGATTACCTGTTAGAAAGGGTATACTCCAAAAAAAACTATCTCAAGAAGGTCTAAACTTTGATACAAGGCAAGCCGTGCAAATTTAATAATTGAGCCTCTACATCTAACATGTTTACACCTTTTTAAAAATCAAAACAAATTATTTACCTTTTTTTCTAATGTCCTGCATCCTTTGCATGCCAAAACCGAAACGTAGTTTAAAACGAACAGAACGAATAATTACTGAACACAAAACACTAAACGAACCACTTATTTTTAGAGCAAAAACCGAATAACGAATTATTAAAGCTTCCATCAAGCTCCCAAAATCGAACTCGATTTTAGTAAACGCACGCGGGAGTTTAATTTCGATTCCGAAAAAAGCCGTTTAATTATGTCGCCGCTAAAATTGAAAAATTTAGCATTAAACAAAAATACAGTTCTATTTTTTTTTCATCCAATGGATCTGATCTGAAAAAATATTATTGATTTAATATAATTTTAAGTCTTCATTTTATTTAATATGGAAGAAACGCTTCGAAAATGTGGATTAACAGAGATTCAAAGCAGAAGAAAAAGAGAAGGATGGGACTCAAATGACGCAATCATCTAAGCAATGTGTTTAAACAGGGTACTGCATAGACAGAAAAAGATGGAGATTTGAAAGTGAGAAACAGCGACAGTCGTAGAAGACACCCGATACCAAGTCTCTTGGTATCTTGAAGTGTTTTAGAAAGAGATTGTGTCTTCGTCTAACCGAAATGACCAGATAATATTGATTATGCATCCCTTCGATGCATCGAAAGGATGATTTAATCTAACTTTTCTATGATTTTCTTATAGAAATATTCTTATATTTTTCTTTCTTTAGATTTTCTAACTTTAAATTACAAAATTCATACTTACAAATTTTATGTTGACCTACGTCGTTCTCTATCTAATTTAGTTTATTAGTGAATCGGGGGTACTGGTCGCCAGTTTTTTTTTTATTATATTGCTATGATTTTAAAACTTCTTATTGTCAACACTTTTAATTACAATAAACTTACTTTACCAAATTTTTTATTTACAACCATTAACTCCACTAAATTAAACTTTTTTATTTCAAAATTAATCTCCAGAAATTTGACTTTTTAACTCAGTCAATTACATTAATTTAATTAAAAATTACATTTTATTTTTTTAAACACAATGTAACATTAAATTCCAATAGAGAGTGTCACTTGTCATGAATTTCAATTTTATTCCACAAGGTTCGCACAATCGACGGTCCCAAACGTCAAATTACAGTATTACCAAATTACTTAATTCAAACAAATTTGAACAAATTCAAATAATTTTATACAATAAAAGTAATTTGGTAATACTGTAATTTGACGTTTGGGACCGTCGATTGCGAACCTCGTGAAATAAAATTGAACTTCATGACAAGTGACACGCTCCATTATTATTTTTTCTTCCGTTGTCATGGTTACCTTTTTTTCTTTTAAATCTAGCTTTCTTTGTAACGCCCACCACCAAAACATTTTACAATTTCACAACCTTGAAAATTAAATTTACTAACAAACTTCCCGCGGCAATTTAAATTTGACATTAGTTTTAAATTAACATTTCTTGAACAAAACCTTACAAATTAAGCCAAATGCATAACATATAGCAATATACCTATATTTTTATAAATTTTGACTAAGGCATAAAATAATGAAAGAAGAAGAAATGCAATTTTCCACATATAAAAATTAAAAAAATTTAACCTTTGTTGTTGAAACGGTAGAAATTCTTAAGAAAAATCCCAAAAGGCACAAAAATGGACTACAAAATTACACCAAGTTAACAAAACAAAGCATTAAAATGTACTAAAGGATTTAAATATTTACAAAATGAAATTTAATTTTAGTGAATAGTCAAATATCTTTTATCAGATAACATGCGGTGATGCATTCGAACAAGTTTTAATTTTAAACATTATTAAAATATTTAATTTTTTTTTATCAAAAAATATTTTCTAGAATATTTCAAAGTAAATGTAGAATTATTATTAGATTGACTTAAACTAATGGGGCGCAAGATTACTTAAATTTTAGGCCTTTTTTCGACATTTTAAGTTATATAAATTTAGTAATTAATGGTAAAAAATCCAAAAACAGAATAAACCATTTTAAAATAACCATTTTACCCAAACTGAGTTCAAATTTTTTGGAGCCAGAACTATAATGACCCCCTCTAAACCTTCCCCCTTAGATCCAATCTCTGGTTAGAAATCTGGAGGCTCTCAAAAGGAGCAAGCAGTCGTAATTCGTAGTTATTCCTGCCGGAAATAATGGTTTTATTTATCTCTTTTTATATCTCATCAGTGCATATAAGAGGACTATAAATATGCTTTTGTTCAAAGCTAAAGGCCGACCCACACACACAGGTTTAGCTTCCGGTTTGGCCTCTAAAAGCCGACCTACACAGGCTAAACAGGAGCTTGAACGATGTCTAGACGCTCCGGTTTAGCCTGTGGAGGGCGCTTGAACGATGTCCAGAAGACGTTTGAAAACAGCCTGTGTTTGTAGCGCAGGTTTCATACTTTTAACAATTTTTTGATAATATAACATACTTTTTGTAATTGATTGTTTTAAGAGCCCATAAAGGGTCATCTCGAATTTTAACTAAAATATAAGAAACAGAACACAAATAAAAACCTAAAGGTCCCGGGTACCTATCCGTGAACATATAACGGTCAAATAGCTACCTCTCTGCTTATTTTAAACAAAAATTATTTATACTTAACTGTAAGTAATAGATTTCTATATTATTTATCTTAATTTATTTGGAAATGAATAATACTTGCACAACACTCTATTTAGTCTATTTTATACTTTTAACGCCTGTGATTATAAACGACAAATAAAGTTATTTTCGAGAATAAAATTTATATTTTTTAGACATGGCAACGTAGCAACGTTACAGTGTCAAAGTTTGGCGTTTGAATATAAATATTAAAATTTGAGGTTAAGTTCTTTTGGTGTTGTTTATATTCAAACGTCAAACTTTGACATTGTAACGTTGCCATGTCTAAAAAATGTAAATTTTATTCTTGAGAATAACTTTATTTGCCATTTATAATCATGGCAGCAGATAGAGTATTAAAAAAGACAATACCAGGTGCCTGTTGTCCGTGCTGGAACTAACTGTAGAGTTAGCTGATGCCAAAGACGGTTTGTTATTTAATATTTTTTGCAAGTTTAGTAACCAGCAGAAGCGAAAATAAAACCACGGTTATTAGCGAATAAAATATCAAGTTTAATGAGAAATTTAAAATTTTGCTTCAAAGCATCTAAACTAGACGGAATACTTAGATTTTATTGTTCACTGTTCAGTATAACAAACATTTTATTAAATTTAATCCAACGTTTATCTCTTATAATAATGAGGGATTGAAAATGGTTGAGTGGATACAGCGTATAATCTCAACAAAATATAGTGGAACAAAAGTATTAAACTAGCTTAACAGCACTTTATGCCTTTAGTGTAATCAATGATAGTGTAATCAACTAGTAAAGAATAAAGTTGTATTCACACACAACCGTGATTGTTCCGTCACGTCACGTCTCCGGTCCGTCAAAAATGTTATAAAAATTATCGGAGACGTGCTTTTAAATGACTATTCACACTCGTCAGTCATGGTTCCGAGATTTTGCTTTTGACGTCGTCACGTCTCCGGTCAGTCAAATAGGATATCGTCGGCGACGATATTTTTATAAAGCACCGTCAAGCACGTCACCGTCATCATTTTTTTATTGTTTGCGTATCTTATGTGAACTAATATACGTACTTGTAAATTTTATCGTTTTACCACTGAAGGTAAATGACGGATACATCACTGATGTGTGTGAATCGTACTGTCCGGTTAAAATAAAATCACTGTCTCAGTCATTTGACTGATCGGAGACGGGCCGGAACAATCACGGTTGTGTGTGAATAGACCTTAAATCTAAAGTGGGCAGGGCTGGACTGGCCCAGCCGGCTACCGGAAATTTCCGGTGGTCCGTAATGTAGATAAATTGAGAAAATCAAAAGTATAAACCTGAACTATCAGATTTAGTCCCGCTCTGAAAGTGGGCATTACTTGTGTGGCTGAAATACAAACGGATACTGTCAAAACAGAATGAGCAACAAAATTAACATGAATGGGTAAGATAATACGATAAAAAGTAAAATAGGAAACAATATCAATTAAACAGCGAATAATAAAAATTAAAAATGGAACATTAACACCTATGCGAATAGGTATTATCCAAGATACTTTATGCCATATGACTGAATGTCTTAAGAAACCTTTTGTTAGCCAATGGACGAGCGGAAGGACAAACAGGCTAACCGACAGGCGTACTGCCGAGCGGAGAATATTTCTGACATTTAAGAAGTTTCAAAACATTCCCTATAATACGTAACTGTACCATAAAGCAGAAGACGCCACAGTAATAAATTTCAATATAGCAACTGACGTAAATCAACAGCTCTTAATTTATTACTTAGGTATATAAAATCTGCGCTCTTAAACGTCAGCGTTCGATAAAGTTAATGATAATTTCTATGACTTGCATACAGGCAACGAGCTTGCTTGCACGAAATTTACATTAATCACATTAAACATGATGCTCATAATCGTAGTTATAAATACTAAAAGTTAAAGTTCCTACGATAGCATTATTATATTTTTCGCTATTTGAATAATCGTAAGTCGTTAAAGATTCTTTAGTACCAGCTTATGCCATTTTAACTTAAAGTTTGATGTGCCACTCAAAGATAATTAGAATTACTTGGATTTGATTGGTTCAATTTCTAAGTAACACCTAACAATAATTTTAAGCTGAATTGGTGTAATTTAAGGTACACTTCTAAGCATCAGCGTATGTACAATATTTTCAAACAAATCGATACTTCAATTTGTGCTATTTGCTAATTAATAAGAAGTAAATTCATTTACAAACCAGTAGCAACGTTGGCTGTAAAGCAAAGTAAATAATTCTAAAGGAGCTAATTAAAAAAAGTAAAAATTTGTTTGGAAAGCCCTTAAAAGTGTATAATGCGAAAACTATTTAAATTAACATTGCGTAATTGGTAATTTTCTTTTAGTAGTACACAACTTTTAGTAGATATACATTTCTCATACCCATTAAAGCTAATCTAACCAACCCTTGTCCTTCCAGCCCTGGAGCTATCTTATTCCGAGCTTTTTTGAACTTTCTTTCGTTCAACGCTTTACTAAAAATGTTGGTATCTCTTTTCAGTAAAGATTTAATGAAATATAATTCCGTAAAGATTTTTTTTAACGGAGTTTCTCCAAGTTGTTCAGTTCAAAGTTGTTGACTCTTTTTCAAGTCGGGTGTCTTTTTCTCAATAAATTTATTATTTAATACAAAATTTTCAAGTTTGAGTATACTGAGTGAAAAATTTAATAAATAAACTTTTAATTATTATTTTTACAACTTACCATTTTACTTTTTTGTCACTTCCAGAGTTAATGAGGAAATTAGAAAACAATTCAATTTTTTTTAAATAATACGAAGTCTCGTACAACGTACGAAGAAGTTCTATTATGGGCACATCGGAATTAAACAGAGTCAAAGATGGAAATGAAACAAAAATATTATTTCTTTTAAATTAGTGCAAGATAACAAGATTGAAGTAGATATCATGAAAGTTAACAAAATATTTAATTTTCAAGTTTGTATTTCATTAAAATATTATTAAATTTTTGTTTTAATAAGTAACCGTACCACAGCGAATGGGTTGGTTTGTAAGAATGTCGAAAGATTTAGCAGTTGAAATTATTTTGAGATGCTTGTTTTTAAATTAGAAATTTATATTGAAAACTTGGAAAATCTTTATAAACTCTCATAAAACGCGACAATTTGAAAAAGATTTAGCAAACTTGACGTGTATTCCGACAGTCAGAAAAGATTTTCCAAAGTAATAAAAAAGAACTCAAAGTTTTATTAGTTTTTGGTTGTTAGCAGAAAGGTGTGGCATGCAAGAAAACTGTTTATTTTAAGTATTCTCTTTTAAAACATAACACATATTTTATATTAACAACTTTAAAATTTCATTTGAACATTCTTATACAAGAACTTTTTTGAAACTTTCGTATTAGGTAGCAATTTTTTTTATAAAGAAATAAATCAGTTACCTACGACACGAAACCTCTGAAGTGTATAGTTTTTTTTTCAAAAACTGTTCTATTTCTTCAATTGTGTAATTTCAAAGGCTTCATATAACAAATAGTATTATGCTATGTTGGATTAATATCAATCACGGCAGTCATCAATCATTTCATGAGTTTAATGCTTTCATGGAAATAAATTAATTGTTTCCTCCAAACTGCTTAACGAACTGCAGGTATAATGAGAAAGTAAAGCGTTTATAACTTATATTTAAACCAAAAATTATTTAAATAATATTCTACTATCACGATATAATAAAAAAAATTAAATAGCTAGACTACTAGGTATTACCTTTTATGGTGTAGTTCTATGAGGCATTTTTAATTTAATCCTGCTCTGCTTTTTGCACTAGAACTTCTTGCAGCTTGCAGCTTTTATTACAAGAAAAAAGAAACTTAAGAACCAAGTAAGTAAAATCTTGCTTAAATTTGCTTAAATGTCGCCTTCTTTAGAATCCATGAAATATCCAGAAAGAAATCCATGATATATCAAGATTGAGTCACATTATCCCTGTATTTTAATATCCCATAGTCAAATTGGTCCATATTCAGTTTTAGTCTTCCGATGCCTTCTTCAATACCACAACTTGTAAGAAGTCAACTTTATAGAAATAGAAACTCCTGTAGTACTAAAACCATGGGCATGAGAAGTAAATTTTGTTAACAAAAAGTGTTCACTATGGTGATATATAAAACTGTAGTTCATAAAATTACCAAGCAATTACAATTTTACCTTTTCTATGAGGTATTTTTAAGTTAATCTGGTCCTGCTTTTCGCACTGGGACTTTTTGCTCGTTTTATTGCAGGAAAATTGAACCTTAATAACCAAGTAAAAAAATATTGCTGGAAAACCCTGTAACACAAAAGATTTTATCATAGGGCTTAGTACAAAATTTATAAATTTGCTTAATTCCTTCTTTAGAAGTTAGTCCACCAATGAAGAACTTCAAGTGAAGCCAAGAAATATTAAGTCTGAGTCACATTATAGTTTCAATTGTCAATATTTTTAACATTTTAGAAAATGTTCTTTAATAAAATAAGATTGTCTACTCTAAAAGGCATTTTTTCAACTCTTCCTCTTGTAAGACAGACGGATTAATAAATATAGACATTATAAAAAGTGAATATTACGATATAACATAACGCAGTATACAATATTATTCTTTATTATTCTTTTCCCTAACTAAAGAACCATCTAAAAAATTAATTTATGATTTTAACTTATTTTTCTTTTCTCGCTTTCCTGTGTATAGGTATTCGAAGCTAATTAATTAGTCACAGATTCTAAAGGTGTAGTATTTCATGAAGGAAAACAGAAGCAGATTTAAAACATTGCTCTCTGCAAAATCAAAATCATTAAAATGTTCAATTTATTTAAATATTTAAATTTTGAAATAATAGCAAGTTTCAAAATAATACATGAAGCTCCAGCGTAAGTTTAGCTTATGTTGGAGTTCACTCCACAACCAAATATCGATGAAGTAGTTTGAAAATCTCGTTTCAAGAACGTTTCTATTCTACTTATATTTTCTTATAATATATTTTTTATTATTCAATAGATTTATGTTTTATAAGATCTTCAGTATTCGGTAATCCTAAACAGAATCAAACGGCGAAGTCTTATTTTATCATTTTCAGCGTTGAACTTAAAAAGGCCTTTATATTTATTTACAATAAAAATCTCTTGGAAAAATAAGAAGCTTTTGTTCTTACATGCCCTTACTTTTTTTAACAATTTAATTTTTTAAGCTTACGCTTTAGAATTTTAGATAATACCTAATCTCAACATGAGATAATGAGATTGTACAATGTACATCTTTAATGTCGAGTTTGTCTAACGTTATGGAGCCATAACATTCCACAACTTAACTATTTTCATTGTTTGAAACCGGTTTTTGAACACCGGAATAGATATCTATTCGTCAGTACATAACTATTTTTAGAGAAACGCAACTTAAGTACTACAGTGAGCGCGTGAAGTGTGGAATAGTCGAATTATTGTCTGAATATCAAAAAACGGTAAAGACGTCATATTTATTAATTTAAAAACAAACATTTTCCAATAATTTTCATTTTTGTACCTCTCAGTCCCTTCGAGCAGTGACGTCATCAAAGATTTTTTTAAATAGCAACCCAATATTTTTTAAATTAAGAAATTCTGATTTCAGTAATATGCACATGCTTTCTCTTTAGGCTCACAGTTTCGAAGATACAGTAGAACCTCGATAATCCGAGTATTTGGTGATCGCAATTCTTCCTAATCCGTATCTTTCATCATGTATGTTATAGTCCGAATTTTTGTAAGCTTTGATAAAATGAATCAACATGTCTTTGCTTTATCCCCGCTTCTTGTTTACGAATAAATGAGCAGTCACAGCAGAATTTAGCTGATTAGGTTCAGTAAAAACGTGGAAGTGCTCAATCATGCATCCAAAACGTAAACACAAAACGTTAAAAATTAGTGAAAAAGCTAAAAGAATCGTTAGTTTAAAACAATGTATTACTGTCTGCTTATGAATAAAGTCGTTTGATTTGAAATAAAGCCTTTTATGATAATTCGGAATATATATTATCATACATCAGTAATCCGGATTTTCGAAAAATCCGGATTGTCTCGGTTTTAATTAATTCGGACTATCATCGAGGCTCTACTTAATTTTTAAATATATAGAATTTATTTAAATTTTGATTATTTACTATCATTTAACTTTTAGGTAATTTAGAGAAGTGAATTCAAATGACATCATATTCTATTGCTATTTTGTAGTAATTAAATGTTTATTTATTTTAAATAAGTGAATGCATAGGACATTATATTATATTGCATTTTAGAGTAAGTAAATTTTTATTTATTTTAAGTAAGTGCATGCAAAGGACATTTATCAGTAGATAGTAATTATTACTATCTTGGAGTAACTAAATTTGTTTTTGTTGCATACCTGTCAGAACTGTTTACATTAGTTAAAAACAAAAATCTCTAAATTATTTCAATGGCTTGGTTTTCATTAATTTAAGTAGGAAATAAGGAATTATGGTTAAAAGCTTAATGCGCACACCAACAGCGTACATTGGGTTGCATAAAGATCCTGACCATACATTAATGAACACACGTTATAACTTATAACTTAAGGCCGCGCTGACAAAGCGGCAAAAGTTGGAGTTAAAATAACGTTAAAAATAAGCCTTTAGTTTGTCTTGCGGAATTTAAAAACTAAACGTTATATGAACTTAATTTTTTTGAAATTTTAATAAGGAAAGATCAATGAAGGAGATGAACAATTTTCATTGCTTTATATTATGAATAAATAGGTTAAATTAATTTTTGAAAACAAGAAACTTTCAAATTTTGAAGCAACCAATATTGATGAAATTCCGTTATTTCCTGGTGGAGATCGTTATAAGAACAATACCTAATTTTTAAGTGATTCCATCGCTAATTAAACGAAACAAGGAAGATAATACTGAATCAAAATATGTCCTTAGCGGTCTTTTCAACCAAATCTTTCGACAATAGTTCAGGCATTGCCTTTTAGATGGCCCAAGCAAAATTTTAAAGTTCCAGGTATAAATTTTTAACTTTACTATTCTTTTGTAACAATATACTCATTACAGCATCGAAAACCGTCCAAAACGATGTTGTAATGTTCTACTTTTAAGTACTGTTTCTTGTTTTTTTTAAGTTTGAGATTGGTTGACATTGGTAATTAAAATAATTATTTTGACAGTATGTTGGCACCATCTATATTTTTTTTTCTTCAACTTAAAGTGGTAAAAATACACGCTATGGCAAAAATGTCTCCCCTCCACTTTAGCAGCGCGCCCTTAATAGGCCAAAATAAATCGCGATACACATACAACATACATGTAGTAGGTACATACAAAATTTTAATATATACATGAAAAGTTGATTAAACTTAGACAAACTTTCATAAAATGTCGACCCCCATCATCATCATCAAAATTTTAAACAAAAGTTCATTTAATTTAAATAGGTATAAACAAACTGTCAGCTTAAATATGACTTTTTAATAAGGATCCTAAAACAATTTTTGTTTTCAAACTGTACTTAACCCTATAAACTTACTTTAAAATACTAAACAATATTCATTAACATATTATCCTGTTAAAATTAGTTACTAGAAGGACGCTAAGCACAGTTTAATAATTAAAACACGTCAGTACAATTTAATTAATTCGTTGAATAAATTCAGGGTGTCCAAATATCTGTGGCTGTGGGTGGTGTTTAATTCAACAAAAAAAAATTTATTTGTAACGCCAACGAGTACTTTTCAATCAAACGCTAAATAAATAAAATTACAGTTGCATTTGCAATGGTGTGGCAGTCAAATAGGAAAAGTATACTTTAGACTGATACTGACAGCTATTGAACTATAGTTTAAGTTACGTTGGAATACTGTCGTATTCACCTCAATAAAACCGAAGCTTTTACCAAGCTAAAAAACTGCTCAAATTGTTCAGGAATAAAAGAGGCAAAGAATTTGGACAATTTATAAACCAAAACTAAGGATAACATTGCAAATATAATCATCTAGAGATGTAGTGGACTAAATAGACCTAAAACAACAGAACATATGGCCAGAATAAATGGTGGATGGCCTAAAACAACTATAAAAACAAAACTTCGATTCCTAAACTTTACAAACATGCGATTTATTTTTACATGCTATACAGTGTGATTTAAAATAAGGAGACAGCCGTCTTACAATTTCTAAACTGACTAAAAAAAATAAAATGTGGAAGGACCAAATAAGAAGGAACTGAATTTGTTTCTAATTATTTGCAAAATTTTATTAAAAGAGTGATCTACTGTCTCGCTCTAGCTATTAAGAAATACCAAATATTATCTTATTTAATCTCCCCAAGTTTCATTTCATCTGGTCAATTAGTTTACAAGTTATTAGGGTTATCCGCCCCTAAGTGTTAAGCAAGTTATAAAGGGGCATATGGAAATAAAGCGAAAAATTTACCTCTCAGAGCAGTATACTCCATTTGAATTACGCTATAAAATCTTTGGCGAATATTGCTTAGAGAAGAAGCTTACCCCATCGTCTTACACGTAATTTTAAATAAATAAATAATCACATGCAAATTTGCGTCTCCGTAAGTAAACATAATAAAAGACACTGTTTGTTGATGGTAATGATTAATGAATAAGTGAATAGAAGGGCTTAATCTAGAAGGAACGTCATTTTGAAACGTTGCAAAAGTACCACACGCAATTTGGGTGAATATTATTTAAATAAATCGTGCAAAGTAGGTTTCTTCAGTAGGAAAACCTTGAATAGAAAATTAAAATTTATGCAAATATTTGTATATAAATTTCGGAAAAAAAGTAATTTGTACGTGACAAAAATTTGCACTTCTTTCCTGTATATATTCGAGGTAGGATATCAGCTAATAAATACCTAATACAAGAGTTTTCCTGACATCGATCCTGCAACAAAAATAAATAACAGTGGCACGATATACTCAAAGTATTACGAAAAGCAATCTTGTGTAAAACACAACTTTTGTTGATATTATGATGTAACGGCATTTTCGAAAAATAATAATTTGAGCAAACATTTTTCTTTTTCAATATAATTTTAATTATAATTTTATTAGCTGCCGGGTATACTTTTGTAAAAGCTATAGAAAATAATTTTTTAATTCCAGGAAACAAAAAACGAAATTTTAAAAAGAGTCGAAAAGGTAAAAAATGTGAAAAAACAATTTGTAATTTATATCGCAATTTTAAGTTTCAAGTATGTTTATAATTATAACAGATTCCACTACTCGTAGTAAATTCGTGTTGGTTTTGTAAAAAGCATAAAGAAAAACTACTACTAAAATAGCACCACAATTGCTTCTAATTACACGTTTGTTATAGCCATTACAAAATTGAAACCTAAAATTTCCTATATTTAATTCTTTAAAAAAGCTCTCGCTAATTATTTATTTGTTACATCTTTTGTAAACTTTACACTTAATTCGTTTGATGAACAAAAAGTTGTTTTGATCTGATAAAATTTTATAAATGATAAGTAATGTCATACAGATAATCGATACCTGCCACTATATATTACCCATTTCCGAAGATGTAATGATAATCATAATCACTTATCTTATTAAGGATGCGATTTAGTAGGTATAGCTATCGCAGTTGCACTTATTGCTGAGATGGGCAACATTTGCTAATTTTGCGTTGTAAGTTTCTCAAAAACAAAAAGTTAAAATGAAATTTTGATTTGTTTATCAAATAGTTGCCTTTAAAGTCTTGGAGATGAGCAATTTTTGAATGATTTTTGTAAAGAAATAAGGTGGCAATTAATAAGAATAATTTTTCATTTTTGTACTGCATTTTACAGTTATTTATTTTTATATAAATACTTCACATTTAAGGCTGAAATTAACTCATCTCCGAGACTTTAACGGCAACTATTTGATAAACAAATCAAAATTTCATTTTAACTTTTGGTTTTTGAGAAACTTACAACGCAAAATTAGCAAATGTTGCCCATCTCAGCAATAAGTGCAACTGCGATAGTTATACCTACTAAATCGCATCCTTAAGTGGCATGTATTGGCTCGAGGAGATGTTAATAGCTATTTGTGTATGTATTTAGGGTGGAACGAACTTTTTGTCACACGAGCGTAAAAATTGTTGACTGAGGCGATAGCCGAAAGCTACAAGGTCGCGGGGGTGTGACAAACTGAATTTCGACCCGAGATGCCTACAAACCTTATTAATTACACAACCAATTTCATAATAATATGTACAAGAAATCCTATTCGGAATTGTTTAAAAATTGACATAGGTATAAGAGTGTTCAGGCTTTCTCGAAAATGAGAAAGACTACTTTTTCTTGGCAAAGTTGAAGAAAATTGATGGATTAAATTGTAATTAAAAAATAGAAAACTGACACCATTATTTCGTTTTCGAGAGTAAAGCACCAGTATATTCTTTTTTTATACAGCCTCTTGAGTTTCCTAACTTATATACCTCCCCTTAAATTTAATATCTTGTAAGAGCATTCAATACATGATACTTAATAGCAGATTAAGTTAGCTAAAGCTGTTTATAAATTTCGGCGTGTATCTTAAGCTGATTAATTTTAGCTTTTAGATAGTCATTTAAGTGGTATCTAGCCTTACATCTCTTTTTCTCTATTAATAATTTCGGCAGTAATTCAATTCTTTCCTACATTCTTGAGACGATGAAATTTTTATTCCGAAACATCTAACATGATAGTTCCAACTGTCTTAGTTGAACAGTACAAGGAGAACAAAAAACAATAGACGTGGCTATACGAGGAACTTTTTCCTGTTGTATTTTTTTGTGTACTTCTTTAAAATTTTATAGTTTAAAACTTTCATTTAGAAGATATAAAATTAAATTTTAATAAAAAAAAATATAAAATTATAATATTTTACGGACAGGAAAATAGTATATTATTGTATTATTAGGATTAAAAGTGGAACTTTGTTTGGCTAGCAATTTTGCATTTGCAAGGCGAAGCGAAGCGTATCTGAGCGGATGCAAAAACTAGCGCGCCAAACAAAGACACTTTTAATCCGAATGCGACATACTATTTTTTCTACAACCGAAAGAATCGAATTTAAAATAATAAAAATTAAGATGAGAGAAATCAGAAAACGCTACTAAAATAAAATCGACTCTTCTTGATTTTTGTTTGCAATTTTAGTATTGAAAGTTACTTTTAAGGCGAGGATTAAAAGTGTTGCTTTAGCAACGCTGATATTTTTATATTAGTAACACAAACGTCAACTTTTAATGTCAAAAATGGTATTAAAACACACGTCATTTAAGACGGTTGCAGAAAAAAGTTTTTTTTTTTTAAAACTGCTTCAGTCCGGAATTGAACCTGTTTCAAAAATTTAACTTTTTTGTAAAATTTGGCATAAATTGAAGTTCAAAATATACATTATTTTATATCTTAATAAAGCTAATATTACAAGCTTTCAAAATATTGAAAAATATACAGGGTGTTCCATTTAAATTAAGAATTTTGATTTCATTTCCGGTTAAACCGGAAGTTAAAATATTAAGTGTTTAGTATCGTGTAACAGCTAAATTTACGAGCTTTCAAAATATTTAAAAATATACAGGGTGTTCTTAAAACTTTTAATATTTTTGTAATTTCCGGTTTAACCGGAAGCGTTTTGTTAAACGAAAATAGTGTCAAATAATAGATATTCATGGGATTGATACATATATCTATTTACAAGTTTCCATTTTCATTACCAAAAAAAATTAGAGATTTTTGAAGTTTTGACATTCCAAAAATCATTACTCCAAAACGGGTCGAGCGATTTTGATAAAAATTTATATTTCGATAGAGAATTACGTTGTCTGTAACATATCCTAAAAAGAAAAAATATGGCAGAGAGAATTTTGAGAAAATCCATTTAAAAATTTTGACCTACTTTGACCCCTTAAAGGTAGGCAATTTTAAAAAAATTTTAGAAATCGGCTTGGTTATGACAAAAGTCCTATATTCTGGCTGTGCAATGCCGTTTTTAAATTTTTATAAAAATAATTCCCGGCCAAGTTATAAGGGAAAAACCATAAAATGGGACAATCGTTCTATTGGTCGCCATTTTGAATTATAAAATTTGAATTTTTTTTTCAGTTTGGGCTCACATAATTATTATGTACTATCTTATAGCCAAGTAAAAACGAATTTGGTTCAAATTTGCAAATATGCGCCCAAAATAACCACCTTATTTTTAGACACCCTGTATAGATTTCTTATAAAAACTTATTTTGTCGATGAAATAATTTTAAAGTTCCTAAAATCAAATTTCAGCAAAATCGGTTAAGTAGTTTTTGCCCCACATAGTTCCGGACACACACACACAGACATTTTGGTTCAAAAAATTGAAAAAAAATTTTTTCCAATTTTGGAATCAGTGTGACTTAAACGTCGAGAACTTCAATAAAAAAAAATTTTATTTTTTTTCTTGATTATAACAACTTTTTCTTGGAAAAAGTTAAAAAGAACCATCAGTTGACTTATTTTCATACGCTTTCGACGTCTTTCACAAATTAATGTCAATGTAACTCCTTAAAAACTACAATTACCATAATTTTATTTATATTATGAATTAAAGAGGACGAAATTTTCTTTCAGAAGCCATCAATCAGTTGACTTATTTTCTTACGCTTTCGACGTCTCCCACAAATGCCAATGTAGTTCTTTAAGGATTACAATAACCCAAATTTCAGCTTTATTATGAATTAAAGAGGGCGAACTTGCTTTCAGAAGCATCTGACATGTTCAAGGAGAATATAAAAAGAACCATCAGTTGACTTACTTTCATACGCTTTCGACGTATCTTACAAAATGTCAATATAACTCTTTAAAGACTGCAATTACCATAATTTTAGTTCTATTGTTAATTATAGAGAATAAAATTTTCTTTCAGAAACATCCAACACGTTTGTTTCAACTGTCTTACTTTACCAGTACAAAATACAGTTATTTAAACGTGTGTAAAAAGTTAAAATAATAACATTTAACGACAATGTAGCGCCAACTACCGACATTTTCTTTAACCACCATCATAGAGAAACTGTTCTACTATATTTTTAGTTCTCATAATCACCACTTTTTCTGTAAAAAATTTTAAAATTAAAGGGATACCTATAAAGAATTATTTATTTATCATCAATACGTATTAAAACTATTACAATTTTGTAATAAAGTATTATAGCCATAGTGTAATTTCACCACAGTTCAAGCATATTTACAAAGAGGTCGTTGTAGTAAAAATCGATAAAGAAAAGGGAGATGAAAGGAAAGCTTACAATCGGATTTGGCTTCCTAAATTATAATCAAATTTCCGAATTTTTAAAACAAAACGTTAATTTTAATGTTACCGTTTCCTAAAACAAAACATTTTTAATTTTTTTAATCTCTTCTTTTTATCAGAGTTAAAAAAATTGCTTTTTAATAAAAGTCAAAAATATTTTTAATTATTCTAAACAAATTGTTTACATTTCGATTTACAAAGTACTTAATGAATTAATGGAAAAAAGCACTTTATGTGTTTATTGTAAACGTTTTCTGAAACTTTGTCATTCAAATTTTAATAACAAAAATGTTCAATTACAACTTGGCTCGTTTTAATCCATCTTCTAAATAGTAATATTAATTTTTTTAATAAATGACGAATTTTACTAAAATATCTACCTATTCTTGTTACCTACTTGATTTAAAGTGGTTTAATCAAGATAAATGAATAATGAAAACAATGTGGCGAAATTATATTTTTTATGTAACTTACTTCATTGTTAAGGGTCCACTGCTAGGAACGATGAAAAAGCTAAGCAAATATTTGAAAAATAAGCTCTTCTATGAGTGCGGTCACACGATTTTTGTTCTGCATTTATCTTCAGCATAAGAGCATATAGCTGATATGCGACCCTACACGCCTTTACGATACCTGTAAATATAGCAAAAATAAAGATAATCGGTTGCGGCTTGAGTAGTAATCGGTTTTTAAACGTTCGAAGTGAACTCTAAATAAAATAGTTAGGGTAGGTGTCCCTTCCTAATATTTGAAGTGCAAGGGGAGCCTAGAATTCAACTTCCAGCATGGGGATTTCGCTTATTATACTTAGTTACGTATTCTGCATAAAGTTTCGTATTTTTATGCTCTTTGAAAATATTTTAATTCTTTCAAACGATTTTTCTGAAAACTGTGAAAAATGATTTAAGGTGGGTGAAGTTAGCAAGGCCATTTTGAATCCAAAAATCAAAAGTAGGATCATAATTTTGTGCTATTTGTGAGCTCTCTATTCCACCTTTCCCAAAAAGAGCTAAAAAATTAAAAATTACTGGAATGGAGAGCCCAAAAATAGCGCAAAATTATTAGTCTATATTTTGGATATTTGTTTTGTGGTTTTTACACACGGATTCTATTTATGAGTAACTAATAGCTATATCATGTACCCATCAAAACTATAGGTATCTCATATATTAAGTACTATAATGAAGGTGTCATGAAAGGAATCAAAAAAGAGACCACGTCGGAAAATTTTCCCTACTCGAGCGCCACTAAGTGGTCTAAAAATAATACACAAAATAAAATAAAAATTTAAGGTCGGTGCGGTGCGTTAATACTACTTTTAGAAAATCCTTTGAGTGTTCAACAATAGTTGTGATACGTAAAACAAAAAATAAGAAAGCACACTCTATTCAAAATTGCAACTCTACAGTAAACTAACTTAACAAAAGCTCAAAAACTAACCTAACAAGCAAGTTTAGCACAAAATAATTTCTTAGACTTAGTATATAAAGCAAACTTGCAGTTTGAGTATAAGTAGAAAAAAATTGAAAGAGTGTAGCAAAGCAGCAATATTAAATTTACTCTGCAATACGCCTTCTTGACTTTCTGTACATATTCTTACTTTAAAAGGAAAATTTGATAATAATTGTATTAGAATAAAGTGGAAAAGCATTATTTAT
This sequence comes from Malthinus seriepunctatus, assembly GCA_963924605.1. Lineage (NCBI taxonomy): Eukaryota > Metazoa > Arthropoda > Insecta > Coleoptera > Cantharidae > Malthinus > Malthinus seriepunctatus. The sequence goes on from OZ004600.1 coordinate 96,770,642, forward strand.
TTATTTAGCTAATTGTTAAACGTAAAGGAGCTTTTTATTTAAATACACACAGTTTTATAAATACATTATCTACTATCTCGAGTGTGATGCTAATTAAATTTAATGTATAACCGTCAACGCTAATTAAATACATACATTACATAAAAAAACAAATTAATGGAACATCAAAGGAATAGAGTTTTCATAAATAAATTTGATTATATGTGTTTTAATAGGTATATTTTATAGTAATCAATAATAATTAATTAGCAACTATTTTGTACGCTTAGCTTTCAGGTAGGTACTAAAAGTAAATAATTTGTTTTCTCCACTCATGGTAACTAGACTTTTATAATAACAACTTATAAGTAAAAGGTTATTTGTAGGGAAGTAGGTAGGTATACTTGAATTTTTTTTCTCTACCGACACGTGACTATCTTAATATGTCTAAATTAAGATGAAAGCCACGAATTAATTGATATTAATTATTTAATTCAGTGTTAACCATATAAAATATACCATTATTGTCCCTCTCAAATTGAATACCCAGGTAATATTGCAAGTTTCCAAGATTTTTGATAATAAAATCAATATTCATTCTTGATTCGAAATCTTCAATAAGTTTAATATTTGTTGAGGCTACAACAATATCATCAACATGATTACATATGTACACAACATCATTTTTAATTTTCTTTATGTATAAACACGGGTCATTTTGACTCTGTATATATTTATTTTTCTTCATAACAGTGTCAAATTTTCATATTCCTTTCTTTTGCACCTTGTTTAAGACCATATAAATGTTTTACAAGTTTACATACTTGACTACTATCACCTGTTGTAAATCCTTTTTGCTGCTTCATATAAACTTCATGTGATAAATCACCATTTAAGTAAGCTGAACATCGAAATGTTTCACCTCCATTTTCTTCTTTCCTGCTACTGTTAAAAGAATTTTAAGTGTTGTCGGACTCGCAACAGGTGCAAAAACTTCGTCATAATCACGACCAAATTTTTGTGAGAAACCTTGAGCTACTAATCTAGCTTTAAACTTGACTGTGTTTCCACTTTGATCAGTTTTGGTTTTATAAACCCATTTACATCCGATAGCACTTCCTCCTGGAGGCAATTTACTAATTTCCCATGTTCCAAAATCATGAAGCGATTTTATTTCTTCATTCATAGCTATTTTCCAATTTTCTGAATTTGATCCATTTATAGCTTCTTCATATGTGGTGGGATCTTTACTAGTTTCTTTAGTTACCTTATTTATTTCAATATTTAAACGCTGTGGCGGTACACCTTTATTAATTCTTTCAGAACGTCTTAACTTATGGTCTTCTTGATGTTCGTTCCCTTCGGGATCTTGATCAATTATTGGTTCAATAGGTTCATACTTTTCATCACTCAAAATTACCACTGGTTGATTGATCATTTCATCTTCTTCCATGAATTTTACATCACGACTTACTTTAATTTTATTCGTTTTAACGTCTAAAAGTCTATAACCTTTGGTGCCTATTTCATATCCAACAAAAACTAATTTTTCAGCTGTATCATCCAACTTTTTACGTATATCCTTTGGAACATGGGCATAAACTGGTGTTCCGAAAACATGAAAATAATTTAAATTCGGTTGTTTACCATGCCAGAGCTCGTATGGAGTCGATTTTATACTTTTAGTAGGTAATCGATTAATTATGTGATTAGCTGTAGTCACAGCTTCTCCCCAAAAATGTTTATTTACATCTGCGCCTTTTAACATGCAACGTGTCATTTCTATCAGAGTTCGATTTTTACGTTCTGCAACTCCATTTTGTTGAGGCGTTTTAGGTACTGTTAATTGGGTTTTTATTCCTTTTGCTTTGAAGTATTTCTGCAATTCATTATCCATGTACTCACCACCTCGATCTGATCTGATTATTTTTGGTACTTTCCCGTATTGAGTTTCCATCATTTCTACAAATTCAATCATTTTCCCACAAACGTCTGATTTATGTTTCAGCAAATATATATGAGAATATCTTGTATGATCGTCAATTAGAGTAAGTATATATTTATTACCTCTAGGTGTTGTTACTTGTAATGGACCGCACACATCTGAGTGAATTAAGTCTAATTTAGTATTTGATTTCATTAATGATACTTGTGGAAAAGGATCTCTCGTTTTTTTACATTGAACGCAAATTTCGCAAATATCGTTACATTTACAATCAGCAAACTTCATGTTTGCTGCCAATTCAGTCATTTTCTTTACATCTGTTAAATGACGATGACCAAGTATTTTATGCCATTGATACTTTACTTTAACTTTACTTAAATTGCTGATTTTAAAAACTTCATGTTGTTGTTCTGATTTATACAAATCATTTCTTGATTTAACTATCATTAATAACTTTCCATTTTTACTAATTTCGCATTTTTCCTCTTTAAAAATGATATTACAACCATTTTTAGCCAACTTTCCGACAGATAACAGATTACACTTTAATCCCGGTACCAATTGTACATTTTTCAACCTAAATTTAGTGGGAGTATTATCAAATTCAATCGTACCATTACCTTTGATAGGCAATCTTCTGCCATCAGCTAACTTCACTGAATCTTTATTTAATTTATTTAAATTTTTAAAAATCGACTCATCACTGCACATATGTGCCGATGCTCCTGAATCAACACACCATTCCGTTGTAGTAATCTTTAACTTATTGTTGACCATTAAGCATTCATAGGCTTCTTCTTTATGACTATCTTGAACTGCATTTATATATTTTTGATTTTCCTTCTCTTTCTTTTGTTTCCAAATTAAATATTTATAACAATCATTTTTTACATGACCTTGCTTTTTACAAAAGAAGCAATACGATTTAGAGCTGTCAAAAATACTTCTTTCTTTACCGACTTTAAAAGCTTTTTCACCACTTTCATTTAATTTTTCAATTTCCTGTCGTCGTTTGAATTCTTCTAAAAGTTTGTTTTTAACCATTGTTTTAGTTAAATCTGATTCAGCTCGCGACTCTAGAGCTGTTATTAATACACCATAACTTTCAGATAAACTTGACAGATATAATGCAACAGAAAGAGCATCTGCTATTGGCTCACCCAACGTTGCTAATTCATCCATACATTCGTCCATTCTATTTAAATGTTCTTGCATATTACCACCTTCGTTTAACATCATACGACATAAACGTCGTAAAAGGCGAACTTTATTGGACAAAGTCGATTTCTGATGATAATCCATTAACGTATACCACATTTCTTTGGCTGATTTTTGATTTTTTTACATGTATTATTTGACTATCTTCAATCAATAAACCAATATGCGCCATAGCTTTACCATCCTTCTTTTTCCATATTTCAAATACACCTTCGTCTGTTGGTACATTATCATCAATTACTTCCCATAAGTCTTCTTTTATAAGATGGAGTTTCATTTTATATCTCCAGACCTGGTAATTGTCATCATTTAGTTTTGTAATATGTACCTTCATTGAATCAGACATTGTAGATGTGACTTATTAATCAGATTTCAAAAAAAAAATAATAACGGTTTATTTTGATCTAAATAAAAAAAAACTACTGATAAATTATAGCTCTTCTACACTTTTTTTAACATTGATTTGGGTCTGGGCCCATAACCTTTTAGCAAATACAGTTAATAAGAATTATAATTCAGTTTTTATATATATGTTTAATCAAACCAATATTATTTTATTATAACAAATTATTACAATGTTATAGTAACCAAAACAAGAAAATAGAATACTAGATGTTGCATTATAAACATAACCAACAGTTTAATAATTTCAACTAACAATAGCTTTAAATTAATATTTCATTAAGTTAAAAACATCATCCCAGGTCTAACAGGTATAAAAAATATGAAAAGGTTGCTAATGAATTTATTAAGTAAGAAATAATTCTTAATTTATGTACGCTTTTCCAAGCTTTTCTGTAGAATTTGCAATTTTGAAAAAGTTTTAATACCCCTACGCTCTTTTTTTTCAATAAAATTTGTAAAGCCTACAACTTAAATCAACTTTAATTTTTATTTAGTTAACATTAACTTTCATCATCGATTCGAAATGTTCATGAACTTTAAAAGTTTGTAAAAAAAGTTTTAGTTGTGAATAAGCCTAATGATAATCCGTTTTCGGTAAATTAGGGATTTCGCGTATACATACAATAATCGATCTTATGTTACATTCCAGATCTAATCCCATGTACAAATAGGATTAGAATTGGTGTTATGTTGCAATATTGCAATTTAGTTAATTACCAACATGTCAGTGAGAAGTTTACAATCTATGATTACTAATTTTGCTATCTAGTGCCTAAAACAGTGATGTTGTGATGGTTGTAATCTATAAATAATTTACTGCTTTTCGCCCAAAATAAACATTAAATCTATTAAACACTTCTATTCTTCAAATCCTAGGATTATAACTTTTTTAATACACGCATGTTTGGAATTCGGATTAATTTTGGCATAAAAATTCATTTTCTAATCTAACTGAGATACCTCTTTAGCAATACTGATTTGTTGCTTAATTATTTTATAACTAACGCAATTTAGAACAAAAGAGTTTATTTAAAGCGTAGTTAAATATAAAAAATTTCAAGTTTCAGCAAACTTAAAACCATGGCGGGACTCTGAGGCCCACGTTAAACATCCTTGTGTTTCAAAAGAAGACTGTTTTGGTTGCATTATACGCTGGTTCATTATAATACTTAATTTTGAATGAAGCTTTGTTCTGCTATGCAAAAATAGCCTTTCAAGTTTTTTTTAGCTTCATTAAAAGTGTTGACTTTTATGTGAAAACTTGAATTGTTTTTAAATTAGTGTGACCTAGACTTTATAATGAATTCAAACAAAAGCATAAAGACAATAAACCAACATTAGTTTTAACCACACGATGTGTGCCAAAATGTAAGCTTAAAACTGTGCTTTACTAATACAATTCAGTTTTAAGCCATAACATAAATTTTGTTAATCATATAATAATTAAGAAAGTTTTAGCTTGTACATAAATTTATTATTAAGAAATGTATATTCCATTTATGTGTGATAATCTGATAATAATTTATTATTAATGTGGGTATTTAGCAGGTTTAGAGTAGTTTTTATGCTTAAAAAATTCCTGGTGATAGACACACAGTATAAATTCAAAAAAGTCTATCAGGCGTTCTTGGGGAACCCCCTGGTATGTTTTGAGCAGATTGTGGGATGACCCATAACTTTAGTATAGGGACACTTTTATACCATCAAGTGTGTAAGGTTTAAAGCATTCAATTATTCTAAAAAATATAATTTTGCCTACCAAATAATACTTTACACTCAGTATGGCAACTTTTATTTTTATTCGTTAAAAGTAATTAGGTGTGATCTGTAGTACATTTTTAAAATGCAAATCTAAAAAGTCCTGTTTTCAACAGTTAACGTCATTGTAAAGTCTAAAAGTCTAGACTCTAGACCTGAGTTGCTCGGCTATCATTTAAGCTCCATTGAACTTTAATTCAAATTCAACATTTATATTACTCTCAAGCGACACTTAACTGCAACAATAAAAAGAAATATTAAATTAATTCCGGATTGTTACCTAAAATCTAAAATACCTCTAGTAATGAAAATGCTCTTGTTAACTTTTTAGCATAAAAACTTTTCAACAAAGAGTTAAAATCATTAGTATAAGTTAGCGTAAAGAAGATAACTTTTTGTTGATTTTCTTGTTTTCATTATAAAATTTACACCGACTTTTCGAACAACTTAATTTACAGGTTTAATATTTATGCTTTACTGCAGTTTGTTTTTCTTTCCATAAAAAAAATTGCTCTGTTAAATCTTTATTAAAATTGTAATTTTTTTTGCAGATATAAGAAAAACACAAGAGGATCAAGAATCAAATTTAAATCAAAAACGTTTATATAAATTAAAAGCTACATTAAACACAATTTCGGTACAAGAAAATATAAATCAAACGTCGGAAAATTTTTTAACTCCAAATTATACAATTGTTCACGCTCAAACTGGATCAACAGCTGTTTTACATTGTGAAGTTTTGGATATTGGAGAAAACACTGTAAGTAATTAAAATTCTAATTTAATCAAAAATTAATAATGGGGTTTTAATAAAACAAGTGGAGACATTTAAAAAATTTAATTTGTAAGCTAAGACGCTCGTCTTCGTTTTGTAACGTATCCCTGAGTTTCTACAACGATTTTTATAGTTACGAATTAATTTAGATTAGACTAATTTACGATTTCTCTTTTTTAAGATAAGTAGGTCACTTAGGAAAGGCCTTAAGGTAGTGCCAGGGACAGCCAACCAGATTTTCGTGTTCGGTAGCTTATTCCCATAAGTTGGGCTTGAATAAGTTATAAAATCTTACGCCGAGTCCTATAAAAGTCTCAATTAGCTTAGTTTGACAATTAACCTTAACTTGGAACTTTTTTTTGTTTTTCTAGCTCTTACAGTCGCTACTATACCATTTTAATGTCAAAATACAATTAGATTGACCTGCCTAGCACAGCTGTTCTTGACAAAATGGCATAGATTGCTATTAAATAAACAGTTCCATTTTGAATTTAATTGTGGAACTAAGCTAATTCAAGCTTTATAGGACTCGAGATTAGTCTATTATTAAGATAGTCTTCAATAAAACAGTCGATATCGTGAGACATTTTTCTGTTATAAAATCCTACACCGAGTCCTATAAAGGTCTCAATTAGCTTAGTTTGGCAATTAATCTTAACTTGGAAATTTTTATTTGTTCTTCTAGCTGTTACAGTCGCTACTATACCATTTTAATGTCAAATTACAATTAGATTAACCTGCCTAGCATAGCTGTTCTTGACAAAATGGCATAGAACTGTTTATTAAATAAACAGTTCCATTTTGAATTTAATTGTGGAACTAAGCTAATTCAAGCTTTATAGGACTCGAGATTAGTCTATTATTAAGATAGTCTTCAATAAAACAGTCGATATCGTGAGACATTTTTCTGTTATAAAATCCTACACCGAGTCCTATAAAGGCAGGGGTGGGCTGGAGCCGGCTCGGTCCGGCTCGCGCGAGCCGGATGTTAAAATTTTTGAAACTCGGCGAGCCGCTTGTTAAATTACCCCTAAAACCAAAAAATAAGCCATTTTAATAGTATGTTTAAGCAAAATATGCACATCGCGCCGATGTGCCACACACTCGCAAACATTTACCGTTTTTTTTTGCTTGGAAATAATAGCGAGCCGGTTGTTCAAAATTTGGCAGCCCACCCCTGTATAAAGGTCTCAATTAGCTTAGTTTGGCAATTAATCTTAACTTGGAAATTTTTATTTGTTCTTCTAGCTGTTACAGTCGCTACTATACCATTTTAATGTCAAATTACAATTAGATTAACCTGCCTAGCATAGCTGTTCTTGACAAAATGGCATAGAACTGTTTATTAAATAAACAGTTCCATTTTGAATTTAATTGTGGAACTAAGCTAATTCAAGCTTTATAGGACTCGAGATTAGTCTATTATTAAGATAGTCTTAAATAAAACAGTCGATATCGTGAGACATTTTTCTGTTATAAAATCCGACACCGAGTCCTATAAAGGTCTCAATTAGCTTAGTTTGACAATTAATCTAAACTTGGAACTTTTTATTTGTTTTTCTAGTTGTTACAGTCGCTACTATACTATTTTAATGTCAAATTACAATTAATTTGACCTGCCTAACACAGCTGTTCTTGACAAAATGGCATAGATTGCTATTAAATAAACAGTTCCATTTTGAATTTAATTGTGGAACTAAGCTAATTCAAGCTTTATAGGACTCGAGATTAGTCTATTATTAAGATAGTCTTAAATAAAACAGTCGATATCGTGAGACATTTTTCTGTTATAAAATCCTACACCGAGTCCTATAAAGGTCTCAATTAGCTTAGTTTGACAATTAATCTAAACTTGGAAATTTTTATTTGTTCTTCTAGCTGTTACAGTCGCTACTATACCATTTTAATGTCAAATTACAATGAGATTAACCTGCCTAGCATAGCTGTTCTTGACAAAATGGCATAGAACTGTTTATTAAATAAACAGTTCCATTTTGAATTTAATTGTGGAACTAAGCTAATTCAAGCTTTATAGGACTCGAGATTAGTCTATTATTAAGATAGTCTTAAATAAAACAGTCGATATCGTGAGACATTTTTCTGTTATAAAATCCTACACCGAGTCCTATAAAGGTCTCAATTAGCTTAGTTTGACAATTAATCTAAACTTGGAACTTTTTATTTGTTTTTCTAGTTGTTACAGTCGCTACTATACTATTTTAATGTCAAATTACAATTAATTTGACCTGCCTAACACAGCTGTTCTTGACAAAATGGCATAGATTGCTATTAAATAAACAGTTCCATTTTGAATTTAATTGTGGAACTAAGCTAATTCAAGCTTTATAGGACTCGAGATTAGTCTATTATTAAGATAGTCTTAAATAAAACAGTCGATATCGTGAGACATTTTTCTGTTATAAAATCTTACACCGAGTCCTATAAAGGTCTCAATTAGCTTAGTTTGACAATTAATCTAAACTTGGAACTTTTTATTTGTTTTTCTAGTTGTTACAGTCGCTACTATACTATTTTAATGTCAAATTACAATTAATTTGACCTGCCTAACACAGCTGTTCTTGACAAAATGGCATAGATTGCTATTAAATAAACAGTTCCATTTTGAATTTAATTGTGGAACTAAGCTAATTCAAGCTTTATAGGACTCGAGATTAGTCTATTATTAAGATAGTCTTAAATAAAACAGTCGATATCGTGAGACATTTTTCTGTTATAAAATCTTACACCGAGTCCTATAAAGGTCTCAATTAGCTTAGTTTGACAATTAATCTAAACTTGGAACTTTTTATTTGTTTTTCTAGTTGTTACAGTCGCTACTATACTATTTTAATGTCAAATTACAATTAATTTGACCTGCCTAACACAGCTGTTCTTGACAAAATGGCATAGATTGCTATTAAATAAACAGTTCCATTTTGAATTTAATTGTCGAACTAAGCTAATTCAAGCTTTATAGAACTCGGGGTTAGTCTATTGTAAAGATATAGTCTTAAATAAAACAGGTGATATCGTAATACCGATTGATGTATCTCCCAAAGGCCTCTGTCATGAACCCTTGCACACTAAACAATCATTTAAATATTTTCGCTAGCCTGACTAATTTTTTTGAGCTTTAATTCGTAAAATTAAAATAAACTAAAACGGAAAACGGGTATCCGAACTTGCCAACAAACTGTGGCTATTTGAAAATGTGTTTCAACATATTATTGTATTCTACATTTATCTTTGGAAAATAATTATATTCAGCATTATAAAAATAACAAAACAACTTGTTATTAAACATGCAGTGTGTGATGGTGGCGATTGGCGAACTTAGTTCCGGGTTCCGCTATAAAGAGAAAAGCAGATGGTGCTACAAGTACTGAGCCAACAGCAACTACAGCCACTGCTTGATTATTTAGTTTGTAGTTACAAATGAAAATTATGATAAGCCAGTAACTTTAAATTTAAAAAGTCATGAAAATGGAGCCAATGGGAGTCGGTAGTGGATTGTAGCAAAAAGATGTTTTGATTTTATAACATACATTATAATACGGTTTGTATCTTGAGCAACTACTTCGCGTAATTAGGTCAATATGAGTCAAAATATATAATATTATTATAAAATGAATCGTTTTTTAACAGAATTGTTCAAAATGGCCACCGTTCTATTCTAAGCACGTTCTAGCTGTTCTCAAAAGAACCAGGTTGTCCTGCGTAACATAATAACAGTTGGTACTAATTGTGTAGTGTTAAAACCATTGAATTGAATAAAGAAAAACCCCCTACTGTACCAGGACAGACAGAGAGTAAATATAGCGATTTCCTGTCAATTTCTTCAATACAAATAGTTGCTTATACTCCCACTTATAAGAAAAGATCATGACAGCCAATGATAATGTAAACTCAACGGAATGAATGAGTCATCCATGGACTTCTAAAATGTCATTTCCGTCGCATTTTCTCTTATAGACAACCCTCTTTCCGGATGTTTTATGTTCTAGGGTCAAAACTAAAAACCGTGAGTTAGGTAGAGATTTCCATAGTTATCTAAACAATTTTCCCCAATAGTTAAAGAGGACATCCTGTATTTATAGTAGCGGATAAATTCATAGATTAATGTTGTCACTTATTGTTAGTATCTAATAATGTAAACTAAAAGTTTATTTTCTACTATAATAATTCATAGTAAAGTTGTATAAGTTTATTTCCACCTATGAATGACTTGAACCCACTGACCTGATTCTTTTAAATTTAATGGATTAGGTAATAAAACCAACAAACTGCATTACTACAGTCACCTACATAATTTAAGCCTATTCCAACTTAAAAAATTACAAAATTTTTAATTGTTTGTTTCTAAATGTACTAGACTATAATTAAATTTTTTCTCCGAGATGGTCTCCCATAATCGCTTTAGTTTCCGACAGTTTGTCACTTCGAACTCGAGGCAAAATATAAGGTCAATATTTAATAACATGTGCTGTACGCCACAAAAGTTGTGCTGCGAAACTTTGATGTGGGTATGACACAGACGCAAAAAGAAACTTACTTTTTTATATTTTTGTATATTATTACCTTATAGTAATTATTTTAGTATAAAAATGAGAAACAACGGGTTCACGGTTCACACTCAATTTTAATTTCTAAATTTGTCCAATTTGTATGTATATTATTGGGTAGAATAACCAATGGGTAAAAGGTACTCCTAGCAAATTGAACACAAGCAAATAAAAATATTTTTTCTTTAAACGTCAAAAAAAGTTGACATTTTATTAGTGAATAAGTTAGGTTAAGAGATCCTAGGAGGTTAAAAGTTCACTTTTACATCTTAGGATGAAAAAGTGAACTTTTTGTTCACTTTTTTGACATCCTAGGATCTAAAAGTAAATTCTAACCTTACTTATTTGCAACTCTTTGTATTATTAGAGTAAATTGAGTTTAGAAAAAGTGTATTTTTAGTGAATAGGCAATAAAATTTAACAAATTCTTTTAGGCCAATTTCCACTTAATTTCCATAATTTGCCTAGAATACCTTTAGTTGACATTTTATGTAAAAGAGCTATATTTTTTGTTAAAAAAAAGTTTTTATCGCAAAGTAAAAAAGAGAGAAAATAAAAAACCTTTTGTTTATTTTATCTTGTTGTGAAATTTGTCACATTTAAATTCGTCTTACAGGTGTCATGGATAAGAAAACGCGACTATCACTTACTAACGGTGGGATTACAAACGTACAGCAGCGATAAAAGATTCGTTACTTCAAATGGAAAAAACGGTCAGGTAATCTAAAAAATTTAAATATTGTTGTAAAAACTTATAAATTATTTATAACGAGTAGAAATAAATCCATCTTTTTTTATATCTTTTTCCTTAAATAGAAAAATACAGGTAGATACTTTTTGCATATTAACTAGTAAGGAAATCCATATTTCGTTAACATTATTTTTGTTATTCGATGTAATCGTTAGCAGAATCCTCACATTGTCTCACTGAGGCGCTAATTTATGCGCATACTCTATGGTTTTAAAATGTATTTTCATATTGCTGTTGAAAGCGTTATACTTTTTACAGGCGAGACAGAGTGAGGATTGGAAGCTCTTCCGAGCTTTAGCTCTTTTATATTAATGATTGCACTCAGTCATATTAAATTCTCAATCATTGATATAAAAAAAATCCCCATTACATTTAGGCTAGGGTAAAACTTGCAGGGTCTGAATGAAGCCTTATTTTAATGATCTATACGTAAATACCCTACACTACAATACAGTGTGTCCAGTATAACGTGCACAGCATGGGGATCTCGGACACCATAAGAGATACGAAGTCGGTTAAATGGAGAAAATTGCGCATGATTTTATGGTCACTTCCATGCTGCTTCTGTTTTTTAAAAAAATTTATTAGCACTCTAGATATTTAGGTCTAGATATTTAGGAAAAATTGCATTTTCTTTAAATGATTATAAATTTTTTATTAATGGAGATAATTTCAATTTTCAAAAAAGAGATAATATAGCTCAATAAATGAAACATTTTGATATAAAATTCACCGGAACAGCAATGTTATGATTGAATCTTATAGATTTTGGGGTGCCGAATACGAAAAAAATAACGCGCCCGCGCGAGATGTAAGGCTTCACCCCTAAAAATAGGGTTAAAGTGTGAAAATCGCACTTTTACATCGTTCATTCCTCTTTTTTCGAAAACTGAATGTTGGAAGAGAAATATTGTGATAGAATATTATAGCTGATACCGAAACGAATCGATTGACATAAATTTTATATAATTTCTTTAAAACTCAACCCCTCCAGGAAGCGAAGAAGTCGTTATAATGTTCCATTTCTGATTAGTCGGTTAAAATGTTATTACCGAGGCTATGATTGACCTACAGGAACGTGCTTGGGCTTAAATTCTTCCTAAAGCTCGAGAGAACAATTATGAACCATAATAATGTCGAATATTCTTAGTAGTAACAACTAAATTGCCTAATGTTTAAAGGGGTGGGTCGAAAATATGCAAACAAATTGTATTTTACCAAAAACTTAATAAAAAAATCAGGGTTCAATATTTTTTTTCCAAAATTGCTGGATAAGTTCTATTTGTGTCTGCAAACATGGCCTCAGCGTCAAAAAATAATTCACGCATCCAAACGCTTATAAATGCGTATCAAAGTACGTCGAGTCGCGTTTTCTTCAATAAAATTACAAAATATTATATTCAACGAGTATATATGAAAGCACAACAACAAAACACATGTATATGCATTGATATTCACCCATAGTCACCCATATCAACCGAGCTAAAAGGACAAAAGAAATTAAAAGTTGTTGTTTGCGTGCTAGTGCAGTTCACTGTAAAAAAAACATTATGAACAAAAAACAATGAGAACTTTTACGGAACAGCAATGTTAATATTGATTATAATAGATTTTTGGGTGCAGAATACGGAAAAAAATACGCGCTCGTCCGGAGGGTGGGGCTTCGCCCCTAAAAATGGGGTAAAAGAACGAAATTAGTTTTATTTCATTTTTTCTCTTTTTCCTCAATAAGTTAATCTTGGAGGAGTAATAAAATATGATTAGATATTATTATTGGCACTATCGAAAAGAACAATGAATTTAGAGTATAAACTTTTTATAAAAAAAAAATTACCGTTCTGGTATTTTCAGGATTTTTCAGTATTAGTCACTTGGCACGAACACCCTGTATTTTTGCTAGTTTAGTATCTATATTTTACCAGTAATCCAAACCTGTATAATAATACAGGGTGTTCCTACCAAGGGACCATTATTACCGTATCCGTTTAATAATGTCGATACGAGAACGGTAATTTTTTTTTCATTTTAGGACAAAACTCGTATGACAGTTTATACTTTAAATTCATTGTTCTTTTCGAAAACATAAAAATACATATATACAGGGTGTTCCATTAAAAAAAGTTATTTTTATAAATATCTTAAAAACCAGACGTTCAATTGTTGTTTTGTGTTGACCATCGTAATCAGTAGTAAAAATTATGCTTCTTTGCTAATTTAACCTGCTTTGTAGCTCTAATAATAAGAAAGTTAGCAATAGTGCGCACTTCGTTTGAAACAGCCTGTATAGTTCTTTATTCTGCTGAAGTGCCAATAATAATATCTAATCATATTTTATTACTCCTCCAAGATTAACTTATTGAGGAAAAAGAGAAAAAATGAAATAAAACTAATTTCGTTCTTTTACCCCATTTTTAGGGGCGAAGCCCCACCCTCTGGACGAGCGCGTATTTTTTTCCGTATTTAGCACCCAAAAATCTATTATAATCAATATTAACATTGCTGTTCCTTAAAAGTTCTCATTGTTTTTTGTTCATAATGGTTTATTTACAGTGAACTGCACTAGCACGCAAACAACAACTTTCAATTTCTTTTGTCCTTTTAGCTCGGTTGATATGGGTGACTATGGGTGAATATCAATGCATATACATGTGTTTTGTTGTTGTGATTTCATATATACGCCTTGAATAATATTTTGTAATTTTATTGAAGAAAACGCGACTCGACGCACTTTGATACGCATTTATAAGCGTTTGGATGCGTGAATTATTTTTTGACGCTGAGGCCATGTTCGCAGACACAAATAGAACTTATCCAGCAATTTTGGAACAAAAATATTGAACCCTGATTTTTTTATTAAGTTTTTGGTAAAATACAATTTGTTTGCATATTTTCGACCCACCCCTTTAAACATTAGGCAATTTCGTTGTTACTACTAAGAATATTCGACAGTATTATGGTTCATACTTATTCTCTCGAGCTTTAGGAAGAATTTAAGCCCAAGCGCGTTCCTGTAGGTCAATCACAGCCTCCGTAATAATATTTTAACCGACTAACCAGAAATGGAACATTATAACGACTTCTTCGCTTCCTGGAGGGGTTGAGTTTTAAAGAAATTATATAAAATTTATGTCAATCGATTCGTTTCAGTGTCAGCAATAATATTCTATCACAGTAATTCTTTTCCAACCTTTAGTTTTCGAGAAAAAACGAAATAACGGTGGAAAAGTGCGATTTTGACACTTTAACCCTATTTTTAGGGGTGAAGCCCCACATGTTACGCGGGCGCGTTATTTTTATCGTATTCACCGCCCCAAAATCTATTAGATTCAATCATAACATTGCTGTTCCGGTGAATTTCCCATATATGCATGTTCGTCTGCTTTAATTATTGAGCTAATAGGCACTATTAAGTAACATTCACAACCTCCAAATTAACAGTAAAATTAGTGACTGTAATTAGCCGTAATAGTTTGACATATGCAAACACATTGGGTTATTCACAACCTCAAAATTAGTATTTCCACTTATACGTGAAATTAGTACTTAACGTAAAACCTACCAAAGTCCAAACTTTTGCGTTAATTTACTTAGTACTTGAAGCTTTATAGTCAAATTTTTGAAAGACGACCGACACGTGACCACCTTTATATGTATAAATAAAGATGAAAACGAGTTATTTCGTGAGCTTAATTATTTAATTTAGTTAATACTTTTATTGTTAATTATTATTAAATATTTATTTAGATAAACGTCAATTAAGATACTAAAATTAATAGAGGTTGTGAATGATGTATTAATTTAATTTACGTTTGCTACTAAGTATAATTTTGTCCACTAATTTTCGTTGTTAATTTGGAGGTTGTGAATACAGCTTTAAAATGCAAGTAATTAATTCATAAAATATTTTTTTTTGTGCGCCGTTTTGGAGATATGATGCAAACTTATGTTTTTTTAAATACAAAGCTAACCTTATTTTTATGATTTTAAAAAGCTAATTTTTTTCTCTTTTCAAAAATATAAGGGCAAAAGTGGTACAAACGGGCCTTAAATGTGTAATGATCTGGTAAAGTCCAATTTACACTGCTCTAGTAGCATTACAGTCAAGGGTTGGATCATAACTAACAGTCATATTAACAGTTCCCTATAGTGAATGGATTGGAAGTCTACTTTTCCATCCAGTTGTTACTCCCACCACCATTAACGTAACACTCCAACACTATAATAATAGTGAAGCGCTTTTAAAGCGACGTATTCCAGTGTTGGCACTTTTATTACGTGAATTCATTCAATTTCTAAAGGGTCTTGGCAATTGCTCTTAGCGTTTTTGCAAAACCCTGTATAATTAGTTTTAGCCTCAAAAACTCTTGTTCTGATAGGATCTAATTCATTTTTCTATTAACAAGGGCTTCCTTTTATCATAAAAAAATAAATTGATTCTCATTTCTGGTTATAGGATTGGGTATTACATATCCGCTATTCTCAATCAAAAGATTCGGGAATATACGAATGTCAAATAACAACTCATCCAGCTACAAGTTTATTCATCGAACTAAAACTTGTTGGTACGTAACAAATAATTTTCATTTCATTTACTTATAAGATTTTTCATGTCTACCATGTTTGTGCAATTTGTTTTACTTTAGGGAAAAGTATAGTGACACATTTTAAAGGAAGAAATAAGTAATTCAAACAATAGAGAGTCGGATGGGGAAACAAGCAATTTTAAAAATAGGACGGAGATTGCATTATTATGCAATAACTTATGAACTGAAAACTGAAATTTCTAAAAAAAAATATATAAAAAAAGCTCAAGTAAATTGAGTACTTTTGAGTTGAATAAAAAATGGGCAAATAGTAATTATTGTAGTTGAAAACTTAAGTTTGCGTTTTATATTAATACTAGCAGGACCCGTGGGCTACGCCACACGCCTTTTAATTTAGCGGCTCCTTAGTTTGCAAAACCCTTGGAAAAACCTATCAAATCTTAATTAGGTATATATGAGCCCAACATACTCTACAATGTAACAATAAATCGATATTGTGAAATTTGTGGGCATACGAATGTATGATAATAATAATATGTAGAAGCAAAAAAAGGTCGCTATGATGTCTATTAGGAAAAAGTTGGAAGCAGGTGCTTTTTATAGTGCACCACCAATGACGGCACCTCCACCACGGTTTCATCAGAACCGTTACCTCAGGAAACCCTCTACAACCACCTGCTTTAATTTTAAGTAGCACCGCCTTTTAGGGACCTCTATAACATAACTCCCCGCTTTAATTTAAATTGGGAGGCACATCCACCACCAACGACAGCACTTCCGCCACCGGAATCACCAGAATACCCTCAGGGCCCCCTACAACCACCCGCTTTTGTTTCATTTGAGAAATACGTGCACACCACCGCCACCGATATCACCAGAACGCCGCCCCAAGGACCCCCACAACCACCTGCTTAAATTTCAAATGGGAGGCAAGTGCATAACTAATTTCAACACTATATCGCCACCTAGAACAACAGAACTGCCGCCCCAAAAACCCTTACAACCACCCGCTTTAATATCAATTGTGAAGCACGTGCACCAGTAACGTCAGCATCGCCGCCACCGATATCACCAGAATCACCGCCTCAGGAACCCCTACAACCAACCACTTTAATTTCAATTGGCACGTGCATCATTAAAGTCAGCATCACCGCTACCGAGTACACCAGAACCGCCGTCTTAGAGACCCCTACAACCACCCGCTTTAATTTTAGTTGAGAGGCACATCCACCACTAACGTCATCATCGCCGCTACCGAGTACACCAGAACTGCCGCCTCAGGGCACCCTTCAACCACCCACTTTAATTTCAATTGGCAATTACACGCACCGTTAATGACAGTACTGCCATCTCAGGGAACCCTATAACCACCCGCTTTAATTTCATTTGGAAGACACGTGTACCACTAACGACAACACTGCCCCCCCCCAACACCGCCTTCTCCGTGGCCCCCACAACCACCCGCTTTTATTTCAAATGTGAGGCAGTACATTTCTTGGCGAATTTGTTAGAGTAGATTTTTAAAAGTAAAATTTGAAATATTAATTTTTATGTGTCAATAAATTATAGAATTTAACTAACTTGAAACCATAAAGGAACGCATTCAAAATTGATTTATAGTTCATGGTACATTTCTGTATAACCATATAACGTAGTTTTAAATTTTAGTTTTTGGGAGTTCTTTCACATTTTTGCCAATTTCTAAGGCCCCAGTTGACATATCGTAATCATACCTAGCCTATGTTACTCCCAAAAGTACGGTCTATATGTGAAAAAAAAAATTATTAAAATTGGTTCGGTGGTTAGCGAGATCTTAAGTAACGCACATACATACATACATACAAACATCTTACTTTATATATTAGTATAGATAATAAAAACGACCTCTATTTTATGCTAAAAGTGTTCCTTTTTCAAACATAATTTTGCATGAATAATTGCAAAATGAAATAATTTCTAAGCAAGAAAGTTTGCAAACTTTAATTTTAAGTGTAAATATGGAGAGTTGGGAGAGTCATTAATTTACATTATATGAAACTATTGCATGTAAACTTTGAAAACTTAATTTTGCCGTAATAAAAATTTTATAATTTATTAAATATTTAAATTAATCAAATTTAATTTTTAGAAGCGCACGCCGATATCATAGGAGGCTCTGAAAAAATTGTAAAATCTGGTTCGCCGATACGACTTAGTTGTTCAATACAAAGATCGACAGAAACACCTCAATATATTTTTTGGTATCACGAAGATCGTATGATTAACTACGACTTGAAAGGCGGCGCCGCCGTACGACATGGTCGTCAGGGAAGTGAATTGCTCATCCCCAGGGCTGAAATGAAGCACGCTGGCAACTACTCTTGCGTACCCTCAAACGCACGCCCGGCCAACGTCATAGTACATGTGCTGCAAAGTGAGTAGCCGTAGATCGATATTGTGGAGGATGACTCTAAAAAGAAAAAGATTTAAAAAAAAAGAATTAAATTGCTTCCGAATTAATATAAGAAATTTTTATTTGAACAAAAGTTTAAATTGAGCTTTAAAGACTAATAATTAATTATTTTATAGACGAAACATTTGCACATATATAATATAATAATATAATAACATAAATTATTAAGTTGCAATGTTGTGTAGTTGATTCAAAATATTTTTCTTTTATCAAAACCACGTCAAATTATTTCGAGGCTGACTTTTTGGTTTTTTAGCTTTATCCAATAGGAAGCAGTTATCCAGAAATGCTATTAAGTAAATATATTTTTTAAAACAAAAAAAAACTATTAAAAAGTGCTCAAATCGATTCAATCAATCAACTTCATTAAAATTCTGTATAAATTTTCAATTGATTCGATAATTTAATCACCATCGTTGCACTTAAGCAAGTTGCATGTTTTTAATTTAAAAATTTCCTTACCATACCCTACCTTATCGAATAGAAGTTAGATTTAAAAATTTATTGAAACCAAATTTATGTTTGTAAGTTGAGGATGAAATTTTGTATTCTAGGCCAGTTTCATATTTGCATACTAACTTATTCCATATCTTTAGGTGAAAAACCAGCAGCAATGCAACACGACAGCAAGGGTGGATCTGCGGTACCGTATGTTCCGAGACACGTCTTCTATATTCTATTATTAAGCTTATTGACCTTTACTTTTAGAAGATGACAAAATTTTTTGTTAAATTTTATTATACATGTGTAAATATCTCATTGAAATTTGCCAAAAAAAATTCAAATTATAATGCATTTTTTACTTAGCATTTTATACGGTTTTCATGAATTATCTTATTCATATCCTAAGGTATAAATATATACAGGGTGTTTGATGAATAAATTTAAAAAATAAAGTAAGTTATTCCTTCGTCTATTTATTCATAGTTGTATTAAATAATCAATCAAGAGAGATGTTGATACCTCAATGCAAAAATTGAGACTATCGGAATCATTTAGTGAATAAAATTTAGAATCAGTCAAATTTAGAGAGTCAAAGTGGTTTATATACAGAGTGATTTAGAGCACCCGTATCAGGCGTTTTTTTTCGAAAACGATTAGTCAGTCGTAGAGAGTTGAGTCAAAAATTTTGATTACAAAGGCCGTAATAAAAAATGAAATGGTGGTATTGTTATTCTGCGTAAGGTCGGCATTCCGAAGAGTTTGTCTCAGAATGTGAAGAACTTCAGAGTTTTAAATGGATAGATCGAAAGTGGTATCAATGAAAAGATCTTTAAAAACTGAGCAAGTTTTGTAGGGAAAATATTTTGATTACTGCCATTCAAAATTCTGGAGTTCATGAGCTTCTGAGAATAACTCTTGGGCCTGCCGACCTCTCTGCGAAATAACAGTATCACCATTCCATTCTTTATTACTTTTTGTGTAATAAAAATTTTTGTCCTAACTCTCTAGGGCCGTCTAATCGATTTTAAAGAAAAAATCCTAGAACGATAAGATGGTCGTAGAGAGTTGGGATAAAAAATTGTATTACAAAAGCCTTATTAGAGAATCGATATTGTTATTCCGCAGAGAGGTCAGCAGGTCTAAGAGTTTTTCTCAGAAGTTCATGAACTCCAGAATTTTGAATGGCAGTAATCAAAATATTTTCTCAACAAAACTTGCTCAGTTTTTTAAGATCTTTTCATTGATACCACTTTCGACCTATCTTTCCATTTAAAATTCTGGAGTTCTTATAAAATAGTAACAAGAAATAATTATAATTAGAGTATTAATTATTAATAACATAACAAAAAAGTTAATAAGTTGACATCACTGAGGGATTATTTTTGATAGTCTCACTGTACCGTACCTATAATATTTTTTTTATTTCAGTACGATTTGGGCTGTAAAAAATTTTTACAGTTTTAGTTAATTTAATTTTGTTTGTGAATGTAAGGTGTCATAATGTTCTATTTTCTTACTTCTTAGATACGGATTTGTTACGTCATCACGTCATCAGTCATCACTTCGTTTTCATCTGCGTTAGGTAATGTAGTTGCTTGACGCACTAGTGCGTTAACGGATTCATTACCTAATTTATTTATGATTTCTTAGCATCCAAGATACTAATATGACACTAATATCATTCTGATACTTATCCAAGCATATCATCTTATATCTACGCACTCGATGGAATAGCTTACTGAATTTATGAAACAAATTTTTATAATGCCTTGTATTCTTGTATAATGTATTATAATAACTTACTAATTAAGCATCAGCCATTAAACTTATAGATAATAGCTTAATCCGACAATAAGTGTAGTAAATATAACTAATAAAAATATTTTTTTATTATTGTTCTTTGTATATTGTAATTTTATGTAATGTAAAATGTAATTATATCGTTATACCCTTAAGCATTCTTAAAATTGTAAATACTCATTGTATGCTTTTGTAAATAGAGAAATACTAATTTAAAAAATAAATACATCAAATTTAACTTTTAAAGCTCCTACTTGATCTAATTTTTTTTTGGTATTATTATTTAATCTTCTAGTTTGGCTTTATACAAAGCCCCTAGTAGAATTTATTGAATTTTGTAATTTTAATAAACTCTTTTAGGTTGCTTTTGCTTTATAAAAGATGCCTGAATAATATGGGATCTAAATGCTATACAATTTTCAGGAGGATATACCTCTAAATATAAGAACTAATAATATGCTGGTATATATTAATAGCCTTGTGGGAATAATTCCATTGTATTTGGAAAGCTTTAGAAATTCAAAAACCTGAGTCGTTTTAATTCAAAACTTTTGCATGTTTTTTTCTATTAATTATCTAATTTTTTATAAACATTAATTTAGTATGTATTATCTGTAGTAGTGTAAGAAAACGTGTTTCCAATAAAAAATGTATTAACTGCTAATAATTTTATTTCAATTAAAATTGAACTGTTAATCAATTTTCGTTCAACTGCTTCAACTTTAACGTTTGTGACTTATATTAAATTGCACCTACACGTAAGCCAATTAATCATCTGTTATTTCTCTTTAGTGAAATTTGTGTAGATTACGCACACGTTGCGAAATTAATTTACATAAGACTTATTTAAAGTTGGTCTACCTAAAATTTTGCTGTTAAGTTTGTCTTAGTTAATTGATTAGGGGAAAGTGGGTCAATATCTGAATATCGACCTTTGTCCAATATCGACCAGTGCCCTACAGATCAGCTTAAGCGTAAAAAAAAAAACAAAGTATACTACATCATTTATCGGTTCATGTTTCAAATATTGGCTACTTATAACAAATGTTTGTGTCGCACATGCGCTTTAGAGTGCTAAAAATAAGTTTTTACAGTTTTATTTATTATTAGAGCTGGGAATTGTATGGAAGTGCATGTTTTTTTTAAAGATATGCACAAGGATATTTTTTAAAAATGTATACGATTTGTTCAAAAAGGCTTTAAATAACCAAATCTTATTTTGCATATAAATGCATATTTGACACATTGTTGCATATATTACAAAAATTCTAAAAATGCTGCATAAATGCATAAAATGATAAAATTTTTTTATGTCTTACCTGATTGGATCCATTATTGTGTTAGATTTAAAACTGGGAAATGATTTAAATCGGCTGTAACAAAAAGTTGGTGAAAAAAAAATTTTAATGTTTATTTTTAAGAAATGCGAGGTACGAGATAAGACATTCGGAGAATTTAGATTCAGGGTATAAAAGGGCATGTTGCCCTTGTCTAGCTTTCTATTTTCTATAAGACTCCTCGATTCAAAATAAATACTAATCCTTTTTCGTTTCTTTGTACCTACCCTAAATTGTATTTTCTAAGAATCTTTACTAATTGCCTTTTTGGACTTTCCTAATAGCTTTTCAAACCCTCCAATTCTAAAACTTCTAACCCTTCTCTCTTAACTTTTTTTTCAAATTTTAGAAATGAGTTAGTTTGTTTAAGTTTGGAAGTCAATACTCGCAAGATTCCAACTTCGTGAAAACGTAAAGTGTAACACTGGGCATAATTGTCGACAATTATTGTGTAGCGTTAGTAAGTGAAGTGGTGCATTTAAGTACCTATATACAATTATTTTATTTTAATTGATCATGCCGAAAATTAAAACTTTTAAAAGTGCTGCACTAAATGCATGGATAGCGAGAAATCCTACTCTAACAACAAATGGCTCTGTCGTGTTTTGTCAGGCTTGCTGCAAAAGCGTAAGTTTAAATTTTTATAAATAAGGTCCAAATCTGACTTCTGGTTCTTTTTTAACATAGATACCCTGCGATAAGAAGTTCCAGTTAGATCAGCATCTAGCTTCCCAAATGCACAAAAGGAACGCAGAAAGAACTATCAATTCAAGACAAATTTTTATAAATAGCACACCAGCTTCAAATTCAGATGAACAGACTTTTAAGAAAGATTTATGTAAAGCCCTAATTTCTGCTAACATTCCTTTAAACAAACTATAAAATAAAACATTCTCTAGTTTTTTGGAAACACCAAACGAAAATTTCATAAAATTTTAAATGCATATTTGAGACTTTTTTCAGCATATATTGAGATTTTTATCGTGCATGTATGCAGCATATATCTTACATTTTTAGTGCATATAATTCCCAGCTCTATTTATTATTATTATTTGCTTTTTGGTAAATTGGTTTTAAGGTAAAAAAAACTTTTTGAAAACAAATAATTGCATATTTCTATTTCTAATGAATAGATATCTAGGTTTTTAACAATTTGAGTTAAAATAAAATTGACCTTTATTCTACTTTGGAAAAATTCCTAACCACAGATCATGGGGTAATATCGACCATCTCCGTTGATATTAAACTAAATGACTTTTTATGTAGATTCATGTACCTAGATGCCTAAAAAATATGTAAGGAAGACATCTCGTCAATCTTGTATAAAATGCAATACGACAAGAAGTCGTACAAGAATATGAACGAGGAATTAGAAAAACGGCATCGACAATATCGACATCCATATGTACCAAGTTCCGTAACAGTACGGTACAATACCGTCTAAGGCACTCTAAGGGAATAGTTTTAATGTTTTATATATTTTTTTAATATTTATTCTAATATAAATACTCATTATATGAATTAATACCTTGGTCGATATTATCCTACCTGATAAATGATTTTACCTCTCAAATTATTGCTTGACTTCTACATTTATTTTTGGAGGAATGTGTTAATATGTTCAATAGTCCTAAGAAGCATGGAAGTATACTAAACATATAAAAAAATTCAGATTTATTGAATCAAATTTAGAGATTTTATACAAAAAATGCCTTACGTGGTCGATATTCACTCACTTTCCCCTAATTGTTTCTTAAATTGAATGTTAAAATTGTATTTGGTTATTAGTATTACCTAGTTCTCGTTTTCACTTATTATGAGGATCGGTTATTTGGATTTGTTATAAACCATGTTTTTTTTAAGGACTTTTTCGAAGTCTACCAAGTACCCACCTACTTCAAAAATCGTTAAATATAAATGAAATACGATGAATAAACATTCTGTCAACAAACTTTTCGCTGAATGTAGCAAATGTGCAACTTTTATTGTATTTGGAAAAAGTTTACGAGTCGAGAAAATGAGAAAAAATTTTAAATAAAAGGATTTTGAATTTATTAAAATGTATTTCGTACTTTAAGATAGTTGAAAATACATTTTTGCATTTAGATCTAATAGTTTACTACCCCCAATCCGCAGATGGGGTTTCTAAAAATATTACAGTTTTCTAGGACTTACTTTTATGGATTTTATATACTATTTATCCTCTATCTTGAATTTATGTAAGAGACTAATAATTATTATTGTTATTATGCGACTATTTTTATTATATTTCAAGTTTTTGCACACGAGATTCTCAAATTACAGTTAAATTTTTCAACGTGGCTTTTTGTGTGATTTGTAACAACTTTCCTAATACATTTTTGCTCAGTCGCTAACCTGAAATGTAACTTTTATTTTAATTCTACTTGGCAAGATTTTGTCGTTTGAAAAAAATTTATTCTTACAAAAAGATAAACCTTAATGACCTCCATAATAACTGACTAGAGCTCTCGCAATATCTCCGCGACTATGACCGCCTACTTCAAGCTAGCATTTAACCACGTTTTATGCCGGTCTCAAACGAAATATTGTGCTAAAAATGATACACGATAAAGATCATGCAAACTTAAAAGCAGTTTAATATTTTTAGATCGATCATGTGTCCTAAGTAGATATAAAACGTGGTTAAGCGGTTGCTTGAAGTAGGCGCCCATAGTCGCAGAGATATTGCGAGAGCTCTAATAACAATAACTAATAACATCCATAACTGATAAAAGTTTTGTTCCGATTTCTTTGAAAACGAGAAGGTTATGTAGGTGTCCTCACTTAAAGTTAAACACACTGTAGAATAAATAATTTCCACAAGAATTAATTAAATTTATTTTGATAACAACTAGATTTCTTGAAGCAATACTAAAGTGTAATAAGTAATAAACGTTGCCTGTATGTATACTCTTCTAACTTTATAGGTCTTTTGCTAATTTGTTGTGTGACTGGAGTAGTCTTAGTTCTGTGTTTCACATTTGCTATTATTTCCCAACTAACAAACCGCGTGCAGTGCATTTAACTTATTGTTATTCTGTTAATATAACCTTCTTAAAAAGGTTGCCATGGAGAAAGCAACTTGCAGAACCTAGAACATTAAAAAAAATCACCATCAGTACAAATTACAAGATTTCGCTTTCAGATGAAGAGGTAGAGTTCCTATGCTGTCCCTTTTTTAAGTTATACCCAAATTGCAAAAGCTAGTTTCCAAACAAGGCAAAATTTTTAAAAGTTTTTTTGTGTTGTCGATTCTAAAAGACCTTATAAATGCCCTCTAAACATTGAATTGCGTTGTACAGAGCTTTGTAAATCATAAATTCGCTTCTGGGTTTTAGTCAAAGGTTTAACCACCGTTCTGAATTTGTACACAGACTGCTGATGACTGCCGTTGACTGCTCAATTTTTATACATTGACTACCAAAATTCGGTGTAGTTATTAAAGTTGATGCTTACATTTACTAATGTACGAGGGTTCATGTCAACCAACCCCCAAGCAGTGAAACGAATTTCTTGTTGAGCCTGCTGTATTATCAACAAAGTTGATTTCTTCAATTTCAGGTAGTGTTTTGAATACCAATTTGAATTATAAAGAGCAGTTGAAACAGATGTTATCTACAAAAAAATATAAAAGTGAAAAAAATTGAATTTTGAATAATATTTTAGAAGGTACTTCGTACGATAAAGTAGATAACGGAATACAATAGAAACCAAGTTGAAAAATAAGAATGGCAGAAATAACTACACATTTGAGCTTCAGTCCTATATTTGTACTAAAACAAAATTAACATTTTATTAATTTATTCATCTAAGTAGTGTTTTATTATTTAACATAATCAATTATACCTTTCAACAGTTAAGTAATAAGATGAAGAAATCATTAGCACCGACGTTAGATATTGAGCCATAAAATACGAAGAGTAAAAATCTTGGAACACATTCGTGAATCTGAAATACGTATAAATTTCAGATATTTTGAGAATAAGTTTGATGTCACAACTTGATTCAAAATCTCCAATAGAGGTTAAAGAAACCCTCATTTTGGAGCTTTCATCTACTATGAATGACAAAAGTTAGTTTTCTCGAGTATACGTAATACTGGCGTCAGCAGCACCAAATCTCTAAGCCGATTAGTACGAGTAAGTACCCAGAATTACCCGAGTAGGTAAAGCTACCCGAAATCCTAAAGATTATGAACAATATACACTGTGTCCTAGGAAATACTTTCACCTGAAATATCACGAAAACGAATAAAGATAGTAACTTGGTTTAAACCAATAAGTACCACAGTAGTAAAAATTACTATTACAAAAATTTCAAAACATTGATTTTGAAACTGTACTTTTGCTCAAACTGTACATCTGTGCTTTATCTACTTACCTACATAAGAATCTGTGGTGTTCCACATAAACATTTATTTGGGAATAGAAATTATTGAGATCTTCTTCGGAATCGATTTCCTCCACATTCATTCTTTCTAATTGATCACAAAAAATCTTGAATTGAACTACAATTTCATAACAAAATCCAAGAAAAAGGCTCTCAGTTCCATAACTTAATACATCAGCCAATATAATGCATAGCCAGTATGCAGGAAGTGCAATTTTATATAAATTTTTGTGTTCTGTCAATGTCCAAATTCCTGCTGGAACTTTCAGATTCATTAAATACATTGAAAGTAACATTAGCAACCATACGAGAAAAACAGCATAAAGACTCAACTTTTGAACAATGATCACTATTGATAAAATTTTATCGACTTCCCTTTTTGTATTTTTCGAGCATTTATTCCTGTTCCAAAAATTATCGCTGAGTTTAATTAAAGTTAATATTTTGTTGCTATTAAACATTATAAAAGCAATATTTTAATCACTACCTAAAAACCACAAAATATTTTAAGGTGCAAAAATTAACTATTTAACACTTTACCTGTACTATTGAAGAAATTAGAAATGTATTATCCAGTATGTCAGAGATTCTACTTTCAACATAAAAATACTGCATAGATGCGACACCTACCACAAAAACAAATTGGAATATTATTCCTATTTTAATTAAAATGTATTTGAATGAATTAGGGACCAGATATCCCAACTTATTCAAAACATTATAATGGGGAATTTATCAATTCTTTCTCCATTTGATCTTAAAACTCGAAAATATTACTAGAAAAATGCAACACTCGTTTATCTCATTATAGCTTTGGGAACTAAAACAGGTAACTACTTACTTATGTTATCTGGAGGTACCTACATTTAAACATTTTTTGTGTCATTATCGCGATCATTATATTTAATAGCATCTGAATAATACATCTATAATGAATTTTTAATTTTACAGTTAAATTAATGAGATAATTTGAAATTAAATTTTTTTAAATTGCATTTATAAATATCACATTAAAATAGATGTAGGGTAAAATAATGAGGTAGGAAATTTTTAAAGCGTGCAGTACTGAAGAGAATGAAAAGCCCAATCCAGCGATTCTCAACTTGTGGAGCGTTTATCAGTTATCAGGTTATCACCAAGGTATATGATAATGCGTTTTTAGAATTTGGAACTATCTACTTTTCTATACGAACCATGAGAGTAGTTATACAGGGTGAGTCTAGATAGATGGGCCATTAGAAGTATATGAAATTTTGTAAGAGATACAAAAAAAGTCTTCAACAAAACTTTCTTATCTAGAAATGACCTACTTCATAAAAATATTTTAGAATATGTTTTCTTTAAGAGATACTTAACCCGGCATCCGACAGGTGTACATTTGTCACGAGTTCCGACAGGTGGGGTATGACAAACCCAAAACTTAAAATAACCGTTTCGTATATCTATAGTCAATTTTTTTGGAAAGTCTAAGTATTTTATATCGTCAGGTATGTTTCAAATGTTTGAAACATACAAATAATTTAAAAAAAACAAAAAATTAAAAAGGCAATTCTATATTTTTCAATAAAAAAACTCGCATGTAATTTAATCCAATAGCAAAAAAGTTATTAGTTGTTAAAGTTAAAACAATTTTGCCATGTGTGTGAGAGAGACAGATATATAAAAATGTGTCAAAAACTTCACACACGCACTTAATTTTTCAATTTTGAGTCCAAGGACATTATGAAATCTTCTCGTGTTGATTAGACCTTCTCTTTTTGGGGAGTGGTTTCGGATTTTCACCCAAAACATAAAGAAAAAAAAACTCACGAGTTCCGACAGGTGGGGTGTAACAAACCCAACTCGGTTTTGAAACAGTGCTACTGCCACAATCTCAATTTTTTGACTGCGGCGTTTGCTTTAATATGTAAAATAATATGTTTTTAAAAGCTATTGAGACCCTGTAGTCGATTGGAGCGATATTTGAATGTTTGCTATGCAGTTTTCGAGCTAACTAACTAACTTTGTTATTTTAAATTGAACGCATTATATTATATTCTTTCATATTCTAACTCGGCATATCACAATCGTAATCAAATGGTATAAGGTTTAATGTACCTGTTACTAACCGTTCTGGAGATATTGTCACTTTAATGCCTAAATAAAGTCTATTTTGAAGCCATAGTGCCAGGACTAATCAAGAGTTTTTAAATGTGTTTTATTCCACCGACTACTAATAATAGTCGACTAACCCTGAGTCCTATAAAGCTCTGGATTAGCTTAATTCGACAACTAACCCTAAAATGGAACTTTGTATTTGTTCTTACCACTGTTATCGCCTTTACTATAACACTTTACAGTCGAATTACAATTAATTTAACCTGCTCACAGCTGTTTTTGACAAAACAGTTTTGATTACTATTAAATAAACAGTTCCATCTTGAGGTTAGTTGTCGAACTAAGCTAATCCAAGCTTTATAGGACTCAGGGTTAAATAATTATTATGGAATCGTATTAGACTGAAAAGAGCATATACTGCAAAGAACCCACGCCTTGAACGAATTTTGATGAATTTTTTTTTATTTAGATCTAAATACCCTGAAGATCAAAGTTTATATTGTTAAAAAGTGTGCATTTGCCTCATCATCTTTTTAAACCACTTCTTGTGAATTTAGTTTTCAAAACATTAAAAATTAGCTGAAAAAGAAATTGTATTTCATAATTTTGGGAGCAAATGCTTACGCGTTTGATAATTAGTAACTAAGGAACAAGTTTACGGAAAAAGATTTCAAAAATGCATGATGAAATTCTTATTAACATTTACTTAACTGTAAATAGTGAAGCACTTCTTTTTCAGCTAACTTTTAATGTTTTGAAAATTGAATTCACAAGAAGTGGTTGAAAAAGATGTTGAGGCAAATGCACACTTTTTAACAATATAAACTTTGATCTTCAGGGTATTTGTAACTAAATAAAAAAAATTTCTACAAAATTCGTTCAAGGCGTGGGTTCTTTGCAGTAAAACCCTCGTTCACTTCACTGTATAGTAAACAGGGTGATATTTTACGCGAAATGTAGATTTTCTCGAATTTTTAAAAGGGTCGTGTTTATCGGCGAGACAAATTAAGGTAAACTAACGACAAAAAAGGTGATTGAAATGCCAGTAAAATATACAAAACGAACTAGAAATCTTTTACACTATAAAAAAGATATTTCCCGATAAAAGAGGACCTCTTTTGTCGTACGACAAAAGACGTTACCCCACGACAAAAATTGATGCCTTGCCTTGCGAAAGGCTAAGAGGATGCATTTTTTTCTTTACTCTAACCAAACCTAACCTTAACCCAACCTAACCTAATCTCTGAGGGCTCGTGAGCACACCCGATACTAGGTCCTCTGGGCAAAACACAAGCTAGCGTAGATCAAACTGGTAGTGCTTCGGCCACGCTGACGGTCGTCATAAACGAACTAACTTTGATTTGGAGGATTCATAAATTTTTTCTAGCGGAAGGTTAAGAGGATGAATTTTTTTCTTTACATTTAACCAAACCTAACCTTAACCTAACCTAACCTAACCTCTGAGGGCTCGTGAGCACACCCGGACCCGATACTAGGTCCTCTGGAAAAAGCACAAGCTAGCGTAGATCAAACTGGTAGTGGTTCGGCCACGCTGACGGTCGTCATAAACGGACTATGATTTGGAGGTTAAATAAATTTTTTCTAGCGGAAGGCTAAGAGGATGCATATTTTTCTTTATTCTAACCAAAACTAACCTTAACCTAACCTAACCTCTGACGTGGGACGTACGAGTAAGTCCGCGATCTTGAACTTAAGTTGGGCAAGTGCTCAGTAAGTGCTTAGCACTCAATATGAAACTCGCCCTTAAAGTGAACACCTTGTACATTCTAAAATATTTTTACATTGTAGGTCATTTCGAGATAAGAAAATTTTTTTACTATTAACATTTTTTCCATATTTCTTACAAAACTCGATATAATTCTAATGGCCCATCTATCCAGACTCACTCTGTACTCACTTGTATACTAACTCACCTGTTTTCTCGCTACGGATTAAATTCAGTCCTGTGTGTGTATATCCAAGTATTTATGTATAAACAAGCTTTCTTCAAGTTAAACCAGAGTCTTTGAACATGACTTGAAACATGGTATCTAGAAGAATTACAATAAATTGTGGGGCCCTAGAAACCCGCCGTAGCATTCTAGGAAATATTGAGTATAGGTAAATCGATTCTTTTTCCTAAGCTTGCAGAATATTTTACCATGTTAAACAAATTTACATTTGTGTTTTTTGGGCACAAAAGATCTTTAATGATCATGATTCAATCATAGCTCCTAGCATTTTAAAAATAATATAACAACAAAGATTATTTTTATACAGAAAAAACTTAATTAAACTTTGACTAATAAAGTAATGTAGGTAATCTTCTTTTCCTCCTTAATTGTATAAATTTCTCTTTTAAGATTCTATTGTGGGGTTATTTAGAATTGGATTTATACCAATTAACCTCTCTAAACAAATTATTTTATTTGTCTCGTTGGAATGAAATACCTACCAAGTTGCTTTATTTTCGCGACCATCTCAATATATTTTGTTTTGTAACATTTTTGTCTAAATTGTCTCATTTCTTATTTAACATTTTAGGTTTTGGTTAGCTGTGGTTCTTAGGGATTTCATTTCCGTCGTTCTAATAATTTATTCAGTTTTTTTTGTCAACTCGTGTTTTGGGCTGCGTTGTTGTAGGTCAGAATTACATATAAGAAGTGATATTAATACGTGATGAACCTATTTTTTAAACGTAAAATTTTGAAAAATTTATTTTAATTACTATGGTAACTAATAATAATCGTTTGTTTTTGAAAAATTCTTTTGTTTATTAAAGAATTTTGTATATGAGTTCACTAGGAGTTGACTATAAATTATGTAAAAATATGAAAAAATCAAAAATTCTTTTTAGAATTTTAACAATAGGTACCTACTGAAGTTGACTGTTACAAAGCTACCTACACAATGTATAAAAAATAAAAAGTCGCTAGACTTTACTAATACAAATTTCAAGCCATGTCAACATTAAAATAATGAATTTTAAAACCGAAATTTTAGTTTATTCAAAATTTGTTTCAAACATGAATTAACTTTAACTAAAAGTTAGATTAAAATAACATTTTTGCTTTAAAGTTTTGAATTCTATTAATACATAATTATTGAAATAATACTCTTACACACAGTGTACGTCAAAAGCCTTCTCTCCCAAAATCACTTCTGAACGAATTTGGTTCGAGTCTGATGGTCAAAGTGTAGGAAAAATATGCACCAATTGGCAATAGTAAAACCTTATTTTGAATCTCCTGGTACACTTTGACTGCATTTTATTCTTACATTTAATCGGTTAATAAAAATGCCAATAATTTGAGAACGGATCGTAGGATTTGCAATTTGAGAAAAGTGCTTTATGGAGAATTGAAATATCTTGCAATAGGGTGCAACATAATCCCTATTGTAATTTAAACATTATGTGTTAAAAGTGCCTCTAGCGTCACCTTTGCATTTATAAAAACCAATTTATATTTTACTTTGAGCGGATACAATAACGAAATTTGTTCAAAAGCTTTAACATCGGAGAAAGACTTTAGATGCGCTCTGTATGTACTTCATACTTCTTATAATCATTACTTAATTCTACATTTTCTTTTGTTTTTTACGAGAAAATTTATATTGCATTCTATAATGATATTCAACTTCGTTTATCTTTTATGAATAAATTACACACAGTGTAAAAACTCTTTTATATTGAAAAACTCGGTTTATTATCAACTTTTACGTATCCCAACATTTCCCAACTGTATCACTGTTTTTACTTACTTTTGACAAGTTAAATTTACTTTAATTAGTTTTTGCTCAATATATACACTGTGTTGGCGGATATTTGAGACAAAATTTTACTGTGCTACATTAAATAGTTGCAAATATTGGCTCCTTTGAGGATAGAAGCGGAAAACAGTCAATGTAATATTTTTTCAACATTTAAAAATTGTATAAAATCTGCACTATACTTTACTACCTACAGTTATTTTCATGAAATTGAGGAAAATGTATGTTAAATATGGATGGATTGATTTACCAATAATATAAGCCTAGTATACGCCTGTTGTACCTTTATTTCTATAAGCAGTTTAAAGAATTTATTTCAAAACGCAAAAGATTGTTGCCATCACTTTTTCAGCAGAAGACACAACTTTAATTTTTTTTTGGTGCTAGACATTGGAAACCCTTTAATTTCTACCGTATAGACTTCTGCTTCGATTTAAATAAAAAATCGAACCAAAGTTTCATCTTCTGTGACAATTCAGTTGATAATAGATGGAATTCAAAAACAGGTTCAAAAAAATTCAAAAATTCTCACACTATAACTTATCATTTTGTTGATTGCGACTAAACTACTGGATATACATAAATGAGTAAAATTTTTAGTGTACACTTGAAAATGAAAAAGGGCATTGATTAGAAAAAATGACCTCCTCCTTCTGTCCTATTCCGTCCGCGAACCTAAAAATCTCTCCTCGTAATTTCAACTTCATAAAAAATATTTGCAAACTACAACTATTATTGGATTAGGCAAATAGCTACTTTGGAACCCCAATCACATATTATTGGCTGTACATATTATTGAATTTACAAGTATCTTGAAGCCTAGCATAGAAACACAGCAATTTATTTTAAATACAATTTTGCCATTATTGCAAAGATTTCTACACGAACGTAAGCTTCTTCCTAGCGCAACAGAATAGACCCAAGGCCAATTTGAAATATCAAAAATTAACTCCAAATCGAGTTTATGAAATAGAGGTTGCACTGGAGTAAACAAGCAATCTGAAGCTACATTACTATTCGTGTCTATTAACTAATTGAGAAAAGTGTCAATATAGGACAATACGTAAGATCCTACTGTTTTTATTATCATTGACTACTCTCTGCCAACTCTAAAGTTGTTAGGATTTAAGTTGATCGCGTCTATCCCAGTACATCCGTTCAGTTGGTCCGGCTTACACGCCAACCACAAGTCATCTCCACGGTCAGGCCTTTGACCAATCGTTCCTCCTGTTGGTAAGGCCTCTTAGGCCAACCACAAGTCCCTGAACGTTCAGGCTTTTAGGCCAATCAATTCTTTCCCGTTGGTAAGACCTCTCGAGCCAACCACACGTCCCTAAACGGTCAGACCTTACATACAATCGTTTCTCTCCCGTTTGTAAGGCCTCTTGGGCCAACCACACATTCCTCAAAGGTCAGGCCTTTCAGCCAATCGTTTCTCTCCCGTTGGTCAGGTCTCTTAAGCTAACCACACGTCACTCTTTACGGTCAGGCTTTCGGGCCAATCGCCTCCCTCCCACTGGTTAGGCTTTCGGGCCAACCACACGTCCTTAGTTCCCGAATCCAGTTCTGTTGCGGCCGTTCCTGAAGCGAGACCGTTGATGTGCCCAGGAACAACAGTAACCGAGAAGAAGAATAGTATTTTGTTTTTTTAATGTTTGTTGTTTATTAATCACTCCTAACTTTCCCTTGTCTTCGACTTGAGCAACGTCGAAGGCATCACAATACACTCGACCGTAAGATCGGTATTACAATATTATAGCTGTTGAAGATTGCTAGAAATATTTTCGTATTCTGTCTTCATTAGCAAGGATATGAGAATGAGGAAGCTGAGTGACCTATATCACTTTTAACATCAGCTTTTAAGCTTAACCAAGCACATTTAATTGGGTTAAACCAAAGACCATAAAGTAAAAGACTATCGAAACCTATATTAAAAAATGCGAAAAGCTTTTAAGTTCAAAATCGCTTAAAATCCCTCGATAAGTAAACTTGTTTTATCCCTTTCTTCGTTGCTCTCGCTGTGATAAACATTCACTCGAAAAATGCTTGCAGTGACTAGCGACATCTTCTTTAGCGGGGATTGTTGGTTACATTCGGCCCATAAGCTATGGCAGTCTTACACCGTATAGTCTTTGGTTAAACATTGCACCATATGGGTTAAGTAATAATAACATGTTAGGAAGAAATTCGTCTTATGGAAAAACTTTACCTATAGAGGCATGGGAAAGGAGCATTGTTGATTGATGTGATGACTACGAGTACAAACCGCTGATGAGAGATGCCGTATGTTGTCTAAACAGGGAGATAAACAAGAGTTTTATTTTTAGTGGACTTTTTGGATATGATTTTCTCTCTGGTGATATTTAATAGATGCAACTGACTGGAGACTGGAAAGCCAGCTTTCTGAACTCATTGATGTGCTTTCTTGTACTGCTTTATGTATTAAGACAGATATTACCACCTATGGTGTTTCATCCGATTCTAGGTCCTTATAGTGATCTAAGGATAATTTCTCCTCTAATAAAAATTGTAAAGCAATGAAAATATTTGTTTATGTTTAAGTCGCTTAAGTCTATCAAAAATAACAAAGTGGACATATTGGACTCCAACTTGAATAATAACGCTTCCGGTTAATATTTCGCTTTGGTAACTTCAATTTTCGCATTTATTCAGCTTGGGCAAAATGTTGAGAAAACATTGGTCATCAAAATATTATATGAAATGCTGCTTGCACTGATTTTAATCGCAACTCTATTACAGTTGTTCCAGAGGATCTTTGCCAGTAGAGAACTCGGCTAAGTACGCAAAAACACGCAATCTGATACGTTGTGTAGCAACTATCTTTGCTGGAGCTGCGGATATGACGCGAAATTGTAACGACGTATGTCGACTTATCTTGACATTCAGCGGCAAAGATTCTCTGGATCAACTGTATGTATGGAATTATTATCTGCTTGATATTTAAAGTTTTTAAATAGCCTTTTTATTTTATTTTCTTCAATACTTTTTTCAGATTCATTTCTGATGTTTTTCTGATCTATATCTGATCTGATCTGATGTATATCTATATATGCCTATGGATGTATTCCCAATTTAAAATGGTTTAGTTTCAATTTGAAAATGTTTAGTCTCAAAAAAATTTTTTAGACAATAAAAAACCATAATTTAAATAAATGAGCTTCAAAATATCTGCAAATCATAGAATATCTTTTCTAATAATGTCAGAGAACAGGCGAATTTTTTCAGAATTTTAATTGCCTCGCAAATAGGTTAAAAAAATTATTTTGTTACTACTTAAATGACCACCTTAAGAAAACGCTCGTCCCACTTTAATAAATTACCAAAACTAAAAATATGTGAAACGTTTTTTGTTGTAAATTTTATGCCCAAAAAGATTGGTTCTATACTTTTTATCGATATTTGGCTTCCTTTTTAAGTATTTTGCAAAAAAAGTGGTAGACGTGTTTTTCCTCTTTTACTCACCAAATGAAAATTTTAAAAATTATCTGTGTCCTGTTGCTAATTTATAAGAGAACTGGACTAAGTTTCCAAGCTATTTTTTATATTCTGGTAATGTTTTGTATTACTTTTCTCCATCCAATTCATCCATTTTTAATCTTAATTGTAATTCTTTTTGCCGATAAAAAATTAAATTTGAACACAAAAGAACAATTTTGCTCGTAGCCATTGATTCAGCGTCCAATAATAGGCGCAAATACAATAATCTAAAAGACAATTTAGGCAACTTCCAACTGCTTGGCAGCAAGTATTTGTCAATAAATTTTAGCATTTTCACAGAGAGAAAAAAATATAATATTTTTATATTTACTCATTACGTTTTTCGTCGTAATTTTTTACAAAAATATGTTATTTGAACAAACAGATTTGTCGGTTTTATAACTCAAACAGCTAAAATTTACATCGAGTGAGTGTAATACTTGAATTGGACTTTTCATAAAATTTAAAATAACTTCATTTTGTTTTTTTCCACTATATTAATATTTTCATCCCTTAAGGCAATAATATAATTTTCAGCTTGTTTTTTTACCAAAATCGATACACCTCTTTGGCAACTTTTTAATCGTGATTACTTTCATTTTAATTGAGTTGTAAATTATTGCTTAACATGCATTAGACAAACAAGTCAAAAACTTATATTTTATAACAACAAAGCTTAAAAGTCGTTAGACAGTCAATTTGTTTGTAATTACTTTGTAAAGTTTTACATTAAGTAAGTTATTTTAAAATTATTGCCATAATCAACAAGTTCTAGGCTGGTGCTCTATTTTACATAATTCTTATTTATTACAACAAACAACAAGTTTATTTAATACTTTATTAAAATAATACTTTATACATGTATATGGTAATTACAAGATAACATATTAATTGTTTAACAATTAAAAATACACTTTTTTTGTGATAAAAGTTTTATAAGAAATTTAAACAAAATTAAAGTTAATAATAATTATTTTCTACCATCAACAAATTTTGTGTTGATTTCCATTTTTTTATAAATGACATGTATACATCATGTTTTTTTTATCTTATTCTAAAAGTTAGGTACTCTATTTAGTTTAATCATATTATTTTTGCCCTTTACACAAAAACATATTCTATTCTAATAAATTGATAATAAATAGAAATATTTTGTACAGCAATTTACTATAAACGTGTATTAGCTTTAAAATGGAATGTATGTATGTAATTATTCTTTTCTTTTATAATGAACAATTAGATGGAATGTTTTGTACAAATTATAATTTAATAGTAATAGAATTTTTAACTACAAGAAAAATTATTAAATTATTCAAATTTATTCCAAAAGTAATATAACAAACTGTAATTCAAGTGGTACAAAAAAATACATTTTTTACTAAAGCTTTGATTTTTGATTTAAGCAAATCACTTATCGTGATGGCTAAATAGGCTCTAAATAATGATTTGGTTCCCGGTGATGGTTTCTACACGTCTAGGTACGAAGAGTCAAGATTGGTTTTTAACAAATTTCCAGGAAAACTCTTCTTCAGAATGGAAATTTATCAGTCATTTAACATGGTATTTGACATAGATGTTGTATGTTGGAAACGAATTCTGATTTTCTTAGAGATTCTGGCTACAACGGCAAGCAACCACATGTTGGATAGTTATCGAGCTATGGACGTTTAAAGCTTAGAAAATGGAAAATTTAAAAACCATGGAATTTTTGTTAATTACATATTTAAAATTTAAAACTTCAAACTTCCATATCTCAGAATGTATCACAGCAATATCACATTTATGCACACACTTCCAGTGCTCACAAGTTCTGGAGAAACGGAATTCGTAAGAAAATGTAGGGGTTCCTATTTAAATAAACATTGCTGACGTCATGCAAGTAAGGGTTCTGGTAGGGAACTCACAACTATTGGAAAAAATACCTCATCTTAATCTAAAGATCACGTTTTTGAAGATTTTAGCCTCAACCGAAAAATAAACTTTCTATATTATTCCTGCTACCCATTACCAGTAATTGAGAGATAAGTTTTATGCCTATGATACTATTGAAAACATTTTCACAATTTAATGACGCTAGTCAATTAAAATTATCGTTGTCTGCTTTTCTTATTCGTAGTTTGACACTACTATAAAGTCATACCAATTTAATAAATTGCAACTAGAGGCGCTAGTATCAATGGAACAATGAAAGCTGTGATAAAATATTTTAAACTAGAGTACAACTGTCAGTGTATATTTCACAACGACGGAATTCAAGCTACGTTCAGAAAACAGCGACGGCTTTCTCTTCCTCTCAGAGTGCGTCGGATATTTAATTGTGTTCCTGTATTATGATTGGTGTCGGAAATGTCAATACGAAAGTTACACCAATCACAACAAAGTATAAAACATAAGATTAAATAGCGCGTATTAAGTATTGGTAAAGAAAATTCCTATCCTCTGTAGTGGCGCCATCTACTTTATTTTCACAGCATTTTGTATCGCAAATTTTAAGCGATTGGTAAGACTTTATAGTAGTATCAAACTACGAAAGATTATGGCAGGCGACGAAAATTATAAAATAAAATTATACCAGTTTCCCATAACCTCTTTTGCGATGAAAAACAATATAAGATTGTAGAGTAGTTCCAACGAAAGATGAATACACCACGTGATTACCGTTAAAGTTTGTCAGTAGTTTTGTAAAGCCGTTGCTTAGAAACGAACGTAGACAGTGTCGTCGTATGGATATTACAATACTTTTGTCGAAGCAAAATAATTACAAGCATTTTAATAATGTAGTGATTTCATTCACAAAGTATTAAACGAGTAATTAATATAATTATTATTAGTACTTCAAATAAAAATTTTATTTAAGTAATTATTTTGAATTTCGCCAAAAAATAATTTTTTTGACAGAAGAAATAAGTAGCTCCGCCACTGGGCTCTGAGCCACGCCTCGCACAAGTTTAGTCACGCGGTGTACTCATCTTACGTTGGAACTACTCTAATATTGTTTTCCATGGCAAGACGGATTATGCCAAAAATCTACTATTTTATTTTAAAATTTCAAAAATAGAAAAAAGATAAGTATAATCATTAAATCATGATATTTTTGATACCATCACACTGTGTAATAAATTTATCTTTCAGTTGGTACCATTGTCAGTCCCATATTTATGTTACAATAGGAAGCAGAAACATCTCCTGATAGTTAAAAGACGATTTGTTTGGATGAACACTCACAGACGTTTTCAGGTTTGCCTTTTCCAGAACTTTACTTATCTCTTACATATTGCAAAATTGGTATTGGGCTTAGAGGTTCTCCTACTAACTTCAAAACTTATCACCAAAATCTCCGTAGAACCCAAAAGCACCATCACAGCAATTACAATTGTGGGAATATTTTTCGTTAGTGCCATTTTTTACTACAAATTTGAAAAATATTAATATAAATGATAAGTTCTCATTGCCATGATTGCTATTGAAGCGCATTGGGATTTTTTGAGACTCAAATGAGAAGATCAAACAAAGGAATGGGCAACTCTCTCTATGTATTTTGTATGAGAAAATAAATGCACTTTCATGAGTATGAGTGGTAGTTAAACGCCATGGGACTTGATGCAGAAACGTCCATAACGACTTTAACTAAGGGCAGTGTGTTAAATGTTAAAATATTTTACGCTATTTATCTTCGTAAGTACTAAAGATTCAGTCACTTTAATCGCTAAATATTCATAACTCTATAAAGATGTTAAGAGTTAAGTGGTTTTCAGGTTGCTAAATAATTATTAATTATTGAATTTTTTTGTACCACTGCAATTATATGTTAGCTACAATAATGTAATTGGTGTTAATGACATAAAAACACATAGATTGTTTAATTTTTTTACATGATGTTTTAAATATACACTTAGAATAAAATTCTATTTTTGTTTTAATTAATTTTTGTACAGTTTTTCACCAAAAATTTTAATCAAGTTTCTCTTAACAGCCAATTGGACGCGTTTACACTCGAAAAGTCACGTTAAATTTGTTGTAAACTTATCTTGTACCATAATGGGCATTTATTTTAAGCTCTTCGTTTTTAAAGTGATCATTTACGATTTAATAAAAAAAAAATTTTAATTTTAATTCACTCTTAAATCTTTTGTTGAGTTATTTCACATATTTTACACACCGAAACACTTAATTGTTTAAAAATAGATTTATAACTAGGATAACGTTACGGCTAAAGTTATTAAAAAAAGCCATGATGAAGGACTGCATTGAAGCCACGAAAATCCTCGTCCGCCGTGCTGCATTGCCGCTGGATTTTCCCCTAAAAAAACAAAGCGGTTAATTGAAGTTTTTGTTATGTAATTTAATCTAAACTTTATTTTTTCCCTTTTAGATTTTTCAATATTGGTCTACTTTTAATATTTATGTTTTGTTAACTCGCTAAAATTCATAACTTTTTATTTTTATAAATTCATGAAAATCGGTAACATTAATTTTATAAAAATAGTAAAAAATGTATGCTATGAATAAATGAATATCCTAATGCAAGCTCAGTTTTAAAATATATAATATCTACACTAGAGGTTGAGGTCTATTTTTTTCTTATTTTCCATTGGATATCAGCACATCAGCAGGTCATTATAACGAATAACGACCCATTCTATTTATTCATTATCTGTGAAGCCCAATAATTTTTATCAAATCTATCAAACCTTCATTTGAAATTGTGTAAATCAACTAACCAACAATCAATAACTACTTGTGTCGCAACCACAAAATTAAAGATCAATGTCACCAATTTCTTACATTTCACCCACAATGTTGCAAAAGCTCTCTACACATACTCGTAGACTTGCTAAGGCTTTCATGAAGTCTTCCACGCCATTCTGCTTTGAAAGATCTATAATATTAGTTTGTCGTAAATATTCTTGGAATTAATAATCTTACTAAGCTACCAATCGAATTCAGTATGTCATTTGCATTTACTTAACTTCCTC
Organism: Malthinus seriepunctatus; assembly: GCA_963924605.1. NCBI lineage: Eukaryota > Metazoa > Arthropoda > Insecta > Coleoptera > Cantharidae > Malthinus > Malthinus seriepunctatus. The sequence continues at coordinate 96,811,364 of OZ004600.1, forward strand.
AAAGTATTTAGCAGACATGAGCAAACTCATGGAGCAAACTTGGAACCGTTCGTGTTTTTATTATTTATAAATGTTTTATCACAACGACTCTAGAGCTCACGCTCTACATTATTTGCTAATGACGTCAAAATTTTGAAACAAATAAAACCAAGTGACTACAATTTGACATTGATAAATAACATTTGATATAACCTATCCATGTGAAGCTTATAAAAATCTCTATTATTTACCATCTCTAACCCGGAGTATTTCAATTGAGGTTTAAACTTAATGGTAGCTACAAGCTGACCTTCGACCAACAGAAATGCATATAAGGGTGAGTTTCATAAAGGGTGCTCAGCACGTGCTGAGCATTTGCCCAACTTAAGTTCGAGATCGCGGACTTAAGTCCGTTTCATAAAGCTTTCTCAAACTCGAACAATTACGTCGCCGCTTTCAGCGGTTATCGGTTGAAAACAAACGTAGAGAACGAGTTAAGTGTATGGTAATGAGCTTCAATAAAAAAATAACCAACAAAATTCATTTCAAATATAGCACAACTCTTGCCACTTAAATCTAAGTTTACCAGCTGGGGTAAGCCCAGTTTTTACACCTCAATTTTCTATTTTTCTAAGAAACGACTACTAATTTTTTTTGCATTCTGAGCTTTTCAGTGGCTTCATATAATTGTCTCTTTATTATTATTGATTTATTATTATTATTAACTATCAATATCAGTCAAAAACAAAAAATAAGTTTTCTTCGTTTTAAGCCTTAAAAACCACTAGGGTATGGGCTTTTATATGATGTGAAAGATTGGTTCAATATAAAATTGAGAAGATTATTCAATGATACGCAGCGCCAATAAATTAGGGAAACAGACCCGGACTGGCCCAAGTGAAATTGGAACCAAATGAAAATAAATGAAAAAATTTTCACAATTGCTGAAAATCCTACAGCGTGTATTTTTTTGTTTTGCTTAATGAATTGCTTAATTTTACAGTACAAAAAATGTTTAAAAATTTTAAAAGTTGATCTAGGCTCCTTGAAATTTCCAAAAAATTTCGTCTGCGGCGCCATGGAGCCTGTGAAAATTCTTTTGAACTCTTGGTAGTGTCGCTACTAACTATGCCACTGCATTTGGACCCAATTTATTTTGTAGCCAGTGGAGCCAACCACTAGCCAGTCCGGTCCTGTAGGGTAACACTTAGAAAAGTAGCTGTAATTTTTTTGTAGGTGAAAAATTAACATAGCTGGTAACCTTATAGCTTATTTAAAATAATTTGGACTTGTTAACCTTAGCATCACATCAAACAAACAAATATGGCAGAATGATACAGTTATAGACTGAAATTAGCTTACAGCGTTAATAAACTAAAAAAATTAAAGAATGAATGAAATTTAATAACGCGTATGACCTCCACGAAATTAGATGTCGGTCTGACACCTTCGCAACATACTTTAAATTAACCTCTGAATGTCCACATAGAGAGTATTAACTAATTCTTCTTGAAAAGTTATCAAACGCTTTTAAAGAGTTTCTGAGCTCACATGTTTGTTTCAGACCTTTCGATCAAGTTCATCATGTAAGTTGAGCCCGTAATTGGATTGAGATCTGGGATAAGAGTTAGCCAGTTTATAACTAGAACTTGATGTTGTTCTAAGAATTGTCTGGTTTGATCCACTAAATATGGCCTTGTTTCATCATGCTGGAGCAGAAATGCAGGACCTATGAGAGCTCCAGCAACTATCACATGGTTTGTTAGTATGTCACCGATGTATCGAGCAGCATTTATTTGCCTAAGTACAACAACGTGGTCTGTACGAGTATTAAATGAGATACCTACAGATACCTTCTCTAAACTTGTCTACCTCCCGATCCAATCCTTCACCGTAGCGTTCATCTATGCGTGCCCAAACTCCAAGACGACTATAACAACCGATATGTGGACTCAAAAAGCACCAAGAACCACTGCTTGATCCCCCAACTCACATGTTCCTACATGAAAATCGGTAGATTTATGTTACCATTAAAGTCAGTTGTGGCCTCTTCGACCTATAATTGCTTTCTCCCAACCCTTTTGTTATGGTTTTACAAATTTGAACTCCAGTGGCTTTTCTGAGGCTAATTTTCAGGTCTCTAGCAGTAGAAGTGCGAAGTCTAAGCGTACAATTACGCAAAAATTTGTTTTGCAGAGGGGTTGTAGAACGCTTTTGGGCGATACGGTTAAAAAACTATCAACACCACTTCGATGTTCTTTTTTCGAGCTGAAAGGAAGTACACATACCTTTCGTAGGGTTCCGTTAATTTATTGGACAGTGTATTATTAAATTATAATATTATGGTTTTATAGAAATAAGTACTTGGAAAATAACTACAGTTAACTATGAATGAACTAATTTTCAAAGCGAAAGCGTTCCAAAGCTTCAATATAATGCATTGAATTGTTTAAAATTGTAAATAGATTCGTACTATAAATGCAAAACACAAAAAGAGTAAAATGCAATATTTTTTTAATATTCATTATATTTTAAATTTCAGAATTTCCGTAAAGTAGTTAAATTTTTCACGAGTACTTAATCCTTGAATAATATGGTATTTTTAATTGGTAGATTTATTCAAATTAGTGAACAACGTAAAAATTTGATGTAAAAATACAAGGGGATTAAATCCAACCCTGCATATAATTTTATCTGCAAAACTTTTTACCTTTTATTTGTAGTGGTGCAAAATAAGAGGTAGCGAAGCGAGGGTGCGACTTGAATTTTCAACGACAATAAATAAATTACAACGACAAACGTTTTTGTAAATTAGCATTTTACGACGAAAGTTGCATGTAGCATTTTGTAGCCACTAACCGCCTTAATTCGTTCGTTTTAAATTTAATTTCAATAAAATCGATGAACGCAAACTTTTGATGAAAGGTAATAATATGCAAATATTGAGAAAAAGTCTTTCATATACAAAAGATTGCGCTTACTTTAAAAAAGTTTTGTAAAATTGTTTGCTAAGACAAAAGTAATCAGGCTTTGTGGGAATAAAATGTTCAAGTAAAATGATTTATTTAGTTATTGAAATTTAAATTACTCCGCCATTTGAAATACATATTTTCTCTCTTATACTATACAGGGTGTCTCTTGAGACAAACGCCATCAAAAGCTTTGTGAAAGTTATTTTACATCCATCTTATTCCTGTTTTTCTTTATGGCGACATGGAGTCCTTCCATACAGCACTAGGCCTTTCTTTACTTATTTTTTCAATTTTTGCTCTTCACTCTGTTGCCTTCTTGCTTCATTTCTCGTGCTGTCTTTTCATTAGGTGGTCACGTACTTTTACTTCTACTCTGGTATTGTTTTGGACTGATTCTATTAATTAACCGTACATCAAGCATAGTTCTTTCCATGATTCATGATTAGCTCTCTTAGACGTATTCAAATGTTGTAGGGTAGAATGTATTCCTTTTATTTAGGCTAATTCTTTTAAATTTATTATTAAAGAGCTTTGTTTAGTCATTGCAATTAGATTCAATTCACAATAAATTATAGACAAAACAATTAACACAAAGCATTTAAACTTTACCTATTAGTACGATATATGGATGGGAGTATGTGTATTCTGCATTGTAGAATTACATGGTATTTGCATACAAAATATGCTTGCTCTTACTCGTTGATTTTCTTAAAACTTCTAATTTCCCAACTTATTCAAATAAAGAAAGACTTATTTTTATAAAAAAATTTCTAGGTCATTTTCCTCAAAAGTGAACTTTCTGAACTCTGTAACACTTTAATATTTGCGTTAAGACTTTACTTGTTAGTGTATTCCGTGTTAATAATTACATTTTGAAGCTGGTATATACTCCAAACTTCTAATAACTTTCTAAATATGCTTTAAACTGTTTTGGGTAACTTAAGCTAGAAGATCAGCAACTAAAGTTTAATTTGTATGCTCGTATTACAACTTACTACCTACTTTTAAAATTTTTTTTTATTATTTTTACCTGTGTTATTGTTCTAAAAGTCTTTAGCACTTATAGGAAATTAAATAAAAATCTACTAAAGGTAGGTACTTGATAATGACTTTAAGAATACGCTTGAGACATTTTCAACTTGATAAAAAATTAATTGCAAAATTATAGAAGCTATGCTCGCGCTTTAAACGTTAAGAACTTCCTTAGTTGAATAGATTTTCAATATCGCTTCACTAATCTCATGAAATGATCAAAAACCTTGTAAAATGCAGCTTTTGAACTAGTAAAGTAATAGAACAATAATTATTATTAAGTGATGATTTTAGTATGTTTAGAGAATCTGTAAATTTCCACTCTTAGGGACAGAGTTTACTTCGTTGCACTTGGCAACTTATTGATGAGAGACAGGGAAAACATATTATAAATTCTATATGTATTTTTTTAGTTTTTTTATTCTCGGCGATTTTTAAAACCAGCTGCTCTATTGCCAAAATTAAAAAAATACGTTAAAGGCAAAGGTTGAACTTAGATACTAGGTGGTTTTTTAAGTTAAAACTTTTGAACATTAAATTGATCACGACAACAGATTAAAGTTACAAATGAAATAACAGATGAGATAGACAGAAAGGGATAGAGAGATAGAGAAGAAACGAGAAAAAGAGATATAGAGGTAGAAACAGAGAAAGAGAGAGAGAGAGATAGATACACGTCACATATAGAGACAGAGACACGTCACACATAGAGACGGAAAGCACGCGTTTTTAGATCTAGTACGGCAAGACAGATTTATGCTGGCGAACGGTAGGGATAAGTTCGCGCAGATTTGGCCAAGCCTCTTTAATAATTTACAGCAATAATATTTTATAGTGACGAGCTGAGGGGAAGCGTAGATACCTAAATTGGTATTTTTCTCCCTATGCAATAGTAATCGCCTAGTTACTTATAATTTAGTAGCCACTGATACAAACGAATTTATTTTAAACCATGAATATATTTTTGTAGATTTGGATTCCAGATAAAAAGCAAATGCTAAATTTCCAAAGAATAAGAGCTTATAAGCAAATACTTATTTTTATTCACTTGGCCCAATGTCTTGTTTCTCAATTTCAATAAACACTCTGTATATGATTGCAAATGTAGCATCCACTTTTAACCTGGAATCCAAATCTGTAAAAATATGTAGGGCGTTCCATTTAACCCGGCATCCGACAGGTGAACATTTGTTATGTTATGAGTTCCGACAGGTGGGGTGTGACAAACCCAAAACTTAAAATAACCGTATCGTATATTTGTAGTCAATTTTTTTGGAAAATCTAAGTATTTTATATCGTCAGGTACATTATATTAATCAGTAAAACAAAAATTTTTGCCAAAAAGACTTTACTTTGGCTTCATAACACAAATTGCAAATTATAACGTATTTTTTTCGCTAAGAAACAAAGCAGTTAAAACTATTTATTTTCTATAAAATGTTTGAAACATACAAATAATTTAAAAAAACACAAAATTAAAAAGGCAATTCTATATTTGTCAATAAAAAAATCCGCATGTAATTTAATCCAATAGCAAGAAAGTTATTAGTTGTTAAAGTTAATACAATTTTGCCATGTGTGTGAGAGAGACAGATATATAAAAATGCGTCAAAAACTTCACAACCGCACTTAATTTTTCAATTTTGAGCCCAAGGACATTATGAAATCCTCTCGTGTTTATTAGACCTTCTCCTTTTGGGGAGTGGTTTGGGATTTTCACCCAAAACATTAATAAATAAAAACTCACGAGTTCCGACAGGTGGGGTGTGACAAACCCAACTCGGTTTTGAAACAGTACTACTGCCACAATCTCAATTTTTTGACTGCGGTGTTTGCTTTAATATGTAGAATAATATGTTTTTGAAAGCTATTGAGGCCCTGTACTCGATTGGAGCGATATTTGAATGTTTGCTATGCAGTTTTCGAGCGCTGGGGTTTGTCACACCCCACGTGTCGGATGCGGGGTTAAAAAACTAGAAAAATTATATTTCGCTTCAAGTGATCACTCTGTATAGCATTATTCGACTAGTTGGTGGTGTTAGCAGATTTAGAAAACCGTGGTATTATGGTTTCAAAATTTACTCTGAATGACTGGATTTTAGCATTAAAGTGACAATATCTCCAGAACGGTTAGTGATGGTACATCTAACTTTTTACGTTTTTTTATTGTAAATGTTACCGGGAATTCAAATATGCTAAAAAAAATTGAGTGTTCTATTTAAAATAACAAAGTCAAGTTCATTATCTCCAAAACTAAACACCCTGTATATTCCAAAATACTTTTAGGATGTAGACCACTTCGAGATACTAAAGTTTTGTTAAGAATTTTTTTTCACATTTTGACTGAACTCCATATAATTATAATGGCCTATCTATTCAAGCTCACTCTGTATAGAATTTATTTTCTACTTTTAATATTCTGTGTTTCGACAGTTAATGAAAATATCAACGAAACATATTTTGAAAATTTATGATACATAAAAATTAGTGGATTCTAGTCGTCATTTTAGATCCACCATTATAAATTTCTTATTTTTGATACCAAATGTGTGATGAGTGACATCGAAAACACTTAAATACCAAGTTTCATAAAAATCTCATCAAATTAGGGGATGCTAGCCGCCATTTTGGATCCACCATTTTGAATTTCTTATTTTTGATACCAAATTTGTGATCACTGATCTCGAAAACACTTAAATACCAAGTTTCATGCAAATACCATGAAAATGAGTGGATTATAGCCGCCATTTTGGATCCACCATTTGGAATTTCTTATTTTTTAAATTAAATTATCTTGTTTAAAGGAGGCGCTTCCCCTCAGCTCGTCACTATAAAATATTATTGTAATAGTGATCTACGCATCCCCACCTCTCGCCAACGAAAATCTGTCTTGCAGTCTGTACTCAAATTTTCAGCTTAGTTTTTGGAATTTTCCGAGTATACAAAATATGAATAAGAAATACTACATAAATAGTAAATACTCCGTAAACCCCTCTAATTTTAACAATTAAGCTGAAAACCTCAAAATAGTGAAAATCTTTTACAAATTAACTTTGAATAACTTGCTAATAGATTTCGCTACTTACTTCGTCTGACTAAAATATTCAGATTTTTCTAAATTTTTCGTTATCTTTTTTATAATTATATTTACACAAAAATTTTCTTCAAAAAGTATTTCGCTTTTATTATTTAATATTTAAAATGAAGCAATAAAATCTTCGATGAAATAGGTAAGCTGCTGCGTTTTGTATCACTTTTCCGATTTCATGCGGTAATAGTTTTTCACAGACCACGATGAAAAGCGCTCTATTTCGAGCTGTTTATTCCTATGGAAAATTGCAAATTTTTCACAATAACTAAGGTGTGTGAAATAAACAACCTGTGCGCTTTCGATTTGTCGAAGAGCGTAATTTCGTCTATAATTAATACCGTCAATCATTTAATCATTTGGACACTATTCGTGCTTCAATTTCTTTCTAACCTTCACTAATCGATATTAAAAGAGCAATTAATTTCTAGATGTAATAGATAAATGTAGGAAATATAGGTCGTCTATTAAAATTTTGAGGTATTTAACTATCATCGGGAAATAGGTTCTTCTGAATGTAAAGCTACAGCACCAGCACTACAGCAATCAGTAATCTTGGAGGCTTTAAGGAGGATCATGAAGGATTAATGCCTCTTCTATCTATGAATAGCATCTGTCAGTCTCGTATTATGTCATATCATCTCATCTGTAAATCTCATATGTCAATCGCTTCTGTCTTTTAACTATCAATTTACTCTTTGTCATCTCATCTGTCAATCTTATCTGTCATCCCATTTTATGATTCAGTCTTATCTATCAGTCTCATCTATTATTTAATCTTGTCTGTCAATCTCATCTGTCATCTCATCCAATCTGTCACTAATCCTATCTGTTATATGACATTGACATTATGTAGAATGACAGATGAATCCTATTCTGACATTGACATATGGTAACTATGGTGACAGTTTTACATTTGACACATAGTAACAATGGTGACAGACCGCTCCCCATTTCTCTAAAGCTGTCCCTATTGTACTTCCCCTACTCTCTATCTCTTTTATATCTCTGCCTCTTTCGGACTTTACTGCGCATTTCCGATGATTTATTGTGTGGATGAACAAGAATTAAGTAATTTCTAAGCACATAGTGGTCGTTGAAAAAGAAATGTGTTCTAGTTGTATTATAAGGTGCTTTCCATTTGTCGAAAAGTACAGCTCGGAACAGTACCCTACTGTATTTTTATACACATTTATACAGTAGGGTACTGTTCAGAGCTGTACTTTTCGACAAATGGAAAGCACCTATAGTCTACTCTTTGATTTTATACAATCATATGAGAATTAAATATTCTCAATCTTCTTAAACTTTCGACTGTTTCCCAAATTTGTCTTAAAGACAGAAATAAATTTGATAACTATAAGCTAATATCTGTCTTAGCAGCATCCAGTAAATTTGTTAGCAAATATAGTGCGCCCGTATTTACAATCGTATGAAGCTTAACATACATAATTCGCAACGTGGCTTCTTGTTAGTTTTGGTCTGTCGCCAATTTTAGAGCTAATGCAGTTGTACTTCAAAGATGTCGTTTTTAATAGCGAGTATAACGGTTAATATTTTCGGATAAATTTGAAGCTACATCGGGTATCTCTCAGAGTAGCAATTTTGGTCCACTGTCTTTCTTGAGAAACTGCCGAGTTTTTTTTTTACTTTTTACTACTGTAAATTGTTGCTGCAAATAAGAACGGCCTTTGGGCTTTTGGGACTTGGCGCTTGTTCCAAAAAATAAGTAAATTACATACGTTACATGTAAGACACTCATTAAAACTTTACTTCAGTTAGGGCTGACTTCAAAGCCAATTTTGAGTGTTTCCTAACGATTAAAGCTCTGTTATAGAAATCTCATCAAAACAAGCAGCAGGAGCGCTATACTTTTCCATACTTCGCATTTCTTAAGAACTCAATGTTTCCTTAATTACTCATTAAATTGTATCAAAATTAGACGCAAAAACTTCAACTTGTTTGAAATTGAAGAAATACAAAGTACTTCTAGTACAAGAAGAAGTCGTAATTTGGGTTGTTTTAAATCACCCTGTAGATTAAATATATTATTAAAATATATTTAAAATTTAAATTTGTGCACATTTTCAAATATAACGCTCATAAATTTCCAGTTTCCATAATTCATATTTGTGACCCACTGAATTGATAACAGAATTTGAATTATTGCTTTCTGTTAAAAATGAATTATGCCCACTAGTGTTACCTAATTATATAATACGTTTTCCACTATCGATAGCACTTTGTTCTTGTAACTAATTAACGTTTGTTGTAACAGCTTTATTCATTAATAGAAATTAAAGTTTATAATAATTAATCATTCGCATTGTTTCATATTTCTAATAATTAAATAGTGTTACCAAAACCACTAATTAACCTTTGTGCAATATCTGTGGTATTAGCGGCGTCGGTAAAAATAAAAAGAAAAAAAAGTAAATGTTAAAACACCCCATTTGATAAATGATGTGGTAAAACGAAGAGCATGGAAACTGGAGATAACCGGCACCAGCTGCCTGAGATGCATGTATGGAAATGAGAAAATAGAACAGAGCTTACGGCAACAACGCAACACTAAAATTTTTCTTTAAATACAATACTAACACTTTTAGTGGATGAGATGACAGAAAATCACTAACGCAAAAAGAAATTTATTAACAAAAGTACAATTTTATTTAAATTACATCACATTAATATAAATGAAATTACTTGGGGATTTTTGTGGAGGCTTTTTACGAATTAAATTTTCGAATGAATTTATAATTGTATGTATTAAATTTCACTTTTTCAAATAAATTTGTCTCAATTGTAATCGCAATTACTTTTAACAATACTTTATTTCTTTTCACAATTGAGAAATTTGTCATTAAGGCAAGCAATTTACATAAAATGATTGTAAAATTTTAAAATTTTATCAAATCATCTCTTCCTCGCTAAATTTGAATATATACCACACATGCTTGTTATTTACGCATAAGTTTGACTTTTATCTGTAAATTATGTGTACTAGAAGATAAAAAAAAATATATGTTATGCGTATAAAAGTTTTTGTGTTCAACTTGGGTGCGTATCCAAAAGATGGACATTCGTTATACTACTATTAGAGATTAGGACAAAGTATAACTAATAACTATCATACATTTGCTTTTAGAAAATTTAGATATCACGAAGGTTTCTAAAATGGATTTGAAGTATATCGTAGGCCATTAATATAAAATGCAAATCAAGGCAATTCGTGAGAGAGATAGCTTGTAGTAAAAGAGATAATGTGAACCGGCACGCTCGCAGATAATGTGATGTATTTCACGCGTTCATGACTGAAATTATCAAGCTGTCCTCGTCGTCCTCTCCTAACATTTAAAGTAAAATTTCGGTTATAAGAATTTGTAAAACTTTGAAATTCTTTCAAAGAACTGATTATTTTATTCGCTTTATATACTCCTCCAACTTTTTTTTATACCTCCATACAATAAATTTTATTTCGCTATCACTTCACGTATCAGTTACATGTAAAATACTGCAAAAAAACCTCGTAAAAAGATATTACAGCCCCTAAACGCACTAAACGTACAAAATTTGTATGTTTAATTTTTATTTATGAAGGAAAAATTACAAAGTGACAACTCGAGAATACCCAAATTTTTCATTACAAAAGAGCGTATTTTTCATAACTATCGAGTGTTACTAAAAGCTTGACTCCTTAAGCTCGTGACTTACATTTTCCATTTTATCCCATATTCGGGAATAAAGGCTTACCTTTGACAGTATTAGTCATTTTACGACTGTATTCCTAAGCTAAAAAATCGAGGGCTTATTATTTAGTCTTCCTATTTTATACCTGCGGGATCATCATCAGCTATAGTTTTTATTTTTTGAACTTTATTTCTGTTAACGATTTTTATCTCCCTCGTCCCTCGTTAAGGCGAATAAAGCTACTGAAAACATATAAATAGCAATCTGAGACTATTCAATCAATTATAATAAGAGTATTTTGACTCACAAATTTCATTAAATCAGAATCGATTTTCTTTAACATGTTTACCAGTAAATTTGGCCAATTAACACCATAAGATGTGATTATTTATCATAGTCTAAAGTCTAGACTTTGAATTTGAAAAATGTAATGAGGAGGATTTGGAAAAGGGCCAGACTGGAAAACCTTTAATATAAATTTAGCTCTATTTTTCAATATTATAATTTTGGTTTCATTAATCTGGCCGCTTGTGACTTAAAACCAAATATTTATTGCTCTCGTATCAAAATTTTGAAATTTTTTTTTGTATTAATTTTTACAATAATTTTAAAGACTTAAATATGTTTCCAACTTTATCTTGGACTAAATGACAACTATTTTCATACAATAAGATCTGGGGAGAAACATAGAGAAAAGGGGTTTCCGCTTTCAGATTGTCAGTGACAACATACTGCTTCCGCATGTCCGTATATCTCATAAATGAAGCGCCTAATCGAAAATTTATGAATTATTATTGTTTTTCCACAATCAAATGGGGAACTATAAAAAATATTATTTTTCCAAAAAATCCAGCTGTGTACGTTTTTATTCTTTTGGTATGTGAGCGCAGTGAAAAATTCTAAAACTCTTTATTAAGCCAGTGAACTCAAAGTCGCACGAATATTGAATAATTGCATTAGATAAGATATTTGAGTTTCTGAAATAGTTGAATAACTCTTGCAGGGTTTATCCTTCACTCCATACCTTACTACTGTCCATTTTATCTCACTTTCATTTTTTATGTAATTGCGCTATTCGTGAACATTTTGTACGTTCAAGCAGTTCAACAACAGTTTATTAGTTTGTACGTTTTATGATCTACACGAGGCTAGTTTTCCAATACAAACCGCTTCGTTACTGTACTAAGAGTAATGTAGCACGATCAGTAGCTGATCGTGATCACTAGCTGTACTAAAGCTATGATAGTAAATTCGGTGGTAGGGGTACTACTAGGTCTAAGAGAGAAACCTATCCTACTAAACTCTCTTGGCTTGATATGCTAGCTTGCTAGCACTAACTTGCTACCCGAGCTTAAAAACTAGCCTCGTGTATACCGCGGGCATTATAGAAATTTGAGAATAATTTTTGAAATAGTCACATAATTATTATGTGTAACTTAGATACATCACTTGGGACTCTCCTACTAAAGGATTCCAAGCAGAGGTTTGGTAAGAGCTCTGACCATCTCCATAAAAAGTCAAAACGTAATGTTCTGAAAATCAAACTAATTGTAATAGTTCTTTGGGATTTTAAGAAGTTTTGCTAATTTTATTATATTTTAAAGGTAATAAATGAAGAGGTCTATAGAAACACAACGTCAAGTTTAAAAGCAAGATAACCTCCGGCCTCTTTTTAGAGTGCGTGGAGATGCTGAATCAGATATCCAAAGATAATGTCCTTAGCCTTAGCTGGGTCATAGGACATCAAGGACGTGAGGATAACAAAAAGTAGATGAGCTGACCAAGAAAGGTTAAAAAAGTCTTCCCTGTCGCCCTGAACCAATCTCCTTAAGAATCATACTCATCTAATACACACTACAAGATGAACAAATAATGCAAGCTGTCGCCATAGCAAAAACTCTATAGCAGCTCCCTCCAAAAAGCTTGCAAACTACTGTCTAAAGCTGCCCCGAGTTAATCTACGAACAATTTCAAGGATATTCACGGACCACTGTCGGTTAAATAACCATCTTTACACACTGGAAATAGTAGATAGTCCTAGATATCGAGCGTGCGACCACGAAGACGAGACGGCTTAACAAGTGCTTTGTAAGTATCCAGCTCTAACGTCTACAATAGGATCCGTGCTGAGGGACTTTTGGCTCGACATGTCCAGAATAAGCTCACTCCTCCCGCCAGAGTTTTGGAGCGAATCCTAAAAGTGGGATGGTTTGGAACCTGATGGGCCTAGGGAGGCTGCTTGGAGGTTGTACAATGGGCCCGAACAAGTGGCCTAAGTGTTGGGAGCTTGCTCCCCCTCTTCTAATAATCCAAATCAGAGAAAAAGTTCACATGTTAATGCGCAAAGAAACTTGCTACAGCGTTACACAATTATGGAGTGAATTAGACAAAGTTAGATTAACCAGATAATTAGTGACTGTAAGTTCCTAAAACTAAGGCTTCCAACAAACTGTCCAATTTAATGCCTTGGCTTAGCTCTGTCAAACTTTTTCCTCCAAAATATAAAAAAGCACCTGAAAGATCTGACTCGTACTTCTGTTGAAGAGTTTAAAGTAGCTGTTGAAAAACATTTTGCTGGGTTGTCCAAGGATTTTTTTCTGCGATTACGCAACAATAAATTGGAAATAGAAAATAAGTGTTTAGGTGTGCTACTAGGTAATGTTGTAGAACGCAGAATAAAATTAATTTTCTCGTACTCGCCAAAACCTCCTCCTTTATCTCAAACTAATTAAATTACCTACATTGTATTCTCTACAATAAAGTGATTACATCTTTTAAACTCCTGTAGCTATCCTTAACCTTTTCCCGATCAAGCTTTAAACTTTCTACATTTCAGCCCATAATTATTTCCAGCGAGGTGTAACACAAGATCTTTTTTGAAGACGACGTCATAAGTCTCTTTCCAGATCTACTTCATGAACCTCATCGTGTTGTATCATGAGTCTCATCGAGGTCTGACAGAGCTTCAAAGCCCTTCAAAGCTTATGAACCAATTGAGACAAAAAATCCCCACTAATTATTGGTTGCAATAAGGATATTTCTGTGAATAAGAAAGTTTTTTGAGTTGGGAGCAACAAAGGCAGGTATGTAACAAGTTTGCCTTTCGCAGGAGTTTAAGCGATTTTGACCTTAGAAGCTCTTCACATTTTTTAACATGAATTTCGCTAGTCTTATTACGTATTGTATGGTCTTTGATTTAGGTCATTTTATCATTTGGGCTCACTGACCAAAAGTAGACCTCTTCTGCGTAGGTAAAGCAGTAAGTTCCACGACAAAAAAAGAAAAATATTAATCTGGAAGTCAAGATTGTTGGTCCTAGTATAAACTAACAATTTAATTTATTTCTTAATTATTCAGAAATGAAGATTATCTTTACTTGTGGGTCACCATGTAAATAAATTTTCCAAACCGTTTCAAGTACACTGTACATAAATTTAGTTAACACCACAAAATTAAAATAATAGATGGCGTTATTTGTATTTGAATATAATTTATTAGCATCTCTTCTTTCTCATACTAAAGCAAATAGATAGTACTTAACTTATTAATAATCAATATTTTATTACCCTTGAAGATAAAAATATATTATTTAAATAATTAAATAATTTAAAACTTTTATAAAAATTCATTTCCAAAATGAAACGCCAAATAATTTCTGGATAATGATAAACGATAAACGCATGTAACTTGGTACGTCAATATAAAGATAAAGAAGTTATAATTTAAAATAAATTTTGTATTAATTTTATAGGAATAAAATGCAGGTGTCGATTAGTAATATTCGTATCCCACTTCAATTTGTTTTATTTTGTAAAAATCGCGTGTCAACATGTTTCGTGCATTACGTATCGGTCGGTTTTGATGAATTTAATTGTTGGTAATTAATGAATTTTCAATTTTTAAAACCAATAATTTAAAATTGACGAATAAGTGACTCAAGTGTTAATAAAAAACTCTAATTTTGTTAAATTTTAAAAGTTTGTTACTGAAGAGAGCAAATAACGGCAAGGTAAGTCCTCAAGTTGAGGTATTAATTTAGGTGGGTTTTTATCTCCCAATTATAATTATTTTCAACATTATTAAGAGACAAAAAATGTAAATTTTTGAGATTTTATGACAACACAATATGATGCTTGTAGTTAGGCGCTCGGTTCGACGGCTGTCTATCGCCTATCTTGCGGATTTGCAACATGAAAGACACACATTGTTAATTATTTCTCTGATTCTTGTATTGTGGTTTCCCTAACGTTTGAGCTCTTCTAATAGTTAGATAGTTGCCTTAATACCTGCATTTAATTAATTTATACCACACTCTTAACATAACTAATAACCAAACTTGGCCAAAAATAATATTTTGATCTAAAACACTGGTACAAGAAACACCAAAATCAAGAACGGATAAAGAGTAGATTTTCATCAGGCAATGTTTGAAGCTCCAAATGCGCACTACCCTATTAGGCACCCCTACTATAAATAACGTGTATTTTTTTCAGTTCTGAAAAGTTGGAATTTTTTTATTTTTAAAGTTTGTACAGGATGTATAACAGGTACGAATTGAATAGCAAAAAAAAACGTTTAAATCCAATCGTTATTCATTGGTCGAACAATGATCCGCACAAAACAAAGAGATCTTTTTACAATTATTTTGACCTTTGTGGGGCCGTGCTGCAAAACTTTCTTTGAGAATCGTATGGGGTCAAATACACCTCACTAGGTATCATATTTCAGATGATTTTTTGTCAAAGTTTGTATGAATTTTAAAAAATTAGCACACAGCGAGTTCTTAGCTTGTCCTACAACTGATGTCTTTCATGACTTTATTTTTTTCATTTTTTTTATACAGGGTGGCTTTCTAGCGTTTGCATGTCCTAAAGTCAGTTTTGCCGGTTTTTTATTCTTGGCCTTTTGACTTACTTAAATAATTTTTAATCAAAAGAAGGGCGAGGCGCTTTGTTTTCATGAAAATAATAAAGTATTGGTGGTGGATGTACTTTTGAATTGATGGTGAATTATAACAGCAATATTTAACTTTAAAGCACATTTTTGGCATAGGTAATGGTAGATATCAACCAAGAAGTTAAAAACTTCAATTCTTTCTTTAAAAAACTTTCACGAGCTACTCACTTAACAATATTTTAAAAGAAAAATTGAAAGTAAATTTTAATATAAACTAACATCTGGTTTGATAATACTATGGTGAACCTCAGACTTCTAGCTGCTGAACCACATAAACCGTACGTGAGCATATGTTTGTGTATCGCTTGTATGGTGTAATTGAATGCAACTATAATACAATTTAGTTTCCAACTTATCGGAACCCTTATAAACAAATAACTTCAATTAAAACTTCCTTAACATCTAATACTATCAAAATTGCTTTAAGAAACAGCCATTTTGGTTTTATTTCTACAAAATTCAAGCTTGACCATCCCTACAAAGTTACCATTAGCAAATAAACAATAACACAAACACTAATTATTTAATAGAAATACGTGTATTTTACAACAATCGTTTTAAATTAGCAATTACCATTTATTAGAAAGTACTAGAGATAGGATCTAGCAATTAGTAATAATATAAGCAACGTTTAACTTAGTATGATGAGAGCCTCAAGCACTGGTTGTAGCATCGAACACGACAAGTTTTCTCGAGGGACCCTCATCGATTCAAACGCCAAAGTGCTCATCTCTTAATTGACTTAATTTATTACAATACCAGTTTCAGAATCCTACTTAGATGGTTTACAATATCTACTGATATAATTTTCCTACAACCCTTCTATGGGGTGAAAAAAAAATCTGGAAATTCCTCACGTACAATTAAATTTATGTCAAGAAATAAGCCTGTAACGTATTGCTATTACCACTTTCTCAAAAATGTTTTCTTATTTTTTTCCACCCCCCTAAAATTTTTATCTTTTGCACACTTTTCAAAATAACTGTTAGTCTAGTCAACGAACGTTAAAAAAAAGGGTGTAAGGACATGGATAAGGGTGAATTTTTTTTTTCAAGAATGTGTTTGAAGTAGTTAGAAGATAAAAATCGTAAAAAGTTTTCAGTCCTTTCGAGCTATATGGCTAAGGGAGGGAGAGGGTAGAAATCTCTCGATTTTTTGGGGTTTTTGCTTATATCTCAAAAACAGTGGGTCCTAGAAAAAAAAACTATTCTTAGATAAATGAAAGCCTATTAAATTTTATGCAAAATTATTCCTATTCATTTTTTTTCTATTCCTTATAGATTTTGAGATATCCGCCTCCAAAGTCGTTAATGTATGACTACTCCCTACCAGTTGTAGATAAAATAATAAAGGAAAGTGAATGCTCTACAACTATAATAACATCTTTATGAAGACGTTTCCTGTAAAATTAAGGGCTAAGGTGGTAGAGTCAAAATTTTAACAAAACACGTTTAACGGACGTTTAAACGTTTAATGTTTAATTAAGGAAAACTTAAAATATTGTGGCCAGTTTTCATTTCTAAACAAATTATTTAAATGGAAATTTGATATTAAATAATTATGCGAGCCAAATGCCTATATTAAGAGTAAGCTTTTGGGATTAAAATTCGAACTTATCCACTGGTAGTTGCTCTCTGTATAAAGGAATTATTTAAAATTATTTATTTTAAAGAAGAAAAATTTAAACGTGAGATGGAATTTTATTTTTTAGTATTTTTTATAATTTAGACACAACATAAAACTGGAGATGAAAGAAGAGTGTAATTAAGCTCAAACTTTAACTTTGCTTTCATGAGGTGTTGTCTTTTAAACAAAAGTCACTGTCACCACTTCTTTCTTCTTTTATATTCCATTGTCATATCCTTTTCACAAAGTTAAACTAAATTGCAGTTTCTTTTCTTAATTTCTCACATACAAGAGTTAAGAGGACTTGTAAAGAAAATTTAAATCAATTAATAATTGTAATTTTATGTTGAAGGGCTTTTATAGGGTAAACAAAATTTTCATTCTCCCATTGTGCTTGGCCCATTTAAATTTAATGAGGTTAACTATCGTTAGACTTGTGCTCGAAATGACATCTCTTTTGATTATGAATAAGAGATTGCGCTAAACGATGGTTTCTCAAAGTTATTAAACGTTCATCAATATTCATTTTGATAACAATCTAAATTTTTTGGCATTACATTAAATCGTCCTTCGTTTAATGTTTACTTTTTAACTCCTCGTAAAGAAATACGACCTAAATGTTTATTACATGATATCCTTAACCAATAGTGAGTGGTACAATAAAAAACATTTCGTTGTGATTGCATTTCCTGCTCTTTAAAGCTCACATACCTATGGGTAAGAAAAATAAAACTAATTGAAGTGAGATTTTTACTCCGTATTTATATCAAATTTATTTAGTACCATCCCTGACGGTGAGTTCAGGAAAAATAAATGTAAAAAGAACCAACATGCAGGCTTCGTGTTACTACACAAGTGTATTTTAGAATTAGAAAAAAAAATATGTTTTGCCACTCTCAACAATTTTTTTTAAATCCAAAGAAAAATGACAACATCTCATCCACAACCCAAGAAATAACGTGAACAATATAGTCAATAGTTGACATATTCCAGTAAAACCGGACTTTATCATTTTTCACCTAATCAATTTTTGTATGAGGTTGTAATTTTCAAAGGACAATGAGGTTTCGCGGAGGAGAAGCTAAAGAGGCGCTTTAATAGAGCACCTATAATAGTTTAATCCTATTTTCAGGTTTCTTTGAAAGATGAGTTATTCTCATACTCATATAGTGGCAACTTTAAGCTAGAGTCAGACGATGATAGTAGCGTACGAGTAACTGCTATAACAGTGTACGTAGCAGTAACTATTATAGCGCTTTTGTCATAATAGTGATGCCCCTTAACTTTTATAGCAGTTCAGTTTGAAAAATGACGAATATGAGAAAATATCTATTTTCTTTTATATGCTTTAAAAAGAACAAAAAAAAGAAATGTCACTTTAAAAGCAATTCGAGCCTATCGTTTTTGGGTTAGCAGATTTTTATTTGACAGGGATTTTCATTTCATAAAAAATAAGCTCATTTTCAACAGAATTGCTAACTGCAGACGTTAAATAATAGCTAAAAATGCATTTGAAAAAAATGCAATAATGTTTCATTATTATTAAATATTGTTTTAAGCGGAGCACATTTTACAGATTTTTCAGTCTCCGCCATTTTAATTTCCAACTATTATTATTTACTATTATAAATAGTAGAACCGATCCTAGTAGTGAACTCGTAGTCACTGCTATAGCAGGGGAACTATTATAGAAGTGCATGGTCACACGTAATAGTGCATGTGAGCTACTGCTGTAACAGTTACTATCATCGTCTGACGCTGGCTTTACGTAGTCGTTATACAGATTTTACAGATTGGCCCAAAGTCATGAAGGGATTAAGAAAATTATAAGTTTTTTATATGTATTTAGTCTTTGCGGTTTTCCTTTTTATGAATTAATACATTTGGGAGAAGCTAGTGAACAAAAATTATTTGGAAATCTTTATTAAATAATTGTAGTAGATAATGCCATAATTACAACTAGTTAACTTTGAAAGTGCTAGAGTCTCGAGAGGCACAGTAAATTGTAGAATTTTACTTACTATAATTTTTTAAAGATTAATGTTCATATATTAATTATGTCAGCTAGGATATATATTTTTACCGGTGTCGATAGAAAATTTTCTGGCCTATAATTTTTATTAGACGTAAAATTACCGTCAGACTGTCCTTAAGAAGCTAGAGTCTCGAGAGGCATAGTGAGTTGTTGAATTAGATTTATTTTAATATCTCATCTTTGATTAGTTTTTCTAAATTAATTATGACAGCTAGAACAAATATGTTTATGTGTTTAGATAGGGAATTTTTTACTCTGTGATTTTTATTAGAGGTAAAATTACCGTCAGACTACTCCTTAAGAAGCTAGATCCTCGAGAGGCACAGCGAGTTGTAGAATTCGATGTATTAGAATTTTTCAATTTTGAATAATTGTGATAAATTAATTATGACAGCTAGGACAAATATATTTATGGACTTAGATAAGAAATTTTCTGCTCTATGATTTTTACTAGAGGTAAAATTACCGTCAGACCACTCTTTAAGGCAGTGTTTCTCAAGTGTATGCCGCGAGGATCTCCAGGTGTGCCGCGAAATTGTAGAAATTTTAGAAGTTTTGGTTAGAATGTTCTCATTAACTTCAGTTATTATTTTTTTAGAAGTTTATTTTTTCATGTGTGCCGAGAATTTCGAAAGAAGTTCGTCGAATTTCTTAAGAAATATTTCGTCTGTCTGTGATTAAACCTAGGACCATTATTGAATAGCGCAAGAAGAATATTTGAGTTAAAAGCACTAAGGGTAGGTTCTTTTTATCGAAATCTTGAAAAATGTGAAAATGGTAGTAAGCATTCCATATCTAGCTGCAAAAATCTCCACAATTGGTATTTCATAATTTCAAAAAGAGATAAATTTGAATTTAAAATTCAAAAGACTTTTCTTTATTTTAAAGTGTAAAGTCTAGAAAGAAACTCTACCTTTTTGAACCTAGGGTGAAAATAAGGCATTAATCGCTACAGTAAGCGCTTGGATCTTTGAAAAAAACTCTTTGATAGGTACGTCGATTTTTAAATTGGAAAACGTACGTTTGTGTAACTTTACTATTGTTACAATTGCTTTGTAGTGATAACGTTATCGACATGTTTTATTGTAATATAAAATTTCCAATAAATAACTGTTGACAATGCAAGACGAAACATATTATATTTTCCATTTGACACGATAGGAGCTCTGCAGCACTGTTTGCCACTTTTTAGTCGGGTTATACCTGTTCCAAACTGAAATGACTTTACGATGGCATGTAAAACAAGCAACAAAGTTATTTTAACCCATAAAATTTCCGGTTTAGTTAGAAAATTGACTTTGTTCTGCAGTTTTTCTAATTTTTGGTCTTAAAACAGCTCTATTGTAAGGTCAACGTTTCTAACTTTATAGTCCTGTAGCTTTCAATTTTATTTGACCTTGAGGAACTGCAACAACGTTATGACTTATCACAAAATAATATTAAAATTCAAAAATAATCGATGTAAGAGAGGAACAAGGGATATACCTACTATGGACCTGTAACAGAAAAATCGGGGGGATCAATTCAAGCCAATCTTTTGGTATAAGCTATTTGAGTGCCGGAGAATACGAAAATCTGGTTGGCTGCCCAAAACACTGGCCTAAGGCCTCAGGATCCTTAAATGAAATTGTTAGAAAAGAAACGAAAGCAAGAAATATGACAGCATTCGGGAAGCAACTTTGACATTTTTTCATTCTTATAAAACGAATCGACAAAAAAATTTGGCTACTCTCTAGAGTGGCTAGTGGCTCTGAGAGCGTGGTAGCCGTTCTGAAATTAATGTCTTTATGCTACACAAAACGTTATTTGGGTTGCTCATTGGCAAAGTAACTACTTTTTACGTTTTTACATAAAAAGTAGATTTTGCTTTGGCATCCCTCTCAGGTGGGTTTCCCGCCCTCCTCACCAATTAGAAGTTTATTATTAACTTCACCTTCCTGAGGCCTTAAGCCAATGCTTTGGACTTTGTTTTGGACTTTCTTTATTTCCGGCGTCCACCACGATGTTTGCTTTTTACTTTTGTTTACTTTAGCTGTTCCACATACTTTCCGCGCTGATGTTATTACGATGTTTTTAAATGCCAGCCAAATTGTTTCTTCATCTCCTTCCATTGCCCTCTCCCAGCTTTCCTCCACCTCGCAGGCCACCTGCGCCTGGTATGCCTCTATTGTTTCTTGCTCATTCAGTTTGTATGATTTTATTGTCTCATATTTTACCTTGTGCGTATTTTGATCTTGCATTTTTCCTGTGCTTCCATCGATGTCTTTGATTGTTGCTACCAAAAGATAATGGTCACTATATATTTCTGCTCCTCTTCTTACTTTTACGTCATTAACCATAATCGTGTCTTGTTCTTCTACCAGTATATAATCTATTATTGACCTTTCTTTTCTGCTTTTGACTTCCCTTGTGTACTTGTGTATTTCCTTATGCTTAAAGAATGTGTTTGCTACTATCAATTGATTTTCGACACAGAAATTTATTAATCTGTTTCCATTGCTATTCTTTGCTTCTTCTCCATATTTTCCTACTACTTCTTGCGATGCACTGTCCGGTTTTCCTACTCTACTATTTAAATCCCCTACTACAAATATTTTTCCTTTACCATTCTCAACTGCTATATTCAACTGCATCCAGAATAAATCCTTGATTTCTCCCGCGTCATTTTCATTAGGTCCGTATGCAATAATTATTGTCATTTGTTCTCGGTCCATCTTAAACTCCAGTACCATTATTCTTTCATTTATGTGCAAACGCTTTTCCAGTCTATTCCGCCACCCCTTCCCCACTATACATCCCACCCCAGCCCTGGCCCATTTATCTTGATCAACACCTCCATATACCTTTCCTTCTTCTAATTCAATCTCTCCGTTGCCCTTTTTCTTAGTTTCTACCACTACTAATATATCCAGTTTCTCCTTTATAAATTCCTCATTTAATTCTGCTTCTTTTCCACTCAGTCCTCTTATGTTCCAGGTTGCTAATTTCCAAACTTTTTTCTTCTTATCAACTCGTATTCCTTGTCTTTGCGTGTCCGTCATCGTTGTATCCCTGTTCCTTTCTACTTCTATTGTCTTTCGCCGTTTTTTGACCCCCTAGTTATCCCCTCTTCTTCGTATGTTAGTATCTCCATTGTTTTCTTCTCTTCATCCCACTTCCATACCTGCCCGTCTACAATCAATTTTTGGTACCCAATTTTAACTTGCTTTCCATTTTTCTTAACCTCTTCTGCTCTATTCCTGATGTATCTCTGTATTTCCCTTTCCTTAACTGTTTGGTCGTGGTTTATGAATATTTTCTCCCCCCTTGTATTTTTTAGTTTGCTTTTATTTTCCATAACCTTTATCTTATCCTCCCGTCCCAGGTGTATTAGGCAAGCTCTCTCTCCTAACTTAGTTGCCATTCTGACTGTAGCCTGTATTTCAAGTTTCTCTTCCAAAAAGTTTTGCATACCCTGCTTTAGTACCTCTTTGTCGCTTGTGTCTATCTTTAATCCTGTCACCACCACATTGTTTTGGCGTTCCTTTTTTTTCCCAGTATTCCATTTTCTTGCTTAGTGCATACAAATCTTTCTTTATCTCCTTGTTTTCATCTTTGAGCTGCCCATACTCCCTTCTTATTTTTGCATTTTCATCTCTTAAATTTTACATTTCTTTGCTGTTTTCTTTCTGCTCCTTCTTTATCTGCACTATATCTGAGGACATACCTTTCATCATTTCTATAAGTTGGTCTAGCTTGTCATCGGTTTTATTGGGTGACCTTCCTATTCTTCTGCTTTTATTCCCTTTATCTCCTTCATTTTCTTCATATTCCACTTCCCTTTTTCTTTTACCTTCATCTTGGGAGCTGTCGCTTTCTATATCCTTATCCTTAACCAATCCTTCCAAATCCATCGCACAACCTTGTCTTTTACTCCTAGTATATATGCAACTAGTCAACCAATTTATTGTTTACTTATTTTTATCTCTACAATTTTAATATCAATGAGGTTATAAATTATTAAGCAATTGACTTCTTTTTGAACTTCTTTACCACCCTTTCAACCTTCTTCAATATCTTGTATCTTCTACTGTTAATTATCTCTCCCCCTAATGCCCTTTGACTCTCTTATAGTATACTCGTTTTCAAAATTTTTACACTTGTGTGACGTAGCCGATGCTCACGTACTTGCGTCGACACTTGTACTGCCCACCAGATTTTCGTGTTCTGTGACTCATCAAAAGATGAGTTTGAATACGATCACTCCCATTTTTCTGTTATTGGCTCCAAGACTAAGAATTTAATACCTCGAAGTGGATATAAAAACCATCAATGCTTCCATAGCAACCGACATTGCGTTAGGTGTTTAGTTATCGTTTCAAATCGGTGTTAGAGTGAAACAATAGAACATGTACTTTGTCACTAACCCCCGTTAACGCTAATTCGAGAATCCATGTTAGTGGAATACTGAGCTGATAGTTCCAGTATCAGCGACACTTCACCCTCCAGTATCCTTGATTTTATTCCTAGGTTATGATGGATTAATGACTGAAGGAGCGATAAGAATTGCAAAAATCTCTGAATATCAGCTTCAGATATTCTGAGAATTTTTTTTTGAAAAGTCTGCTACCAGATGGTTCGATTCGACTTTTGGTCTCTCTCTTGACCCATCCTCAATAATCAATGAGCATTTACAAATCATTATGGATATCTCTGAGGATTTCTTTCAAATTTGTTTAAGCCCAATCTAGTGAGCCATGTTTTCGTTGAATCTCTACCAATTACTAATTACTCTGAATTAATGTTAACCAATTAATGAAAGGTTACATTCAAAATTCTCCTCCTCCCTTCTGCTTAGAAATTTTTTTTTAAATGTTTAATTTGGAGTTACTTTTCTAATTTTTAGAAATTCAAGAAAATCTTTTTATAATAACCCCTTTACCAATAAAGACTACTCGAATAATTAATTGATTTGTAATAAAATACCCAACATTTGTATAAAATGTTAGAATTTGACGTAATCCATCAACCCTAAACAAACGGAAATTAGGTTAGTTAAGAAAACCGCATTATTCGGCGGATTGTTTATTTGTTATTATCGTAATTAAATTAGTAAACAATGAAGTAAATATTAATTAACGAACTCGGTATTTAAAATAAAAATTATAATAATTTAATTTCGCAAGTCGATAATCGAATTAAACGTCGTTCGTTAGATTTATTTTCAAGAGGTAACGAATATAAAAACACAAAATAAAGGTCGTTAGATTGCTCACTTAACTAATTACCCTACACAAATATTCAATTCAAAAATCATTTACTTTTTTCAAATTTAAATTTACGTTGACGGTCGATTAAAATGTAAATTTTATTTTCAACTTGCTTGTAAATTTTCTAAATAATAAATATGTAAATTAAAATTGAATTAATACATACCATTTAATATGTGCACGTATGCACTTGCGGGTTGAGCGTTACTAGGAACACAGGAATAATTTCCAGAGTGTCTCGTTGCTGCATTACTAATACTAAGTGTACTTATTTTGGCTGGTAATTCTGTTGTTACGTTAATTCCTTGATCAACATCGTAGTTGATCATTCGGTTATTATGATACCAGAATACATATAACGGCGCTTCCGTGCTTTGTAAAACTGTGCATTGTAGTCTTAAACCCGATCCGGGTTTTAAATATTTTTCCGATGGACCAGATATTTCAGCTTTGGCCTCTGAAACATACATCATAGAAAGGATAAAAAATATGTAACAAAAATGGAAGTTTTAATCAATTCAGTCACTCTAAGGCCCAGTTTCATAAAAAAATTAACGTAAATTCTTTAGACATGGCAACGTTACAATGTGGAAGTTTAACGTGTGAATATAAATATTAAAATTTGAGGTTAGGTTCTTTTTGTGTTATATGCAAACTTTCACATTGTAACGTTGCTATGTCTAAAGCCATCGCCACACACACAGGCCTTCCGGCTTGTGTTGGCGGCCTGTACAAGTGCACAGGCCAAACCGGAGCGCCTGGACATCTTCCAGGCTCCAGTTTGGTTGTGCAGGCGGTCTTCACAAGTGCAGAGGCCAAATCGGAGCGTCTGAACATCGTTTAGGCAGCGTATGCAGGCCGTATGCACAGACCAAACCAAAGCGTCTAAACATCGTTTAGGCAGCCTGTGCAGGCCGCTGTGAAGGTAGCATTCACAGGCCAAACCGAAGCGCCTAAACATCGTTCAAGAGGTCTGCGCACTGCTTAGGTCAAACCGGAGCGTTTGGACATCATTCAGGATCCGGATTGGCTGTGCAGGCGGTCTGTACAAGTGTACAGACCAAACCGAAGCGCCTGAACATCGTTTAGGAGGCCTGCAAATTGTGCAGGCCGCGTGTACAATGCACAGACCAAACTGGAGCGTCTGACGATCGTTCAGGCGACCTGCACAAACCAAACTGAAAGGTAAGCCTGTGTGTGTGATGCGGCCTTTAGGTATATAATTTTTATTCTAGGATTAAACTTTATTTATGAAAACTTTTTATTTATGAAACTGGGCCTAAATCATGCTGATTTTCGGATTAATTTTTAGACGGTTGAATTTTGCATAACGCTTTTATGTGTATGGAGACTTTTTACATTTTATTTAAAACTATCAATAGCAAATGTGTATAAAAATTCATCCCTCTGGCAATTATTCTGATAAAATAAAATAACTGGACTAGAGAGGAAATATGTGTTGGAATTTGTTCAACTGGATTAAACAAAACCGATAAAAATGTCCTCTTTTCATTTAAAGGATTACAAAATTAAATTTCTAAAGGGCGTAAATAATAAATGTCATATACTTATTTAACTTTGAGAATTTTTCAAGTAAGAGCCCGAGTTACTTTCACATAAGTGAGCAAATCAAACACCAAATAACGATTTTTAAGGCAGCATTTATTCTGGTTGTTTACTAACCTACTACGTTAAGTTGAATGAAGATACTTGTGGGCGGATGTGAAGACACTTGACATTCGTATAGACCGGCATCTCTAGTCTGTACATATTTGATCTGCAGTGTCCAATCCTGAAACAAAAAGTACTTTTCAGTATACTTCTATTAAGTGGGTAATATAAAAGGTTCAAGATATTTTTAGTCTTAAATTTATTTGCAAATAAATACTTCTTGTACGGATATTAAGAATTCTTTACAAGTCCATCCGCTTCAGCGCAAGAAGTATTTTTAAACTCTAAATGTACAAAGCAGATATTTTAATCAATTTGTCTATCACCAACCCACATAAAAATATTATGCTCTTGTAAT
This sequence comes from Malthinus seriepunctatus, assembly GCA_963924605.1. NCBI lineage: Eukaryota > Metazoa > Arthropoda > Insecta > Coleoptera > Cantharidae > Malthinus > Malthinus seriepunctatus. Next base: position 96,838,020 of record OZ004600.1, read on the forward strand.
GGTGTAATTTGTTTTTATTTATTTAAAACATTATGTATATTTATTTATACTGGGCCAAAGGTTGCCTTAAACCACTTCTACTACAAACTATAAAACATGCACCCTCTTGTTGTATCCATAATATGCCACATTTAACTGTTTTTGTTAGATATTGAATAGGGGCCTATAAAGTAAAATCCCGGTTAGGTCGGCATTGAAAATACATAGTAAGGCCTGTTAAACACTATTTATGTTAAGGTAGAACAAAGGAGTAATTGAAAACACGTATGGAGCGAGGTTAAACACTATGTTAAGATACAACAAGGTGATGCGTAAACATAAAATTGAATGGTGAAAGATTGAAGTTAATTTATAAAACGTTGGGCAAATATGAATTAGAGACTAAATGGCTGCTTATGCCGAGTGTACGTATTTAAAAAATTAATCACCACTTGATGTATTCAACAGCTCTTACCAGGTATTTTAAATGCCTACTGAGTTGAACTTGATCTGACGCTTTTCAACAAGCAACAAGAACGACTAAAAAAGAGGATGATTGCTTTTCTCTCTATAAATTTTTATAAACAAAAGTCTTGCGTCTGCACGCGAGGTGTAGACGTTTCCACTTACAACAAAGCCTAAGCAGGGCTCTCATTGGTTCTCCGCCGTAAGTGGTGACGAAGATATAAGTAGGAGTGCTTTTCAATAGATAAGGGAGTCTGGTGTTAATATCGAGTGCAGTGTGATCGCCGAGCAAAGCAGGTCGTTTTTCGTACGCCCGAATTGCCTCTATCTGAACCATCAGAAGTGTCCCCGTGTGGTCGCCGTGCTTTGGCGGCTTTAAGAACCGCTATTGAACGTAGACTTCCGCACTTCCCCCCACATGCCCCGTAACTATCCACCCCAGTGGTAGCTGTCCCGCAGTGGCCCGGGACTAATATCTAGCTAGCTCTGGAAGAGAGCAGAAGAGTTGTTTATAAAATATATTATAAAATATATTAAAGAATGAGTTTTTCTCTAAAAATGAAAAATAAAGAAGTTCACAAGTATAGTTATAGGTCCATCTGGGTACACACTGTATATTTTTGTAATTTAATTTGGGTATGTAATTGAAGCTGGACCTACCCTAAGTTAGTTCAAAACTCAAAAATTAAAAAAGGGGTCATATTTTACCTCAGTTGATAGATTTTTCAATTCTCTATTCCTATACAGTCGTTTTTGAAAATTTAAAATCTTATTAGTCGTCCCCTACGAGCCCACCGTCTCACTTTAGTAGGCTGACCTGCTGTAATTTTTATTTTAAAAAGGAAAAAGAGCGTCGTTTTTGCTTTTGCAAGAGAACGCCATGCATACTACCGCTGTCTCTGCTAACCAACGATGAGTGATGTGAATCGTTTTATTTATAAATCATAATATTAGAGTGTTATTCTCTGTAAGTACATAGAAGCAACCAACGCTAATTACGTGAAAATCGATATGAATTTACTTCAAAGAATACATTATGGAAAACTGAAGTCAATCATATGCATCGATAATTTAGAATTTATTGCTCGCGAAATCACCAATCAAAACGTGTTAAATTTAAATTTAATTCCAGGTCAAGGTAGGCGTTTATGGAGCTGACAGAGTTTTATAAAAAAACAAATCTCTTTAACAAAATTGACCTAACCTTTAAATTTCAAACAAATTGGTTCTTTGCCCTAAGCTTGTACATTCGCTAGTCCACGCCTGAACTGACTGACGTATACCAAACTGTTTGTTCATTCACTTTATCAACTCGACTGCCTAACAAGCTTCAACTTTTACGTATAGTTACCTGTTTTTAACAGTTAAAACGAAACTAGAGTACTGATAAAATCCAAACTTTTAAGTTGGTTGTAGAACTAACTAACTCTTGACTCTTTAGAGTCATAAAATTAAATTATAGTATTATAACTTTTATCACATTATTACTCCTAGAATACGCTATTATAAAACGATCGTGTTATCTTGGTCTTTTCAGATTTGCTTTCCCTCATATGAAGTTTTACGTCCTTTGGTGAGCAGCCTAGCAAGGATACCCCCAACTGGTGCTTAGTCTACCATGTTTATGAACTTTTACTTTATTAAAACAATTTCTCAATTTTGCTTTTGTTTTATTTCTTTTGAAATCGTAGAGCTCAAAATGTATGATTTGTTTGTCAAATTTGAAAATCTTAAAAATCTTCTTTGATTGTGTGTTGTTTTATAAACACGTAGAGCTTCGTTTATTTCGACTCATGTGGTTTGTGATGGCGCTTTTGAACGTTTAAAAAGCAATAAGTAAATACAAAAGGGAAAATTTCAAAAGGGCTGTTTAGTAAAAGTTGCAACTTTAAAATTGTTTTGTATATTATTGTTTAAATTCGAAACTTATAAATAAATCAAAAGAAAAGAAAAAGTATTAAAGGCTAGTTGTAGAAAAGCAATAAAACTGAACATTCAGAAACACATTGCAAAAGAAAAATAATTCAAAACTTTTTGAACGTGGTTTAGTTACCAAACCATGCACTATTTTAGACTTTTTTGCCACTAGCCACTAAGTGGCTTAGTCTAAATTTTATTTTTAAATCAATAAATCGTAAATATTCAATAATTGCGAATGTGTGTATTTATTGCTTCGTTTAGAAAATCGATGTTAATACTTGGTGGTCGTAAAATTGTTGGCTTAAGTTCAATTTAAGATATAAAAAACCCCTACTTTTTTAATTAAAATTTATCATTTATTTAATCGTATTTGAATTGCCTATGTGCTTAACTTTGAAATAGGTTTTTTAGAGATAAAAATCATAGAAAATTGTATAAAACGCCAACCTAAACCATACCATGTTTCTCTTAATGCAAATTTTTAGCATTTCTCAATGCACCTACTTTAAAGTGCTTTTACGCTGATATTTTAATTTACCTAATTAAGAATAACGTCACACAAACTTTACCGCTCTTGATTTTCCACAAAACCTACTTATCATTAATAAAATTACTCGATAAAAAAGTTTGTTTTTCTAAAGTTAAAAAAACAAGAGGATCTCTTCATGTCTATTACTGGTTCATCACATATGTAGCTCGCCTCTTTCTCCTCTTTGCACCCGAATACATTCTATTCTGCAGGAAATAGTCTTTCCTTCCGACTGAATCGCTGCAATTCACGCTCACTGCACTTGAAATATTTTAGTCAGTTCCAACAGTTTAAAAGTTCGACCACGTTTTCATTCCTTATTCAAAGTCACCGTTTTGAATTTATGTTTAAATTTATCTTGTCTTTATGTATTGTAAATATATTTGTATTTGACATAAATGCAAAGGAGAGATGCATAATACCTATAAGAGGACACTTAAGAGATTTATTTTGATTTTAAAACTTTATTTCGGTTGGTACTTTTTTAAATTGCTTCCAACTTATAACAGCTCTGTAGTTTAAATTAAATGCTCAATAAATACTATTCTTTGGCAAATAAATTTTTGGTAGTTTTAAACCTCTTTGAATTGTTCAAATTAAATTGTGTCTAAATTGAAAGCAATTGAATCTTTTCCTTTTTAACTTTTGTTTGTCTCAGTAAAAGTTCGTGTAATGCAATATTCTGAAAGATTCTTGGGAAGATGCAAACACATAGACTCATAGACAAACTTTATATGTATTAAATTATCCATTTTTCTTCATTTTAAAAGGATACTTTTAGGTAAAGAAAGCCCCTTAACTAATTAATAATTTCGTAAAAAGTTATTTTTACGAGCTTTCTTATTTTTCAATAGCTCGAAAGATCGAATTCGGTAACAGCTTTTTTCTCCAGTTCCTCCTCCTCTTATAAACTGAGTCTGTGTTTTTACTTGATTGTTAATTTTTACTAGGTAAAAATTACGTAAGTCGTCGATGATTATTATTTGAGTAGGGGAACCAGTGTAACCTAACATCAGTTTAAATTTTTTTCTTTGAGTATATATTTATAATGACATACTAACAAACTACTGCTTTCGAGAGTTCTCTAAATCTGAAATGGCATTTTCTTGATATAGTCAGCAAAAGCACGACTCATATTATGAATCTTTTTTGAGAAAATAAAAGACAAAAATATTATTATTTTTGTGTTTAGGGTTTAAGACCAATATTGTCAACTAAAGGGTGAGACTCAACTTAGCATTTCTGTACCTATTATAAACGCCAAACGAAGGTTGAAATGTCAGTTGAGCGGCGTTTCACTGAACCAGAGGTGGAGGTTCGGTTTGACTTGTAACGATGCAGAATTCTATCCGGATGCTGGCCCTTAATACTGGTACAATATTACAGCACCCTGGAAATTTTGTATCGTTTGAAGAAGTCATTTGTAATTCTTTTCTTTACTTTTCTCCTAGCGCCACCCCTGAGATCAAAATGGAGATAATTTTTACATTCCCTTGTGCAGCTCTTCAAACACCGCCATTAAGAGATTGGATCAGAATTACCCAATTTTTATGTTTATTATCTGACTTATTGATACCCGCTGATTTGCCTGTAACTCGACAACCAGAAGAGATAGAGCTTCCTTTTTATTTTTAGTGCGACTCTGGTGTCATTTTTAACCCTGTATAATTTAATTCAATCTTATCAATTCATTAATTACTTATCTAAACTTTTTAATTACCTATAGGCTTTAAAACTTATTGAATGTATAAATTCTATTTAAAACACGTGAAGTGTTATAATTAGTGATAGGATGTAAGTATAAGTAGTGTTTTTTCTTTTACTTCCGTGATTCATTGGCGCCCCTGAATATTTTCCACCCTTTAAATATTTTTTATTAATTAGCTTAAACATGAAATTTTAATCTATAATTACAAATTTTATACCGACCGACGCGACGTGCTCGTTATTTTAGTGCGAGTCCATTGAGCTAACTTTCATCCTCGAGTTCGGGCTAATTAAAAAGTTATTAATTTATCCTTTTGCTGCGTTCTTATTGGTTGTCGAATGAATCCGAGTTGGTCGTCAGATTTCCAATATAAACTCCCACTCTATTTTGATAAAGGACTCCTTGCTTCGCCATCGTAGTGAGCGGGAGCGCGCTAATTGTCAATTTTTCCCCCTGCGTAATTTTGCTCCGTGTTTAATTAATTATTATAATTAATTAATTTTAATACCTGTTCATTTTTATTTTTTTATCCCTTATTAATTCGTGATTTTTCCCTTGCCTTCAGCAAACCTGTGTGTCCTGTCTTCCAGGTCAGGTGGTCTCTCCTTAAACGTCTGAATAGGTCTTGAGGACAGGTCTAGTGGTCTGGTAACAGGAATTATCCGTGTGCTCGTGTCTTCCAGGTCAGGTGGTCTGTCCCTAAAAGTCTGGTTAGGTCTTGAGGACAGGTCTGGTGATCTGGGAAATCGACTAACGCTCCTCGTGTTTTCCAGGTCAGGTCAGGACTCTGAGAATCTGGTTAGGTCTTAAGGACAGGTCTACAAGAATTATTTAAAAAAAATAAAAATTTTTAATAAAAATGTGTTTGTTAAGGCCTTTATATACTTTTTCGTAAGTTAGAAAAAATAAAACATTCGTTTTCTCTCTTTTTTTCAAAGGAGCCGTTTATTTCAAAGCCGTTAAAACCGTATTTCTAAAAAAAAAATTTTTGTTTTTTTTTAGAATTATTTTTTTAGATTATTTTGTTAGATTATATGAAGTATATTTTACATGAAATTACTTACAGATTTCAAGAAAATTCAATTCTTGTATATTTAAAAAACATTAATCTGTTAAATATTTGCTGTTTTCAAAAATTAAGTACCTATATTGATTAATTTTTATTTCATTTTGAAAATGCGAAAACTCATCCTAAAAAAATATTATCGGCCCTTTCAAACATTTGTTAATGCAATACCACTAAATTTGAAATAAAAAAATTTTTCTTTTTGTATCAAAAAAATTGTTTTTTAAGACGTTGCGTTAACGCAACCATGGGCGTAAATGGGTTTTAAGTAAAATATAATTGTCCCTGCATCGTCGAGTATAAACTAAATAAAGTGTTTTACATTCAAGTAGTTAATTATTCATGAAATAAAATGTGTCAAACGTTTCTATTTAAGAAACGTAAATAGAAAAATTACCTTGGCTAGTTAGCTATTGCCTTGCGAGGAAACGTTGGTCGCATCCTGCATTTTTATATACAAATAATGCTGTCTCACTATGTTGGTTTTATACAAATTAAACGTTTTAAATAAGTAGTACTTTTTTGCTCAAGCTGGTGTTAGAGCAGCAACGACCACGAAACGCTGTTAGTTGCCCTTTATCTTGGTGTCTCTCGGGCTTTCTGCTAGCGTTGGTGCTTTACATATTTAATAATTTTACAGATTACTCCTTTTTTAAATGTGCTTTTTATTGTTCTAAAATATTTATGTATACACAGATCAAAGGATAAAATTGTTTTATATTTTTGTACGAATGTGTACAGTCAGCCTCACAATTAATGGCTACCCTGGCTATACGTTTAGCACAAATTCTGGATGTAACCACCCCAAACTCAAATTAAGGAGTAACTTAATTTTGCCAACAAGTAGTAAATTAACAACCTCCCCTTATATCCTTTTGTCGTTGGCTAATAACCACCCTGGCATTAGGCGTATAGCCAGGGTGGCCAATAATTGTGAGGCCGACTGTACAGTAATTTGCTTGAGATCCTTCACGCTATTACAACCACGAAAGCTTAATATCAATTGAAAACATATTTGAAAGCCAATTTAATACATATTGAGTTAGTGCGCTTTCAACATTTAAATTAGTGAGGATTAGTTTTTTAAAATTGAATGATGAAGATAGATTTTAAATGATCCTTTGTTCTATTAGTCTGGATGAGTTTTTAAATTGCCATTCTTTTCTCGCTGTGAAGTCTGTGTGGGTTCAGATTACTTTTGTCTCCAACTAATGTTTAAATTATGATTTTAGTAAATTGGATAGATGAAAAGCTCAATTAGGCCTAATTAATTTTTACATTCAATGTAGGAATTATAATAACAAAAAGATAAGATTTAACTAAAAAAAGAAAAAATGTAAGAAAATATGACACAATAGAAGTATAAAATTAATTTTAATTGGAAACTTATGCAAAGACGAAATATTTATGTATGTATATGGGTATAAAAAAGCTCTTGGAAATCTAAAGTTAATTTTGGAAAAAAAAAGTTGTTTTACTTATTTTACTGAGATTGTTGAGCTCGCTTTTATTTATAAGAAAATCAGTCCTTACAATTGAATTTACCTCTCAGAAATATAAAGCAATACAACAGCAAAAAGACGTTTATAATAAACGACGTAGGTAGGTAGGAAATAAAAAATTTCGAACCACCAAATTAGTTTTTTATATTTCAAATAACTTTTTGATAACAGTTTTTCAAAGCTGTAATAATAGTAGGGTGCTTTTTGAGATTTTAAACGACTAAAAATGACTTTAGTGAGGGGCTTGGGGTTACAACCTGAAACCTAAACAGAATTAAAGAATGTATTTTTGTTTTTCAAAATCCAAAAGCTGTCCATTTTTGTCCTGTGCAGAAGGGCACTATGGTCAAAAATAGAGTTATGTAGCTGACAGGTAGAAATACACCTGAACTTTATTTTGGCACAAAAATGGAGTTCGTTTTTGTAAAAGTTGTTTTTTTATGAATTTTCAAAAAATTCAAATTACACAGACGCTTATGGGAAGAAATAGTTTAAAACGTCGATTTCTCCGTTTTTATAATTGAAAATTTTATTAAATGTCAGAATTTTTTACGTTTGCACTGCCTTTACTCGAAATCGTGACATCTTATCAAAAAATTTTATTCTTTTAAAAAGTTAGCCTCATCTATGTAGAGTTTTTTGGTGCAAGAATTATAACTTTTTATGGTTTCATAACAGAGATATAGAATTAAAAGTGAAGACATGTAAAAAATCACGGCACATTATATCTATAGCAACCCAATCTCCCACCATAACTTTTTCTAATACCTATCTCGCTTCTTTACGTTGCGACGAGCCTTGCGTCTCATTCCCACTTACGTATTTATGTTGATGTAGTAATTTTAATTCAATATTGGAGTAAAAGAAACTGAATTTTTCCTAATTTTGGGAACAGCTTTGTAAAAGCAACTTTTTTTTCTAAATCTGTCGAAACCTTCACAATCCGACTGTGAGTTTGTGGATTACATATCCCACCTCAATTTGGAAGGGAAGGCACTTTTTCTTTGACTTTTGTTCAAAATCTTTGAACTTTTAAATCTTCCGTTTCACTATTCTTTTAATAGCTTCGTTAGTATTAGTCTGATCGGGACCAACAAAATTTCGTTTTGCTCGTAATGAATCTCTCTTCAAGACTAATATAATTTATATTTATTTCCTATCCCAAAAAAATGTTAAAACCGAAGTCATTGGTGAATCGTAGTTTTTTATAAAGAACTTTGGTTTAAATTCAAGTTACAGGATGAAACTTGGAGGAAATTATAGGTTTTATAATGATAAATACATGTTGCAAGTTTGGTTCAAAAATATTGAGGACAACGGCCACACTTTGAATTTTAGTTTAAATTTTCTTGTGCATATTTGCTGTGAGCAACTGATAGTCTTACAAAAAATTTTCTCTTGCAAGGTAGGAAATTTAATGCTCTTTTAGATGAAAAATAAAATAATCATAACAATCCATTTTTCGGCCACCATTCTTTGAAAACAGAAAATCAATTTTTTAAGAGTTTGGCTACAAACCAATTTTGGTGGTTGAATCTTTTTCATGTTTCATCTTTTTAGATAACTGGAATTTGAAACAAAAATCCAATTTTTCCAACTTTTTGACTAGAAAACCAGTTTTGGTGTTCCAAAATTATTTTTTATGTTTTTTTGAATCATTATTAATGTTCAAAAATACGTGAAAAATGATTCCACACCCAAAATTAGTTTGTAGCCAAACTCTTAAAAAATTGATTTTCTGTTTTCAAAGAATGGTGGCCGAAAAAATGGATTGTTATGATTATTTTATTTTTCATCTAAAAGAGCATTAAATTTCCTACCTTGCAAGAGAAAATTTTTTGTAAGACTATCAGTTGCTCACAGCAAATATGCACAAGAAAATTTAAACTAAAATCCAAAGTGTGGCCGTTGTCCTCAATATTTTTGAACCAAACTTGCAACATGTATTTATCATTATAAAACCTATAATTTCCTCCAAGTTTCATCCTGTAACTTGAATTTAAACCAAAGTTCTTGATAAAAAACTACGATTCACCAATGACTTCGGTTTTAACATTTTTTTGGGATAGGAAATAAATATAAATTATATTAGTCTTGAAGAGAGATTCATTACGAGCAAAACGAAATTTTGTTGGTCCCGATCAGACTAATACTAACGAAGCTATTAAAAGAATAGTGAAACGGAAGATTTAAAAGTTCAAAGATTTTGAACAAAAGTCAAAGAAAAAGTGCCTTCCCTTCCAAATTGAGGTGGGATATGTAATCCACAAACTCACAGTCGGATTGTGAAGGTTTCGACAGATTTAGAAAAAAAAGTTGCTTTTACAAAGCTGTTCCTAAAATTAGGAAAAATTCAGTTTCTTTTACTCCAATATTGAATTAAAATTACTACATCAACATAAATACGTAAGTGGGAATGAGACGCAAGGCTCGTCGCAACGTAAAGAAGCGAGATAGGTATTAGAAAAAGTTATGGTGGGAGATTGGGTTGCTATAGATATAATGTGCCGTTATTTTTTACGTCTTCACTTTTAATTCTATATCTCTGTTATGAAATCATAAAAAGTTATAATTCTTGCACCAAAAAACTCTACATAGATGAGGCTAACTTTTTAAAAGAATAAAATTTTTTGATAAGATGTCACGATTTCGAGTAAAGGCAGTGCAAACGTAAAAAATTCTGACATTTAATAAAATTTTCAATTATAAAAACGGAGAAATCGACGTTTTAAACTATTTCTTCCCATAAGCGCCTGTGTAATTTGAATTTTTTGAAAATTCATAAAAAATCAACTTTTACAAAAACGAACTCCATTTTTGTGCCAAAATAAAGTTCAGGTGTATTTCTACCTATCAGCTACATAACTCTATTTTTGACCATAGTGCCCTTCTGCACAGGACAAAAATAGACAGCTTTTGGATTTTGAAATACAAAAATACATTCTTTAATTCTGTTTAGGTTTCAGGTTGTAACCCCAAGCCCCTCACTAAAGTCATAATTGAGAAGCAAATTCTCCCCACTATAATAGAGTGTAAGTATTGATTTGTATTATTAAAACCCATTGACGTACAAATGTGCGTAAACGCACTTTTACAAATTACTTTTTAAAAATTATAAGTTTAGTTTTTGCCATTGAGATTCTCTCAGAGGAATAAAGTCTCGTCAAGTTATAGAGTTTGCCTATAAAAAGATCTAAATTTACCTACCCTCCACTATTTTCAGGCTCATTCATACATCAGGCAAAAAATTCAAAAACAGCACCTAACTGAGTCCATACCCTCTTAACACTTTCAAACATCGTTTGTTAATAATATTAAAAAATGTAGAATCCTATAACATATTTTTTGTAGAAAAAAAATTATAAAATTCAATTTCTTCCTTAAGTATAGCAGAAATACGTTTCTATGCCTATAGCTATGCATTAATAATGTAAAATAAACAAAAAGAAAGACAAATTTATTTTAAAACCACGTATGTTTAATCATAATAATAAATTTTAGAACCCGTGTTTATTAAAAAGCAAAAACAGACAATTTTTTTTAAATAAACAAAAAGCTCAAAACTACTGAAGCTCTACTATCCTCGGGACTAAACAAAGTACATAGGGGATGCATTTATCAACGACATTTGCAACTGACGTTAAAACGTACGCCATTTTAATTATTATATCACAAAAGTCTAAACTTATTTTTAAATTTAATCGTTTGCATAGTTTAAAATTTATTAATATAAAATTGTAATTCGAAATGTGTATTTTAAAAGTTTGCTCTTTCGACGAACGCAAACGGTTTAATAAACTTTAAACTGCTTTAATAAATAATTGAAATGTGATTGATCGAGTACTATTATTTTGATTAAAAAATAGCCCTTAAAATATGAGCAATAAATTCGTATTTGTTCATGCAAATTTTTCGAGTTGAATTAATTGGCAACAAACAACAACACGTATGTTAATAATTATACGCTTTATCTATTTGTTCACAATGAACGAGTGTAGGTTGTAGTTAAATTTTAATGTAGAAAAATTGAATTATTAAATTAATAACAAGTTGTTCCAGTGCAAGATAAGTTGAATTATATAAAAATTTAATTTTAAACTTGTGCATTAAATTATAAAGTTTAACGGGTGGTAAATCAAGTTTATGGCTATAAAAACCTTACTTAAATTATGGAAAAATATTGTATACAAACTTTATATTTTTTTAAATTCTTGAATTAAGTTACTTTTTTAGAGATTGCCTGGGCGGAACTCACGAAGAAAATGTGACCAATCGCATAGCGTCGCATGAATTCAGAGAGATCTAAAGAGAGATCCATCAGTACTATGAAAGATATTGGTTCCGTCCAGGCAATCTCTAAAAAGTCAAGGTCTACATTGAGTTTTATACCGTGTGCCCACTTTAACGAGGAACGTAGGAAACTATATTGAAAATCTCTTATTTGCAGTTTATAAGGGCGGTACTGGTACTAACATCTATCAAAAGAGAATTATTTTCTGCGTCTGTCTAGTATTTTGTTACTCTGAGAGCAAGATTGTTAGTGGCAAATCGTTCTTTTCTTGGGCTTCAAGTCGTCGGATTTTATATACTACAAAGAAGAAACTGAAATCTTTGGCTGCATATTGGTAAAATTCACTAAATTTATTATTCTAAAGGATAACTTGAGTTGGAGTAGGCGCGCTTGAATTTCATCGTCACTCGCTCCAGTTTAAAGAAGTACCTATCGTGTTTAATTTCACATAAACTATTCCGTCGCTTAATTTTTCATCAAATTCACGAATATTTTCGACTGGATTGTCTTCTCGCAGGATTTATTGAGCCATTAGTTAGCCAGTTTTTTTGGAGACATTGTTCTATTGGTTTATAACACTCATTCTCACAACAAATGTTTTTGCAAATTATAGATAATTATAAAAATACGATTTTTTCTATTGAAAACTTTCTTCCTTAGCCCCATTTCCACGCTTTCCTATTTTTATACTTTTTTGAAATTTTTCTATTATACATAAATAAAAATGTACGGTTTATTACCATATTGAGAAACTTTTCTTAAAGTGGAATAATTTAGAGCTTCTTTATTTCATAAAACCTGTTTCGAACAAATTAAACTTAAATTCAGAGTTGTTCTTTATTAAAACATCAGCTTCCAAGCATTAATTTACATTATTTATTGCATACTTTAAGTTGCAGAAATACCTTGTCTAAATTTTTCTTTTACGTAAGTAACGTAGTTTAATTTCACTCATACTATAAAACTCATTTTTCTATAGCTTATACCTAAAAAATACTTCCTCAAGCTATCCCTTGGTCATCAGCATGTATAGATGTATTTAGTGCTGAATAGGCCTTCAAGTAACTTACTAAACTTTTTGGATCCTTCAAAAACTCCTTAGAGCGCTACAGGGCAGTCAACAACTTTCTAGAACGATCTAAAGCCCTTTAACGTTCATTTCAATTTTTAGTATACTGTATTCAGAATTTTAAGAAAGTAATAAAAATTCGACCCTGTGGCTTTAATTGTAACTCTCACAATGGATCTGTAAAAAATAACTCCAAAGCTTGACATTTTTCCTTTAAATTAGTTTAACATAAGCATTTTAAAAATACTAAAGCCACGTGCTATTTAACAATGGTCCTAAACCGTTTTAAGAAACTATTTATGAGTGTCTCATTTAAATTGAAATAAAATTACTAAGGAAGAAGTTTCTAATAAACACAATCACTTAGCACTTAACTTCTTATTTTCATGTTTTCTAAAATATTTTTGTAATTGTCTTTCAATGACTCTTTCTTCAGGCAATAACCTCTGCAGCGGGGTTTCAGAGCGGATTTAGTCTGTCAAAATTTCCTAAACTGTCATCATTATCACGTTTTCTTAGCTTGTCTAGCATTTGAGGGTCCTCAAATGAAGGCCACTTCATTTGAGCTAAACTATAGCTCACTTTGGTTCCAGTTCGCTGAGGGCACATATATGCATTTCTTCCTAGTTACAAAAGCAATGTTTGAGTGGCTCTTTCTAGGCTTATTATATCAAAAAACAACCTTCCTAACCCAGAAAATAACTGAGAATTTGTTACATTGGTGTAAATAACGTATCTTTAAAAATAAATATGACATGAACGTTCAATATAATATCTCTGAAGTCATGAGAGGGAATGAGGGATATCCAGAAGTCTACTTTTCAGAAAAAGGAAAAACGAATTATTCAACTTCAACTACTACTGGAGAATCATATTTTGATCGCATATGAGTGATGAGCTGACTAAGTAGGTTATTGCCTCATAACTTAATAAAATGTAAAATGCACAATTTTGTATAATGTATAGGTGAATAAGAAATACACGACTCTTTTTGTGTGTGGCAGAAAAAAACACATAAATACTAAAATTTGGCTATACTAAACTAGGCTCGTGTTGGGAGGTTTATAAGGACCCATGAAATTTCCCATAAGAAGGCTCTATCTACAGATTGAATTATTACACCTAGATAGAACTTGGGGTCCTCATTATGAGTTTATGGAGGGTTTACCATGATATTGCCGTTTTCCATTTGGCTATAACAAGCTCCTGCACTAAGACACTTCATCTTCTTATATTTTGCAATTAAATCGACATTTATTCGAGCACTTGAGCTCGCAGTTTACTGTAGTACACGTACAATAAAATTCCGAAAAGTTAAATTAAAGTCGATACGACTCAATACTCTAAATTCTGATCTTAATGCAACCACGTTCTTTCTAAATAGGATTTCATAATCATAACATGATAAAAAGTTTAACCTCTCATATGTAAGCTCAGAAACGTGGTAATGTTGATTATTCTCTATACTAAAACATAAAGTTCAATTCTTCCTATAATCTGCAAGCAACACGAATATAAAATACATTGTTAAGTGATACTTCAGAGACCGTATTCGCATCTATGAACTAAGTTGTCGCTTTGATTTTGTCAAATATACTTTGAACTACACGAACACAAGTAAACCGCCCATTCAAGTTGTTTCAACTTGCAACTAAACTTGTCAAAGTTTATTTGGCTTAACCTAGGTAACAGACTATATCCGCATTTTAAAGTAGTCTAATCTTATTTTAATGCCACGCTAACACAAAGCTTAAATTCATTTTAACAGTTGAAAATGTACTTTATGATTAGTTGGGCAATAATACAGCGTACTTAAGTTTTAACTAGCAAACTTTTAAATCATCTAAGCGAGAATTTAATTCTGAAGGTAAAAACCTCTCAACGGTAATTTTATTCAAACGTGAATTTCTCAGATATTATCAAGCATTTTCATATGGTTGGTAGATTCAGCTTTTTTAATCGAAATAAAAATTTTAAATAGTGCAGTTTGACAAGTAATGTAATGATGCACAAAAAGGAGCTACTCATTCCTAAGCTTTTAGACTCGGTAATCGAATAACAAGTTCTTGAGCGCCGCATTACAGAAATAAAACAATTCAAATATCGAGTTTCGTATTGAGCTGGAAATTTACCGAATATAAATCGACTGACGGTTCATGAATTATAATGTTGCAATGTAACGTATCTGCTTATACACATGATTACTTACGATGCAATGAATTTATTCGCTTTTAAAAATCGATTTTTGGCACTAAACAAAGGCGCGCATTAATAATACATTGAAAAGCAAATTAGTTAATTTACTTGCCTCTTATGAAAATTAAAGTTCAGTAGGACTAGACAGTATAAATTACAATTACGTTTCATCATAATTAAGTTATGGCCCTTCTGCTAGAGTCTTAAGTTTACAAAATATACACATTTAATTAATAGGGTGTTCCATGTACAATGCGTCCCTACCTAAATTTAGAAACTTTACTTGTAGATAACTACCACTCAGTACTCAGGGTTATATTACTTATTAAGTAATATAAGCACGTGCTTTGGGCAAGAAGGCGCCCGAAGCTAGAACAACAGAATTCTTTCGCTCGATAAATTTTAATAAGGGTAGAAATTTGGGTATTTGGGGCTTGAGTGCGCCCCTGTAATTAGGACTACAGGTTGTCTTATTTGGGCTCTGGTACTACTTCTGTGGTCACTCGACCTTATCTTTGCATAAATCGAAAATTCTGTTAAGTCTCCGAGTACGGAAATACTCACACGACGTAATCACAGCTCGTAATCCGAGTTATAATAGTATTGGACCCTGTTATACATATATTTTTTTTAAATTTTTGTCTAAACGTCATACACAAATTTTAAGAAAAAATAGGTGCTGATCAAAAACATTTTTTATCAAAAATTCAATAAAAAAATGGTTACTTTAGTTTTTTATAGAATTGCAAACAACACAACCCTTAAAGCATTGTAAAACGCGAGAGAAAAAAATTCTGACAAAATGTCTTTTTTAATTGAAATGATAACGATATTTTAAGAATTTAGACAAACAGACAAAAAAATATCAACAAAAATATAAGAAAGTTATTAAAAAATAATATCACCGATCTTTTTTATCCCGATTTCAGTAGTCGGAGGGTTAACCAACCATTCGCCAACAATGAGGTTTGCTTGCAGCTGCTAGTTATAGATGCCTGTAGTCTCTTTGAAACGTAAGAGCTTTTATTGAGTTACTATTGAAATGCATATATTTTTCTAAAGATATCAATAACAATAACCAATATTTCATTGAAATATTGCTTCGTCTCAGAAATAGCTAATAAATTTCAGAGAATAATACATTAAAAATGATGCCTTCTGTAGCAGTGACAGGTAAGCCCACTGTAGAGAAATTGTTTGCATTAGGTAGTGGACACGTGGAGTACAGCATTTTTCAAAGCACACAGCACTGATTCACAGGTCTAGCACTTCAACGACAATCATATCACTAATTTAAATCCGGTTGAGTTGGTTTAAGGAGCCTACATACACTCACCAACTCGTCGAGAAATGTAACCAACTTCCCAGACAAATTTTATAGGAGTATATTCTTTAGAGTTTTTGTTCGACCAAAATAATTGTATAACCAACTATCTTGCAGTTGGTAGGGTTGAACCACCCGACTTGCGAATGGTATGTAGTGTCGCTACCGATCTGGTAACTCCGACCATTGCATCGTCCAGACAAATTAGAAGGTGTGTAGACAGCTTAATTAGTCCGAAGAAGACTGGCCAAGGAAAAAACTTCATGAACTGAAATCAAATCTAACCAACAACCTAAAAATACTTTAAACAACAGAAAATACAGTGCCTTCGGAAATAACCTCAACCCACGTGACCAATTTTCTAGGCAACCACCAACCTTCCCCTACCTAGAGTATTGCTTGATAATTGAGCATTGTACACAAATTAAAGACGACAGGTTGTCTAATAAAATTCTATCAGGTAAAAGCCCAAAGGGATAAATATTATGAAGAAGATGAAAAGACCAAGAGAATGAAATGGCTTGTTTTCGTAGTAACGTGACGGACACGTGCTCAATACTTTGTCTTCTTCTTAAGCTACAGATAACTAGAGACCGGGTCTTTATCCATAAAAAACGCAGCCCGGCCTAAAACATGGCCCGAAAAAAGTCAATCCGGGCTTCGAGCCGGACCTACAACTATCCCTACAGACAGATAACACCTATTTAGTATCTACATCATTCTTAAAATGGCATCCTTGTTGGTATCTCCGGTGACGTTTTCAACGTGTTAAAAATGTAGGTAGATGCAATTTGATTTTTTTCTCTGCTCTTAATGCTAGTTTAGTTCTTGCGATATGTCCTCCATATCAATTTTGTCTTGTAGTCCGAATCCTAAAATACATTTAGTTGTCGTGTTAAATCTTTTACTTGTAATGTGGGCTGAGATCCCGTTAGTATTAGCGTAGCGATACGCTAACCTTCTTACCCTTTACCCTTCTCCAATTTCTAAAAGTTTGTCGGAGAGGGGTACAGTCAGTCTCCCAATTAATGGTCATTCTGGCTATAAGCCTAGCACGAATTGTGGATTAACCAACACCCCCATACCATAACACTAGTTAAATTGAGAGGTAGATTTATTTTGCCAACAAGTAGCAAATCAACAACCTCCCCTTATGCCCTTTTGTCGTTGTTGGCTAATAAGCACCCTGGCGTATAGCCAGCGTGGCCAATAATTATGAGGGTGGCTGTACATGTGTACATAGCACGTAGCGCAGCGAATCGCTACGCTAGGCTAATAGTTACAGGATATCAACCTAGGTTCGTCTATTATTCCCTTGACCATTTTTTTTTTTTAATGTTGTTAATGTCTCCACTATTTTTCTGCCTACCTATTAGTACCTAGTTGACTTGTTGCAGAAATGACCTATTTTAATGTACTACTTTTAAATTACGCTCATATCATTTAAGTCGTTGTTTCAGACTAACCTGTAATTAAAGTAAAAGCCTTATAAATTTATTAAAATCGTGTCTCGTCTTCTTTAATCCACCTTTTAATTATCATTTGTTCGGTCTTATCTCATTGTGCCACTTTGAATTTCAAACCATTTCCATATTTTACTATCTAATCTAGCTTCGCAAGTTCCTCAGATCTATGTCCATACAACTCGAATGGTTTTGTTTCTATTGTATCTCTAATTGTTTGATTTAATATTCGTAAGACTATTACAAACTACAAACTCTAAACCAAATATAAACAAAGCCTTTACATACTTTACAACAAACAAACATAATTTCATAGATCTTAAAACTATTTCAATTAAAACTCGAAAATGTTAGCAACAAATTTTGCTAATAAATGGAAAGTTTTAAAATCGTATATAAGTTTTCGTATGTATAAAATAAATTTAATGAGATTTCTATATCAATATGTTCATGTCTATATTGTCCATAATGTACTTGATTATTTTGTGTCATCGAATTTGAAAGAACCACTTATTTTGGTTTGCGAAGAGATCAAAAATCGTATAGTTGAGCAAAAAATTAAAAATTCTGAACAATCTTGGTTGTCGTATTTGAAATAAAAATAATAATATGAGAATATCTTCTTTAGTATTCGTCATTCAGTCATCCAATTGTACACATACACTCTCGTCCTTAGTACAAATTGTTACACAACTTAGAAATCCACAGATTCAGAATTAGATAACAACAACAATAAGAAAGTTTATTGAAACTTACGACATGGGAAATAAAGGATTTATACTTCAATGATTTGATATAAGTGATTTAACGCTAAGGTATATTACAAAAAAAAAGTTGGATTCGATTTGGGGCGAGTTAAACAAAGGAGAATTTTAGAGTACGTAAGTTATAGAAGTGTATGGCTTATGTAGTAAATTGTAATAATAGAGTTACATTAAGACAAATTCTATGATGTATGTACCTGTATGATAACGTAGATGAACTTTGTTCTAAAGCTTTTGAAACTCTAACTGAAAACCTACTGTTCGTAGGTAAATGTCGTTTACGTTTTTTAGTCCTTGATCCAAATTATTTTTATCGAGGGCGTAAAATTATAGATTTTGGCCAGTATGTTTGAGAAATGCTTTACGAGGCGTAGCAGAGAGAGAAAAACGTGTGAGAAAAACACTCACACTAGGGTACATTTTTCAGCAATACTATTTTTCAAATATCTAGGCACATCCTGTATTATTTTCTGCAATAAACAAAAAATACGACGTGATCAAATTATTACTAAATTTAAATAAAGAGTTGTAAAAAATAAAAATTGCTTTTGCAAGGATGTTACCAAATTATTTTATAAGAGGCAAAAACTGGAATAGAAATGAAATATACAATATACTGGAATATACAAAACGTGTTCAAACAGTCAAGTTAGTTAGAATGTCGTAAAAACAGAAACTAGAACAGAGAGTTCAAATGACCCTTCCGATATCTCGACTAACGAATTCAATAAACTTTTTGTAAACAAAATTCACTAGTAGTAGGTATTGTTCAAGATTTACCGGTTAGTAGAAAAGATAACCTAAAGGCTTTGCCAACTTGATGTACGAAAATTGTTTTGCAATTGTTATTTAAGTATTTCACGCTTTCAAATGAATTAACTTGTCAACAACAAACTGTCAAAAGTTACGTGAGAATTTTCGTATACATTATACCACGAGTGGACAATGACGACATGTCATCAAGCAACAAACAATAATAATCTATTTTAAAATAAGTGAAAATGAATAGACATTCGGTACTATAAGCTATCAATTAATTAATGTCGGCATTAAATTTAATATGGGACTTTTGATTTGTAACGTCAAGTTTATAATGAATTCTGGTAGGTAAAGAACCAACTGTGGGTGTAGGCATTTCAAATTAACCTCTACACTTTTATGCCCATTTGCATATAAAAGAGAATGATATTTTAATCCGAGAATTAGACTTATAAACCTTTGATATGGAAAAGTTACACAATGTAACGTCAAAGTTTAACGTTTGTAAATAAATATTAAAATCTGAGGTTAAGTTCTTTCTTATCTATTTTGCCAAACCTTGACATTTTTATTTATTTATTGTGTAACGTTACCAAATCTAAAAATTACAAATTAAATTCTCGGATTAAAATACAATTCTCCTTTATGTAATCGGGAAATGGAGTAGTGTAAACACCGATTGCACTACTTAGGAGTTATTTTACTATAACTCTGATTAATTACTTAACCATGGTTAGTAATAGCAATGATCATATACTAACCATGGTTAGTAATAGCAATGATCATATACTAACCATGGTTAGTAGTAGTTAATCAGTGTTGGTGGGAACCGCCCTTCATTGTTTAATTAATTTCCTTGTACGTATCTAAATCTCAGGATGGTCGAAATATTAAAATCATTAACAATCAAACATATTCAGGCTTTGAAACAATTACACAAGGCGACACTGCTATTTTTTTATGGATTAAACTGTACTTAATCGAAAGGGTATGCATATTGAAGCTCAAAAATAAAAAAATAAAAATTTTTTTACGAATTGTTTTTGAGATAATCCACAATTTGTGATTTTTTTACCATTTTTTACCATTTGTTTTTCTCAAAAACTACTAAAGGATGCTAAAAAATTCAAAGTTTATGTTAAAGAAAACATTTCAATCTTTCCAAAAAATATTTTTGAATTTTTGAAAAAAGTTCCAAAAGTTCAAAAAAAAAGTTCTAAAATTTTATTTTTAATTTTTTTAGAACTTTTTGAACTTTTTTTTTTGTTTTTTTACTTTACCTGAAAGGAGCAATTTTTTTTACACAAAATAGTTAAAAATTAGGAAAATCCTACGAGTCAATAAAATATGAAGCTTAAGATTAAAAACAAAAGAAAGATTTGTATACAGGGTGTCCGGCATAAACCTCCGTTCCTTGAAGTGGGTGATTTGTGAGCTCAAAATAGAGCGATAAAACCGAATTTACCTTAGTCCAAAGTTGTTTGCCTACCAAGTTACAGCGCTTTGAAGTTCTTCAAAAAAAAATCGATAAATAAGCGTAACTTTGGAATTAAAAGTGATGGAACAACGAAATTTATGGAATATGCTTTTCTTGATGAGAGGAAAAACTTGGTAATCAGTAAAAATCGATATGATTCTTCTGAGGTGGTTAGTTGCCCCTCCCTCGATGTTAACGCACCCTTAACTTTTTGTTTTTAACTTTTACCGATTACCAAGTTTTTCCTCTCATCAAGAAAAGCATATTCCATAAATTTAGTTGTTCCATCACTTTTAATTCCAAAGTTACGCTTATTTATCGATTTTTTTTTGAAGAACTTCAAAGCGCTGTAACTTGGTAGGCAAACAACTTTGGACTAAGGTAAATTCGGTTTTATCACTCTATTTTGAGCTCACAAATCACCCACTTCAAGGAACGGAGGTTTATGCCGGACACCCTGTATACAAATCTTTCTTTTGTTTTTATTCTTAAGCTTCATATTTTATTGACTCGTAGGATTTTCCTAATTTTTAACTATTTTGTGTAAAAAAAATTGCTCTTTTCAGGTAAAGTAAAAAAACAAAAAAAAAGTTCAAAAAGTTCTAAAAAAATTAAAAATAAAATTTTAGAACTTTTTTTTTGAACTTTTGGAACTTTTTTCAAAAATTCAAAAATATTTTTTGGAAAGATTGAAATGTTTTCTTTAACATAAACTTTGAATTTTTCAGCATCCTTTAGTAGTTTTTGAGAAAAACAAATGGTAAAAAATGGTAAAAAAATCACAAATTGTGGATTATCTCAAAAACAACTCGTAAAAAAATTTTTATTTTTTTATTTTTGAGCTTCAATATGCATACCCTTTCGATTAAGTACAGTTTAATCCATAAAAAAATTATCAATTCTAAATTTGTCGCCTTGTGTTATTATTCATTTGAAATGCTCTTGTAAAAGCTCAAATAGGAAAGCCATCGAATATAACATGTGAATCTCATTAATACGTCATGTAATGCAGTAAATGAATACATAAAATAGCTAGCTGTACAGGAATTTAAAGCTGGTAAAGTATGATGGCTTTAATAGGGTATTTTCCAATTTTTTAAAATGTATCTAGAAAGTTACCTTATTGATAACGTAATCTCAAAACCACATTAAAAAAAAATTGCGACTGTAGGTTTTGCCAAAAAAATTATTTGAAATTCAAACTATAAAGTTTCCCGCATAAAAGCGGCATGACGTCACGAGTCGTAGCTGTCAATATTCGTCAATATTCAACTAATGAGCTCCAACTTATTATAACCTTCATTACACATTAACTGACATTTAATACATGTAACTAAGCAACAAGCGTGATGGGTATGACTCGTGACGTCACTTCCGTTTTAATTTTCACTTTGAACCTGCAGCATTTAATGCTTTTACTAAAGCACTTTTTAATAAAACTTTTTTGATTGAAATATTTTTAATGTGCCCAAGTCATTGATAATCGACTTTGCTATGCAATAACGCAGCAATAATCGATATTTAAAAAATTGGATAATACCCTATTAAAATTATAATCAAAATTTAATAATATTTATTAACATTAAAAGGCGAATTTAACAATTTCGTAAAAATTAAACATACGTTCAATAAAACATAGAAAACTGTATTTTCTCAAAATAGTATTTTATAAGCATTTTAGTTTCCGTTGCCAAGTTCACTCAAGCAAGATACATTTGTGCTTTCTTTCGTTCTCATTCTTAATCATATCAATACCATTCTGCAAGCCATTTTTAAAATGCACTCGATTATCTTTTATTTTATATGAAGAATTTTTAAATAATTCAATTTTTCCCATTGAGAGCGCTTTCAGGTTTCCACATATTGTTCATTTCAACGGTACAATATAACGTTTCTTTTAAAATCAAATCTCTCTGTTAGAGCAATCTCGGAACTATGAAATATCCTACTTATTTTAAATGTTAATATTATTTAAATTTTGGCTTTAGAAATTTCTATTATTAAAATTTTTCCTAATAAATTTTTAATGAGAACCTTAATAAACAGAGGGTTTTAGGATAAAAAGTTGAGAGCTGCACAATACGTGGATGAAACATAAAATTCAAATAAAAAGTAGGCAGTAGTTGTGTTGAGTGTTAAAATTTTATAAAAGTTGTGTTATTTTTGGAAATTCTTTATCTTAAAACTACTACCACTTTCATGTAGTTGAGGAAGAGAAACAAAATTTTTTTGGTGACTTCCTTTTATTAAACCAAGTGTAGAAAAAACTAACTGTTGTCGGGATAGTAATACTTTAAAGTTGTTTTTATTCAAGATAAGTAAGGTTCTACTAAAGGATATTCGTATATTTAGTACTGTCTCAGACGGTAATTCAAATAACTAAGTTACAACTGCGGCCTGCGGCATTATGTCACAGTTTTGCTATAAAGTAGGTTGGCTGGTTGCCTTTTGGCTTTTATCAACATTTTAGTTGGAACAAGGTTTATAACGTCTTAAGTTAAAAGATTCTTGAAATATTCAAAGTATTTCTCTCGTTTTTAGAGCCAATAAACACGCAAGTCTATTTCAGCAAATCATTTGCGCACAGTACGAAATTTCAATCAAAAAGTAGAGAATTCATGCAGCTTAACAATAGATTGACTTTTAAGGAGCAAGAAAAATGCTAAATTTTACACAAATGCAGAACAGAGGGTTGGGGACACTAACACTAGCTATTTTAGAAGAAGCTGCTACAGGGGTGAGAACGTTGTCTATAGCTATAGTCAGCACATCAATTGCCAAAATCAACTCTCCAGCATCACCAAAATCTGGTTTAAATATTAGTGGTGGTAGTTGTTGAGAGATGATAGTTCCAATGTTTTCAATCCCTATCGAATGAGCTTGTTAGATTCCAATCCTTGTATGTACATTTTCCTAGTTTTTCCCCTAATGTAATTATCAGCCTAGATTTTATGGACTTCCACCACACCCACCGCAGCTCTGGAGGACTGCTCTGAGGGAACTGAAGAATGTTCAGGAGATGGCAATTAGAACCGTCCTTCGATTGCGAGAATGGGGACTGTGGTCTATTAGATATGGAATCTATGGCCACGCCTAAATCCTCGAGGAATGCTCTAAAAAGCTACCTCTGTTGTAGATGGATGCAGACCGTATCACTCCTAAATATATCTTCAATAGAAAATTTCTAATTCTGCTGAATCCAACAGAGACCATCGAAGCAGATATCTCAATATTCACTGATGGGTCAGAAACCAAGAGGGAACGGTGGCGGGTGTGTACTCACCCGAGCTCGCCCTCGAAAACAGTTTATCGCTGGGCAAATATGCTTCGGTTTTTCAAACCGAACTGATAGGTATATTACACAGCGCTAATATAATCTTAGATAGGAAAATACAATATCAATGCGAAGCTGTTCTGCAAGCTCTAAATACTTGAAACATCCGGCCTCCTTTCGGAGCGCGCGGAAACGCTGAACCAGATATCCAAAAATAATGTCCTTAGCGTTAGCTGGGTCAAAGGATGTCAAGGAAACGAGGATGACGAAAAAACAGATGAACTGGCCAAGAAAGGTTCAAAAAGTCCTCCTTGTGGCCCTGAACCAATCATAAAACCAGCTCTCAAAACTGTCGATGCCCTCCTTAAGAACCATACTCATGTAATACACACTACAAAATGGACAAATAATGCAAACTGTCGCCAGAGCAAAAACTTCTTACCAGATCCCTCCAGAAAGCTTGCAAACTTCTGTCTAAAGCTGTCCTGAGTTAATCTTGCGGGACACTGTCAGCTAAATAAGCATCTTCACACACTGGGAATAGTAGATAATCCCAAATGTCAAACATACGATTACTAAGACGAGACCGCTTACCACGTGCTTTGTCAGTGTCCAGGCTCTAGCGTTTACAAGAGGATCTGTATTGGGGGACTAAGCGCGGGGAATAAGCGCCACTCCTCCCGCCAGAGTTCTGGAGTACATCCTAAAAGTGGGAGGGCTTGAAACCTGATGGACCTGAGGAAGTTGCTTGGAGGTTGTATACTGTATAATGGGCCTAAGCAAGTGGCCTATGTGCTGGGAGCTTGCTCCCTCTTCACTAATAATCTAGAATCCAGAATCATCCTGGACTAAATAGTTCTTGATCACCGATCAGATAATAAGAAAAGAAAGAAGATGGTTGTGCATGCCTCTCTAGTTTGCTTGTGAGGTAATAAAATGTTTTCTGTTGATAATTAAGAGGAGCGGGAGAAAACAAATATCAAAGACTAAAATTAGTATTAAATTCCTTATCCACTCAAATCAGTAAATTATTGAATTTTTTTTTGTGGGTGGATATCTCAAACAGTATAAAGAATAGAGAAAAAATGAGTAGAAACAATCTTACAGCAAATTTAATACGCTTTTCGTTTGTAAAAAATATTTTTTTCTGCAGAACCCATCGTTTTTGAGATATAACTGAAAACCCCAAAAACGGGACCTTCCTACTCCTCACTCCTTTAGCCATTTAGCTAGGACCGGGACTTTTCGTACTTTTATGGCTAGACTACTCTATCAATAATTTTTTGTAAGAATCCAAAAATGAAAACTGATTATATAATAGTTTTCTAACTTTAATTTCATTCACTAGACATTCTAAAACTTTAATTAATATAAAGAGAGGCGTTCGTGCACCTAAATTTAAGTGCCTTTTGTAAATGAAATGTTGTAATTATTGTTAGGGAAAATACACATAAAACTCGAAATTCCTTTTTATTTTATTATGGAGTTGTAAAATGTAAAACAATGCCAAATTTAAATATATTTTTTACATCATAAAATTTATATTAGCTACTTAGAGGCCTTATATAAATAAAATAAAATTGTATTTAATTTATGTCGGCCATGTCACTATCACGTACAGATTTTTAAACTCAAATTTAATACAAAATTACTTTATTTTAATTATTTATTTGTAAAATAAATTCAATTTTAGTAAATTGTAATTTAAAAATTTAAAGCTCAAGTTAGTACGCACGTATGACAACAGAGTTAAACCGAAGCCACCTATTACAATAACACTTGAACTAAAACGCTAAAACGTTCTAAAACTTGTACTGAATAACTATTAATTATTTCAATTGTTGAAAACGTTGTACATTTTAACACATTATTATGTAATTGCTTTGTACATAATTGATTTATTAATCATTGCGTGGTTTAGGGTTGAACTACTCGTACAATAATTAATTTGTTTGTTATATTGCACTCACGTCTCTCGTGAATTTGTTACTACTTCATAATGGCTCTTAGCACGCGTACTAAGTCTTTAGTGGTAAACCTTTGGGATTCTAAGTAAGGTGAACTGTATTACATCTTATAGAAATATGACTTTAATTTCCTTTTCTCTTCAGCTCTTTGTCTTAAGCATGAGAAATAATCTAACTTTCATCTTACATACCCAAAGACTTGTTTGATTAACAATAGTTGGAGTCTTTTGAATTACAAGCTATTTTGATCATTCGATAAATTTTCAAAAAAATTGTTGGAAAATGTTGAAATTTTCGTGTTATACCAGGAATGTGAAAATTAAATTAATTCAATTTGTTAAACTTTTTATGCACATAGTTTCAGATATGCAACCCTAGAGCCTTTTAAAAACTTTTATTGAGTTTTTTTTTATACAGGGTGCTAAATAATAATTAATTTTACCCGCTTGTAATAGTTCCGATAAAAATCAACAAGAAAATCTGTATTTTACTGAATTAAGTGCATTATTTGATTTTTCATCTCGATGTAGATTACGCAGATATCTTCACAATTTTATAAAAGCGAAGCATTGACTTACAGAGAAAGTATAAGCGATTGAACAGCTCTTGAGGATTTTTCTCTGCCCTGAATGTACCCAGTTGTTCAATGATCGAAGGCAGGGAAGTAACTAGGAGAAGACTGACAATTCAGTCAAAATATGATTAATACGACATCACTAATTATTTTTTAATATCCCTTACCGAATGAGTCTTACCTTATCTACTTCAATCTTTTTTTGCTGTAAAAATACCCACCCACTTTATTACATTTTGTTTAGTTAATTCATTCGGATTCTAAAATTACATCAGCTGATACTTTTTTATTCTTTACATCCTATTTGAGAGAAAAAAAGAATTTAAATGCCTGCGTGCATTACATTTTTAATGTAATTTAAAAGATCTTTTGAATTTCTATAAACGAGATATTCAGCTACTGTGCTGAATGTTCATTTTGTGAATATAAGCTCTAGCAGATGACTGCACCGCTTTATTTTTCTTTAATTGAGAAGGCAGCATCTCGAGTATTTCATATGGAGGCTTATAATCTTTTTGCTTCTTCTTAATGAAAAATTCTATTCTCTCGAGATAGATTATTTCCAATTTAGTTTTTTTCACATTTTGACGCAAAGCTATTTAAATATAATTGGCTGATCTTAGAGAATGTCTCCGCAGATGAACCGTCTTTTATAAATAATAATAATAAAAATAATTGAATCTCTTTTATTATACGCCTAAATAAATAAGATTTGTCAATCATTCAAAATACTTATAAAAGCAATAACAGCCAATTACGGCCTACGTTACTTTTAAATCTCGGTAACCTCAGCATAACACAGAATTTCAAATTGAACAAATTATATTTAAAATAAACGAGAATAATTTTATAGCTTTTCTTCAATTTATTTTCTTTTGATGTTTTTATTTAAAATAAATAAGCACTTTTAAATAAATTAAGAAATAAAAAAAAAGTTTACCTCTGAATGTTGAAGATGCACTGCTTGAAATCGGTCATCGCTACTGTATGTAGTTAATCCAACTGTAAGTAAATGATAGTCTTTTCGTCTTATCCACGACACCTGAAATAAGGATAATTATGATTAAAGATTTTTTATTTTTCGATATTGTGTAAACTTTTATAACACCTACAACACTAGGGTGGTCCTTATTTATACAATTTGTTCCTTTCAGAGGCTCCTAGGCCTCTTAAAAATCAAAATTGATTAAAAAAATTATTTCAAAAAAATAAATTTCCCAAACAAAGAAAGACCACCCTTAACCAACACTAATAGCTACAAACAATAAACAAATTGATTCTTTTTCAGATTAAACAATTGCTTTGTTTATTAACCTTCAAGATAAAAGTCGTAATATGGAATACCATATATAAATGGAAACTGTTCGTAGTGTTGCCCGATGCTCATCGTCATCAGTCATTAACTGAAGTCAGCTAATATGTAAGTGAAGTGTTCCTTTTTATTAAGTTTTCCATTAATAGTCTTTTATTTCTTTTGAAATGCATTGAACTAATCAAGAGTGTTTTAATTATTAGATAGTAAGAATAGAATATGTAGTACGCTTATGCCTGGTTGCATAAAAGAGTATTACATTTTAATCCGAAAATTGGATTTATAAATATTGTAATCCTTAGATAGGGCAACGTTGTAACGAAGCGGATTTCTTATCAGCTCAGAGTAGTTATAAATCACCAAGATTCTTGTTCTGAACTGTGAAATGCGACATCGTTCCTCCCTCGTCTCTGGTGGTTCAGAAATAGTCACATTGGTTTACCTCTGGCCTCCTAATTATTTGCATATGTTTGAATACCGTATGAATTGTTATCCGAGGCTGGTCGCTTCGTTTCATGTAAATTCGGCAAGGTCGGTCGCATTGAATTCCAACACCCGCGATAAATCAAATATTTAATTTCTTAATATTCACTTTTTACTTTTTTAAACCCTTCTGGAATCCAAAATTAAGTTTACTACCTCCTTAAAATTGTTTAGGTCCTTAAGACTCGTTTAAAAATTATTCCCATAATTATTTAATTATTAATTAAGTGGCTGAAACCTCATGGTGATTTTTCCCCTTTCTATAATCTTAATTAACTACCACTCCTTGATTCTGTTATTATCGCGAATATCACCCTCCTTAATCTTATTCAGCAGTTTAATGTCATTAAAATTCTTTTATTGTCGTTAAAATGAGTAATAACCATGGTAGCTCGATGAGATTAGATCCGTTCGGAAGCTATTGTTTGCGCGCACCCAGTCCTTATAAAATATTGATAAACGTTACTTTAATTAAAATGTTATTAATTAATCGTGAAGGTGATAAGTCTTGCGTTGGCACGCGAGGTGTCGACGTTCCCACTTACATTCAAGTCTACGCAGCGCTCTCATTGGTTATCCGCTTTGAGTGTTGGCGAAGCTATAAGTAAGAGTGCCTTTTAATGGATAAGGTAGTGTGATCGTGGAGCAAAGCAAGTCGTTCCTCGTACACCCGAATGGCCCTTACTTGAACGATTGTTTTACCTGATCTCAGATTTTAATTATTATTTACAAACGTTTCACTTTGACATTACACTGTGTAACTTTGCTACATTCTCTTTCATGCAACCAGGTGTTAGGATAACTAAAAAATATTGCTAAAACTGGAAAATCGGTGTTGAGTGGCACTTGAGATTAATTAGCACAAAATCAAAGTCCGAATAAAATACACAAGGTGTTCCATTTTATTTGAGCTTCAATTACTACTTATAGATTATCCTTTTTCATAGCTCTAATAACTTTTCTTAAAGACACTTTTTTCAATTTCTTATGGTTTAGAAAATATTTTGCTGTTTTTATAATTTTCAGAGACCCTGTATAAAAATACTAGTACAATATTAATAATAGTAACTCAGTTGTCCAGGTCCATACTCTTTTATGTACTGCGTAAAATAATCTTCTGTAAATACATTGTTTGATAATACCAGCTAATATTGACTTTTCCAATAGCAAAAAGTTTCTTGGCCGACTTTTTCATAACTAATATTTAATTCAATATTTACATAAAAATACAAAAACAGTTTTAAATCAAATAAATTAATGAAAAAATTACAAATTTACACAAGAAATCAATTTAGTCGAGTTTAATGTCCTTTTAATTTCAACTTACCATTCCATCACCTATATTATTGATAATACACGGCACTAATGCAGTAGAACCAGTTTGTGAAGTCACAACGGTGTTATTTTCAGTAACAAAGTAAACGGGAGGGATTTCCTCAAGAGGTGGAAACGAAACTCCTAATTCGTTCATGTCGTCTTGAAGATCGCCATCTGCATCTGAAATCAATAATTTTTCATTAGAAATAATTAGAGTAATAAACTAAAGAACTATTAGAGTTGGAATTTTTCCTAACATTTCAAGAAGTGAGCTTTCATGCTAAATGGCTTTCTGCAGTCGCCTGGAAAGCTACTCGCAATAGTCTACAACAAGCTTGTCTGTGTAACTACTTTTTTAAACATAAACATCCTAAGAACACAGCTTGCTTTTATTTTAAGTAATATTTGCTAAAATGCTCCCATTATTGATATTTCTTTTAACATCCACCTATTTATTTTTATTATTATACAGAATCCTTAACTTCGAGATGTTACAGTAGTTTTAGACCGAAAACTAGACAAAAAATAACCCAGACTAATTTCTAATTAAATGGAACAGACACAAAAAAGTAATAAAATTTATCAGTGTGGTTCTAAACTACTTTATTAATTACAATTAAGACATTTTTGTGGAATAAATTGCCATAAATTTAGACATAATTTCTGACAACTACAAAAAAGTTTACTTGAAATAATATCTTTTCATGTCTTGACGTACAGAAGAAAGACAGTAATTTTACTTTTTATTATACGTTTTTTTTATTTCCTTTTACTTTTATTCAGTTTGTTAACGTGATACGTGATGCTTTTAATAACTTATTTAAATGTATTAAATTGACCTAGCTTTGTACACATATTGACTTTTGATAACGACGTCACGATCTAGTGACTAGAGCTTTGGTCTAGCATTTGGAAGTCTCAACCACTACTAGATACTAGCGAACCGACTTTGAAATTGTAAAGCAATCCTAATACTTAGGAGAGCACGTCTAGTCACTACTAGTTGTTAACAACCATCTTAACAACCGCAAACTAATTTTAATGAGAATCCTTAGTAGATACTAAGAACAAAGAAATTGGAAGGAAAACAGGCTTAGACGTACGAATTCCGAAAGAACAAACATTAGATTAAGGTTTTATTAAATTAAATAATCAAATAATCAAATAAATAGCGACAAGATATATGTTTACTACTAAAGAAGTTTATAAGTGGCGATAGGGGGTGAGAAAAAATACCCCACGGTGTTAAGCTTTTCTTTCTAGGTACAAAATTACGGTTTCTTTGCTAGTACAATAACCTAATACAAAATATGACCATAACCTCAAAAATATGTGGCGGAAAATTTGGAATTAGATAGTATTAAGGGTAAAGAGTAGAATGCAAAAACGTTTCACTTCAGGCGTGTGCATTGTGCAATGTGGTCATGGGGTAAAACAGAATTTCGATATCCTATTACCTGTCAAGTTAGTATTTCTTCAAATGTTTAGGGCACATTTACAGCATGTTGCACACCCCTGGGTCAGTAAACTTTTCGCCCATTTTCTACATCTAGGTAATTCCAAATTTTCAGCCACATTATATTGATTGTGGAAACTAAAATTTAGGGTACTAGACTCAGTCACAGTCAGTACCACTCATTCGTACCTGGGAACTATTGTAGAAGAGAGATATGTAGAGAACAGTACCACTAACATGTTAAACATTCGTGTCATTTCAATTATTTATTTAATTGTATGAGAGACTAACTCAGAGACCTGATTTACAATATTATTCGATAAAAGAGAGACTGAACAGAGCGCCAGGATAACACAAGATGGTTTTAGAATCTAAGAAATTAAACATCGAATAGAACAAGGCAAAAAAATCATCACATCATCAGCTGTTTAATTTCAATCTGCTGAGATATGGACATTTAAGATAAACACCACATTCGAATGACCGTTATTATAATGTCCATTAAATTAACCCAACTGCACCCAACAAAATGGAGCAAGGCAAGAGATAAAAAGAAAGGTCGTGAAGATCTTAAAACGATGAAATACGACAGGTAATTGAGATGATGCGCCTAACAGATGAACTCGGAACGATAGGATACAGCACGTAAAGGACATGATGGGCCTAACAGATTACGACGCTTGGGACTTCCAAAAAAGATCCCACTAGGAATGATTAAGATAGGTAGGCCGAGAAGAATGCGTAACGATGAAATACAGCAGGTAATTAAATGAGATAATGAGATGATGCGCCTAACAAATGAACACTTTTTGGACTTCTAAAATGACCCCCACCAGGAATCATTAAGAGAGGTATGCCGAGAAGATCTCGGAACAATGAAATACAGCAGGTAAAGGACATGATGGGCCTAACAGATTACGACGCTTTGGACGTGTAAAAATAGATCCCACCACGAATGATTACGAGAGGTAGGCCGAGAAGGTTTTTCAACGATGGAATACAGCAGGTAATGAAATCAAACAATAAGATAATGCGCCTAACAGATGAAGAACCTTTAGACTTCTAAAATGATCCCACCAGAAATGGTAAAGACAGGTAGACCGAGAAGATCTTCGAACGATGGAATACAGTAGGAAATGAACATGATGGGCCTAACCGATGAAGACGCTTTAGACTTCTAAAATGAACCCCGCCAAGAATGATAAAGAAAGGCAACCCGAGAAAATTTTCGAACGATAGAATACAGCAGGTAATGAACATAATGCGCTTAACAGGTGAAGACGCTTTAGACTTCTAAAATTGACCCCACCGGGAATGGTAAAAAAAGGTAAGCCGAGAAGATCTTCGAACGATGGAATACTGCAGGTAATGAACATGATACGACTAACAGATGAACCCACTTTGAACTCTTAAATGGATCCACCTGGAATGACAAAGAGAAGTAGGCCGAGAAGATCTTCGAACGATGGAATACAGCAGGTAATGGACATGATGCGACTAACATATGAACCCACTTTGAACTCAAAAATGGACCCCACCAGGAATGACAAAGAGAAGTAGGCCGAGAAGATTGTTAAACGATGAAATACAACAGGTCATGATGCGTCGATGCGTGTTACAGATGAAGACGCTTAGGACAGGGGCGCGTGGCGTTTTAGCATGGAAGGTAGCCAGTGGGAGTGGCTCTTATTTACTACAAATAAAGTTGTAAGGCAAAGCCTTAACGTTAACATTGATCTCAGACAAAACATGGTAGTCAGGAGGTTAGGTTTAGCATAGTTGGAGATAGGGTTTCACTTGGAGATTTTTGGCGAGAAATTAGCGTTTCTCGTTTCGCAACTCGCAATTTTAACGAGACAAGAATGCGAGATTTTCACAATTTTTGAAACTCGCGTGAAGCCCATAGAGCTTCACTTGCGAGATATATTGCCTTGCATCTGGAAATTTTTTGCTAGATAGAGATAAGCGTGGTTAAATTGTAAGCGTTCTCCGTATGATTTATACCTCACCAGCGCTATTAGCGTAGCGTAGTGATACACTAAGCTACTTACCCTTTACCTTTCTCCTAACAAATTCTAAAAGTCTATTGGAAAGGGGTAGAGAGTTAGCGTTTCGCTACGCTATGCTAATGATTACAGGATCACAGCCCTGATTAGCTAAACAGGGTTTTAACCGAGAGTCAACGTACCGGCTCATGAGATGAATAAATTTTACGCTAAAACCAGTAAGAAATGAAAAAACATGACGTGTTTCTGAGATATTTTCTTGAAGCACCACCATTATTATTTCCATTAAGTTGGCTTAGAAAACTTCTATTTAATTTTAAAAAAGAAAATAGTGAAGCAAGAGCATAGTTTACGTAACGTAACCGCCTCGTGTCGTAAAGATTGCAACTTTTAAACTTTTCAACAATTTTAACCCTAAAAGTCTAAAGCAGGTCAAAATCATGTACTTTTATGATACCATAATTTCAAAAAATAATTTTTATTTTTCATTAGCGTAAATAACCAATGTGATCTTATACAATATTCTAACGCTAAAATAATTTATTATTATACCACAAGAAACGTAGTAAGTTTGACGGCACGAAAAGGGTTAAGATGGAGTTAAATACAAAGCTTTTGTTTATTGAAGTACTGTTGTTTTCTACCTTTTAAGAGAGGGTAAAAAACTTTTTGGCTAAACTTATCAGATATAATGATTCAAAACTTTTTAACTTTAAAAAAATTTAGTTGGAAACTTTTGAGAAATTGAGATTTGTTAGATTGAAGATGACGTTTACAATATTCCGCATGATTAAAAGTAAAGTGCGCTTACACATTGACTATACGAAGTATTTACACCATTTTTCATTCATAAACAAAAAAATAAATAAAAAAATTAATTATGCATCAGTTAGTTAAGAAACTTTCTAAAGAAATTAGTCAGTGCTTATGAAAATTAATCAAAAGTTTTGTACTAACAATTAATAACATTTTCCAAAACTGCATCTTTTTTTCTATTTCAGTTACAGAAGCGAGTTAATGGGAGCCATATAAAGTTAATAGGATAAGGTTTATACGGCTATAAAAAATTTCCTCTTTTTTTTCTGTTGTATTAAAGCGTCATATAAGTGAAATTTTGTTACACCAGCGAAACTTTGATAACCTGTTGAAAGTAAAGTTGAACAAACAAGTCTCTCACATACATTATAGGTGATCCATATTACAGTTTATTGAAAATATGAAAGTTCGTAGTTAAAAGGAAAATCTTTGAAAGGAAAACTTTTTGAATTTGATTTTTGATGTTTTAAGATTACGTTAAAGATAAATATGTGCTTTACGAAATGTGAGACTGTTTGCTCAATATTCTATAAAAATTTCTTATTCAACTACCCGACAGTTAAACCACTGACTATTTTGTACGTAGTAGAAAGTTTTGGAAGAGAGAAATTACACTTTTTATTCTCAGAAGTAATTCTACATTGTGTTTCCAAAAACAGTGGCCAACGGTAGCTGTTCGTTAAGCAAATTTTAATTGATTAGTTTAACAGATTGTTTAACAGGTAGTAAAAGTACCTGGCCTAAGAGCAGCCTGCAGTAAGTTTATTCCAACTTGCCACTTGCACCGTTCAGTAGGTCCAAATGCTATGTCAGAGACTTTCAAACGACATAGGTATATATTTTTTGCAGAGCATGCAGTTTTGAGTTGACATTTGACATGTTTTATAAAAAAATAAAGCTTGATATGTGTAGGACGTGTAGGTAGATATTATTTGATCATTATTGATAAAAAGAAGGCTAGGGAGTAGCTTTTAAGAAAATTACAAGTTTGTGAAGTTCTTATATTCGCTCCAAAAAATTAAGAGCCGTTAACAATTTTCTAATACTCACAATTTGACAACCTGTCCCTCAAATGTTCAATAATATTGACGAGACTCAAATATTGACAATATCTATTATATTTAGGGTAGTAATAAATAATTGACTTTTCGATCACTCAGGACCATTATAATAATGCCTAGTTAACCGAAGGTTGACTCAAATTAAAAATAAACGTCAATTTCACTATTTTGTCCAATTATGTCAAACTAAAATGAGAGCTAACCTTAGGTTGAGTTTCAACCTTCGTTTATAATATTGGCTCTTAGAAATTTCCTATCTGATAAACAATAAAAATTAAATTTTATCGGATTGTAAACAATGTACAATTATGAATGTTTTATCAAATCAAACATCGTGTATAATTTTAAAAAAATACCTGTATTTATTGAAACAGAATAATGAATTGCTTTTTAGATGTACAGATAATCAATAAACGTGTGCACAAAAAGCAATAAAATTTTATTGGAACCACAACCCCGGTTAAATTTAAGTGCTGAACATAAATGATCAGATAGTGTTGTGATATAAATGTTAGAGATGAAATAAGTTGATAATAACTTTAACATCTCAACTTATGATTTTATTCAACAAAGTTGCTTACAACACAAATTTGTAGAGAATTAGAAATGCCTTTGTTTATTATTTGCACATGTGTTTTCAACAGTACAACTTAACACTCAAAACCACTTAGCAAAGTCAACAAAATAAGCAGAAAAAATATTTTCAGCTACTTTCTTTTCAAAGCTTACGCCACACATACAGAGTTGCATTCCTGTTTGGCCTATACAATGTGCAGGCCGTCTGCACAGTTGAAACAGGAGCGCCGGGCCATCGTTCAGGCGGTCGGTTTGCCCTGTACAACATCACACTTAATGGTCACTCTGGCTATACGCCTAGCACAAATTGTGGATGCACCCATCATAATACCCCTTACTTGAATTGAGGGGTAACTTTATTTTACCAACAAGTAGTAAATGAACAACATATCCTTCTGTCCTTTTGTCATTGTTTGCTAATAACCATCCTGGCGTATAGCATAAATTATATGGGTAATTCTCCCATAATTTCAGAATCTGTGGCGAACAAATTTTTCCCTTTAATTCAAATTAAATAAAAACAACCAGATAAACACAAGATTAGCGTGAGATTGCCAGCAGCCAGTGGAGACGGTGTAGGTAAAAGATGTAAAAGATAAGGGCGCCACACAGTTTGTCTCACGCCAATCGCACCCCCTATTAACTGTGAAATAGACACTCATACAAATACAATCAAAATAAAAAAACGTTGAACAAAGTTCTATTAAAAAAACAATCCCAAATAATCCAAAATTTATAAGAACCAATTATATTAATAATAATTATATCTGAACGTAATAATTAACAAAACAAAAATAATGATAGAGCTGTAGATATTTCGACTTGACACAAATTGATCAAAATACTTACTGAATATGAAGTTAAATTAAATTTCACCTACGCAAGGAACGAAGACTGTACAGTGTCCGGCTTCCGTATTAATGATAAAGAAATATAAATAAAATAAATTGATTAATAACGCACTTGATCAATAACCCAAAAATATCCACACTTCACAAAATTAAATTACTTTAAACGTATAAAGAAAAATTAAATAATCCAAAAATATAATTATTCAATAAATTGAATGTAAATCACGATTTAAATTATTAAATTAACAATGTATTAAAATTATTCAAAAAAAAAAATATGAACGTTAAAGTGATTTTCTTTTTTTTTTAACAGAATCACCAATAAAAAAAACAATCACGTTAAAGAGAATCAATGAACTTGTTAATTAATCTGACCAATAAAATTGATTACCACTTCGACATTAAGAAAAAAAAATACTTAATATAAATTTACAAAAATTAATTTATAAAATTTAAACAAAAATTACCCCTCCGGTGGTACCCACAACGTTGATTGTAGAACCTGATGAGAACCTCCAAATTCAACGAATAATCCAGAAAATCAAAATGGCCTCCACAATTTTTGCACATGGAAATGATTGAACGATACGTATTATCGATACGATAATAAGTGTTAGAGTACTAACGTATAATATTGATAAATAATACTAGTAAGTACTACTAATAAATAATACCAATAAGTAATAAAAATAGCCTAAAAAAAATGAAACGATTGAAAAAAAAATGGACCAAGAAAAAGAATTAACTAAATACCTTCGGTGTAGGACGGCTACATGTGTTTAGAAAATGGATTGTTATAAACCCGCAAATTACGGTAGTGCACCACAAAAAAACTATCAACCAAGTCACAAAGGCACTAAATTTCCAAATTATTAAAAACTGCTCCCTGATTTCAGGATGATTAAAAATCATAAAATTTTAATAACGTAGGAACAACCATTCAATTCTAAAGCGTACTTGATAATCCCTCTTTCAAATCCACTATCAAAAATCGCACACTTCCCAATAAATTAATTTAAAACCATAAAAGTATCGCCCTCTAAATATAACTAACAGAAACAATAAACAACCAATTCGAAAACTGTAATTAACCTCCATAATTATTCAAAATTTGCCAAATCATAAGAAAACAAAATTTAAAGCGAAATCAAAATGCTACAATTCCTCCCCTACTTTAAGAAAATTAGCCATAATTTTCTCAAACCCACAAACATACAATACATACATTGCATACCATCCATACACTTCATGCCATACAACATACAACTACTGAACTTGAAACTCGGGCGGATGTGCTTTAATATCTTTTGCATGCCATATTCCTTTACTGTCACCACCACTATCCATCAACTCGTACGTCCAAGGAGAAACTTTCTTCTTTATGTAAAATGGTCCGATGTATTTCGGCAATAACTTTTTACTTATAAATTTTTGGGCATCGGAAAGATGATAATTTTTCCTCCAAACTTGTTGATTCACTAAATGCTCTTCATGTCTTCTTCTCAAATTATAAGCTTTGGTATTCCTCACGACGGCTTCGTCCAATCTCTGACGAACATTGCTAAATAATTGACGAAACTGTTTAGCTCTACTTTCGTTTTCCAACACATCATCTTCTTCAAAGAATTCCTTCTTCTTATATTCATCTCCTGAAAGAATCATCGAATGACCAAAATTTATAAAATACGGTGACTGTTTAGTTGCTTCACTTTTCGAAGTGCGAATAGCACACGCTATTTTCGATAGATTAACATCCCACTTTCGATGATCTTCAGCTACATAAGTCGCCAACATATATCTTAGAGTACGATTCACTCGTTCTGTTGGATTCGCTTGACTGTGATAATGCGCATTGTATTTAGGTTGAACACCATATCTTGCCAGAAGAGATCTATACTCTTTACTACGATACTGAGGTCCGTTATCACTCAAAGCTAATCTTGGCACTCCAAACACTAGAAATACTTGCTCCTCAATAAGATTAGATACCGAAGCTCCAGTAGCTTTACGCAATCCAAACATCAATGAGAACCTGCTAAAATAATCAGTCACTACCAAAATATAACAATTTCCTTTACTTGATCTCACAAAAGGTCCCATTAAATCTGAAGATATCATCTCCCAGGGTCTAGTAACTTTAGGATGGGATACCATGAAACCTACCGGCTTTTTATTATCTGCACGATGCTGAAGACAAACCACACACGATCCAATAAATCTCGAAATATCGTATCTTAACTTTGGCCAGTAATAATTTTCAGCAATACGAGCGTATGTCTTGTAAACTCCCGTGTGTCCCGCAGTAGCATCACTATGATATTTCTTCAAAATATTTAACCGATCTTGCTTCGGCACTACTAACTTCCAATTTTCCCAATCCTGCGACATTCCTAAATAATCCGGTTTAACATACTTATAAAGCCTATCCTCCATAATCCTCCACTGTGGATACTTTAAAGGTTTCTCTAACACACTATTCTTTAAATTAACGTACCACTTATCTTGAACCAAATTTTCCAAAGTAACAGAATCAATGATAGGCACCGACCGAGATAAAATATCAGGAACAACGTGCTCCTTACCCTTCCTGTGCACTATTTCGACGTCGAACTGCTGCATACGAAGTGACCATCTAGCCAACCGACCACTAGCATCTTTAAACTTATGTAGCCACACCAACGAGTAATGGTCTGTTATAACTTTTACATTCGGAACTCCTTCCAAATATGGTCTTAATTTTTCTAATGCCCAAATCACAGCCAAACATTACCTCTCTGTCTTCGCATACTTTCTTTCCTGAGGTGTTAATGATCTACTCAAGTAGGTTATAACCTTATCAGCTCCGTCATACTTTTGACTTAAAACGGCGCCAATCCCAAAACCTGAGGCGTCAGTTTGTACTTCAAACGGTCGAGAATAATCCGGACAAGTCAATACTGGGGCGGTTACCAATTTTTCTTTAATACATCTGAAAGTTTCTTCGCACTCAGCAGACCAAATAAACTTCTTCGACTTACTCAGAAGAGCAGTAATCGGCGCGATCTTCGTAGGATGAATCTTCTATACCATCCAAACGTCCCCAAAACAGCTCTTACTTGTTTAACGGTCTTCGGCGCAGGCAATTCTAGCATGGCTTTAACCTTCTCCGGATCAACGTGCAACCCATTACTATCCACTACGTAACCTAAATATCTCAGTTGCTCACGACAAAACTGACATTTTTCACTATTAATGGTAATGTTAGCATTTCTCAATCTTTTGAAAACTTCTTCTAACGTACTCAAGTGTTCTTCAAAAGTATTCGTAACAATCACTACATCATCAAGATAACAAAATACTTTAGGAGACAAATCATAACCTAAAACATTATCCATAAGTCTTTGCCAAGTCGCAGGAGAAGTCGAAAGACCAAAAGGCATGCGATTAAATTCGAAAAGCCCTCTTTTTGGCACAGTAAAAGCCGTATACTGTTTAGAAGATTCCGCAAGAGGGACCTGGAAAAAAGCAGATTTTACATCTAACGACGAAATAAATTTGGCATCCTTCAGTTGATCCAAAATACTAGATATATATGGCAAAGGATAACCATCTTTTTTAGTAACACGATTCAATTTGCGGTAATCCACACAAAAACGATAACTACCATCCTTTTTCTTAACCATAATTACCGGTGATGACCATGCACTTGCGCTCTTCCTGACTATACCCTTCTCCAACATATCGTCTAATTCTTTGTCAATATGACCCTGTACAATTTCTGAAACTGGGTAGTATCTCTGCTTGATAGGCGGCGAGTCAGTAATAATAACGTGTTCCGCAGCTGTTGTACATCCCAAACCATTACCTATTAACTCAAGATTACGATCAACAATACGATTAAGTTTAGTTTGTTGCTCCTGCGATAACGCACTCGATGGACTCTCTAACAGACCTAAGCACTCGGGTTCCGCCGAAAAATACCACTCATCTCGACGCAAGTCTGGAACTATTCCCATAGCCTTCCAAAAATCAGCACCAAGTATAAGCTCATGGGGTAGCTCCGTCACAACCAACAAATCCAGCACCTTCGTCTTATCCATTAACGTAATTGGTATGCTGCAGGACCCTATACTTTTACACTTCTGTCCATTCGCGACTGAACAACTCAACACATTCGATCTATCTAATTTAATACCCATCTGTTCTAACAACCTCCAACCAGGTAATCCCAGAAAAGTCCTCGACGCTCCCGAATCTAACAACCCTTTAATCGTTTGATCAAACACTTTCACTTTTAAATACGGACGCTCATCGTTCTTAGCATGTGATAAGATAAAATTAATTACAGGATCAAAATAATTTTCATTGGCCGCAATTTTAGAGACAGTCAGATCGTCGCGACATTTTACGATCGACCTTGCCCGTTTCCCGAAGACTGGCTTTGATATCTAACTCTACAATTGGGACAAGTTCTTACGGTGAAACCCTCTTTATTGCAACCGTAGCAAACTTTTCTACGCGGCATCAAACATCCTATAACCTTATGTCCGGGTTGACCGCAATTGTAACACGACATCGCTTGAGCGCTAGGCAATGACGTAACACTCAATGATTCTAATCTATCTCCTACTTCCACATCTACATAAGCCAAATCAGCTTCTAATGCATTTCTTCTAGAGGGTGGTACGAAAGACTCTACCGCTTCCCTTCTAGCTTCTAACTTCTTACATAACTCCCGAAGATGTTCTACTGATGTGACGTCAACCAGACCCAACTGTGATTGGTAAAATGGAGCTATATTTCGGAGCAAAATTTTGAGTTGACGTAGCTCCGGAATTTTGTCGTTCATCCTAGAAAACAGTGTCGACATGATTGACAAATAAATTCCAATTGATTCATTCGGACCTTGTGTTCGTTTTTTAATTTCGTCATATAACTTGTCATCGTAGTCATGTACCTGAAATTCCTCTTTTAGCCTCTTAACCAGCCCATCCCAAGTAGTTTCGCGTTTTCTTGCCTCCCTGTACCAAAATAAAGCCCTTCCCGAGAACAAGTCCAGGGCCGAATCAAACAATAAATCCCGAGAGACATGCCTAGCAACCATCAATTCCTCTACACGTTCCAAAAATGCATTCACCGATAACCCACTCTTTTCACCCGAAAAAGTTAGATTCCACTTGCTAACCGGTATCGGTTTCGCTCTATAAGAACTAAGAGAAGGCAACAAACTGGAGTGACGAGGTGGAGTCAAAATATTGCTAACATTACCGGGAACATGGATTTGCGCTCGGGTAACCACTTCATCCACTCGCACTTCAGGGGAACGATAACCTTCCACTTTTTCATCTAATAGAGACATTACTTCCAAAATTCTAGTCGACAAAGCTATTTTGTCCCCACTATCTAATTCAGTAGCAGGCACCATCCTATCTAATCTACCTAACAAATGGGATATTTTTGATTCCAATCGCTCCACTACCGCACTATCTTTCGGGGCTGAAACGCGACTAACCTCGGTACTCAACTCATCGATTTTCTTACCAATTGCCTCCGAGTCTTGGGCAAACGTAAAGGGGTAATCTGGATAAGCAAAACTTTCTCCAGCTCTTTCCATTCTCAACGCCTGAGCTAATAATTTTCGCATATTTTTGCACGTCCCCGTAGCAATGCCTCTAACAGTCAACTCATAAGTAAGCTCATCCTGATTCAACCGTCCAGCATTCATTCTTCGCGACATCCTAAACTTATATTGAATACAAAAATTGGAGGGAAAAAAAAAATTTACTATACAAGCCTTCCTGACTCACTGACCTTACCGAACGGACTTAAAGACTTAATTAACAAATAGCTCAATTAACAAATGGTCCAATCAACAAATGTTTCTCTTTAATAGGCCCCACGTTGGGCGCCAAAAATGTGGCGAACAAATTTTTCCCTTTAATTCAAATTAAATAAAAACAACCAGATAAACACAAGATTAGCGTGAGATTGCCAGCAGCCAGTGGAGACGGCGTAGGTAAAAGATGTAAAAGATAAGGGCGCCACACAGTTTGTCTCACGCCAATCGCACCCCCTATTAACTGTGAAATAGACACTCATACAAATACAATCAAAATAAAAAAACGTTGAACAAAGTTCTATTAAAAAAACAATCCCAAATAATCCAAAATTTATAAGAACCAATTATATTAATAATAATTATATCTGAACGTAATAATTAACAAAACAAAAATAATGATAGAGCTGTAGATATTTCGACTTGACACAAATTGATCAAAATACTTACTGAATATGAAGTTAAATTAAATTTCACCTACGCAAGGAACGAAGACTGTACAGTGTCCGGCTTCCGTATTAATGATAAAGAAATATAAATAAAATAAATTGATTAATAACGCACTTGATCAATAACCCAAAAATATCCACACTTCACAAAATTAAATTACTTTAAACGTATAAAGAAAAATTAAATAATCC
Organism: Malthinus seriepunctatus; assembly: GCA_963924605.1. Taxonomy (NCBI): domain Eukaryota; kingdom Metazoa; phylum Arthropoda; class Insecta; order Coleoptera; family Cantharidae; genus Malthinus; species Malthinus seriepunctatus. The sequence goes on from OZ004600.1 coordinate 96,880,681, forward strand.
AAAAATATAATTATTCAATAAATTGAATGTAAATCACGATTTAAATTATTAAATTAACAATGTATTAAAATTATTCAAAAAAAAAATATGAACGTTAAAGTGATTTTCTTTTTTTTTTAACAGAATCACCAATAAAAAAAACAATCACGTTAAAGAGAATCAATGAACTTGTTAATTAATCTGACCAATAAAATTGATTACCACTTCGACATTAAGAAAAAAAAATACTTAATATAAATTTACAAAAATTAATTTATAAAATTTAAACAAAAATTACCCCTCCGGTGGTACCCACAACGTTGATTGTAGAACCTGATGAGAACCTCCAAATTCAACGAATAATCCAGAAAATCAAAATGGCCTCCACAATTTTTGCACATGGAAATGATTGAACGATACGTATTATCGATACGATAATAAGTGTTAGAGTACTAACGTATAATATTGATAAATAATACTAGTAAGTACTACTAATAAATAATACCAATAAGTAATAAAAATAGCCTAAAAAAAATGAAACGATTGAAAAAAAAATGGACCAAGAAAAAGAATTAACTAAATACCTTCGGTGTAGGACGGCTACATGTGTTTAGAAAATGGATTGTTATAAACCCGCAAATTACGGTAGTGCACCACAAAAAAACTATCAACCAAGTCACAAAGGCACTAAATTTCCAAATTATTAAAAACTGCTCCCTGATTTCAGGATGATTAAAAATCATAAAATTTTAATAACGTAGGAACAACCATTCAATTCTAAAGCGTACTTGATAATCCCTCTTTCAAATCCACTATCAAAAATCGCACACTTCCCAATAAATTAATTTAAAACCATAAAAGTATCGCCCTCTAAATATAACTAACAGAAACAATAAACAACCAATTCGAAAACTGTAATTAACCTCCATAATTATTCAAAATTTGCCAAATCATAAGAAAACAAAATTTAAAGCGAAATCAAAATGCTACAATTCGCTGTCCCTAGGTTATAATATTTTTATTTTTGGAGCGAGTGTCATTTTTTTGGTGAAATTAGGTTATCTAGGTTAGGTAACCATTAGGTGGCCAATAATTGTGAGGATGACTGTACACGTACCAGTTCGCTTGCACAGGCCCAACCGGAAGGTAAGCCTGTGTGTGTGTGGCGCAGTCTTTATTTTATTTTTGAATTACTGATCACTAATTATTCTTATTGGATACCCACGAAAAACCCTGGTATTGTTACACATCCACTTTATTCACGTCAGTAGTTGTGGTATCATAATACATACTTAATGTTGTGTAAAAGTACGCATCGTGTAACTAATAAATAGTTTTTATTAATACACATGATAAGTACTATCGAATTCTAAATGGATTCATTTGGAAATGTATCCGATATTGAATAATCTAGATGAAAACGTATCATGGGTATCAACGAAAAAAGAGTGATTGAAAAATAAATTGTGCATATCTATCGGCTTATCACCTTATTGATGACAATCAAAGTGTGCTATAAAAACAGGTTACCTTATGGTAATAAAACATTATTACTTTTGAAATTTATGCATAGGATTTTTAAGAAAATTTTTACTTAAGGGTTAACGTTTGTGCATGTAAAATCTTAAAATCTAACACTGTGAAATGTTTGTGCATGCTTTTGCTCACGGTGCCATTCATTAAAATTTTATGATATAAGCAGGAAGCGTGCACCGAACCACACCTCTACGTACGATATGACTCGCTTGTGAAACTGCAAAAGCTGTGTAATCACATTGTGGTATTTTCTTCTAAAGCTCCCGCTTATGCTCTTGAAGTTGTGCATACTTTTTAACCCACTTTTATATTAACATTGGTGTTGTAATTTTACAGTTTGGTTTTAAACCTTTTTTTTTACTTCAAGGAGCTTTCTGATGCGATTTAAAAGCGTTGTTTTTCATTGGCACAAAATTAAGTTACATTTTCGTTTCTATTGTTAAAAAGTAAAATAACTCAGCATTGTATTGTTGTTGCTTTATGCTTTATAGTGGTGATAATAAGCTTTATTTCTCTCTCTATTGTAACTTCAATGCGCTTTTTCTTCAGTTGATAATTTGTTATTAAAAAAAGTGACAACTGTAACAATTTATAAAATACAGTTGTAAATGCTTCCCTCAGAACAGTGGTAGTTCTAAGACTTTTTTATTATTTGTTTTATCCCTTGAAGAAGACTGGATTTTAATATAAATAGTCTATGCATTTTTAACTTCAAATTGGGACTAAATTATTTCAAATTGGGATTACACAATTTCAAATTGGGATTTAATCAAATTGGGATTAAACAATTTCAAATCGGGACTAAACAATTTCAAATTGAGATTCAATAGCTCAAATATCATAAATTCGTTTATTCCCAATTCTAAATCGATTAGTATCAATTTTAAATTGTTAAGTCTCAATTTGAAACTGTTTATTCCCAATTTGATATTGTTTAATTCCAATTTGGAATTGTATAGTCTCAATTTGAAGTTGAAAAAGTATAGTCAGCGAACTAGGTATTGCAATCCCGTTAAGTTTTTTCAATTCCGGCATCCCGGGATCCCGGGATATTTAAGTCTTAAAGCAATCCTTAAAGTTAAGGATTGCTATAAAAACAATATTTTTTGAAGTTTTTAGTCTATGTTAAATTGAGGAGGTCGCATCTTTCAAAATAGAATCCTTTTAACCTTTTAATAAGTCCTTTCATTGTCTTTTAATTACATAAGTTCACCGTTATTCATAAAATTATCAGTTTTTAAGATATTTTAATATTCTGATACAAAATGGAATTATGAACACACTACATTGACTTCAGTGGTTACTGTTGAAAGTGCTAAATTAGAGTGCTTTCATGAATTTCATAATAGTACAATGTTGGAAATGTTAATTAGCCGATTAGATAAATATTTAATCGAACTAATAGGTGTTATAAAAAATAATGTCTCATTAATTAAAAACCTTTAAACTAGGCAAATATCAGTAGAAATATGAACTGATACAAGATTGTAGTCGTATACTCTGAGATACTCTGAGACGAAAGGCGGGGACACACGCACAGGCTGTTTTGCGCAGTTTTTACTTGCACAGGCCGCCTGTGACCGATGTACAGTCAGCCTGACAATTATTGGCCACCCTGGCTATACGTTTAGCACGAATTGTCGATGAAACCATCGTAACACCCTCTACTTAAGAGGGGTAACTTTATTTTGCCTAGAAGTAGTAAATCAATAACATAACCTCCCCTTCTGCACTTTTGTCGTTGTTGGCTAATAACCACTCTGCCGTATAGCCAGGGTGGCCAATAATTTTGAGGCTGACTGTACAGACGCTCCGGTTTGGCCTGTAACCTGTGCACTGGGCAAGCCGACCCGAGTGTGTGTCTTTGCCTTATGTTATCGATTTATGCACATTTCAATTTAAGTACTTTTTTCAAGAAAAGATTCACTGTATAAAAAAGGTAAAATATTCTGTAAAAATTAAAAAAACGAAAAAGTTCCATTTTAATGATTTAAATATCTCTTCAGGCTAAGTAATTAAATAAAATGTTTTTTCTTTTTACCTTTTAATGTTCAAAATATTAAAATTATTTCTAAAAAATTATAACGTTGTAACCTAATATCAAAGAAAAATTGCTCTTGGTTAGGGTATTGTGTTCTTTACTAATGTTGAAGAGTATTTTTCTGTTGAAATACATTTTCGAACAACTGAATTATAAAATCAATCGGTTTGAATTTAACAAATTCGAGAACTGCAGGAGCATGAAAATTGATAGATTCGATATTGTACCGGAAGAATAAACCAACAAGCTCTAAATTATTTTATTTTTTGAAAGACTATAATGCTCTGTTTTGATTGCATTCGCAAAAATAAAAATTAATTTGATTGTAATTATTTTTATATAGAAAATTAAAGTGGGAGGGTAGTGGGTGGGTGTTGCAATTAAATTAAAAGCATTTTAAAAAATTTTAAAACCAACGCAGTTTAAGTATAAGTATTAAAATGTACAAAAATGGAAGTGATAACAGTGTTGCATAATGATTATAGAAAATCTATCAAAACTTACATTTGTAATGCCGCCAGTCGTCACTTTTTTCTCTCAAATTATATCTTTTTATAATTACGAATCTCTTCGCGGGACTTAAATAAGTTGTAACGTTCATCGCTACTCTCTACAACCGTCTACTATAATAAAGGGGTAGTTTACTTCGTTAGCTGAATCCTAAAAGCCACTTAGAATTAAATCCGATGATTCAATAGTTCACGATTACTACTACAACCAACAGTTTTGAAAAATCCAAATCGTATTAGCTTGAAATAAAAATATTAAGATCAGTATGAAGTACGACATGAGTATTAGATTGGATACAAAATGCTTGCCCAATTAAAATAGTTTAACAGAAGACTTAGATCTAAAACATACGATGCTATTGTGGCGTCCCGTTCAAGCGACAACATGCGAGTGACCAATAACTCCGGTAAATTTTTTGACCATCAAAAAGCTCATGGGCTAGTCCACTTCACCTAGTCCCTAAGAAAAATGGGGAATGGCGTCCGTGTGGTGATTATCGAGCATTAAATGGCCGAACTGAGCCTGATAAATACCCAGTGCGACACATCCACGACTTCGCCCAGTCGCTCCAAGGGAAAACCGTTTTCTCTACAATAGACTTGGTACGCGCTTTCAACCAAATCCCGGTAGCGCAAGAAGACATACCAAAAACTGCGATAACCACACCTTTTGGTCTGTTCGAATTCCCTTTTATGACTTTCGGTCTAAGAAATGCAGCGCAAACTTTCCAGAGGTTCATCGACGAAGTCATTCGCGACCTGGACTTTTGCTATGCGTACATCGATGATATTCTCGTCGCATCTATCACCATCGACGAACATTACCAGCACCTGCGAACGCTGTTCAAAAGGTTAGAAGAGTACAGTGTAGTGATAAACTCGGGAAAGTGCGTGTTCGGTCAAAACGAAGTGAAATTTCTCGGATATTTAGTGTCGGGCAGTGGCACGCGACCACTCTCAGAAAAACTCGAGACAATAAAGTGTTTTCCGCGTCCGACAACCGCTAAACAGTTAAGACAATTTCTGGGAATGCTGAATTTCTACAGAAGATTCCTTTCCGATGCGGCTGCCATCCAAGCTCCACTCAACGATCTCTTGGTGGACAATGTTAGTGGGAAAACTGTAGTCAAGTGGAACGACCGCGCGATTACAGCCTTCCAATCCAGCAAGGATCAGCTACTCTAAGCCACACAATTGGCGCACCCAAAATTGGATGCACAGTTGGCATTAATGTGCGACGCCTCCGACCACTCCGTCGGAGCAGTTCTACAGCAACGTGTTAATAACGATTGGCAACCATTGGAGTTCTACTCACAAAAACTGAGTTCTGCCGAGAAGAAATATTCTGCGTATGACCGAGAATTACTGGCTATATACAAAAGCATCAAACACTTTCGTCACATGATAGAAGGAAGACAATTCTCCATATACACGGATCACAGACCGCTAACTTTCGCATTTCGGCTAAAGAATACTCAGAGCACACCACGGCAGTTCCGACACCTCGACTTTATCGGTCAATTCTCAACCGATATACGTCACATCTCCGGCAAAGACAACATTGTCGCCGATACGTTATCTAGAATCGAACAAATCTCCATGTTCGACACCCAAGCACTGGCGAAATCACAAGCCAATGACGAAGAGCTTCTAGATTATATCAACAAACCAACTACAGCGCTACAGAGCGTATGCACCGTCAGCTAAAGGCAGCAATCAAATGCCACAACACAGCCTCCTGGTCGAAAATACTTCCAACCGTCCTCCTAGGAATTCGAGCCGCTTGGAGAGAAGACCTCGGTGGAACAGCAGCAGAAATGGTGTATGGTACTCCAATACGTTTACCTGGCGAATTTTTCACACCTGCAAACGATAACGACAATACTGCAGAATTCATCGCCAACCTAAAGAACCATTTCGAAAAAGTCAGACCAACTCATGGGACGCGACATGGTAGAAAATCCACCTTCATATTGAAAGACCTCCAGGTTACGTCCCATGTCTTTCTACGAACGGACGCAGTCAAGACTATGCTTCAACGCCCCTACACTGGGCCTTACAAAGTCCTCAAACACGGACCCAAGACCTTCGACATAGAAGTAAATGGCCGGACTTCCACAGTTTCAATAGATCGCCTCAAACCAGCTTATATTCTAACCGACGACGCCCACCAACCACACCGTCCAGATCAGCCCAACGCAGATCCACCTACACCCCGCATCACTCGGTCGGGAAGAAGAGTACATTTTTCAGCTTCTTCGTGACTTCATCACTGGCAGGGGGTGATGTGGCGTCCGGTTCAAGCGACAACATGCGAGTGACCAATAACTCCGGTAGTGCGCGGGCGCCGACCATGGAGGTAGAAGTGGCCTACCTCTACAACCATGACCGCATAAAAGGCCCACGCACTAAACCTCAACAGCTCAGTCAATCTCAGTCTCAACGCAGTTCAACTCAGTTCAAGTTATCAGTCAAGCAGTTATTGTTATTTATTTCTTTCGTTATTTGTACATGTTCAATATTTATTAAGTTATACGTTCGTCATTATAAATCATTCTTTTAATTACAAAACTAGCGTTCCAACTACCAACAACGCTAAACTATAAACCATTAATTTACTGAACAGGTTCATAATATACGTCAACACTATGCGGTATGCTGATACGAGTTTTAATAATTCTGCATGTGCAATGTGCATGTAGTAGCATTTTGATTGAGGTATGTGTTAAACGGTGGCAAATTAAACATAGATGGATTTTCCATCAATCTAGCAGGCACATTTAACGTCATGTAGGATAATAATGTCCGGGAAGCTATAGTAAGTTATTCGCTATTTATTACTCTGCAAACAACAAACGCAAACCATGTCTTGGTTTCCAAAATAAAACCAAGATATTAAAAAGCTTCTATTTCATGTCATAAGCTCATAAGATACATCTATGAATAATACTACTACAGCAGTAAGTAAAACTTTCTGTTTATTTAATGAACTCAATTTCTCGACTGACTGTAAAGCAGCTGCATCCAGACGGGAAGACGGTGTATTTCTTATTAACTAATCTCTCTATGTATTACAGTGGCATTATTTGAATCTCTTACTTTTTAAACATAAACGTGGCCAGCGTACAAAATTATTGTGTATAAGAACTTTATTATTATCACAGTTTATGAAATACTCTAAAATTACAAATAAACGAGTGCAGAAAATAATTTAAAAAAAAAGTGTGAAGGAAAACTATTCCACTATTTGCCATAACAAAAACGCGTGTGATAGGTCTGTCGAAAATGTTTGATACAATACTCAGTAGGTCATAAATGGTGACTCATCATTAACCCTTATGTTGCGGCAAAAATAATCTTCCGTGGTAGCTTTTAGTGGTACCACTATCCGCCTGTTAAATGGGATTTTTCTTTAAGAATAAAGAACTGGGCACCCAATACCTTTCGACGTATAAAATTTTTAAAATATAGATAAAATGACCTACTCGAAGATGTCTTAGAAGTTCAAATTCATTTGGCTTCCCAAAAGTGAAATATTCCACATTTTTTATATTTAAAAGGTATCACCTTTTAAATATGTACAAAAATTCAGCTGTCAATGGTAGTCATCTGCAGTCAATGGCAGCCATACAAATGCAGTCATGGGCAGTCAACTGCAGTCAGTCTAACAATTCAGGACAGTGGTTGATCCCTCGGTCGTTTTGCAGTATCTGCTCCTCAAGGATTTGCATATTATTAAATTATACTCTTTCTTCATTGGAAGAGGTCTAACTCTGCCTAAAGGCAATCTCGTGGCATGACGCTATATACGTCTTTAAACAAACCTCCTATCTTGCACTTTCTAACTTCCTAGCTGCACGAGCATCTGTAACACTGGCAGCACATACTTCTTTAGAGCTCCATAAAGGCTGAAAAGAACTTCTGTAAAAGACTTCTTTAGAAGGTACAAAGTAGAATGAGCCTTTCTATACAAGGTGGTCAAACACTTATGACAAGCGCTTTAAAATGACTTACTGAAATAATTTGTTCAGGAAAGTGTCCTCCCCAACATACGATGCATATCTTTATTTTATTGCTAATAGAAAAACACTGACAACGTCAACTATGATTTTTTTAAATTACACCATATTATGTAAAAAATTACGTCAATTGATAAAAATTTTATTTGTTTCTCATTTGTAAACGTCAGTTTCCAAAAACACAATATTAATCAAGAAAGTTTATTTTATCAAGTCACTAACTTGTAAAAGTGACAGTTAACTTGCAAAATTTTTACAAGTTAGTAGAATTATTTACATTAGAAAATTTTGTTTTATTGTCATATATGTTGAAAATCATGGTACAATTGTTATTTCCAGTAACACAGATTTTTGATGATGAAAGAGTTGATACTGATGATGATGAACCATCTGTTGGCTCAGAAACTGCTGAACTCGAGGACTGCAGAACATTTGTACTCTCCTTACTACCAAATAATTTGCTAGACATTTCGATTTTTTTGTTGACCGAATCATCGACATAACTCATCGCAATTTCGGTGCTCTTCCACCCTCCTGCACGCTTTAGTGCTAAAATATCTCCACCCGAATCCGCAACCATAGTGGCTCCAGTTCTGCGAAAAGAGTGGCCGGTGTATAACTCTGGGTCTTTTAAACCTAAATATTTCGCTATTTGCTTTGGGACACCACCAATAGTGTGCTGGCCAGCATTAAGGGAAATGCACTTTCCATGTCGGTATGTCAAAAAAAATCTTAGGCTTTCTGTTCCAGGAGGCCGAAGATTTACATATTTTCTGTACAACATGCAGGGCTTGAAGCTGCAGCCATCATCGGTTATGGTGAATCTTCTTGTTGTTAAATTTTTTGTTTACCGCAATGTCACAATAACGTATTTTCCCATATCTTCTACATCATTCATGTTTAAGGAGAGAATTTCGTCACATCGACAACATCCAAAAATCCCAAATATTGTTACAATTTTCGCCAGCAACCACTGGTCATCAGGAGCATGTAAAAGAAATTGTTCAACCTCTTCTTTACTTAATACCTTGGCCTTTTTTGGCGTATAACGCTCATTTTTTCGTTTCAGAAACGCTATTACCTTTTGAAATCTGCAAATGACAACTAAACGTCATATTTTTCAATAAATTTTTTAAGGAAAACAAACCTGCGAACAGGGGCATTTTCTTTCATTTCCAAGCAGCTTTTCAGCATAGACCATTTTGCCCATAAAGTATTAGGGCTGAATCTAGCTGATAGTTGATTCAAGTAGACCAACAAAACATCTTCAGTTACCCCAATCACACTATTTTTGTTTTGCCACTTTTTGAAGTCGTCGTATTCTCACTCGTACCTGGAAGCTGATTTTGCAGGTAATAAACTTGAAGCTACACTGCTGGCTGCCTCAATAATTTCTTTTGGTACATTCATTTTCGCTTTCGCCAAAACAAATGTGAACAAATGTAAAGAAAAATAAACAGACATGTTCATGGCAACGCTTCCATAGCTTACGACATTTGCGACAAATTATTGAGATTTTTTTGGAATTTATCTAACCTTTTTACAAATGAGAAACAAATAAAATATTAAACAATACACGCAAGGTAACGGGTTTTACTGGCTCAAGGAGGTAACTGACTCGCCTGCGGCTCGTCAGTTATATCCTCCATTCCCCAGTAAAAACCGTTTTACCTGGCTAGTAATGTTAAATACTATTTATTGTCTTTACAGATGTGCAATTATTTTTATCCCTACATAACAAATTTTTGTTTGAAAAACACGATTAACTGAATGAATAGTAGCGATTTTTCACAAATATTTGGACTATTTTTCAGTTATTTCCTTTTAACCAAAATTTTTTTTAGGTAGGGATAAGAACAATTGCACATCTGTAAAGAGAATTAATTGTTCTATAGATTGACTTAATTTTTTACATAAATATGATGTAATTTAAAAAACTCATAGTTGGCGTTGTCAGTAACAATAAAATGAAGAGCATCGTATGTTAGGGAGGACACTTTCTTAAAAACATTATTTCAATCCTCTATTTCTATTGGTTTTCATTTTAAAGCGCCTGTCATAAGTGTTTGACCACCCTGTATTGTGATCAGACCATGTTAGATCATTGAAAATGGCGATGCCAAGATTGCCATGCAAGCCCAGATATAGTATAAAAAAATATAGGATTATTTTTTCTTATACGTGAGAAAAATTATGATAAATAATTTAAAAATTATTGATAATTGGCAATATTGAGTGGAAGCAACCATGCTTTACACTAACAAAATAAGAGATCGATATATCAGTCTGTAGCATGGCATGTGGTGTTACGAGGTTGTATTTATAATGGTGTGTATGCATACTGTATAGCTTCATGTTCACATCATCAGCGTAGGAAGAACTCTTAGATTTAATTAATGTATAAAAATAACTTAGGTCTAAGCACAGACCCCTTGAAGGCGCCAACGTAAATGTGGTCCATTTTCAGACGAAAATATCTATTAGTCAGTAAGTTGTTGATCCAGAGAAGATAAATGATTGAGATTGTCCTTTATTTAAAAATATGTGTCACTGATCCAACCCTTCTTGCTTCTCCTAGCTGAGGTTGAGTGATTGTTGAAAGACGAAGTCATTCTCATCATAATCGAAAGAGGAGTGCAAATAAATTTGTAGCATGTTTTTGGAAGAAAAGCCGAAAGTTTGCAAAGAAAAAAAGAATACCATACAATGCTTCTCTTACTGCGAGTCTCTCAAAAGATAGTTATCTACTGACGAATAGATATCTATTCCCTAAGTGTTCAAAAACCGGTTTCAAACAATAGAAATGGTTAAGTTTTGGAATGTTATGGATCCATAACTAAGCAAAAATGTACCAGAGACTGGCCATTACTAGTGCAACACAGATCCCTGATGACGAGTGGTAGGGATAAATTCGCACAGATTTGGCCACGCCCCTTAAATAATTTAAACACGTCTTTAAGCCTCTCACAGACCAACGCGGCCTGACCGTGATCGCGACAGCGGCCGCGATCACGACTGTAGAATTTAAGTTACCAGGCCGCAGGCCGCAGTCGCGATCGCGGTCAGGCCGCGTTGGTCTGTGAGAGGCCTTTTTTAGGTATCTGCGCATTCTCACCGCTCCCCAATATAAATCTGTCTTGCACTACCTATCTATTAATAAAAGGACCTTCATACTATTAGTACAGCAAGCCAGATTTGTGATAGCGAGCAGGAGGGGTTAATTACCGCATATTTGGTCACGCCTCTTTAATAACTTAAATACAGTTGCTACAGCGTTGGTGGGGGCAAAAACAAATTTAGTTATCTACGCATCCCCACCGGTCGCCATCACAAATCTGTCTTGCTGTAGAAAATTCATATCGTTTTGTTAATTAGTTTTTCCTAAGTTAAAGAAGATGGAAAACTAAATTTCATGTTGTACAACTAACACCAAAAATAGTATAAAGAGTAGAGGGTTCTTGTTTTTGTTCTGGTTTTTGTTCCATGTATTTATTATCGTAGACTGATTTCTAAGAATTTAAAATTTTTAGGCCAATAATAAATTATTGGTCCTGGAAAAAGTACAGGCTGAAAGGATTGAAAAAACTTACAACCCTTGCGATATCGAGTTTAAAATAGATATAAGGAAGGTAAAAATTTAATGGGTTAGTTTTTCAATTATTCCGAGTTGATTTGGGTAGGCGCAGGCGGTCCAATCAAAATTCATTCAGATCATAAATAACTGCCACCTCAATATGTAACTAAAGTTGCAAAAATTTACCCTTTAATTAATTAAGCCATTGCAATTTGTACCTCCATTTTGGATTTTTATTTTAATAATGTTACTAACGCGAATTTAAATGTCGAAAAAGAAGTCTATTAAATTTCAATTAATTTTTAGAGATAAACTGGAGTTACCTCGAAAATTTGTTTTAAAATAGAAGCAACTCGCGTTTTGCATGTTTTACATTACGTTTTTGTAATTAGGAAAAGTTTTAGCCCTATTTTTATAATAAACAAAGTTTAATTAGGTACAAGTTAAGCAATTCTAAATGCTATTAAGTTAGAGGACGAGAGTTTACTTCCAATGAAAATATTGGTTCACAGAGAGTAAACTTGATTAGAAACCTAATACACATTGATATCGACACTCCTAAACTTGAGGCTCAAGTTTAGGCGACGTGCTGATGTAATGATTGTAATGAAATATATGAAATCATTAATAATGTAATATTGCAAGTTGAAATAAATTATGATTTATTTAATATTTATCCCAAAAAATGTATTTCATATATTTTTATGTATGAATTTGATATGAATAAGAGCACTCAAATGAGGCATACGTCAAGTAAAATGGTTCCAATGTAAGTGCTAAAGCTACGCATTTAGAATATTTCTTCCTTTCTATGCTTGTGAATAATAAATATTTAATAAAGGCTTAAATTACAAATTTTATATGTTACGTGAAAATATTTCACAACATTCCTTATGTGGTTGAATTGACACACAACAATTGTGTACCCTTGTAGCTTTGTAAGTTGATCACACATTAGTTGACATTCCGGAAATTACCTCGTTAAACGTTTTAAAAGAAAAAAACTTTTGAGCCCTTAACAAATAAATTTAGTTTAATTTGATTCAAAGTTTATTTTGTTGTTGCAAAATTTGCAAAATTTTTAATGAAATTAGTTGATTATTCATTAGGTACTTATAAGCACTAAAATAGAGTGTCATTAAATACATGTATTGCAAAAAATTGTAGATTTATACATATTTTATTTCAAAAACATTACCAAAAATTCCATTTCATATCTCACTTTTTAAGCTTAGAAAGTAGGATGCGTTTAGCGGAATCTAGAAATATCGTCATAATCTGCTATAAAATATTCAGAATAACTCGGGTTAAGACGTATTTAAAATGCTGTGCAGCTGCTGGTGAGCCTTTTAACGGAGCTCTTTTCGAATCCGCCTGTCTGCTGCTTCGTTGTAAGATTAGGTTGTTTTGTATGACGAACTACCCAACTCTCGACGACTGTATAAATAGTGTTAATACGCTTTATTTGAAATGTTTCATAATGGACAAGCCGTAAAAATTATTAAAATGATGTGTCAAAATATTAAAAAAATTGAGAGTGGTTCTACACTAAAATTTTTCTAATTTCCTCTGTAACCCGAAGATTTTCCCAGTTTTTGATTGTTTATTTCGTGTTTCGTACTTCTTAGTTCAATGTTAATAAAGGTTGTTGCTTACTAAAATATGTTTCAATGAATCATTTTATTCTGCTGATGATAATCCAGATAGATTAGATATCATATTCATTTATTTAGTGCAGGCTATTACCCAATTGCAATTACCAGTTATAAATATGTAGAATACTTTACAAATCAATCAAAATAATTTAAATTAGAATACCAAATGTATAATTTTGACTACTTAAAAACTATTGTTGTTTTATTAGTTTTCCAACAGTTTCCAAAAATCAGAATTATATTTAAATAAAAATTTTCCTACGAAATTTTGAACAGATACCTAATTTAAAAAAATAAAGTTATCGAAACAAAATCCATCGACGACGGGTGATGTGAAAAATATAACTCGAGAAGAGTGTCAAGCAGTTATTTCTGTAATTTAACAGAAAATAACATATAAGTTTTAGAAAACGAATTGGAAAATATTTAGAAATTGATGGAAAACAATTTGAGCATTTTATTTTTATGCTCATAAATTTAAAAATTAAAAAGCAATAAAAAACCGCGTATTTCTTTTAAAATATAATAAAATTAATAGTGTACTACATATAATGTCAAAAAATTACACTTAGACCTCGACTTAGGCTCAGTTTCACAGTACTGGTATAAAATTTACATCAGAACTAGGAAACCGGCGTTACAATAACCATACTTTAATAAATTTATAGTTTAAAAATTTAACCGATACTGTGGAACTGCAAAAGCTCTATATTTTGACTTAAACTTTAAACCAGAGCTTAAGTCGACACTGTACAACCGGCCCTAAATAACTTTAGAAAAATAAGGGTGGTCAAAATCTATTCACGTTGATTAAAAATTTGAAGTCAGTAGCAGTAAGATGTTCATGACTATCTTACTCGCTCTTCTGATCTAATAAGAGCCTCTCGTTTGAGGTTAAGTGCTACTCAAAAAATTCTTTCGACATGAAATTATATAACCGTATCAATTCAAAGCTTTTAGTGTACTGCCCTTACCGTCTTTGTATCTGTTCTATTCTCTTTTAGAGATTCATTCGCAGGGGGGTTCTCTTACTAAGCACTCAGATGTTCACGACTATAAAAAAAGTCTTTCGACATGAAATTATATAACCATTTATCAATTCAAGGCTTTCGGTGTACTGCCCTTACTGTCTTTGTATCTGTTCTATTCCCTTTTAGAGATTTATTCGCGGGAGGTGTCTCTTACTAACCAGGCTGATGTTCATGACTATCCTACTCGCTCTTCTGATCTAACAAGAGCCTCTCGTTTCAGGTTGTGTGTTATTCAAAAAAATTCTTTCGACATGAAATTATATAAAATATAACCATTTATCATTTCAAGGCTTTTGGTAAACTGCCCTTACCGTATTTGTATCTGTTCTATTCCCTTTTAGAGATTTATTCGCGGGAGGTGTCTCTTACTAAGCAGGCTGATGTCCATGACTATCCTAACTCGCTCTTCTGATCTAATATGAGCCTCTCGTTTCAGGTTGAATGTTCCTCAAAGAATTCTTTAGACATGCAATTATATAACCATTATTTATCATTTCAAGACTTTGGGTGTACTGTCCTTACCGTCTTTGTATCTGTTCTATTCTCTTTTAGAGATTCATTCGCAGGGGGTTTCTCTTACTAAGCACTCAGCTCTTCACGACTATCCTACTCGCTCTAATTTTAATTAATTTTATCTAATCTTCCAAATTTCATAGAAAAATAATCGAAAATAGAACAAACCAAAAAGTTAGGGCAAAAATTAAATTTAGGTTTCAGGTTAAGTGTTCTTCATTGCTGACATATCTTCAAAATTTCTACTTCTTATGCGAGGCTTTATAATACTTATTAAATGTGCCAAATATGAAAAAAATTCGTTAACATCTAAAGTAACTGTGACAAAAATAAAAATTTTAAAACTCAACTTTGAAGCTACACAACTTTGTTATTAGTGGGCTTTGGACTTTTTGTTATAGGAACTTGTAGTACTATTTTGACCTGAAGAATCATGTGTAAGCCGTTGGCTAAGGAATATCCTAACACCCTGTATAAATAAAGATGAAAACGACTTATTCCGTGAGTTTAATTATTTAATTTAGTTAATAAATTTATTGTTAATTATTATTAAATATTTATTTAAAGAATTTATAATTAAATTAATTATTTATTTAATATTTTAAAAGTCACGTGTGGGTAGTCTTTAAAAAATGCGACTACACCTACGTGTACTTAGAAAAAAAACTTACACAATTTCTTAATAATTAAATATATTCCTCGAGTATTATAAGAGCAACTATTTTTTATAAGAAAAATGTTTTATACGATTTAACATCGAGATGGAGCGCAAAAGCATTTCAAATCGTAAAACCATCAGTATCTATGAAGACTGGAAAACACAAAATTTGTTATTAGTCTAGTTTGAATCAAATATATTTAAATTTATTTCTTATAAAAAGTTATTATACTTTATAGACAAAAACACATGGTTTGGTTGCTTGTTTGAAACTTTTATTATTGTTTTTGTGCAACAAAAGAATTTTTTAAATCAAAAAGTAAACTTTGCTATTTACTGTTTGCCTACATTAATTTTAAAATGTTTGTTCACCGAATTAAAAAGAGTACGTACAGGAACAATAATTAAAAGCGAAACGAGAAAAAGTACAACTCGCAAAGCATTAAATTTCTCACTAATTATAACGGAAAATTCTTTTGAAAATTACATTTTAAATAGAACGGGAATGTTTGGTTTTAACAAGATCGAGCTATTGCCGTACTATCAAGTAAAGCGTGACAATTTTGCATAAGTTGCTCCCAAGTTCCTTAATTTGTCAAGTCGCTTGATTTATAAGAAATTTACTTTGTTGGCGCTAACAATTCCAGAAGAAATTGTTTTTGTCTATCAAATCTAATTAAATATCCAAAAGGAGTGTTGTTAAAAATGAAATAAACGACTATGAAAATATCATTGTTTTTTAGTCAACGAAGGAATGAAAATCGGAAAAGTATAATGCATAGATAGACCTACCTAAAAGGATTAATGAATTATCAAGAAATACAAAATTGACGATAGATGGACTAAAAATTAAAAAGGTAGCCTCTTGCAAAACAGTCTTAAAATAAGAAAAAAAATCAAGAAACTGAAAAAGATAGAAGGCTTTTCGTGTATGTGTATAATGAACCTAAGCCTATACAGAAAAATAAAGTTCAATTCCACGATTATAGAGAGTGACTTATTCCTAATATGTGTTCACAAAATTTACCTAACTATAGCGCGGCTTCTATTGATATAGGATGCAGAAAACACGTGCCGCTTTAATAGAATAACGTACGTGACTATAATTTGACATAATTTGAACAAATCCAGGTAGTAGAAGTGGATCCGACTACGAACGATTGTTCATAATGCTGTACCGAACAATCTCGATGTAATCTATTATATAATTGACACAACTGTCTACATTTGTGGACAAATAGTATAGATAAAAAAATGTGAGTGACGTCAAACTGATTGCAGTACATTGGCTTGTAAAACTTTAGAATTTTTTGGATGTAGTTCATCTGTATGTACTACTTAGGGCTGAGTTCATAGTGTCGGATGCTTTAAAGTTTAAGACATGATTTAAGCAGCTTCAGTATCGGTTTGGGTTTTAAGGTTGGTCTCAAAATGTCGGCTGAAGCTCTCGTTTAAGGCCTAAGGGCCGATTTTACAATTGAAACTGAACAGCGCTTTAAATTAAACTCCGGTTGAATCTGAGTTCAAGACAAATTCGTATTGTAAAATCAGGTTCAATCGTAATTTACTGGAGTAAAACTTAAGTTTTGTTAAACTCTAACTTAAGTTGTGTTTGTAAAATCGGTCCTAAGAGTCTACTCAACGAAGTGGTTATAGAGGACATGGAAAGGGTGGAATATTTTTCTATAAAATGTTTTTGGAGTAGTTAGGTAAAAAGGTCTAGTTTTCGCGATTTTCGATTATATCTCGAAAACGATAGATCCTAGGTAAAACTTTGTTCATAGTGAAATAATAAAATGAAAGCATATAAAATTTCCTACAAGATTGTTTCTATTAAATTTTTCTCTGTTCTTAACAGTTTTCGAGATTTCCGCCCGCAAAAATCGTTAATGTATGAAAAAAAAATTTTACCTCACGTTTTTCCTAAAACTTTTGCCTCTAGCACCTAAGCTTTTCATTTTAGAGTAAAAATCTGCAGAAAAAAAGTAATAGAGCATTAGATTTCCTTTACTAGAGCCTAAATATTAGCTAATTTGAATACGTTTTGCAGTTCAAACGGTTTAATTGTTAAATTCGGGGTAAATATTAATTTGTTAACATTAAATGCAGTAAATGCAAGTCATCTCTATCCTTATGCATTCAACTGTGGAACTTTAATTCAGGATTAATTGTAGTTTTATAGCTCTACTACCACGTTGGAAAACAATTAGAAGTTTAAAAAAAATTTATTCAAGTTGAAAAATAAAATTTGTATGAAACTTTTTTAATTTGTGCATTGTATCTGAGATAAGCTTTGCAATTAACGTTTAAATTAAGCAATTAAAGAATAAATTTGTAAGTTTAAAATAAAAATAACAAATAAGTACGATTAAGGATTTTCCATTTACGTGCAAACTTGTATTTTTTCAATTAATTATTGTCTAAAAACGAAACAGTAAAAAATTGGAGCCATTTTTAACAACGATTGATTGACCGTAAGCTAAATGAGCTGTGCTTGCACTTTTACTAAGAGTTTTCTCATTAAACGGCATTTCAAATTTTTTTTTCTAAAAAAAATATTGGGGTAGAAAAATGGCAATTTATTTTCATAAAATCCAAGTTTTTCCATCAATTCATATAATTAACTATACAATTCCCATTTTTATGATAATTTATCTAACCAAAATAAAGTTTTAAACTTTTTTTATATTTTTACGATGCGATTTTAGCTCCAACTTTTTTTACGTTGATTTAAGTGTTTATATTTTAATTAGTT
The DNA here is from genome assembly GCA_963924605.1 of Malthinus seriepunctatus. Lineage (NCBI taxonomy): Eukaryota > Metazoa > Arthropoda > Insecta > Coleoptera > Cantharidae > Malthinus > Malthinus seriepunctatus. Next base: position 96,898,951 of record OZ004600.1, read on the forward strand.
TTGTTGATTTAAACGTATTCGGAACTAGGCGGCTTTTTTTTACTAATACGGTTTTTATGAACGAAACATAATTAAATTCCAACTTCGGAGCTTCTCCAGAAAGTACTCGTAGTTCGCACAATGTCTAACGACAAATAAAAGTAAATAAAATTTATATTGTTTGTAGAGAAGTGAAATTTTCCAGACATTTATTAAAGGGAATTGTAAGAATCTTACAGCTAAAGAATTTTCTATTTTAATGAAAAATGTAGATAAGTAAAATATTAAATGTGGCTGTGATTTGTAAGCCAAATCCGCGGTGAGGTTAATAATAATGTGGTCGTAGAGTTTAAAGAATTGTTAATTTTTTGTAGATTTTATTTTCACATCAGTAACCGTAATCTAAGAAATTCTTGTTAAAGGCTCGTCTTCACACACAGGCTTGCCTTCCGGTTTGGCCTGCGCAGGACGCCTGAACTGTGCAGGCCGCTTGGACTGTGTCCACACGCTCCGGTTTGGTCTGTGCAGGCCGCCAGCACAGGAAAACCGGAAGGTAAGCCTGTGTGTGAATACGAGCCTTTAGATGTTAGGTGTTATCTACATCTACAAGGTGTTATATATTATATACACATACAAATAAACATTTAAACTTTAGGAGATTTTTGAGCACTCCACTGTTGCTGTGGGCTTCTGAAAATGGTTTTATTATTTTTTATTATAATTTTTACAAATAATAACTGTTGTTTATGAATAAAAATAATAAAACCATTTTCAGAAGCCAACAGTTGTTGTTGAGAGCCAACTCTCTTAAAGTGTGTAAAGATAATTTATAAGGAAAATTAATAAAACTATTTTCAGAAGTCTACGGCAACATTGGAGTGCTCTGAAAACGCCTAAATAGTCACTTTAAGAGACAGTTACTGTCTATCACACTCCACTGTTGCTGTGGTCTTCTGAAAATGGTTTTGTTATTTGTTTTTATAAACAACTGTCTCTTAAAATGGCCTTTTAGGCGATTTCAGAGCACTCCAATGTTGCCGTAGACTTCTGAAAATAGTTTTATTAATTTTCTTCATAAACTCTTTCTTAAAGTTATCTTAGGAAATTTCAGAGCATTCCACTGTTGCCGTGGGCATCTGAAAATGGATTAATTATTTTTTTTTCATGAACTCTCTCTTAAACTGATCTTAGGAGATTCCAGAGCACTGCACTGTTAGTTGCCGTGGGCTTCTGAAAATGGTTTTATTAATTTTTTTCATAAACTATCTTTTAAAGTGACCTTGTAAGATTTCAGAACAGTTCACTGTTGCAGTGAGCTTCTAAAAATAGTTTCAATAATTTTTTTTATAAACTCACTGTTAATGTGACCTTAGGAGATTTCAGAGCAGTCCACTGCTGCTGTGGGCTTCTGAAAATGGTTTTATCAATTTGTTTCATAAACTCACTCTTAGTGACTTTAAGTCCTTAAGGGAACACCTTTTTGAGGATTCAACAACTGTATTTGAATTGTTCTACAAGCTCTTAAGTTTTCAATATTTATTTCGAATCCTGATTTGGAGTTAACCGAATTTTGAGGATGAAAGATAAACCGAAGTTTAGGAGCAATTCACGTAGTGACCTCTCTTTTCAGTTTTTAATACATCCCAACTTTTTGATGACCTCAAGGATATTGGAGGGTGAAGTATAGCTAATATTGGCCATCTTAAATGGGTATTCTCCTAACCTGGATCTAAAATTAGCATTAAAGCGTGCAGTGCCAACTATAGGGGCAATCCAGGGCAAATGGCAACCATCAGGTGTTTTATGCCTAGCAGGTTCTCACGAGACAGACCGAGAGAATTAAGAGTTATTGTCGATGACGCTTTTATAGCTGGTAAACTTGCAGCTCGTGCAGTTGCCCCACCGATTTCTTTGGACTAATAATGCATTACTTTCCAGTAATGTTTGTTGCTGATCTACGCATATAAAATGTGCTCAAGGCCTATAATAGGCACGATTCGAAGCCCTATCTCACCAACTCATGCGATATTTCATTTCTTTTGTTTCCTTGACAACCTTCAGATCCAGTAGAGCTTTTAGATCATTATTAGTCGATATCTGATTCAGAACACATTCTAGCACCAATCCAGAGGTTATTTTGTGGATGTTTAGGGCCATGAGTATCATTCTGCTGTTCGTAAATATTCTAGTGTTTTGATTGACTATTGTGCTCTCTATGTATAATTGTTCGCGAGCCTTCTAGTAACACACTTACACTATACCTTTTCCAAATTCAAATTTAGACTAAAGATGTTGTTTACTCCAAATTTGGTATTATTTAGCCCCAATTTGAAGTAAAACAAAACGAAGTTGAAGTTGTAAAGGTATAGTTCCTTTCCTTCATATTCGCTTGCCTAGCGATATGCTTGTGCATGTGCATTGGGCATAGATCTCGCTCAGGTAAGTGTAGCAGGCTCTGAAGTCTGCACCTGTTCTAGAGTCGTTATCCTTAGTGAAATAAAATTCTGCGTCAATAAAGAAAATTAATTTTGTATACTTTATACTTATACATACTCTCTGGGTCCTAAGCTCTGGCATAAAATGGAAATTGCGGGTCAACGACCTATTTGTAGAAACTAGAACAAGACCTCAACAATTAATCAGCTATAGGTAAATAAAATGACAATTAAAAACTAAAATTGGCAGAAGTAACAGTCTAAATATGAAAGAAAAATTTATTACCTGTAACAAAGGACGGATAAATATGTAAAAGTTTCAAACAGTCGATGAAATCCTTGCCAAAATTCGAAAGTACTTTGTATTAAAATTTTATGATACTAATACAATGGATGATTGCCAACCTCCGTCATTTGCTCTCGTGTATGAGCTCTGAATGAAAAACATGAGTTATACGTTTTTGACCTACGTGCATTGTACGTCTCGGTCTACAACCGTCTCGTAAATTCGATAATTTAATGTTAATTTAGAAAAAAAAATGATAGGACCTTCCAAACGTTTAAAACTTTATCGACAATAAAAGGGCACATAATTATTAAGTTATGCACACACGAAACCATGTTGTAGCATCTGTGGTTTTATAACTGATAGAAATGTAACGTTTCCAAAGCATTGAGCTTGTTCATTATTCTCGACGTTTCCCACTATTAAACTTAACGTAAACGTCTATCAAAGATTTAATTCCCGATATTAAACGGTAATTTATTCACTCAGAAGTTATAATAACAATATAGCAATCATATTGACCTAATTTGTTAGATGTTAAAAGCCAGTTTTACTTTGTATTAATTTCACCCAGATTACGGATTATTGAAAAAATGGAAGTCAATGTGTTACGTCAGAGATCGACAATTAATAAAGACTCCCCCATATGGTAGCTACGCTAATAATACATTTAAATAAATTTTTTAAGCCTTGGTAATCCGGATGTTTGGAAATTCAGGACCAGTTCGGTTTCAACTAATCCGGACTAGCGAGGCTCTCCTGGATTATATTTTACTAACAATAACAGTAAAACTGGTAAATTAATTTATTGAAACTAAAGTCAAAAGCCATTGACATTTTTGAATGCTCAATAAGTTTATTTCCAACTTTCTCAAGAACGATGAAGTGTCGAAGAGACTGTTTCAGTCTGAAAAGTTTCCAAATGAAATTTTCAGTATTTTACTACAATTACAGCGTAAGAAAAGCTTCAGGTTTTTTTTTGTACTTATAAAAAATGTATAAGGTAATTAAATTAACTTGTTCTAACAAAAGATGTTAACTTAATTTTATAAATCAGTAAAAATAACATCCCTTTTATATAATATAGTGCGATCCATCTTGCTTATAACTCAATTATAGGTATTTTCTCTTCTCTTACGTTTCAAGTTTTATTAAATTAGCCAAGATGTTTGTAACAAAATCAGAATATTAAAACTGATTTTTCTGACTCGTCTAAAAAGAGCGGAAGCATTCTTTTTTTATAATTTCTAATTTAGGAAATTACTCACCAACTACGTAAGTACTTTTTACATTTTCTGATGATAATGTAATAAACGTTAAGGGTCTACAGAAGTAGACGTTATTTAAACAACTGCCATTTAGTACATACAATTTTACAATAAGCTCTTTAACAATTATTTAAAAAATTTAACAATAGGAATGTCATATACAGGGTGGTTTATATTTTAAGTGTTAACTTTCTTACTTTGTGTGTAAATATGTCTAAATGAGTCTCATTTGCACACCAAATTTTCAATTTTTATATGCACTTAAGCCACTAGTTGGAGCAACTGTACTAAATATGTACTTCTTATAGCAACCTTCAGTCTGTCCTTTTAGTCCTAAATCAATTCCAATCTTTGGATGAACTCGAGCAGACTGGAACGTCATGTTAGGCAAGCATCTCTTATAAAGTGTTCTATTTCTTCTTTTTCTCGCCGTATTATACATACTACCAGGACTGGACTGGCCCGGCGGGCTACCAGGAATGTCCTAGTGACCCGTGATGTAGCAATAAAAGAAATATATTACAAAAATTTAGATAAAAAATCAAAAATATGAACCAAGAGTCAAAAATCAAAATAACTTTAAAAGCCCGTTTACACACACAGGCTTGCTTTCCGTGTGGACACTGTTCAGGCGGCCTGCACAGGTCACACCAGAGCATCTGGACAGCGTTTAGGCTGCCTGCACAGGCCAAACCTGAAGGTAAAACCTGTGTGTGAGGACGGGTCTTAAAAGCCGCCCCACACAGACTTACTTTTCGGTTTGGCCAGTGCAAGCTGACCTGCGCAGGCCAAACCAGAGCTTGAACGAAGTCAAGACGCTCCGGTTTGTCCTGTGCAGGCCAAACGGAGCAATTCTCAATGGTCAATTATTCCTTCGTTTCTTAAGCCTGATTTATAGATTGACGTCCGCCCGTCTCACCGCAAGCCGCTACCCGCTAGACGTAACGTGGACATAACCTCTCAAATCCTAATTTATAGATTGCCGTAAGCCCGTCTCCCGTTAAACATAAGACGGAAAACTGTGTTTAAAAAGTAGGCCAAGTTTTATCTTTTGATGAAATGGCTTACGGGTAGCCAATCAAATCAGTGGTTTGAACGACGAACTTGTTTTTGACAAGCCGATCGACAATTTCTAACCTAAAATGTCAACCAATGTCATCACAATGTCACTTATATTAATCGTTGTGCGCATGTCCCAAATTTAACGCAGGTAGCGTCATCTACAAAATTTTGAACAAATTAATAAATGGCCGTTACGTTAACTTGGGGCATGCGTACAACGATTAATATAAGACATTAGATGACATTTTAGTGACATTAGTTTTCAAATAACTGATTTGATTGGCTTACCGCAAAAAAGATGAAATTTTCTACGGGCGGACGTTTTGCGGCAAACGGAATGTCAATTTATAAATAACAACATGAATTTGCAGGGATTTATCTTTAACGTTTTATGTTTTGCGTCTTGCGGCTAACGGTGAGACGGGCGGACGTCAATCTATAAATCGGGCTTTAGACTATTGTTTATTGCTACTTATTATTTGTTACTTTACCCTTTAAACCCATTAACATTTGTTCGACATTTACTTTAATTTTTTAACTTTGATACTACATGCTTAACTGGATAAAAAAAAGTGTTCTGGGGAATTTTTCTGTTTAATGTAAGTGGTGCGTTAATTTTGCTGTGAAGTATATATTTTTACGCATTTTAGAAAAGTTTAGCACGAATTTTTTGAATTGACTATTATCAGATCAGATTTAAGAAATCCTGATTACACCCCTGGGCTCATAGATCCAAAGTTCAATCGGTTTCGGCATTAAAGCGACAATACCTTTCCTGTATAATAATCACCTTGTATGCACATTAGGCGACATTACCATGCCAAAATTGGTTTTGATATCTCGAATAGTTGAGAAGCAATCTGTCTATTCATAAACAAAACACCCACTCCGTATAAAATTTATTTATATTAAAGTTCAGAAAAAATACTAATAAATAAAATTTAGAATTTTCTCGTTTCACTTTTAACCCCCACCCCACAATGACCCGCCTGCCGGTGACCCGAACTATTAGATTTCCCAGTACTAGTTTTATTCCCAGTTCAGCCCTGGATACTACAGACTATTGATCAATCTATTGTAAGAAACCATGTCATTTCTTCTTTGAGCCTTACAACATTTCTTAAAATAGTAACCCCCGTATGTGTTTGAATAATGAATTATTATTGCTTTTATTGCTTAGTTTTACTGCATTTAAAGAAATAAAATTTGCCAATAAATAAAGAAGTACACTATTAGTTGAATTTTTTTTCTTTGCCGACACGTGACCACCTTAATGTAATAAATTAAAATAAAAACGACGTATTTATTGAGTTTAATTATTTAATTTATTTAATACATATATTGTAAATTATTTAAAAAAATTATTATTTATTATTTATTGCGTACCTATTCTAAAAGTCACGTGTCGGTAAAGAAATAAAAAATTCAAGATTATTTGAATCTTTAATGTCGAGTTTCTCTAACGTTATGGATCCGTAACATTCCATAACTTAACTATTTTCATTGAAACAGGTTTTTGAACACTTAGGGAATAGATATCTATAGTCATAATCAAACTAGCTTTTAGTTTGAGTTGCTCTAAAAAACGTCAGGTATGCGTCATTGCTAATTATATTTTAATTTTACAGCCAACGTTTGTTAGAGCATTCTTTCAAATGCTACTATTAAACTGAAATAAATATAGACTACTTCAATTTTTCATTTATAACAAAATTCCCACCCAACAGCTAAGGTGGTTACTAGTACTATTCGTCAGTACATAACTATCTTTAGGGAAACCCAACATAAAGAATGCTGACCTATATTGTTACAGCCATTTAAGACAATGGTTACAACATGAGAGCGTAAAGATATTTATAATTAGGAAAACCTTTTAAAAACTTAAATTTTGATAACAAAATTAACAATGTTCTGTGAGATTTCGTACTTAATAAAGTCTCTTTTGGAAGGTGCAATAAAAAGAAAATTTCTTAATTTAGTCGGCTTCGAGTTTTTTGTGTTGTTCAAAGGTGTAATAAATTATAAAATACTAAATGAGCACTTAAAGAGGGTTACGGTTTAATATTCATTTCTTAATAATAGACCTACATTTAATGTCAATTTATTTTTGAACTGCGACTTTAATAAGATTCTAAACTTATATACAGAGTGTATTAGAATTATATACAACACCTAAAAATAATAACTGAATCACATTTCTGTTTTCAGATTTTGTCGTTTGTTAAGAAGAAGAACTTCTAAGACACGTAAAGGAACTTCAACATTAATAGGTGAGTTTTCTACGGTATAGCCGTTCCTCACTTTCAAATTTCCATCTCTTTCCATTTATCCAGCCGCTTTTTTGGAGACATTGCGCCATTTGTTGCATTTTCTTTCTCCTGTCCGCCTCTCCGAAGGAATTCATCACTACAACTCTAGTGTGAGCCATCTCGGTTATCCACCTTTTCGAGTTAGGTATTAGTACAATAAATGGCATGGAGATGGACACATTCGGCAAGAGATCATCAAATTATTCAAGGTCTATTTTGGACACACTGCACAGTGTACACACCTTTAGCAAGATATTTTTACTTTCTGTAAAGAGCTTATACCAGAGTAGAACTAGTCATATCAGCAGACCGTCCATTGCCAACAAGGCGATACGCTTATGTGTAAGTGAGTTCACATTTATGATTTATAAACAAACCTAACATCATCTCACCTACCCAACCATTTCCTAACCTAACCTAACCTCACATAATTTAACCTTGTATAGAACTAAAATAGAAATCGACCCAGCTATAAACAGCAATAGCTCAAACGCTCAAATGTTAAAAGGATTATTTTAAATTATTTATATTGAGTTAGGAGTCGACTCAATTAACATTTTTGTCTCACCCCAATTAACGACCATTAATTTTAATTTTGGTTTGTATTTGAGAATATTTTGTTTCTGAAACGATGTAACGATTGTATTAATGTAGAAAAAATATTAATTAAAAGAAGAACTTGAACGTGCTTTGTGGAAAAACAAAACAAAGTATTTTGCAAATGAAACCCACACACAAACAATCGTTAATGTTTTTAAAATAATGGTTTTTGCAATTTGAAAGATTATAGCTCTACGTACCTGCAGGCGATAAATACTCGTATAAACAGCATGTTTGTTAATTTTGTTTCTATTCTGTTGTAATAAATATACGAGTAACGTTTATTAAATTGAAAATTCTAGGTATTTTAAAAAACCTCCAAAACCTTTCTCAGTCATTTTTATTATTCCCAAATTAATTAGGCAGCTTTAACTTACAAACATAAATTTATTATTATATAACTTTTACCTAATTTGCAAACAATAAATTAATCGTTATAGCTCGGTACCAAGTAAACGCAATAATTCCAAACTAGCAAAACTGTAATGAGTTTCCTAAACCTTGTCGACTAAGGTATTGTTACAACATAACATAGCCTAGGCTATGTTGTGTTTGTGTTGTCGTATTGTTCGCTCATTTAGATGCATAGTCATATAAACGTTAACACAAAGAACTGTTGTAGGTATAATGGATAATAACAATAAATGATCCAGATTAGTACTAATTTCGAGAGAGAGAGCACCTAACTATCCATTCGATTTGCGTCATGCTCTTCTTTTTGAACTTATAACGTCTAATTAAGTTAACTTCCTATTTTCAATCTAAAAGAATTGGTTGGGCATGTCACCACAAGCTTAGAGTTTTAATAGTCACATGATGATAACCAAATATTGTTGGTTCTCCACGAAAAATCATTATTTTAGATAAAAAAAAATTATTGAGATAAATAAGATTTTACAGTACATCTTTTCGAGTTATTTTACTTAGTTTTTACTTAGTATTACTCGGATTTTACCACCACAAAATAATTCTGCCACTTTCCGTCAGCCCTGCCAATTTCCACGAAACAATAATCCATAGCTAGCTTTTATTTTACATTTAGAATAGACTACTTTCGTAAAATTTTTGACTTTGTGATTAGAGAGAGATAGCGACAGTCTATAATTATTGAGTCACAAATTAAAATCCTTCAGTTAGCTCTGGCTCTATTATTAATCGTGATATGGCTCTGAAATAACCACTCTTTCACGCTTCACGCTTCTCGCACCTATTGAAGCTTTTGATTGCGTTGTTAATTAACCCTCTCTCCATTCATTACGATTCTAGATTTAAATATAAAAACTTTGGTGATAAAAATTATAACTAAATACGTTTTATTTTTGTCTTCAACTTTTCCCATTTTTATGTGACATTTCCAATTGATATCTAATTTCTCAATTTTATATCAAAGTAAAATGCACAGTAGATGAAAAAAGGTTTTAAAAAAGAAATATATATTTATTGTCATTTTCACAAAACTGAACAACTCATTTGAGTCGACACTTTTGAGACTGTTTAAAAAAATACTTTAGACATCAATTATCTATTGCTATCGTACATCTTCTTTGATCTTCAATTTTTGTTAGTGTTGGAAGAGATTTTAAATAAATGAATAAACTTAAAGTGCGTCATCGTTTCATCAAGTGATTGGTTTTAAGTCAAAATTGGTAATTTATTATGTTATGAGCACAAGATTAATCTTTTACTTTTTATATGGGTAAAAAAATTTCATTACTCAGTATTTTTATTTGAGCTGGGATTTATTACCTGCACCTTCAAGATCCTTCCAAGGTTTAATGTTTTTCAGATTACATAAGAAGATTTTGAACTAGTTTCTGGACTAAATAAACCTAATATATTTTTATTCGGCTTCATCAAAAAGCGACACTCTGCGTTTAGAATATTGGACGTAAAATCTGTATTTTGATCAACATAAATATCATTAGTTTGAAAGTGATGGAGAGCACTTTAGAGTCTAGAGACCGTAATGTCCTACTTTACGGTCCGTAATTATCTTAAACGGATGCGCCCGCCATCTATTGATATTTATAAGAAGTTTATATTCTAAATAGCTATGTAGACTAATTGCCAAATCTAAACGACCTCCAAGGCCTAAAAGGCCTCCGCCCTTAAAACATAATTTTACGTTCTTGTATCGTAATATTCTAGAGTGACGTTATTTGAGTAATGTAAGCAATAACATTTGATTTTACTCTTACTGCCCGTGGAGAGCCTTAGGTATATTTTGAGTTTTATAGTATTTTATAAAACCTTCCCTAAAATAATACATTAATTATTAATTTGCTAAATTAGGAATGTTTTCTGTATCAAGACGTTACGTCATGTTTATACGAAACAGGGTTTGGTTTAAATTTAAGAAAGTAGCGGAGCAATTCACGGGGATCCGGATTTTCACAAATGTATTTACTCCAGCTCAGCTACTTGAATTGTGCATTTTCCGTTTCTATAGAATAGACAAAGAGTCTCGGATTTGGTGTTCGTTTTGGTAAAGTGACGCATACATGGTGCAAATTAAATTTATGTTATTTCATTTGTTAATGTCGACTATTAATTGTACTTGTAATATTGTTCTTTAGAATTTTGTTGCCAAATTAAGAATTAATTTGGCAATTAATTAATTAAGAATTAATTTGATTGTTATAAAACACTTTTTGTCCTCGATGTCATTTGTGAGCATTATAGAAAGTTAGGCTATGCTGAAAGCACCTCATAGTTCCATTGTTGTGTTGATGAAGTTTTGTTATTTAGATAAGAACTTGTCCTTGGGTTGGTAACTTTGTTTTTAGTAAACACATCAGCTCTTTTAGGTTGATAGTAAGAGCTGGCAGTTGATCCTTACTTAATACAGATATTAACTATACTGGATAACCCCAGGGTAAGGTAGAAAAAAGCTACCAGAAAACGAAATGAGCAATCTATTAGACAATTCCTTAAAGAACAGGCGATTTATTAATTAAGAGCTTAGCAGGATCCTGCAAGCAGTTCGAAATGTGAATATTTAGGCCCAGTATTATAAACGAAGGTTAAAACTCTACCTAAGGATAGACTGCCATTTTAGTTTGACATAATGAGGAAGATGCATGGATTTTTGGATTTTTGGATGGATTGGATTTGGATTTTTGGATTTGGATTTTTTAAATCATTTATTTTCAGTTTTTATTGTTAAATTTGACTTTCTTATTATAAATATTGTTAAAAAAATACCAAAAAAAATTTATCTAGTTCAAAAACCAAAAATAAAAATGCGGCTTATTTTGAATAAATGCACGTGATCGTATACTCATTGTGATTGGTGCGACGTCACCCGTTATGACAACAAGCCAGTCGCACTTATTTTTATATGCAGTTAATGTAGGGTTTCGTGTGGCTGTTGAATTGTTTTTACAATTTTTAGTACATAGTTATCGAGTTTTTACTTTTATTTGTGGAAGGTGAAAGTCGAAAGTGGGTATTTCGAGGCTCAGTCAGACAATTTGCCAGAATATACGCGATTATGATCGCTTCATTTTTCGTCCACAATACAGATTTTAGATTAAGAATAAGATTGTAATAATTGTGACAAATCTTGATTAACAAGCTAACAAAATTTCAATTTGTGATTTTTGAAAGAAGATACAGGTTTTTTTGTTTCTACTTTCCTAAATAATCCAAAAATTGATTTACTATTCTCCAAAAAAAGTAATGACTAATTTATTAATGTGAAAATTAATGTTACTTAAAAAAAAGTTATATCATTATGTTTTTATTAAAAAATCCTGGAAATTAATCACACCACAAGTATTATTAGATCGTCTACGCTACAACCACTACGGTAAACTCGCGAATCTGCAAATTTGGCGAGATTGAGTTAAATAGTAGTTTTGAATGGTAGATGATCATGACCAATGCACATAATAGTGAAGTTTTGGATTTGTATCTCATTCCGTTACTATTTTAAACTTGAAAAACTGCATAAATTTTTATTTTTGTCTACAATAAACTCGCGAATTTCATGTGCTAAATCTTTCAAAAACATTTTTTTTCTCAGTTATTAAATAATTTATAGAGCTGATCCTTTTTTTATTTGATAGAGTAATTATTCAGAAACGGAAAGTTATTTTTAAATTCAAAAAAAGATCTTCAATTGTGGCACAAATAATTCTTTTTATACAAAGGAATCTACAAAATTTGTCTAGTTCCCACTTTTAAACGCCATTAACTTTTTTTTTCACTATATGGATTTTGGATTTCAGTGAATGTTAAGTCACCGTGGAGAGACGTTTGCTGACTGAAGTATCTCTGCAAAAATTCCATTTGGTAATGGATCAGTAATGTTCTTAGGGGGGGGGATTTTCTTAGACGCTTGTAGGAAGTTGCTTTCCATACCTAGGAGGTACAATTACACTAAATTAATTTTGTTTCTTTTATTCCTTTTTTCAGAGAGTGAAAAGAAACAAGAAAATATCAGTGTAGTTGGGGAAGCACTGATAGCAATACTTTACTGTACTTATTTTAGTGTATTTATCAAGGTGATAGCGACAACAAAATTTAAGTTTTATTAATTGTGTTTCTAATTTAAAGTACTGGGTAAACTGGAACATTAAACCTCTCTTTTGCACTCGTGAAAATTCAGACCTTGCCTGACGGTTACTTCTGAAAAATTCTCACGCGTGCTAAAAGACTTGCTTTTGTTCTTGTTGTATAAAAATAGCTACATAATATGAATAATTTATGCTTCCAAAAGCGAGGATTAGATTTATTTTATATTTTGTTTAGGTTTTCTATGAAATATGTATTTTATAAAAATTAATTAAAATTTATTTAAAGAAATATTTCATCTAATTTACTAGGTATCTGTTTGAATACAATAAATTATATCGGAAAACAAAATTTGAAATTAAGGTGAAACAAATAAAATAATTAGAATTCATTTTTTTTTACATTTTGCACATCACCCTTTAAAAAGTATTTAATTAAAAATGTAGAAGTTGCGGTAAAATAAAGAAAATAGAGTATTAAGTTAGGGTTTGTTAAATTTTTTTATGTCTTTCTCTTCTGCCTGTTCATTAACCAGCAAGTGTACTATAAATTATCGTTTCAACATTTGTTGGATCTACCCACGTTTCTTCTTCCTTATGGTGATTTATCTCGTACTTTTTTGTTAATCCATAACAGTGTCATCTATCCTTGTTATCTGTTTGCTTTATTTTTGCCGTACAATCGAAAAATTTTAAATTATCTCAAGTTTGTTCTTCCGAATTATTTTTACTGAATTACTAATTATTTTGAACAATAACGCATTGGCTACTACTTTATTAAAAAACCCAATAATGTCCACTGGAATCATAAGATGACAGTTGTAACTTTACGATTGTTTAATTAACAACTGAAATCGATATTTGAGATTCGGTTTAGGTTATTTTATATTATTGATAATGTTGTTAAATAATTATAATTTGTTAGCCTTATTTTTTTTTAAAATAAAGCCATAAAATCAAAATGGTTTTGATCCTGCGCCAAAGTAGATTTTAAGATTTTAAACTAAAAATTTTTTTGAAGTACGACCCAAATTTGGGTCTTTGTAAAAGTTCCCATTAGCGTTTCTCAGTTGGGAGTTAGGGATTGGTTCGAATTCAGCTATTCAAAGACATTCACTAAACAAACAAATATATTTAATAACAAAATAAACCACTAGGTATAGTTAGTAATACAAATAAACAAAAATGGTATAAGTCAAATAAATAATAGAACACTGTTTTTCTTGGGCCTACGATGACCAGCGGAGACCTAAACTCCACAGGTCTGGACTACAAGGGTGACAAGTGGAGGCTGGAACCCCACAACTGTTCCTAAGAACCACCGCGAAGTAGCTACCACTAGGGAGGAATTTAACAGGGCGACAAGCGGATGCGTTAACCCCACAACGGCTCTAGAAACCATTGCGAAGAAGCTCCCATTAAGTCGAGAGGGACGGATACGATCAGCTAAAAGGGTCACAATGATAACACTTGGAAAGAAGTTCGCTTGAAGAGCGTTATGCACGCAGACAACACGAAGCTCGAACTAGACGCGTCAACGATCACCTAGGACTGGAGGTTAACACCAGACTCCCTTATGATAAGGAATCCCTAAGGGATTGCGAAATGTAAGCGACCTGCGCAGAAAGCAAAATTATGTACTACCTCATAACCAAGATTACATATACAGCAAAACTATTGTTAAAACAATGTTTGGGCATCTTTTTCTACAGCTTTCTCACTTGCTCTTCTGCGCATATAAGGTCGCTTACATTTGGCAATCCCTATGCCCTTATAAATTGAACGGCACTTCTACTTATAGCTTCGCCACTCCTTAAAGCGGAGCACCAATGAGAGCGCTGCCTGGACTCGGATGTAAGTGGGAACGTCTACACCTCGAGTGCTAACGCAAGACTTATCAACTTCACGATTAATTAATAAAATATTAATTAATGCAAATTTTATAAATATTTATTTTATAAGGACTAGGTACGCGCAAACGCAGTATAGTTGAATCCACCACGTGACCAAACCTGCGCGAGGCGTGGCTTCAGAGCTCATTGGCGGAGCGAGTTATTTCTACTGTCAAAAAAATTATTTGTAAAAGTTGTCAAAATTAAAATAATTACTTGAATTAAATTTTTATTTGAAGTACTAATACTAATTAATTACTGGTTTAATACTTTGTGAATGAGATCTTCACGTTATTAAAGTACTTGTATAGTTTATCCATTTTTGGAACCAGAAATTGCCTTCTTAATCCTTATTATCTCATTAGCACCCTACTGTGTTGGATACCAATAAAATATGAGTAAAATCTTCGAGAAAAAGGTAAAAATGAACTTCTATGCCAAAAGCAGGTATATAAACCCTTTTAATGCTTTTCACTTTACAAAAAATGTGCAAAATATCACATAATATTTAAATTAAATCTTTTTAAATTTCTTTTACATGAAGCGTTAGAAGGGTTTATATACCTGCTTTTGGCAGAAATTCATTTTTACCTTTTTCTCGAAGATTTTAAGCATCTTTTATTGGTACCCAACACAGTAGGGTGCTAATGAGATAATAAGGATTAAGAAGGCAATTTCTGGTTCCAAAAATGGATAAACTATAATTATTTTGCTTCGACAAAAGTAATGTAATAACTATACGACGGCACTGTCTACGTTCGTTTCCAAGGAACGACCGCACTAATCTACTGCGCAACTATAACGGTCATCACGTGGTGGATTCACCTTACGTTGGGTTACCTCTAGCTTCTGAAGGAATCTAATCTCATCGTTTTATCATGGTTGTTACTCATTCAAACGACAATAAAAGAATTTTAATGACATTAAACTACTGAATAAGATGAAGGAGGTTGAAATCCGCGATAAGAACAGAAATCAAGGAGTTGTAGTTAATTACGAAAAAAAAAGAAAAAAATTAGCACGAGGTTTCAGCTACATAATAAAAATTAAATAATTATCCAAATAATTTTTAATTAAATCTTAAAGACCTAAACAATTTCAAGGATGTAGTAAACTTACATTACATTTACATTGGGATGCCAGAAGGGCTTAACAAAAGTAAAAAATGAATATTAAGAATTAAAAAATATTTTATTTATGATGGATACTGAAATTCGACCCTTCCGACCTTGCCGCATTTACATGGAACGAAGTGAGGTTTTCAAGCAGATGCAGGCACGTTAATAAAAAAATTAAATTTAAGGAAAATAATAAATTAGGGGACCTAAGGTAAACTATTGTGACTATTTCTGAACCACCAGAGAAGAGGGAAGAACGATGCTGCATTTCACAGAACAGAGCAAGAACCTTGGTGATTCATAACTACTCTGAACTGATAAGAAATCTGCTTCGTTACAAACCTACGCAAATTTTTGTCTAAAAAAATTCAGTGCTTTTGCAATATTTTCTCTGTAAAGATGTTAATGGTAGAATTGATAATGAATATTATGTTTATTTTAGATTTGAGAATAGTTGAAAAACCGAAACGTTATCCTTTTTATAAAGAATTGTTAAAGAAAATATTTTTGGAGAATGGAAAAAATAAGATAAATTTTTTCAGAAGTGAAAAATGCGCTTCTAAAAAGTTTTTTGTTTTTACTACAAAACCTATGAATAAAAGTGAAAATATGTATGATCAATGGTTATGAAAAAAAAAACTAATTGAATAGTTAAATTATCGAGATCTGATATTATTTTAATTTTTTATAGTAATAGCAAAGACAGCTAAGGTGTCGTCTGGTGTTTATATCAAGTTTAGTTGTTTTTACGACTGCTATTGTTATAAATTGCAACACCAGCAAATAACACAATGTTATCAAATATAATTTGGTATTTCAACTTTGAATGCTTTTTTGTATGTACAGTTTGTTGCGTTAACTTCAAGTAAATAAACATCTATCTGGAACGCCAGAAAAAACATATTGCATAAAATGTAAAATCACTTTGTGCGAGGAATACTTCAACCCTTAGCACTACCAAGTAATAATAATTTCATTTTTTTTATATTTTAAAAAAAATTTAATTTATAGTGCTCCACTAAACCTAACTAATAATAATTACATAAAAATAAACTTCCTATTACCTACTAAAAGAATGCATAGCATAGAGCGCCTAATGTGAACAGAAAATGAAACCTCTTCCGTACAGCGTTCTCATATATAAGAACAGCCTTTTTCACAGGAATGATGCGTGATTTGAAAGTAATTTCAAATTATGATATACTAATTTTTTTTAGATACAAAATTAAATATTCATAGTAAATTTAAAAAAAAATGACTGGGCTTTAATGGTAATTACTTACCATTTTAATTATTTTTTTATTAAAAATATTAAAAAAATTAAAAAAAGGAGGTAATTACTTACATATTTATTTGCTTCTTTGCTAGAAAGCAGAAAAGCCAATTATAAAAATAAAAATATTCCCAGATCCAGTCGTAAAGTTTCTTTTGTATCAGAAATTAAAAAATTATTTGAATGGTATAAACAACTATAAAAATAATATGGAAAAGTATTGCATGATGCTAATTCCTTGCCTTTTTCTAGATAATAAACGAAAAGTTATTTAATGAAAATATTGTTTATGCACAAGCATTATTCAAAACATTGTTGAATGTTGTAATAGAAATTTTCTGATAGCTGTTCAAAGTGAATAATTAAAACGATGTTACACAAAGACAAAAAAACTTACGTAATTATAATTAGCAATACCATGCAGTTTTTGCTAATTAGCAATGGTGGAAAAAGAAAGAAGTACTCATCTTAACGTCGAATTTTGTCTTTACATATTATACACTTTAGTTGAATGAAAATGTTGTCTTTATAGTACCATTTACTAGCTCGCGCTCCTTTAGTATGTCGTAAAGTAAAGTTAAATTAATTTGTTTAAGCTTTTCTCTTTTGCACAAAATAATTAACGGTGCCTAAAAGTATCTATTTATTAGTTAGAGAAATATATTCTTTTTAAACTATACCATTGGCCTTAACGCATCAATAAAGATTTACAATCAATTACCATTTTGTAAATTCCAACTATCGCATAATTTGCGACAGTAACTACGTATATCCTTTTCCTTAAACTACTATTAGATTTTGTACAAAATTTGTTATCTATGAGAAATCCTAGAGGACCCAAGTGTTCGCCAAACCCTTGCTCTTTAGTCTTAGCATTTCTCATCAAGTAAAGGAGAACATGACAACAGTATAGTGAACGTAAAGTAATTTGAAGGTTCTACCTGGTAGTTTGGGGTGTTTTAATCCGTACTCCCTCATAACGATGCTCATAAACACAGCGGGGTGGTATTAGCACTTCTAAAAATCAAACAAACCTTAAATGTTCAGGGCCGCTTTTTCTCTAGTATAATTATTAAATTTTTTTTTAATTTAATTTTTTTTGGCTTAGATTAATTATTTATATTTTAGAGTTGTAATAGCCAAATTATTTTAAATTAATAGAAAAATTATTTATTTAATTTTTCTTAAAACTACTAGAGAAATAAGGGGATATTCAACATTTGTTTAAATCTTTAAAGTGCCAATACCACCCCGCTGTGTTTATGAGCATCGTAAGGAGGGTGTACGGATTATAAATACCCTAAACTCGCAGGTAGAACCTTCAAATAAATTTACGTGTTCTATACCCACAATTTAGTTAGACGTTAAATTCTACGTTTGATAATTTAAACTTGAAATTTCCTTCACACCCTAATAAGCTCACATAGAAGCGAAACACTTAATTAACTTTTTTTTTCTATAATCCAATTGTTTTCTCCAAAATAAAACGAATTATCACGAAATTAACTATCGAACTATTGTTAATAGCTGCAGCAAAGTAAAGTAAACAACAATGTAATGCTAATGCGGCTCAGGTCATTACTAAAACCTAAAAGCAAGAATTAATCAAAATCTCTGGCAGTGAGCGCTATCCAAATTTGTTTTGTGTCGGAAATCAAGGATTTATAGTGCAACATAGAAATTCGTTGAGCTTTTCAAAACAATACTTCGATTAATTTTATACCGTGTACTTCAACCAACGTAATTGTTCACTTTGAAAGTAACACTTTATACAATTTACCATCAAGGAAATTACCAAACGTGCACAGAGCCGTTTTATTTATAATTGTTTTATACCGGGCTGTTGAGCATTACCAAATCGAAAATACTTTGGATTAACAACACGATGGAATTTGTTACTTTTCTGTCACCTAAAATTACCTACTTAATAAAATTTCCAAAATTCCAAAGTTTTCTCAATGTAAAGCAATTTTAATAGCTCTTTATTAAGCTTCCCTCACTGTTTATAAATAAAAATGTAAACAAACTAAAAAATGTTATTTATTAAAAAAAGAATTCAAATTTAAATTTTTTTTGTTTACTCTTCGCTCCATCCTAATATTCTTATTATGTATTTTTTCGAAAGAGCTTCGTAATTAAACTCGGAAGATCTTGAAAATATAAAACAGTAATAACTTCCTCTTGGGGCTGCCAAACAAGCGTATACAAAGCAATTTAACAAATTTATCAGCGAATTGTAACACTAGAAACTTATAAATTGTTCAAAGAGCATTTCGATAAAGCGACACTAATAATAAATATAACTTGGGTTGATGCGTATTCAACATTCTGAAAATTGTAAATGATGAAATCAGTTGACGCGTGATCGATTCCTTTTCCTGAGAGCACTAAGATTTCGAAGTAATATTTCATGTTTGTTATATTTGATATTAAATAAAAAAAATTGTAGGGTTTGTGGAAAATTAAAGTTTTATCCAAAATTTAAACCGCTCTGTCGCTGTAGGGTGCAATAGGCTTCTTGGCCTAACCCTTATTTATGTATTTACAAAATCGACAATTTAATAAATTCGGGACCAACCGTATTTACTAATTTAATTTTGATTAATTGTATTACAATTTTGAACCTAAACAAAAGCTTAACTGTGTAGTAATCAATTTAAGAGATAATATAATTGAATGGAATAAATTTTATTGTAATGAAATCCGCAAATATCGCAAATTCAAGGACAAAAATCAATCAACTTTACAGCTTTAGGTTTTTTATAGTACCCTAGAGCTTGAAACAGATAGAAAGAAAGTATTCGTCAAATAAAATCTTAACAGTTCTGCCGTTCTAATAATATTTTATTTTTCGGCTTATGTTTGCTTGTTTACGATTCTACCTTAAAAGACAAAGCATTTCAAACATCAACAAAAGTAAAAGTTTAAATATAAAACCAAAGTTAGAATGGTGAATAATGCTTTTTTTGTGTTTTTAGGAAAAGTTTACAAATATTTCAATTTCATCAAAAATTGCGAATGTCATGATAACGTTCGCTTACTACGATCCAATTACGATAATAATTATCATAAAGAGCGTTTAATTATTAAATCTATTTATTGTTTTCAGTGTATAATTAACAGAAAAGACATCCCTTGACGGCAAACGTAGGCTTAAATCAAATAATAACGAAATAGAAGTGTTTTAACCCTTATGTGGCTGACGGTGGTACCCGGGTACTTTTTAGGCATAAAATATGAAATATTTAAATTTTGCGACGTCAAATCAATTTCTAGGAATACTTCAACTATTTCATTTTATATATGTTTTGAAAATTTCATATGCCTAGAGGTACGGGGTGCATTTTTTTGGCATTAAAAAAAAAATTACCTTTAACGGGCCGTACCGTGTTACCCGGGTACCACTGACTGTAGATTATGTATAGGAAATATAGAAGAAAAAAAATATTTTTTTAAATTTATTGAAAATTTTTCTTTTCCATTTTAAAAAATATCAAAAATGATATACAGGATGAGTTAAAAGTCGTTTTCTCGAAAAAAAAAAATATTTTTTTTTTAATTTATATAAATTTTCGTACAATAAAATAAATACTTTTTTTCTTCGAACGTCAGAAAAAGTCGCCTTTGTGTCACTCAATAGGTAACGGTGAAGTTTAACTTTCCCGCCGAGGCAGGAAAACTTGTCAGAAAAGTAATTTTTGTCTGTCTAGGAGGGAAAAGTAAAATCTTAACCGCACATTATTTTTATTTTTAACGTAAAAAATGTTTTTTAAACATTTGTAATGTAAACAATTTAATGTTTTTTAAATTTTCCTTTATATTTAGTTCGTTGCTTTTAATAATTAGCTTTTTTTACAAATTTAAGTTAATTTTAAAAAATATTTGACAATTGAACTACAAGTAATTGACAAGAGATGGTGCTCTTTCAAAAATCGAAATTTTCAGTTTTACGCTTTACGTTTGCAGAAAAAATTTAATGTTTTATACGGAGTCAAAGTAGTTTTGTGTGACTCGCCTGTATTGCCTGACTCGCTCGCTACGCTCGCTCTTCAGCCAAACACAGTCTTGTCACACAAAACGTCACTTTGTCTCCTTATAAAACAAATAACTATTTATTTATTTATTTAATATAAACTAAACAAACGTGGATTTGTAATTGTTATTAGTTGCTACAGTTACTAAGCTTATAAAAATTAAAAGAAAAATTGCGAACACTCAAAAAACAGCATTAAAACAAGGTGGTATTTGGGTACCACTGCCAGCCATGTACGTAGAATTATTTATGCAGCCACATAACGGTTAACTAAAAATTTAAGAGCTTCCACTCATAGGTCATTAGTTCTATGGCTAACAAATTAATAATAGTGATTTTCAAATTGCCACTTTTCAGAAAATCTATTAAACTTTATGTTGATGGTCAAGCCCACTTTGTAACTTAATGTCTATAATGTCCAAAGGAAGTTTAAAAATGTCTCTGAGGCGAGGTCTTTGTATTTTGAACACTGTTAAAACATGATTGACAGAAACCCTTAACCCACAACCACAAGACTAGGTTTGGTCATTGATTGTCTAGCAAACTGGTCACGTGAGTTGATGTTATTTACGAAGACCCTGTATATGTGTTAGTAGTGATATTTAAAGTTCTAAGATGAAGGTGGACTACATTGGCATGGCCGATTTTCAAGCTGCAGAGTATAATTTCTTATTTACGGCTGAGGATATAGGCTGGTATTTTGACGGTCGAGTTTCATAAAGGGTGCTGAGCATTTGCCCGACTTAAGTTCGAGATCGGGATCAAGCTTTCTCAAACTCGAACAGTTACGTCGCCGCTTTCGGCGGTTATCGGTTGAAAACAAACAAACTGCCAACCTTTTCGAAACTTGGGCAACTCGTTCTTTACGTTTAATGGAGTCATATTAGACTGAAAAGAGCATAAACTGCGTAGTACCCACGCCTTGAACGAATTTTGATGAAATTTTTTTTATTGATTTCTAAATACTCTAAAGATCAAAGTTTATATTGTTAAAAAGTGTGCATTTGCCTCATCATCTTTTTAAACCACTTCTTGTGAACTGAATTTTCAAAATCATGAAAAAAGAATTTTTATTTCAAAATTTTGGGTGAAAATGCTTACGCGTTTGATAATTAGTAACTAAGCAAACATAGTATAGGCATAATAAGATCGGACACGGAATTAACTATTAGAAAGCTAATTTCTTCTGAAATACCTTCTATAGGTCCCCCTGTATTTCCCCAGAAAAATCCCAAGAAATCCTCCTTGGGGAACCCTCTTAAATTTTGAATAAACGGCCATCATCTTGCATTTTTCCAAGAAAACGCCATAACTCAGCAATGGACAATCATAGGAAGAGGCTGTTGGTTAGATAATGAGTTTTTACAAACAATATGTTCTATAAAAATTTCCTATTCGAGCAATGGTTTTCTCACAAAATGAAATTTAAAAGAGTTATGTTTTCAAAAATAATATTAAGCAGGCAGATTGCTATGGTGAAAAAAAACATGCGCTCTGATGGACAAAACACCATTTTACTCCGAGACGAACTATGATAAAATTACAATAAAAATATGAATTTAAAGCTGAAGACTTCAGCTTTCATTTCCATATCTTTTGAATTTATTTTTGTTACATCTTGTGGTATTAAATAGCAAATGAAGTTTTTCATGTACCATTTTTTAAACAGTTCAAGATATTTTGTTGGAAGGATCACTTAAAAAAAATTCCTCCAAGGATATTGTTCCTTATGAGTTATTTTTCAAAGTTATGTCATGAGAAATTAATTATATATTTATTTCAAAAAAGCATAGTGATTTTATATTGCTTTACTTTTGGTAAATTTTATTTTCCACAAAAATTTAGATTTAAAGTGCTGTAAAATGGTTAATATTAATGGTATTGAAGAAACTAAAAACTCATTATGAAGGAAAATATGCCTACTTTTTGATACACTCGTTATATTTTACTTATTATCTCAAGTTTCTTTTTTCTATTGAATACATTGAAGAAGTAGAAAAATAGGCGATTTTTTCTTAAAATTCCTCCTCAATTAAGAGTACTGTACATTTTTAACAATCGCGTAAGCAAATGAAACATTATACCTTATACTATAATATACAAAACTTAGAACGCTTTAGGATTTACTGGGGCTGCAGGAGTAGCTATTAAATTTTGTTAAAAATTTCGACAATATCCAATTTTAAATTTCAACAGTATCATGAAACTATTTTAAAAAACGACTTATTATGCCTTTTTGAGAAGTATAATGCCTCCAAAAGAGTTAATTGTGTAAACGAGCACATATATACAGGGCGTTTGATATATCGTGTCACAGCAGATATTTCGACTTTTGTCAAAATTTTAAATACATATTGCAGTAGGTAAATTAGGGTGCTGATGCTGGTTCAAAAGATGAACTCCTGAGACTGGGTACTGGTTTTCTCGGGTAACCGTCAAGAAAGACCCTTACTAGGCGCTATCATTTGGAGTCAGCTGAACTCAGGTTTTTTTACAAGGTTGTAACTCATTCCCCTCCTCCTTCTTCTTTCGGGCTTGGGACCGGGTGGGACCGACATTGGCGGAGTTATGAGCTGGCAACCAAACAAAAACGATTTACCTATAGATATATTGGTTTTCTACAGATTCTTGACCGTCTCTCGCGCCCTTTTCTCCATTCTTTCTTATGCATTCATTGTACGTCTTCTAACTCTCATTTTTCCCAAAGAAGATGCAAAATGAAGATGTGTTTAATGAAAAAATGTTGTAAGTTTTCAAACCTGTTTTATGTTATGCAGTAATATAGATATATTGGTTTTCTACAGATTTATGGCCGTCTCTCGCATCTTCTTCTCCATTCCTTCTTATTCATCCATTGTTAGTCTTCTAACTCTTTTCTTTCCATGTCTCTTTGCACTTGTTTTTTCCAATCTTCTGGTGGATCCCCCTCTTTTTCGTTTTTCATTGGTTGCCAGCTCATAACTCCGCCGATGTCGCTCCCAAGCCCGAAGGAAGAAGGAGGAGGGGAATGAGTTACAACCTTGTAAAAAAACCTGAGTTCAGCTGACTCCGAATGATAGCGTCTAGTAAGGGTCTCTCTTGACGATTACCCATGGGTAATTCCACGTCAGATCGGCCACTTTTGACCCTTAGGTCTTCGGATTTTAACGAAATTTGGTGTGTCGGTTGGAAATATGTTCAAACTTAAGTGTACAAAGTGGTTTTGCGAAAAAATTATTTTTGACCTATCTACGGTCAACTTAATTTTTGAACTATTTTGAAAACATGAATACTTCAATAATTTATAACTCGCGATCTAAAAGAGATATATTTCTACAAAATACGCCTATTTAAAGCTAAAGGTACGTACTATTTATTTTACGCATCGCTTTTTTAATTTAAAGCCTTTTTGGTCAAACTGTTCCAGTGTCAAATGTTCAAGTCGAAGTTTCCAAAATACACCCTCTGCGATTTTTGCAATTTTCTGATATGTTGAGCCCTTATGACTTATGTTTAAGTGAAAAGATTCAAAACCGTGGGCACTCATCAACTCTTGACGCTACAAGGTATTGTAGAAGAATGGAAATAAAAATTTTTTAAGAAAAGATTGGGGATAGCAATTTTTTTCAGGAATCGCTTTATTTTGGACCCGTTATTATGAGAAAAAATTTTCAAGATCAGGGGCGTGCGGGAACATGGTCAAAATTACCTTTGTTCTTAGCAAAACTGCTAATTTTGAAAATATCTTCGATCACATTGCAGATAGCAAAAAAATACATCCTAAATAATTTGTAATATATAAAATTACCAAGAGAATGAGACCAGTCCGAGCCCAAACGGATAATTTGTATATGCAGAAAAAAATAAAAACCGCGGAAAGTTGAGTAATGCTTAATCCCAGTATTAAAGTAATTTTCAAGTCGAAGTTTCCAAAATACACCCTCTTCGATTTTCAAATTTTATTTTATATGTTGAGCCCTTATGTCTTAGCTTTAATTAAAAACATTCAAGACCGTGGGCACTCGTCAACTCTTCATGCTACACGACCTCAACCCTCACACCTCAATCTAAAACCCTCACTGAGGCTTGAGGCTGTGTAGCATCAAGAGTAGACGAGTGCCCACGGTTTTAAATTTTTTTACTTAAACCTAAGTCATAAGGGCTCAACATATAAAAAAATTTCGAAAATCAAAGAGGGTGTATTTTGGAAACTTCGACTTGAAAATTACTTTAATACTGGCATTAAACATTACTCAACTTTCCGCGGTTTTTATTTTTTTCTGCATAGTCAAATTATCCGTTTGGGCTCGGACTAGTCTCATTCTCTTGATAATTTTATATATTACAAATTATTTAAGATGTATTTTTTTGCTATCTTTAATGTGATCGAAGATATTTTCAAAATTAGTAGTTTTGCTAAGAACAAAGGTAATTTTGACCCTGTTCCCGCACGCCCCTGATCTTTAAATTTTTCTCCCATAATAAGGGGTCCAAAATAAAGCGATTTCTGAAAAAAAAATTAGTATCACCAATCTTTTCTCAAAAAATTTTGTTTCCATTCTTCTGTAACACCGTGTAGCGTCAAGAGTTGACGAGTGCCCACGGTTTTGAATCTTTTTACTTAAACCTAAGTCATAAGGGCTCAACATATAAAAAAATTTCGAAAATCGCAGAGGGTGTATTTTGGAAACTTCGACTTGAACATTTGACACTGGAACAGTTTGACCAAAAAGGCGTTAAATTAAAAAAGCGATGCATAAAATAAATAGTACGTTCCTTTAGCTTTAAATAGGCGTATTTTGCAGAAATAAATCTCTTTTAGATCGCGAGTTATAAATTATTGAAATATTCATGTTTTCAAAATAGTTCAAAAATTAATTTGACCGTAGATAGGTCAAAAATAATTTTTTCGCAAAACCACTTTGTACACTTAAGTTTGAACATATTTCCAACCGACACACCAAATTTCGTCAAAATCCGAAGACCTAAGGGTCAAAAGTGGCCGATCTGACGTGGAATTACCCCCATGCAAACCAGTACCAAGTTTCAGGAGTTCATCTTTTGAACCAGCATCAGCACCCTAATTTAACTACTGCAATATGTATTTAAAATTTTGACAAAAGTCGAAATATCTGCTGTGACACGATATATCAAACGCCCTGTATATATGTGCTCGTTTACACAATTAACTCTTTTGGAGGCATTATACTTCTCAAAAAGGCATAATAAGTCGTTTTTTAAAATAGTTTCATGATACTGTTGAAATTTAAAATTGGATATTGTCGAAATTTTTAACAAAATTTAATAGCTACTCCTGCAGCCCCAGTAAATCCTAAAGCGTTCTAAGTTTTGTATATTATAGTATAAGGTATAATGTTTCATTTGCTTACGCGATTGTTAAAAATGTACAGTACTCTTAATTGAGGAGGAATTTTAAGAAAAAATCGCCTATTTTTCTACTTCTTCAATGTATTCAATAGAAAAAAGAAACTTGAGATAATAAGTAAAATATAACGAGTGTATCAAAAAGTAGGCATATTTTCCTTCATAATGAGTTTTTAGTTTCTTCAATACCATTAATATTAACCATTTTACAGCACTTTAAATCTAAATTTTTGTGGAAAATAAAATTTACCAAAAGTAAAGCAATATAAAATCACTATGCTTTTTTCGAGGGGTCATTTACTCTCTGCAGTCAATGTACAAAAGTTCTGCAGTCAACTGCAGTCAAGTGCAGTCACCTGCAGTCAGCTGCAGTCAAGTGCAGTCATCTGCAGTCAGCTGCAGTCATCTGCAGTCAGCTGAAGTCATCTGCAGTCATCTGCAGTCAAGTGCAGTCACCTGCAGTCAGCTGCAGTCAAGTGCAGTCATCTGCAGTCAAGTACAGTCACCTGCAGTCAAGTGCAGTCAGCTGCAGTCAACTGCAGTCAGCTGCAATCAAGTGCAATCAGCTGCAGTCAAAAGCAGTCTCGGCTGAAAGACAGTCTCGGCAGTATTTGGGCAGTAGGTCAGCAATATAACTAGTTTCTTAGCAGTTTCACCAAGCTTAGTTCACTCGGACCTAGCGCTAGCGCCAGCAAAGAAAGCGTATACCCTATACAAAGCGCTAATGTCGGACGCCAAATTACCATCTGGTAACAACGACTCACTGACCAGTGACCATTGCCTGGACGCGAGATTTATACCCCTATTAGACCTCGTATTAGACTTACTTTATGGGAGCATATATGAGAATGCTGATTGGCTATCATCAATTATGAAGCGCTTGGCATATTTTAATTCAGGTGAAGCCTAGCAAATCTATTAATTTGTACTCATATTTATATATGAAATCGTAAAAGGATTTGCAGATTGGCATTATTTGGCAAAAGAAATAGTTAATTGAAGTACGAAGTTTTTAGTAGCATTGTATTCGAAAATAAAATGGTAAAATAAATTATGTTATTTAACCTGGGACATGACTATGTGCATGATGACGCACCATTCGACATCTGAAGGAAGCGAGCATTTGTAGCTCAGTGGTTAGAGCCCTCGAACGTAAATTGGGTGGCCTGGGATCGACTCCCGGCGTGGTAGTTCTTTTTTTACCATGTACGAGGGGAGATTTTTAAGTTCGCGGAATGAGACAGAAGGAGGCGGCCATTTTTATTTCTTTTTTGCAATTAATGCCCTTGTTTATTTACAAGCATACACTAAAAATTGTATGCAATTATATCAAGTAGTTTAGTCGCAATCAACAAAATGATAATTTTGAATTTTGGATTTTTGAATTTTGTCGAATTTTTTTTTGTAATTCGACCTATTGTCAAACAAATAGTCACAGGAGATGAATCTTGGGTTCACTTTTATGATTTTAATCAAAGCAGGGGTCTATGGAGTGACCTTTAAAGGGTGGTCCATCCTAAAAAAAATTGAATTTGAAGGAAGTTTCGTCTTCTGCTGGAAAAGTGATGAGTTGATGACAACAATCTTTTGGGATTCTGAGGGAATTCTTTTAATTGATTGCAAAAATAAAGGTACCACCATAACAGGCGCATACTACGCTGATAGTTTACATCGATTAATAGAAAAAATTAAATCAAAAAGGGGAGGAAAATTGACCAAATTGAAACTTACTGAAAAACAATGCACCTTTTCACAAGATAAACAATTGCGATGAGTGCCGTGACGTCATGCAGTTTCGAAGAAATTGTTCATCTACCCTAAAGTACAGATTTGGCACTATATTATTATTACCCATTTCCAAATTTGAAATAAAAACTTCATAGGAGGCATTTCGACATCGATGAATCGCATTTTACAAGCATTTTACAAGAAAAAATAAAATATTTTTTTTGAAGGTTTACAAAAATTAATTCGCAGAAGTAATAAATGCATTCATATTCGAGAAGATTTTATTGTACAATAAAATTATAAAAAAAAAATATTTTCGAAATGCGATACTTTGGGGGCCCCCGAGAACCTGGCCCCCAAAACGTTTTTTATTTTTAGAGGCATAACGGCTGAGTTACAAATTTTGATTTTATGGTTACAAATAGTTACAAATTAGTTACTAATTTGTGGCAAAAGGGCACTTCAAAAAAGTCAACTTTGGGGGCTAACTTCACGCACCCATTTCTTCGCATCAAATCATAACACAGTGTCAAGTGTGCATGAAGACCATAGAGGTAAAAGCTATTACTACTGGAGGCATTACTCTACGCCAAAAAAAACGTCCTACTACCGCCATTTTCTAGAGCACAGTGTGCACGTCGTATTGGTCGTATGATGGTCATACCACGTTATTATAAAGTGGTATAACCATAATCTGTATAATACACAACGTTGTATACTTAAAAGAGTGGGGAAAACACGTTGTACTGCTCAGTCAAGTTGGACGCTTTTCTTGCTATAGGCGTTTCAAAATAAGATTGTCGCGCCTCTAGCGGATATGTTGATACTAACGATGCAATGATATTGAAATAACTGCGCATGAGCGTATGTGGAATTCGTTCAAATACTCGTTTGTGTTCTCAGTTCTAACCTATAAATTTTGACATTTCACGTTGTTATATTAATTTGTTTTGGGATTGTTATAGAATTACATCCGAAAACTGAACAATAAACTCATTAGAAAAAAAAATTTCATTAGAAAACTTTCAACTTTGCATTTCAATACACACGTAAAGTAAACATCATTGCAACGCTAGTTAAAAATCTTGCCGCCAGACAGCGTGTCGCTTAGCTTGAAATGCCTATAGGATTTATATAAGAGTAGTTTCTCCAGTAGTATTATAGGTTTAACTCTATGATGAAGACGCACTCATTTGACATAATGAAAGAAGCGAGTCCCTATAGCTCTGTGGTTAGAGCCCTAGAACGTAAATTGGGTGGTCTGGGTTCGCCTACCGGCGTGGAAGTTTGCTTTTTTCACATGCATGGGATATAAATAAATTATTGTTAAAACTTTAATTTGATTTCTTACGGAAAAAAAATCGTTACTCCAAAACAGCTTGAACGATTTGGATAAAAATTTATATTTCGATAGAGAATTAGTTGACACTGTAACATCAAAAAATAAAAAATATGGCAGAGGAAATTTTAAGAAAATAAATTTCAGAATTTTGACCTACCCTTAAAGGTAGGCAATTTTAAAACAATTTTAAAAATCGACTTAATTAGGGCGAAAGCCCTATATTTTGGCTCTACGTTTTAAAATTTTTATAATTGTAATGACCGGTCAAGTTATACGAGAAAAACTACAAAATGGGACAATCGTTCTATTGGCTGCCATTTCCCAATTTTCTATTGGGGTTAGGATATACCTACTATCTTATGGTAAAATAAAAATAAATTTGGTCCTATAGCTTGCAAATACGCGCCTAAAATAAGCACCTTATTTTTGGAGTCAAACCGAGTCAAACTCAAGAATTTTGAAACGTCGAGAAATGAAATTTAAAAAATCGGATTTTTTCTTGATTATAACTTATACAAATATTTCTTGGAAAAAATTAAAATTAAGTTGCTGAAGAAAATGTGAACAAAATACTTTTTGAACAACCCACAAAAACAAACATTTTTTCGTCGCTTTTTCATATAAAATGAATGTAATTTCCATAGTAAAAGTACCTCTCAACGAAGATTCTTTAAATCTTTACCACTTTACAGAACTGTCTAAAATTGGTTACCTAACTCGATGTCGATATAACAACTATTTTTTTATTTTTTTTTATTTTTTAGCCAAGTAAAACAACTTTGACCTAAATTTTTAAAAACGCGCCCAAAATAACCCCCTTATTTTTTATCACTCTTTTTTGCATTTTTGGGCTCAGGGGGGTTAAAAACATCGCTAAAGTATCTGCAGTCAATTTGAGTCAAATGCAGTCATCTGCAGTCAAGCGCAGTCAGCTGCAGTCAAGTGCAGTCATGTGTAGTCATCTGCAGTCAAGTGCAATCACCTGCAGTCAACTGCAATCACCTGCAGTCAAGTGCAGTCACCTGCAGTCAGCTGCAGTCAAGTGCAGTCAGCTGCAGTCAGCTGCAGTCAGCTGCAGTCATCTGCAGTCAAGTGCAGTCATCTGCAGTCAAGTGCAGTCATCTGCAGTCAAGTGCAGTCATCTGCAGTCATCTGCAGTCAAGTGCAGTCATCTGCAGTCAAGTGCAGTCATCTGCAGTCAAGTGCAGTCAGCTGCAGTCAAGTGCAGTCACTGCAGTCAACGGCAGTTTCTGCAGTCATTGTACAAATTCAGACCAGTGGTTGACCCCTCGGCTTTTTTGAAATAAATATGTAATTAATTTCCCATGACATAACTTTGAAAAATAACTCATAAGGAACAATATCCTTGGAGGAATTTTTTTTAAGTGATCCTTCCAACAAAATATCTTGAACTGTTTAAAAAATGGTACATGAAAAACTTCATTTGCTATTTAATACCACAAGATGTAGCAAAAATAAATTTAAAAGATATGGAAATGAAAGCTGAAGTCTTCAGCTTTAAATTCATATTTTTATTGTAATTTTATCATAGTTCGTCTCGGAGTAAAACGATGTTTTGTCCATCAGAGCGCATGTTTTTTTCACCATAGCAATTTGCCTGCTTTGTATTATTTTTGAAAACATAGCTCTTTTAAATTTCATTTTGTGAGAAAACCATTGCTCGAATAGAATTTTTTTGTAGAACATATTGTTTGTAAAAACTCATTATCTAACCAACAGCCTCTTCAGATGATTTTCCATTGCTGAGTTATGGCGTTTTCTTGGAAAAATGCAAGATGATGGCCGTTTATTCAAAATTTAAGAGGGTTCCCCAAGGAGGATTTCTTGGGATTTTTCTGGGGAAATACAGGGGGACCTATAGAAGGTATTTCAGAAGAAATTAGCTTTCTAATAATTATTTCCGTCTCGAGATAAATTAAAGTCGAAAATGCCTATACTAACAAGTTTACGGAAAAAAAAATTTTAAAAACGCATGATCAAATTCTTATTAACATTTACTTAATAGTAACTAATGAAGCACTTCGAGGCATCTCAGAAACTTTAAATTTGGCCCCAATGTATATGATGTCCTCAAGATTAATAAAAAAAAGTCTTCAAGTTCTAAAAACCCTCTGGGGCCGATTGAAAGGGGGGGGGACAACACCCCCGTTTTTATTAGAAAAAATTAGACTTATCTAGAGATCTTTAGAGTGTGTTCTACAACGACACCAAATTACAAGTTCCTAGGATGCTTAAAAGTGCTTGTAACTCCAAGTAACGTCATCTTACGAATTTGCTGAAAAATAATAATACTGAGAAGAACCAACTCCTTGATCGAATTTTAATGAAATCTTTTTTATTAAATTCTAAATACCCTAATGATCAAAGTTTATACTGTGAAAAAGTGTGCATTTGCCTCATCGTCTTTTTAACCAATTCTTGTGATTTTGTTACTTTGAGTCACAAGCACTTTTAAGCATCCTAAGAACTTTAAATTTGGTGTCATTGTACATTACACTCTAGAGATCCCTAAAAAGGTCCGATTTCCTCTAAAAAGTACGGGGGCGTCCCCCCCTCCCCCTTCAATCGACTCCCAGAGGGTTTTCAGGACCTGAAGACTTTTTTTATTAATCATGAGGACATTATATACATTGGTGCTAAATTTGAAGTTTCTGAGATGCCTAGAAGTGCTTCACTAGCTCTTGTTTATTAAATGTTAATAAGAATTTCATCATGCATTTTTGAAATTTTTTTTCCGTAAAATTGTTGCTTAGTTACTAATTATCAAACCCGTAAGCATTTGCACCCAAAATTTTGAAATAAAAATTCTTTTTCAGCTAATTTTTATGATTTTCAAAATTGAATTTACAAGAAGTGGTTTAAAAAGATGATGAGGCAAATGCACACTTTTTAACAATATAAACTATGATCTTTAGGGTATTTAGCACTCAATAAAAAAAATTTCATCAAAATTCGTTCAAGGCGTGGGTTCTTAGCAGTAAAATCCTCGTTTACTACACTAGTTTGTTTTCAACCGATAACTGCCGAAAGCGACGACGTAATTGTTCGAGTTTGAGAAAGCTTTATGAAACGGAATTTTAGTCCGCGATCTCGAACTTAAGTTGAGCAAGTGTTTAGCACCCTTTATGAAACTCGCCTTTAGAGGTTTCAAGTTATGTAATAACTTGGAAAGTCGATACATGCAAGTTTTAAGATGTAGTTTGGTATCTGAAAAGATTAGCTCATTGGTCACAAAGGCCTCATTTAATCATGCTTCCCCATTCCTTAAAATCCCAACGTGGAATGGACACCAGAGAAATTTTATATCAATGCCCGTCGATTTGAATTCTTCAATTTGATTAAACATACGTTCGAAATATCCCAACTAAAAAAGTCTGCAATTGCAGGTTCTGGATAGTCTTGAGAGCACTCAGTGAGTTTGGTACTATTACATAACTCAAGTAACATTAGCTGCAGCAGCTAAGTGGTCAGCTTTATAGCTGCGGCAGCTTCAAAGGCAGCCAGCATTTAGCTTCTGATAAGCTGCTGATAGACCAATTTGGAGGGTGAGTTTTGGCTGCCATAGAGCTGATATCTGATATCTTGCTGTCACATCTACGTGTGGCAGCTAACACGCTGTGACGTTTAAATAAATTTACATAAAATTAGCTTTTTAATTAGAATTTAATAATTAAAACTAATATTTTCAAAAATTCCAATAAATTCATTTTCATTATAGTTTTTTTACTGACCCCTTAAATTACAGTTAATTTTTATTCTAATTAATCGAACCCACCCAGCACACATTACTTTTCGTTTAATTCTTTCTGACGATGTTTGTTATAAATAATTAATCAATTGCTCAATTCGCTCTGAAATTAATGTAATTTGGATGTAGAGAATTTACAAATTTAGCCATAGTTTAAAATGAACTTCGTTATACTCTACATGTACTTACATCGTACATTACTAATTTAATATAACTATCTTGCCTATAATTGTTTAATTTTAACACTTATAATTTCTAGCTGAATAATAGTGGCGTCGAATTACGGGAATTAATAGCTTGAAACTAAACTTTTGCTGATAGAAAATGTGGTAAGTTTTGGACTTCGAACTCGCGCGGCGTCCTTCCGAAAAAAGCATTTCCAAGAGCATTTACCCGTTTTCTTTGACGTTTTATTTAATTCCTCAACTTATAAACATCGGATCGTAATAAAAAATTATGGGATTATGGGAAATTGATAGACGATGAATTCTAGACCAAAAATGTATAGTTTGGTTCAGTAGCTTTGGATATAAAACTTCTTAAGCACCAAATGCGAACCAAAAATTGTTTTATTCAGTGCCTTGCAAAAAAATAATCAAAAAATCTTTTGTTCATGTAAAAGATATACTACTTGATGAGTAGAATGGACTTGCCAAAGTTGAGATCCTCAAGTGCAACCAAATAGCCAAAAACTGCTCAGGAAATCAAAATTTGTAAGGGTTGTCATTTAATGCGATCGCGATTAATAAAAATCTTTTTTTTATGAAAACATTCGTCTTTGAACATACTATTTGCTTACGGAAAAGTTTTATAATTTTTCGCTAATCTTAGTACACTTTTGAATCTTTTTTAGAAACTAAATCGCTTTTTTCTAAATCGCCAAGAATTTTGTCAATACTTGTTAAATAGAATAGTATTTTTTACAACATGAGATGAAACATACGTTTTTTTCGTGAGATAGAATTTAATTCAAGAGCCCCGTAGGGGCGAGTGAAGTAATCTTTCGAACAAAAAAAACGGATTTCATATCGAGTCGTAAATGCTATTTTTTCTACGACGATAATTAGTACATTTTAAAATAATTCTTTTTACTAAAATGTGAACCGACCACAAAAAAAACTGGTTTCATCTCATGTTGTAAACAACATCCGCTTGTAATAAAACTTTCTCTCACTAGAAACGAAAATGCTATTTTCATAACGAGTAAGTGATGACGAAATGCTTAGTTTCACATATGAGAGTAGAAAAAATTCATTATTTTAGCTTGATAGATCTTTTCAAAACCTTTGATTTCAAATAACAAAAATCCCGATTCATCAACTTGGAGGCCAAATATGGATATTTTTGAATTTACAACTGCAGTGATTAAACGGCTAACTGTTTTTAAATCGTTTTTGTCTCAACCTGAAGGCAAAACATTCTTTTGTTGCTATATGATATCTAAGTATGTTATGCATCTTCTAATTCAACACCAGAATAAAAAGAAGAAGTCAGTAAATAAAATTAATGGTGCGTGCTTTGTAACTATAGAAATTAGACAAGAAACTATCGAAAATCCCGTCAAAATAGTAACAGCCATGGAGTTTCTGATATTAAATTTGACACTGACGCATAAAAGTACATCTACATGAAACCAAAGTCAGGAGTGGGGGAGCGTGCCACCTGCAGTAGCAAATACAAAAATATCTAGAATTAGCCTCCAAGTTGATGAATCGGGAATTGTGTTTTTTGAAATCAAACGTATTTTAAAAGATCTATCAAGCTAAAATTATGAATCTTCTTTTTAACAAATATTTACCAAGTTCTTGGCAATTTAGAAAAGTGCGTTTCGAAAAAAGGGTCAAAAGTGAACTATGCAAGGCGATAATTTCTAAAATATTACTTTCACAAATTAGTAAGTTCGAAAAGGAATGTTTTTTGAAAAAAAATTGTTTTTATTATGATCGCATTAAATGGCAATCCTTACACAAGTTCTAACTTCCTATGCACTTTTTGGCTCTTTGGTTGCACTTGAGCCTCAACTTTGGCAAATCCTTTCTACTCATCAAGTAGTATCTTTTACATGAACAAAAGATTTTTTGATTACTTCTTTGCAATGCACTGAATAAAGCAATTTTTGGTTCGCTTTTGGTGCTTAAGAAGTTTTATCTCCAAAACTACTGAACCAAACTATACATTTTTAGTCTAGAATTCATCGTCTGTCAATTTCTCATAATCACATAATTTTTTATTACGATCCGATGTTTAGAAGTTGAGGAATTAAATAAAACGTCAAAGAAAACGGGTAAATGTTCTTTGAAATGCTTTTTTCGGAAGGACGCCGTGCGAGTTCGAAGTCCAAAACTTACCACATTATTCCTGACATTGTTCTAAACATAATTCAATCATAACATTTCTATCAGCAAAAGTTTAGTCTCAAACGGTATTTCGACCCCACTATAATAGCAGTAGCAGCGCTGTAACAGCTATCATAAGGAAGCTGATTTTTGGGGGTCGTTTGAGCTGCCGCAGCGTTCTATCAGCTACCTACAGCTTTAGCTATATGTATAGCTGCAACGGCAGCTACGTCACTCGTTATTCACTCGTCACTCGTCACTCGTTATTCGGCTGCCACAGCGATTTTTCAGCTAGGATAAATCAGCTACAGCATAATAGCTGCCTTGGCAGTAACGTGGAAGCTATGACGTCACCCTTACTATTTTCTTGCTATCATTCTAGCTGACGCAATGCTGGCGCAGTGACTAAGTCAGCCTTATCAGCTTCAGTTAAAGTGCTGTCTTTGAAGCTACCTCAGCGCTGTTACAGCAAACGAAGTAGAAAAATTGTTGTCGCAGCTATAAAGCTGATAATTCAACCTGCCACAGCACTGCGTCAGCCTAGTTTTGGCTGACACAGCTAAATAGAGTAGTTTGTGTTACTTTAGAAAATCTATGATTTTCATTTATTGATGATAATTCAATTATGACTTGTGAAAATAGTGCTTAACGTGTTTATTCTATGCATAAGAACGATTAAAGCCCTTGTCACTATTTGTGCTCCAACTCCAGCATCGCCATTGGTTGAATTTGTATATATTTGTATTCAATCACAGTACTTTTTATAGATGAAGATGATAGAACTAAGCATCTTTTATTACACTTACATTATTATCCACCCTTTATTTATTAGAAAATAATGCTTCTATGGCAGTGACTAGAACAGAAAGCAACAATGGCAAGAAATTGCAAGAAATAGCCATTAAGATGCAAGGCCATTAAGGTCTTCGTTTCCACAAGAAATCTTCTCTAAGACTTCCTCTCAATTTAGAAATTATTGTCAATTCATTCTCAGCAAGTAGGAGGTTATGAGTGTCATGACAAGTACAACATTCAATGATTCGATATGCCTATTTTTACAAATCTATGTAGCAGAAAATACATAAATATCAAAAAAGTTCTTTTTCGTGGTCTTGCACGAGCGAGGTGTCTTCGGAGGTCCGTGTCCGTATCACGAGTCTTGTGGAGATTTGACACAGAGTCTCTTTCTAGGTCTCTCATTTAGGTCCTCTTTAAAGTGTCATATTCGACAGGTCTTCTCGAAAAGTAGGCTCATGAAACGAGGATATAAACATTATCTGCAAAGTCGAGGTAGCTGGTGTCAATAAAAACTACGGGAACGCAATTTCCAACGAGTCGAAGTTGAAGCAACACACTACAACAAACAAGAAAGTTGGATATCACATGTCACATGTAATTTTTTTTAGATATTCCAAATTAGCGATTATTTTTTCTCGTGGGTCATTTAAACAAAGTTCAAAATTCTTGAGTGTGTCTGGTATAATACAGAGTAATTCTAAATTAACGTTAGAAAATTTTCAGGATCGTAGGACCTACTCGTAAAAATCAATACAATCATTTTTTGTTATAATATACGTTATGGGGGGTCGCCGACACTTCATAACCTACTCTAAACGACGCGCTCGTGAGAGTATATCAAATTGCTCTTCTAGCCAACGCAATAATTTTATAGGACTCGTGAAATATTCATTCAATTCAGTAAAACAATTTTTAAAATACTTGCAAAAAACCTCAATTCATCCCTAAGTTTTAAAAGGGAGTTACAGTTACGAAGCTTCGACGACCCCCATAACCCATTACATTAACAAGAAATGATTGTACTGACTTTTCCCTGAAATTCTCTAACATTCATTTAGAATCACCCTGTATACATAAGTGCAATTACTTAGTCATCAAATTTAGATAATGAATAAGTAATTGTTTGGTATTGGAATTAATAGTATATTATAATACATGTGTATAAGAAAGACTTTATTGCATTTGCGACGACAATTACGGCGCGTATGCGATAAAGTCTACTTATACACGAGTATTATACGCTATTTTTTATTATAATTGCAACTAAAACCTCTATAAAAGAGAAAAAATCTGTATTTAAAATTTGAAAATTAAGCGTGCCGATTTTGGATATATTTGTTGCCACAGAGATGCTTTATGTTTACATTGGAGAACAACAGTCACACAACAGTTAATATTATTGTTGTTACCTAGACGACTTTATAGAGCACTTGTGCTATAAAGACGATTTTATGAATAGAACGCTTTTTAGTGTGAAATTGGCAGATTATAATGCAAGTATAATAAAAAATATATTAATAGCATTTTCTTTTCATTGGCATTGTCTGGTCATGTGGTCATATCAAAGTAGTGCGAGATAGTTAGCTTTTTCAGATTATTTTAAACGCCCTTGGAGATAAATATTTTAAAATTAAACAATTTTAAATTTTTATAAAAATAAATTTCCAAAATAAAGCGCAAAATTATGTTGATTGGTTGATAATAAATTAATGATAAATGCGAGTAACAAACTTACTACGTCACTAGGTATTATAAAGATAAAGAAATTGAGATTTGAATGTAAAATCCCTCTACCTAATGTAATAATTTTACACGTATAAAATGCAGGTGGTGGTTATTGTTATTAGTAATCTTAAATTGTTTGAATTTGTTTAATTTTTAAGTCGCATGCGGTAAAGTGTTGTACATAACATTCGGTCGACTAAAAAAGTTGTTAATTGTTGATAATTTGATAAACTTTTAATATAAAAAATCAAATATTTAAAAATAACGAATAAGTGACTTAATAAACGTTAGTGAAATACTGTAATTTTGTTAAAATAATTGTGTGTTATTAAAAGAGAGAAAATATCTACAAGGTAAGTCCTCAACTTGAGGTATTAATTATTTGGCTGGGGTTTTCGAATTGTTTCTAAGCAACTACCGTCTGTCTACCCCAACATGGTTTTGTAGTATCAAAGACACACATTGTTAATGAATATATCTACGGTCTAATGGTTCTTGATTTGTCTATTTTCTCTTGAACTATCGGTCTTTTGAAATAGCTAAATAGTTAAATAGTAGCTAAATAATCCTGTACTTAATTTAATCTACAGAGTGGAGACGACTTTAGGTGACATGGGTTTTTACCACTATGTAAAATCTTTTTTTTACAAATTCTAGCTTCCCTAATTATTTTTAAGAGAAATGTTTCAAATAATACTTATACGGTACAGAATTCTGCATCTGAGTCAAACAACAAAATGAATTTTATAAATTTTGTAACGGAGGTAATTAGACGTAAAAATGTTCAAGATTAGGTACCTCAAATAGTGAAGGCTTTGGGTTCTTATTTTAATTTTGACACTAAAAAGAATGTAAAAATAATTCCCTCTGTGCTGTAAATAAACAAAAGAAAAATTAGAAATTGCTTATCAAAACCCTTTTGCTTAGGCTAGTTTTAAACATTACTGATCTTTGCGAGCTGATATCTCGAAAACTATAATCTTATAAAGAAAAAAAATTATACCTTTAAATCCTCTCCTCCCCTTAGGCTTATAGCTAGGACTAGGTTAGGACTGCGGACCTTTAGTATTTTGACCTCCTAACATTCTAACTTATTTTTTTGTCCTCTATACTCCTTTTTCGGCGTTCCTTGACTGGACTCTAGTTGCAAAATAAATGGAATGCCATTTAGCATTGCTGTCAGTGGTTGTCATATAAACGACCTGTAACAATATTTTACAATCGATGCTGTTGCGTTTAAAGAAGACCTTACAGTTTTAATCGTAATTGGTTAGCACGAAAGGGGCAAATAACAATGATATGTTTATCACATCCCTACCCATTAAAAGTTACAGAATGACGGTTTTCTTTAGAAATCAAGTAGTAGGCATATCAACTCCAAAATTGATAACTATTTTTGATTTATATGAGTTTTACAATTTATTGATATTTTGAAATCTCTAGAGCCTGTTATAATTTATTAGCACCAACATCAAATAGTAACCTACTCCTACAACTTTAATACAATTTACACAGTCTCTTTCATACAGATATGTGTGGGCATAGGATGGCAAAGGCTAAAATCCCCAAAACCTTTGATGAAATCGAATACGTAAACTATTTAATTTTACAAATTTTAACTTTCTGAAATATTTGTTAATTTTCAATTAACTTCCCGAGGCTTTAAATTGGATGAAGTAAAAATAAATTCCAATTGAATCGTTCAGATAACAAAAGGTTTACTTTTTTAAACCAAGACAAGGTAAACTAAACGAAGAAAAACATTATAATCTGTATATTGCACCTGATGGACTTATAAATAATCCGCCCTTGCTTTTTACTTTTTACCACGTACATTTCTAGACCGCATAGAGAGAGGAATACGTGGGAGGCTATACCGATTTCAATTTTCTTTTTTGGTACTAACAGTTTTTAGTTATTTTTTTTTGGAAAATCAATTACATTAATAGATTTTTTATTTTGTTCAACATACAATAAAAGTGAAGTCTAAAAAAATATTTCATTACTAAATTTTCAGGAATTTACATTTGTATGTAGCATGCTGGTCTACTTATTAAATTGTTTAATCATTTCGTAAATTTCTACCATTTTGAACAATTTAATTTTATAACAACAAACTGAAATTATAGAGTTAGGCCTAAAGGCGTAATTTAGAAAAAATTTTAATTAATGGTCTTATGCAAATGTCTGGAAAATATATAAATTGCTTGCTCATTTTTGGCAAAGTTTGAAAACAGAAATCTCAATGATATATGACATTGTCTACACATTTTGGAGAATTAAATGATCTTAACCTAAATAATTGAAAATTCGTTTAAATAATGAAATTAAGTGCAAGAATAATTTAA
Organism: Malthinus seriepunctatus; assembly: GCA_963924605.1. NCBI lineage: Eukaryota > Metazoa > Arthropoda > Insecta > Coleoptera > Cantharidae > Malthinus > Malthinus seriepunctatus. The sequence continues at coordinate 96,939,133 of OZ004600.1, forward strand.
AATAAGGGCGAAAATGAAAAATTTAAAAAATATATTTATTTTCTGTTTTAAATTCTATAATAAATGTTATCTTTCAGTGGTTTGTCCTGCTTTTATAATTTTTCCCTTTTTGTCCCTGTTGGTGTTCGTGCACTTTGCTTGAATAGAAAACTATTCAGGTAATTTGCCCAATTTCTTCAGTGTAGTCTGTAGTGCCAGTGGTTGCTTCGTTGTTATAGACCATCTTTGAAAATTAAAAACAAAACCATTCAACAATGGAAATACGTTTGTAAACAGATAAAAATTAATTTTTCACCAAAAACCTGTTCTATTTATACCGAAACAATAAAGAAGAGGTCATAACCTCAAAAAAGGGACGACACATTTCAGCTACCTTTAGAAATCGTATTTCGAGCATACTGATGTATTTCTAGATATTAGTACGGTTTTAGCATTTCAATTTTAGATATCTGAAATTTCTAACGGATCCTTTTTACAGCATTACCCTTTCAACCCAATTCAATTTGGGTGTAAATATGCAATTCAAACAGTAATTGGAAATTATCGAAATAAACAATGCCAACGTGGATCAGCCTCATAAGCGTTAAGCTGCGTTAAAATATTAAATTGTAAATTTAGTTACAGTTTGCTTTGCGCATTATTAAATGTTTATTTGAATAATGGAAAATTGCATTATAATAATACCTATGTTTCATGACAGGACAAGTTATAAATACACGTAGCTATTATTTTAAGAGTATCGAACAAACAACGGTAAATTTAAAACTAGATTTGATTTTCATTAAACAAACACCTCGTTCCAAACTCAACCTATAGATTTTAAATTTCTTCAGTTTAATCACAGTCATCAAATAGACATTAGTGAATATCCAACTGACAGTTTTTAGTTGAAACTAAGATGAGAAAGAGGATAACCGTCATTGAACCTTCGACCTTTCCTACTTATGATTAATTTGCTTCTGTACCAATATCAAAATGTTTAATCGTCTAATTTCAAACACTTTATTATTATTTGCTATTTTCTAAACAATCGATACTTTAAAATTTAAAATGAGCAGTATAACAGTTTCACACAACGTTCGTGGCTTTTAAAATTAAAATACTGTTTTTGGAATAAAAAAAAATTAAAAAAAAAGAGCAGTCCTGAATATTAATTAACGAGATTAAAAACTGACAAGGAATATAACAAAAAATGTTTGCTAATTTACTGTGCAGTAAACTCAAAACGAGGGTCAAAACATAAGTAATTTATATTTTGCTACTTCTAATTTGATGAAGACAAACATTTTATATTAATTTTATCTGGGGAAAAAACACCAAAAATTATACAAACAACCGACAAGCGAAAAATATCTTTATCATGGACTTAAAATAAGTTAAATTTTTCATTTTTAATTTTAGATGAATCGTAATACAGTGTGGGGCAGATTCGAGGCTTACCATTTGAATATAGGAAACTGTAAAAAATGCTTTTTAATTTTTGATAAAAATAATATTAGAGATTTTTATAATCTTAACAGTATCGAGTTAACAAACAATGCATTATGCCAGAGTTTTTGCTCTGGTATAACTCTTGAAAACTCTTTTTGAAAAACTCTTGAAAACTCTTGAAAACTTTTGAAAGAGAACTCTACAACGCGAAAGCACGTTACAATAGATTTTAAGCGATTTGCTTTGGCAAGTTATACAAAAACGAAACACATAGCCCATAGACCCATATGGCTCATAGATAGTGTAAAGGTTCTGTTTTGGAATTTTTGGTTATATCTCAAAAACGGCGAATCTTTGAGAAAAATTAGGCTTTATAAAATGAAAGCCTATTAAATTTCCTACAAGATTGTTTATACCTATTCATTTTATTTCTATGACTTATAGTTTTCGAGATATATCAAAAATCAAAAAGAATAGAGGAAAAAGAAGTAGAAACAATCTAGTTGGAAATTTGATAAGCTTTTATTTTGCTAGAAGCTAACCAACTACTGGTACAGTATTACAGCATCCTGGAAATTTTGTATCGTTTAAAGCAGCTACTTGTCATTTTCTCTTCTAGTTTTCCCCTAGCGCCATCCCTGAGATCAAAATGAAGATAATTCTTACATTCCTGTGTTCAGCTCATAGGGTACTGTCATTTGAGCCAAATATCGAGGAGATGGGACCAAAATTACCTAACTTTAATTTTTGTATTTTTGTTATCAGCGTTATCCCAGATACCAGCTGATTTCCCTGTAATTTGGCACCCATAAAGCTTCCGTTTTATTTTTAGTGTGACTCCGGTATCAATTTTATCCCTTTATAAATTAGTTCAATCTTATCACATCAGTTTTCTCTAAATGTTTTAATTGTAGGTTTGTAAAATTATTAAATGTTTGAATTCAACTTAAAACCATGTCTAGGGTTATAATTAGTGGTAGGAGTTGATTAGTGTTTTTTCTTTTTACCTCTGAGTAAAAAGCTAAGTTTTATCCTAGCGCTCGCGCTAATTAAAAGGTTAATTTAAGTTATAATAATTAATTGGTAATTAATCTTGTGTTCAATTCTAATTGCTGCGTTCTTATTGACTATCGAGTGAATCTGAGTTGGTCTTCGGATTTCAAATCTGTGGAAAATATTCAAAAGGGACTAAGGTCTAAAAAATAAAATGTTCAGGAGAGCAAAAACAAGTTAAAAGTGATGTCAAAAGCTAATTAAACACTATTTCGGAATAATTTTTGCATCCAAATATTTATTTAGTTAGTATAGGTCGACTTATTCCCTTCCTGAACTGTTTTTGAATTTTGAATTGTTAATGTCTATACACTTACACATTCCCCTTTGAAAAATGAATTCTATAAGTAGACTTATTGCTTTTAATCTTACACATTTTTTAGGCTTATTCCCTTTTGTAACCCCAAAAACTTTTAAACTAAAAACAATAGAGATATTTCGTTTAGCCAGTCTTATAGAGCACGAAAAAACAAGAATTTTGATACCAAAAGAACATTTTTGGTATAAGTCGACTTGGTTCCTTTTGTCAATTTGCCACAGAAATATAAACCCCTTCTCCATTTCGATAAAGAACTCCTCGTTTCACCATCGTGATGAGCGGGAGCGCGCAATTTGTCAATTTCCCCTTTTTTATTACCTAAGAAAGGTTTTTTTATTATAATAATATTCTTTGTTAAATTTGTTTTTATTTACTGATAATAGACATTTTTATTTAGTTTCCATTGTGTTCTATTTCTTGCTACGAACCCCCCCCCCTCCCACGTCTTCAACTATACGATGCTAAAGGGAGAATTAATGTAACACCCTATTCTGGTGCTTTAGTATTTTTACCTCCTAACTATTCCAAACACATTCTTAAAGAACAAATTCCAGCCTCTTCCATGTGTTCTACACCTTTTTTTTAAATAGATACCTATGCTGATTAACAATTTTATATTTTTGCTAAATTCATGACAATGAATAATAACGTTGGCAGCGTAATGTATCAGGTTATACAGTAAAAATAATTTAAATTGAGGTAAGTTCGCGCAGGCTTGGCCACGCCCCTTTAATAATTTAAATACGTTGACTACTGCGTTGGCGAGGATAAATACCAATTTAGGTATTTGCGCATTGTCATCGTTCGTTTACTTAAAATACAGGGTGATTCAAAACTCGAGACGAAAAATAAAATGCCATATTCAACGTCAAATTTTGAGTCAAAAATGTAAAATAAATTTTTGTCCTATCGGCTTTCGTTTCCCAGATAATCGTTTCCAAAGTTTCTAGAAGAAGTTCATTTTTTGTACAAAAACTGTCCAGCTTTTATTAATGAGGATAAAATTTGGAACACTTGTTATTATAACTTAATTTATTCATATTATTACAATTATTTGCTTTCAAAATTAATTCAATTTTGAAATTGAAAAATTTGGATCTCTAGGTATGAGAAAGTTTAACTCTATTATCTCTGAAACCAAGCAAGAATTTGTTATATGTTTTTTGGAATATGACATGTCATTTTCCGATTTTTATTTTTTAAAGGTTTGCCTTGTTTTTTAATATTTAAATATTAATTTCTACTGGAAACTTTGAAGTCGATTATCTTGGAAACCAAACCCGATCGGAAAAAATTTTATTTTACATTTTCTGCTTAAAACTCGATGCTGATTACGACATTTTATTTTTCGCCTCGAGTTCTGAATCACCCTGTATTATTACAGTACATTCAAAAACAATGAAATATTTGAACTTGGAAACCTCTTTTCCATGTTCCACACAATTTCGATTTTGAAGTGTGCAATAAAATCTTCGTACTTAAAGAAGAACTAACAGATCTAGCTCTAGGCTAAATCAGCCTCAATATCTAAACTTATAATTTTATTTTCTCGTAGTAATAAGTAGTAAATATTTGTTTTATAACGTCGACATGAGAAATCGAAAATTTCTATCGAGACTGTCATTGTAGAAGTAATGAGACCTGTTGAAAACAAACCAGCCTGCGTCACTAAACACAAAGGTCTGAGTTCGTTTAAACGGTCATGTAGAAATTAATAGTGGTCTAATAATTCTAATCGATGGTAGAACTTCTAGAGATGGTTTTAGGAACATTTAGTTTCAGTACATTCTATCATTTTTTTATCGTCCATTACAGAACACAAATTCTTCGTTCCTTACCAAACGATACATTTTAGCTTTGATAACTTGCTCATTTTCAATATTTGTTTTAATTTTTTTCATATTTGTGTTGTATTTTCTTTTTAGCTTTTTGTAAAAAGTCTAAATTGATGATTTTTTTGATTACATATAAACAAAAATGACAGCCCCCACACAATTTTACAGTAAAATTGGTAATTACTTTTTTTACCTATACTAAAAATTAAATCAACTGTATGTTTTCGCTTTATTACTCGTATTTTAATTACCGTAAATTGAAATTCGCACATGATTTTTAATAGTTTTAAATTATTTATAAGGAATTTACCAAACGTTATGTAAACAATATACATCGATCTACAATAAACAATGCATTTATGACAATAGTCTACGTTCATTTAGATTCTTCTAAGCTATGTTATATTGCCCAAAGGCGTCTGTCTATATATGTATTGCTGAAAATTGAGAAAGTTTAAGTTAGTTTCAAGTTACAAACAAGTAGATCAAGATCGTCGATACTGTGTTTCTATCTCAAGAAAGCTTTTTGCGGCTAGTTTGCTGTTAAAGCGTTATGAAAGTCAATAGCTGTATCTTATCGCTTTAAGGCAATCGGAAAATTTTCTCAACTTGAGCGGTTTAACTTGTTATATAAGACAAACTTGGCTCTTGATTAAAATGAAATATTATTATAAATTAATTTAATCTTGAATACATATTTAAAATTATTCGAATAAATTAAACGTTAGATTGTAGTAAAAGTCGTTGAATTTACCATGCGATGTTCTCGTATAACGTAATAGATTTTATTACAAATAAATTAAAACTTTTCCCTTAAAAATATTCCTTCGGAAATTTCTTCATTTTACTTTTATTAAAATTCATTTATAGGATAATCAAAGTTAAGTGCAAGTTGACATTGTACTAAAATTGTTTGAGCAATCAAATTTTGAGTTACAATTAGCGCTAAATTTTAATTCCTTTTTGTTTTGGACTCTTCAGTAAATTATATTTCAATTTTTAAACTTTTTGTTAGTAACTTTTTGTAATTATTAACTTCATTACGTTATAATCATCGTAAGGTTACTGTAAAGTATGAAATAAAAATTAGGGTTTAATCAAGAAATTTTTAAAGCTTTTCTTTTTAAAAGTGCTTAGCTGTGAAAGTGTTCTTGTGTTATCCTTTTGATCGGTATCTGCAACCTTTCCTTCTTGATTTAGAACTTTTTATCGGTAACACTCTTCCTTCTTGTATTCTTTCAAAATCTTGTTATCAAACTCATTTATAAGTTTTGCCCTTTTGTTTAAAAAAATGTCCTCTTTATAGTAAATTAATCATTTGTACATGAAAGTCACAATTTATGAGATTCTGTGTAGAGAAAAGAAAGCTATTTTTTTATTCAATTGAAATTATTATGAAGTTAATTCAACTGAATACAATTAATGTTAGCAAATTTTAAGTTAATTTATAACTATAGAATCAATTTTCTATAAATTGGGCACAAAAGCCTTATCAATAAATATAAAAAAAGCTATTAAATAGAACCAATATTGCAATAACATTTACAAAAACCATCATTAATCATCAAATTTTGCAGATTCATGCAATCTTTATACCAAAAAAATAAAAGAAATTTGTCATTATTTTATATTAATGTTAAATTTGAGCGAATAGAATTTTCTTTTTTTTTGTAAACTGCAAATATTGTATTTTTTATTACATCTAATGTTGAAGCATTCCAATTACATATTTAAATATCTTTAAAATTTTTTTCATCAGTTATTTTAAATCCGCGAATATGTAAAATGAAACATCTTTGTTTATCATTTTCAAACTGAAATCAAAGCTCTGATGTTCTTTATAGAAGGTAGTCGCAGGAAATTTGAATGGCTTTATTTGAATCCCACGAAAATTTTTAACACTGAATGTATAAAAAATAAGTTGTTCATGTGGAAATTTTTTTATTTTCAGTATAAAATATAAAAATATAGAGATATGATTTCATTAAAACATCATATGATGAAAATTTCGAAATTTGTGTTTATACTGTTGTAATCATGAGAGCTTTTGGGTGTGGGAATGTGTTATGCATGGAAAATTGAAATGGTTAAATTCACTTTAATAGTGATACGCAAAAATATAGCAAGCTCTAATAAGCAGAAACGTTTCTCAGGGCATCCCTACCCAAAATCTGTCGTGATTACGGTTATGGTTACTATTTTTAATATTTATAGGGAATAGATATTCACAGAGAAAGGTAAAATATTTGCAAAAATTATAACTGATATTACAGTTTGAATGATTTTTATGTTGCTGCACGTAAAAGAACTTTTTTGTTTGACACATAGGGTGTGATAAATATGATAAGCTCTTAGAATGATTAAACCGCGTATACGTATGGCAGAACTGGCACAGGGGTTCAAGTTTTGCTTTTACATTTGAACATATTCATATTCAGTTTCGTTGTATTTCTCTATCCTCTTCAATAAGTATTATTGAAATTCTAATCGTAAAATTGATCAAATATACAGGGTTGCCAGAATCTTACCATGTTTTGTGGGTAGGATTAGGATTAGGATTGTTAGGGAGAAGGGTAAACCGAGGTTTACGCGCACTTAGGCCACTTGATCCCTTGATCGGGCCCATTGTGCTGCCTCCTTTTAGAAACTCCTTCTGGCCCTTCAGTCCTTGATCCATCTCAAACTTTGGATAAACTCAAAGATACTGGCGGGTGAAGTGTCGCTGAAACTGGCCATGTTCGGCCAGTATTCTCCTAACATGAATCCTCGAATTAGCGTTAACGCAAAGCAGTGACAAAGCAGGTGGTGTATGACATGTAGGTTCTCACGGAACAGCCGTAGGTAATAATTAGCATACTTTTTAGATGGCGTTTTTATAGCTGTTTTGGCAAACTTGCAACTGGTACTTAGCCCAACGTTTCATATGGGCCATCAGCGTGTTATTTTCCAGTAGAGTATCGAGGATGCTGATTGAGGGAGTAATAGAGGGCTCAGGGCCATTGGGCAAAGTCGCCGATCCCTCTCTCGCCAAGTGATCAGATCTTTCATTACCCTCGTTTCCTTGATGACCTTTGACCGAACAAATTTTTAGGTCATTAGTTGTAGATATCTGATTCAGAACTTTGATGCATATTCTAGTACCAAACCAGAGGTTACTTTGTGGCTGTTTAGTACCGCGAGCACCGCTCCTGTCTGTCAATATCTGAATGTTTCGATTGACGATTTCGCTCTCTATAATATTCCAAGAACCTTCTTCTAACACACCAATTAGTTTCACTTTTGTTTAGATTTAGCTCAGGGGAGTAATTACCTGCTCCGGAGCCGCTATCTGTGTTAGATCCGTTGGTGTAGATAGAAATGTCAGGTGTGACAGTTTCTGCATCTATTGACAGAATCTTGAATGACCTGTTGAAAATCTCTATCCTGCTGCCCTAGACAATACTTAGTGTGTAGAGCCAGAGGGTGATTCTGGGGCTAATACCTCAGGTCCTGGCCACCGCTCTACGACACTGCCAAAAAGCATGACATGCTTTTGAGTTTCTGATCAAGCGTAATGCTTAGGTACTTGACTAGTTTGAGAGATGTTCCTTTTAAGTTGGGCAAAATCATATTTCTCAACTTGCGTTTTCTGGTGAACAGAACTAATTCCATTTTCAACGGATTGATTGTAAGGGAGTGCTCTGAGCGTTTTGTGGGTAACTACTATTTTATTTTTATTAAAAATAAATGATTTCTTTAAATTAGAACGATTAAGTTGTTTGATTATACTAGCTACAATAAAATTTATATTAATAAAAAAGTGCGAATAATACGGGCTAAATATTCTTGAGATGTTCGAAAAAGTTCCAAGAGAAAATTGTTGAAACCGTCTAAGATATTCGGTTAAATTAGAGCTCTCCAAAGGGATAATTACTACAAAAAATTATGAAATATAATTTCTGAATCTTTTTTGCTTTTAGAATTTTAGCAGTCGAGTAATTAGTAATTACGAAGTGTGAAAAATGTAAAAGGTTCAAAAATATTTTAAATTGAAATCTGCTAGCAACATGAAAAGTTTTCAATCGCCTTTCAACATTTGAGTGTTTAGTAAAGTACATGATGTAAATGTGTGTACACCATACACATCATAATATTAAATACTCGTATGTTTGACAAAATTAGCAGGTCATTTTTTAACGTTATATCAACGAATGAACATAAATGTGTGTTCAAAACAGCCTCGCATTTTACAAAATGTATTTAGGTGCATAATTTCAAATTAAAGCAGATACAAATCTGTATTGCATGTCTAAAACTCTCCTGAAATATTGTAAAACAGCTAAAGAAAAAGAAAAATAAATTCTCTATAAACCACGGGCTTTGGGGAAAACTTTTACGAATCAACGAGAAACTAAGTAACAAAAAGTATCGTGTAAAATTCATAACAAATCTTCAAACTCAGCTTAGAAATATAAGTTAGTTGTGCTTTTCCGAAATACTTAATTTATTTCTTCTTTCAAATGCTTCTCATTACTCGTAATAAATACCTGTCACGTTTTATAATGATTTGCTTTCATTTCGTTTTATTATTTGAAAGTGTTGGGATAAAGTTTTGTTTCATTGAAATTCACCACCATAGTTTTTATAAGGAATTTTTCAGAAATTTGTAGGTTTAAATCCTGAAATTACTCTTTATGAATTAATTTGTACTTAAAAAACTCTTACCATAAGTAAGCAACAATTATTGTTAAACAGTATATTAAAGTACAAGTGTCACAAGGTAGCATTTTGTCACACAAAAACAAAGTTTACAGATCAAGTGAAAGGAGGTTGGCAACGGATGGCAACTGCTGCACGAACACACCTATTTTTTTCTAAAAAGATGAAGTAAAAGTTTTCGTATTTTTTTAAATTTTCTCTTTGGAGAAAATTTTCTTTCTTTTAAAGATTTTTTTAATTTTCTCTCTTTAACAGGGAAACTACTCGAGCGTCTAAAACTCGACTTTTTACACCACTGCTATCTCTGTGTTCCTCACGCTCCTAGAGTTTCTCTCTAAATCCCGCTACAAAAGCTAAAACTCTAAAGGGTAGTGCAAGCCAAAGCTAAACTGGCCGCCTGAACTATCTACAAGCAGACATTCTGGTTTGCTTGTGCAGACTGGGTCTGATATACGTAAACTATGGCTTTGCTTTTACAGAGGCAGGCTTTTACTACGCCTAAATGATCTACAGATGCTCCGATTAGCCTCTGCAGCACAAGTCTTCCATACCTGCCGTAGTCAAAGCACTTGTAGCCGGCTTAACTGAGTTGGCAAACCGCAGCTATCGCTCTGGTTATACGCACATTTAAGCTCTTCTCACAGCAGTTCTATGTGTAGGCAAAAACTGCACAAGCTATCTGAACTATCTACAAGCAGACCTTCTGGTTTGCTTGTGCAGACTGGGTATGATATAAGTGAAACTCTAAATATTTGCAGCGGATTTAACTGAGTAGACAAGTTGAAACTATCGCTTTGATTTTACTACGCTTAAACAATCTACAGATGCTCCGGTTAGCCTGTGCAGCGTAAGTCTTTACATACCTGCCATAATCAAAGCGTTTGTAGTCGGCTGAACTGAGTTAGCAAACCGCAACTTGTAACGATGTCGATTTACCAATAGCTTGGAAAGGTCCTGAATCATCAAGATTCTGCCTCTAAGCTTGGAACATCTGCATCGTTCCTCCCTCTTCTCTGGTGGTTCAGAAATAGTCGCATTGGTTGACCTCTGATCCCCTGATTATTTTGCTTAAATTTAATTTTTTAATTAATGTCCTTGCGTCTGTTTGAAAACCGTGTGAATTATTATCCAAGACCGGTCGCTTCGTTCCATGTAAATGCGCCAAGGTCGAGCGCATTGAATTCCAGTGCACGCTATAAATCAAATATTTAATTTGTTAATATTCCTTTTTACCTTTGTTTTTCTTTTTCTTAATATTAATTTACTACAGCTCTCTGATTCTGTTCTTATCGCGGATATAACCCTCCTTGATTTTATTCAGTAGTTTAATGTCATTAAAATTCATTAAGACGCACTGCGGTCTGTAGTCTGCGGACTACAGACTTTTAATAGGACGATAGTTTAGTCGGTTGCTTTAGTCGGGAATTAGACTGTTTTTTTTAATTTTTTGTATTAAAATAGAACTAAAAAGAATACTTTCGGCTATTTTAATTTCTCTCTATCTTCAATATTAACCTCAAAAATAATTTTTAAAAGTGCTTTAACCGAAAAAGGTCGTTTTTATTTATGTGACAACAGAGCCTACAAAGGAAGTGAGATATAATACAATCGAAAGTAGTTGGACAGAGATAAGCAATATCTCATTCTGACAAAAGCTGCCAGAAAAATCATAACCTTTGTAATACTTCCGTCAGTTTTCTGACAACTTGAATAAAAAAATTCGATTTTACACATCTCTTTTAACTATATTTTTTTTTTAAATAACCGCATTGTCTATCTCTGTCTTTCTACTTTCTATTGTAATATATCTCAGTCGCTTTGTAGGCGCTGTTGTCACATAAAAATAAAAACTACCTTTTTCGGTTAAAGCAATTTTAAAAATTATTTTTGGTCTTAATTTACGAGTTATAGAAAAATGAAAAAAATAGAATTGTTCGCTTCTATTTTCTCTATAGATTGGCATTATCAAAAGTTAAAAATTCAGATGCAGTCTAATTCCCCATTTAGCTTTAAAACAAATGCGAGTACGCATACCTAACGATTCGAAATCGCATAATATTTCTATACAAATTCAGCAACCGACTGTCGATATCGGCCGATTGTAAATCTGTAGTCTGCGGTGGGGATTAAGGTCGTTTAAATTAGTAATAATCATGGTAGATCGATGAGATTAGGTTCCTTAGAAAGCTACTGTTTACGCGCACCAAGTTTTTGTAAAATATTGATAAAATTTAATTAATCAACCGTGAAATTGGTAAGTTTTGCGTTAGCACGCGAGAGGTCGACGTTCTCACTTAAAACCAAGTCCAAACAGCGCTCTCATTGGTTTTCCGCCTTAAGTGGTGGCCACATCGAGTGAAGTGTGATCTTCGAATAAAGCAGGTCGTTCCTCGTTTGCTCAAATGGTCCCTACTTGAACCATCAGAGGTGTCTCCGTGTGGTAACTGTTCCCTGGCGGCTCTAAGAGCCGCTATCAAACGTAGGTCTCCGCATTTTGTCCTACATGCTCCGTAAGGACCCACTCCATTAGTAGCTGCCCCGCAGTGGCCTCGGAAGTACTGTGGTTCCTCGGCCTCTGCTCGCCCCGTCATTTTTTTTGTAAATAAGTTTCTAGCTCTGGAAGAGAGCAGAAAAGTTGTTTATTTCGTTTCAGTAAAAACCTTAAAGATGTTCATTTCGTTGCAGGGACGAACCCCGCGTTATTCATTTTTATAAATTTTTGAGTTTGCTCATACCTCTGAGCTATGTCAATCAGGCATTTTTACTAAGATCCCCGAATTCGGGTTTTACAAACTATCACTTTGCTTACACACATTCAAGCTCTTCCCAAAGCAGGTCTATGTGTAGGCAAAAACTGCACAGGCTGCCTGTGCTGTGCTGAAGCTCTTGTTTGCCTGTACAGGTACAGACCCAGCCATTAAGATCTAGACTTTTAAAAGTCGTAATTATTTTTCCAAATAAAATGAAATTGTCTCACATTTATGTTTGAATTTGGTCGGTACCCAGTATAATAGTATCTTCAAAATCTCACTTATTCAATAATTATTAGATTAATAGTACGATAATAAAAATTGTGAATTTAGCGTTCCTTTTACCAGCAATTATGATCATGGAGCATAGAGAAGTTACAACTTCTGTTGTATGCAGTATGCTTGTATGGCATGAAAGAGAACAGTTTGTTATTAGAAGTAGAAAAGTTTGCAATAAAGAATCAAGAAACATGCATTTTATGTTACATCTTGAGCCAAAACTGCAGAATCGTAGCCAGGACAGATCGATCTTCTCAAGGTATTTCCTACGACCACTCTCACACTTTTTTGCCACTGCAAAAGTTAATGAGGATAGCAAATTATCTCAAATATTTTTTGGTTTCTTATATAAACGAGCCAACTACGTTTTTTGTCATGTACCTACCTACATCACCAGCACTGAGTACTGTCGTGAAACTCGACAAAAAATTTAATTTTATTAATTTAAAATATCTTTTATTCCGTTCGTTTCAAACGTTGAATGAACAAAGAAAAATAGAAAATAGTAAACCACTAGTGTTGTAATAAAGTCAAGTTTACAACTTTTTCGTTTCTCATTGTTGTTTGGACAAATATAAATCAAATGTTTAATTCAAGAGCACGGTCGCTTTAAAAATATCTCGCGAATATTTAACAAACTTTTATAATAACAAAATAAACCTCTTTGAAATCGCTAAAATGTTTCCATAAAACAATATAAGTAATTTATCATTGTGTTTGTTAAATAGACCCTTTTTACACTTTAAATTCATTTTCAAATTATTTTTATAATAATTGCGACCACTTTTACAAACAATGAAATGTTTAATTATACAAAATGTTGTTAACTTATTTGTATAAAGCGTAACTCTAGTTGCCCTCTAGATGTAGAATTTTTACATTTGTTTTACTCGAAATGTATTTTTCACGGTGGTGCTTTTAAAATTGTATTTAAGCCACCAATCACGTACAAAGCGGTGACAATGTTGCTTACGTTAGACATCCTTACCGCCTGCTACCACTCTTCTCAGCTAACGTATTTCGTTAGTAAGTAGCCAATTTATATTTGAACAAAAGAAAATTTTTCACAATGGAATCAAATAATGAAAAAAAAATAACTACTTATGGGCATTTCTATTTATAGCCATTCAGCTCGTTTTATACGAATTATCGTCATGCAATGTAAAGCACTTTTATAATATATCATTGCTAATTAAAACTAAAGCTAATTAGCTAATTAAGGTTTTCTACTTTGTTTCGGTAGACAGATTTAAAAATTGTGGAAAGTGCAAATGCTCATTACCACAGTGAAGTTTTATCAAATTTAACGTGAAAAAAGAGACCCTTTAAACATATTAATGAAGGACTTTTAATTTCTCTAATCTCATGTTTTCATATGGTTTTTAATTAACTTTTTTATATTACAGAGTCCTTTCATCAAGACAGTATCTAAAGTTAACCTAACTAATAGTAAAGTTTTCCCACATTTAGCATTGATTACAGCACACTTTGAACAGTTGCCAATAGTTTTGGCATGTTGGAAAGTTTTTTAATGAAAAATTTTCTAATATTTTATAATTTTTTTAAAAATAAAACAGACGTTTTAGTTCCTTTAAAATGTAACTGTGATTAGAAAAAGTCGGGTGAATCCAGTCTAATTGCTTATTGATCAAAGTTTAAAGTTCGCTGTTACAAAATTTAAGTTACTTATTTAATACATCAGGGTGATTCGGTTGCAGTTTTATACGAGGGGATTTTGGAAATCGTCTTATTGGAACTTAAAGTGCTCAGAAAGAAAATAAAGTTAAAAATTTTTTAAATTATTTCTATGTGGTAAAGAGCACAATTTGTTTCTCGATATCGTGACCAATAACGCCAGAGAAGCTAAAATCGTTAAAATCATAAAATAAATAATTTTTTCTCAAACATCGACAAGAAATAAAATTACTTTAAGTTGATCGCATATTGGTAGACTCTTCATAAAGAAGCTTCCAGCACTGGATCTTTATAGTTCTAACTCAGTATTTTAAAAACTCTACAAAAAATTGAAAATTCGTCAGGCTCTTGGTAAATACCTGAATAGCATTATGTATTGAACATGTGTTTATCGACCCGAATCTCTGACAAGAATTTGGAACTACACCTAGAACACATGTAAATTAATCTCTTGTTCATTGTTAAACGCACGAAGTCATTACAGTAATTAATTAATGTACTTACTGAGAATTCTCAAATTTTAGATGTTAAAGAATTTATGTACCCGAAAGAAATTAGATTCACGTATAATCTTTCTTGTAGAGTTTTAGAATAGGAGATTGATGTTGGAAAGAGATTTATTAGAAAGATCCTAATACTATCAGATGACATAACATGATATCGCTAAATACTGTAACACAGATATAGCCAGATTTGGCTACGCCCTTTTAATTATTTACAGTTCTATCAACTACTTTTGCTTTACGGAAAATATTCCTACTAAAATAATTTTATTTAAAATACTTTTTGCGGGAAAAGATTCGTCTAATCATAATCAAGAATTCAGGTTAGATACAGGCACAGTTAAAAGTCACGTGTATCTACAACTATTTTAGGTTATGATGAAACCTTTTAAAATGAGAATAAGTTGTACTTTTGAAATTCATTGTCTTCATATTAACCTATATTCAATTTTAGTGACTGTTACTTGTCAAATTTAGCGACTGAAATACTGTTAACTCGTATTGTACTTCAAAATCTATGACAGCGCTGGCCATGCCCCTTCAGCTCGCTAATAAAGTTGCTGGGACTGTAAACACTGCGTTGGTGGGGATAAATACCAATTTAGGTGTCTGCGCATTCCCACCGCTCGCCAACATAAATCTGTCTTGTAGTTGTAATACTCCACTGAAAATTTAATAACCACGGTCCTTTCGATCGTAGAAATTTAACATGTAAAATTATCCTTTCGTAATTTCCTGCTTCCCTAATTATTTTAGACCAAAAACTTATATAATTTTATATCTAAATCACTTAAATAGTGCTATAGCCATCCATACATCCATCATGGGTGATGGGTTTCTGTAAAAAATGCCTAATGTTTCGTGTGGCACTCAATGATGGCAGTTACCTACTTGACAAATTAAAAAATAATCTAAAGAAAAACGCATGGCTATTTGAGTAAATTTTCGAAACTATTTCATATTTAATTTATACCATAACAAAGCAGCAAAATACGAAAGTATGATTTTGCTTGTTAAAACTCTGTGTCTGACAACAAACTGGTAGATGTGGAACTGGCATATTGCTTATTTAGTGATGGACGAGACGAGAAAAAAGACGAGATATGAACAATTAATTCTTGTTTCGTATTTCTGGTATATTTCACATTTCTTGTGTGGTTTTCCATACTTTGTTTGAAAATATTTTTTACTGTGAAATATGTTTTATGCGATAATGCTACAATGATGAAATCGATACCTATTTGAAAATGCTATCATCACTTTTTATCACCTCTTTCCATTTTAAAATACCTCTCCTCTCCTCTAACCCTTATTACCACCATTTTAAAGTCATTTGATTTAGATTTTTGACATTTTAGCTCTAGGCAGTTATAATTTTCCTCTCTTTTTTCCCTTTTCTGTCGTTAATTTTTGGTAAAACTTCTCATATAAATGGATTAGAAGCGAGAGTCTCGAAACTGCCAATTTCGTCTGGTTGTCGAAATCGCACTCTCGTGTCAAAAGGAGTGATGAAACAAGACTCTTAATCCACTAAAACATTGATATTCGAGTCTTCACTCTATTCTGAAGTATAAATAAATATACGTTTGCGTAAATTCTTTAAGACCATGGTTTAAAGACCACTAAAAGCGATTTTGAATCTCTGAATTATCTGAACAAATATATGGAAATATCTGCATAGTTCTACGTACGCGTAGGCCTACTAAAGAAGACATATTCTTCTTTGTTATGGTTTGGAACACCAACTGTCTTAAAAAGGCTTATTTCGTTAAGCTGGTATGGGTATCAGCTAATGTCAACATACCAGGGAACGAAAAAGTGGGCAGTCTGGTCAAAGAGGGCAGCAAAATAAGACCCATTGGATTAGAACCAGTTTTTGGCATTCCTTAGGCAAAGAGAGAAATAAACTTACTTCTGGTGGAGTGGCATATTAAACACTGGATGAAAACTTCTGGACATATACATTTTAAAGTCCTACTGGAGAAACAAAAGAACCCATTCTCTACTTAGAATGAGCACAGATTAACTGCAACTGGCAATGGCAATAATAACGGGCCATTTTTTTAATTTTACATTTTATTACGTTAGCTTTCGAAGTGTATTTAAAAATAATTTTACGTAATAAACTGTAAAATAAAAAAAAATGACATTGATCCGATCAGTACAACTGAAGATAATAAATTTCAAGTATGAGAAGATCTCTGACGCTCCCGCATGTGGAGCGCGCTAGGTGAGTCGCCCTCGAATATATTTAATAACTTTAGATCTAATAGAGACCCCACTTTTTTGTAAAATGAGTTTTATAGATAAGAGAACAAGGAACAAAATTAGTTCATAAGTTTTTAGAAAACTTTTCGAACACTTGCCAAAACTTGTTTTCAGCGATGTTTGTTAGTAGCTTATAAACCAAAGCAACTCATAGATAACACTTTCTGGAGATATGTTGGAGGAATTTCGAAAAATGATGGATGGGCATCTTGCCCCGCTATGGCGTTTTCCCCCGACTTACCTTATACGAAACGGTTATTTTAAGTTTTGGGTTTGTCACACCCCATGTGTCTGAACTCGTAACAAATATTCACCTGTCGGATGCCGGGTTAAAGAAAGACCAAATCCGATGCGCACAATAGATTCGAGAGGTCGCGATGCAAGGAACCACTAGGAACCAGCCTCAGAACTACAATTATTAATATTAAGAAGACTTACATGAGCTTTGAAACGCCCTTTTGAGCAATAAACGTTTAGATCATATTAATATAAACCAAGAATTAAGACAAAGAAAACTCTTGAGTGTGTCTTTTATAATAATGCTTTTAACCAACATTAGCCTAGATGTTTCAAAAATTTTCTTTCTCCGCTCTCTGTTATGTAATAAAGTAGATTGGAAACTATCTCAACAACTATTTGAGAGACAAACTTAGGAGCTGTTTGTGCAAACATTGGATAACTGCAAAACTGAATTTATGAGAAACTAGGGTAATATAATAGTTAAAACCATCACACCTAAAAGTATGAATTTTCATACAACTTAATTTTCCAAAAGCTGTATCGCTATATTACTACACACAGAATGTTTTATTTTGTCTAACATTAAAACCTAGTAAGTAAGTTAGTAAGTTCTTGTCTAGCTAACAAGAACCATTTTATGCATTTTTGCTCTTCCATGTTTTCCTTCTTGATGTACATTGTACACCTTTCTTACTAATTTCATTATTTGTGCTAATTTTTGTATGTTTTTAGCTTTTAGGACACTCCAAATGTTTAACTTTGATAGGTCAAGAAAGACTATTGTAGCTAATTTATTTAAGTGCAAATGAGAAATAAAAATTTATATTTAATTTAAAAGATTGGTTTTTAAATTAAAGATAAATATTTGGCAAAGTAAATTTAGCAATTTCACTTTTGTGCTAAAAAATTACACTTTTGTGCTAGAAATATTTCGAATCTTTGAATGATTTAGTAATGTCTCTCATCTATTTCCTCCAACTTTCCTTCCGTTTTATAAGAGAGAGTAGTATCAGTTTTCTTTCTCAGATGCGGTACATTCTACTAACTTAACTAATCTGAGCAAACAACTATTTGTTTAATAATAAAGCGTAAATGATATATTACAGTCGCAAAATGTACCTTAACCATAGTCATGCTTTCTCAAGCTCGTCGAGAGCTTGATCGCTAAATGTAATTGGTTTTTCGTACTATAACTCCACAGATAAGGATTCATACCTGAAACAATAAGAAAAATATGTCAGAACATTTGTTAAAACTATTAAAATTATGAATTATTTTTAAAACTCTTTCACATTAATGTACGTCTTCTTTGGCTCGTTTAAAGCTTAAAGCGCTAAAATTCGTTCATGGGTAAATACAAATTTTTTTCAATAACAAAGTTTCTCCAATATACTAGCACTACAATATAGAAAAGAAAATAAGTTTACCTTATACAACAGTCTACTTCATGTTTAGAGTAAAATTGAAAAGCGCATTTTTTTTGTAATGAGAAACCATTCTATGTGCGGCTAAAAGTAATTTAATCATATGTGCTAAAAGCTCCAAGTTCTTTCAAAAACTTTTTACATTAAATACCTTTTTTTAATATTGTAAGAAAATCGACTTTATTAATTTTTAATTATTTACTACGAGAAAATCATAAAAAATAAGCTTTTTTTAAAACGATAAGGAATCCGGGTCTTTTCGAAAGCGCAAAACATATTAAAATTCAATTTTTCAACAGAAATTCAGACAAAAACAATTTTTAATATTTAATCTCGTTTAATTAAAAATTCAAGTATAGGTATAAAGAAAATAAATTAGATTTTCCTATCGTAATGTTCTGCATATATCAGTGAATAACTTCATTTATTAAATTGTACGGGTATCTAATTAAGGTTCTTTGGGCGACATCAAGTTATTCATTAGGAGATAGGTCATGTAAAATTAATTATAATTGTAATTTCGACATTGCAAGCAATGCTATTGGATAGTGAGGATTGTTCGTTCAGAGCTGGACTTAGTGGTTAATGGGTATTTTGAAAATCAATCAGTTTGATTCCTCTTTCTGAATTGTTAAAATTAAAGCAAATTGGATGTGAACATTTTTATTTATTGGCTGCTAAAAGAAGCAAATAAAACCAAGTTGTAAAACTCGTGGCTTGCTCAAATGTGAAAAAAATGTAAGGCAAAAAAGGTATTTTGTATAAAACAATAATGTAAAGTTGGATGCGGGATTTTATAATAGCTATCAATTTTCAAGCAAAAATCGCATTTACCATACATCACTTTTACTACATCTACAAGAAAAAACCAAACAAACTACAATTTAAAAACTTATAACATAAGTTGAAGCAACTTATGATATAAAACTTGATTAAAATTTTTCAGTAATATACTTTAAGCCTTTAGTAAATGTTTTATACGATGTATAAAAGATTCAGCAAAGAGTAAAAAGCTTTATGAAATTGAAGCATATTAAATTGTAATGCAAATTTTATTAAATTTTAATCATTAGCCCTCTTTTTCATGCAACGAGCGTTAACAAAAATTTTTCATATTTTAAGACGCTTTCGTTCTAATTTTAATTAACTGTTGAATTCTAAACATCTCTTTTTACTTCCATACCTCAATTTTGCTAAATAACATATTTTTTTATAAAGAAAATGTTGCAATTTTAATAGTTTCGTTTTAACTGTTTCTAATTTAAACTCCTTTTGCTTGAACATTAGACGTAGTCAAGACATTTCTGAAAACGAAGGTTCAGTTTCAATTGGAAATACAAGCGTAAAATGTACACTTAAGGGATTCTCGTAAATTTACTGCTCATGTTAAGTAACTATGCTGTTGTTAGGTTGAAAGCTATTATTTATAGAACAAATGGAAAAATTTTTCGTGTCCAATTTGCTAAAGTTAGCATTTTAATCTTCTGCAACGACTGAGATCATTTTGAAAACGTCTGTCAATGCTAATGCACAATTGAACGGGAACGGAAAACTAAAGCGACAAGTTAAGAATATGCGTTATTTATTAATGATAGATGCACAATTGAATGCCACAGTAATATTGAAAACCTTCGAAAGCTCTATTTGTAACCACATTCATGAAGTGAAGTACGTACTTAAAATTATACTCTGTTCACGTCGATTTTGCACGCTAGTTGTCTATATTTTGTACTACATTGGTAGTTATTAAATTGAAGTGATGTCTTGTCACCGTATTGGCGGTTAACCGCACGTTAACCGCTTACGAACCACGCACGAATATAATCGGCAGGGCTCACCTTAGTCTATTCGTTTTCTGTACGTCCATCTGTTCATGCTTTTATTTACATCTGGCTGATATATGCTTGACTATTTTCTAAACCCTTACAATATAAAACATCAGGAACGAGCCTTAACAACCGTTGCCTATAGGAGAAAATACGACAGAAATGCCATTTTAGAATTCCAAAGATGATCCATTCATTCCGTCGAGTTTACATTATTCTTGGCTGTCGTAATCTTTCCTTATAAGTGGGAGTATAAGCAACCATTTTTATTAGAAAAATTGATCGAAAATTGCTATATTTAGAGTTCCATTACGATCCATATGATTAGCTAGGAAGCTCTTTTATTGTAGAGTAGCAGCTATTTATTCAATGATTAAACCGTATGTGAGTGCGTACGAACAAGAATTTTTTCAAATTATTTTTGCGCGTAATTTTTGGGACCATTTTAAGCTTTTAAACTATCACTTCCTAAAGGGCTGCCACGAAATAAAAAATCTTATTTAACAGCATTTTTAATTATAGTTTTCCTTGCTGAGTGGATAAAGTTTTAAAATTTGGGAATGGATGAGAAAACTCTGTTTCATGATAAAATCTTTTTTTTAGTGTACCCCCCGATAAGGGGAGAGTTGGGTCCTGCACTTGTGCTCATATTATTTTTTTACTGTGCTAAATCGAATGAGGCCGGTGCGGAAAAAATTGGTGAGAGGGGGACTTTTCTACATCTTACCACCCTTTAGCTATTAGAATTTTTTTTATAAATAATATGATAGCTTGGCGGACGAGATGCTATTGGATAAATATTATGTCTTTGAAGTTATCAATTTTGTTATAATAGTCGTTTTATTAAAATAAAAACATTTTATGACAACACGAGATTTTTTTTATATTTCTACGTCGTTTTCTAAATTGAAAGATTTTCTCTTTTATTGTAACATCTGTTAATATTATTGATTACTATCGTGTATTGTAGTATAAAAACTACCATTAACCGCTAACACTAAGAATCTACAGATGTTTTTCGCAGCTAACCAGCCAATTACTATTTCTTTAATTGTTAACATAAATAGATGTATACGAGGGTTGTAAAATAATTAAACGCAATTTGAAAAATTAATTTAATAAAAGAAAAAATATTGTAACGAACCGGATTAGAATTTAGAACAGGCGATAAAAGTAGTTAAGTTTAAATAATATGAGGACCGAGAACTGTTGACTGATACGTGTACCTGAGACCATAAGGAACATAAAAATACGTATTGCCAGCAGTTGCTGCTGTGGTCCATTTCATTTCCCTCTCCCCACTACCATACGCTTCATTGTATAAAAAAAAGTTTAAATATAGTCAAATATAGGTGCGATCTGTATTCACAGTGCTACAGTTTGGGGCCTTTTTAATCATCCAGACTGTAGATGCGTAACTCAGCTAGCTCGTTCCAGTTGAATCTAGATAAATTCCATTAAGATATCAACCTGAAATTTACTATGTGCTAATGGGACGATGAGGTGCATCTTTTAGTATAATCTCTTTCTAAATTTCTATATTCTTATGACCCTGAGGGTGTCATCATCAAAAATATTGAAATTTGATACCTCCCAAACTCAAATCCGTTGACAGAACGCGGTCCTCATGTATTGCAATTCCTTCATCAAGCTCCGTCTTTTAGATTTTAGAAGATTTAGTGAGCGTTCATTGGCTCAGTCTTGGAGACGTAAAACCTGTGATCATACTATTCTCCACTTTTAAAAAAAATCTGTTGTTACAACACAAGACTTTCCGATTGAGTTGATTATTCCAAAAAGACCAAAACAGTTAGAAAACAAAAAAATACTACATTTTTATAATCACTGAGTAAAAAAGAATAAACGTCAAAATTTTTGACAAATGTCAAATTCTTTGACAACTGTCAAATTTTTTGACAACTATCAGAAACGTCAGCTGCCAATTATTATCTGATATTTAAGGTTTGTTCCCACACAGCTCGAACTAGTTCGTAACTGGGCGGAGCATGCGCAAATTGAATTTTGTATTGCCAATTTCAATGTGCGCTTGCGCTGTTCAGTTCTGAACCGTTCCGAACTGGTTCGACTGTTTGTAGGAACAAACCTTTAATTGCATAAAAACTCTTTTAAAAACAAAATAATATTTAACATTTTTATATCACTGAGAAAAAACTTCTCTACCGGATGATTCAAAGAAAATTATATGTTGCCATTTAAAAAAAAATTTCCCAAATTGCACACCCCTTTTTGTGTCCTAAAAGCAGTAGTTGTAGGAAATAAATTTTTCCTCTGTATGGTGATAGAAGGGAGGCATCGACACATTTTACAAGATTTATTCCAACGTGACATCATCATTTATTAGCACATCACCCATTAGAAAGTTGTATCGGGCCATAGTCAGTCATTGAGCCTACAATGTTGAGCTATACAATCCCGAAAGTTCCATATGAAAACTCCAATTATTACGCGGCATTGCAGTTTCATCAAAAACGTTAAGTATAGATTGTATACATTATTATACATATCTGTAATATAACGTCTTTTACATACCTTCCCAAGAGGTATTTCTAAATTAGAACTTCTAAAACTTTAATTCACAATATTAAACACAATTGGTTACCTATCTTTAGATATCTTTCAATTTATAGAATTTTATATTCATGCTCATTATTCATCCCCTTCTATACACCATTCACCGGCAAGATGCAGCTAAGCCACTCCCAAAAAAAGCACGCTATATTCGAATAGACGTTTTCTATTGGTCGAATTTTGAAACTTCGATTTACAACACTCACGCAAGAATTGACATACGTCAACCTTATTTGACAGAAATTTGTAGGAAGTGGCTTAGCTGCATCTTGTCGGTGAAGAATGTAGGTACAGGTCTCACGTTGTAAGAAAATAATGCGCACATTCGGAATTGTAAAGAGGGTAATAAATACATGGCACGATACCTGATCAGTAGCTCATTATTATAAGGTCGCGGATAAAATAATATTTAGGTATAACAGGATAATAAAGTACACGCCACTTATATCTCCTATTATACGTTGGACTTGCGCCGGTATTATTTTCTTATAACGTGAGACCCGTATAGTAAGACGATCTTGCTGAAATAGAATCTGAACATTTAAACATTTCCATTTTAGCCTTAGGGTGTGCGCAAATTAGAAGTTTCGACCATAGAGTTTACATAGAGTTGTTGGAAATTTCAGCTAGAATCATATGTCCCTACAAGGGTGCAATATGCTCTATGCTCTCAGCTTTGAATTTAAGTACCCCAGAACGCTGTGGTCTATGCTATGGTCTAGACTCTATGCTCGAATCTTTTAATTTGCGCACACCCTTATGCAATACCTTACCAATGACCGTATGACTCTCATTTTCAACACGGCATCGAATGAGAATTTTTTATATTTTTTCTTCTAATGTAAAACATTTAACTTGGAAGTGCACTTTAACTTTATAAGAAATTTTTCAAAGTTAAGCATTTTGTTTTTCTTTTACCTAAAAACTTTATATCCTAATTTAAACAAGAAAATTTTAAATCGTGTGCGTTTAAAGTTTGAGTACAATTTCGTGAAACTACCTTTGATTTAAAGTTTTGCACGATATTATACACAATGTGCCAAAAATGTAAATTAAGTTGCTTATTAGTTTTGCTATATGCTAAAAACCTACAGAGTTGTATTTTGTTGGTAAACCAAACTTGAGGCAATTTGCGAGTTTCACTTTTGTTTTGAAATACAGTAAAAAGCACAAGTTTGAAGATCTGCGACAACAGCTTGGAAATAAAATTATCGTTCGTTTCTGATGGGAATTCTCACCCTCGAGGGTAGTCTAAAACCACAACTGTTTAGATTTACACTTTCAGCTTACACCGTCTTTATAAAACATAGTTTTTAACATTAGGAAAATTTAAAGGTAATAATAAAATTTAATGAATTTTGCAAATTTTTAATACAAAAAGTTGAAAAAAGACTTTTCTAAAGAGTACAAACAATTAATTACCTTAGCTGCATGTTTTATAATTTTTACAAAATTTAACAGAGCTTAATTAAAACATTCAATTTTTTCATTAAAATGCTTAGTGGCGTAAGCAGCTTTTCGAAGAAAGTACGTCGGAATATTCGTGTCAAAAATAAATAATAAAATAAAATGAAAAAGAGTGTTTTATAATCTTTCAACTTACTTCTCTTTAAAATAAGTTAATTAAGGAATTTATAAAGCGAGGCGCGATAAATCTCGACTGCTATGACTATGTAAAAGAAGAAGTGCTTTGTTTTTGACAGTAATTCAACTCGATAAAATATTATTACTACATAGAGGACTGTTTAAAATAGTTGAATTAATAGAAATAAGTACAGCTAAGAGAATTTTTTTACAATGACTTCTTTACTTACAAATAATGTGTGTATGGGACTACAAAGACCTAAAATCCCAAAGGCGTTGCTATAATTGTTTTTTGGTTTATTTAAAAATAGCCAAAATTCTACAAAATGTGGGAAAACTAGCTTCTGTATAATTTTCCTATTCGATAATTCATAGTAGGCTATTAAGTATCCATCTTTCGAAGAGACTTTGTGGGAACACTTTGAATATATTATGACCGCACTCACTCTTATTTAAATCCTTAACCATTACTTAAAAAGTTTCCATTGGTAAGCTCGTAGTTTCGAAGAGATGGACTCTGCCGTTAATCATGCGTTGTTGTAGTCTACGTCGAAGATTTTCTAGTAGCATCTCGACATTTCTTTAGGAATAGCTGCAGTTTCATTTTCTATTCATTTTAGTCTTAAGTCTTTAATGTTGCTGGGTCTAGTAGTTCTCTCTAAGCAAAGATATCCGGCGCACCGCACCTAACACTGCCCCTAGCATAGAAGTGAGTAAATAAATAAAGCCTTGCTGTACATGAGATTGTGCGAGGCAAGGGCCGGTGTTTCAATGTGGTCAGTCTCATATAAAACAATGTTTTATTTATTTTTTCGGCGCGGTGCTAAGTGGGTTACTAGTACCCGTTTTCACCAATGATTCGCAAAGCAAAAGATTGCTTAAATTAACATTAGCATTTTTTAAGTCGAAATTGCGCTTCACCACGTTTCACCACGCCAGTGTTCCTAAATAAGAGAAACAAAGCTATCCGTATATTGGTGTCGTAATGGTAAATAATTTTTATGCATCAGGTTAGGAGTTGTCAAAGCGTTAGACAATTTTACGTAGGCAATTGCTTAGGAGCCGTTGGTGAAAACGAGCATAGGAGTAGTGCGATGTGCAGTACGCCCATAGGCCCTAATACACTTAACTTGTCAATATTCAATATATCAAACAATAAATAAAAACTCAAATTGCAGCGATTCCAAAATAAATTTTTGAGAGGGGAAGCACATATTTGGCACAATGACAGAACCAAAGTCAATGATCTCCTGTATTTAACAAATAAAATGACATCAAAGTATTTTTAGCGTTAATTCAATTCGAAAATCTGCAATTTCCTATGACTCACCCTGTGTGCTTATTTCTTGAGTGTCATAAGGTCATAACGAATTTTTTAAAAGCGTTCAGTACAGTTTGCGCTTTATTGAAATAATAAAATCATCAAAATCTTGAATGAGTAATTAGGGCACTGCTTTTGTTTACTTTTGTTGTACTTTATAATATCATTTTCATTTATACATTATAAATACTCCTAAGGCTTTCACAATATATTTTATTTTTATCGCTTTGTAGTACAATTAAATTTGAATGTCTTTGAATTACCATGTAGATGTTAATTGTTATTTACATAACTCAGCTTTGTTCATAATAATTTACTGTAAACCTCGCTTTTACAAATTCTTGTTTAAATATTTTCTATTTATATCCAGCAAAATAGGAATTTGTTTTATTTTTTAATGTTAACCCTCCAGTAGTCCTGGTATGAACATTTTGCCAATTTTTCTAAAAATTCAATTTGCTCAAACGCTTTCCGCTTAGATCTGTTATTAAGTTTGCAATAAAATAGAAGGCGAGTAGGTCTTAGGTTAGAGCTAGTAATTATCACTCTTCAACCCACTACAGTCACTGAATATCTGCTGAACTTTTGTTTACCTTATGAACCCGATAATAATTATTGTCGTGCAGCATTAAATTTTGAATAGTGTTTTTATAGGTCTATTTATGGTAATACCCCATCCGCCTAAATTTAAGAAGGACAATTCATTCAATATACCAGAAAATAATGTCGTTAGTTTCCCTTTCAGAAAATTGTATTTTGCCTTTTTAATATGATGGAGAGTTTTTAACTGTTGTAACCTTAAACAAGCATAAGATAAAATGGGCGCAAATAATCGTTTTTTTGGGGCAAATAAAATCATATTTTCTTTGTCTCAATTAAACCTTTTTTCTATCTCTTCAAATAATAATGAGACAGCTCAAGAGAGAGCTCTGTAGCTCTGTATTTATTAAACAAGAAGAAAGAAATTCTTTGTAAAGGTTTATCAAACGATTCGTCGTATAAATAAATACTCTTCTATTTGTTTATTTTCTTAGAGTACTTCCTATTTCGATTACTTTTGAGCTCTTTTATACACGTGCTTTGTGCTACGTGTCTTAAAAAATAAGGTGAATATTTATAATAAACTCTTTACCACGTTTCTCGGTTCATCTGTATTATCATGTACTTTGAATGGACGCAGATCAATAGATTACGTGTCAGCAAAATTCTTCTTACAAACTATTCAAAGCAGAAAATTCAGAGATCGGCTAGTAACTAGATTCAATCTCTCCGGTAACGATGTCCTTCAGAAATTGCAATAGCCAGCCAGTCCGATTTAAAAAATATGGAGCGATTAGAAAACACACGGTTATTACACTACACATAACCATATCTAGAAGAAAATTGTGCAATGAAAGCATTGTTATAGTAATTTCTGACTAGCATGTACAAGCTTGAAGTGGCCAGGGCTCACATCTTGTATTTAGGTAACTCCAACGGCTTAGGAGTTACCTAAATTGTTGATTTGTAATAAGAGCAACTTATTTAGGCGATTTTAAATGACCATAACTTCTTGCCTTTCTCCTACAAACTCTTAGAAATTGATAGGAGAAGGGTAAAGGATAGGTAGCTTAGCGTAACGCTACGCTAATAATTGTAGGATCCCAGCCGACGGGCGAAACGCCTTTTGTGGACTAAGTTTTAGGTTTTAGTATGTTCAAGTTTATCGTTTGGTGGTAATATGCCGCTTTTCTAAACGCCTAGGGGCTAGTAAGTATGGTGACTACTATTTAACCATATATGGCAGGATATATCTCCTATTTTGGTAATAAACCTAACCTAAAGCTCACCTAACCTAACCTATTCTATACTGTACAAAAATCTGAATTTTAATTTTTTGTCTGTTTTCAACACAATATGATTTTTTTTTATCTAAATTATCGATCATTCGATGGGAGCGAAAGGGCGTATAGATCAAATGAAGCCAGTCCGAACAGGGCTTCGCTCTCTCCATCAAAACATGAACGTCCCCAGGTAAAACACTTTCGCTCCTCATTAGTCCAATATTTTTTCCTCAAGCTTTGGCTTAAACCTTGGCCTTATAATCCAGCTCTCGATAGAAGGAGAACCTCGATAGAGAACCTCAGCACTTTTTGCACTTTTTCGATATCCTTTATGTAAACAGCGATACTAAGCTCTGTCTATCGATCAGATGCAAGCTAAACCACTCCCAAAAAAAGCACGCGATATTCGAATAGAATTTATCTGTTGGTCGAAATTTGTTAAGAGTGGCTTAGCTAGTAGGTATGGGGTTGCGTTGTCCAGACAAGGAGTGGGGGTAAGAGTGGGGGTGACCCCACAAGGTCGAGGTCAAGGACAAGGTCACCCCCACTCTTACTCCCACTCCTTGTCTGGACAACGCGACCCCATACCTACTCTTAGCTGTATCTGTTCGCTGGACAGAGTTTAGTTGCTTTCTTCTATGCTATTTGCTTCAACAGTTTGACCTTTCTTGAGTTTGGCGTTGTAAAACTGTTTTTCTTGTGCATTTAAGTTTTACTGAGCGCCTAGAAATAAAGATTTAAAATAATAACTGAACCAATTTTTTATTTTCAGATCGTGTCGTTAGACGAGGAAACAATAGCAGAACTTCTAAAACATGTCAAGAAGCTTCAGTAGCAGGTGAGTCTTCTACGGCTCTCGACGTTGCTCCCTTACTAACTTCCAACTCTTTCTGTCTGTCGAGTCGCCTTTTGAAAGACATATGTGGATTATTACTTCACTTGTGCCATCTTCTTCCTCTTCAGTTAATCCATTCAATAATCCATATTAAAATGAAGACATAAAATGTACATTGAATAAAAATTTTATTTTCAGGTCATTTCCACTGGATGAAAAAGAAAAAGAACTGCTTTTCTGTGTAATGCTAAATTCAATTTCAGCCGCGACATTAATAAACAGTTTTTTCGTAATCGAGTTTAACTCCCGCGTACGCGTTTAAAAATCGAGTCCGATATTGGAAGCTTGATGAAAGCTTTAATAATTCGTTATTCGGTTTTTGCCCTAATAATAAGTACATAGGCGTTCGTAAGTGTGTAGTGTTCAATAACTATTCGTTCAATCCGTTTTAAAATACGTGAGTGGGTGACGCTAGCGACTAATAGATTTTAACATGCAGGAGGACGCATTCGGAAATCGGAGAAAAGGTAAATAATTTGTCTTTATTTTAAAATATGTATTGCTTCAGACTTAGGCCCAGTATTATAAACGAAGGTTGAAACTCAACCTATATGACATAATTGGACATAATGTTGAAATTGGCGTTTATTTATAATTTCAGCCTACTGTTGGGCGAACCTTCGGTTAATTAGGCTTTATAATACTGGCCCTTAGTTAACTTTAAAGAGTTTTTTGGAATATCTGAAGTTTAATTGGCTTGCTTAAGGGGATAAGCTCCGCTAGTAATTTTAATGAGTTCGGCCACCTTAAATTCCGCCGTAATTTGTCACTGTTTTCAAAATTATTAATATTTAGCTTTTCAAATAGGAAATGAAAATTGATAAAAATTGCTTACAAGTGTCAGGCTTGTGAAGCGTATCATCAAGTAAAAGAATGAAAATACCGCTGTACCGCATTACAACCATGTTTATATTTTACGTTTTTGTAAAAAAATCGTCAACAAGGTTTCATACTTTTTCAGAATTTTAGTTTAGCTAGCCTGTATTTCGGCTAATTTCGGTATACAATTGCCTATCATTCAAGGACAGCTTACTCTTTTCTCAACAAGGCAGTCGCAGGGACGATGCGGGACTTTCCACCTTAATAGACACGTGTTCTTCCATTAGTTACGTTGTTCTTTAGGAACTCATTTTCTTATTTACAATTCACACGCGGGCTAATATTTGCGTAATTCATTGCACACTTGCTTAAGAAGGTCTTTTCACTTTTTATAGCAGGATGGGACTACCTATGAAGGCAAATCGTCTATTGCCAAATGGGGCTGCCAAATTACAGATGTTGCCGACGGGACTAAATTATCCCAGTCCGACTCTGTTCCCAATACGCCCCTGGTGCTAGTTATTTGATGCACAAATGTTACTAACTATTATGGTTAACAATAATTAGAGCGTGTTAAATAAATATATTGCGTTTATTTTACGTAAAATCTAAAAGAGACCTAGTGTCACCGACCAGCATGAAATTGTTGCATAAATTTTACTGGAGCGTTTTAGACATGAAATTAATAGAAAGGCAATTATCCCGTTTGTAAATTTGATAAAACGATTTTATTTGTATTACGTTTTACCTCATTTAAATATAACTTTTATAATTTAGTAAAATATGCAAATTTAATATAAAACTCAAATTTAGCAATTTATAATTCTCGAGAGCACACCCAATTTCCAAAACTTCTTCTTATTAGCACAAAATTTTCAAACTTAAAATATGCACATGTATTCGAGAGAGAGAGAAAAAGTCTTTTTGGTAGGTTCTTCCATTCCGTGCTGCACCATTAATGTCAAATTCAGAAACCTATTTTCAAACAAACCTAGTTCCATATTCACTCGGTCTTTGCCCGATATCACAGCCGCGGGATCGTACAAGCTGTTACCAAACAAACCTACAGCTTGTCTTTACATACATTACCAATTCCCAGTTTGGTGTTTGATACAAAACTTTCCCTGAATATTAAGAACGGTCGCGCAAATTACATAAACTGAATTAATTGTTTGCGACTATTAATTATAATATTTATCAACTTAAGCCTTTATAGCAAGCCTACTCTGTTGTATTTGCATTTTAAAAATTTTATTGATTGTCTAGCAGGTATAGTTGCATTTTCCTTATTGAAACTGATACGCGTTTACAAATCGTCCTGAACACTTCAGCTTTAGCTAGCTCTACGAGTATATGCTTTGATGTTTTAAATATTTATAGAGTCGTAGCTGCAATATTTTCTAGATAGATTCTATAACTATAAAAAGTGAAGAAAATTGTATATGTTAGGTGGTGGTAAAGATTTTTAAAAAAGAAAAATAGTGTTAGAAAATTGTTTTAAATCGTTTTAAGCTGCTTCGCGCCTAGGGAAATACCGGTTTAATCTAATTTAAACCCCTTTTTTAAAATCCTCAGCTATTAGGAAAATTTGCATTAATTATACAGACTGTCTATATTACAAGGTACGTATGAAGATGCGAAGCGAAAGATACATATTCAGTTAAAAGCGTGCTATTGCAATTTGTGTGGTTGAACAATTTAATTTTTCTTTTTTACAAATTATTTTTTTGAAATAATATATTTCTAAATGTAGGTCGAGCAATAAAATTTTTAGTTTTTTTCAATAGGAAATCGTTATTTTATTAAAGATAGGGAACGAAATTTACAGTAGAAAGAAAGAAGAGAACTTTGTCATTACAATTGTAATTTTACTTCTTCGCTTTTATAATAATAGGAAGATATAATAATATAATGCTATTATACATAGAATAAATTTGCGCATTTATTGTTTCTACAACTACTACTAATTTTCCTAGCTCTTTGAGGTTTAGCTCCGGGATTCTAATTCACGATCTTCAAACAGTCTATAGCAGCCTAGACTGTTACTAGATCCCCACAACTTTATTCATTAAACATTTTCATTCTCGTAGTATATCAATTTTTCACCATAATGACTACATTAATAAATAAATGAAATTTAATGCTCTACAACTTATTTTCTAAAGACTTTTACTATAAAACGAAGGACTGAGGTGCTAGGAGCAAAAGTTTGACCTAAAGTTTGGAACAAAACTTTTTTTTCATACATTAACAATTTTTGCGGGCTTATATTTCGAAAACTATAAAGAATAGAGAAAAAATGAATAGAAATAATGTTGTAGGAAATTTTCTAAGCTTTTGTTTTGTGTAAGCCAAAACCCAAAAACGGGACATTTCCACTATCTCTCTCTCTCTAGCTACTATATGCATAGCTAGAACCGAGGACTTTACCTTTACCTTTATCTTAATCTTTACCTCTTAATTACTCCAAATACATTTTCTCAAGAAAAAAAATTCCACCCTTTTATATGTCCCCTATAACCCCTTCGTTGACTACACTAATGAGTTCATAAGGGATGATCCAAAATAAAAACTTCTGGCAAGTGAATTTAAGAACAGCTTTGGTAGCCGTGTCCTTTGAAGCTCCTTAGCTTCTATTTAGCACCTGACGAGACACAGACACAGGTTGAAACTACGTGTTTAACAGCACATCCCGTTGGAAAATGCTTTAATTTTCTAAAACCAATGTAGGAAAAATTTTTTTGCCTTAACCTGTTGTAAAGGTGTGAGATTATTTAAGGGAAACCTTAGACATGTAATTTACAAGTTTGATTGACATCGCTAACGCGACGTAATAGGTTTTTAATGGAATTTATTTTTATTAGTTTGTTTTAATTAAACGATAAACTTCCATTCGCTTATTTAAGTATCAATAAAAGTTTTGAAGATGTACTTAATATTAATTAACATTAAATTTGCACCATCATATAATATTATACAGTACCCCATAAAAGTGCCTATATAATGTACGTGTAAATACTATTAATATTTTTGTTATATTTTTTGTGAGATAAACGCGGATTTACATTAAAAGTTAGTTCATACCTTGTACATGATCAGAAAGTGCCGATATGACACTTCTTTGCACAAACTTAAAATTACTTATAAAACTTCAGAGGCGCCACGTTATGTAGTTAAGGGCTATTTTAAATTGGCAGCCATGTACGGTAGTGTATTTTCAATTTTCTTTTAATTCAAAAATTGTGAACTGGCTGCAAAACTGGTTTGTGGTAACTTTTTGCAGTTTTCAGCAAATATTAAATCGGCACTCTTTGATCATCCAGATCATTGAATAAAAAAGACGTGTTACTATCAGGAAGGAGAATTACAGCCAACGATATGTAAACGATATGAAAGATCGATGATAAAATGGCGATTTATCTCGCACAATATATGCGACAATTTCCATTAGAGAAAATGACTGGAAATCGCTATTTTAGGCTTCCTTCGCGATAAAAACCTATTATTAGCTCTAAATGCTATTTATTCCTGCTGAAAAGTAACGCGTCTTTGTTTTTTATTCAAAGGAAAGCGATTATTAGTCAATTCGTTGTTCATATTTCCATTACGTTTGGAAGACACTGTACATGTGTACATCGTGAAGTACTTAACGATAATAATGTCAATATATTAGGTCCTCTTAAATAAAAGCCTTTCAAATTTTCATTTTAGTGTTAAATTGGTGTTTTGACTTTAATATAAAGTACTATCCAATTTTCTTTGCTGTAACAAAATTTAAAAGCAATTTAAAAATTAAACATTATCAATGACTTTGAACAAAAGTTGCGAATTTCAAACAAAACCATTTTCTCGCACAATTAAATTTATAAATGAAATACAAACATTTTATTTAATAAGTTGAAGAAATAAATTTCCTCTGTGGGTTTTAATAATACACATTTGCTCTATCCTTGTGTATTAAAAGGGAGTGGGTGTAAAAAGATACACTACCAGAGACTACCACTTTAGTTGAAAACTCTTGAACGAGGGCTGTTAAACTTTATATGATTGAAGTGAAAGTTTTACTAAGTTTTTAGGGCATTATACTTGTAGGTGGCTTAGACCTCAGCCTACAACCTCTTAAATTTTAATAAAAGTGATTTTCTTTAAGTATTTAACAAAAAATTGTAATATACAGGGTGGGGAAAAAGTAACGAAACATGACAATGACTTTTTTATTATCGATTTTTCAAAAAAACTGCTATAAACAAAAGTTATTAGGCTAAAAGTACTTCATTTGTTGGTGACCTTTAACTGCTCATGCGTAATGGCGCGTATGCACGGGAGCACGTAACTCGAATTTTTAAGTAGTAATCTAGACAGTGGAAGGCCACAGGACGGTAGACTACAAGCCAGGATAGAATAAGGAGACGAAGTACTAAAATTATCAACTACTTTAATTATTATACCCTTTTGCATTAAATAGAAAATTAAATAATATTACATTACAAATTGGGTGCTAAAATATTTTTTTTGTGTTGAAATTTGAAATACGTTCAACTTGAGCTTTTAATTCCATTACAACCTACTTGATAGCTGTAGCAGAAAAAATATCATTTGAAGTCGCACTTGATAGTCGAATACACATTTCGAGATGGATTTTTTTGAATAAAAAAAAATTTAATTAAACTTTTTCTACCCTAATTAAAATTTTACTATTTCGTACTAACAATTAATAAAGCACATTGTGCTTTCCCTTATTTCTATGTACCTAAAATAGTTTAATGTGAAAGCCTTGTGCGAGAACAATTACAATGCTTGTAACAAAATGAACAAAAGAGTAAATTTCCACTTTTGGGTTTGATGTGGAAATTAATGAAATTTTATTGTTGTTTTTATTAGTACTAATTTTATAATATTATAGTAGTTTTTATTCTTGTTTAACTAAGGTAAAAATTTGTCGCAACCCATTTATTAATGATTATAAAATGCTGTTTTTTGTTTAAAATTGGACTTTTATGAAGAAATTTTCTTGTTGATGTTAGGAAGTCACTCTTTTGCTTTAAGTGTCAAGATGTAATGAATAATAGGTGCATTTTGTATATTTTGAGAGTGCCTACTTATACTATGTGTATAACAAAAACAAAAGCAGTTAGCCGCCTTAGTTTCGTTTTTATTGTTAAAGCTTAAACTGGGAAACGATGAATAATTTATTTAAAAACGTAGGTACTCTTGTTAACTCACAAAAATCCTATACATACAACGGTCTTAATACCGGTAGCTATAGAAAATTAAAACCGTTTTATAACTTAGTTAGTTACATGTTACATAAAAAATATATATACAGACTGTTGTAACACCGATTCTACCACTCTGACTAGCTTATAAAACACAAGTGTGATGTAGATAACAAAAATAAAATATATTTATTCAATCGTACTCGTCCAATAAAAAAAACCTTAAGTAAAGGAAAAAATAAAGAGTATTAGTCACACACACTACAACTCTCTACGGGATAACTCAGCTCTCCTCTTAGCACACCAGATCCCTAGTCCTCTCACGAAGAGAGATCACAGGGTCCTGATGGAGGAACGGGGACTTCGTCCACCAAATCCCGAGTCCTCTCACAAAGAGAGATTATAGGGCACTGATGAAGGAACAATGACTTCGTTTACCAGATCTCGAGTCCTCTCACGAAGAGAGGTCACAGGGTCCTGATGGTTGTAGCAAGAGGAAATTACGATCACTAGATCCCGAGAGTTCTCTCACGAAGAGACGTCACAAGGTCCTGGTGAATGCACGAGAGGGTGACTGTCACCAGATTCCAAGTCCTCTCACGAAGAGAGGTCACAAGGTCCTGATAAAGTAAGGGAGTTACGTTCACCAGATCCCCAGTCCTCTCACGAAGAGAGATCACACGGTCCTGATGGAAGAACAGGGACTTCGTCCACCAAATCCCGAATCCTCTCACGAGACAAGGGCAAAGGGAAAATTAACTAAGAGGAAATTAACGACAGCGCACTCCCGCTCACTACGAGAAGTCCTCTATCAAAAAGGAGAAGGGGCTTATATTGGAAATCCAACGACCAACTCTGATCCACTCGACGACCACTAAGAACGCAGCAAATGGAATTAACCACAAGAGTGACTATCAGTTAATTGTTCAATTAACAACTTTTTAACAAGCGCGAGCTCGAGGATAAAAATTAGCTCAGTGGAATCGCACTAAAATAACGAGCACGTCGGTAAAAAATTTGTAATTTTAAATTAAAATTTCTTGTTTAAATTAATTAATAAAAAATAATTTGAAGCCTGGAGAATATTTAAGGGTGCCAATGAATCGCGGAAGTAAACGATAAAAAACACTAAACAACTCCTATCGCTAATTATACATGTGGTTTTACATTTAATTCAAACATTTAATAATGTTATAAACCTATAATTAAAAAGTTAGATTACGAATTAATCAACTGAGAAGATTAAAATAATTTGTAAAGGGGTAAAAATGACACCAGAGTAACACTAAAAATAAAACGGGAGCTCTAGCTCTTATGGTTGCCGAGTAACAAGGAAATCAGCTGTTATCACTGATAACGCTGATAATGAAAATACAAAAATTAAAGTTGGGTAATTTTGGTCCAATCTTGATGAAGTTAAACTGAAATGAAAATGCTTGAAGAGCTAAACACGGAAACGTAAAAATTATCTCCATTTTGATCTCAGGGGCGGAAACAGAAGAAAACTAAAGAAGAAAAAATTACAAGTAACTGCTTTAACCCTAGAAAGGCTAGTGGAGTCTTTCGGACCCCATTTCATTTTTAGACTTAGATTTTTATACTTAATTTTCGAATTTGAATCGTGCTCTTCGGTGACTTTTCCTAACTTTTAATGTAGATTATGAAAATGTAAAAACATTTTTGTACTCACTGCTGCGAAAGTGACGTTTGACGCACTCTGTGGTCGACTGGGAAACAGGGTTTCCCGGTCTACTACACCGGGAAGTAAACTGTCAAAACAACACTAATAAATGATAATAAAATAAAGTAATGTGTATTTATTAATGAAAGGAAACATATTTTCGAACAATTAAATTCGCAAACTAAACTATTACGTTACATCTAATAACAATATTTAACAACTTTTAGAACAATTAACTGTCAAAGTACGAATTTGTTTGACGTAAGAATGAAGTTTGACTATGAAGTCATAGGTTGCTTTGTATACCTAAATTGTCAAAATTAATCAAATAAAACTTTTATTCAAGAATTATGATAACGGTTTTGTTCGTTACAAAAAATATTGTACAATCCTCATGCGTGAACAATTTTCGCGCGTTCACGCAATGATAAAAGCACTCGCTCCTACGTCGCTCGTGTTTTCAAAGAGCGTTCACGCGGGAAAATCGTGTTCCCGCACATGGTTCGTAAATAACTATTTTTAGTAAAATTTCGAATTAGTAGAAAAACGATGATTTTGCGTTACTCCCGGTGGACTCTTTCGGACCCCAAATGCCATTTTTGTCATGTAAATCAATGCGGACTATTTTTTTATTGTAATTTAACATTGCTCTTGTAATTTATGATTCTGATATCATTTTGTCGTCATCCAGGGTCGGCTCATACATCGATTTCGCGGGACCTAGGCTAGGGCCCAAAAAATAAAAAAGTTTTTTTTCATATTTTTTTCGGCCAAAAGATTAAAAACCTTTTTATTTCAAATATTTTAGGGTCCTGATATTAAATTAATCAATTAGATGAAAAAGATTAATATTTTTCCTAATCTGTAAAAAGTATATCTGCAAGGCTCGTTAAATTTTATTATTTTGTATGGAAATTGTAAATAAATGTTTTAATTTTTCTTATAAAATTATCATTGAAGCTTTAAATATCTCAACACCACCATAAAATTTTTAAAAAAATTCATAATTTTAGCATTTCTAGCTCTACTAATTGGGGTCTAACGGACCCCAATGGTAGTTCTTGGTCGTTTCAAATCGTGGCCTTTCTAGGGAAACGATACAAAATTTCCAGGATGCTGTAATACTGTACCAGTATTTGGGTTCAGCATCCGGATAGAATTTTCAAATAACCCGTTCTAACATGGGGATCTCGTTTTCTTATACTATAATTCTTTTAATTTATTTTTATCTTATTTAACTTAGTTTTATTTACTTAATTATTTCAGGACAAATATTTGAAATATAATAGATGAGCCTCTTTAAAAGAAAATTTTTATTTATTTTTACAAGAAAGTAAGCCCACTTGTGGAAAAATAATCAAAAAACGAAATAATCCTCTGAAAACAATCTTAACTTAACTAAAAATAGATTAATATTGTAAAGAGAGTATACTCAAAAACGTCGTCAGAATGAAAACGGAATTGAAGCATTGTAAAACCTCTTGTAAACGTAAGAACCCCAAGAACACTCAAGTTTTAAGTAAAATATGCAGTTTGAACCGGTTAAGACGAAAGAGCAGAGGAGCAGTAGACAAACATCCATTATGGTTGAAGAAAGTTGCAAATAGGGAAATTAAATATTTGATAATATTTGCGTCAAACTAGCAAGAAAATAGTAAACTTTCTTTTACTCTGCGTAAAAGGCACAAATAAAATTTTTAAAACGTGTAATTTAAGTTGATATAAATAAAGGGAGCTTTCAGAAAATTTTACTATAATATAAACTTTTAATTACCTATCCAATTTTCTATTCGCTAAATGCAGCTCGAAATAATAAATGTTAGGGTTATCACAAAGAGCTGTAGCAATTTGGAGGTAAACTTAAGGTGCTTGGTTGGCAAATCCTGTCATTAACTATTCTGCTCTGACATTTAATGCGGCATACTTATAAAGTTACAACACCTGAAAACAAGAATAACTAAGCTCACATTCGCTATGTAAAAGAATGTTACTTTGTACAAAAAAACGCTATTTATAAAAAAATAAAAAAAGTGAAAATTTTCCTCTTAAAAAAGCTGCAAATTAATGAAAATATTTTGCTCCCTTTTTATAAAGAAAACACCTTAAATGCTTAAATAAAAAGGATAATTTTGAAATATTCTCTCAATAAAGGGCCATCTTATTAAGTAACTATGAATAAAATATTATAAATTTCCTTCTATCGGTTAAATAAGATAAAGTTGGCAATAAACTTCTTTTATATAATATAAAACAGCCATTTTTACTGCATTGCGGAATTTTCTAACAAACAAAAGTAAAAATAATTTTTGGCTCACAAATATTTTAGTTTTTAAGCCATTTTAAACCATTACTTAAAAAAAAAGATTGAAATTAGGGTTTAATAAAAATATTCCTATTGTTATAAATGTGAACTAAATTCTTGTATAGCAATAACGTTTTATTTCTGAAGATTCAAGCATTATATTGTCAGATAAGAAATAAAAATGGGAAAATTTATAAGTATTCCAACTTAGAGCCAAACCACAATTTAATGTTCATGCGAGATATAAAGGGGATAAAAGTAACAAATGCTACAAGTAAGGCTTTAATTAGTAATGAACTATATTTTGTGCTTCCTACATCGTCACCTAATTAGACTGTGCCCGCAAGCCTTAACCATTGTTGTAAAGATGCAAACTTTATCGATTTATTTACGTACAAATTAAAATTTTTAATGTACATTTTCAGTCTATAAAATATTAAATTACTCCCAAAATATTTAATTACGCAATTTTATCTTCCAAGTTTCGGCGTTACAAGATTGTACCTTGTTTAAGAGAAATACAATAGAGATATAAACTACAAAGGGGGTGACAGTGAACAGGATACTGGCTATGCACCCTTATTTAAATTCATTAAGCAGTGAAACGTTGATTACTAAAGTCAACCACTGCAGTTCCAATTATGAACTTTTGAAGTTAATTTTGTTAAGTATTACAATTAAATAACACGCAATAAACGTTTATGTCAAAGGACAAAAATCTTTGAACTGTAATAAATTATAATTACTAATATTTTAGCCCACAACATAGGACATTTTACGTAAAATTTTATTCCCCATGTACTTATATTCACTCTTGCTACATTTTTTTTGTAACGCGTAGCATGGGGATCTATCATCACTCAGCAGGTACTTAGTAAATCTAGGTATAAAGAACACATAAAACACTCTAGTTAATACAGAACAAGTAGGTGCTATTTTAAAACTCTAAAGCATTGGGGTTCCTGGAGAGACATTGCAAATTTCCATTAGCTTTCCTCAATGACTTATTGCCGCCCTGACATAACCAAGAATACAATTTTTAGGATATGTATGAAAAGCAGCAGTCATCCAGAGAGAAAATTAGGAAGTTTTACTAACAGCTCTTGATTAACTAATGTCGGAATTAATATAACTTGGAAGTGGAATGTTTGATTATTTATTGATTAGTCCTTTGAAAAGCCGTCAAATTAATAATTAAAAATAATTAGTCAAGGATGATTGTAGGCAGGTCAAATTAATTTATGCTCGGCTCGGTTGCATAAAACAGAATTATATTTTAATCTGAGAATTAGATTTATAATCTTTATGGGCAACGTCCCACAATAAATAAATAAATAAAAATGTCAAAGTTTGACAAAATAATTCGCTACCAAACTATTTTTACAGTTAGGTAATCCAGACAACTGTCAAATCAAATATAAATTGGCTGTAGGGGTGTCCGTTACGTAAACTTTTTTTCAAAATTTTTTTGCTCCCAGGGCAAATACCTCTGCTTTCAGATGTTCTGTTCATGTTGTTGTTCTTCATGTTCAAGAAGTTCTATCTCAAAATTATCCCGTGCCTAAATCCAATCGAACTTTTAAATGCAAATAACCTGGAAATTTTATAAAATGATATTGTTAATTTTTTTTTCACATCCAGAAAAAATCGGAAAAATTTAAGTTCTTCGGGAATTTCTCGGGAATAGAGTTTACTTTTCATAAGATCTTTGTCGATCGCCTCGCGATCGATTTTTGCGCATTCAAAGCAATACATCAATACAAGCTAACAGATAAAACATAATTTTTTTAAATGGGACATCCTGTATATTATTGCATATTTGGATTCTTTTATAGATAACGATCAAAATTATGTATGGTTTAATGGGTCTGAGATGAGTCTGAATCAAGATAGGTGCAAAAATGTAGTGTTTTGGACTTATATTTGGCATAAAATGGGCAATATCTTGGTCTTCATTTTGGTAAGTAGATCAACGATAAAATATCCAAATGTTGGGAGAGAGCCAACGTCCTGTCTTCAGGAGCGGCTTTATCTGCTGCCTCATCGTTACCTAGTAAACCAATCTGAGAAGATTGGCTTCTCTTACCTATTACTGTAGTACCTTTAATAACTTCGGTTGTAGATATGTGCTAAATTGATTTTAGGTGCTGTTAATGTGCTTATAACTGGTTCTTCGATAGTACGTACTTTTTTGTTAATTTAATACGTTGTAATGACACATTTATTCTACTCTGGGGATAGTTCATGTATTGAAAATTCTGCGAACAGGATAAACTATTGGAAAAAATATTAAATTAAACTACTGTAATTTTTTGAATATATTTTGTGAAAGGCTAGGAATGAGAATTTAAGTTTTTCCCAAATTTAATTATGTGAAAATATTAAAATGTTAGTTTGTGGAATAAAAAGGAATACTTTACAATAAATAAATATTTTTCCAGTTCTTAAACAAATAGACAAGAATAAAGACCATTTTATTTTCATGAAATTACCTGAGCAAATATACATACTTACTTAGCTACTTTATCTTTTATATATCCTCAAGCATGTTACTGATGTAAATTGTATAAAATAATTCAGACGTTGACTGAAAGAAAGATATTTTTAAAATCTTCCATAATTTTAAATAGGTACTCACAAGTAGTTCAAAAATTTTATTTTATTCTTCAATGCAGTTTAATTAAGTTGGTAGCACTTTATGAGATATAACAGTGGTCTTAAAATGTTTATATATGTTTTTTATTATATTTCATGTTCTTTTCTGTATTGCTAACGCTTTTTACATCTTTATATGATTTACAAACATTTTTACCACTTACACTGGAGCTAGAAATCTTTGTTTTAATTAACGGATAATTTATATAAAATTTTTCCAATTTAACCTACTATACATAGCTTGTTTTTGTTAAGGCGAATTGGGATGAGTTGCTAGTGAGATTCTGAGATAATAGATGGCGCGGAAACGCGCGGAAAGTATTCCTGAATTTTTAGACAAACCAAGCAAAATAATTTTAATTTTCAAAAAGCAATATATGTAAAACATTATTTAGAATGCCGCCAAGCGTTTAATTTTTTTATTTTTTGGTCAATTACAAAATTTTTTATTTTTATTCGGTTATTAAAAATGAAATCGAAAATCTGCTGTACAGCGCGTGTAAGGGCGAATGTGTTAATTACAAATCTTTTTTGATTTTGATAAATAATAAGGCCCGAAACACGAATATGAGTTTTTCTTTGAAAATCATAAATGCCGACTGACCGTCGCCCTTGCTAAAGGATGTGGTAGGTTGTCTTTTAAAATATGTTTATATTTATGTTACAGTGAAAAATGTTAAATGTTTTTGCTGATTTATCATAAATACATCTTAATATAAAAATTATTGTTTTACGGTGATTAAAATTAATATAATCAGAAAATAATACGCGATCATGAAAATATTGCAAACAAAAATTAGAACTTTTGAATTGTTGTGGTTTTTGAGATTTGGAAGCCTTTTTGGAAATTTTTTGTTGTTAGTATAATTTTACAACTATTTATTTTATAATTTTCGTATCAGATTGTTTTTATTTTTTTCACACTAAAAAATATTTAAATATTTTGTTGCTCTAACGTAAATGCAGGGAAATGGACGTTTATTTGAGAATTATTATGTCTATTGACATTATTTGTGTTTCCCAATAAATTCTAAGAATGTTTAGTAAGCCCTGTATTTCAAAAATACTTACGACTTTTTTTATTCTTGCAATTTTACGAAGTCTTATACCTACCGGTGCATAACAAAAAAAACAAAAAAAATTGACCCTTTAAACTTTAACAATCTACAAGGCAAGTTTTAAAAAGTGTGAACAATACACAACAGAAACAAAATCTGAAAATTTTTCTCATACAACCGATGTCAACAAATTACAGATGAATGTAGGTACTATTTTTCAACGTAGGTAAACCTATCATGATACTATAACTTCCATAAGTTATAGTATCATGTAAACCTATAATGTATAATACCGGGTGACACAGGGGTTTGGAACAC
Organism: Malthinus seriepunctatus; assembly: GCA_963924605.1. Lineage (NCBI taxonomy): Eukaryota > Metazoa > Arthropoda > Insecta > Coleoptera > Cantharidae > Malthinus > Malthinus seriepunctatus. Next base: position 96,981,715 of record OZ004600.1, read on the forward strand.
TCTTATAACTCCGTTATTTATTAACATATCAAAATGAAATTTAGTGTGGATTATATTCACATAAATTGCAATTGTTTTAACTACTTGTGAAAATTCTGCAACTTTCGATGACGCCGGAAATGAAATTTTAAACTTTTGATTTTTAAATAGAACACCGTATATATTTTTACTTTTTTAAAATCTACATTAAATTTTGAATACAGTAGCATCAAAAAAATTAATTTTATAAGCAAAAATAAATTTATTTTTCAAAAATTACGCTGCTTTCAAGAGTGCTGTGATGTAGTATAAAATCATCCGTGAGAGGTACTTGCACTATGAAAATTACTTTTACACCACAAAAGCTGGAGGATGGTGTTGTGGAGCTTTCAGAAGGTAATTTTGTCACATTTCCTTCAATATCTTAATTTTTTCAAATGGCAACATATCGGAACAATTCTACCTCAGATAAAGTAATTTTTTCTAAATACAACGATGGAGTTGTTCCGATATGATGCCATTTGAAAAAATGAAGTTATTGAGGAAAATGTAACTAAATTACTTTCTGAAAGCTTCAGAACACCAACCTTCAACTTTTGTGGTGCAAACATAATTTCCATAGTACAATTAGCTCTCACCGATGATTTTATACCACATCACAGCACTCTAGACAACTGATTATTTTTTGAAAAATAAATTTTATTGTGCTTATATTAATTTCTTTGATGCTCCTGTGTTCAAAATTTAAGAGTGCTATATACCTAGCGTAAAATCTTTTTTCGTTTTATTTAAAAACCGCTTAACTTATTTAGATGCGGTCTTCGCTGATGTTTTCGAAAATTGTTTTGTCAGCATGGAAAGTTATTTTGAAAAAATTATTTTATTTTTTTATTTTTTATTTTATAAGTTTAAGTTTTTTTTAAAATTTAAAGACTTTCCATGCTTCATATAGGTATTTTAGAGATTTTAATAAGACATCAAATTTTGTTTTAATTGAAGCATTATAATTTAAAACGGAAAATATTAAAGAGGAAAATTATAATCGACAGATGATGCCTCCTTGCGGCCACAAGGCGAAACGGTAAAGCAGACAACACTGGACTGTCGTGTTTGAATTTGTTCGCAGAATTGTACTTGCGTAATTCCACGTCAGATCGGCCACTTTTGACCCTTAGGTTTTCGGATTTTGACGAAATTTGGTGTGTCGGTTGGAAATATGTTCAAACTTAAGTGTACAAAGTGGTTTTGCGAAAAAATTATTTTTGACCTATCTACGGTCAAATTAATTTTTGAACTATTTTGAAAACATGAATACTTCAATAATTTATAACTCGCGATCTAAAAGAGATATATTTCTGCAAAATACGCCTATTTAAAGCTAAAGGAACGTACTATTTATTTTACGCATCGCTTTTTTAATTTAACGCCTTTTTGGTCAAACTGTTCCAGTGTCAAATGTTCAAGCCGAAGTTTCCAAAATACACCCTCTGAGATTTTTGCAATTTTTTGATATGTTGAGCCCTTATGACTTATGTTTAAGTGAAAAGATTCAAAACCGTGGGCACTTGTCAACTCTTGACGCTACACGGTATTATAGAAGAATGGAAACAAAATTTTTTTGAGAAAAGATTGGGGATAGAAATTTTTTTTCAGGAATCGTTTTATTTTGGACCCGTTATTATTGGAGAAAAATTTCAAGATCAGAGGCGTTCGGGAACAGGGTCAAAATTACCTTTGTTCTTAGCAAAATTACTAATTTTGAAAATATCTTCGATCACATTGAAGATAGCAAAAAAATACATCTTAAATAATTTGTAATGTATAAAATTACCAAGAGAATGAGACTAATCCGAGCCCAAACAGATAATTTGTCTATGCAGAAAAAAATAAAAACCGCGGAAAGTTGAGTAATGTTTAATCCCAGTATTAAAGTAATTTTCAAGTCGAAGTTTCCAAAATACACCCTCTTCGATTTTCGAAAATTTTTTATATGTTGAGCCCTTATGACTTAGGTTTAAGTAAAAAAATTTAAAACCGTGGGCACTCGTCAACTCTTGATGCTACACAGCCTCAAGCCTCAGTGAGGGTTTTAGATTGAGGTGTGAGGGTTGAGGCCGTGTAGCATCAAGAGTTGACGAGTACCCACGGGTTTGAATGTTTTTAATTAAACCTAAGACATAAGGGCTCAACATATAATGGAGTTTTTAGAAATTCCTGCTTTCCTAATTGTTTTAAAGCAAACACGAAAGAGACTAAAATTCTGCAGAATTAAAAATTAGAAAGGAATTTTATCATGCTTTTACTTGAAGAGCAAAAAAGACTCTAGAAGTTGTTAAAATTTTCGTTAATCAGGGTAGCGATTTAAATGTTGCTACAATATACCTACACCTAAATTATTGCTTGTTATTTAAATTGCTATCCTGATTAATGAAAATTTTAACAACTTCTAAAGTCTTTTTTTCGATTTTTCTAAACATCTCGGGAGATATTGGATCGTATAAATAAAAAGTTTTATTATTTTTTAAAAAAGAGGATATTTAGAGAAGAAAAGCTCTTGTGACTTTTTTTTGTAGGATGAATAGTTTTCGTAGAAAACGGAATGAAACTGCGCTCTGATTTTGAGAATCAACTCGTGCGCGTGGAGCTTCAATATTTAGAAATGTCATAAACGCTTCTTCGTAAAATGTGTCAAAGCTCTCTCAAAAATGAACACAGGAACAAAATTAAAAATTCATCTTAAAGAAGAAAGCGTAAGCTTTCAAATTCACTAATTTATCATTTGTAGACATTACTCCTGAATGCTGTAATATGAGTTTTAAGATGTCGTTCCTCTGTAAAAATCACCTTTTTACTTAAAATGTTCCTTTATCGTTAAAAATGGATCAAAATGAATAATTCTTGTGCAGTTATACTCTTAATACTATACACTATCATTAAATAATACTGAAAACCATCTTTGGTTTATCAATTTTAGAAGAGAGCACTTTGAAATTTGTAATTTTTAACAGTTTCGAATTGAAGCAGAAAATTTCAATTCAACTTTATTCCGACAAAAACTAAAATGCAATATGCAGCTCAAAATATGTACTATTTGTTAATTAGGAGTAAATTTAGCAAAATTATGATTCATTTTAATTAAAATTTTCTGCTTTAATTTGAGACTATTAAAAATTATATATTTCAAAGTGCTCTGTTTTAAAATTAATAAACCAAAGATGGTTTTCACTATTATTTAATAATAGTGTATAGTATTAAGAGTATAACTGCACAAGAATTATTCACTTTGATCCATTATTAACGATAAAGCAACATTTTAAGTAAAAATGTGATTTTTACAGCGGAACGACATCTTTAAACTCATATTACAGCATTCAGGAGTAATGTCTACAAATGATGAATTAGTGAATCTGAAAGCTTACGCCTTCTTCTTTAAGATGAATTTTTAATTTTGTTCCTGTGTTCACTTTTGAGAGAGCTTTGAGACTTTTTACGAAGAAACGTTTGTGACATTTCTAAATATTGAAGCTTCACGCGCACGAGTTGATTCCCAAAATCAGAGCACAGTTTCATTCCGTTTTCTACGAAAACTATTCATCCTAGAAAAAAAAGTCATAAGAGCTTTTCTTCTCTAAATATCCTCATCTTTAAAAAAACCATTGAACTTTTTTTTATATGATCAATATTTCCCGAGATGTTTAGAAAAATTGAACTTTTAAATCTTCTACCTCAATTTTTTTGATGAAGCGGCCAATAAAAAATATTAAACATTTTTGATTGTTAAAGAATAGGCTTTCAAAAAGACCATGCACCAATGTTTACCCGTTCTACTATTATTCCGAGGTTGAAATCGCTAATCACTGGACTATATGTATCGGTAAGTCATTCAACATCCGGTATAAGTAGAGATAGTAATGTATTTTTTAAAAGATTTAAAAGATTTTTGTTCTAATAAACCATAGAAACACAAAGAGGATTTTAATGGAATTTTGTTACTATGTTTATCAGAGTATTTTTCCCCTGAATTTATAGTCCAATCACATTACACATTGGACTTCTAACAAATTAGTAACAGGACTGGACCACTTTTAAAAATTTTCATTTGGTTAGTAAAAACAGGGAAAAAAAAGTCTACCGTTTTTTTTGCATACATATAAAGTTATAGGCCATTGAAGTGCTTTTTTGCAAAATACTTGAAAAGGAAGCCAAATATCGATAGGTAAAATGTAAAAAACCAATCTTGTTGAGCATAAAATTACTAACATAAAATATGTTACATGTTTTGAGTTTTGACAATCTATTAAGGTAGTACGACCGTTTTCTTAAAGTAGTCATTTTTCCAAATTGTTAATTAACAAAATTAATTCTAAAGAATAATTTTATTAGAATTAATAAAATTAATTCTCTAGCAATGTCAGATAACAGGTGAATTTTTTCAGAATTGTAATTGCGTTGCAAATTAAGAAAACGGTCGTACCACCTTAATAGATTGTCAAAACTCAAAACATGTATTATATTTTTTGTTAATAATTTTATGCTCAACAAGATTGGTCCTTTACATTTTATCGATATTTGTCTTCCTTTTCAAGTATTTTGCAAAAAAGCACTGCAGAACACCCTCTTTTTCTTCAATGGCCTATAACTTCGTATGTATGCAAAAAAAAACGGTAGACTTTTTTTTCCCTGTTTTTACTCACCAAATGAAAATTTTTAAAAGTGGTCTCGTCCTGTTACTAATTTGTTAGAGGTTGACCCCTATGAGAATCACTAAGCTGATTGAACTATTAATAAAAAACGAATTATGAAAATCAATTAAAAAATAATTTTCTTGATGTTAGTTTGTCCAGTTTTATCACATTTGCGATACATAGTCTCTAATAATTTATAATTGAGAAATTTTAAGCTATTTATTATACATATAAATACAATTAGAATAGAATAGAATAGAATTTTATGATTGTTAAAATTAATCTCTAAAGTTTATATTCACATATTGCACAAACTACTAGTAATAGTAAAATCTAAATAACACTTTTGTGTGTTTAAATTAATCTTATTTAAATTCGCGGAAACCAAAACAAAATTAGTTACAAAGTACAGCGATGCCACATTGTTAACTGGGCCTGATAACTCACAGACCTACGGTTTATCATTCACACCACTGATTCACACGCGTAATAAGTACAACAACAGTTGAAGGCACGTGAATTACTTACCTAGCAAAAGATTGCTAGCCAGGGAGGTGTGGGGAATGCGAGTGGAAATCAACGAAAAGTCACGTGAGCTCCAATACTCTTAATGTAGGTTTCAAAAAAGTTAAAATATTTATGGTGTTCTATTTAAAAATCAAAAGTTTACTTCATTTCCGGCGTAATCGGAAGTGACAGAATTTTCACAAGTAGTTAAAACAATTGCAATTTATGTGAGTATAATCCACACCAAATTTCATTTTGATATTTTGACAAATAACGGAGTTATAAGAGTGTTCCAAACCCTGTTTCACCCGTATAGTCTGTTCCAATGAAAAAGGTTAGTGTTGCAGGGATAGGCATCTACTACCTTTGTTGCACACACTTTTATTCTAATTAGCGCGATCCTGTACTACTAGAGTACCGTTGCCAGAAGTCCGTGCAATTTTATCACGTTTTATACAATTTTGTACTAAACACACTTTTTTTTCGTTATAAAATCATTTTAATAAATATATTTATTTAAATTTATTATCAATTGTAATTATTTAATTTTTTTTAGAAAAAAAAGAATAATAATTCGTATATTAAATCAGGCAGCGCTGTTCCCTATATCTACAACACTAACCTTTTTCATTGGAATGCTCCATAGTATAATGTTCTGGTCTACGGATGGGTTACGGTTACAAAGATGGAAAAAATTTAATTTTTCTGAAAAAGTTACTCTTGAGAAATTGGTGTGGTTATTTTCAAGCCTCTAAAATAGTAAAACGTGACATGTAATTGTCCTTGTACCTGATAATGTGATAATAATACCTAGTTGTGTGATTTTACTGATATTTCTTCAACCGCTTATTTTTAATCAAGCAATAATCTTTAATGTTTTTTATCGCTTCTTCAATACTTTTCAAACAACTATTTTCAATTTCAAATAACAATCGAATTAATATAGTAATGATAAAAGTGGAATTTTGAATCAATCACAAAGTACAAAATTACAAAAAAAATCAAGAATACCTAATTTTTAGAAGTCTTTTAAAATTCTCTAAATATCAGCATAAATCGGTACAGAATCAAAACGTATTCTTTCTTCATATTGTAACTTTAAAAACATACAAAGAAAATTTCAAGAGCTATATTCGTGAATTTCTGGAAGCAGAAAAAGATAAGGGACGAACCTTGCACCACAAACCACAATAAAGTAAGACGGTCCGCGGCATATGATTGTCAAAGAAAAACTCATATTCGTGTTTCGGGCCTTATAGTCCTGGGGCCTGTAACAGAAAAAAGGGGGTGATCGTATTCAGGCCCATCTTTTGGGAATAAGCTATTTGAGTGCCAGCGAACACGAAAATCTGGTTGGCTTCCACAGGCAGTGGCTTAAGGCCTCAGAGCTGTTAATAATAAATTTCTAATTGGTGAGGAAGGCGGGAAACCCACCTGAGAGGGATGGCAAAGTAAAATCTTACTTTTTATGTAAAAAGTAGTTACTTTGGCAGTGGACAACTCAAATACCGTTTATGAGTCACGAGTTAGTGTTTGCAGGTGTGTAGCATAAAGACGTTAATTTCAGTCCAGCTGCCACGCTCTCAGAGACATTGTAGAGAGCAGCCAATTTTTTTGGTCGATTTTTTTTATAAGAACGATAAAATGTCAAAGTTGCATCCCGAATGCTGTCATATTTCTTACTTTTTTCCTTCTTTAAGAATTTCATTGAAGGATCCTGAGGGCTTAAGCCACTGCCTGTGGAAGCCAACCAGATTTTCGTGTCCGCTGGTACTCAAATAGCTTATTTCCAAAAGATGGACCTGAATACGATCACCCCCTTTTTTCTGTTACAGGCCCCAGGACTATTATTATTTATCAAAATCAAAAAATAAAAAAAGATTTGTAATTAACACATTCGCCCTTACACGCGCTGTACAGCAGATTTTTGATTTCATTTTTAATAACCGAATAAAAATAAAAAATTTTGTAATTGACCAAAAAATAAAAAAATTAAACGCTTGGCGGCATTCTAAATAACATTCTAGAATACCTGCAATTCAAAAATTTTAAATATGTTAAGCCGTTTTCCTAAAATCCGTGTAATATTTTTCCGATATATTTATCTCCCTCCAACACTTGGTCGTCAAGATCATCCCAATTCGCCTTAATGTACCAGGAAAGAATTGCAAAAAATTGGCAGTTATAAGAAAATAGTTTACCCACATCTTTATGCACCTTTTATTTTTTACTTAAACGGACACAATGACTAAATGAATAAATTTTTTCAAACCCATTAGGAACAAGAAGGGTTATAGTTCGATGTATTATCTTCCAATATAAAACCAAAGATCTTCAAGATAATGTGTAATGTAAGTCAATTCATCAAGAAGTGCATAAACTTTATAATGGCAGTTCCAGAGCAACTGTCTTATAAGCCATGTTGCATGCAAATTTGATGAAATCAGAAAAATGGCTATAGAAGTTTTAGCAGTACTGTGCCTCTTGTAAACGTCTTCTGTAATAATTATTGCTGGATCAATTTGCTTCAATCTGTGGTATAAGAATAAAGGTATAAACAAAATGATTAACATGTCTATTTCGGTTAGTAAAGGCGAACTGATTTTATATGGTGCGTTGATGATGGATCCATATCGACATACAAACCACTTCTTAAAATATATTCTAATTTTAATAAATTAGGTAGCTTGAAAATAATACATGTCGCGCGTCTCTACGACGTTTCACAGCAACTTGATTGAGGTTGCTGTGGATGTGGAATGCTACCATGGAATTAAGTTATACTCATGTCGCTGCAGAGGCATCATCAAATCTGCCAATGCGGAAGATAACGAAAAACAACTGAGCTAGGACAACTAGCAGTAAGTTTTGGAAGAGTTTCGTGTAATCATCCAGGTCTAGACGCTTTAATCGGAAAGTCTACATGGTCTTGACCGATATTTACGTTTTTCGCCTAGAGGAAAACTCGAAACAACCCAGGTATATAAAAAAGAAATAAATATTAAGTTTTTGGGCTATATAAAGCAGGTTGATATAGCTATGCTCACAAGCCATGTACAAAAATAAATAAGTAAAGTAATAACTTGCGCTACTGGTCAGACTAAAGCCCGGAGCGTCTGTTCAAGGAGCTTGAGCAGCTTTGACCTGCCGGTCGTGTAAAAGCCAGCTAGTGTGGAGGCTTGACGTCGCAGTTTAGCTCGCTACAAACGCTCTTATGTTTAGAGACGAAGTCAGTGCAGACTCAATTTGCATTCATCTGTAGGGAAAGTTGTATTTCCTGTACAGGCTTGCCCTAGTCAAATCTTGGGCATTGATTATAGCTGGCTTAACAGCACTGACTTTTTTTTCAGAAGTCACAATAATGCTATAAAAAACTCTTTAGGAACAGTTTTAAAGCGGTCAATGGATTTACTTTTGCAAGCTTAATTAGAAAAAAATTTTCATCCCTTAATTTAAAGTTTGACATAAAAATAAAATATTATTATCGCTTATGCTATATTCATCTCGTGGATTTAATTCGTGGAATTACAAACATAGCAGAGGAAGAGGTGGTTTATGCATGAAAGAGCACTAGCCCACATTCAGACAGTTATATCAGGATATTGAACTGTTACATTATAGCATTCGATGAAATTGCAAGACCAGACCTGCGAAATGGTTTAATCTCTCGATTCCACACCTTTAAATTGCTTTTTAGAAATTCGTTGAAACGAGTATATTTTATTCAAGGGTTGTTAGAACACTAAACAACTGAGAAATTGTATTGTGGAAGAGTGCCAAAAAATCTTAAATTTTAACAACTAAAACAAATTGTAAAAATATCTTAATTTTGTAAATTCCACGCTGATAATATCTGAGATAATGTGTTGAAAGCAGCAATAGGGGATATATTTCCAATATACTGATCATGATGGATAATAACCATGAAATTGTTAGTAAAGACACTGCCACTCGAAAGCATTCACAAAGAAAACTAAAAAGGAAAGAAAACGAAAAAAATCGACTATTTTGTAATAGATTTAATAAAATTTTATATGGTTCACTTATTAAGTTTTTTAAATAAGCCATAACTTTTTGTTAATTGGGTTTATATTCATTTATTGATGCTTGAAGTTTAAGACAGGTGCTCGTTTAAAAAAGAGTTCGATTCAAAATTCATTAGCCAATAACCAAGTTATGTTTATAATTTATTAAAACAAGGTGCTTTTATAATGAGAAAAATAATTATAACACAAAATACGAACTTTGAACTTAATAAATTCATGAAAATTTTTCCTTCAGGAAGTTGTTTGAAAAGATGAAACAAATTTTTAGCTCTTTACTTTCACTTAATCTTAAACCTTTTAGTTAAAGTTACTTTTGAAAGACGATACAGGTGTGTTAGCTTTAAAATTTAAATTATTGAAAAGTGTCAGACTTGAATTCCAGTTTGAATATTAATAGTACCTAACTAACGTCGTCATTTGATAAAGTGGTGAATTTGAATTTGTATGTGGTTATAGTTTCCGAAGAACAACTGATGGTTTAAGTAACAAACCAATAGCAAACGATTACGTTAGCAAATGTAAGGAAACCGCATATTAGCTGTATATTCGCTAACAATAAATTTGAGATCCGATACTCCATTGAGACAATAATTCAAAAATAAATATATGTTTAAAAGTACGTTTTCTACGTCCTTGGCAATCACTTTTTAAGAAAACTCTTTGAAGACGATTTTGATTCCTTTTTTTCTCATTTAACTTGGTTTGTTTGCAACTAACGCTTTGTTTAATTAATCGAACTGTAACAAATAAAAAGGTAGCGCTGATAATTAATTACTTTTTGAAAAAAAAAATCCTTGATTAAAATTGAGCATTGAAGTTGAAAAACTTGTTTAACATTACTCAAATAGAAATTGCACAATAATTGTGGAATCGTTTATTACACTTTTTTGTTTTTTTGTCAAGTTAATTAGTTTTCTTTTTGTAATGCCAGACGATATTTTAGCTTTTAGCCCGAATTTTAATTAATTAAATGATAATGGGGAATTGTTTTTGTATCACTAATTATTAGTTTTAGTTTTTCGACTGTTGAAGCTAAAACTGAAAGAATTATTAAATAAATCAGATAATCATAAATATTTTATGCATCAGGGTTGTTGCATTTAACTCTTACTATATTATAGAGATCTCAGACTCAGATAACTTGAAGACATGCGAAGTTAATGATTGTGGCCAAGTTAGCCAGTTTTCATTTATTCCCAAGATTTTCCAAATAAATCAGGATAGAAAAATCTTTTCTGTAGTTATTTAGATCTCAGGTTTTATAACTTGTAACGTAAATTTAACACTCTAATCTATTTTTTTAATTAATGGTTCTGTTTGTTACTCCTAGACCCCTCTGTTAGTTGTTTATTGTATTATTATTTGTTACTGTTAAATTTCCTATAATTTCTCCTTCTCTCACACCTGTAATCTATCCGTTGGTTCGAAGTTAAAAATTATTAATTCGAACGAAATCAAGGCTTAAACTTAATATCGTATTATAGTGATAAAAGTTGTAATTTGTTAGTTATTTTTGGACGAATTTATACTACGCGTTTTGTGGATTTGACGATTTAAGTTGATATTTGAAATTAGTTTTTATTCCACCTCGTTTGAGGGTTCTCTGTGCCTTCGATTTTAAAACCCTTATCTACAGGGATGTTGTTCCTGTTTTGTTTTATCTTCTGTACTTTTATGTGTTTCTCTTTCTAGGGTTTTAAATTGGAGTTTGAAGTTTGAGTTATAATTTACTTATCTCTAATATCTGCATTTCAATTAGACGATTATCTTCGTATCATCTTCATTTCGAAATTTTGAATTTTTATCGGAAGCTGAGATACAGATGCAAGAGTTTATCCAGCCTATCAGCGTACAGATAAGTGGAAATTGTTACGGAAGTGTTTTATGTTTGATTATTTGGGATTTTTCAATTTAAAAATGTCGGATGATAATTATTATTATTAATAACCTGGTTGTTAACCTTATCGCCATTTTTCAAATAATTCGCAACGAATAATTTTTATCAAGGTTTTTATTTATTAATTTTTTGTTGAAAATTTACGAACGTAATTTTTACCTAACTAAAATAGCTTTGTTTTTGTGCATAAAATTTAATTCAGTAATTTATTGTTGTATAAATAATTGTTATAAATTTACTGATCATTAGGTCATATTTTTTGTAGTTGTGATTTTTTTAAGCATCGATATTGGGTTTTTGGACTCCAATTACATTATTTATTTTTATATTTTTTCTTACTACGGAAGCCGGGACTGTACAGTCGACGACCCTTGCGTACGTTTTTTATTTCACAAGACTTGGTTTATGCAACATCTCTTGCTTTTATTTAAAAATAAAAATTATATGTGCTTATGCGATTATTAATATTTTGATAATTATTGTTGATTCTTGATTATTATTGTTGTGGAAGTCGCATTTAACTTCTACGTATTATTTTGTGTGAATCGTAAGATCGAATTACGGCTTATGTTAATATACGTTATTCAATTTAGTTTTTGTATTTGTGTCTATTTTCACAGTTCGTAGAGAATGTGATTGGTGTGAGCTAAACTGTGTGGCACCTTTATGTTTTATCTTATTTCCACGCCTTCTCCACTGGCTGCTGGCGAACTTACATCAATCCTGTTGCTATACGACTTTTAGTAGAACTTTATAAAAATTTAAAATAACTATGGTGTGTTGGGACATAATTAAAAAAATGTATGCCTTTTTCGCTCTGCAGCGACCATCCCTTTTTAATAATTAAAACAAAATTAAGAAATGCTAAAGAAAAATTTTGCATATTTAATAATCTTCAAGTACTTTCAAATACAAATTATTATGCTGGAAGGTAAAATATATTTCATTAACTTCAATTATAAATAGAAGGAGAGACTTATAATTAATTGGCAAGAGCTTGTAAAGTGTAAAATCCAGTTTTGCTTGTTGACAATTTAATAAAAAGGCAGAAAATGAGATTTTATGATCAAATTATAAATTATGATTACAATTATTTAAAACTTTTTATTTTAAATTGATTTATTTGGAGATTTTGGAGTATTTCTTCACGTGTGAGAAGTTTTGCGAATTATTCCTGTAAACGTAGTTCAATGAAATGTTGTTACTTTACCAAAAAATAACGAAGAGTAACGTGTGAAGAATTTTCAAATTCCCATCATCAAAGTTGTTAAGCTGTAACTTTTCAAGCTGCTGGTATCATACCTCAAAAATGATGGTTATTTATACATCGTAAATGGGTGGCTCTGGGTTCTGCTGTGGTTAACTCTCAATCTCCTGAAATTATGAATTTAACTTTGATCATTTCAAAGTTGGGAAAAAGTTAAAATGATCATACAATTTTGATCTGTCCTAAACAAGTTGTAGTTCTTACTTCTGATACATTTTTTGTGGCCTTCTATGCGTGCTTCTCTTCAGCTTGGGCTGCTTTCTCTCTTACAAGAGTTTTTAGCATTGTTTGATGTAAAAAATTGAGATGTAGAGATTTCAGGCTGTTTCAGGAAGTCGTAAAGACACTTTTGTGAGTATGGGGCTGAGTTTTGAATACATTTTAGTGCAGTTTTTTTAGAAACTATCAAAAGATTATGAAATTGTTGTAAACGAATGCGACCAAGACGTTTTATGTTGTTCACTTTCCAGACGTCAATATATTTCCTGATTGTTTTGGTTTTGGATAATTAAGGGGAAAATTAATTAACTTTCATTTTCAAGCTTTAAATGATATTTTAACAAAATTAAATTTACAAAAGGTATTTATTAAAAAGAGTATATAGGCTGGATAAACTTTGAAATTAAATTAATGTTAACAATGTTCTTTATCGCTCCTATCGAAATTAGGAAAAGTTGTAATTCTATTTTCTAAAATTAACTTCTCTGTAAAAGCTGTGGGTAACTAACTTACCTACCTAACCTACACGTCGTTTTCAATATTTAAATGAGAATTTACCAAGTAGGTATTTTAGAATGTACAGTAAGCCTCACAATTATTGGCCACCCTCGCTATACGCCAGGGTGGCGTATTAAGTATGGGGTGTTATGATGGTTACGTCCACAATTAGTGCTAAACATATAGCCAGGGTGGCCATTAATTTTGAGTCTGACTATACCTGATGAGTAGGTACGGATGCTCTCTTCTATAATACAACAGAAACTCCAAAACTTTGCTGTTAGTGGAATGAAGCGCATTTTAGTTACGATTAAAAAAATTTTTATTGCAATGCAGTAATACTTTTTTAGCTAGGAAATTAATGACGTACTGTTTTAATATTACATAATTTTACATCCTTGAATAATTAATTTGATAAAATTCATAAAATGAAAAAGGAACAAAATAATCTTTTAACGAGTTGGACGTATATGTGATTACTTCGTCATGTTGTTATACATATTTTATTTTTTAAAAAAAAGTTTGTTAATTTATTTATCTAAAAAGAAACTTTTTAAATTGAAATTAAAATATTTAAATTTTTATGTGTTCAAATCTACACTCGTTTATGCAATATTATTGGATTTTATGACACGTAGCTCATGTAACTCATCACAAGAGAGGATAATAAATTTATGTGAAATCTTTTTAATGACTAAAAACAGCTTTGAACGAACTAGTGTGGATACGTGTGATGTATGCAAAAGCAAATTGTATGGCAAACTAGTCCATTTTGCGATGTGTATGATTGATAAATGAGAGGTGTTCGGAAACAATAAACAACCAAATAATGCAGACTAATGGAACTCATCTCAAATTAAAAAGAGCGACAAAATTGCAATTAAAGTCTAGATAGAGAAGACCACACATTAGCGTGGTTATTAGAGCTACTACAACAGCAGATAATTTTTTAATGAATTTTAACAGCGTATCTAAAACTTTGCCATTGCTTTTTACAAGGATCATTAGACGATAAACTCGATGTTTAGTAGAATTAACACTTACGTAGAATGTGCATTGGATAATGTTTATATTTTAAGCTCCATACCCTTAATTAATATTAATAAAATAAATAATTTAGCCATCGAACTTTAAGAACAATAGTATACTATTAGATCAAAATTTTGTAACATAATTACAAACTATAAAAACTCTAATAAAAGTAAAAGACTTCCTCCACTAATACAAATCAAAATGACAACTTTCTAAACACCTGACCTTTTAAACTGGGAACTGAAATGCCCATTGAACACTTACAAAAAATCTATCTATGGTCTTTTATAATTTACTAAACCATTTAGAATATGTGCAATACTTTTCCAACACGGATTAATTATTATTTCTTCTCCATCTAAGCCAATTACTGTTTTGTTAAGGGTATTGTTTAGTACGAAATATAAATAGACCCTTAAAGTCAAGTTCCTTGGGATACCAACAACATTTTCATTTTCATTAAAGGAATAAGAACTTATTAACTTCAAAATACGGCTTTTGCCATGCCATTGTTTAATATCAAATAATTCTCAAGTTCATCTTAAGAACCCTCTTAACTTAAACAATTTTTAAGTAATTGAAAGCAAGTTTTGTGTAATAAAAATCCAGATTTGAGAATTACTCTCGAGGCTTTAAAAAGTTGTTAAATATTTTAAGAAAGCCTTATGCAACCGAGGCGTCGTTTAAATATTTAAATAAAGTAGGAAAAAGTAATTTAGCGCAAGTTTAATTTTATTGGTTATAGTGTGGTTTTTCTTTTAAATGTCTGATATTTTTTAAAAATCAAATAAAATAAAAGTTCAAGTATAATAGTAGATAATTTTTACAGTTAAAATTCTGCTCAGGAATAATCAATTACATGATACTCTGGAGAGTTTAAGGAGGAAGTAGTAAAATACTCTAAAAGTGAAAAAGAATCTTCTTTATTTCTTATGAATTGCTTTTATCTTCAGGTAAAATAACAAGTTGTATTTATCAAAAGTATCATTTTGTTACAATTATAATCAAAACGAAACTAATATTTTTTTACATTAGCGCAATTAAATTTTTTTACAAAAATAAGTCTGTCCGACAGTCTGCTTAACTAAAGTTTAAGTATATAAGACTATAATCTTACGTGTTTTACGATGCTGGGTTTGTATCTGTAGACTTTGTAATTAGTTTTCATTGAGACATGTCGCTCTTACTATAGTGAGAGAAAAATACTACCCCTATTACTTTATCGTTCTTTATGTGACATTGTTTTTCTTTTTGTTTTAGAAAACAGCTTCGATTACAATGTGGCATTTCAAGTGTGCTCGGTGGTAAGTCAATTTAACTTTTAAAATAATTTGATACTAGAGACTCTTCCAAAAACAAAAACTTTCGTATGATCAATATATCTACAACAGTGTTTCCCAACGTTTCCCACAGACGAGAAATTTGATTGTTAAGAGGGACAATTTAAAAATGGACTCGTCCAGAGTTTCTTCAGTTTCTTCAGCGAACAATTCAATTTCATAAAACTCAAAATTGGCTATTTAGTCTTTCGACTGTAGTTTGAAAATTGTTTACTTTAGAAAAAAATCAGAAGGTTAAAGAGCTATCAAACAATACTAAATACGACTTTTTATCACATCGATGCTAGGCGTCGCGACGTTGACCTTTTAATTTTCTTGAGAGAACTATTGTTTTTTTTGCAGAAAATTACTCAGTTGGCTTGTTTTACCAGACTTTCTGTCTTATACTTTACTTAATTTATACAAGCTTTTCTGTTATGTTACGTTATGTCACTTTATGTTATTTTTTACGATGAAAAATAACGACTAAAACTTAGTTTTGAAAGTTACCGCATAAAATTCCTTGTTTAGTTAACACTTCCTCTTTAAAATAAAAAAAAAAATTTCTACAAAACAAACAATATTTTTAGGTTAAGCTTTACTTAAATTTTGTAAGCTTAAGTTAATTAGAACATTGTCAACTATTTGATGCAAAGTTTACATTCGTAAGCAGGTTAATTTTAATGAAAATCCCTGCAACTAAAACTTGCAAATAAAATCGTCTGCATTGTTATTTCGATATGATGAATGGATGAGAGCATATATGAGAGTATTTCATTTTCAATTAAAATAATAAGTAATGGTAAAGATTAAGTATCTACTTGAAGCAGCTTTCAATTTAATTAAATATAAAGAAGATCCTAATTCAAGTACTCAGTTACTTTGCTAATTATTATCTTAATTAAAAAGACAAAGGATTGGTCGCTTTAACATCGCGAGCAGAAAAACGTTTATCAAATGTTAAAAAAATTAAGCTCAAAAAGAAGCAGAAAAATAAAATAAATTCTCTCAAGTTGTTAAAACTTTTTATATTTTTATAGCGCTAATAAATGTAAATGCCGGAATAACAAACTTAAAGCATATTTCCTTCCACAATTTTAACTCACGAGGATGAATGGACGCTACACAATATATGAATTTTAAACTCACCTGAATAAAAAACCCAAAAAACTTTTTTTAATAAACCAATTTTTTACTAGAATAAAATTAATAGAGATTACCAAAGTTTTTTAACTGGTTTTTGGGGTTGAAAAATAATTAAATTCAAAATGAAAAAAAATGATAGAAGAAACAGAATTTTAAATTGACGATTACAACAATCGAAGCGAATGTTAAGCAAACATCAATGAGATTGAAAATCTCGAGACAGCTTTCGAGTTGCTAAAAGTTTTGGCTAACGAACCTTCGATTGTAGGTTACGAGAAAAAAACATATTCAACATACAAACAACTAATAAAAAATTCAGGTGTTATACTTAGCCTTTTTAGTATTTAAATTGTGCAATTTCAAACGACTAAGGACCTAATCCTCTTTATGTTAAAAATTTATTTTTACATATTATTCGTTCATTTTAAGCTTTACCACCCGAATTTTCTCTCAAAATTAAACCTTTTATTTTTTACCTAATTTTTACGGTAACTAACCAAGTGGGTTTCATGGTAGTTTTAAGACTTACAATTATGGATTTTAGTGAACTAATTATGCTGTGTAACAGCACACTTGGCCTTTATTGACAGTTAATTAGATCAATATCAATATCATGGAAGCAAACGTTCATTAGACAAATATACCAACACGAAGATACACAAAACACACGTAATTAACTAAACTCAACTAAATCTAGTCATCTAGCACAGTTTTTGAAATCTTAAAGAATAATTTCCGAAACTAAACTGGAAATTCCATTGGAGAATCCCTTTCCACAAAACTTAAAGATTTTCATCACACTCATCCACCAATTGCGATTCAGAGACCTTTGCACCAACACGAACTTTGCACCAACTCACAGACCGAACCGCAAAAATAAGATGACATTGAGGTAGTCTCTTGTAAGATAGATAAGACAAAAGAGAGGAGACTGAAAATAACACCTGAAAGTTGCCGGAGACGGTAATCCAAGATCAAGACGTCTATCTAATAGACAGACAGTCGAAACCTCGAAACAGTCTTATTAAATGCTCAAAATGTAATCCACTGTTTAGAAACAAACCATTGCAGCCAATTTTCAACTTCGAAACAATTTTTTTCTTTTGACAGATACTAAAAGTCTCTGGTCCTAGCTATATGGCGAAGAAAGGGATGGGGTGTAAAGGTCCCGTTTTTTGGGGTTTTTGCTCAGATCTCAAAAACGGTAGATTCTAGGAAAAAAGCTTTTAAACACAATGAAAGCTGATCAAATCTCCTATAAGATTGTTTCTGTTGCTTTTTGCTCATTTGCCCACAAAAATCGTTAATGTATGAAAATTTGGTACCAGTTGAAGATGAAATAGTAAAGGGAATTTAATACTATTCGACTTTTTTTCTGAGGATTTCTACTTTAAATGAAGCGCTGAGGTGCTAGAAGAGGCAAAATTTTTTGTGTTGTGTAGAATACCTAGTAGTAAAGGAGCACGAAAACGACGTTAAAATAAATAATAAAACAATAAAAAGATGCGATCAGTATAAATTCTTTGGCGTACAAATTACAAAGGATGGATCAAGTAAATCATAAATCAGAAGTAGGGTGGCACAAGGAAAATGTGCCATAAATAAATTAAATCCACTGCTATGGTCCTTTCTGTACAAATCAGAAAAAAAATGCGAAAAAAAAACACAATTATTATAAAAAGTATAATGCTATGTGGGCAACATGGGAAATGACGAAATTGGACAAAGAGAGACTGGCAGTGGTGGAAATGGATTTTCTCAGAAGGAGCTATTGCGTGTCGAGACTGGAAGAAAAGTAGAAATAAGAATGAAAATTGAGAAAACGGTGGTGGAAACAGTTGAAGAAAATCGATTAAAATGGTTTGGGCATGTACATCGTATGAACACTACAAGATGAAAAAGAGAGCGTCCACCAGAAGAATAGAAAAAACAAGTGCAGAAGAACATGGAAAGAAGAGAGTTAGAAGACGAACAATGTATAGATAAAGAGGAATGGAAAAGAAGATGCGAGAGACGGCTAAGAATGTTGTAGAAAACTCGCCAATATATTATATATATATCTTGTGGGCGGATATCTTAAAAATTATAAGGAATAGAGAAAAAATGAATATACAGGGTGTGTATAAAGTAAGGAATATAGCGATTATCTCGGCATATAAAAATATTTGAGAAAAACCCTCGGACACATCGATTTAGATTTTTTATTTCGCATTTTCTGACACTAAAATAATTTATACAGAGTGTTTTATTTCGGCGGTACGACATCATCGACGGGTTTTTTAAATAGAACATCCTGTATATTTTATTATTTTTTGGAATCTCTATCGAGTGGTTATTTCAAAAACCTATTATACCTAGAGTCCAAAGTTGGTAATTTTAGAATTACAGATATTTGAAAATTGAATTTTTTAACAGTTGCTCAGTCCTGTAGAGTCATTTGACGGTATTTTACGATTTTGTCTGGACTTTTCAATGATAATCTCATAAAATAACGAAAAGTAATACCTATACAGGGTAATCAAAAACAAAGTTTATTTTATTTTTGAGAAATAAAAATAATAACAATAATTAAGTAACGAACTAAATTAACACAAACCCTAAGTGTAATAGGGTTTTGAAATCAGTTCTCTATGGAGAATCCAAAAATGATAGAATATATAGGGTGTTCCATTTAAAAAAACCGCTGATGATGTCGTACCTCCGTAATAGATCACCCTGTATAAATTTTTTTTTTGTAAAAAAATGCGCAATTAAAAATCTAAATCAACGTGTCCAAGCTTTTCTTCCAAATATTTTTATATGCCGAGATAATTGCTATATTCCTTACTTTATACACACCCTGTATATAATTGTGTAGGAAATTTAATAGCTTTTCATTTTGCTATACATTTTTTTTGGTTGGATTTACTGTTTTCGAGATATAAGCGAAAACCCGTAAAATGGGATCTTTCCATCCCTCTCACACTTAGCCATATACTGCAAGACAGATTTATGTTGGCGAGCGGTTGGAATGCGCTGATACCCAAATTGGTATTTATCCTCACCAACGCATTAGTAAACGTATATAAATTATAAAAGGGGCGTGGCTAAATCTGCGCGAACTTATCCCTACCGCTCGCCATGGGGGATCTGTATTGCAGTACCTAGCTAAGACGTGGGGCTTCTAGTATTTTTACCTTGTAGCTACTCTAAATACATTTCATCCCCTTCCATGTCTTCTATAGCCCATTCTTTGACTACACTATAACTTTTATAGTTTTTCCGAAAAAGTCAAAAGTTTTGAAATGACCCTAAATAATGGAATAATATGCACAAGAAAACTTCATCTTATACGCCCCTTTTACAATAAATAAAGTGCAATTTAATAATTTTAAACATAAGCTCACATTTGAAAGTGGATTTTTGGTATTCTTTTTCTTTCGTCTACGCACTAAAATTTCAAGCAAACTTTCTAAGAAATGGGTTGTTTCCTATGCTCTATGAGGAAGTTTAACAAAAGCGTCTAGGTCTAGATTATTAGAGTATTATTCAGAATTGTGGTTACCTTGTTTTAATATTCTCTTTTTCATTTTAGTGCAAACTCTCTCAAATTAAACTAGATAATGTAAAACTGTACACAAAAGCTTAAAAGAGTTCTTTTTTGTTATTGATCTTTTGAACTGTTTGTTGTTTAATTACGAGAATATTTAATTTTGTTAGAAACTTTTATGTAACGTATGAGTTTTATCTATAACCTAGAGGAATTATAACTTTAATCCAAAACCACGACAATATTAAAATTATTTACTTGTTTGAAAATAGGGAACAACAAAGGACAAAGTTTCTGTATTCGAAAAAAGTTGCATGTTTTAAAAGTTTGTTAAATTAATTTATATTAACAATCTGCATGCTCATCAAAAAGATCTAAATTTTATGCAAATTAGAAACATAGGCAATGGTATATTACAACACAACTTTCCCATTTGTTTAATATCAAAATATGAAAATTAACTTGATTACGCTTTGCGTGCATTTTTTATCTTCTTTTAAAAAGTATCTATTTCACAGACGATATGGAGCTCTGGACAATTAGAGCTCATCCACAGGGATGAACCTCTTTTTAATTGGCTTTCTTATGGAAATTATTTTTATTAAAAAACTATTAAATATTCTCTTGAATTTTGAAAACAAAACATATTTTGTGCAAACAATAATATAGTCCAAATCGCTATCTCAAATTTTTCTTTCCTCTTCAGTAAGAGCGAAAGTAATAAAAACTATTTTTTAAACTGAAACCGACAACACGTTAAAAATTACTTCTTTTAAAATATTTTTTAATATAACTTTCTTGTCACGTTTTAGTTTATTTCAAATTTCAACATTCTTAATGTCTTCAAGTCACATCCCTTAGCGGTTTAGCTTCAATTTTAATTTAAAAAAAGCGAAAGGGTCAGCCGAGCTACATTAGGTAAATAAAAAATGTGGTCTGCTTTTTATAGTTCTGTTTTTCTCGAGAAATTCCAACAGTATGTGTGAAATGAAGAAAATTTACTGATAAGATCAAGTGGTGGAAAGTTTAATTTAAGTTCTAGATTAGTCGTAAATTATTTTGACTATTCTGTAATTAAATTTCTAAAAGTTAATTTTTTTAATGAACAAAAAAAATAAGTATTTTTATGTGGAAAACAAGTCTGAAATTAAAATTTTCTTTTAGGTTTTTTTACGTAGGTAGTAAACATTGGAATATTTTATTGGAGGAGAAATCGCAGGTAAAAGTTGTTTACCTAACATTTTTATTCTTGAAAATAATTTATGAGAAAATTGAGTGGTTTAAGTAAAAAATATTATTTCTAATCAAAAATACAGCGTGGTCAAAATGACAGATTTACTCTTAACCTTCCAGTACTAACATGCCATCCTATAACATCCATACTAACGCCGGTCTCACAGACCGCGCTTAGTTTTAATTTTTTTTAACGTATTTTTTACAACTTTTTTATTGCAAATAGAAATTATTTAAAATATTTAGTAATTTTTCTGGATACTTATTATAATTTTAGCAAAAAAAAATTCATTTTAATAACCAAAATTCACTTTTATAAAAATAAACAAAAATAAAAAGATGCATAAATTAAATAGGCGATTTCAAACGAATTAAACAAAATTTTTTAATAACTAGTAATATTATAAACAAACCTAGGAACAACACTTCTAAAAAGGTAAAAATATTTTTTTCATCTTCAACAATAGCTGAAATATTTTGGATAGAACATTTGTCGCATTTTACATGTTAGAACATATAGAGCATATTACCGCATGCACCAAAAAAAGCTACTTATTAATTGAAGTAAATACAAAAATCTCTTCTGTTTTTTTGTTATCCTATTTCTATTCAAGACAAGTGGAAAAAAATAATTTTTAACTAAAAAATTTTTAAAATTTTGAAAAAATATTTAAAATTTTTAGTTACTGTTTTACTAACGTCGGTCTCTCAGACCGAAATCAATTATTATAATTGAACCATTACAAACTTATGCTTGCAAACTTCAAAAAAATGTGTGAGAGCATTTAGTTTAAAGGTACTGATAACCTCCCAACCCTAGCAGTTCGTATTTCAAAGATATTAATAAAAATAAAACTCGTCGGTCTGTGACACCGAGTGTTAGTACTGAAAGGTTAAACACAAAAATACCTGAAATTCTTCAAAAATAAGTGGCGGAAGTTTCTCTACATTTAAAGTTGAATTTTGGCATAAATATGCAAGTGTGGAAGACCTGTTGTAATGTTAGTACAATCTTCTGTGCTACTCCTTCCACTCTTCAATGTCATTTTTTCTATCGACCTAAAATTTTCGTCGAAAAATTCCCTATTAAAATCCAGATATGCCTGATTTTTTTTTGAAGATGTAGCTACATAACTGAAATCATTACATTTCAGAACATTTTCAGAAATTTAATAGCAGACATCTGCACACTGTCGTTCTAGAACAAAAGGTAAAATATTAACTTTTTTTTAGCTAAAATTGTAGAAATTTAATTTTATATAAAATTTTATTTGTCTAAAGTTACAAATAACCTCCCTATAAACTGGGGCTTTTTTTGGAAACGCACGATATGTGTACACTTTGCTAGTTTAGTTATTTTTCTGGGAACCTGGGAAGTCTCTTCAAATTTAGATCACAATCAAACACCAATTTTGAGGTGTATAATATTAATCCATTAATAATTATGTGGGTCACTAAAATTACATAAAATTTTTTAGCGTAGTTATTGCGTTTTCTAAACTGGTTGTGAGCAAGAAAACAGTAGGCATGATAAAAACGATTATGTGACGTCAAAACCCTTGCTTTGGATTGTCATCTCACAACACCTACTACGTCATGCTTGTTACATTTCACATGTTCATTGAAATTGCATTTATTGTGGGTGAAAAAGGGTACAAGAAAGCAAATTTCGTTGATTTGTCTTATCTAAATATACTTATAAAAGCCCATCAATTTATTTCTGCATAGATTTTGTTTAGGTATATAATATTTAAACATTTCCTATTTGCACGTGGCTCACACAATAGTATATTGTATTATTAGGATTAAAAGTGGAGCTTTGTTTGGCTAGCAATTTTTGCATTTGCAAGGCGAAGCGAAGCGTAGCCGCGCGGATGCAAAAATTAGCGCGCCAAACAAAGACACTTTTAATCCGAATGAGACATACTATTTTTTCTGCAACCGAAAGAATCGAATTTAAAATAATAAAAATTAAGATGAGAGAAATCAGAAAACGCTACTAAAATCGACTCTTCTTGGTTTTTGTTTGCAATTTTCTTTATTTTGTCAAACTGTCCAGTTAAACGAATCTAAGCGTATTTACAGTTAATTTTGGCGAATTCTCATCAAAAATGTTTGAATACGAAGATAATGATAATGAAATCGCCACACCACCAGAAATTTTAAAACATGCAAAAGAAGGTGTTTCGAAACTTCTGCCCAATAAATCTAGAAATATATACGAATATGCCTATAACAGATTTTTGGATTGGTTTAAGGAGAAAAACATAAAATTGTACACGGAAAGCGTACCTACTATTAGCATACTTTTCTGAACTGTCCACTAAAATGAAGGCTTCTACCCTCTGGGTGCAATATCCAATAGTGAAAGCAACACTAAATATAAAAAATTGGGTAAATATTGAGAAAATTTCAAAGAAAAAGAAAATAATGACTACAGACCCATTTTTTGGTTATTTAATTTTGTATCGATAATTAGAATTAAACAGGTACCATAATAGTTGTGTAATTTTTTATACAACAGTTGACTTCTGTATATATTATTTAAATCTGTACGATTTTAGTATTAAAAGTTAGATTAAAAGTGTTGCTTAGCAACGCGGATATTTTTATATTAGTAACACACTATGTTCTAATGTATTTGGTAACACACAACAAACGTCAACTTTTAATGTCAAAAATGGTATTAAAACACACGTCATTTAAGACGGTTGCAGAAAAAATAATTTGGGCTCGCTTTGTGCCCACCTGATTTTTTAAACCTAGTTGCGTGCCTGTATGCTGAAGTTGCTATGCTAGTCATACAGGGTTATGACGTCAACCCCCAAATACCGAAATTGGCGCGATATCTGTGACTCAAACTTCAAATATTTTTTAAAATACGAAATCATTATCGCAAAAAATTAAAAAAAAGAAGTCCGACATGTTTAAGCAGTTAACAGTTACTGTTAATTGCTTTTTTAGTGATTTTAGTTGCTTTCTACTATTTATTATTACTGCTATTGCTATTTGTTGGTTTTTCTGCTTTTTCTAAAATAGCTGCTATTACAAAATATGCTATTTTTAACTGCTATTTGTAAATAGCATAGCAGGTTCGTAACTGCTATTTAAAAATAGCAGTTTTCGACATCACTACCCGGTACTAAACCGCCTAAAGTTAAAACCTGTAGTTTCAGTGTAGTAGTTATAGCTCTTATTAACGTACTAAAAGTTCTTAGCCCTCAGAGGAGAAAGACCCCCAAAATTGGGTTTGAATCCTTATAATTACTCTTTTTATCATATTTTTGCAATATCTCGAAAACTAGGTAGGAAACGAAAAATTATAAAGGGTCAAAAATTGAAGAGGATGAAGTTATCTGACATGAAAGCATTACGACCCTAAAAAGATTACAAATAATATGAAATAATTTGAATTTAAATTATAATAGATCAATAAATCCTCATTATTTTAGCTCATGATGATTCTAGTCGAAACTTTGCAAAAAAAACCTAATGAATGCAACCCAAATTAAACCGTAGCTCACTAAAGGATTCTAACAACATAAATTTTAATATTTTTCTTAGCAAAGGGACCCAAATTATTATACAAGCACTGGTGATTAATAATAACTAAGTTTAAAAATCTCTCGAGTTACATATTTTAAAGTAGATTTAAAATAATTTTTTTGAAGCGAGAAGCAAATTAATGCGCTATTTGTTTTTCAAAATTTTATTCATGTTAGGTATAAGTAAAACTAAACTAATTATAGTAAATGGAGATAAAAAGTAAGTTTTGTAGATTTATAATACACTAGGTATAGAAACATTTTTAGTTCTCTTTCCGTGCTAGAAAATTTATTATAGGTTCCAAAGAGCTATACAAGGTATAGAAATACAGAGCTTTTAGCAAACAGGATTTACTGCATACATTTTAAAAATAATCATTAATTTTACAAAAATTGTATTTTATTTTTATTACATTTAACACACTAATTGTAATTTGTAACCTACATGTTATTCGTGTATGGGTATCTTTAGATACAGTGTTAAACACGCTTACATAGAAGGCGTGAAAATTTCATGTAAAACAGATCAAAAAGGAAGAAAATTCAACGATCGCTACTTGAACTCTAATTTGAATAATTTTGGCACCCCATCAACCATGAAACCCTGCTTCTTTATTTGAGGATGTTCTGTAAATTACATTTATATCTTCTTTTTAAAAATTCAAATATATTATTTTGAATCTTTGACGCCATTGAAGTTTTGGTATTTTTGAAATTTTATTGGCTACATAATTATTGAGAAATAAAAATTATTTTTTCTAGTAGCAAATTTAGAGAAGGTGTTTATATAATATATTTTTATATAAACAAAATATTCGCCACTTTATCGTGGCGACATAAATAAATTTCCACAAACTAAAAATGGAGACTAAAAGAATATTTCAAAAGATACCATTTCTTACAAGATAGGGGTGAGATCTCTACTCTCCCAACTAGTTTAGTGCCTAAAACTCATAGCTTTTAAAAATTTATAGAAGCGTAGAAGCTTTTACATTTACGCAAAAGAAGAACCTCAGGTTTAAATTTGATCTCTTTGAGCCAACACTATTGATGAAAGCAATAATGAAACTGGATGTATTCCAAAACTTGTTTTTAAAAAAGTTTTTAATATTAGTCACAATTCACTAGCGATTGCTATTTTAAATTTCCGTTTCGTTTTAGCTGCTCTATTAGTTACCTTAAATAGAATAGCTTTTTAGTGTTGTGAGAAATAACGTAACACCTAACAATCACTTCGTTGTGGGTTAAGAAAATATTAATAACATGGCGGTTATCGTGTAGACTATCTATGTATTTTTAATATCACAAGAGGCAAGAGATTTAAACATAACTAAAGAAAAATGTGAAAACTGCTGAATTTGTAAAAGAACGGTTAAATGTAATATGTTGTGGTACGATAACAAACATCATGAAAAATTTGAAGTTGCACTCATGTTTTCTATTCATATGCAGTACATTATTTGTAATGTTTTATCTAAAATGTTAGATAAAATAGTAGTAAAACATATAAGAATAGTAGTGAAGAGATTCGAAATGAGTAATTTCCCATTTCTTTGAAAATTTTTGCCAAAACACGAGAAAAACAAAAAATTTAATAGATGAATAGCAACCTCTCTCTCTTCATTTTCAGTCTTCGAACGTGCTGCACGTAAGAGACTAGCATAGTAAGAATGAAATATTAATTATTAATTTCAAGATAGTGATGAACGTAGTGAATTATTAATGCAAATTTTCTATATCAATTATTGTATGCAGTTAGTATGCTATATAAGCAGTAGTAGATTAGCTATTAACCTAAAATTTGAATGCTTTGAAGCCGTTGTCTTGGATTCATAACTAGGATAAATAATTATTGTGTTCAAGTTCCTCTTATCAATATCCAACAAGTACCAAGTTAAGTAAAAAAACATTTTATAATTTCCTTAATTGATATCAAAATCTTAATCATCTAAAATATTGTACGACAAACCCAAAAAGATTTTATACCAGTGGACATCTAGAGCATACTTCCCTTCCATAATAATTGTTACAGTATCCGCTTGAAGTGGAGGTAAAATTTACCTAACCAATTTTTTTAAGAGATGATGATTGGGTTTTTATAAAATTGAAGATAACTTTAGAAGCACTATCAACTCAAAATATTCAAATTGCAAAAGGTACTATATCGTACTTCATTTAATAGTTATTTATTATACAAGACGATAAAGGGATAATTTAACTACTGAGTGGAAGAGTGTTAATTCACGAGTGGCGTTAGCCACGAGTGAATTAACTTTCACGAGGTAGTTAAAGAACCTTTATCGTCGTGTAGAATATGCTATTTTTTTCTATAGCAAATGTTAAAGAAAAACCAATTACAAATTAAATTGTCATTTACAAAATTTATTAAAAATATTTGAGTAGTGTGCGGTTGCTATGTGAGTAGCGGGGTTGCTATAACCATAACTTCATGGTTGCTATTGGGGTTGTTTATAAACAACTTCGTTTTTTTCACTTTTTTTGTAAAAATGTACGAATTAAAAGATGCATTAGATGTTCAAAAAAAGGCTTCAGAGGCAATAAATGTAATATAAATCGCCACGTGATTTATGAGAAGGGATACTAGTGTTTTCAAAAATGGAAAAGCATGAAGAACATTAACGGTGTAAGTGAAACAGTACTTATGGCATACTTTTCTGAAAAGTCAAAGAATGTCAAGCCATCAACAACATTATGGTCTTATTTTATTCATTGCTAAAGAGTACACTACTGATAAATGAAAATTGTGACATTTCAAAGTAAGTAATAGTTTCAACGAATGCGCTGTCAAATAATGTCACTAAATATTTGCAGATACAGCTCGTTTCACTTGTTGATACCAAAACCAAGAAAGATCGGGTTTCTTGTGTTACTGACAAAGAATGTGGATTGAGTGTGTTGGAAATTACAAGAAAATACGTCGCCTTGCGTTCCAAAAACGTGGCTTTTCTTAAGTACCGTCAGAAAAAGTGCACCATCCAACCTGTTCTAAGAATATTTCAGATTTCTTGAAGCTACCAAACTCAGAAATGTACACTGCGCATTGTTTCTGTAGCTCTGCAGCTACAATGTTGGAAAACTCTGGTGCTGATTTGATCACAGTTAAGGGAGTGGGAGGATGGAAATCATCATCTGTAGTAGGGACTTATATCGAAGAATCGGTGACTCCTAAGATTGCCGTATCGAAACATGTACTGAATGGGGTAGAAAACGAGACCACTACATCAGTGCAATTAGCACAGCAAAAAATTTCAATTGTTGATTCTGCGCCAAAAATAGACATTTCTGATAATGTCAATTGCACAATTGAAGTTTTTGTTAATACAGACCGAAAAAATGAGCTGAAATAAAGTAATATGTGCATAATTAAAATGTATTAAAAAAATAAATTACTTTATCTATCCTTGATGTTAAAGTATTACTTTATCTATCCTTGCTGTTAAAATTCTATTTTATCGACTAATTTTAGTTGATCAAAGCACACTTTAACGTTTGCTATAGAAAAAAAGGTATTTATATACTCTTTCTAGTTGTTTTTTAATATTAAATATCCCATAATTCGATCTCTATAGTTTCCACAGTTTTATAAAATTGAAGATAACTCTATAGGCACTATCAACTCAAAATTTTTAAACTGGTGGTGATGGTCTGAAGATGGTCTAAACTGATGGTCGTAGATGGTCTCGTTAGACGCTTCAATGGCAACGGTTTTACACCATAGGGTATGCAGACGACAACAATTCTGCAAACAGGTATATTTGAAAGCACTCTGTGCGACAAACTGAAAGAAGCTCTTAAAATAACAGAACAATGGTGTCTTGAACTCTCCTTAAATGTAAATCCAACGAACACGGAGTTAGTTCTCTTCACTAGAAAAAGAAAGTTATGCAAAATGATCCTGCCGACAATAAACGAAACTTCTTTAACTTTCGCAAGCGAGGTGAAGTATTTGGGCGTAACTTTAGACTAAAAGCTTAATTAGAGAAGCCATATTAGAAACAAATTAAATAAAGCAAACCTGGCATTTTGACATGGCATGACATGGGGTATTTCTCCAAAAGTCTCCCTCTGGCTCTACACTGCCATCATTAGATCCATGATTTGCTATAGAGCTCTTATCTGGTGACCCAAAACCAAACACACACTATAAAATCTCCACTAGAAAAAACTCAAAGACTCTTTTGCCTTACGGTAACGAGAGCCATGGAAACCACACCCACCCCAGCTCTGGAGGCACTGCTTTGCATCCCTCCACTGGACATACATGAGCAGGATATGGCAATTAGAGCGCCCCTTCGCCTGCGAGGATGGGGACTGTACTCTATTAGATATGGAATCTACGGACACGCCAAAATCCTCGAGGAATGCTCAAAAAAGCCACCTCTTTTGGAGATGGATGCAGACCGTATCACTCCTAAATATATATTCAATAGAAAATTTCGAATTCTGCTGAATCCAACGGAGACCATCGAAGCAGATAGCTCAATATTCACTTATGGGTCAAAAAACCAAAAGGGAACGGGAGCGGGTGTGTACTCACCGGAGCTCGCCCTCGAAAACAGTTTATCGCTGGGCAAATATGCTTCGGTTTTTCAAACCGAACTGATAGGTAGATTAAATAGCGCTAATATAACCCTAGATAGGAAAATACGCAATAAAAAGATTTCGATATCATCAGACATTTAATTGTATGCCATAGTAATTTTATAATTACTAGGTATGGCTGCAAATAAGAAAAAATAATGGCGTTTTGATATTAATTTATTGATGTTAATCGAAGGTTTAATTTGACTAGATACACTACTATGATAAGTAATAACAAAATAATCAATCATATTATAATACACATCACTATAAATCAAGCAACATCACATGGATAATCAAAATAATTATCATAACCGCTCTAATAAATCACCTTAACTTAATCTCCCAACATAATTAATTAGAAATTCATCTTAGTTCGGAATACAAATACACAATTATTATTGCTAACAATTTGGTATGTTTGTACCTTATATACTGTATTTTTTGTTATAATACATTTAACCCTGCAGGGCATACGTGAGGCCTGAGAAGCCTACGCTGTTTTATTTTTGTTGTACCATGGATAGTTTTTAAACTAGACTTATGAAACTTAATGTACCTTTCGACCTTGATTGAAAGTGTAAGATTATATAATAAAAACAATTAAATAATTATTACAAGTGTATTAAATTTCGCATAGAAGAGCAATGACGCCTGAAAAGCCCCACGTATGTACTCCCGGGATTTGTTTTAGCTGAGTGTGTGTTAGTTTATTATGAATTTAAGTGTTTATTTTATTCAAATTTTTTTGTCACGTTTTTGATTTAAACAGAGTATATGATTAATGATTAGTTTATATGAGGAATGGGACTACCACCGAATATTCCACTTTTTTTTGTAATAATAGGTAGAATTAAAAAAAAAAATTGTTACTTTTTAAAATTTTTGCTCTAACTTGTATATTAAGCCCAAAATAATTTTTTTAAACTCTTTGTGACGTCACTGAGAGTTTTGCAAATTGCGGCAACTATGTTGACTTAAAAGCAAAATTAATACAAATTCTAGTGTGTATAAAACAATTTTTCGAAAAATTTTGAAGTTTAGTTCTGTCAATGTCAGTATAACGTTTAAAACACATTGCTTTACGAATTACCTAAAGTTGTTTGTAATATCCATTTTTCGTGTTTAAAAAAATTTGTTCTTTTCAGAACTTTTTTTGTCGTATTTGTTCAGTATTTATGCAAGTTTTCCTCGTATTTAAAAATCAGTTCTTTTCAGAACTTTTTTTGTCGTGTTTGTTTATAGTATAGACATTTTCGACTTTAATTTATCTCGAGACGGAATTAATTATTAGAAAGCTAATTTTTTCTGAAATACCTTCTATAGGTCCCCCTGTATTTCCCCAGAAAAATCCCAAGACATCCTCCTTGGGGAACCCTCTTAAATTTTGAATAAACGGCCATCATCTTGCATTTTTTCAAGAAAACACCATAACTCAGCAATGGACAATCATAGGAAGAGGCTGTTGGTTAGATAATGAGTTTTTACAAACAATATGTTCTAAAAAATTTTCTATTAGAGCAATGGTTTTCTCACAAAATGAAATTTAAAAGAGTTATGTTTTCAAAAATAATATTAAGCAGGCAGATTGCTATGGTGAAAAAAAAACATGCGCTCTGATGGACAAAAAACCGTCTTACTCCGAGACGAACTATGATAAAATTACAATAAAAATATGATTTTAAAGCTGAAGGCTTCAGCTTTCATTTCCATATCTTTTGAATTTATTTTTGTTACATCTTGTGGTATTAAATAGCAAATGAAGTTTTTCATGTACCATTTTTTAAACAGTTCAAGATATTTTGTTGGAAGGATCATTTTAGAAAAAATTCCTCCAAGGATATTGTCCCTTATGAGTTATTTTTCAAAGTTTTGTCATGAGAAATTAATTACATATTTATTTCAAAAAAGCATAGTGATTTTATATTGCTTTACTTTTGGTAAATTTTATTTTTCACAAAAATTTAGATTTAAAGTGCTGTAAAATGGTCAATATTAAAGGTATTGAAGAAACTAAAAACTCATTATGAAGGAAAATATGTCTACTTTTTGATACACTGGTTAGATTTTACTTATTATCTCAAGTTTCCTTTTTCTATTGAATACATTGAAGAAGTAGAAAAATAGGCGATTTTTTCTTAAAATTCCTCCTAAATTAAGAGTACTGTACATTTTTAACAATCGCTTAGGCAAATGAAACATTATAGCTTATACTGTAATATACAAAAATTAGAACGCTTTAGGATTGACTGGGGCTGCAGGAGTAGCTATTAAATTTTGTTAAAAATTTCGACAATATCCAATGGTGTGGAGATATTTCAACAGTATCATCCAACTATTCTAAAAAACGACTTTTTATGCCTTTTTAGAGTTATATAATGCCTCCAAAAGAGTTAATTGTGTAAACGAGCACATATATACAGGGCGTTTGATATATCGTGTCACAGCAGATATTTCGACTTTTGTCAAAATTTTAAATACATATTGTAGTAGGTAAATTAGGGTGCTGATTCTGGTACAAAAGATGAACTCCTGAGACTTGGTACTGGTTTGCACGGGTAATCGTCAAGAGAGACCCTTACTATGCGTTATCATTCGGATTTCGGAGTCAGCTGAACTCAGGTTTTTTTACAAGGTTGTAACTCATTCCTCTCCTTCTTCTTCCTTCGGACTTGGGACCGACATCGGCGGAGTTATGAGCTGGCAACCAAAGAAAAACGAAAAAGAGGGGGGTCCACCAGAAGATTGGAAAAACAAGTTACCACAAGATGTAACAAAAATAAATTCAAAAGATATGGAAATGAAAGCTGAAGCCTTCAGCTTTAAAATCATATTTTTATTGTAATTCTATCATAGTTCGTCTCGGAGTAAGACGGTTTTTTGTCCATCAGAGCGCATGTTTTTTTTCACCATAGCAATCTGCCTGCTTAATATTATTTTTGAAAACATAACTCTTTTAAATTTCATTTTGTGAGAAAACCATTGCTCTAATAAAAAATTTTTTAGAACATATTGTTTGTAAAAACTCATTATCTAACCAACAGCCTCTTCCTATGATTGTCCATTGCAGAGTTATGGCGTTTTCTTGAAAAAATGCAAGATGATGACCGTTTATTCAAAATTTAAGAGGGTTCCCCAAGGAGGATGTCTTGGGATTTTTCTGGGGAAATACAGGGGGACCTATAGAAGGTATTTCAGAAAAAATTAGCTTTCTAATAATTAATTCCGTCTCGAGATAAATTAAAGTCGAAAATGTCTATACTATAAACAAACACGACAAAAAAAGTTCTGAAAAGAACTGATTTTTAAATACGAGGAAAACTTGCATAAATACTGAACAAATACGACAAAAAAAGTTCTGAAAAGAACAAATTTTTTTAAACACGAAAAATGGATATTACAAACAACTTTAGGTAATTCGTAAAGCAATGTGTTTTAAACGTTATACTGACATTGACAGAACTAAACTTCAAAATTTTTCGAAAAATTGTTTTATACACACTAGAATTTGTATTAATTTTGCTTTTAAGTCAACATAGTTGCCGCAATTTGCAAAACTCTCAGTGACGTCACAAAGAGTTTAAAAAAATTATTTTGGGCTTAATATACAAGTTTTGTTGTTGGTTCGTTTTATTTTGTTTTTAAAAACTTTCTTTATTTTACAAGGCGGAAAATAAAAACAACTTGTACCTTGGAAGTCTGGTTTAATACTTGATTAATTATATTACACTTTTAATTTAATCCATAAGTTGCATTTTTACAATTGCAATATTAAATATGATTACTATACAACTTATAGTTCAATGTACTTATCTACTTATTGTTAAAACAATTGACGGTAACGTAACTCCTCCGCCATTAAGAAAAAAGTTAAGGTAGCATACCTTGACTTTGGAGATTTATCTCTTCCAAAGGATTATTTATCCTTGAGTTTTGACAATTTTTAATTTTCAAAGTTTTATAAAATTTTATTACATAATACATAATTAAAATAAACATGATTAAATAAATGATTATGGTGTACAAACTGATATTGTTATAATGTAATTTTGCAAGGTCGTTTGAGACAATTTTATTTTTTAAATTTTCCGTTTGCATTTCCAAGTTTTTTATTTCACTTAAATTAACATCATCTAATTTTATTGAACTATGAGGAATGTCTATGTCATATCCTGAGTTATTGTAATGAACTTTGATTTCCGGTAATATAACATGTTTTACATGAAAGACATTTATCTTCTAAACTTTTAAGAACATTATTTTGAATTTTAATTTGACAAAATTTTGGAATTGTAATTACATAAGTTCCAAATAATTTATGTTTTTCTTCGTTATTATTACATTTACTAATTGCTACAATTTCTTTAACAATAATCACCTTCCACTTGTTTTTAGACAACTTTTGAATTTTGTTTTTAGAAACTTCACTTTGTATTAGTTCACAATTTTTAGA
This sequence comes from Malthinus seriepunctatus, assembly GCA_963924605.1. NCBI lineage: Eukaryota > Metazoa > Arthropoda > Insecta > Coleoptera > Cantharidae > Malthinus > Malthinus seriepunctatus. The sequence goes on from OZ004600.1 coordinate 97,015,672, forward strand.
TTCACTAGAAAGATTAATTAAGTTCACTTCACATGGATTGCTGATGCTGATTCGAGTTAACACTTCTTGATTACAGATGAAGTTTGAATTTACAGTTTCCATACATGAATCGTCGAACATTGCATAGGATTTTTCACTTAGGATTATATATTTAAATTTTGGGATAATTAAATGATATTTTTGATGATTTTGAAAAGGTGAAGGAAATAATTGGTAATAATTAAATGTTTCCTTTTGGACTAACGGTATTTCCAAAATAAATATTATTTGATTTGTTTTGATATAACCTTTTATGTTTATTATCGAGTAATATTGAATCAAATTATCAAGTTCCAAATTTATAGGTAATTCACTTTTTGTAAGCAATGGTTTAATTTTTTCAAGTTCCGATTTTAATTCATCGTGTGCAATTATTGATGGATGTAGTTTATTTAATTTAGCAAAAGTAATGGCGTTTTCAATTGTACTTAAAATTTGAGAAATCATATCGATTGCAGCTAACAGCTGAGTGAATATTAAATTTAAACTTATGAATGTGTGATCTTGAATTGATTGTAATTTAATGTGGTCCATGATGGCTTCCACTTGCATTATTCTACTTTTTAACAAAATTTCGTTGTGTTGTAATTTTGACATTGTTTCTTCAAAAATTCTTAAAGATTTTTCAGTTAAACTAATTTGACTTTTACTAATTTTTTCTAAATTTTCTTGTTCATTTTTTAAGTCTGCGATTGCAGTGTCATATCTATCTGCGTCTTCTTGATCTAAATTTCCTGTGATTGATTTCCACACAGTTCCTAAACCGTTCACTAAACCTCTTTTCTTTCTATTGTTATCATCCCCTACTACTAATTGTTTAAATTCTAAATCTACCTGATTAATTTTAAATTCTAGTAAATAAATGTAGTTGAACATTTCATTCACATAACTATACCCATGTTTACTATTTTTAAATGATTCCCTTATGTTATTAAAATTACCTGTTAATCTTCTAAATTCTACTTTTAATCTATTTATATCGTAAACTTGTAACATTGTCCAGTAGTCGTTTACGTTTTGTGCTGTCCCGAATTTTAAGGGTAACAGTCCTTGATTGTTAGTAAGTTCGTCAATTTTTATGTCAGGTCCAGGTTTTAGAGTTCCTGTGACGTAGATGGACGTGCTGAGGAGGAGGGTAATTCTGAAAAGATAGGTTGTCTTATGTTTTTTAAATGTACTATTCGTCCTGAAGTTAAAGTTTGATTTTTTCCTACTTTTTGAATTAACGCTTTGTTATTTGGTAACAACTTAGATAATTTAAATGGTCCATTAAATTTTTCTTCAGTTTTGTTTCTCTTAAATTTGTAACTAATTTCGTAAAAAATTTGTCCTTCATTAAAAATTAATATTTTTATATAGTTTCGTTAATGGAGTCTTAAGTTAAAGTTAATTTTTATTTATATTTTTGTAGTACTTAATTGATTTACTTTTGTCTGTCATAAAATAAGTCAGTAGTTGGAAAATTGGTTCATCACTTTACAGTTCTCTTCTATCTGTAAATGTCCCTGTACAATAAATGATATCTGGTCCTTTTTTGTTGAAAAATTGGGTTATTATTTTTCTAAAAGTTTTAAGTAAATTGTCTGTTTGAAATTGAAAATAATATTTTTGGTTTTCAGTTATGAATTCGTCTAAGAAATTTTTAATTTGTTCACGGTTATTTTCTTTGTTTATTTGAACATGAAATATTTTTAATTTATCTAAATTTTCAATTCTGACTGGTGTGACTTGAGTTTGAACTTCATAAATAAAATATTGATTGGGTTTTGAGTCAATTATGTCCTTTGAAATTTTCATAGTTTGAGATGGTTCGTCTTTGTTTACCGAATTTACCGTTCTTTCTACATCTCCAATTATGGGTTGTAATCCCTCTGCTAGTATATCATCATTTTGACTTTCATCTAAACTTTTTAAAAGTTGATCACTTTCGTCATTGTCATAATTATTAGATAACGATTCTGTTTCCGTAAGATTTAATTGAATTTTTGGTACTGCATCTGCGTTTGTGTTATCACAGGGATTAGTTTCTTTTAAATTTTCTACACTATTTGAATTTTGAGTTTCTTTAATATTATTTTCGTCTGTTTTATTTTCATCAATTTCTAAGCTATTAAATTCTGTGCTATTTAATTCATCAATTTTGGTTACTTTAAAAGGTTCTGAACAAACTTCTTGAATTCGTTCTGTTATATTAGTAATCGTTGTTAAGGGTTCCCTATTTTCAAATTCTTCTAACCATTGAGGAAATTCAATTACCTCATCTAAATTTTGAGATTTAATATTTGCCTGATTTAGTTCCGAATTAATTGGAATTTTAACTACTTGTTGAGATCTCAATGGAGTTTCAGTTTTTCTCAATTTTGAAAGATCACAATAAATTGGTATTGGTCCAAATTTTGTATGCAAAACGTTTTTCTTAAAATCAATTTGTGCATCTAAATGTCTTAACAAATCTACACCTATCAATCCGTCGTAATTTTTATTAAAGTCAAAAATATGAAAGATAAAATGACTATCAGTTCTGAATATTTTTGGCAGTGGGATATATGCTATATGCCTATGATAACTTGTCTGATGGGCTGTTTTGATTCTAAAGGGTAATTCTTTAACATAATTTCGATAGTATTTATTTACAATTTTTGGGCTAATTAATGTTTTCGAAGATCCAGTATCGATCATGAATTTTAGATTTACTCCTGGAATTTTAATGTATGGTAAAGTTAAGCTACTAATATTTGTAAGGTCAATTTCCTCATGCTCAGGTGGTGTTTGTTTGTCTGATAAATAAAAATTTTCACACGCGTTATCATAAGATGTCTCTTGTTCATACGTACTATTATTATAATTATTCATATCTACTTGTGTATTGAGTTGGTCATGGTTAAAATATGGGTCATTGTTATAATCTCCATAATTTATTTCTTGTTGAAAAAGTTCCATAGGTTGATTAAAGTGATTTTGATTTTTAAACGAATTTCGCGAATGACCAGATGAAGTATCCATCGGCTCTGGTTTAAAAGGTTGAGATGCATTTGGATTTGATACAAAATTGTTTGATTGATTTTGATTACCAAAATTATTATTAGGTCTAAATTGATTAAATGGTTTAAAATATTGATGATTATTAAAATTATTACTGTCATTATTATATGATCTAGGATTAAAATTTTGTTTAAACTGTGGATTAAAATTTGGTTTAAACGATTGATTAAAATGTGGTCTAGCGGACCAATTTTGTCTTTGCATATTATTAGGTCGGCTAAAATTTTGCGCGTTACCTGGTTTATTAAAATTACTAAAATTTGGTTTATTAAAATTTTGTTTTTGATGACTGTGAGAAGGACTTTGATGATTCATATAATTTCTTGAATAATTAAAGTTTTCTTCTTCGATAACGTAAGAAATCGCTTTTTCTAAAGTTTCCGGTTTTCTCATCCTAATTGGTAAATTATTATGTAAACCCCTTAAAAATGCTTCTAAAGCCTGCTTCTCATATATACTTGTTTTAATTATTTTTGTCCCTTCATCTAAATCATTTAACTGAATTTTTGTTAATAATAAACTTAAAATGTCCTGACATCTATTACCAAAATTTACTGCACTTTCATTCCGTTCTTGTTTCACATGCAACAAATCCCCTAATAAACAATTTTCGTCTCTTTGATCAGAGAAAAATCGTAATAATAATTGTTTAATCGTATTCCAATTACCTATCGTACCTCTACTTCCTACTAAATTTAGTGCTCTTCCGGTGAGCTTACTAATTATTGCTCTTAATAATAACTGATTTTGTGGATTTTCTGGGTTTGCTCTATCTGCATACGAATTAATTAAATATTCACTTGCTTGAATAAAAATAGCTAATGTAGCTGGATTTCCATCGAAATGTGGAACCGTATCTACATGAAATTTCTCTAATTTTGGAAGTGCCATTCTGAAAACAATTGGACTTCTACTTCTATCTCTAACTGACATACACTAAATTAAAATGAATTTATTTTTCTTTATTATTAAGTTTGATTCAATTATTTATTTAACTTGATATTTTCTATTCACAATTATCTCAATAATAATTAATTCTTCAATTTATTTTTATTTAACCTCTGTTATAATAATTATTAATCTTTAAAATTCTTTCTACTAATATTTATTACAGAATACCTTGTTTAAAAATTTTCTTTTTATAAGGTTCTAGGAAAAAAGGAAAGCAATGTAAAAAAATTTGTCGCTTACATTAATAAGGTTGATTCCATTTTTCTTTCTTGTTTATAATATTTTCTTTGTTAATAACACTTATTTTCTTTTATTAATAACACTTAATTTTCTTGATACTTGATAATTTTCTTTTCTTAACAATTGATAATGTTCTTTATTCTTCCTTAAAACTATTGGAGAATTGATCAACCGATTTTACGAATTTTCCGCGATTTTTGTCTTCCAATACGTTCCACCAATGGTTTACCCGTTCTCGTTTTTCTCCCAAATTAAATAGTTGAAACTAACCCGAATTTCGCGATTTGTGTCGAATTTTCGGTTATCGGGATCCTACCGACTGCGCCAGTTTTGTTGTTGGTTCGTTTTATTTTGTTTTTAAAAACTTTCTTTATTTTACAAGGCGGAAAATAAAAACAACTTGTACCTTGGAAGTCTGGTTTAATACTTGATTAATTATATTACACTTTTAATTTAATCCATAAGTTGCATTTTTACAATTGCAATATTAAATATGATTACTATACAACTTATAGTTCAATGTACTTATCTACTTATTGTTAAAACAATTGACGGTAACGTAACTTACAAGTTAGAGCAAAAATTTTAAAAAGTAACAATTTTTTTTTTTAATTCTACCTATTATTACAAAAAAAAGTGGAATATTCGGTGGTAGTCCCATTCCTCATTACCGATTAATTCAAACCTTAAAATTTTTTATTTTAGTTACTTATTGGAAAATAATAATAAGGGAAAATATTGCTCTTTTGGAATAGGCACAAAAGTCGTAATTACAATAAAATATGTATTACTTGAATTTATATGGAACATTCTAACTTGAACTGTGCGAAGAAAAATTTAGTTTTTAAAATTCAAAGTGGCTTTTTACACCTAAAATAAAAAAAGTGTAAGTTATGCGCATGCTATGTAATAATGCCATTTTTATTAATTTGTAGTTACTTGATCACAAATATTTATAAATATTTTATGTTTCTTAATGTTAAGGATCAATTTCTATATAAAAAGTTTTTAAAAAATTAATAAACTTTGAAGAAAAGGCTTCAAACTAGGAGCAAACAGGCCTCACGTATGCACTGGTGGGATTATTTTTCACGTATTTACTGTAGGGTTAAAAGCACCTCATAGACTCGAGTGTCGAGTGCCGGTTTCTTTCCTAAAATTCTAGAGTTAGACTCACGACGTACTACAATTTTTTCAAATAGAAATAAATAGTTAACTCTTTTGTACAAGTCACTTCTCGGAAGGCACTGGCAAATTTTTACTAAATTAAACTGACTTAGGTTTCATAAGTTGGTGTTTGAAACACTAATTTATGCGGGAACGTTGCTTACGCTCTATGCAAACAGTAAGACACCGACTCACGAAAACAACTGATATGTAATACAACACTGTACTGAGACTCTATACGTTCTGCAATAAGATGGAAAACCTGACATTGTGCCTGAAGATATAATCGGAATATGAAAAGTGAAAAATATTAATGTACACCACGGTAGACGTTTGTTGTGATAGTCGAAATAAGTGGGCGTTTATGTTTGTAAATTGTAACACCCATAGAACAACAACTTAACACTGTGTTAACCACCGAAAGTTTTGGCCAGAAGCATTTATCTAATGTAATCAATATTTGCTAAAATAATAACAAATAGGTGTTTGTGAACTGAGGAGGTCGAAACATGAGTATTAAATGTTTATCTCAAACCAACCAAGTTCAATCAATAGAGTAAATAGAAAAACACAAAATTTAACCAGCTAATAGTTAGGTGAGATAAAAGAAGGCAATTTCGAAAGAAATAAGGATATTATTGAAATTGAAAGAGTCTTTCAAGTCTATTGGATTGAACTGAGTGCATTTGTTGGGGAGCAGTAAAGTAGCACTAGATATAATTTGCACCTTATAAAATATTTTTCAAGTTTAATTTTAAACTGTATCAAGGTGAACAGCATCTATAATGAAATTTAATCTTCTAAATAGGTTTAAAGATTTATTATCGTAATAAAAGTTACTGGGATCAATACCAAACACTCATTGCACATTTTTAGGCTAAACGTTAAACTTTTTTATAAAGAATGTAACTTTGTTTTGGTATTAAAAGTATAAAAAAATATATAAACGAGGGGGTGTTTTCAAAATACTGTAAATCTTTAGCTGTGACGTTTAAATCACCAACAGACATCTAAAACTGTAGACTACGCATCCATTGTTATCGGAGAAACAACGCGGTGATATAGCACTTTCGAAATGGTCTGTGAAATCCGCTAACTGAACTTTTTATCAGTAAAATTTATAGATTGGCACCATGTTTATCGCAGTTGGTAACACAGGAAACTTCCGCAAGGGAAATTGGTTTCATTTTCTTTATGTTACAAGTTGAATCGGACAAGTTATTTTTTTTTTGTTGTAAGAAAATATTGTTTCATGTAATATATCGTGACAAGTGAGTAATAGTTTAAGGGAAAAATGAAATATTTTGTTTACTCAAATAAACGGCTAAATCGAATTTTCATATTTATTATCCAATTTAGTTAAACCACCATTCTCTCTAGAAAGTGTTACTTTCTAAAATTCAAAAAAACGGCTTATTTAAGAGTCGAAAATAATAAAATTAAAGGGAACATAAGACGCACGTTTATCTTTTAGCTGCAATAGGTCGTAAATATTCTCATCGTGACTGCACTAAATTACCATGGAGATTAAATATTTTATATGAAAGATTTATAAATCATTTTCTAAAATTAATGTAAGTTGAGGTATGCATTTCTTTTTATAATATTTTTAATATTATAATAAAAAGACAAAGAAAAGGGAGGTTTACGAGCTAGAAAAATTAAGAAATCGCATTTTCATTTCAAGCTTTTTCTCTTATTCTTTTGACTGCCTAATTAAGTAATAAATCAAAAAATGTAATTACCTACTGTTTCTAGCATTGTTTTCATTGTAGGAGCTTTTCAAAGGAAAGTTTGAAAAAAATTACATTACTTCTGGTTTCTTTCAATTAACCTAAAATAATTTTATCAAGAGGAGAAACTATGACGATATTTTGAAGGTATTTTTTGTAAAAGTCAAAAATATATTTCCTGGGGCTTACTATTTTAAAGATTTTTTGTTTAAATATTTTTCTGCGATGCAAATAAAAATAGGCTGGAGCTTGTAAGATGATGCTATATTGATGCACACTTTCTTGGAATCGGAATTGGAAATTTTTGATTAGTGGTCTTGTCCAATGTAATCCAAAGAGTTTCTTCTTGAAAACTTAACTTACGTTGAGTAATAATTTTTAGACTCTGAATACCTAATTTGTGATTAAATCCCAAAACAAAATCATATTATTTCCAAAAATGAAAATATGTATTTTCAGTCAGATCTCTTGATGTGACGACGAGTGACTATTTTCTTTGGGGTTAACTTGAAAGTGTCTAGGGTGTAGGTACGTTCCCAAAGTATTGCAGAGTTTACTTTAAATATTCTCGTAAGTATCCAAGGGAAAATTGCTTACAGTTTAGTAACTGAATGTCATAGATTATTCGACTGTCTTCAACTTCATGATATAACAATCAGCTTATCCCGATAAAACAAACTCTATGGTCAAAATCTCGAAAGCTTTCAGTTGGAGAAATGTATTATGAATTACAATAGTCAAATTTATTTCACTTTACAGTGGCTCCTCACTCCCAAAACTTTCGTGATTATAACCATAGCTAGATTTTTCTCTAACCAAGAGCTTGCAATTATTTTTTTCTCAGATGTTACAGAAAAAGCTCGTGGGCTGCACGTGACCGTTTTAGTTCGTAAAGAACTAAAACTGGTCGAAATTTAAAATAAATTTCAAAATTTTATTTTTAAAAGGATTTAATATAATTTAATTCATTTCAAAGTACCTAGTCATGTTTTCAGAGTCCATTGTTAACAAAATTTATAGTTATGGCTCATGCTAAGCGCAGGATTCCTCAAGGACACAGCCCATGAGGTTTGCCTTTGCCTCTACACTTGAAAGCTTAATTAATCTGTGCAGATATACAAGTCTCCAATCAGGACTACAAGCCTTTTTGCATTTTCAGGTGACCTTTTATTTCCATTTTTATTTAATTAACTGATAATGACCATTACAACCATTAATATGCTGCTTGCAGAATTAAAATCAAGCTTTCATCAAACAGTTTCGAACATTTTTTCTTTGAATATCAGAGCTCACTACTACAGCTGTGGGAAAACAAACAATATCTCTGAGGAGGTCGTCACATTACCCTCTAAATTTGTTTCCACCAGAAATTTACGATGAATGTTCGTTTACGATGGACGAATTAATCGCTTGGACAACAATTACAATTCCTCAACAAGTTCTAGCTGGAGAAACACACGAAAACTGGTACACACTAAATGGTAAACAAGGTGAAGGTATCGAAGGAATGATTAATTTAGTTTTGTCATATTCGACAGCCTCTCAACCTTATATGTATCCAGTTGGACCACCGGTGATGGTTGTACTAATTGTTGGTGGTTCTCGAATACCAGCACCGATGGCCGTATATGAGACACCACCAGTGTAGGTGGTATACAATAACCACATGGTTGTGGTGGAATTTTTTCTGAGCTGATAATTTTAGAATATGATGATATTGTTCCGACAAAAATAAATCTGACATTCAAAATAAATTTTGGTTTTGAACTCACCTGTTACAGGTGAAAGTACATACCCCGCTTTTAGGCGGGCTTGTGCAATAACCACAACAGTTTCTACCACCTATAACTTAATTTAAGAAAACAAAATTATATAATTAAGCAAATTGGTTCTCTAATGTGTATAATTTAAGGGCTATTGACATGGACTAAATATCATACTAACTGTTAGTAACTGAATCAACTCAAGGAGCAAAAGCACGGGAATCTAAGTTTGAACATCGTGCGTAGAAATTTTGAAGCACGACCGTGCACGAAATTAAAGCTTAGTTTCCCGTGCTTTTGCTGCTTGAGTTGATTCAGTTACTAACAGTTAGTATGATATTACTGATAATATGATAGTTTTCTGAAAATAGCTAACCTGAATAGGTTATAGAGAAATCTCTTAGAATAAGCCACCATGCTAAAGCATTTCTATACACGACGACACATTGGAGGTCATAGAGCCCCCAGCCCGACTTTAGTTGATTACAGCTAGACTGCTGATGCGATATTTATAAATTAAATTATATCAATTGAATGTAGTTGACGTAACTTAAATTTACTGGAAGTATCAAGTTTCAAAACGGAACGATTATTAATTGGTAATAAAAGAAAGTTTGTGTGGGGTCTCATAGACCCCAGTGTGTAGTGCGAAGGTTGAGATGAACCCCGACCTTACTTATACCCTACTCGTATATATTTGCAAGAAAATATCATGGATTGTGATCTTGCAGAGATGTAAAAGTTCTCCAACGGTCTCCCTAGTTTTATTTATTTCATAGACTCACACACGACTGTACCAAACGAAATTTTAATAACGAATTCTCGAATAGAAATAAATTATTTCAAATTGACATGTTGCTGCTGCAATGGAATTCACTTTAGGAACTATGTTTAGTTGCAATATTTTTTAAAACGCATTCCAATCTGCTAAATGTGTGGTCTCACATCCGTACTCATAATCCGCCTACCTTTATGCTATCCGCTCCGCGAACTGTGTCTTGTTTGGCCCTAGCCTAGTATCGCAGCTCAGAATTTTAAACGAGCAGTTGACGCCAGCCTCTATACGGAATATCCTAAATCTTTAGAGCACTACTTGGTAGAAAATATAGACCGGCTATAGGGCTTTCCCATAACTTAAAAAAGTGTCATTCTGCACACCATCTCTATGTATCTCAGAGAGAATACAAAATCCCATAAAGCTAACGCGTATTTTGTTGTTTTTTTATTAATTTTTGGTTAACTCAATAACAGCGACTTGGCGAACTTTGTTATGAAGGTCTGCTTGTAGGAAGATAGTCTGTTTGTGACGATACAATAAGTCGTAGTTTAGTCGAAAAGTTCGAGTGGGTGAAGATGGAGCTTGCTTAATCCAATTTATTTGAAATTGAATGTTTTTGTTGCTTACTAACATTCAGGAAACCTTCATGTTATCGGATTCTTCTGATGTAATTAAACATTTAAACGTGAAAGCACTTTTTCCAACTCTTTACAATTTATTTTATCTTTAAAGCATAAACTTTCATTACCTACTGTTTATCTATTTGCAGGGAATGTACATAGAAGGTACGTTTTAAATATTATTGTGGCTATACACCTTTCATAAATAACGAAGTAGGTATTAACATGTAGGTAATAATTAAAATATAAATAATTTTATGTTTCTTACACAATCGAAAGCAATTAACAATTTAATTAGTGAAAAGTCCTTAAGTAACAATTTAAAAGAAGAGCGATAACCATTTTAAATCTCAATTTGAAAGAATAAAAGTTGAATTTTTAGGTGTTTATTTTTCAGTTAACTTTAAAACAAAAAGTATTTGTTGGAGATATACGACAAATAGTATGTGTGTTAAATAATGACCACAATATGTGAAGCCCGGTCGAATGTGAGAGTCATGTACATACTGGGCCCTAGAGGAAACTGCCAACCAGGAATGGAACCCGTTTATCCGCCAAGGGAGATTTAGTGCTTTACTCGCCAACCAAACCAAATACTTTGTAACCCTAAAATCTACCAAGGGCAAAAATAAAGCAGTTAAATAAAATGAGGTTAGCCCTGTATCCGATTTGCACTAATTGTCTTCGTTTCTATTCGTGTATACTTAAACTAAATTGGATTTTCCTTTCAAAGTTTATTTTTTTATACATTTTCTCATTTATTTTAAGCAAATAGTTTTTTTCCACGAAATCAATTTTCTTAATTAGTCGTGAAATTTAATACTCGCCTAGCTTGTTAATTAATACTTTTTTTTAAAGTAAAGAGAAAATAAAGTAAAAAAAGAAGCTGTTCGGGCGATGGTTTTCAACGCTTTTTAAAGTATAAGAAAACCATTCCTTCATTCACAGGATACGTGTCTCTCAATTCTTAAGTCAGTTGAAATGTTCCAGATCGTATCACATTGTAATGAACCGATTTATCTAGATCACATGTTGCTACAGATTTACATTTTCAATCTTATACACTTACAATTTAAATTCAAAGCCTTCAATAAGACTGCGTATTCATTTAGTCCATTTAATAGAATTTCTTAATTAAATTTACTTTATTTGATAAATAGATATATTTAAAAATAAAATTAGATGTCGTTTGAATTTGGTTTTTTGGGCTAATTACTATTCGGTTTTTATTTTATTTGATTTTTTAAGTTAATTTTTCGGAAAAGAAAAGAAAAAGTTTCCTTTTTTAAATTGATGATTTGCATGCAAAATATTTTTCATTCTTGACTACACAAAATCAGCATAAATTGGTCTACAATTTAGAAATTTAATAAATGGAAAATTGCGGGCCTATTATTTAAAATTTAATGATTAGTAAGAGATAAGAAATTGTATAATAGGTGGAAATTAAAAAAAGGCTGGCATTTGATGTCAAACAGTAATTAGGCTTGTTTTAAAATTTGTGTTTTTACGTCGTTGCGGCTCTTTCAAACCATTATGTAAAGAGAAATATGGAGTGAACAATAGCTTGTAGCTTCGTTAACTCTTAAAAAAAACCCGAGCTTTAGTATTCCTATATATTATATTTTATTTATATAGGGCATGGAAAAATTTTCCAATATCTAACTTGTAATATAAAAAGACTAGCAATTTGAATATAAAACTTTATTAGCTATTTGTGGAACTTTGAAATCTTCTATTCAACTTTACAGTTTGTACATACAATCCTTGATAAATGTGATTTTTACTATCATATTATGGTCTAGTCGTAAGTTTTATTCTCTGAACCATTGTCTAATAAATTGTGCTCTAATTAATTTTACATTAGGAAATGAGTAAAAAGAACCAATTTATGTGGGCAGATGAAATCCGCTTGAATGAATGAGATTGAAAAATAGCTTTCATATTTGGTTAAATGTCTAATAATAATAATAGTAACTATAGCAACAAATCAGTGATGTCCAAATCTCGACAGTCTGGAGGTATTTAGTGGTTGGCATCCTGTTCTCTCTCGTGTTAATCGATTTCTGTACATTGATGCATACCTTAGAACATAAAATATCCGGAAGGAGGATTAACAACCGTTGAATATAAGCAAACACCATACACTGAGAGACCGAAACCCATATTAAAAAATAAGAAAGACTTTAAGGGTCAAAATCTCTTAAAATCCCTAGAAGGGTAAACTTATATTCTCCCTTTCTTCGTTGCTCCCGTCTCAACTAGCTATCTTATTCACTGAAATGTGCATGCAGTGTCTAGCGACTTCTTCTTTAGCGGTAATTTTTGATCATATTCGGCCCATAAGCTATGACAGTCTCTTACTGTATACTCTTTTGCTATAAGAGAAAATGCGACGGAAAAGACATTTTAGAAGTCCATGGATGACCCATTTACTTCGTAGAGTTTACGTTATCATTAGCTGGCATGATATTTTCTTATAAATAGGAGTATAAGCAACCATTTCTATTGGAGAAATTGATCCGAAATCGCTATAAAACATTTCTAGGTCAAAACCATTTTACTTAATACGCGTTTGCTACCACCCAGCTGAGCCATACTTTTTGCCAGATAGGCCTACGGCTCATATATGAGCAATGGGTAGACATAGTCGTAGTCTACAGTTTACAGCAACTACATTCCAATTAAGTGATAGTTTAGATATCTACGTCGCCTATTTGAGCCGCGTAGTCTCAGATTAGGACATGTTGTTTAGAAATGGGCATCTGGAATGAATGAGAATGAAAATACAGCGGGTTCGTGTAAAGATTTTTACATGGTGGTATCACGGCGAAATATATTGGGTGATCTTGATAAGATTGATAAGCATTCCAAATCGACTCTTTATGAAATTAGTTTGGGAGCTGGAATTTATACAAGTAAGAATTGTGGCAAAATGACTCATCTTATTGGTCCATTATGGATTAGATTGGATTGCTGGTAGGAGGGCTCGCTTTTAGCCAGATTACACTTAGGCCGCTTGATCGGGCCTATTGTATAACCTTCCCAGCGGCGCCTCCTTTCCCGTCACTCCTCGAGCCATCCAAACTTTAGGATGAACTCGAGCAGCTTGGCGGGTGGAGTGTCTCTCATTCTGACCATATCCAGCCAGTCACGAAGCATGGATCCTCTAGTCCTAGTCGATGCTAGCGCAGGACACGAGCGAAACTCGTGCTCCGCAGTTTCATCTTTCTCATTACAGTCTCTGCATCTAGAGCTATCGATTAGTCTCAAATTGTGAAGGTGGTTGTTTAGCTTACAATGTCCTGTAACGATGCAAGTGAGTTGTACTCGCAGATGTAATTGAGATAGGTTGAGGTAGTATTTTACGTGTCCAAGGAGCAGCAATTGCTGCTTTGCTTTGTATACAGCCAGTTCCTTTTGACCACATATTTCCATGTGAGCTTAATCGTTTTTTGATCTATGAGAGTGTCGTTCTCTTCGTTACTTGTTGCCCTTTGATCCCGCAGATTTAAAGAGCATTACTCGTCGAAATGTCGTTTAGTGCTGTTATGCAGTCCAAGACCAGTTTCGAAGTTATTCTGTGGAGGTTCAGGGTCGCGATAGCAGGCCTGCTACTGGTTCATTAATTCAATAAGTTAAAATGTTACGACTGGTCGCAAAAAAATTATGAACCAATTGATTTTGACTACAAATTTTAGCCCAAACGGTCACATTCAGCGACTGTAACGATCTGGTGAAACGTTCGTTTGGTTCTCGTGTATTCGTAAAGGTTAGCATTCATTTATAAATAAAATGCCCTCCACAGCATTTTCGAATTTTCAGGAAGAAGTCACTCAAAAGAGACATAAACCTGTGAATCGTTCTAGTCCATAGTGTTACTGGTAGAATGTCTCCAACATTTCCAAAATATGCAGAAATACCCACAGCAAATAATTGCTAAATTTTTAAGCAGCTGCTGAATTGATAATTATTGTAAACGCGCCCTCCAACTGTACAATGCAAGATATTGGCTCCGTCCAGGCATTCAAAAAAAATTCAACGTTTACTGTTTGTCTGTGATAATTTCTTTGCTTTCTCTGTGACTTTTCAAAATATTTTGAACAACGAATGGTTACTTCTACAGAAGGCGAATACCTATTTGACCAACATTCTAGAATTTGAATTTAGTTGATCTGTACGGTCTGTGGTAAAGAATGCTGTAAACCAAAATATTTTATTTATGTAATAGATTTGCAAATATTAGCTGGGGGTTGTTCCTCTACTGTTGTAATGGTGGATAACTATCTGTGAAAATTAAATAGTTCTCAAAGTTTATTTTTATCGCGAGAAGGGTGTTAATCAATAGTAGCCCAAATCCCAGATTAACCCAGTTAGATCTTAATCCGGTTCTGAGCTAAACGATTCGAAAGGCGTGCCAGGATGTGTTTAAAAATGTTATTAATGAATTAGTGTACATATTTACATGATGGTATTTCAAATAAAATTAATGAACGAATAATAATAGTAATAAATAATAAAAGTAATGATATGTAAATTTCAAGTATGATAATGGAGTATATTATAATTGTTATTGATATCCTAGTCATAATCCAATAATTACATATAATATAAATTATGCAAATTAACATTAAAACAACAATGAGCGGTAGTTTTAACTGTTTATGGGTAGAGCAATATGGTTGACTCTTGTTGCTTGGATACCACACGTATAGTTGGATTCACGATTCTTTACCGACACGTGACCACCTTAATTTAAATTTAGGATGAAAACGACTTATTAAGTTTAACTATTAAATTTTGTTAATACTTTTATTATTAATTGTTTTTAAATATTTATTTAGAAATTGCTTTTTTTAAGAATTCTAAAAGTCACGTGTGGTAAAAAGTCGTGAATCCAAATTTAAGTAATTATTTTAATAGCCATAGCCAGCCGTCTAAAAAATTTTATACTACGAGTGTAACTTTCTCAAGAAAAAGTTTTTTTATTAAATGAATTAATGTTGGAAACTACTCAAAAGGTTATTTACACATAAAGTGTATGCCTTTAGGCAACTTGGGAATATAAATATGTGTTTCCAACATAAAACAGGGTATCTCCATTACGCTCCAGTTTTTAGTATACCTATTCAACCGTACATCGTTATGTAAATCCTTAAGCCAGAAAACAAGATTTAGATTTAGTACCTGCCACTTGGCAAATTGATTCTCTGTTCTGACTTTCACGATGTATTGCAGTTTCCTATAGTCACATATCAAGCGAGTAAAAGGTAAGTGGTTTATGTAGTAATACATTCTGCGTCAGCGGCTTTACCATAATAGAGTTGTTTATTTGTATTTTTTTGGTATTCGTCGTAAGTTTCATTTTCTCGGCGAAAAGGGAAAACGTAAAAGAGCTATATTCTTTTTATATATGTGTGTGTAGTTACCACACAACTACAATGAAAGAAAGCTGAAGTATTATTATCCTTCTTGACTTGAGTATTACGACCTGTCACGTCGTTCAGCTACCAAAATGAATAATATTTTTCACGTACTTATACAAGCGCAATGCTATATTTAAAACATGAAACATCGTAAATATCTTTAACGTATATGTTTACCAAGTCCTGTATATTGTATTTTTCTTCCTAAAAATTATTATATCTACCAAAACCACACGAAAACATGTTACATTGAATATTAAATTTAATTTTATTATCATCCCTACAATTAATAAAAAATGTATCTTTTTTATTTTTCAGGTTTCCTTGCATTCAATACGAGAGCATCTCTAGATCGATTTTATCCAATTTATTGTGATTACATGGAGATGTTAGATGTAAGTACTTTTACTTTTTATTGTGCCAAATGAAAGGATGTACGGTATCTGATCAATAATTTCCACCTGAAAGATTGTGTTTGGATGTTTTATTTTTGTTGTTACTCGAATTTTAACAAGGAAATTTACTAGGTTATACCACAGTCAAAAGTGGTAGGTGGAAGGGTAGAAACGCTGAACTGTTACACATTATTATGTTTTTAGTTCATTTATTCATAGACATATCGAATTTTCTTGCATCCAGATGTGGATAATTTTTATCTTGGTAAATCTTATGTCTCTGTCACAAAATATGAGTAGACTTAATAAAAGCAAAGGCTTGTAAGTCTTGGTAATTTATTTTTCGTTAGAAAGAATTATTCCATATTTTACCCAACCACGGGCTATTTTAATTAGAGAGCATTCATGAGTTTTGCAAGGACTGGGACATTTAAAATAATAATTTCTATAAAATTGTTAAAATTCAAGTCAAAGAAGCTTTAAATTGCCTTCTTGAGAGTGTTTAGAGAATCCTTAGTAACTAACGAGCCAAAGTTAGGTTAGTAGTACCTTCGTTTACTGGTTCTGAAACCACCCAAGAGTCAACTACCAAGAGCACTTTTTGTTATAAATTAATAGTAATTAATAAAGTGTAATTTTTCTAGTTTTTTGTGCTATATTTCTACTTAGTACTATGTTGCTTAAAACGTCATTACCTGACTGAATTTTTTGTAGTGAAACCCACATTATATGCATCGTGGAGTAATTCGAACTATAAGGAAGTTCATTAACTTAAGATTAATCATAGATTTCGTGTTCTTCTTTGACGTATTATGAAAATTACATTTCCGATCTGAACGTTAATTATTTCTAGTTTAAATTTCCAAAAAAGATAGTCTATTTGTAGAAATAAAATTAGCAATTAATTTAAGACATAGTCGTTATGTAATAACGCCTTTTGCAGGATGTTGCGAAAGTAATTACTTAGTTTGATTTACTTGCAATGAAATTGATTAAAACTTTGTATTGAGAAGTTATTAAACATTTGCCTTTCGGCAATGTTACTAACTTCCTTGCTTCGCTTTTCACGCGTTTATTGAATATTTGACGTTAAACATCAATATGCATATAAACTTTCGTTCACTCGACTATGCTAAGAGTTAACGCGAAAACTTGAAAGGGGACGTAAAGCTTTAGATCTTTGCCTAAATTATAAAATTTTTATTCTCATAAAACTTTGTTACCTATATAAGGTGTTTTATTTTATCTGGCTATGCATCATGCAACTTTTCATGTTCTGCGTTATGGCACATTTAGGTAAATTTCTTTTAGTGCAAATTATATCAACTTTTATAACTCATATGCCAAACGATTAAAGGGCATTATAGTTTCAAAAAGAGCAGGTAAAAAGGAGATGATAAATTTGAAAAAATATACAAAGTGATTATTCTGAAATATCGAAAAAAAGGGACATTTAAAAAACAGTTTTTTGCATAAACGTAAGAATATACCTTTGGCATCCCTCTCAGGTGTTTCTCCCAGGTCCCATACTTTGGGTTTCTCTTCTATCTCAAAAACAACGTGTCCTATGGAAAAAATTATTCTTAACAAAATGAAAGCTTAACAAATTTACTACAAAATTGTTACTATTTATTTTTTTTCAATTTCTTATAGTTTTTGAGATATCCTCCCGCAAAAATCGTTAATGTAGGTTTTGCCGCTAGCACCTCATCCCTTCGTTTTGTAGTGGTTTTACAATTAAAATCTTCAGAAAAGAAGTCATAAAGTCATAAATTTTCTTTCCTATTTAATCGTGAGACAAACATTGTGTGAGATTGTGTAGCGATGCAAAATTCTATCTAGATGCTGGATCAAAATACTGGTACAGCATTACAGCATCCTGGAAATTTTGTATCGTTTTAATAATCAGCTACTTGGTATTTTTGCGTTTAGTTTTCCCCTAGCGCCGCTCTTGAGATCAAAATGAAGATAATTTTTACATTCCCGCGTTCAGCTCTTCAAGCACTTTCATTTCAATCCAATCTCATCAAGATTGGACTAGAATTACCGAACTTTAATTTTTGTACTTTTCATATCGGCGTTATCAACCATAACAGCTGATCTTCCTGTAACTCGACAACCATAAGAGCGAGAGCTCCCGTTTTATTTTTACCCTTTTATAAATTAGTTTTCTAGACTTCTAGCTTCACATTCGTGGTGAGCGGAAGGGCGCTCTTGTTAATTTTCCTCTTGTGTCAATTTCCTCTTGCCTTCAGCAAAGCCGTGGTAATTAATTAATTATTATTTTCCTACTTATTATTTCCCGTGTTAAATTAGTTAATTGACTTTATTTAATTAATTAATTTTTATTTCCCCTTTGCCTTCAGCAAATCCGTGTCTAGACTTCTAGCTTCACATTCGTGGTGAGCGGAAGGGCGCTCTTGTTAATTTTCCTCTTGTGTCAATTTCCTCTTGCCTTCAGCAAAGCCGTGGTAATTAATTAATTATTATTTTCCTACTTATTATTTCCCGTGTTAAATTAGTTAATTGACTTTATTTAATTAATTAATTTTTATTTCCCCTTTGCCTTCAGCAAATCCGTGTGTTCGTGTTTCATCTAAATTCTAGTGGTCTTATCTGTTTTAGTGGTCTGTTGAGGTTTCGAGAGGTCTGTTGGTCTGGAGAAACACGCAACTTCCGTGTCTTGTTCGTTAGGTCTATTGGTTTTACTCAGAGGTCCTTTCTGGGTCTTAGAGCGAGGTCTAGTGGTCTAGCGATAGAAATTCAAACCCGTGTCTTGTCCGTTAGGTCTGTTAGTCTCACTCAGAGGTCCATTCTGGGTCTTAGAGCGAGGTCTAGTGGTCTAGCGACAGGAATCGCCCTTTCAGCCGTTGGGGTCCTTTTAGGTTTAGTGGTCTCACTCAGTGGTTTGTTATTAGGTCTTAGAGTGAGGTCTGGTGGTCTAGAAGGAAGCCAAGTCCGTGTTCCTTTTAGGTCTGTTGGTTTTACTCAGAGGTCCGTTTTGGGTCTTAGAGCGAGGTCTGGTGGTCTAGAAAGAAAACCATCCCTATGGCCGAGTCACCTTAACATACATAGATATTTGTATTTTGTTTAGGTATCCAAACGAAGTTTTTTCCCCTTTAATAAGAAAGGTTTTTATTTTTGTACTTGTGCCTTTGAGGTATTTATAGTCATTATTTTTTTTTATTTAATAAATATTTAGTTTAACTTTCCTGTGTGTTTCATTTCCAGCTTTGAGCCCCCCTGCCTTCCACTGAGCGGAGCTAAAGGAATAATCAATGAAACACCTGGTTTTCGGTGTTATAATATAATCTAAAACCCAAAAAACGAGAGCTTCCTTTCTAGAGCTAGAACCGGGAACCTTTAGTATTTTTACCTTTTAACTACTTCACAACATTCTTTGAAAAAAATTCCTCCCTCTTCTATGTCCTCTACACCCCTTTTTTAAGCGCTCGTTTACTGGATTAATTAGGTTAGTTCTACGAATGTGTGCTAGGTGCTCAGACTTAGAAATTACTTCATAATGAATGAAGATTTCTTATTTTGTTTTATTAAGCGGGTCTATAATCTCATTACGCTCGACGTTTTCATACTCTAGCCACCTCTTATTTTTCTAGTGCTTATAATGTTATTTTAAACAGATTTTAAGCGAGACTTTGTTGGGTTATATATTTCTTCATTTTAAATTTTAATGGATTCTCTTTGTTTCCTTTTTATACAAAGGAATTGGTGTGGAGTTATGACGTTATGAGTATATCAAAAATTTATTATAAGATATAAAAATGAAAGGAAAGTATGATTTTATATTTGCACTTCTATTATAAATTTTTTCCAAAACCTAATTATAATTATTATAAGAAGTTTTCACATAAAACTTGAACAAAATTGCCTTTTTTATCGATATATTTAAAATATAAAGGATCTAAGGAGTAACTTTTTATCTGGATCTAGTTTACATAATTTCAATTTGCTCTATAATATAAAATTTGATTTATAACCCCTATAAATGTACATGGTTTTATCGACAAAGAATATCGACTAAATTAATAATAAGAAACTCTTAATATATTATTCCATTCTTACAAAATTGAGTATTTTAAGAAAAAATCACGATTATAAATGCTATAAAAAGAAAAGAACAAAATGAACAAATAAATTTCAAGTTGAATTGTAAAAAGTGGAAGAAGCTCAACATAATCCTTACATCAATGCAATTCATAAATTCCTAAAGATGAGAATGACGCTTACAGCACAATGATCAAATTTTACAATATTTAATTTCTTTTATTGTTAAAAATAAATGGCATTCTCTAAGCTCTAAGTAATTTTGAATTTTATTAAATTTTGCAATAATCAAAAGAACGATATTGGTGAAATAATTGAAAAGCATAAAAGAAATTCATTGACTCGACTTATAATTAATGCTTTTATCGCTATCACTGACTTTTCTTACAAATAATTTTTCTAAAAATAATAAAAGAAAAAAACAACGTGATAAGTATTCAATCATAATAAAACGGTGATAATATTTTTATATCTTTTTTATTGGTTCAAGAACAAATTCATCTTCTTCATCATCGGCTAAAATTTATCCTTAATTTTATTTTTCTTAACGGAAAAGCAAAATCTTTAAAATAAAAAAATAAAAGCAGACACGCCGTTTTGCACAGCTTGATTAGAAAACGAATTGGTAATGGGCGAAAAAAAATATATAAAAAAGCAAAAGAAAAATAGTTACCAAAGTTTATTTATTTTACCTCTCTCTTGAGGCTTCAATTGATTTTCTGTTCAAGTTCACCGCTGTCTCAATTCTTGTCAACCCCTTCATCAAACTCTATTTCTTGCCATCCTTTTGCAACGCTGGTTTGATTTATGATCCTTATCATTGAAATTGAAAATCAAATTTATAACCAGAAGACACAATGACAAATGTTGTAGTATTTAAAAATTTTTTCTTATAATTAATGTTATTTTTGAGATTCCCTTTTGCTAAAATATAAAAAGTATTTATGATAATTCCCTAACATTTTCTTTAAATGAATGCGGATAAATGTTGCTGTTATATGTAGATATTCTAATTTAAATACTATTATTAATGCATTTATACATTTATTTCAAAATTAACTAATTTGTTCAAGTAACATGTTGATGTTTGTGTGAAATAGGAAAAGTTTAATGTTTTCCTGCATATATTATAAGTCCTTGTCACCCTAGCTCCTAACGACCTCTTTAAAACAGCATTTTTTGAAAATTAACACATCAGTGACGTGCTCGTGTTGACTGCTCCAAAAGTCAGTCAGAGAACCAGCAAAATATCGTATCTAATATACCTAAATTTTTGAATTAAACACATTATTTATTTGAAAAGTGACAATATTTATATTTCATTGTAAAGTGCAAACATTGCCATTTTGTATTTGAGCAAAATTTCAAACAAATGTACGCCACTGCTCTGCTAGCAAACTATTTTTCTTAAGATAAAATTTAAAATAAAATTGTTGCATAATTGTGGCAATAACACGTTGCTTCCTGTGGGGTTTTATCAAGTCTTCCGTATATGAAAACACGCCAACAACAATTCCTGATAGTGTAGTCAACGAACCAAAATTTATCCTGATTTTCGGACTTTTTTTGTAACAGCGAGCTTTTCTCTTAATCGGTCGAAACCACTCCTGTGAGTTTGTGTATAAAATGTCTCAACCCAATTTTGACCGGAAGGCACTTATTCTTCGACTTTAGTGTAAAATTTTGACTTTTTTAAGTTTCCGTTTCACTATTTTTTGAATAACTTCGCTTGTATTGGTCGGATCGGGACCAAAAAATTTTCCTTTTGTTTGTAATGAATCTCTCTTTGAAACTACCTGGGTTAAAATAATCTATATTAATTTTCTAACCCAAAAAAAATTTAAAACTGCCGTCATTAGTGAGTCGTAGTTTTTTATAGAGAACTCGAGTAATAATTAATATTACGGTATGAAACTTTAGGAAGTTGTAGCTGATATAGTAACAAATCAATATTGAAAATTGGGTCCAAAAATATTGAGAACAAAGACTAAAATTTGCATTTTGGTTCAAATTTTCTAATTAATATTTGTTGTGAGCAATTGGTGGTATCGTAATAATTCTTCCCTTGAAATGTTATAAATTTAGTGCTCTTTCAGATGAAACCAAAGACAATCACATTAGACCACGTTTTCTTCCGATTTCGTTGAAAAGAAAAATAAAATTTTTCTACTATTTACCCACAAAACCAATTTTAGTGGTCGAAATGGTTGACTTTAAAACCAGTTTTAATGTTTAAAAATAGTTTATAGGAGTTCTTTATGATTAATTTTCAAAAATACGTAAAAGAAGAATTAAATTTCGACCACTAAAATTGGTTTTGTAGACAAACAGTTAAAAGATTTTCTTTTTATCTTCAAAGAAATCGGAAGAAAAAATGGTCTGATGTGATTGTTTTTGTTTTCATCTGAAAGAGCATTAAATTTCCTACATTTCAAGAGAAGAATTATTGGAATACCACCAATTGCTCACAACAAATATGAAAAAGAAAATTTGAACCAAAATGCAAAGTTTAGCCGTTGTTCTTAATATTTTTGGACCCAACTTGTAATATGGATTTGTTACTATATTAGCTGCAACTTCCTAAAATTTCATACCATAACATTAATTAAAACTCAAGTTCTCTAGAAAAAACTACAACCGACCATTGACGACAGTTTTCAATTTTTTTTGGGTTAGGAAATTAATATAAATAATTTTAACCCAATCAGTTTTAAAGAGAGATTCATTACCAACAAAAGGAACATTTTTTGGTCCCGATCCGACCAATGCAAGCGAAGTTATTCAAAAAATGGTGAAACGGAAACTTGAAAAAGTCAAACTCTTACACTAAAGTCGAAGAATAAGTGCCTTCCGGTCAAAATTGAGTTGAGACATTTTATACACAAACTCACATAAAGGCAGCCATTTGCTGAATGTTTTATTCCACACATAATAACCAAAAGTACTCGAATAATGCCTATTAAAATAAAAGTACGCACAATTTTTGAGTAAATGATGTGTTTTATTGCTAGTGTTATATCTTGCGCTCATTTTGAAACTCCCACGGAGTGTTTTGAAATTTTGATCAAATACAAAATGGCAATATTTGCATATTACAATGAAATATAAATATTGCCACTTTTCAAATAAATATGTAATGTGTTTAATTTAAAAATTACTTTTTGGGTGCATTTTGAATCACCCTTTACGTTATATTTTTATTTTTAACACCTGAATAATTATTTACATTAATTTACATGAACATAATGACATAATGAGATTATGCAAAATTTTTGGTTTTGAGTAAGATATGCTCATATCCTAGGAACCAATACTCTCAATAGCTACAGGGTCAGATAAAATTCATACCTACCTATATTTAGTATAAGAACTTCACATAAATGTCAATAGATGGCGTGTCGGTCTAAGCATAATTAGGAATCGTTGGTTGCCATAGTAACGAAATCAAAAGAATTAATCATAAAACCAATTTTACTAGGTTCACTATTCTAAACTTAAAGTGTCAGTCGGATAAAAAATGTATTTTGTCTGCTGACTTAGACTCGTATGACACGTTGCTAAATTTATTACTAAACTTATACTGAATGGGCGCAAAAGTTTCATGCCGCATTTGTAAAGAGGAATCTAAGTTTTAAACTCGTGCTTTAAACAGTACTAAGTTTTTTACTAAATAGAAAACCATGGTGTCTTTCTTGTGCGCATAGAAAGATTAAACCAAAAAAAAAAATTTCAAGAATTATTTAAACAGTGTTTTCTTCTGATACCATATTTTTAGTCTCATCTCTTGTTAATTTGATATCATGGGAAGCAGGAAATTACGGAAGTTTATTTTTACATGATAAATCTCTATGATCGAGACCCATGGTGTCTTTCTTGTGCGCATAGGAAGATTTTGCCAGGAAAAAAAATTTCAAGAATTATTTATACAGTGTTTTCTCCTGATACTATATTTTTAGTCTCGTCTCCTGTTAATTTGATATCATGGGAAGCAGGAAATTACGGAAGTTTGTTTTTACCTAATAAATCTCTATGATCGAGACCCTTGGTGTCTTTCTTGTACGCATAGGAAGATTTTGCCAGGAAAAAAAATTTCAAGAATTATTTATACAGTGTTTTCTCCTGATACCATATTTTTAGTCTCGTCTCCTGTTAATTTGATATCATGGGAAGCAGGAAATTACGGAAGTTTATTTTAACATGATAAATCTATATGATCGAGACCCATGGTGTCTTTCTTGTGCGCATAGGAAGATTTTGCCAGAAAAAAAAATTTCAAGAATTATTTAAAGAATGTTTTCTCCTGATACCATATTTTTAGTCTCGTCTCTTGTTAATTTAATATCAGGAAGCAGGAAATTACGGAAGTTTATTTTTACATGATAAATCTCTATGATCGAGACCCATGGTGTCTTTCTTGTGCGCATAGAAAGATTAAACCAAAAAAAAAAATTTCAAGAATTATTTAAACAGTGTTTTCTTCTGATACCATATTTTTAGTCTCATCTCTTGTTAATTTGATATCATGGGAAGCAGGAAATTACGGAAGTTTATTTTTACATGATAAATCTCTATGATCGAGACCCATGGTGTCTTTCTTGTGCGCATAGGAAGATTTTGCCAGGAAAAAAAATTTCAAGAATTATTTATACAGTGTTTTCTCCTGATACTATATTTTTAGTCTCGTCTCCTATTAATTTGATATCATGGGAAGCAGGAAATTACGGAAGTTTGTTTTTACCTAATAAATCTCTATGATCGAGACCCTTGGTGTCTTTCTTGTGCGCATAGGAAGATTTTGCCAGGAAAAAAAATTTCAAGAATTATTTATACAGTGTTTTCTCCTGATACCATATTTTTAGTCTCGTCTCCTGTTAATTTGATATCATGGGAAGCAGGAAATTACGGAAGTTTATTTTTACATGATAAATCTCTATGATCGAGACCCATGGTCTCTTTCTTGTGCGCATAGGAAGATTTTGCCAGAAAAAATAAGTTCAATAATTATTTATACAGTGTTTTCTCGTGATATCATATTTTTAGTCTCGTCTCTTGTTAATTTGATTTGGTGTTGTTTTCAATTGCCTACTCTGTAAAATTTAAAATCTTTAAAATGTGCCTTTTTTGACCTCCTATCACCAAGATTACTTCAGAATTTAGATTTATAAAATTAATTCTTGTTTGTGATGGAAGTACCAAAGTTATGTTAACACTGCTCACAGGACGGTCTAAGGCAAGAGCAATCCCCCAACTGGTGTTTAGAGTCACGCATAACCCAATTCTCTTTAATTTTGCGTTTAGCATCTAAGTAATAATAAAATTCTACTCACCAAAATAAAAATGAATTGTAATTTCTTAAATAGCAATACTTTGTTGATTTACCTAAAAATAAAAAAAAATACACATTAGAATAAATGATGTGAAAATAAAAAAGCATTAAGGGCCGATGTTGCAAACATAACTTAAGTTAGAGTTTAACAAAACTTTGGTTTCGCTACAGTAAACTACTATTGAACCTGATTTTACAACACGCATTTGCCTGGAACTCAGGTTCAACCGGAGTTTAATGCAAACCGCTTTTATTTTTATTTTAATTAGACCAACTCATTATAAGGCTAAGGGCCAGTATTATAAACGTAGGTTGAAACTCAACCTGAGGTTAAAAGTCAACCTAAGGTTGGTTGTCATTTTAGTTTGACATAATTGGACAAAATAGTGAAATTGACGTTTATTTATAATTTCAACCTGCGGTTGAGTCAATCTTAGGTTGACTAGGCTTTATAATACTGACTCTTAGCTTAAGGATAGGCACGTAACTATGGGAAGTCCAGAGTGGGTCTAAACCATCTAAACTCCATCTAGTAATTATGCCGGCCCAGCCCTGTTTCAACACTGAAAAATGATATTAGGAAGATAGTTACGTGCCTGTTTAGGTTTTATTTGTCGTAGGGATACAATTTGAGCTTTTCTCGCGATGGCGATCATTCAAATTCATCCGAAATTACCTATTTAATTTTTGAGATTAAATAATTCATGATGTGTTTACTATTCAAACTATAGCGTAACTACTATAAGTTTAATATATTTAAATCCCTTCTGCTCATGTTTTAAAGAGAAACATTTTTACAAGGTGCATTTCCTTGAAAGCTATAGGTAAAATTTCATATTACAATTCATGAATATTTTACAACTTATTTCATAGAAAAGAAAAATTAATTTTTAACTCAAATGCAGTCATTTTATATCTTCAATAATTCATGCGAATTTGCATTGCGAATTATAACTACCTATAATACGAAACAGTGGTTTTAAAAAAATTAATGTACAATATTTAATTATGAAAATTAAAATGATTACACATAATTTTCTATTTATGACAATTAGTTATTAACAGAAAGTTCATAAATGAGTTGAAAGAGTAATGTTTTTCACAGTACAATTTCGTCCATTTAACTGATATAGATACACCCTTAACGAATTCTATATGTACAATTTTAGGTTCACTGGACCAAAAACATTTGTAACTCGCTATAAAGGTTCATTGCTTATCTATGTGTATGCTTTTTCTTTCTAATGATTCCTTTCATGTATAATTCATCTAAGACAACATAGGTTACCCGTTTCAAATTCGGAATTCACGCATCTACAGTGAAATATTAATTAAGCCTTTGTTCTCAATATATATTTTCTTTTCTGTATAAAAGTTCTACTAATGCCTTTGAAGATATGCTATTATAATAAACGTATTATACACAATACAGTGTCCTCTTTCAATTTAGAACATAAATACCACTCCAGTGACAAAAAAAAATTAAAATAAATTCGATTGCTTCTAAAATTTTCTAGAAAAACTATTAATGTTTAATTTT
The DNA here is from genome assembly GCA_963924605.1 of Malthinus seriepunctatus. NCBI lineage: Eukaryota > Metazoa > Arthropoda > Insecta > Coleoptera > Cantharidae > Malthinus > Malthinus seriepunctatus. The sequence continues at coordinate 97,042,757 of OZ004600.1, forward strand.
TATGAATTTTCTGGAATATTTTCCTATTTGAGTAGCAACTGAATAGAATTGAATAAAAAAAATGTTTAAAGATTTATTAGTAGAATTAGAATATCAAATAGTATGGATGTGGAATTGTACTATTTGTAGAGGACAAATTTTCACATATTTAAACAAAGAATCGATTAGCGTGAAAATTGCTCTGAATTTTTGTATTACTTTTATTACCAAGCATGAAAAAATTCAATAAATTTTTCAGCTTGAAGCCGATTCTTTTTTTAAAATACATTGTTTGAACGAAATGTTCATTTCGGCAATAGCTTTTAGTCAGATAAGTAGACCACGTAACTAAGTGGTTACTCGGTAGAACAAAAATTTAAATCCGGAAAGCTTAAATAGATTTTCAATATAGGTACAAAAATACATTTCGTTGTACTATTTCGTGCATTCACATACAACATGCTCTTCTTACAGGAATTTATTATTAATGAACGAATACCTAACTCAATATCAAAGCTAATGACATTATAATTATCGACTGTAGAACTAATCGCTCCTTGTCGAAAATTAATTTACACACTTTCAACCCCACGATATAAATTGCAATAGTAGAGAAGAATTTCTTTTATGTTAATTTTATACGTCTAAAAGTTTTGAGATAAAGTTACCGTGTGGCTGAGCTCGAAGAATTTGTGAAAGTACAAAAAAAATTGTTACGAACGAGTTATAACAAAAATTTGGACAAACTTTCAAACTGAAAAAAATATTTCGAGCGTTTTAAATCCCAAAGAAATTAAAATTAAAACATTCACATTTTTCATAAAACAAATTTAAATACAAATTAAAATCCTTAAAACAACATTGTTTCTCGACACCCTGTAAAGTTAAAAATAATTTTAAAGTGTCCAAGTACAATCTTTCATTTTAAACGAACGAGTAAAAGAAGAAAAACAGGGATAAATTCTTACGTCGAATGTAATGTAATGAATACAGTTTTTACGTAAAAAGTAGTAAAAATCAACTTTTACAAAAGTCATCTTTGAACTCGTTTCTGTCAACAAACGTTTTACATTTTTCAGAAAGCAGACCGCGTAGTTTTCCTATTACTTGTCACTCGAAAAACTTTAAATTATTCTCTTACTAAACTTATATTACTTTTCTAAAAGAATTGACGACTGTAAAGTAATTGTTATCTTACTAAAACAAGTAGTTTTAGTAAAATTATTAGATAAGAAAAGAATTTCACATTTTTTATAGTGTACAGTTGCAATTAAAAAAAAATTTCCACCGTAGAAAAAGTAAACCATTATAGGTGCTGTAAGTGCAGTTTTTGTATGTCGTATGTAGCCGCTAACAGCTGTTTACTAATCTGATTCATATGCACTCTCCGAGAGCATACACTCTCGAAGTCTACATCGAAAAATCGAACACTTTAAACACTATTGTCTCGCCTCTAGCATTACTAGATCATTCTTGACGTTTAGGTCTTCCATCCGGTTCTTTGCCGTAACTACAAATGACCTATCGTCAGTATCGTCGGGTTCTGTGCTTGTTATGTCTGACGGTAGGTCATTTGTGTATAATATAAACAAATTAGGTCTAACTATTGACCCCTGTGACACTTTGCACATCGTGGGTGTCTCGCCTCTAACATTACTAGAACATTTTTGACGTTTAGGCCCCCCATCCCCTCCATCCAGTTCTTTGCCGTGACTACAATCGACCTATCGTCATCTCCTGTAGTTTTTATGCCTGACGGTAGGTTTTTGATGTATGATATATAAGATCAACAGAATAGGTCCAACTATTGACCACTGTAGCACCTGGGACATGGTAGGTCATTCTACTAGATCATTCTTGACATTTAAGTCCTCCATCCGGTTCTTTGCCGTAACTACAAATGACCTCTATCGTCAGTATAGTCGGGTTCTGTGCTTGTTATGTCTGACGATAAGTTGTTTGTATATAATATAAACAAATTAGGTCTAACTATTGACCCATATGGCACCTAGAACATCGTGGGTGTCTCGCCTCTAGCATTACTAGATCATTCTTGACGTTTAGGTCTTCCATCCGGTTCTTTGCCGTAACTACAAATGACCTATCGTCAGAATCGTCGGATTCTGTGGTTGTTATGCCTGAAGTTAGGTCGTTTATGTATAAGATAATCATGATATAGGTCTAATTATTGACCCCTGTGACACTTGGCACATCGTGGATGTCTCGCCTCTAACATTACTAGAACATTTTTGACGTTTACGTCCTCCATCCAGTTCTTTGCCGTGACTACAATCGACCTATCGCTATCTCCTGTAGTTTTTATGCCTGACGGTAGGTTGTTGATGTATGATGAATAACATCAACAGAATAGATGCAACTATTGACCACTGTAGCAACTGGAACATGGTAGGTGTCTCGCGTTTCTCATTACTAGATCATTCTTGACATTTAAGTCCTCCATCAGGTCCTTTGACGTGGCTACAAACCACTAACCACCTAACATCATCTCCTGCGGTTGTTATGTCTGACGGTAGGTCATTGATGTATATTGTATAAGATAAACAGGATAGGTCCAACTATTGATCCCTGTAACACCTGGTACATCGTATTGCACGAATATGGAGAGAAAACGTATCTAAGGAATGCGGGTTCTGTCTATTACAATTAAATAGCGGAACTCACAATTTACATTACGTTCCTTGATTTTACATACATATTAATTGTGCCGCTTTATTAATGCAGTTACACAAATAAATTATAAAGATAATAGCGCGACGTTATAATGACGACTGGTTTGGACGATTGCACTTTACCGTCTACTTCATTGGCGTTGCTAAGAATTTAATTTAATAAAAATTAATTACTAAGATAGCAGTAAAAATCAAACTCACAGCGCCTATGGTTTCCATAGAGATAATAGCCTCGCTCCCTTATCCCTAACGCTTTCTTTGCAGACTCGTACAATAGGTGTCCCACCTCTCTCATCACTAGATCATTCTTGACGTTTAGGTCCTACATCCAGTTCTTTACAATGACTAAAAGCAAGCTATTTTCGACTCCTGCTGTTGCTATGCCTGACTGTAACTCTTTGATGTAGAATAGACCCAAATATTGACAGCTGTGAGTGGCACTCTATAGGTTAGGATGACTTCTGAGGACATAACTCCATTGAAACAAACTTTCTGTTTTCTGTCTCGAAGATATGAGTTTAGCAGTTCAAAATTTAAACGCCTCACCTCTGATATCCTAGAATCCAAATTGTTGGTGGTAACATAATTTCGATATCCGCAGAATCAAATGCTTTTTGTCAGGTCCGCAGAACGTCCTCATAACTTCTTCTTCTCTGTCAAAATCTGTTATGTATTCTGTTATCATGTCAAACGCAGTACTCGTTGAATGTCTCTTATGGTAAGCATGTTTGTTGATAGTAATCAGCTTCTTATTTTCATAAAAATTGGCCACTTTTCTTTTAATTTATCAGCTCACAAACGACGTCGTAAATGTAAAAATGTATTATTGTTAATCATTCTAGTTCGTAGCTCTATTAGACTATTGCTGTATTGGTGTCACTAGCACCATGTGACTTTAAACTGAGCCTGGCTAATTAACAGAGGGTGGAAAAGGCCATCCCGCAGCTCCCCGTTTCTAAAATGGGCCACCTCATTTTCCATATGTCCACTCTTTTAAACTGAAATATCGATTTAATGAAGTTTTTGTAAATTTGCAGATTATAATAATGAAATCCTCTAGAAAGAGGAAGACTTTATATCTTTGAGGTTAAATAAATTTGAACTTCCAGCTATGACACATCACACCGTTTTTAAAACTAGAATTTATATTGATAAAAGAATTTTCATTTCTACAAGGAAGCATAGCTTTAGGTATAAACAAATAAAATAAACTTGTTATCGTACTCAGGAGAATTTAAATCTTAGTGAAACTTTAAAGAAATGGTTATTTTTCGTTTATTCAAAGTAATATTAAATTTGGAAAAACTTTTAAGTTTTAAATTATCGTACAGAGAGCTTACAAAACTAAATTGTAAGGTATATTCTCATCAAATTGATTTACAAACTATTTTCTTCTTCATCCTATTATTTATTGAAATTTGTATAAAGAAAACTTTTAAGTCTGTCCTAAATGTATTGCTATAAGGAAATGTTTGAATAAAATGAATTTCTATTTCTCATTTTCACTTATGTAAAGTTTCTAATAAATACTGGGGTAGTTTTGAATAATGTTTCAAGGTTCATATTACTAATATACAGGAGAGGAATTTGCCTTCGCGGGCTCTCAAGAATATTATATACCTTAATCGTTAATCCTTTTTTAATAAAAGTGAGCTGTGGAAACTTCCGTTAATTGTTAAGCTTCTGCATCTGACACGACACTCGCAAAATAAAAAACAACAGATGGCTTACAATATAGATCATCCACTAGGTATTTTTCACTTAGCTGATATTTTTAAAGAATGAAAACCCATTTAGCCATAACTATTAATTTTATTCGTTATTAACCTTTGAGGCAATCATAAAAGTTATAGGAAATCGAATGTATTTTTTGAAAATTTAGAGGAAATATAATACTGTCAGGAGTTAGTATGAGGACCTGTGTGAAATAAATGAAGAACTGGATTGTATAACTGTTATTACTACACGCAAAGGAAACGTCATTTAAAGTTCCTCATCCTCTCTACAATGGCACATGAGTCAGTCACTGATTCCCAATTTGTGCAAATCGATAAAAATGCTGTAGGATGACAGTAGATAGATAGTGAAATGAATGTGAACACATCGAGCCTTATTTTTAGTTTCGTTTGTAGTTTTCTTTTGAACCGTGCCACTAGAGCTAATGTCACACCAATTCGAATATCTGTAAAGCTTTCTACTCACATGCAGTCCGCAGGCATGCCATCGTCAGTAATTATTTAGCACTACACACGAACAGATTTACGACAGTGAGTACGTGGATTCACTAACTTAATTCGATAGCTAGCGACATCGGTAACTATCAAATTGGTTAAGAATGAATTTTGTAATTGAAAGTTAGAGGTTTATGTTGATAAATATATCGTTAGTTATACCGAGAAAATTGCGATAAATTAACGATTTTCGGTAGCTATAAACACATTTATTCACAAAAATCGAAAACTTTGAATTACAAAACTGAAACATAACCTCAATCGCTAGCTAACTATCGCTTTAATGTTAGTGAAGCCCGCTATTTATTCCCAATTGCCAAAAACTCCACGAGTATAATCGCCAGTCGTCCGATAACGCCTGTGAAACACTACAACACTCCATAAGTTTATAAAAATGTACCCTATATCAGAAGATATAATACCAGACAATATAAACCCAACCACCCTGTAGAGTCAAAGTATATATTTATGTCTTTATTTTTATTGATGAATTGGTTATGCAATGACCAAAGTTTTGACTATCAGTAGCAATTTTAAAATGTAAGAATAATCAATTGACTGATGGTTATACTTCGTCCTAGTGTTTTCATAAAATGGCATTGAGAGTATTTTTCTTATAAATAAGTCAAAAGCGGTAAATAGGGTAAAAAATGTGGTTATAGAACAGGATCACGTTGTGCCTGCTAATGTAATGGTGATCGCTAACAGAATTCATAAAATGTTTCGTTATGAAGCAAATATATCTTTAAAATAACTAACAACGTATTTTCAAATTTTCAAGCTACGTTGTATGCGTTTAACATTCCCATTTTTTTATTTTAAAAATAGCAAGTAAACTAAAACGTATGTAATTTGAAATGTTAGTAAATAGGTAGTAGTTTGAATTTTAGTGAACTTTTGGAAAATTAGTTCGTATGTGTGGGAACTCGGGAAATATTTAATGCCATAGCTACGGAATTAGCCTGACCTAACCTAACATAAAGGTAGTCGCACACTACAGTTTTGAAACTGTCTGGCTTCAGTGCCCCTCCACGTTTAGGTGTAGGTACTTATTACTTGATTTTTAAACATTAATTTATATGCCACACCGGTATATTGACATATTATGTCAAATCTGGCCCACTTTTTTAAAACTATATCTTGTAGTTCAGTTCCTTTTAGAAACATTCAATTTTACCCACTCTATACTATTATTAACAACATAGGCTTTTAACTCGTTTATTTAAAATAAACTTAATATAAAATTAAGTTGTAATCCTGTAATAAAAATGTTAAGTGTATCCTGAACCTTTTTTTAATTTTGAAGTTTTAACAAAATCAAATTTAGCAATGTTCCGGCTCTAAGCTGTCTACTTCGTCATATAATCCGAAATGAATAATGAAAACCGCATTAATTAGTCAGATCAGCGTACTTTAGAGTAATCCATCGACTATAGACGATTTAAGCTCGACTCAACTTCAACCCGAACTCTAAAAAGTCTTTAATTAAAAAACCTCTAAAAAAATTTAAAAACAGAAATCTTTTATTTTCATTTTATAATATTAAATTTTCTCTAGCTATACCTACTTACCTTTCGCGAAAAGGTAGAAAAAGGAAAACCCTTTAATTCAAGTTGATTTTTAAAGTAATTTCTATTATCAATCTATTTTAAAAGTTCCAAACAAGTTCTTAACGTTTTTTATGTTTTTCATTTTGTCATACTTTCCTATCGACAGCTTCTTTTTATTTGCAGTGTTTAATTACTGCCGCTTCAAGTTTTTTGCTACCACTTTACTTTCTTATAGAGTCAACTTTTCTTTCTATCTTGCTTACTTCTTTTATTAAAGTTTAGTCTTCTCATTTATATTAAATTAAATGTCGCTTTTTATTATATTACTTTTTCTTTAACGTTTATCTAGCTAAATATACAGCCTGTCCTAAAATTGCGGGGCACAAAAAGATCCACATATACTAGACATAAAATAAGGTCGATCTAACCCAACTTGCCTTATACAAAAGTCCTCGGCTACAAAGTTACAGCCCCTGAAAGAGGCCAAAAAATAATTAAATTTTTTGTTTTAAATGAAAACGGTTTGAGCTAGAGTCTTCAAACTTGGCACCGATCGTTTATTTATTAACAGTAATACTTGAGAAAAATTACATAATGATTGCTTTAAAAATGGCGGAATACGGTGGGGTAAAGGGTAGTTTTTTCTTCGTATTTTATTTGTACGTAGCAAATTCGAAAAAAAAGGTTAAGAATAGTCAATTAAATTTAAAATTTTAACGTTTATGCCTCTTGTTTCATTTTACTAAGATTAGTCGTTTACGAGCAAAATGCAAAAAAACATTAGCTTCTGTATGGGGAAGCTACGATTGTCATAGCATAAATTAAGTACTAGACTTTTTTTTTTTAGGACTTTTGTATAAGGCAAGTTGGGTTGGATCGACCTTATTTTATGTCTAGTATATGTGGATCTTTTTGTGCCCCGGAATTTTAGGACACGCTGTATACAATCATACAGAATACAATTTCAGCTATAATGACAATTAGGTATAATTCATTTGTTTATTCTTGTCTTTATCTATTTTTGATTCTTGATAGTTTAGTGGTTATACTAGACTGTAATGTAACCACTAAACTAATGATTAGAGAATAAAAAATAGACCCCATTAACAGATAATAAATCAAATGGGAGCAACATATTTAGGCGATTTTTAAGTCGTTGCTTAGCGTTAGTACAAACGGCCATAAGTCGCCGGTCATAGCTACATCGCTAAGGAAGTAGAAACGTCTTATTTTTGGGGTTTTCGCTTATACCTCAAAATCAGTGGACTCTGGGAAGGAATTATTCTTAACAAAATGAAAAATTTCCTACAAGATTGTTTTTCTTCATTTTTTCTCTATTCCTTATACTTTTCGAGTTATCCGCCCACAAAAATGTGATTATATTACCATTTAGAAAATTTAGAAATCTCAGTTCAGTGACTTTTCCAAGTATAATGTAGAATTTCTTTATAACTAAACATATTATCAGAATTTATTTCTTTATTTGATTTCATTAAATAATCTTATTTCATGAGTTTATCAAAGATTAAATTTATATTATATATATACTTTCAAGTATTTGTACAAAAAAAGCTATTTTAGTTCGTTTATTTTGCTCAATTTTATTTTGTATTGTTGTTTCTATTGAGAAAAAAAGAATTATATTTTGTAACTGAAAAGCCATGTCAGGGAAAAATACAGATAACGTATTATGAAATAATTTTGAAGAAATATAAACTTATAAATGTACGATGTTAGTTTTTGAATACATGATAGCATACTGTATAGGATTAAGTCGAGCTTAATAAATTGTCATCAAGTGCTTCTCTAACTATAGATAGAGGTGCTTGTTTTAAAATTTTGCTGAAATCCTAAAACTTTCGTATCAAACAATTTTAAAATAGAACTGCACTATTATGAGAATAATGGTCAATTATTTTAAAAAAGTGTAATAAAACGACGCTATACGTAGAAGAGCTAACAGTTTTAATACCCATAATAATATTTCAAAATTTAATCTCACTAATAGCTTTAAGCGTATTTATTTGTAAAACAGTTTTTTGCAAATATTCAAATAAATCCTCAAGTACTCAAAAAATTTTATGCTATATCGCATACAGACCAATCAACTTTTCATCTTTATGTCGCTTTTGTAAATTTTTAATATTTTGATTTCCTGACGTTTTGAACGAAAATGTGGTAGTATTTAAATTGCCGAAATAAGTTGTCGGAAAATATTTTTTTGTATTCCTTATCATAACTCTTGAAAAGTCAGCAAAATATTTTTTTTCATAACATATACGACTATACGTATAGAAATTTGTATGGAGAGATTTGAGAAAGATTTTAATAGCCTTTTGGTAAACCTTTCGTATACGAGTTAAAAAAAGACGTTTCAATACAACACGCAAACGAAAAAAAATATATTTAAAAAAAAAAGAAAATATAAAACTACCAATTTTAATTAAGAAGTTGTTTAAGAACTATAAAATCATGACGAGCACAACAAAAGACCTTAATTTTACGTTTTATTGAGCGTCGCTTTTAAAGCAACTTGACATCAAGAAGCAAAAAACGTCTTCAGGTTTAGTGGTCGTATAATTACATTAGTTCTTCTATTTTCCTCAATTAACACAAAAATATTTTAGAGAAAACACTTCCAACATATTTTTTTATGAAAAACAAAAAAATCGTTTAGTAGACATATTTTCGCGTAATTAACTTATTTGATGATTAAAACTTCTAAGGCATTCGTTTTTTTGATATTTTATTTCTTGCTAGCTCATGGCTATCCAAAAGAGAATTTTGGAGATAAGATCTAAAAGATTTTGTAATTAAAGTTATAATGCTTCATGATACGGCCTAAAGTGCTCGAGGTTATGATTTTTTTGCGGTTAATAAAAACACTGCACCACCGAATCCACCGACATCTTTTTGCTTTTAATAGTAATTGAGAATTTTTAATATAAGTAAACAAAAGGAAAATCAAATTTTTCAAATTTTTCATTAAAAAATTTATAACAGCTCCATTTTTCATCAACAATGAGCATTTTTTATGTTTTAATTTGAAAACTAGCGAAGAAGCGATTTTTCGTAATAATTGGCGAACAAAAAACGTCAATATTAAAAATGAGAGCACGTTTTGTCTTAACTATAAAATCTTTGTATTTAGTTGAGCTCCTATGTAATGTCGATCTTACAACGTAGTTTATATCACAAACTCATTAAAGTGTGGCAACCTCATAAATCATTCACCATCATCGCTCTTCATAACTTTGGACGAGCTGTATCCGAGATACAGCAGGGTTCGGTTAAATTATAACCATATTGTCCTCCAAATCCTTTTGATCCTTCCGTAAATCAACTTTTGCACTTCGTTAGCTCACCGACCGTTTACCTTGCATGCGTCCGCTTAAATTTATTCTGATTTACAAACATTTTTTATCATCTAACGATTTACACCCCAAAACTTAAAACTTAAAAAAAAATTTTGTAATCTTTCGAATTAACGTTAAAAAAGAAAAAGGTTTCCAAGTGGAGTGATATGAATTGTTTGAATATAAAAAGCGCATTGCATACATTTGTATTGTAAAAAAAAGTGTTGAATTATGAGATCATTTTTCAAAATGAGTGACTCGAGGCATTTCTCTCTCATTAAATCAAACAATATTTTATAAACCTTGCCGTTGGACCACTGCAGAAGACGGGAAAGACAAATTTCAGTACTTTAGACTCCGTTGTGAATACATTTGGCGAGTTGAAGATCACATTTATAAAAGTCTTCGTCTGTGTCGAGCTTTCATTTCATTTAGATAACGCGCATCAGCACTTGACACTTAGATATTTTACAATTAATATTAATTTAAGTAGAAGATTCTACTGAAAAGTTTTAAGGAAAGCGTGACGTAAAAAAGTTAGAAATTATTGGTTGTGGATTTATATTAAATTTTACTCTGAAAGTTTTTTTTTTGATATTTACTCAAAGTCTGTCGATGCCCTTCGTCGGCCACTTTATCTCAAGGCATACAGCTGAATGACCAAATCTAAGAGTCTCTAGAGATACTAAAAATCTTGAAGAGGGTAGAGTTGTGCCGATTGGAATATTGAAGTGGGTACTTAAGGGAATATTTTTCCACTTTAGAATTTCCACAATAATAATAGTTGGCCACCGACGATAATTATTTTCGTTAACATTTTTAATTATTTATTTTGATGACTTACTTAAATAAAGTAATTTACACTTTCAAACTTTTAATTAAAAACCCCTAATAAATTTTATTAAAACAGAAGTACTTGAGTTAATTAAATTTAATTTTTAGAAATTACTTTGACTATCCTATATCCTTGTATATTATACGTTTCATGTTAGAAGATCTAAATAATAAGAGAAACAGCTCTAAAGTGTTGCTCTCAATGTGAACTGACCTTTAAAGTACCTAGTCGAAAGTATCATTTTCTTCATTTTCATTTCTGAATATACGATTTATATATGCCTTCCTTGCTCTTCTTCTTCTTCTACAGTTTTACTAGCAATTATTAATCTTATACCTAACCTACATCGATCTTTGTGTAAGTGTGGGAAGATATTATTGCTGACTTGTAAGATGAAAACTTTTATAGAGGGATTAAATCACAATATCAATACAGTATTTCTCTAAATTTTGCGATTTTTAAAGCAGCTTTTTGCAACTTTTTAACTCATGTTTGCTTCAAGTCACGGCCTCTGAGTCCAAAATAGAGGTAATTTCTACATCACCTTTTACAGTTCTTTAAGTCCTTTCATTTGAACTCAATATCTTTAAGATTGGACTATTAAAATATCTCTTTTAGGGACACGACTAGCGATCTGGTGAGAGAGCCTCTGAGTCCAAAATAAAGATATATTTTACATCACTATTTACAGTTCTTTAAGCTCTTTCATTTGAGCTCAATCTCGTTGCGATTGAACTATTGGCATCTCTCTTTGGGTACAGGACTAGTGATCTAGTGGGAGAGCCTCTGAGTCCAAAATGGAGATAATTTATAGAACATTTTAAAGTTCTTTAAGTCCTTTCAATTTAGCTCAGTCTCGTCGAGATTTGACTACTAATACCTCTCTTAGGAGACAGGACTAGTAATCTGGTGGAAGAGCCTTTTGAGCCTTTTCATCACAAATGGAGATAATTTTTACAGCATCTTTTACAGTTCTTTAAGTGCTTTCATTTGAGCTTAATCTCATTGGGAGTTGACTATTGATATCTGTTTTAGGAGACAAGACTAGTCATCTGGTGGGAGAGCCTCTGAGTACAAAATGGAGATAACGTTTACATCACCTGTTACAATTCTTAAAGTCTTTCCATTTTAGCTCAATCTCGTTGAGATTGGACTATTGATATCTCTCTTAGAGAACAAAACTAGTGATTCGGCGTGAGAGCCTCTGAGTCAAAAATGGAGAGAATTTTTATAGTACATTTTGTAGATCTTTAAATCCTTTATTTGAGCTTAATTGCATTGAGAGTTGATTATTGATATCTCTCTAAAGGGACAGGACTAGTGATCTGGTGGGAGAGCCTCTGAGCACAAATTGGAGATAATTTTTACATCACCTTTTACAGTTCTTTAAGCTCTTTCATTCACTCTTATAATTTATATGAAATAAATTTAATGTTATTGATGATGATTTCTAACATTTGAAAAAAAAATAATTATTGTGGAGAAAAGTAAACCTCTCACTACTTTTCTATAAAATGTTTAATTTCCTTCATCCTCTTGTTTTAAAAAAATGTTCACAACCCCTAATTTGCTGCTAATTTTAATTTTGAAAATTTTAATTTTGAAAATTAAAATTTCCTTTTGGAAGTACTCTAAGTGCTATATGTTTTATTTAGCAATGCCTGTACTTCAAGTATTTTTTTATGTAGGTAACTGACGCTTTTTTAGCTTGAAGAAGTGGACAATTTTAGAAAAATTGTACTTTTTATAAACTTATTTCAAAACTAATAATAATAAATAAGTAAAGAAAAAATAAGCAAATAAATTAAGCACTTAAAACTTATTTTGACATATAGTTTCCACAATCTTTGTTTTCTGTCACAAATTGTTTAAGATTTTTCTTTCGGAAAATGTTCTTAATGAACGACATTTCAAAAAGAAGTAATAATGTTCGACTTTTGACATTATCACGTAATGTCTTTTTTAAATTTTTTAGTTTTCTAAAATGATATTGATGTCTTCTAGAAGTAAAAGTTAAAAGTTAAAACCAACTGAAGACCAATATTAAAAATGTAGCCAAACATAAAAATAAATGTCAAAAAATATATAGGTTACCTACCTATACTAAAATTGATAGACACTTCTGAGGCATTCTGGATATATTAATTCCCCATAGTTTCAAAATGATAGAAAATTGTAAGTTAAATTTTACAGTGCTCGCAACAAATTGTCGCCTGTTCAGATTGGCGTGCTGGAAAAGCGACTATTTTTATCATTTTCCATGCCCCAATAATTTTTGTACGTCATTGAACTTACATGTAAAAATACTAACACAAAGCCTTGTTGTACCACAGACTCTCGGAATTTGTAAGAAATTGGACAGGGAATAGTATTTTGTAGCTGACTCGGTACAGAGCACTCCAAAGCAGATTTGAAACCATTTTTTGACTTGAAAACAGACTTAATACTCATCTTATTATTCTTAGCTTTTCCAAATTGTAATAATAAAATTATTGCTATGAGTAAAGTAAAACTTTTATGATAAATTACAAATATTATTATTCTGAAGAAATTAAATAGCACTTTGTAAGTTTTACTCTGAGTGGCGTTAAGGTTATAAAATATGTTGAACACTGCGGTTTTAAAACTTGACGTCCTTAAATTTAGATTATAATTCTCAGGAGAAATACCTTTTAGGTTGACCCTTTAAAGTCACATGAGAATAAGAATGAATGGTTGTAACTTTTATCATCAGAATCATCAAAATTTGTTATTTTATTGATACGACTTACGACTTGATGTCTAGAAGATAAACTATTGCACTTATTAAAAGGTGATATATTTTACGCAATAAAGAGGAAAAAATTTCGTATATTCTCTAAAGTTGTTTTGGGAACGCTACTTAAATGACAACAACTGACATAAATATTATTAGAAGTGTTTGTCGGTCGACTTATTTAAATTTAATCTTTCTTAATATATCCCTAATTTCTAATTCTAATCTAAAGACAAAATGAGGCGCTCACAGTGTCACTTTCACGCCCAATCCATGGAGGTTAGTGCAGTACGTACAAAACACGTTAATCTTCAATAACATTTTTCTCAAAAAATATTCAGATTTTTGAAAAATATAAATAAGATTATTGTCTTAAAATTTTCCCTTCTTCAATTTTTAACTCTTTACAAGAGCTCCCCTCGGAGAGGAGGGGACTTTTAGTGTGATACTCGTAAGTACTAAATAATAACAAATATTTTACAGCTGTAGGTTATTTTTTTCAGGGAGTACTGGGCTACATTTCTGTAAACGATGAAAAATTATTGGAAAAATACTCTTGTTATTTTCACAATTTGCTATGGTAAATAAATATTCTTTATACACGTTCTTTTTACCTTCATTTTTTTAACTTGACGGTTTTTAGTTTTTTGTAAACGAATTTAAACTCTGTAAAGTGTTAGTTAAAGTTGTTGATACTTTACCAAACGAAGTTTCCACTTTGAAAAATTCACACATATATAATTTCAAAAGCGTTAAAAGCTTACTTCTAACTTTTTTGTCAAACAGAAAACCTATATGGCTTATAAAGCATTTTTTTTAATGGTGTCACTTGAAATTGTTTAGTTCAAGAAAAGAATCTCATAAATTATGGTTTCAAAGACTTATTAGGTTTCAAATCTGACATGAAGCAATTGCAATTGAAAGTACAAGCGGCAGTAAATCCCAAGCTAGATCTTGGAAGCAAAGCTTTTCTGTAATTGAATAACATTCAACTCTGGGGTACGTAACTAAATGGTAAAGCAAACACACTAATATAGCTAAAACTTTATCAAAAGTTTTCTTGTAATGTACCTAAAATAACATTTGAGTACATTTCCCACTAAAATTCTCCCTAAAACTTTGAGTTGACATAATCGAGTAACAAGCTTTTACATAATAATAAACACAAGTTTTTCAATTCTGGAATAAAGTGCAGATCTAATAAGGTAGTAACATCGAAGAAGATTTTTATATTAGATTCTTATTGCACCTTGAAAAAGCAATAATGTGCAAGTACGAAGTACCTACATGACTGTATTTTCTGAAGCATCGCTGATGTTCACAAGTGAAAACTTGACATGAAGACTTGAGTTTAAACCGAGCATCTCTACAGTATCAAATAGACAGATGCAAAACTTTTGGAAGTAAACCATTTAGAAGAGTTAAAAACGATAGAAAAATCTAATTGATACCGTTTAAACGTCCTGAGATTCCGTACAGTGAACATGTACTACTTAAAAGAAAGTATACTTCGTCTTATAATAATTTACAACGACGCCACGTTGACCGCTAAGATCGATAAGTTACTTCGATTTTGTAGAAAATCGTTGTAATATGAAAAACGGTCTGAGCAAGGCCTACTTGAGACTTACTTGGAGATCCGGTATAAAAGTCGAAGTAAACCGACCCCTAAGAGCATTGGATGATCTCGCTAAGACCAACGTAAAATTCTACAGGAATCGTTGACAGGAACAACTACCCGCAGTAGTTGCGTCTGGCGTCCCTGCACCAGCGGCTATTACAAGCTGCAGCTGTAGGGTTGAAGCCGATCGCGTCTACCCCAGTACATTTCTAAACAGTTGGTTAGGCCTTCGGGCTAATCACAAATCCCCTCTTAACGATAAGGCTTTTTCGGCCAATCGTTTCTCCTGTTGGTAAGGCCTCTAGGGCCAACCACACGTCACTTCCACGGTCAGGACTTTTTGGCCAATCGTTCCTCCTCTTAGTAAGGCCTCTAGAGCCAACCACAAGTCATCTACACGGTCAGGCCTTTTGGCCAATCGTTCCTCCCGTTGGTAAGGCCTCTAGGGCTAACCACACGTCCATAAACGGTCAGGCCTTACGCCCAATCGTTTCTCTCCCGTTGGTCAGGCCTCTCGAGCCAACCACACGTCCCTGAACGCTTAGGCCTTTCGGCCAATCGTTTCTTCCCTGCTGATTAGACCTCTCATGCCAACTACACGTCCCTGAACAGTCAGGCCTTTCATTATCTACCCCAGTGTGTTGTACGAAAGTTAAGATCCGGTACAAATGTTCTAAGTAAACCGACTCCTAAGACCATTGGATAATGAACCATGAACTACCCGCAACTACTGCGGGTAGTTGCTGGTCTGGCGTCCCTGCACCAGCGGCAATTACAAGCTGCAGCTGTAGGATTGAAGCTGATCGCGTCTACCCCAGTACATTTCTCCAGTTGGTTAGGCCTTCGGGCTAATCACAAGTCCCCTCTTAACGATAAGGCTTTTTCGGCCTATCGTTCCTCCTGTTGGTAAAGCCTCTAGGGCCAACCATACGTCACTTCCACGGTCAGGACTTTTTGACCAATCGTTCCTCCACTTGGTAAGGCCCCTAGAGCCAACCACAAGTTATCTACACGGTCAGGCCTTTTGGCCAATCGTTCCTCCCGTTGGTAAGGCCTCTAGGGCTAACCATACGCCCATAAACGGTCAGGCCTTACGGCCAATCGTTTCTTCCCTGCTGATTAGGCCTCTCAAGCCAACTACACGTCCCTGAACAGTCAGGCCTTTCGGCCAATCGTGTCTTCCCCGTTGGTTAGGTCTCTTGGACCACCCGTACGTCACTCTTCGCGGTCAGGTTTTCGGGCCAACCGTCTCCCTCCCGCTGGTCCGGTTTTCGGGTAAACCACACTTCACAAGTTTACGAATCCATTCCGTTGAAGTCGTTCTTAAAGCAAGACAGTTGCTGTGCCTAGGACCGAGAGGAAGAATAGTTTTTTTATTTACATTTTGTTTTTCATGAATAATATTTTATTTTGGTTTTGAATAAATATTTTTAGTTTGTTTACAAGTGTTTGTTGTTGTTTGTTAATCGCTCCGAACCTCCCCTTGTTTTCGACTTGAGCAATGTTGAAGGCATAACAATACACTCGATCGTAAGATCGGTCTTACAAAAGTCTGGTCCTACAGGGCCCGCAGACAGGAACATATAAATCCCTAAAATCTTCTGATGACGTAAGACCTAAGTCTTTTGTAAGACTCTTGGAAAGAGTCTGAGCAAGGCCTATTTGAGACCTATCTGGAGATCCGGTACAAATGTCGAAGACCCTTGGAAAATCTCACCAAGATCAACATCAGATCTTCCAGGACCCGCGGACAGGAACAGACAAATCCCTAAAATCTTCAGATGACCTAAGACCCAAGTCCTTTATAGAACTATTGTAAAGAAATGACCGAAAGTCCCTAAGACTCTGTGATGGCTTGAATAAGATCTTGTAGAACCTGCTGAAACAAAAGGCTTTAATGCTTTTCCAAAAAACGATTGCAAACTCAAACTATCAGAAAACAAGAATACATTAAGATGCTCTCGTTAGTAGCTTACCAAAGTATCTTGTTTTCTAGATGCGTTTGAACATTAAGGGCTGGTACTTTGAGTTTTGGTTAAGCCGTTAAGCACTGTTTAAGTAGCGTTTTTATGTATTTTGTGTCATGAGAGATGAACGTGGTTATAAGTAATTGTCAAATTTAATCTAACGTTCTGGACGTCACGGGGTCGGTTTATTTGTAACCTGGTTACTTAAACAGGATTTTAACCGAGAAATAAAGTACCGGCCCTAGACTCATAGTTTCTAAAAAGCTCTCAGGAAAGAGATATTCTCGTATTTTATTGACAATCCCCACTGAAGGAAATGCTTGCTCGAACAAACTTATCAAAAATATTTACATACGATAACGGCGACGCAACGTGATTATGTAAAACTAACGTTTTAATTGTATATTCTTATTCTTACCTACAAGAAGTTTCTTAATAATTTATTCAGCTTAAAATTCCAAGCGTTTTAACTGCACTTTTGTTATGACATAACAAATTTACCTCACTTTTCATCCAAAGTAATAAACGTAATGACATTTTCTCATAGTCATTTAGTATTATAAAGAAGAACCTATTAAGTACAAGTATTAATCGGTTAGATAAACTTTAGTCTTGGTGGTAAAGTAATTTGCATGTTAGCGACTTGACGCTCTTTCTCCAACTTTCATCATTCTTGATTGTGTGAAGTCGTAAAACGTTTGTTGATATTCTTTATAGTTGAAATTTCACCTCCATTCAGAAGTTAATTAATGAACTTTTGGTTATAATAAACGCTTTATTAAAACTAAATTTGTAACAAATCAAAAAGTCCTTTTATTAGCCGAAATTAGGCGTATTAAAACGTCATATCGATTTACAAATTCTATAGCAGATAATATAATAAGAATTCAGACTACTAAACTTAAATTATCGTCTGCGTACATATTATTTATTACAAAGCATAATTCAGTCTCTCACATTTCGGGTAATTGTCTTATGAGCATCGCAGATAGACGCCATTGTGTCTTCTGATTTATAGATACAAGGTATATTACCTCGTAATGAACCGCGCCGCTGGATATAAATGACTTATAGCTTGTAAATTTGAGAACATGAATCAAGATTTTACTTAAACTTCCTCCTCTCTCTATGGTGTGTTGTGTATTCCATGTGCATTCATTGTTTAATTGAGACATATGAAACAATAACGTACAATTTGAATAATACGTAGCTAAATACGTATAGAGAAAATTTGTTGTCGGCGATGAAAGGAGCTAACCAGTTATTAATAAGAGCCTTGAATTTTCTCTATTGTTGAAAGAATACGCACTTCGTTTTGTTATTGTACAATTAATTATCTTTTGACAGAATAATTGAATTGAGATAAGAAACAGTTTATTGAAAAACTTCTTGCTTTGAACAGGTTGGAAAAAGTGCCCTTTTAGTACTAAAACTAAATAATTAATGAAATAAGTTCCACAATACCTCGGCTCATTTCCTTAACCATTGACGATTTTGTATTGGATTTGCCTGCAGTGAAGATTAAACTTAAATATCTATCGTTTAAGTTGTATTCACACACAACCGTGATTAATCCGTCACGTCACGTCTCCGGTCAGTCAAAAATGGTATAAAAAATATCGTAAGCGTGCTTTTAAATGAATCCATTCACACTCATCAGTCATGGTTCGGAGATTTTGTTTTTGACGCCGTCACGTCTCCGGTCAGTCAAATAAAATAACGTCGACAACGTTATTTTTATAAATCCTTTTATAACTAAAGGTAAATGACGGATCCATGACTGATGTGTGTGAATCGTGCTGTCCGTCAAAATAAAATCACAAAAAATTTGACTGACCGGAGACGTGACGTGACGGATCAATCACGGTTGTGTGGGAATAGACCTTTAACTATACTTTTGTAAGGAAAAAGAGCATCGAGTTAGCCAGCCATAAAACCATGCAAAATTTTGCCCATTTGACAAAAGTCATTCTATGGTATTTGATTTTCCAATACTATTCTTCCCTTCTCGCAATTTTACCTTAAAACCCATCAGCGAGAGATTAATATTAACCAGCAACTAATTCGCACAATAGCAATGCTGTCAACTAAGGAATCTACATGAATTTGAGCCCCAACTGTTAATTTTTTCGAGAATTACTTTGGGTGATAAAAAGACACGCTAATGTCTGGTTGCGTAAAAGAGAATTATATTTTAATCCGAGAATTAGATTTGAAAAATCCTAGATATGGCAACGTTAAGCAATAAATAAAATAACAATAAAAATGTCAAAGTTTGATAAAATAGATTCTCTAGCAAGCTGTTTTCATAATTCAACACACAAATAACTTAACCTCACATTTTAGCGTTTGTTTACAAACTGTGATATTGCTCTTGTAACGTTGCCATATCAAAAGATTATAAATCTAATTTTCGGATTAAAATTAATCCGTATAATTCCATTTTATGCAACCGGATGCAAGACTCAAAAATCATCTAAATATCCAATCCGAGTAAGTATTTCAATGGAGATTTAAACCGAAGTGAAGCGTTAAAAAGTGAAATATTAATAAAATTTAGTTTATTTCTATTAGTTGAAGGTCAGCTTAACGCTAAACCGCTAAACTTAAGTTTAAATCTGAATTTAAATACTTGACTTCAATGTCAATAGAGCTTCGTTTGCTTTTGAATAATGGGAAAATGGAATGGGTGTCCCAACGCAAGTGAATAGCTTAGCATACAGGGTGATTTTTTTAAGTGGTACTAACATTGGGATCTCGGAAACCGTAAGAGTTACGAGGTTGGTTAGATTAGTAAAAAGTTGCATATTTTAATGATCTTTAAGAATCCGTTTAAAAAATTCAAAAATTCAAAATGGTTTCCGAGATAATGCAGAAAAACTGAAAATTTGCAATTTCGTTTTTCGACTGTAGTTTCAAAATGGAGTACTTTAGAAAAAAAATTTTGGGCAAAATTTTAAGGAGATCAGAAAAGCTATCAAACGATACCAAACTCGACTTTTTATCACATCGACGCTAGGCGTCGCGACGTACAACTTTTCATTTTTTTATGGGGGACCTATCACTTTTTTAACAAATATTACTCAGTAGGCTTGTCTAAATTCGGATACCAAACGACAACATTCTATCTTGTACTTTTCTTAATTTTCACAACTTTTCAGGTTATGTTATGTTACGTTATGTTAATATTTTACTTTATTATAATATTTACGTTATTTTTTACGATAAAAATTGACGAATAAAATTTAGTTTTTAAATTTTTAGAAAAGTAATTTGAGCTGGAAATAAAAATAAATCAAATTATTATTTATTTATTAAATCTTAGTAATGAAATTTTATTTCTTGAATAAATTACTTTTATAAAAATTTAAAAACTAAGTTTTAGTCGTTATTTTTTATCGTAAAAAATAACCTAAAGTAAAATATTAACATAACATAACATAACCTGAAAAGTTGTGAAAATTAAGAAAACTTCAAGATAGGAAGCTGTCGTTTGGTATCCGAATTTAGATAAGCCTACTGAGTAATATTTGCAAAAAAAATAATATGTCCCCCATAAGAAAATGAAAAGTTGAATGTCGCGACGCTTCGCGTCGATGAGTTAAAAAGTCGAGTTTGGTATCGTTTGATAGCTTTTTTGATCTCCTAAAAATATTTCTTAAAATTTTTTTTTTAAAGTACGCCATTTTGAAACTACAGTCGAAAAACGATATTGCCAATTTTTTGTTTTTCAGCATTATCTCGGAAGCCATTTTGAATTTTGAAGTTTTCTAAACGGATTCTTAAAGATCATCAAAATATGCAACTTTTTGCTAATTTAACCAGCCTCGTAACTATTACGGTTTCCGAGATCCCAATGTTAGTACCACTTAAAAAAATCACCCGTATAAGCCGCTGACGTTCCCTGATTTGGCATTGCTTCTTCCAATTATATATCCATTAATTAATTTTTAATATTTTGTTACAGATTTAACCACATTCTCTCTTTTATGAGCAGACAAGGTAAGAATTTTTCTTTTTAATCATGTGGAGGGGGTTAAAATAATAACTAAAACTTTGCCTATACCTAATTCATGTGTTGTGGAAATTGGCATCTTAAAATTCTTCTTCTTTTTCTGAAAGTATAGCTATTATAGACTTAGGATATGTTATTTATCCGATTGAAGATCAGACACTGCGAGTTAGACAGGAAACTAACCTAACCCAACATCAATAGATATTTTTTCTCTAGCACTGGAAATTAATAAATCGCGGGTCTAGAATAACAGGGTCATTCTGACAAATTTCTTCTTCTAACTGACAATTTTACAAAAAATTAGTTAAATATACGTTAGGGTTCTATAACTCCATCCGTTTTCATGATTTCAAAGTGACCAATTTTGAAAGACCAATTAAAAAGACATGAAGTCTTTGGCCGGCTTTACCGTTTTATGAGTTGGGTAAAAATAGGTCTGTGTGGGCCTTAAAGACTTCTTTGTGTCCTCATTAATTGTGCCTTTTACTCACTACGTAGTCTTTTTGTAATTTAAACACTGCTTCTGCTCCAGTTGATTATAATTCAGAAGTGGACCCCAGCATCTCACCTTGTTGACTAGCCTTGTTCTGTAATTACTGGGGTTTATATTTAAAAAAGTGCAAAAGGTCCTTGTCGGCTTGGTGAAGTCGGCAGGTCATCAACTGCCGACGGGGCATACACTTTTGGGCCAATGTGTATAAGTAAGTTCAAGTTTATTATCTATTAACACGTTGATGGATACATACGCTGATCAGCGTCATCAGCGTCCTGCTAGAAGGTGCCAAGTTGGGCACAACGCTGTCCAGCGTCTTCAAATTGAATTAAACAATATGGCTGGACGCTGTACAGCGTTCAATTTACCATATAAAATTATAGTAATCTAGTCTCTAATGTCACCTTACAAAACCTTACGAACATTGTGTCACAACCGGTTCTATACGAGTTTAGTTTAGCTATATATAACTGTTCTTCAACGTGTTAACCGTTATGTGACTGCATAAATAATCTTACGTACTACATGGCTGGCGGTGGTACCCGGGTACCCACCTAGTTTTAATGCTGTTTTTTGACTGTTCGCAATTTTTTATTTAATTTTTATAATCTTAGTAAATGTAGTAACTAATAACAATTCCAAAGCCACGTTTGTTTTGTTTATATTAAATAAATAAATAAAAAAGTATTTTTTTTATTGTACGAAAATTTTAATAAATTAAAAAAAAAAAATTTTTTTTAGAAAACGACTTTTAACTCACCCTGTATATGATTTTTGATATTTTATAAAATCGTAAAAAAAAATTTTTTTAAATTTAAAAAAATATTTTTTCTTCTATGTTTCCTATACAAAATCTACAGTGGTACCCTAGATATATGGAATATATTACCTAACCTAAATTCACTTACCCTAACTCTAACCTAATCTTAACCAGTCTTGTATAAAAGTAAGAATATGAACTTTTCCCCCGTATAATCTGAAAATTATTGAACCTACCTACTAGTATAATAGTGGTTTTTGAAAACGCAGGGACCCAATTACGGCGGTTGTTGACGAGACCAAATAAAACCAGCCCGACCGAGCGTGCAAGAGGCTTAGGTACAATTGATCAGGAGTGAATGTGAAAATCGCTTTAATATTAAAGCAGCTTTCCATTAGAAAAAATGTTTTATAGATTTTTATTTTAATATTTTAGTACGAGTCAGCCAGGTAAAGAGTACAAGCAAGTCTTTTCATGATATTATCTACTCTTTGGCATTTCATGTAATCCGCTCTTTTGATGAGTAATTAGTAATTACAATAGAAGGTGATATTTACCAGGGCCTCACTTCTTGAAATCTCTTGCGAAAATGACGACATTTCTCTAGATTTTGAGTTTAATTAGATCCTAGAGGTTTAACATTTTTCTGAAAGCGTTAGACAATTTTACTACAATGTGTTCAGCTAAAAAATTCGGGATTTAAGAAATTTCTAGTGTTACGTGTGGTGACAATACTCGATACGTGGCAGTCAAACTAAAACAGCCTCTAACTACATGTCTGTAAAGTTTTCTAAGTAACTTCAAGTTTGTGCCGAGCAAAGTCAAATTGGCAATACCAAATTTCTTATCATACAAACTAGGTAGTACTTATACAGTTTCATATTTTTCAAAAACTCTATTTACTGTACTAATCTTAACTTTTGAGACAATAATAGTTTCAATTACCTTTGAAGTAAATCTCGAGGTAATTTTAGTTAAAATATTAGTTAAACATAACTTTATAGAATAGTTTCTCTTAGATTAAAGAGACTTAATTATTAAACTTCATTCATTATTGAGAAGTAAACAGACTTAGAAGTAAATGAAGTTGTAAATAATAAAACAAAATGTTTTACTTATTAATTATTTAGTTCCTTAAATGGAAGGAAAACGTTCAATAATATTATCGTTCCGATTTAAAAGATTCAAAAAGTATTTTTTTTGTACGATCAGTCATTTGAAGCTATTTACAGCATATTATGTTTTCACGTCGGTAAATTGAATTTACTAAGTTTCTAAGACATAATGCGCGACGGTAAGGGTTTTTACTGTTTTAGAACTGTAAAACGTTTTGTTGTCGACTTTTGATATACCTGATTTCATAAAAAAAATACAAATATCATTTTTGACATTTGATTTTTTAGTAGAAGTTTTATTTAAAATTTAAAATTTAAATAAAATAAATGTATTATAAATATATATTTTTTTTTCTATAGCAAACGTTAAAGTGTGCTTTGATCAACTAAAATTAGTCGATAAAATAGAATTTTAACAGCAAGGATAGATAAAGTAATACAACCCCAATATCAACCATGAAGTTATAGCAACCCCACTACTCACATAGCAACCGCACACTACTCAAATATTTTTAATAAATTTTGTAAATGATAATTTAATTTGTAATTGGTTTTTCTTTAACATTTGCTATAGAAAAAAATAGCATATTATACAGGACGATAAAGGTTCTTTAACTACCTCGTGAAAGTTAATTCACTCGTGGCTAACGCCACTCGTGAATTAACACTCTTCCACTCAGTAGTTAAATTATCCCTTTATCGTCTTGTATAATAAATAACTATTTGTTTCTGATCGTACAAAAAAAACATAAGCATGTCGAACGTTAAGGATTACCGGCCTCAGAAAATAATTGGAGACTTCGCTTCTCTCAGCCTCTAACTAAACAATTGTCTTTGACCGATAAATCACCCTTACCGTTCTACATACTTAATATACTATAACGTTTTGATGTGATGGTCCACCACTGACGGATAACCTGAACCACCGAGACTGTAAAGTACTAACTTTACTATATTCTTAATTTTTTTATCTTCGGATTAATGAGCACATTGCCAAAAGCAACTTTAAAACGTTTAAACTGGATGTAGATACATTTCAAACGTTTATATTGATTGAAATGAGCAAATCACTTCGGAATCACCGTGCGTATTTTACCAATAGTATTAATTATACGATTCATTAAATCGTTACATCTCTTAACGTAACAAAAATAATAAGTAGGCCATGTATCTTCCTTCAGTAACAAGAATAAGAAAATGATGTTATCAGCAATAATTTTTATTATTTCAAATTTCATTTAGCCGTGAAATGAGAACTCGATGAAAGAGAAATAATTTTCCTATTAAGGTAAAAAAATTATTTTACATTGCGTCTTATTAATAAAATAAGGAATTTACTGTAAAGTATCAGTGCTTCATAATTAATTTAACAAAGTGTTAATTCAATCCCTTTTTGCTTCACTTATCTTAAGTAACATCAAAAGTTTGCATGTCAGAATAAAACTCGAATGAATAATAGAATAGTTTTGAATAAATTGTTCGTATTTGCCATAGTTTGTCTGAAAAGTTGGAGTAATTTGCATACAGACAAGTGTATTATATGGAAGTAATATAATAAAAAGTATTCAGAAAACTTATTTTCAATATCTACGAATTTTTAAAAATCGTCGTTAAAGAAGAATTAAAGCAAACTTAAATGCACGAGTTTGTGAAAAAAGAAAAACCTCAGCGTCGTTTTTTAAAACCTTAAAAGCTAGTCCCCGTTAATGGAAGTTCCTAAATAATTGACAGTTCTGTTTCCCTTTCTTTGAGAATTCACTATAATCATTTTACGAAACTTTTAGTAAATAAATAATCAATAAACATCCCATACTAAATATATGTATGTAAAATGAAGTTTTAGCTATAAAAACTTTACAATTTAATACGTAATATTTCTTTATTGTTTTAACAAACAATACATACAACAATGTAGACTTACATAAACTTTACAGAGAGATTCAATACTCTTTTGAAGCGAACAAAAGAGAAATAAAATTTTAAAATTGTTTAGAATTAAATTGAATTAAATTATAAGGACGTTCTGATATAGCCATTTTGGCCATTAAGTAAAATATCATTAATTTTAATATTAAAAGCTTCCAGTAATTTTATTTTATGATTATAAAAGTTTGCTATCATAATAAATCAAAATCAAGTTAACGATTTGTTTAAGCAGCATAAATTCTATAAATATAACCCATTGACAAGACTTTTCCGTAATGGAATTAGATTTTCCTATATTGAAAATATTAAAATGTACATAGATTAATTTAAAAAGAAATTGTTTGTAAAGAAATATTACATTGTAACTACATATATTTGATTTATTTTCAAAAAAATAATGAAAAAGTTAGACTATTATTATCAACGTACAGCAAGACAGATATATGCTGGCGAGCGGTAGGGATAAGTTCGCGCAGATTTGACCACGCCTCTTCAATAATTTAAGTATGTTTGCTACTGCGTTGTCGGGATTAAATATCAATTTAGTGATCTGATCCCCACCGCTCGCCAGCATAAATCTGTCTTGCTGTACTCTAATAAAATAGTATATTAAAGTACACGTGTCTCGAGGCAATTTTTTTTGTCATACTTTTGCAATAATTTTAAGAAAATTCTAAAATCGGTTTTCATAAAACATATTTTCTTACAAAACAAAATTTTACAACCCCGTCTAAATTTCGACACAATTTTAATATTCTTGATTTGCCAATTAAATGTTTTTGTAGCGTTAATTCTAAAATAATAAGCTCGTTTAACTCAAATCTCATTAAATCTAGTTGTGTTTAGCTAAAATTGATGAAGATATTGTGGGATATATTATGTAAGAAGCTTATACAAAACAATTAAAATAAAATTATATAGAGAACGAGAACGCTTATGCAATGCGTATAATATGTGTCAATGTGACATCATGGAGGACGTCCTAATTAAATCCATCATTAATTTGGTGGTTGCTGGGGCACTTAGAAAGAATTGCTAAGGCTTCTCTATGAATTCTTATTTTAATCCTACAGTATAATTATTTGTGTAAGTTTAATAAGCTAAAAGTAATTAATCAACGTTAGTAAAATGCAATTAGCCTTTAGCAAGTCAGCGACTTTTTCCATACATTTCCAGCACAACTCGGTAATTTCGTAAATCGTAAATCCAGTGCTGCTATAAAAACAAATAACTATACATAACATAGTATATGCTATAATATGTACTTTATTCTAAGATGCCATTTGTACTGTTCTACAAAAATCTTCTAACCACCAAAACTTTCTTTGATGTCCTATTGCTTACTCGTTTTGCTTTAGGCGTCCTGAATTAATTCAGTTCTTTGAGTAAACTTTTCAAGTTTTGTGTATTATATAAAATTCGAAAACAGGATGTATTAAATAATTTGGGTTTATTGAAGCTTTAAATTTTTTTAAACTTTATTTTAAATAGTTGATTTATTATGTCCGGGTTAAAAAACGTCTTTAGACGTTCCACGACTTATCGACTCTCTCTTTTTGTGTCGTTCTATTGCCTCTCTTTTAATTGTGTCGTGTACTCATTTTGCTGTCCTTGTTCTCTAGTTCTCAACTTTTTTCCGGTCTGCCTCTTTCATTCATATTATAGCATCCATCGTATTTTGTTATCGACTTCGTCAGAAATTAATTTGACAAATCTAAACACTAAACAAGTTAGTAAGACTATTAGTTCATGTAAAACGACCCTTTTTACCTGGTCAATCCAGGTAATCACAAGCTTATAACTATTACATAATAGTTATTTATGTTACAAGTACATAATGCAAGACACCGGGAAGCGTGTGGTTTTGACAGTTTGCTTCCCTGTATAATAGACTGGGAAGCAGTGTTTCCCGGTCGACTACAAAGTGCGTTTTTTCGAAGCAGTGAGTACAAAAAATGTTGCACAATCTTCATGCGTGAACAATTTTCCCGCGTTCACGCAAAAATGAAGGCAATCGCTCCTACGTGGCTCGTGCTTTAAAACCGCGTTCGTGCGGAAAAATTGTCTTCCCACACTCGGTTCATAAATAGCTAATATCTACTTCTTATTTCTTCATTACTTTTGAAATCTACTCAAATTAAATGTATAAAGACTCCAAAAACCAAAGATTGTGATGAATCTGAATGAATGAACACGCGTATTTTACGAAGCTAACAAAAAATGATAATTTGTTGAAAAAAATGTTTTAGAGGTTTTGCTTAAGAAAGACGACGAAAATAATTTTTAAATGAAAACTTGCCGACCCCGAAGGCCTAAAAAAATCACGACAGGCTTATTAGTTATTTCTTGGATCATTTTAATTAAATAACCAATTTTCTTTTTACATAGGATGTCATTTCTGTACCACAGTATGCCTTAAAAGTAACTGTCATGTAAAACATTTTTTTAGAATTTTCTACAGCAGATCTTAAAAGTGTCTCCTGTGTGCAATGAGCAATGGCAGCAAGATATATAGGTATCTGAATAAATATCTTCATATTTATTGGCAAAGATCATATGCAGGGTGTTCAATGAAACTCTTTTATTCAACCCACCCAAGAGGAAAGATTAAGGTTTCCTGCACGAGCATATCAGATTCCAACTTGCAACATTCGTTGCGGGAAATACTAAAAAAAGTTTCGTAGGACAGTAACTTTTGGGACACACTGTATTGCTAAAAAAATTATCCTACTTATCGTGGTTCTTAATTTAGCAAGTTTGGTTAACCTAAAGGCAAAATGGAGTAATTTAATATATTCTCTATATAAGATAAACAAAAGGTTAATATTTTGTAAAAAATGCGCAACTGGGATAGGATTTAACCACCTTTATACCTTCATGCTTACGAACGATACCCAACAAATATTGCAATTTGTTGAAAAAGATTGTCATACATTGCACAAAGTTGAGTCACTGTACAATTTACTCCCTGAGGGAGTAAATGACGTCATGACGTACGGAAAAACGCCCGGACCCGGATCCAATAGAAACACACACCAAGTCAAAAATTTGGAATAAAATTCATTTTTAATTACTCGATTAGTTTTAGAAAATAGATTAGACCCTTGGACTAATTGAAAGTTGCATCAGTCTACATTTAGAGATATATCCTATTGTTTGCCATCAACCCTTTAACCTTTAGCTATCCTCACTTAATCGTATCAAACATCTGAGTAGGTCCTGTAATAAAACAAATTTACATATTGAGAAAATAAAGTTAAATAATTATTTTGGTCATTGGTTTGCAATAAACGAACAAACCATCACGAAAACTAATTTTTGCTAAAATAAAGTAAAGGGTAGATAGATCGAAGAGTTAAAGTGGTTAAAGTAACGAAATGTTGTGTTAGGCAACCCTTGTATTCTCATTCTCACTATTGAAATTGAATTTTATTAGAAGTATTTTATTTAAAGGGCGCATTTATTAGTTAAATAATTAAAAACGTCTTCAAAAGTTTTAAATTGCATTAAAAATATGATTTTATTTATTCAAAATTGTCTATTATAATGGTGTATTTTTCTCTGCGGATTAATTCGCGTAGATTTTACCTTGAAGATAATTTTTTAAAATTTTACAAAATAAATAATTTTCAAAAAATATTCGTATCGAATAAAACAACCTTGTCAACAATACAATCGACTTATTTCGCGATTACCTGCTGATAAGTGCACCTGCATCAAATCTTGACAAGTTTAATTCTATTCAATTCGCGTAGGTCCTTCTGAACGCATTTAATATTAATTTTGTTAATTAAATAGACATTATTTTAAAATTCGTAATTAATGTTGCAGTGTTTGTGATTAATGACTTCTTTCTACTTAAGGGAGTTTGGTGTTATCGATTTGGTGTTATCGAGATTGATTCCTTGGAACAAAAACTTATTTGCAAGGTAAGCCCTCAAGTTGAGGTATTTTTTATCTAGCAATTAGTCATTTGGTTGAATTTAATTCTCTTTAGCTTCCTACATTCAGTATAGTAGGGATGATTATGTTTTTTATCATTCGGTTTTCATTTATGTGAGTTTATGTAACTTTCATTTATGTAACTCACCTTTGTATAAACAGAAAGCCCTATTTTGTTTTTTTTATATTTTTTAATAACACAATGTTCCGTTTAAAAATTGTTAGGATTTTTAAAACATTCTTTTTCTCATTGGTTAGTTTTTTCTTTCGATCCAATTTTCCACACAGCCGTGAAACAAAAACGAATCGCGTTAGAAAAAATGATCAACGACGTTCAAAGCATCTCAAAACATTTCCTATAGAAATGTTTTTACAGATTTACAATGTTTTATTAAATAAAGAAGGTATGGCAAATTTCCAAAAATTAAATTCTTGAGGGTTTTTTATTTATTGTTGTGTAATTGTTGTAATATTGTAATACATAATAGAAATTATTCGTCGGAATATTGAAATTATGTGGTTTAAACACATGCTCTAGCTAATTAACCAACAACCCCGTATTAAAATTTCATCCAATACAGGAAATCTATGGAGAGTTATGCTTCTTTCAGAGATTTTTTTTAATACTTCCCCAAAAAATTTTAACAGTTATTTTTTTGTAATTAATTTTATTCTATTTTAGTAAGATTTGTCATGCCCAAAATTTGTTACAGTTTTTAGGTAATTCGGCTATGTGGACTAATAAAATGTGTCACTATAGGAGTATTTTTCTAAGAATGCGTTTTTGACACTTGGAGCAAACCTAAAGTTAGTTAGAAATGTGAAGAGACAATTCAGTTAGGGACTATTTTAATTTGGCATCCTTGTACAGTGTACAGTCAACCTCACAATTATTGGCCACCCTGGCTATATTAGCCAACAGCGACAAAGAGACAGAAGGAAAAGTTGTTGATTTACTTCTTTCTGGTAAAATAAATTGACCACTTAATTTAAGTAAGAAGTGTTATGATGATTTCATCCACAATTCGTGCTAGGCTTACAGACAGGGTGGCCATTAATTGTGAGGCTGACTGTACAGAGTTGTTACGTTACAATTTAATTTGTTTGAAATTCAATGTTTTTTAGCTTGATTTGTTGATAATGTGGCAATACTGCGCTGTCATTATGAAACTTCAAAAACGCATTTTAAAATAAATACTCCTATACAATATGTGCGATTTTTCTACTTTTGTATTTTAAATTTTAGATATTTATTGATAACGTTCAAATTTGCATTTCATTTTGGGTGGCAAATAAAGTTTTACAGTTTTAAGTTCATTCAATTATATTTATTATTAAAAGATGTCGCTACATAATTATATTTTTCTACTGATCTGGATTCTGGATTGTTAGTGGAGGGAGAGCAAGCTCCCAGCACTTAGGCTACTTGTTTGGGCCCATTGTACAACCAGGATGTATTCTGGCCATGTCGAGCCAGAAGTCCCCCAACACGGATCCTCTTGTAGACGCTAGAGTTGGACACTGACAAAGCACGTGTTCAGCGGTCTCGTCTTCGTAATCGAAGTCGTTTTGTTCGTTTATTAAATAAAAATAAATTTTTCTGAATTTTATGATGGATCAGTATATCAGTAATTTGCAAGAGCAGTTAAAAGTGTGACTACCTTTAGTTTAAAAAATCTCAAGGTAACAAATTTTCACCAGATGGTAAAATGTTAATCTGATAAGCTAGCTCTAGAGGGTTTCAACACGTCCGGCTGAATAAACCCCAAAGTGTAAAATTTGTGCATCAATTCAAAAAATAACGGGTGCACTCGAAAGAAAAACAATTTTAGAGTTTGATATCTCAATACGTCATGAAATAATTGCTCAAAATTCGGGATTTGATTGAGCTCCAAATAAGGATGAAACAAGTTCTTGTAAACGTTGTTTCAAAATTACATTCTTTAGAAGTTACGGCTCATTTAATATTATTATTTAACTTTATTTTTATTAAGGTACGCAATTAAGTTCTTGAAAATGTCGACCTTTAATTAAAATTAGAGCCCTTAAAACTCTAACACCTTCGTAAGTTTTTGGCAGATTTCTTATATTTTTTTTAAATTGATCGGGATGATAAAATGAGCTAATAGCTTCAAGAATTTAAAATTTTAAATGTTCAACCGCTAAAACACAACTTTTTTATAATCGTATTTTAATTTTGGTAGAGAATTTATTATTGAAGCTTAATTCCACGTCCTTATTAAAGCACTTTTCTACTTCGAAATTATTGGTTTATAAATTATAAGTTTCACGGTCGGACTGATAACCGGTGGCAACGCATAAAGGTCCGAGAAGTTAGCAATACATTGAAAGCTGGAATTCGAACTATATAACGAATATAACGAAGTCTTTTGGTATTGCTGACTTCACTTCCAGCAACACATTGGAAACAGGAATTATCGGACCCAGTCCTGCTTGTGCTGCTATATTTCAGCTTCATCTTGCTTCATCTCCTAGCCCAGAAATCGTTTTCAAGATATAACGAAGTTTTTACCGTTGATGACTTTCCTTCCAGCAACACATTGCTGGCATTGTACACAGACTACCGATGCCTCCCGTTGACTGCCCATGACTGCCTATGTTATGACTGCCGTTGACTGCCCAATTTTTATATATTGACTGCCGAGAGTGGATAAACCCTCGGCTAGAACTGAGGACGTTTTGTATTTTTAACCCCTAACTATTCCAAACACTTTCCTGATGATAAAGTTCTACCCTCTTCCATGTCATCTAACCTCTTTTTTTAAGCGTTCGTTGACTGGACTAACTTTAAAGGCTGGATATTTAGTTTTCGGTAAATGACGCTAAAATGTCAAGCTTTGTTTGTCAAGCTTATCGAAAGAGACGCTGTAGAAGAGAGAGACGAAACTTGAAAAACTATTATACTCTGTCACTAATATTATTTAACTGACTCTTACGACAGAGCTATTTTGTAATAATTTATTTCATACATACCTTTGTTGTTTCATTATTTAATTAGTTTGTTATAAAACTCAGTGAAACTTTAGATTTACAAAAATATGCTTCTCAGGTAAAACGGGCAGTGATGCGATTACTTAACCCCTTCAAGTTGCTTGTAAATGTATTACATAAATTCGTTTCTAAAATTACACCATCCCGAGATGTAGAATGTTATGCTTTGGTGCTCAATTTACATACTCCAAAAATTCAATTTCAAGATGTAAACACTAACATTTTTATAACAGAAACATTGCAAGTATTTTATAAAATGAATGTTTTGATTTAATTATCATACATTAAATCTGAATTAATTAATTTATTCTACGCTTCTAAAATATACAGAAAAATTAAACGGTGTATTTTCACAAAATAAACGATTTTAAGAAATGCATAATAGCGTGATGACTCTGAATAGTTAGGTACGTTGTTACAGCATCTCGACAATAATTACTAATTAGAGTGGAATTTTACAAAACAATTTGTCTGGGAAAAGTATTTACAATTTCATAATGGTCCTGAAGCGACCGAACTAACATAAAAGAACATTAAAATTTTAAATGTTATCACATAATTAGATTATGGGGCTTAAAGTAGCTTGAGAAGAGTAACACATGGTATCTTGATTGTAGTACGTCGGTGAAACATTGTTGTGTAGATAGATGTATTGCTTTACAGATTTTCATCTTCATTACGTTGTTATTGAATTAACTTGTCAATTTAAAGATTTTTAGTATTTTCACTCAAACAGTCGGTCGAGAGATTCCAACACCAAAAATGTATTATTAGTTTAATTAATTTGGTATTTACCTTATTTAGTACCTCTTCCAAAATGATAGAATGCTTATAAATATTTAGGAGGTTAATGCCAGGTTGCATAAAAGAGAATTATATTTTAATCCTGTGATTAAAATATAGGCAACGTTACACAATTTAATGTCAAAGTTTGACGTTTGTAAGTCAATATGAAAATCTGAGTTATTTTTTTTGTTGCAAACGTTAATCTTTGCTATTTTTATTTATTTATTGTGTAATGTTTCCATATCTATTTATTATAATTCTAATTCTGGAATTAGACAAACATAATTCTTTTTTATGCAACGCCCGGCGTTAGTATAATAGTCTGTAAAAATCTTCACTGGTTTCGTAAAACATTTACAAATACAAGAAGCAAACTTCAAAACTTTGATGAAAAAATCTATAAAGGGTACGTAACCAAATCTCTGATGCGTTGAAGAAAAAGTAAAAGATGGCTTGAGGGAAGACTTTTATACCAGCCAAAGACATAATCTCTCAAACTTTTAAAAGTTAATTCAAAAATGTCCTTTGTGTGGTATCGAATGTATAAAACATATTTTAACTAAACGTCGTCTAAGAGTCCTTCGAAATGGATTAAACTGAATTCGATGTTTCGTAATGGTTTTGTGAAACAAATAGGCTTGTTTATTTACTGTACTTTCTAAACAAAACGTTTTTTATCCTTTGTACAGCAAACCACAGCACCGGGATGTTCTTTTTTGTATTTTTTTGTTCACTAAATTTAAAACCAAAATCATAGCATAAAATTGTCATTTTCATTAATCTTAAATTAAGACGCAAAAAGAAAAATAAAGAAAGAAATTCCGCAAACAATTCTTAGAAGAAAAAAGTATTTAATTTTTGATTAAAACGAAGTAGGAGTAAATCAAATCTCAAGTAGAAATTGCACGAAAAAAACATTTTTTTTGTTAGCGTTTTATATTACGTTCGTTTTCCTTACTTGGAAGAGATGTTAAAATAGGGTGTTTTATTACCTATTTTATTGGTCATATATTTACACAACAATCACTACTTTTTTTTCTCAAACCTAACAAACATATGCCCGAGCTTTAAAGTGAGTTACGGGTTTCCACAGTGGAAACTCAGTATTTACTTTAACATAAAACCTTTGGAAGTAATGTTAATTTATACGAAGTTAAGCCTTTCGCATATACGAACTAATCGTTTGTACGTATATAATACGATCATTTCGATTTTAATGCGACAGCTTGTGTACATTTATTTAAATTATTAGAACCCAATGCACTGCAAATAGTGATGATGTTATTATCGTCGCAACAATAATCAAGAAAATGATTTATCTAACTTAATTATTTTAAAATTTAAATTAAAATTAATTACTTGCTAAAAGGGATCTAATAGCTAAAACTAAATTTTGTTTTACATAATAGGCCTAACTGGAATTACGCATGAAAATTAATTTATTTAAAAACCAATTGTGAAGCTAATAAAGTTAGTACGTGTATTAACCATTCAGTACTAACACTCGGTGTCACAGACCGACGAGTTTTATTTTTATTAATATCTTTGAAATACGAACTGCTAGGGTTGGGAGGTTATCAGTACCTTTAAACTAAATGCTCTCACACATTTTTTTGAAGTTTGCAAGCATAAGTTTGTAATGGTTCAATTATAATAATTGATTTCGGTCTGAGAGACCGACGTTAGTAAAACAGTAACTAAAAATTTTAAATATTTTTTCAAAATTTTTAAAATTTTTTAGTTAAAAATTATTTTTTTCCACTTGTCTTGAATAGAAATAGGATAACAAAAAAACAGAAGAGATTTTTGCATTTACTTCAATTAATAAGTAGCTTTTTTTGGTGCATGCGGTAATATGCTCTATATGTTCTAACATGTAAAATGCGACAAATGTTCTATCCAAAATATTTCAGCTATTGTTGAAGATGAAAAAAATATTTTTACCTTTTTAGAAGTGTTGTTCTTAGGTTTGTTTATAATATTACTAGTTATTAAAAAATTTTGTTTAATTCGTTTGAAATCGCTTATTTAATTTATGCATCTTTTTATTTTTGTTTATTTTTATAAAAGTGATTTTTGGTTATTAAAATGAATTTTTTTTTGCTAAAATTATAATTAGTCCCCAGAAAAATTACTAAATATTTGAAATAATTTCTATTTGCAATAAAAAAGTTGTAAAAAATACGTTAAAAAAAATTAAAACTAAGCGCGGTCTGTGAGACCCGCGTTAGTATGGATGTTATAGGATGGCATGTTAGTACTGGAAGGTTAAGATAAATATTTGCTTTTCCGTACAAATTAGGGTTAGCTATACAGTTCCAAAATGTCTTCTAGAACTTCTCTTTTGTGGTTTAATCTCTTTGTGACCAACTGATCGTGTTAAAAAATTTTCGTATTTTTGTCGTATTTCCATCGGTCAGTCGCCGCGTGTGTGTATGCCTGGATGTGTCTCAATTTTCCCACTAGTGGACTTAATAATTTTGAGACAAATGTTTTGTTTACGATTGTCTTGCCTGATGGATGAATGATTAAAAAATTCTTTGTTATGACTCATAACATAACAAAGAATTTTTACCTCTAACTTATGATGAGCTATGATCTGAGACTAAGCTCCGGTATCTTTTAGATTATGGAAAAAACTCAAGGTGTTTCCAACTGTCATATCTAACTTGGGGGTGGGGGGTTAAACTAAAAAAGTTTTTTTTCTAGTATCTAATTACGACGCCTATGGCTACTATCTAAAAAGCAGCTGACTCGTCAGCCATCTTGGGTCCCATGTTAAAGTGATATTTGCATAAGGCCGATAAAACAGTTCACTGTTCGATTCCTATGTAGGTGTTATGTTTATTTCATTAAACTTCACTTTGACGTGGGACCCAAAATGGCTGAGTCAGTTACCATTTATTTAGTAGTTGTAGCGGTGCCTGTGACGTCACACCGACATGTGATGGCAGTTT
Source organism: Malthinus seriepunctatus (assembly GCA_963924605.1). NCBI lineage: Eukaryota > Metazoa > Arthropoda > Insecta > Coleoptera > Cantharidae > Malthinus > Malthinus seriepunctatus. The sequence goes on from OZ004600.1 coordinate 97,078,747, forward strand.
CATCCACTTGCCCCTTCAATTGACAGTTAACAGTGTTTACATGGGAATCTAACTTACAGTTCTGTTCTGACGATGACATTAATAATGTCGCGACACTGCATGACATCTACAGTGAAAAATGTCAGAATAATGACTAGAGAGCGGATTCTAGGGCAATTGCCTTTTCGGTATTAATATAGATAAATAAAATTAAACAATAGATAAGTACGATTTGCAAAAAAAATGAATCATTTGACGTGCCTTTGTTTTTGCCTAAAATGCCTAAAATTGTAAATAAATCTGGCCTTAAATAAACTGGTTGTTTTGAGGAATTTTAAATCTATCTGCTTAAAATTATTTTTATTTTATTATTAAAAAATTTACTAAATTAATTCTTTATATTCCCATATAGTGGAATAGAGATAGGGGACGGTCATAGAGGTCTACGGATATTAGCTCCCATTAGCAATTTTATGCTTGAATATAATTGAGGACTCCGTCCTGAACAACCCCTGACAGTTTTGACAATTCAACTAGTGTGGCAACATTTAAAAAAATGGCCTTCTTCTTTCACTTTCACGTTTTCGTTCTTAAAATAAGAAATAACTCGAGCTGTAATCAACGGATAGAAAAAAGTTATGATAAGGAATTGTTTGGGATTTAATACCGCAAAATTCTAGTCCAGTTGCGAGACTTTCAATCTATTAGATTTTCCTAAAAACCTTCCCAAAGTTAAGAGGTTGTCAAAAAATGTTTTCTTTATTTATTCTGAAAGAAGTAAGCCAATTTTAAAGATATTGCACAAAAAGATGGTACTTGACTAATAAAATTAGCCTGCCAAATAGGAGTTTACAAAATGGATTTCAATAGCCGCTATATAGATTTCTGCACAATTTATTGAAGGTGCTTCCATTTTGTGACATCTTATAGAATTTAAACAATTTTTTTTTTCAAATCTCAATTTTCTAATGTACTTTGTGATGCAATAAAAAAGGATATTTTGTTTCGTCATTTACTATGGATTTTTGGCCTTTTTGTCAGAAGGCGTTTTATAAAAGCTGTTCTATCTCTTCCCATTTGAACTGCAACAAATTTGTATATGATTAGTCAAATAGAGTTTTTGAAGACCTTTCATTTAAAAAAAATTGTTTAATTTGGTCAAACAGAAGAGTAGAGAGTTGCATTTTCGTGTTAGCAATTGCAGTGGCCTAACGCCTAACCTTTTTTAGGTTATTTTTGTCAAATGAAAGGCAGACTATTTCTTCATTCATGTATATTATTTAAAATATATATGCACTTTTTAAGTCAACACCAGAATAAGAAGAATGAGTCGTAACGCAAGAAAAATTTTAAAAATCCGGTAAGACTCGCTGAAACCATGGTAAAATTTAATAAACGAGCGTTCTCCCACTACAAATGCTTGCATGTACTTTCTATAGGATATGCGTTTGTAATGGACCGGTTTAATATTTTTATTATTTTTTATGTTTATAGGGTAATTTTTCACGTACATCCAAATGTGCAGGTATTTTTTGATTTTGTTAATAATTTAAGCAGTTACTTCTAAAAATTCATTAAATATTAAACCGGTCCATTACAAACGCATATCCTATAGAAAGTACATGCAAGCATCGGTAGTGAGAAAATGCTCGTTTATTAAATTTTACCATGGTTTCAGCGAGTCTTGCCGGATTTAAAAAAAATTTCTTGCGTTTCGACTTATACTTCCAGTTCTGGTGTTGAATTAAAAAGTGCATATATTTTTTAAATGATATACATGAATGAAGAAATATTCTGCCTTTCATTTGACCCAAAAATAACCAAAAAAAGGTTAGGCGTTCGGCCACTGCAATTGCTAACACGAAAAGGCAACCCTTTACTCTTCTGTTTGACCAAATTAAACAATTATTTTTTTAAATGAAAGGTCTTCAAAAACTCTATTTGACTAATCATATACAAATTTGTTGCAGTTCAAATGGGAAGAAATAGAACAGCTTTTATAAAACGCCTTCTGACAAAAAGGACAAAAATCCATAATAAATGACGAAACTAAATATCCTTTTTTATTGCATCACAAAGTACATAAGAAAATTGAGATTTGAAAAAAAAAATTGTTTAAATTCTATACGATGTCACAAAATGGAAGCACCTTCAACAAATTGTGCAGAAATCCATATTGCGGCTATTGAAATCCATTTTGTAAACTCCTATTTGGCAGGCTAATTTTGTTAGTCAAGTAACATCTTTTTGTGCAATATCTTTAAAATTGGCTTACTTCTTTCAGAATAAATAAAGAAAACATTTTTTGACAACCTCTTAACTTCTGGAAGGTTTTTAGGAAAATCTAATAGATTAAAAGTCTCGCAACTGAACTAGAATTTTGCGGTATTAAATCCTAAACAATTCCTTATCATAACTTTTTTCTATCCGTTGATTCCAGCTCGAGTTATTTCTTATTTTAAGAACGAAAACGTGAAAGTGCAAGAAGAAGGTCATTTTTCTAAATGTTGCCACACTAGTTGAATTGTCAAAACTGTCAGGGGTTGTTCAGGACATAGTCCTCAATTATATTCAGGCATAAAATTGCTAATGGGAGCTAACATCCGTACAAATCCTAATTCTATTCCACTAATAGTGTCGCCGCCCCTGATAGCAAGTTTGTTAGAGGGTAGTAACTAGTAATAGTCCAACAGAATTAGATATTTTGCCTAACAAAATTAGCTCCGTATTGAGACCTTTCTTAATATGTTAATTTGTACCTATACTTTAAGAATCTGATGAGTCCCGAGCTGGGTCACAGGCGCGCGCGTGAATAAATGGACTTGAAGAGGAAAAAAATGTTTGTGCGTAAATTTCTCGGAAAGGGTGCAACCCAGCTAAAAATGACTAGAGTACAATTTTATAGATGAAGCATTTTTACAAAACAAATGTTCTATAAAAAGTTTTCGTTAGAGCAATGGTGTAACTACAAAATTCCTTTTAAGAAAGATATGTTTTCAAAAATAATTTTAAGCAGGCGAATCAATGTCGTACAAAATAATTGCACGCCGATGGACGAAAAACTGTTTTACTCCTAGACGAACAATGATAAAATTACAAAAATAATTTCAATTTGAAGCTGAAGATTTTGGCTTTCATTTTTGTATATTTTTGATTTACTTTTGTTACGTCTTGTACTATTAAACAGCTAATGAAATTTTCTTTGTACCATTTATTAAATAGTTGCAGATATTTTGTTGGATGAATTATTTTAGAAATTTTTCCTTAAGGCATATCGTTCCTTATGAATCATTTTTCAAAGTTACAGCATAAAAAATCGATTATACATTATTTTATAAAAGTGTAGTGACTTAAAACTTCTGGATTTTTAAAAAATTTTATTTTTTTAAATATCTTCATTTAAAAATTTCTGTAAAATCGTTAATATTTAACGAGTTGAAAAAAACCTATGACTAATTTTGAAGGAAAGTATGTCTACTTTTTGATGCACTTATAATAATTTACTAACAATCTCAAGTTTACTTTTTATATTTAATGCAGTTGAGAAGTGGAAATATCGACGATATTTTCTTAAAATCCCTACTACATTTAAAGTACTAAAGATTTTTCAACTTTCGTTTATGTAAATGAAACATAATAACCCATCCTTTAGTCTATGAAAACCACAACGGACTCAGATGTACTAGTAATCAACAACCGGCTGTTGAATTCAGGTAAATCTGTGGAAATATTTGGACTTAAAAATCAGTCTCACAAAAATATTAAAAAAAAAGGCTTATTATGCCTTTTAGAGCTATATACTGCGACAAGAAAATATAACTGCATAAGCGAGCACATATATATAAACAGGGGGTCCTGAAATAGCTGGTTAAAGTTAAGACACCGATTAAGCTCTATCAGATCACAATATTTATAGTGTAAACGGGGTTGTCATCTGGTCATATTGCACTTCATCTTTATTGTTATTTTTAGGACTCTATGTACAATATGTACATATACAGCCTGTTTTATACGAAGTGCTCACCATTGCTAACTTTTTTATTATTGAAACTACAAAGCTGGATGAATTACCAAAGAATCATAATTTTTACCGCTGATTACCATGGTCAACACAAAACATATATAATTGAACATTTAGTTTTCAAGATATTCACAAAATTAACTTTTTTTTAAATGGAACACCCTATATATTTTTATGTTTTTGAAATAAAGACTGCTTTTAGAGTATAAAATGTTGTATGAGTTTGGTCTTAAAATGAAAAAAAATTACCGTTCTCGTATCTACAGTATTAAACGGATACGGTAATAATGGCCCCTTGGCAGGAACACCGGGCATTTTTATACAGATTTTGATTCCTGGTAAAATGTAGATATATACAGTACTATAATAGTTCTCGAAAGGGGAATCCATATATATAAAAATATACAGGGTGTTCCATTAAAAAAAATACAAGTGTGGCCTATAGCATTTAAATGGATCACCCGGTATATGTAAAAATATTTTCAAGAGGTGCAGCTCTCAGAGAACTATAGCCATGCATTAAACTTTTTTAGTTAAATTATAAGAAAAGTCAGAATTCTACGATAACGGAGCGTTGGGACACCCTGTATGTTCAATTGATTTTTAGTGTTGAGCATCGTAATCAGCGGAAAAAATTATGATTCTTTGCTAATTTAACCAGTTTTGTAGCTCCAATAATAAGAAAGTTAGCAATGATGCGCGCGCTTCGTTTAAAACAGCCTGTTTATGTGCTCGCTTATGCAGTTATATTTTCTTATTGCAGTAAATAGCTCTAAAAGGCATGATAAGCCTTATTTGAAAATATTTTTGTGAGACTGATTTTTAAGTCCAAATATTTCCACTTATTTACCAGAATTCAACAATCGGTTGTTAAGTACTAGTACATCTGAGTCAGTTGTGGTTTTCATAGACTAAAGTATGGGTAATTATGTGTCAATTGCATAAACGAAAGTTGAAAAATCTTCAGTACTTTAAATGTAGTAGGGATTTTAAGAAAATGTCGTCGATATTTCCACTTCTCAACTGTATTAAATATAAAAAGTAAACTTGACATTGTAAGTAAATTATTATAAGTGCATAAAAAAGTAGACTTATTTTCCTTCAAAATTAGTCATACGTTTTTTTCAACTCGTTAAATATTAACGATTTTACAGAAATTTTTAAATGATAATATTTAAAAAAATAAAATTTTTTAAAAATCCAAAAGTTTTAAGTCACTACGCTTTTATAAAATAATGTATAATCGATTTTTTATGCTGTAACTTTAAAAAATGATTCATAAGGAACGATATGCCTTAAGGAAAAATTTCTAAAATAATTCATCCAACAAAATATCTGCAACTATTTAATAAATGGTACAAAGAAAATTTCATTAGCTGTTTAATAGTACAAGACGTAACAAAAGTAAATCAAAAATATACAAAAATGAAAGCCAAAATCTTCAGCTTCAAATTGAAATTATTTTTGTAATTTTATCATTGTTCGTCTAGGAGTAAAACAGTTTTTCGTCCATCGGCGTGCAATTATTTTGTACGACATTGATTCGCCTGCTTAAAATTATTTTTGAAAACATATCTTTCTTAAAAGGAATTTTATGGTTACACCATTGCTCTAACGAAAACTTTTTATAGAACATTTGTTTTGTAAAAATGCTTCATCTATAAAATTGTACTCTAGTCATTTTTCGCTGGGTTGCACCCTTTCCGAGAAATTTACGCACAAACATTTTTTTCCTCTTCAAGTCCATTTATTCACGCGCGCGCCTGTGACCCAGCTCGGGACTCATCGGATTCTTAAAGTGTAGGTACAAATTAACATATTAAGAGAGGTCTCAATACGGACCTAATTTTGTTTTGTATACCATCGAATTTTTGCTAATTCTGTTGGACTATAAATCACAGATTTGCGTTAATTTTTAATGCAGTGGGGGTTATTTTAAAATAATATATTTTAAAAATGTTTTACTTTAGTGTAGTTTTGTTCTTTGCAACAAGTTGTATCAAATTATAGTAGTGTGTTCATCTGTTCATCAACATCGGCGAAATGCCAAAACAAAAATCTTCAACAAAATTAAAAATCAAACAATGGCTATCGCCTATCGCTGTTAAAGGGTTGGCCACACTACATGATTTCTCATAGGAGAAGTCATATGACTTCTCCTATGAGAAATCATAGCTAAATAATAAGCTCGGTCATCGCAATCCATATATTTAAAACGCTAAGCCTTTTCTTGATATATAATAATAGCCTACTTCTACTGAACCGATTTTGATGATTTTTTTTTTAAATTGAAGCTCTTGATCCACAGATATGTCACCACTAATTTTTTTTTCAAAATTATTAATTTCATACATTGTTTTATATTTTGTAATATACATAATAAAATAATCAATTTTATAATTTAAAATAATCCAATTTTAAAAATTATAAATGAGAATAAATGTAGATAGTATTTGGTTTTATACGATAAGGCATACATTATACATTTGGTCGTGGTGATAAAATTTTCAATACTTTTATTCGACCAGTACGTTTCTAATACGCGATATGGTCAGGTTGGTGCGTGCATTTTTAATTACGTTTCGTGCTTTTGTGAATTTTGGATTTTTGAGGTGGTTTTTTATGTTACCCTCTTTGGCTTAGTTATCTTTAAGGTTAGTTTTCTTATTTTTTTTTTATAAAATAGTCATAGCTCATTCATATCTTCAAAAACTTCGTCGATTTCAACGGGGGAGACCGCTATTTTTTTTTAAATTGAAGCTGTCGACCCCCAGATATGTCAGCACTAATTATTTTCTTCAAATTACCAATTTCATAATTTTTTTTTAAATAATAAATTAACAAACAATCATCGGTGTAGGAAGTAAGTGCATTATAATAATTTTTGAAAATTTCATTTTTCTAACACATTTTTCTACAACTACTTAGTCGAATTTCGACGGGGGTGACCCGCTAGTCTCTTGTTAATTTGTTTCACCAATATAGGTGAAGGTGAATCCTATTTTGCTTAAAAATCGCATTATATACGCCGAGGTGTTGCAGTTTAGTCATATATAATACCACTAGAGATAAAATTTTGTCGGCAAAATTGTTCGATTGTTATGAAAGTTTGTTGCTTGATAATTTCGCGAATGACATTTGTCAAAAAATCACGAGCCGTACGGCGAGTGATTTTTAATTAAATGTCATGAGCGAAATTGTCAAAAAGAAACAAACTTGAATACTTACAAGAGAACAATTTTGCCTACAAAATTTTATCTTGAGTGGTATTCGACATGACTATTTTACGAGAGAAAAATTAAGTCTATTTTCACTTCACAAACTTATTTTTTACTGCAAAACGCAATGCGATGCAAAAATGTCAGTTTGACAATGATTTAATTTCCAAGCTGACTTGAACGTTTAAAACGTCAAAAAAATTGTCGCTGAGATTCCATGTTGTTAGTTTTGCCAAGGTACTTGTTTTGTCACCTGAATACTTGATTTTATCGTCGCTATAATACACTCTAGTGAAATAGTCAACGATATTCAATTTTGGACCTCTTTACCTGTATAATTATATAATAATAACTTGTTAATTTGTTATTTCCTGTGTAAAATTGTAAAATCTTAAATTTTGTTTGAAACCTTTCTTTTTTACATACTCGTATGTAATAAACTTGAAATAAATTTGTTATTGCATTTGTAAAATTATAAGTTTTGTTTAAAACGTTTTTTTACATACTCTTATATAATAAAAGCTTGTTAAAATGTTAAATTTCGTTTAAAGCGTTTCTTTTAGAAAAAAAATTATTAAAAACGTAACTGCCTATTTTGAAAAGGTTAATGCCTATTTTGAAAAGGTTAATGCCTAATTTGAGTTTTTTGTGGCTTATTTATGAGGCTTTTTTTTCGATTTTTAAGAGCCTAAAATCCGCTCTCTAATAATGACACTACAAAATATCAAATGTTGTACTTTTTTTACAGTGGAAGATGTCATGACAGCAATTTGCTGCAGTGTCGCGCTATTAGTGTCATCGTTTAAACAGGACATTCATACCCCTACATACTGTACTCGTATAAGAATGAAAGATTTATTCATTTAGCTTTTTTTCGGCGATGAATTTATTTTTGAAAATAATTTAGAAATGTCATGAAAAATTATGAACGTAATACCCCAACCGAAGCTCTTGATCTCTATTTTATTGGTTTACCAAATGTTCGACAAGGAGCAATAGTCTTGACATAGGATTTACTTATGATAATAATCAGCCCTTTATTGTAATCATTGACAGGCTGTCTTGTTATGTTAGAATAGAGCAAGAAATCAATTATTAGAAAGGAGAATAACATTATAATACCAAATTCCTAGTTGTAGTATTATTTAACGTTGCCTTGCTTGTGCGTGCTTATCCTCCGGCATCAAAGCTAAACGAAAATAATTGCAATAAATCTCCATTTTCTATGTATCAATTTTGAAACATTGCGTAATAAAATTTTATGTTCACAAAATCTTCCAAATGACACTAAAATTAAAGCTAGTCCACGATTTTCATGACATACTTAATAACATGAGCTGTACACTCTTCTGGAATGGTATCACCATCAAAATTTTTTATGCATAAGTCATTTGAAATCGAAGTCTGGATATTAAATTTAATTGTTTAAAATTAAAGCTTAAGATTTTAAAATTAAACATTATTTCTTGTTTGTGGTAGTATATCAAATTGGTTTTACAGTTTGTATAAATATGCAAAAATGCAAAACCCTGTTAACAAAGACAAAATCAGCTTTTCACTTTTTTCGATAAACAATCCAAAATTGATACCATGTATCCACACAATTAAAAACACATGGATCATCGGAAATGCGCAGTAAGGTCCTAAAGAGACAAAGATATAAAAAAGATATAGAGATCGAGAGAATGGGGGAAGTAGGATAGAGATTGATTTAGAGAAATGGGGAGTGGAGGAAGTAGGATAGGGATAGGTTTAGATAAATGGGGAATAGTCTGTCATTATAGTTTATGTTAAATGTCAATGTCGTCATCTGATACTATATGTCCAGAAACATACCGTCGTTCAAACAGCAAAACCTCGTATCTGCAGTTTACTTAATTTTACAGGGGAGATAAAATACTATTAGACTTGCCTATCTTTTCTGCAGAGAACGAGGTAATATGCACGCGAATAACTCGCTTTGCACTCATTTGACAGTTACAAGTTTTTGTACGCATATGTAGAAAGACGGTTTCTTTTATTTTCACTAATAATCCTATTTTACTTAAAAATTGCATATTATACGAGGTCTTGCAGTTTGAAAGACGATTTGTATTTCACTATATACGTCAATTTCATCTATCCTTTCATATATCAGGTGGAGTTATCTATCAATTTCACTACTTGGTTTAGATAGATGGGAAAGGGATAATCTGTCAACTTACTATAATGTAAAATTCTTATCTGTTACCATAGGAGGGAGGTCATCTGTCATACCATATGCCATAATATGGCATATGACAGCTGAAATGATATATTATATCATTTCAGCTGTCATTTCATATTTCAAAGGGTCATCTGTCATCCTACATGTTAATCCATCTGTCAACCCATCTGTCATCCCATATCTCATTTCAACTATCGTTAAATCTGCCATCATCTGTCGTGCCATATATCATCGTGAGATTATCAAATGAGATAACAGGTGAGATTGACAGATGAGCTTAAATGACAGAAGAGATTGACATATAAGATTGACACATAAAATGAGAAGACAGAGAAGATTAACAGATGAGATGAGATGACAAAGGAGATTGTTTGTTACATGACAGAAGCGACTGATAGATGAGATGATGTGACATTATACAAGACCGACAGATGAAATTAAAATATGGTATTTATGACAGAAGAGGTGTAAGCAGATAGAGGCAGAGAAAAGGTAGCACGCATAGCGTTGATGTAAGAAAATCATATTTCGATGCATCACCTTGTATGTTATCACTCTGTGTATCAAAATAATTTTTAACACCTAGTAGATAGGTATGGACCTCTTAAACAATTGTTTTCTTGAATTTTTAATTTATCACTCTAGGGAAGAGATAGCAATGGTGACCCATTTATCTGAACACCTTGTATGTTGGTTTTTATAAAAATGAATCTCGATTACAACAAATTAATAGTCCTAATTAAACCCTTCAAAATTGTTCGCAGAAAGAACGTACAAAATTCGTTGTTAATGTTTTTAAAATGTTAGCCGAGTTTCCACTCTTTCAGGCAATAAAAGGGGTGACTCAAATTGTCAATGAATATATTTTGCCTAAACGCCTAACTGTGTCGAAAAAATATTCTTCTGTAAAATAGCGAGTAACACTTTATAATTTATTTTTTCGACAAACAACACAGTTCTTTTGATATTTTTTTCAGACCGCGTGTTTGATATTCTTTTTGTCATTTCAAGTAATCAAATATGTTAATCCTTGTGATGGACAATCGAGGCTCTTTTGACCTTTTGAATATTATTATTAAAATTTAAAATACATAATAAACTTGAGTTTTCGTAAATAAACGAAAATATCAATAAGACGTAACTTCTCGGTAACTTTTCCTTCTATAAATTCTTTTTTTAAATATGGGTTATATAAGGCCAGCTCTAAGTTTGGTAACAGCTTTTTTTGTTTCGATTGAACGGAATATAGCCATCTTCGATTATTTAAAAAGAAATTTAATTTCCTTTCTTTTTGTCTTTATAAAATGTTCAATAAAATAAATTTAGATGTTCTAATTGTGTTATAGAAGTAGGCATAGAAATAATAAAATATGTTTGGTGAAGTTAGATAGCAACGAGAAAAATAGAGATAACAAGTTTGTTTATGTAATTTAATAATTTTGTAAAATAATAAAGATTACAATAATTAAAATCATTCATTTCTTCCACCACATTGGTGACCCCGACGATGGAGCCCGTCAACGAAGTTCCGGTAAAGTTAAACGCGGTTAAAATACCAAATTACAATTTTGGAGATCCAGCATTATGGTTTTTAATGTGCGAAAGTACATTTCAATTAGGGACTCCAAGACCAATCACCGAAAGTAAGACGAAATATAATTACATCGTTTCTCATTTACCGCCAGACGCAGCATCAACAGTAAGGGACATAATAATCAATCCAAATCAGGCAGATCCTTATTCTCATATCAAAAACGAATTAATAAAACGTACGGGGGAAACTTCCCATCAAGAAATACGTAAATTACTCGTGGGAGAACAGTTAGGTGATAGAAAACCATCAGATCTGCTGAGAACCATGCAACGTCGAGCTGAAAGTTATAAAGTGCCAGAAGAGCTGATGTTGGAATTATTTTTACAACATTTACCATCTACGGTACAATCAATTATGGCTGCTATTACACCGATCACAATTGACAAAGCAGCAGAAATAGCTGACCGTGTAATTGACGTTTCTCAAATTTCTGTAAATGTTTGTTCAGATAACAAAGTGGTAAATTCGGTAACTTCAAAAGAAGATCTTTTATTGGAAGAAATCAAGAAAGTAAACTTGAGGATTGATGGAATTGTTAGAGGTAGAAGTTTCAGTAGAGAGCGAAATTATGGTTCAAGGAATCGAATTAAATCAAGAAGTACATATTGTTGGTATCATCGCAAATTTGGACTAAAAGCAAAGAAATGTATTTCGCCATGCAACTTTTCAAAAAAAACGCGAGCGGTCAGATGTAGAGGCGACTACATCTATGCCGAAGTGTTCTCGTCGTCTTTTTGTATGTGACAGGCGTACAAATGTCAATTTTTTAATAGACACCGGGTCTGACGTTTCAATAATCCCGGCATCAAATATGCAAAAACGAAATACAACACAAATGACTCTTTCGGCGGCAAACACTTCACCTATCAATGTTTATACAACACAAAATATATCGTTAGATTTCGGTTTGAGAAGAGTTTTTAAATGGATTTTTTTAGTTGGTGATGTATCAACGCCAATTATTGGTGCAGATTTTTTATTTAATTTCGGTCTTGTGCCAAACTTAAATCAAAGAAAACTTATTGATTCTTAAACTAAAATTTGTTGTAAATGTCAACTAAGTGTTAGTACCATTCATTCAGTTAAAACTGTTTCAGGCGACAGCATTTATCACAAGCTTTTGAACGAATTTCCTGATATTACCAAGCCAATTCGTCCTGACCAAGAAGTAAAACATTCAGTTCTTCATTATATACAAACAGTCGGACCACCAGTAGTTACAAAAGCACGTCGTTTAGCACCAGATCGTTTAAGAATTGCAAAAGAAGAATTTCAACATATGATCGATCTTGGACATATGCGACCATCCAAAAGTAATTACTCATCCCCGCTACACATGGTTCCTAAAAAAGACTGCAACGAATGGAGACCTGTTGGTGACTATCGAGCACTTAACTCACAAACAGTTAAGGATAATTATGGTGTTCCAAATATTCTAGATTTCACGTCTAACTTACATGGAACTAAAATTTATTCGCATATCGATCTCGTTAAAGCATACCATCAAATTCCAATTAATCCAGATGATGTACAGAAAAGTGCAATTATAACTCCTTTTGGATTATTCGAGAGTACTCGAATGCAATTTGGTCTTTGCAACGCAGCATCCACTTTTCAACGATTTATCGATGAAGTAACCCGAAACCTTAAATTCGTTTACGCTTTTGTTGATGATATTTTGGTAGCTTCAAGATCACCAGAAGAACATGTTGAACATCTAAAAATTTTATTTCAACGTTTACAACATTATGGTCTCAGTTTGAAACCTTCAAAATGTGTTTTAGGAGTATCTTCTATAACATTTTTAGGATTTACAGTCTCAGAAAATGGTATCGAACCACTCACAGAACGTGTGGATTGTATTTTAAAATTTCCCAAACCAACCACTATCACACAGTTGCGACGTTTTCTTGGGTTATTTAATTTTTATAGACGTTTTGTACCAAAAGCTGCTAACATACTAGCACCATTAAATAAATTTTTGGAAGGCATTAAGAACAAAAAGAAATCCAACCGTACAAGAAAAGAAAAAGAATGCGATTTACTTTTATGGACTGAAGTCGCAGAAAAATCGTTTTTGGACGCTAAAAATGCTTTAGCTACAGCAACTCTACTTCGACATCCTATTCCTGGTGCGAAGTTAAGTATATGGGTTGACGCTAGTAATGCTGCTGTCGGAGGTTCTCTTATGCAATTAAATCAAAACTTATGGGAACCTATAGCATTTCTATCTGTCAAACTTTCGAAGAGTCAACAAAATTGGTCTACATATGATCGAGAACTTTTGGCAATATACACTGCGGTTAAAAGATTTCGACACATGCTCGAAGGCCGTGATTTTATCATTTTCACGGATCAAAAACCTTTAATATATGCATTTAGGCAAAAAACGGATAAATGTTCACCTAGACAACTACGTCATTTAGAATATATTTCTCAATTTTCTACTGACATACGTCATACAAAAGGTACGGACAATCCAGTAGCAGATGCACTGTCAAGAATCGAAATTGACAACATCTCATCTACTACGTTAAATTTCGAAGAATTTGTTTCAGCTCAATCAAATGATTATGAGTTAGCAAAGCTAATTAACAGTAATTCTTCACTTCAAATGGAAAAGAAATATTTTCCAATAGCAAATTTGGAAATATTTTGCGACATGTCAACTGGACAACCTCGCCCATTTGTGCCTAAAACATTTAGGAACGTAATTTTTAATAAATTTCATGAACTTTCACATCCTGGAATTTCTGCAACCACAAAATTAATAACAGATAAATACGTTTGGCCAGATATGAAGAGGTATATCAAAGAAAAAGTCAGAAGTTGTGTTCCTTGTCAAAGGTCAAAAGTTCACAGACACACGAAAACTCCTTTGGGAACATTTTCTCTCCCAGATGAACGATTTGCACACATTCATCTAGATTTAGTTGGTCCTCTATCACCATCTAACGGCAACAATTATTGTCTTACAATAATTGACCGTTTCACGAGATGGCCAGAGGTTATTCCAATTCCAGACATGAAAGCTGAAACCGTTTGTAGAGCATTATTTTCTGTTTGGATTTCAAGATTTGGTGTTCCAACAACTTTAACAACAGATCAAGGAAGACAATTAGAATCAAATCTTTTCCATCAACTTAATGTTATGATGGGTACAAATCGTATTCGTACTACAGCTTATCATCCAATTGCGAATGGACTAATTGAACGTTTTCATCGACATTTAAAAAGTGCTTTAAAAGCACACGAGAATGCGAATTGGACAGAAACACTGCCTATTATACTTCTAGGAATTCGCACGGCTCTCAAAAATGATATACAAGCATCCTGTGCTGAATTGGTTTATGGAAAAACATTAACATTACCAGCAGACATGTTTTATAATGAATCTATACATAAACAATCATTTGATCCAACGTTTGTAACAAAACTTCAAGAAAGAATGAGATTACTTAATCCCGTGGCAACATCTAGTCATGGAAAACCTTCAATTTTTGTTCATCCATCTTTAGAAACCTGCACTCACATATTTCTTCGTACAGATTGTACAAAACCACCTCTGAGTCAACCATACACTGGACCTCACAAAGTGATCACCAGAGATAATAAAACTATAAATATTGAATTCAAAGGTAAAAACAAAACTGTATCATTAGACAGAGTAAAACCAGCGTTTCTAATATATGAAGATGAAGAAACAAATAAACATACAACTACGGATAACATGCAGAGTAGCCTTGCTGAAGAGACCAAGAAGAGGTCTAAAGAAACAAAGGCAGGAAAGAAAAATTTACAATTTGAAAAAAAAGTGTTATTAATTTAGTACAGGGTCTATCGGTTTGAACCTGGAAAAACGACATATGTGGCTGTAAATTTCCAATTAGCTAGCCTTAAGAGTCTACATAAAGACATAAAAAAGTTTACCACTCCTAGGGGTGTGCAACATGAAGTAAATGTGCCCTCAACATTCAAAGAATACTAGCTCGAAAAGAAATGAGAATTTCGAAATTCTGATAAAGCTATTTAATAGAGCATGGGATTCTGAACAATTTATGAATCTATAAAAATTTTTGTACCAATAGTACTTTTCCAGAAAAACGCGATGAAAGACAAATAGGAATAAACCGTTAGAAATCTGAAAATTGGAAATTTTACAGCGTAGTGACTCACAAAAATGTTCGCCATTTTGTAATTAATTGTCAGATCATTATTTCGAGTAAATTTTTGGAAAGGATATGGTTTTAGCTTTAAATTGATGGGGTTATTTTTTAATTTATTTATTTTCAACATCCCTGAAATTGTACTAGAAATTTTCTTTTTCATTTTTCTGACGACTCTTTACATATTAATGTACCATAAGCTACAGAGATTTCAAATTTAAAAAATATTTTGGATATATGTTCTATAATATATTTGTAATAACATCATGCTACTAATCATGTTAAAACAATTTTCAGTTTTAAAGAAAACACCCCTTAAATATTTCAACTTTTTTGAATTTTATTTTTTTCTTGTAATTAAATTTTTAAGAGGCTGCGTAAGATGGAAAAATGTAATTTCCAAAAAAATAAATATACGGTTTTGTAGGTAATTCATCGTGCTTTCAAATGATGTATTTAAAATATACTCTACTTCATGTACTTTCTACGAAATTAAGATGAAGTGCCGCGCGTCTTAAAAAGGACACTTTTATCGTAATATTGACGGCATTTTTTACGTAAACGTTATATCTTAAAAACGTTTGCGGATAATGAAAGAGGATATTTCAACGTTTCAGTTCATCATATTAAATATTGATTTCTGACTACCTGTTCCGAAAAAAGAACCGCGAAAAAACTGTTTTTTTCGATGATCCTGAACAAAAGGCAAAAACAAGCTACATTTCGTAAAACACCATATGTGGCTGAAAATTTTAAATAAGCTTGTATTGAAAGCCTAGAAAAAGAGGCAAAAAAGCTTTCCACTCTCAGAGGTGTGCAACATCGAGTGGATGTGTCCTCAACTGTTAAAAGAGTAACTGGAAGCATAATGGAAAAATCGAAATTTTGTTATAGTCAATTTATAGAGAATTAAATTTTAAACAATTTTTATATCTATGAAATTTTCTGTATTTTCGATAGTTTTACCGTAAGCTATAAAAGAGACATTTATATAGCCTTAACATCAATGTAGAGCACAGGCTGGAAAAACAACATATGCGGCTGAAAATTTGAAATAAGCTAGTATTGAAAGCCTAGAAAAAGAAGCAAAAAAGTTTACCACTCTCAGAGGTGTGCAACATCGAATAAATTTGCCCTCAACTGTTAAAAGAGTAACTGGAAGTGAAATGAAAAAATCGAAATTTTGTTATAGTCAATTTATAGAGAATGCAATTCTAAACAACTTATACATCTATGAAATTTTCTGTACTTGCAATAGTTTTTCCATAAACGCGTCGAAAGAACCATTTATATAGCCTTAACATCACTCTAGGGCACAGACTGGAAAAATAACATATGTGGCTGAAAATTTGAAATAAGGTAGTTTTAAAAGCCTAGAAAAAGAGGAAAAAAGTTTACCACTCTCAGGGGTGTGCAACATCGAATAAATGTGTCCTCAACTGTTAAAAGAGTAACTGGAAGTGTAATAGAAAAATCTAAATTTTGTTTGGGCCAATTTATAGAGAGTGCAATTCTAAACAACTTATACATCTATGAAATGTTCTGTACTTGCAATAGTTTTTCCGTAAACGCGTCAAAAGAACCATTTATATAGCCTTAACATCACTCTAGGGCACAGACTGGAAAAACAACATATGTGGCTGAAAATTTTAAATAAGGTAGTATTAAAAGCCTAGAAAAAGAGGTAAAAAAGTTTACCACTCTCAGGAGTGTGCAACATCGAATAAATGTGTCCTCAACTGTTAAAAGAGTAAATGGAAGTGTAATAGAAAAATCTAAATTTTGTTTGGGTCAATTTATAGAGAATTAAATTCTAAACAATTTATATATCTATGAAATTTTCTGTACTTGCAATAGTTGTACCATAAGCACCACGAAAGGAACATTTAGATAGCCTCTACATCAATTTATATAAAAAAAATTAAATAAATTAGTTTAAAATTTCAATTACATCTCTTTTTTTATCTTTTTTAATCCTCCTCATTTACAGTAACCGCTAAATCGAAAAAAAATGTTAAAAAAGCAGAATGTTATTATTTTGGCAGCTGATTTAACAGTTTGCAGTTGTTAAACTATAATTTTGACATCATATTTGTAATCAGCGACCCCAAAAATATAAAGTACCATGTCCTTATCAAAAAATAATTGGATTTAAAAAAACGCCCCCTAAAAACAATGTATGGGTGGGATCTACCCATGTTGCACACCCCTGGCGATGGTAAACTTTTTAGCGTCTTGTAGTACATATCAAATAATGCCCAAATCCAAATTTTCAGCCACATACGTTTTATTTCCAGGTCGATGCCGATATTCGCCTTTGGGATCTGTACTAATTCCTTAGGCAGAATATTAATCTATTTATGTTCGTTCCGCGGTATCCCTATGTCACTGCGGGGATACTCTATAGAAGTAGGCATAGAAATAATAAAATATGTTTGGTGAAGTTAGATAGCAACGAGAAAAATAGAGATAACAAGTTTGTTTATGTAATTTAATAATTTTGTAAAATAATAAAGATTACAATAATTAAAATCATTCATTTCTTCCACCACAGTGTTTTGGAATCATTTAAAAAAAAATAAACGGGCAGTTATTATTTAAAGATTAAAACGTTTTAACTAAACAAAAACAAACCCTAAATTAAAACAAAGGAACACGAATTAAAAGTTTGCGCATTTCAATCAAATGTTTCGTGAAAAGACAAAAAAATTATTGAAGTAATAAGTAGATGCTTCTTTTTTGAGTTAGGGACCTATTATACCGACTTAATCTTGAATTATCAATTTTAAAAGTTTTATTTTTAATTAAAAAAAACCTTTTGTTGCTTTGATTTTTATTTTTTTTATATCAATAAGGATGACTTTGTTAACGAAATTCCAAATTGTTTCCAAACAATTTTAGACGTTTTCAAAACAAAATATGTATGTTAAATGTTACATCCTCGGTTATACCTTTGATATTTGATTTGTAAAGGGAAATAGTAAATGCTTCAAAATTTTATAAAACGAACAGTCGTACAGTGATATTCAAAAAGAAATGTCTATTGTGTGAGTTCAGTTACAATTATTGGAAAATTGTTTACAGAAAAGTTAATTTACAAGTGCCTACGGCCTAGAACATAAAAATATTTTTTAGTATAGAGAGTTATTATTTTTTGAGTAAAATTTTTACGTCTAAATACTTAAGGTACCTCAGCTTAAAATTTGATTGCTTAAAATTTTTATCTTAAGTCTGTCCATCTGTTTCCTTGTCGCTGAATGTGTGAACACTATAACTTTCGAACCAATAGATGTATTGAGTTAAAATTTGGCATTCGGCATGTTATTTCAATTCCACTAGTAAATAGTGGCGACCAACTCAAATTAGACAAGGAAATCTCAATCTCCAGCAATTGAACAATCCCTGCCAAACTTGAGAATCGAAGACGAGACCTTCATCCGATGCAAGTTCAGAGCACAATCGCTACTCCACCTTCGCCCTAAAAAATATTAATCCCTAGTAAGTACCTACTCATAAAATATTAAAAATAAACTTCATGAAATATATTGACACATGAGTCATGCATGACTAAAAGCTCAGTGTGAAAATTTTAACAAATGCTCTGAATGTTTACTTTCAAAATTTGCTTCACAGCGACGAATGAAATTATTATCTTTTAATCCTAACAAATTTGTATTATTTATATTATTATCGCAAGCTTCTTGAATCCTCAGTAGAGTAAGTGGATACGGTTAATTATTTTTACATTTCATAAATAAATATCGAAAGTGATTTCGATCGGGGGATCTTGCTAGCTGAGATATTGCAAGAACACTTTCCTCAAACTTCGCCTGTAGCAGCTAGAACACACTAGAACGAATATTTTTATTGTTTTAGATAGACAATTTCATGCTCTTCAATTTTTGTTAGAAATACAATTACCGTAAGATTGCTCCTTAAGGAGTTAAACAGTAGGGAGAAACGTCGTCTGTTCTAAAAACCGTCATAACACATGAAACAGTATTAAGAAACACCTTGGTGAGTTCCGAGCTGCAGCTTCCACAGTCTCCAGTTCTGATGCATCTATTAATAAATATCTACAAAAAGAAAACATTGTCCATTACAGTCCACCATAAAGAGAATTTTTTTCTTCTTGTTTTAAGTGACATAACTGTCGTTTTAGCTGTAATAAAAATTGTAGACCATGAAATTATTAACCGACCTAGTCAAAATATTTGTTTTAGTTCCAATGAATTATACGATTCTTATCGACCAATTCTTACAGCGTTTTTTAGGGTGTTGCGGACTCTTGTTTATTGCTATTTATTACTTGTTGCTACCGTTAAAAGCTTTTAGAACTTGATAGACATGAAGTTTAAACTCTTAACTTTGATACCACATGCTTAACTTGATATAAAAGTGTTCTGAAGAAACGTGGTCCATATAGTAAAAATTATGCGTTAATTTTGCCGGTGAGTGTATAAGGCGGACATTTTGAATATAGCTCTTTTTGATAAGGTGGTAACCGCAATTTTTGAATTCAAGGATTCCATTTCTATATTATGCAAATAAAGGAAATGAATCGTTATTTACAAATTTCCCGAAATTTAGTTATAAAGCGGGGTTAAATCATTCTGTGCTTCTTTAAACATTTTTCTATTAGAATTTGTTCAACTTTTAGCAAACAAAGGCCATTACGTGATAAGCATTGAAAAAGTCCCCCTTCTCCGATTTTTATCGGAGCGGAATCATTAGGTTCGGTATGAAAAAAAAAATCTGAGCACAAGTTCAGATCCCAACTCCCCCCCTAGCGGCCGCTACAGTTAAAAAACGATTTTTTTGAACTTTTTTTAAACCACCCGGGGGTGTGCACCCCCTCAAATTTTTACCCCCGGGGGTATAATTTTGAAAAATTAGAATCTGTCTAGGGATTTTTAAGGTATAGTCTACGCTGATACCTAATTTCAAGTCCATAGGATGCCTAAAAGTCCTTCATTAATTATTGGTATCTACACCATTTTACTGCCACTTATTAACCCTAGAATACTACCGTGGGGTCGCCGGCGACCCGGCTCTATATAAAATTCGGCTTAAACATGCGCCAATGCCAAAAAGGCATTGTCATGTCTATCTACCTTCACTCTTGAGTATTTAGTATCAGTTTACACACCTGTAGATGGGTTGCATTAAATATTTATTTATATAATTTGATATTAGTGTCATAGTTGCACCGTGGAATTTTTCTTTGTTCTTCTCTAACACCTTGTATATATTTTTACTTCGAAATATGCAATTTTGTTTACATTTATAGAGTTTACAATATGATTACAACAAATTTTTATTAATTTACTATATTTTTTTAAAACTTTTACTGAGTACCGAAAAATTTTTCTTTAGGTCAACCCCACGGAGTGATATACGCACAGTTTTTTCACGGTGTGGTTCTAGGGTTAATATTGATTAATAATTATTATTGTTATTTTTATAAACAAAATTTACTTTTTTGGTTAGAAAAGTAATTATTCTAAAATATATGTATACAGGGTGTATCGACTCCATTTAGACAAAGCCATAGGGCTTGTAGCTCTATTAAAAACAATTTTTTGTTTATTATAAATTTTTCGATTTGGAGCCTCGTATCCGAAATATGGCCAATTTCCGGTTTTTCGATTTGTCGCAATTGCTCTTTTATTTTTGATCTTCCAGGAAAGCGTAAAACAGTTCTGTGAACTTCGTATCTTTTTCTAAAACTCTTGTATTAAGTATAATTTTCTTTCTGCATTGGATTCAAAATGGCGGCTAATTAAAAAGATTGACCGTGAAGATTTTTGAAACCGCACCATGAATTTTCCAAAAAAGAATATCACTTTATTCTACAAGTCAATATCTACCATTAAGGTTGAAACAGTTAGTTATAAATTCTTCTAGTTTAAACGCTAGAAGAAGTTGAATTTAACAAACGTTGTGATCGAAGGGTTTCCCACCCTCCTCACCAATTAGAAGTTTATTATTAACAGTTCTGGGGCCCTAAGCCAATGCTTTGGGCAGCCAACCAGATTTTCGTGTTCAGTTGCACTCAGATAGCTTATTCCTAAAAGATGGGCCTGAATACGGTCACCCCCATTTTTCTGTTATTCGCTCCAGAACTGTATCGACGCGCTTCATTAAAAAAGTAAAAAATATCAACTTTGACATACAACACTAAGTACTTTACTCTTACCATCATTTAAAGTTTCCCTATTTTTTAGACACCTGTATGTTATATCGACATTTTGATTATGGCAAAGAACTTTTCAGAAGAAGCAAAACTCTTTATAAAGAATGACTTTTTCTCTAAAAATGAAAAATAAAGAAGTTCATAAGTATAGTTAGGTCCGAGTTAGGTCCATCTGGGGACACACTATACAGTGTGTCCCCGGATTGAGTTCACTATAGGTGTAATTGACAAAAATTTTCGGAATTTCATTTTGATGTTTTGGAATTTAGCCCTGCTTGGTCTGAAATGACTTTTAAGCATATTTTCATTTTTTAAAAATGTAGGCCCCCGTGACAATTAAGAGAAGTTTATTTTCTGTTCAGGTAAAGTGTCGTTTTTGTCAACAATATAGCAAAATGTCATTAACAAAAGTTGTTCAGAATATGAAATTATGGCTCCATACAAAATTTCAAAATGATCGACACACTTTGATTAAATCAGTTCTGATTGTATGTATCAACGAAAAATCACATCGTACGTGTAGACTATGGGCCCATAACAGAAAAGTGGTGGTAATATTATTTTATTGGGATGTCACCGAACAAGAAATGAATTATAATTGCTTTGTAAATTGAGATAAAATTTTATTCAAAATGTTTAAATAAAATTAATAATGAATTGATAGATCAGGAGTGGTTTGCTCTTATTATTTTGAGCGATATTGATATTTAGAGTGAAAATAAATAAGAAATAAGTAACTGCATGGCATTTTTGTATGTTTTAAAAATTATTTCCTAGAATGTTGACTGTAGAACAACATGTTAATCAAAGTGTGCCGATCATTTTTGAATTTTGCATAGAGCCATAATTTCGTATTCTGAACAACTTTTGTTAATGACATTTTGCTGTATTGTTGCCAAAAAAGACACTTTACCTAAACAGAAAATAGATTTCTCTCAATTGTCACGAGGGCCTTCATTTTTAAAAATTGAAAATATGCTTAAAATTCATTTCAGACCAAGCAGGGCTGAATTCCAAAACATCAAAATGAAATTCCGAAAATTTTTGTCTATTACACCTATAGTGAACTCAATCCGGGGACACACTGTATATTGTGCCAAATTATACAAAATACTTGCAATAAAAAAGTATCAAAATCATTTTTTTTTGCATTTTCGAAAAGATCTCTAAAATTAGATCACTGACTCATAAAAATTTAAAAATCGGTGTAAAAACGGCGGACTTATTCAAATAAAAGCCAAAAATTTAAAAAAATCACAACTTGCAAATTAATAAAAGTGCATTTTCGAAAGATCTCAAAAATTTGATCACTGACTCAAAAACATTTTAAAATCGGTGGAAAAACGGTGGAGTTATTCCAAAAAAAAAATGAATAGAAGCCGAAAAAATCACAACTTGCAAATAAAAGTAGCAAAACATGTTTTTTGAATTTTTTTTGTATTTTCGAAAAGATCTCAAAAATTTAATCACTGAGCTGATAGCATTTCTAAATCGGTTCAAAAACGTCGGAGTTATCCAAAAATTAAAATTGAAATCTTTACAAAAGTACTCTCTGACCATGCGAAGGTTAAAAAGGTTAAAATTTTGATTAAAATAAATAATTAATTACCATTATTTACAGTCCTCGTGAAATACACTCAAGGCTAATTTTATATCTTAGGAAAACTTTTGACTTTTCACTTAAGTTTTGTTTTGCAGTTAGAAAAACTCTTGAATTAAGAAATTTTGAAAAGTTTACTCGAGCGGTTAATTCTGAAGTCTCTTCCATGACAACACACTTTTGTGAAAACATCAAGTTTTTTCTAATAAAAAAAATATCCGCTTAGGTATTTAGCTCTGGTTGATAAACATTTAAAAATTTCTGCACTGTATGACGGCATATTTGCATCCCACTGTAAATTAATATTTTTAATGTAATTTAATTATTCGAACATATTCGAAATTCATATTAACCAAATTACGTTTATACATCTGTGTATTTGCTTACTTGGTCTACTTAGTAGCTAGTGTTAGTTATTAATCGAAAGCACTAATTAAATTACTATTTAAATACTCAAAATATTTGTCCAGGCAAACATAATAATTAGATCGTAGATTTCGTAGTATATCGTTTCCTTAACCGCAGAGTTAGTGCCCCTAGCACCACATTTAACACTACAACTAAAAATAATTAACGCATTATTTTATCTGAAACTGTGCACATTGAAGCACCTACCCTCGCCTACCACACTCGTGTTATTTGCTTCGTTTATTTTTTGCGGTGCTAAGTGCGGTACTAGGAGCAGTGCGAGATTCGGTGCGTCGACCTACCCACTAACCGTGAGGGTTTCGAATTAAAGTGAGTCGAGAGATTAATTTGGCAACAGTTCGAGCTTTAAGCAAGTGACATTATAGAAGTTCATATTTCAGAAGCTAAAACTATCAAAAGCGATATGGAGTGAGTTTAAAGCTACGCCTCACTGTTGGCTCCTAAAGAAATAAGAATTAATAAAGAACTTACCTTGTGATAATGCTTTTGGTATTAATTCCGGTATTAAGGGAAATAAAAATAGTATCCATTTTATAATTTCCATTATTTTCTTTTTATTTCTATCCGTTGTTTAGAAGAAGATACCAAGAAGAGTTTATTATCGACACTCTGTTTAAACACATTTCACGTAATTTAATTACACAAAGTCCCTTTGAATTTTAATTTATTACTTTTTTATAAAAATGAAAAGGAAAAATTTTCGAGTCCTTTGATCTTATTTTATTCCTGTTTTAGATGTTTTGTTGAGTCGTGCATTGATCGAGACGATTTATTGTCAATTTCCTTCTTTATTCTGTACGCATTAGTTAAGTATTCTACAGACAATTGGCACTAATGTTCAAATATTTCCTTCAGTCCATCCAAACTGTTTTATATTTCGCTACATGGATATAAATTCATCGATTTTACAAACCATTAAACAAAAACGGCTCGGTGACAGTAAAATAAAAGTAAATGTACTGCAATGTAGGCCGCTAAACAGAGGGCAAAATGGTAACTGTCAACACCACTCTTTAAATATTTCGTCTGTCCTTATCTAAAGCTTTGTTTAAACAATTAAATAATTATTAGTTGAAAAGAAAGTCATTTGGGATAAATTTGTAGTCTCTTAATAAAACGTAATGTATAAATCTAGCTAGGAAATCTTGTTTAAACGCTAAAAGGCTTTAGGAAAAAGGAAATAGTATTAAAACACTTTAAATAGCGCTAATCTTAAGTTTAAACTAATCTTTAAGGAACAAATGGGACGATTTAATTAACTAAAAATAAATAAAAGTAAATTTTAATTACTTTAGTATTGGGTCGTTAATTATAACAAAACATCCACGTTAAAATTTTGAATTGATAAAATAATTAAAAACTATCCCGCTATCGAGTGAATTAAAATACAATTGGTTGAATAAGGTGTAATTAAGAACCGCAAGCCAAACCCCAAAATTAATAGGTTCCTGAGATAAACCTAATCTTATTAGAGTAGTAAATGGCGCCAAATGTATACCCACTAGCAACTTACTATGCGTTTTGATTGTTTAAATAAATGTAATTGTAAAGTATTAGATCCGTTATAAATTAGTTGGAACAAGTTTCGAGTGTTTGAATGTTTGTCCTAATGGTGGTTTAAAAATATTTTCGGATTATATGATTAATAATGATTCTGAAAACGTAATTTTAGTTTATTCGAAAAGTTAAGCTTATAGTTTTGCGTTTAATAAATCTGGCTTAATGATATTTAACGACCCACATTACATTTAAGTAATAGCGTGTGTTCTGGAAAATTATAAAACATCAGTCTCGTAAAATGAAATTGCTGCTTTTAAGCTCGTAGAGAAGTGACATAGTAATAAATATATACTGTAGTACTCCTCTATGTCTATTATACAAATAAAAAGTGATAAACCTTTTGCATCCCCAAACAAAATTTAACCCTTATATAACCCATTATATCTAACCAACGAAACGAAAAAAAGGAAATAGAAATGAAAATTAAACATTGCTTGAAGTACGAAATTTGAGTTAACTTACTATTTTATTAAGCACCAGATTAGTCGTGTTTTATCTTTTTTAATAAAACTTCAGTTGCGAATAGAAATTTTTTGTGTTAGTTAATTAAATATTAATAGCTTTAAATTTCAAAACGAGATAACAACTTAACCTCAATTTACCTCTGTTCCGTTCTACAGCTTTTACCGAAGCTTTTGCATAATTAAACCTAGTTTAAATTTTAACAATGATATATTAGCTACTATTGGTTAATTTTGCATGTACCTAAGTCACTATTAGTTTTATCGGGGAACATTAAATCGTTGGGATTTTATTAAGCAACAGGTCTTATTTATGTTATCAGTATCGCATATGCATGTATCGAGTTTCATTAGACAATAATTCGAAAACTTCGTATATTGTTTATGAGGCTAATATAATATGTTTTTGCGTCCAAAACTTTTTTTGTTTTTGTATTTTATCTTAAAAATATTATAAAAGAACTGATAGAGGCAGCTGTGGAAATAATATAGGATGCCCAGGATAACGTGCACACAGGAGGATATCCGAAAGTGAGAGATACGTGGTCAGTTAAATTAGACCAAAATGTTACTACTATGAGACTCTGTTTACACATTGAGTCAAAATTGAAATTATCGAGCTCCAAAGTAATTTGAATATTAATTTTTAATATGGAAATTTAGTAAGGAAGAACAGGTTTTGTAGTAAAGTTAAATTTTTTACTCTTGGTCGACGTTTTGCCAGTGTTTTTGATTATTCAATTTTTAAATCGTCAGCTTTAATCATCAAATAATTTGTTTATTTTTATGGCACTTCTCTACGTAATAGTATTTTTAACAACATGAGATGAAACATCAGTTTTTTTCGTGAGATAGAATTCAATTCATAAGCGTAAGCGGCGAGTCAATTAATCT
Organism: Malthinus seriepunctatus; assembly: GCA_963924605.1. Taxonomy (NCBI): domain Eukaryota; kingdom Metazoa; phylum Arthropoda; class Insecta; order Coleoptera; family Cantharidae; genus Malthinus; species Malthinus seriepunctatus. The sequence continues at coordinate 97,105,071 of OZ004600.1, forward strand.
TTCGAACGAAAAAAACAGATTTTATCTCGAGTCGTAAATGCTATTTTTTCTACGACGATAATTAGTACACCTTAATATTATTCTTTTTACTAAAATTATAATTGACATTTCCATGGAACTTTTTTAAAAAGTCGCTAGATGTCGCCAAAGTGACAGCAGTGTCTTTAAATTTCAAATAAAATTGGAATTTATTTAAATTTAAATTTAATAAAATATTTATAAGTTGTAAGTGCCATTTTGTAAATTTATAAATTTATCAATTAAAACAATTAATTACTTAATCAAAATCGCAAACCTCAAGCTGTCTAACTTCTGTCATTTTACGCCATCTATCAACATCCGCTTGTAATATTCATTTTCGTCTCTAGAGAAAAAACGCTATTTTCGTATAGAGTGAGTGATGACAAAATGCTTACTTTCACATATGAGAGTAGAAAAAATTCATTTATAATGTCAGCTACTCTTTATGTGAAAAAATAGTAACAGTAATATTTCCACCAATATAGAGGTTGAAACTTAAGCTTTTAATCGCTGAAAAGGTATTGAACATATTTTTCATCTGTAAATATTTACCTAAGCCAGCGATTCTTAACCTGTGGGGTGCGCTCCCCTTGGGGGGAGCCAAATATCTTAAAAGTGGGCGCGAAAATAAGGAAATAGAAGAAAGAAGTATTTGTTGAAGAAGAAAAAACCTGATTTCATAGAGATAAGATATTCAATCACTAAAACGAATTTCAGTGCATAAAATTCATTAACACCAACCCAACATTCAAAAGTACTTCACACTGTCCCAGTGTCCCTAGCACCAAACACCACTTAGAAAAAATAAAGGATTATTTTAGTCGAAACTGGCCACATCGACCCTCGCCTCCACACACTCTCGTATAAAAGCACTGACGGCACCAGAGGAGGACCTGGATGGGCACATTCCCAGCCAGTTAATTGGAGTTCCCACCCAAAACATTTAGAGAGCACCTTGTGAAACCTCCTGAAACGGGTACGATATAAAAAACACTTGTAAGTTTGTGTGAGTTTTTCCAAAAAAATAATAATTTCATCTACCCTTTCCCTTATTTTTCTGTTTGCATTATTTAGAATAATTAAAAGATAGTAATTATTTTGAGAGATAGTAATTATTTTTTACAAAGAGCATTTGCAATAAAAATCCCAACAGTTGCCAGCACCTGGCAAGTATAGGTTAGAACAGTAGCAAACAAATTAAGATTTGCAAGCGAGAGCTGGGAAAATGTATCGTGCGAGATGCCAGTAGGTGGTGGGGGTTAGCTAAAAAGCTACAGCAAAAATATCTTATAGTGGCGAGCTGAGACGTAGCGCCTCCCTTAAACACGATTGGTTTAAAATAAATTCGTTTCTATCAATGGCTACTAAATTATAAGTAACTAGGCGATTACTATTGCATAGAGGGGGAAAATATCAATTTAGGTATCTGCGCTTCCTCTCAGCTCGCCTCTATAAAATATTTTTGCTGTACACTAGTCTATTTGCATTGTTTTAAAGCAGTGGTTCTCAATCGTTTTTAGATGACCGCACTCTACCACAAAATGCGAAACATTAAAAGCACCCTATTCTTGCATGTGCATATGAGGTGCTGTTATTGGAAAATAGTGAGAATGATTTTACACTGTGCATTAGCCATGATACTACTTGATTAATAAAGTGTTTGCATCACTGCCTGATTGATAGAAATTCACAAGAGGTTATAATTGTTATTTTTATCCATTACTAACAAAAGTGGAAAACTATTGACTCTCTTTTAATTTTTTGAACATATTTTTGAATAAAATAGGTACATATTTGCGAAATGTACATACTGAATCTAATGTACACTAATTTAATTAATTGCACACTGACAATTTATTATCAATGTATTTACTTAAGCATGAGGCTTTGTTTATTTAAGACAAAATTTCATGATGTGTATGGTTCAATTTGAATATAAAATTAATCCTAGGAAAAAGGTATAAAATTTAATTAAAATATTTTAAGGATAACAGATAACTTATTTACATGAGTTAACTTAACGATTGGTTATTTTGCTATAAAATTAAATTCTTGGAAAATGTGAGCTGGATACTTTATGGATTACTTCAACGACTTAAAAGTTAATTTACATTCTTGAAAAGTTAAACGTAGTTTAATGTTTTCGTGTAAAAATAAATTATGCAAAATTTGAATTTAAAAAATTATGTTGCTTCGTTAATTTAACGAGGTAATTATAACGCAGACTTAATATATTTGTTATAGAAGAAACAACTAAGTTAAACAAGTTGTTTGAGTAGTTCATTTTCATTTAGAACTTTACTAATTCAATTTTCCTGAATTTACTTCAATGACAAGTGTAATTTTCTCGATGTGAATTTTTTAATTTTTAAAACAAGTTAAATATGCTCGGCTATATTTATAAATTTCCTTGTTTTTAAAACTACTTGAAAACTTAATTATTTATTGATTTATACGTTCAGAACGTAATTATACGTTTAACATTTTTAAAACTTTAGGAATTATTAATCACATAACAGCCCCCTTTCAAATAGGAAAGTGGAACGCCTTATTACTTTGCATGTAAGGACAGTTATCATGAGTTTGAGGATGTTTAGCTTAAAATATGCCCATTTTCAATAGCTGAGTGCTTTCGACTGAAAAACATTGTCTCCTTGATAGGAGCGGACGATGCAAGATTCTAAAACATGCATCAGTATCCACCTAACGTAAACGTGACGTGACGCTTAGTCACTGCAATGTAATTGACGTTAAATTAACGATGTGGTTGCTCTAAAGTAGTTTCTTAACGACGCGACGGGCCATGTCACGCAAAACTTTGACTAAACCAAAAAATAGTAAAATTTTCACGGATTGAGATTGACGTAACGAGAACAAATTTTCATGTATGAACGGTAGTTTGCTCTTGTGTTAAACGTGTTTTGACTAGAGTTGTGTTCTATTTGAAACATAACGTCAATACAGATTATTTTGTCTTTTGCCTTTTTTGGAATTTGAAGTCAAGTTATACGTTACGTTACGCCTTATCCAACCAAGGATTTTGGGAAAGTAGTTCAAATGAGATTTCATAATAATCAATGCATCAGTACTTCTTGGCTTTAGACACGACTTTTTTCATTCAGGGGGACTCCAAAAGCGGGGAAATCGAATAAAAGAAAATTAATTCTTTTTCCTGATCATGTAACTACAATGAGAGATTTCACTCTCTATTTATATTACAAGATGTAGCAGCCCAATAAAGCAACAGAACTAAATCTGAGCTGTTGCCAATAACTTGATACAAGCGTAAGATGGTGTTGCATAAGAGTTCAATTTTCAATTTCGTAATTTGTAACGTCTTCAGGCAATTTTCCAAACAACAAAACGTGCTAATAGAACACTCTTGCAAAAATTGGTAAACAATTATGGAAATTGACATAATACTCGAATTTTTTTCTTTGCCGACACGTGACCACCTTAATGTGTATGAATTAGGATAAAAACGGCGTATTTATTGAGTTTAATTATTTAATTTAGTTAATACCTACGTTTATTGTTTATTATAATTAAAATTTATTTAGAAAGTTAATTACTTATTGAATATTCTAAAAGTCACGTGTAGGTAATGAAAAAAAATTCAAGTTTAATTAAAATGTCAAAGAGAAGATAATCCGATTTTGTAGATTCGCGTCTTGTGCAACAATCAATCAATAGACGATGAATTATCCATTATTAATGGTATTAATGACTAATGAGAACGACATGAATGAATCAAATTCCTGTTGCATAAGTTAGTCTTATCGTGACAAACATAATCCTCTATTGATACACGCCATTGTAGTAAAGTGAATCAAATTGGAAGGCACATTAAACTTAGTTTATGTACACTCAAATCCTCGAAGACTTAAAATATTTTGATGTAAAGTGAGGTGAGCATTTTTAAATATCCCAATGTTAGAATATCCTTATTAAAATGTCTATCGTATTTGAAGTGTTATTATAGAGTTGAGAACCCTTCTCGTGTCATTTTAATCTCTTACACGCTCGTGAATAGTAGAAGTAAAAATATGAAAAAGGAAAAAATAGAAAAATACACGTTTAAGCGTTTTTATTTTCTAAAACAATGTTAATACCAATAATTCCTTTTTTTGTCAAACAAAATGACAGTAAGTCAAAGACTATTTTTTATTTTCTTCCTCTTACCTAACAGATAAAAGTAGCTTTGTTACAAGCTTTTTTTATTTTTTGTTTGTAAATAGAGTAACACACTCGAGGTTTGAAATATAAAGACTTCAATTTGGTATTGTGTGCCTCAAAATAGAAGGTTTCTGTAATTAATAAACAAAGATCATTTACAGAAATATACAGGGTGTGATATAAAACTTTAAATGGCCCGTTAAAAACGCCGTTTGAAGCAAATGATTTTAATAATAATTATTATTGAAAATAATGTTTCAAATTAACGTGAAATAGACAGTTGCTGAAGACGATGATGGGAAGGTAACAGAGTGGTAGAAGTAGACCATCGACTTTGGATTTTTAACCCTGGAATGCTCGCGCATAAAAAAGCACTGCCAGCACTCGCTTTTCTCACTTGTTCTCTTGTAACAAAAATTGTATTGAATCTGATTTTTTTATCTAATAGATGTTTGGTGACGGTCATATAAGAAACCCACCTTTATCTATCCATCGCTAGCAGATATACTAACATAGGTTCTGGCTCATACGCAAAATGAGCTATGTTGTGTAAATAAACGTAAAGCTGCAATATTCAGAAACAACACCTCTTGGCATTATTTTTAAAAGCACATCTCACATTTTAAGAAAAGCCTCTCCTGTCAACTTCTTCTATATCTAACCACTCTTAAAACAAAAATAAATTTACCTAAGTAATTATTTTGTATCGACAACCTAAAATCTTTGTCGAAAAAATTTTATTAATTAATAATTACTTTTATAACAAATTTAGGTGTAGACGAAATTAATTTGCTACTTAAAATTTCACTCGAGCTTCAAATTTTTATTAATTTTGATTGGGTGGATTATGAGCAAAAAATAAATTTTTTTAACTAGAAGCATGTCGAGCTTCTTATGTTTTCTCCTTAAACAACTTGATTAATTATCTAAAAATACAGCAACAAGTCGTTTTATTATTTTATAAAGATTTTGAAAGTAATTAAAAACGTTGTACTCGCAGAAAATATTTCATCTTTTGTAAATTTGAAACGTTGAAAGGTTAATCCTGTTCCATTTAGGTGGTTTAGGCGTTCGAGTAAAGCGAATGCGGTTCAGACTTCAATTTAAGAAATGTATGTGTTACAAGAGGGATCGGGTTAAGAATGAATAGGTTTTGAAATAATGGCGAGTTAACGAGATTTTCATTATATAAAGATAGGTTTTTGGGAAAGGTTTTAGCGATTTTGTTGTAAGAATGGATACGTACAAAAATGTAGGGAAACCTTGTATACGTTGAAAGATTTTAATGATCAAAGGAACAAAAGTAACGTCAACTCGAGCATTCCTAAATGAATTAAATTATTTTCTAAATATTCTGAATAATATTGATTTGCAATATCCTTAAATAAATTGAAATAGGAAATTAAATTAAAGGCGCGCTCAAATAAATTTTCTGGATTTTACATAGTAATTTATTCACATTTGCGTCTATGTCATTTTAGTAATTTGTTATATAAAACTATTGGGAGTTTAAATTTCTTGCATACTCAACCAACTTGTTTCTGAAGTTTATATTGAATAATTTCGTTACAAACAATATGAAAGGAATTATTCAATAGTTTCTTAACTTTAATACCCGTATAATTGCCTATTCAAGTCATGTAATTATATATGCAGATAAGTACACATACAAATTCAACTAAAATAAGTAATTATGCAAATAGTAATTAGCTCAAAACTCGCCGTTGGGTTTAGAACACTGTAAACTTTAGTTTAGTTTGAAGAAATTAACATAATACAATATAACAGGGACTTCCTCAATAATAGTAAATTTTCACTAACTAATATGTTTGAATTTATTTATAGTTGATTCGATTTTCAACAACTTAGCCGCAATACTAAATCAAATAAACTCAATTACTGTTTACTCCGATTCGATATTAAATATACTATCAAAAGGAAATAAATTGGTGCTATTAGCCATTAGGATATTTTCATAAGGGAAAGTTCAAAGTTCATTACTAAAAACACCAAAAAAAATAGTATATTATTCAATTAGCGGGTAATGAAGCTCATTACTCATAACAATGAGTTTGCGACACGAACCGTACACCGAGTGTCGTAAATAGAGCTATAGTCCGGAACTTATGAGAACAATAGGGCGGAGCAAATATCTTGAGAGCTCTATATTTCTAAAATTGAAACCACTAGATGTTACAAGACACATTTTCGTTATAACGTATTGGCTCCGCTCTATTCTTCTCATAAGTTCCGGACTTTACAAGCAACCTATGAAACAGCAACATTTGATGTAGGAATAAGTTTAACTATAGAATTTGAAAACAAAAATCTGCTGCAACTACTGAATTCAATATTATGGGTAGTTCAACAAAACGAATGTATATTCGTCTGAAACATGCATCTCAAATATCCCAGTGTTGTCAGTTAGAATTGATAACTTAATTAAATATCTAATTCTGGTATAGCACCTGAACTGTCAGTTTAGATCATGTGGAACTGGTTTCAGTTGATTCTGATAATAATTATGTTAAACTAAATGTACGATTTGCCAATTAAGTGCTTGTGATTTTATAAAGAAATTGTTAGAGTTCGAATATCAGTCTTTTTTAAAATGATGTCTTATACCACAAAAATAAGGTTATTTTGAACGGAATTAGATAACGAAAAACCTATTTTTCACATTAAAGCTGCTAAATTCAAGTGTCGCAAGAAAGCATACAGATAACGATATGTCCTCGTTCAGGCGTGCACAACGACGTTCATGCAATGCCGGATCATAGTTGCAGAATATTAATCACCGACCTACATTTTACAACACGTTGAAACTAACAGAACTTTGTAACAAATAATAGACCAAGGTCATCAAAGGTTAGCTAATAATAATATTGTTTACTTCGGTGCAAGCAGAATTGAAAAGCTTTAGTTTTGGTACAGACTCAGGGCTGGACTGGCCCGGCAGGATACCAGAAATTTCCCGGTGATGAAAAAAATATATTACAAAATTTCAGATAAATTGAAAAAATCGAAAATATAAACCTAGACTTCTCGGAACTAATTTTTTTCCCAGTCCAGCCCTGTAGAGACTTACAGAGTGATGAAAGCTTGCTGCCCCAACGTGCTGGATTCATTATCATGAAAGATGAACTATTTAATCTTTAAAACGCGTCTTGAAATAGAACGAATCAATAGACTGTGCTCAATGCTCTCAAAATGAAAACGAGCGTCTAGGAACCTAGCTCGCGTATGTCACTTACAATGTCGCTTCCAACTGGAAACAAATATTAATCTAAAACATCTCAACTAATTTAGCTAAAGAATTTTAGCGATTTCCTCATTTCGGATGAATTCAGTAGGTAAACTACCACTGGAGACTAAGATTACTTACGCTAACTATTTGAAACGTGATGTCAGCCAATTTCAACTAGGAAAACTCTTTCATAAAATAACTACTTAATTTACTTTAAGTAAATATTTGAGTTAGTTTACTATTACAATTTTATTTTTTTAACATCTTTCCGCAGCTTTAAATCAAATAAACTCAATTACTACTTGTTATTATGTTTGAGCTTAAATATGCGATGGAAAGAAAATAAATTGGTGCAATTAGGACTTTTTGATAAGAACATCTCAAAGTTAATTTCTAAAAGATAATTTATTAAGAGGAAAAAAATTGTAGATGAAAAGTTTGCTTTTTTCATAATTTGCTTGAATTATACCTTAATTACAGAAGTACTTTTGGCGCTATGTAAAAGTTACTGGACTTTTAAATGATGACGCTATAAATAAAACAAGCAAAGAAAACTTAAAAATATTAAGCCCCTTATCTTTTTAGATACTTGGGTATGTGCACGAACAAAAAAAGAACTTTTTGCAGGGTTTATCCGCAATGGAAGGATAGAACACAAAAAAAACTACAATGAAAGTTTTAATTTTGTTATATACGTTTACTTTGTCAAGCATTGTGACACAATTTTATATAAAAGGCTAACTCGTAATACAAATACAAATAAAATTGATTGAGTCGGTTTCGTAATGATGATTGATAAAAAACGAGCAACCTTCCATCAACACTAAAAACGAGAAACCTTTCATCAACACTATGTACATAGAAGAACTATACATTTTTTTTTATTTAACTTCAACTCAACTACAATGAGAATGAAATTCTCTATCTATAAAAGATGAAAATCGATATTTTTGTGATTGAGACTTTTACATAATAATAATTATTTTATATCGTATGCCAACCAAATACGAGAACATAGAATTAACTTATAGTCTAGTCAACGAAAAGATTGTAGAGTACATGGAAGAGAGTAGAATTTTTTTATTTAGGAATATATTAGGAGTAGTTAAATGGTAAAAATACTTAAAGCCCCCGATACTGGCTATACATAGCTAAAGATGGGAGGGGGTGGAAAAGTTCCGTTTTTGGGAATTTTCGCTTATATTTCGAAAACATTGGGTCCTAGGAAAAAAATTAATCTTTACATAATGAAAGCTCGTTAAATTTTCTACAAAACTGTTGCTATAGTATTTCTCTATTCCTTTTATTTTCTGAGATATCTGCTAGCAAAAGTCGTTAGTGAATAAAAAAAATTTGAGCTTTACGATTTTCATCAAACTTTTGACTCTAGCACCTCAACTCTTCTTTTTTAGTTAAATTCTTTAGCAAAGAAGTTGTAGTACATTAAATTACCTACTATTAGATTACTATTAGATATACATTAGATATGAGCGCCCAATTTGGATAACAAGGCAAACAAAAGCAAGTCAAAATTTAAAAAAAATTAAAAATCAAAGAAAATCAACAAAATAGGAGGAAGAGAAGAATAACAAAATTACGAATTAAACATCAAGTTTTCATAATATTGTTTTAGCCAAGCTTTAATGCTAATAATTTCATCTTGGTGATAACCGTTAATTATACATTTTAACTGTTGCATATTTCGAATATTTAGTAAGAACGCACTTTTGTTGTAACATTCACTGCGGGATTTTATGGATTTTGTGCGATTGAAAACAAGTAGGGGTCAATTAAACAGATGTAATACTCACAATCGGTTGTAAAATTTTCAATTTTAGTATGTAGGGGATGCAAATCGAAATAAAATATTACAACGCATTGCGAAATTAACAATTAAAATGTTATAAATAGATTACAATTTTAATACTATTGTCAATTTTCATAAAATTTAATTATTGGGCAATTTCATAATATTTGTGTTCTATTACAAATATTGTTTTTCATTTCACGTTCTCGTTTTGTTCACGTGAATTAATCTCTTTCTAATAATGATGCAATAAAGAACAGCGATTCAAAGAAGACAAATGATTTAAGTTAAAGAAAAACCGCAATCCACAAAAATCTGCTTGGTGCAGACAGAAATGCCATAAAATAAACTGCAAACGGTAAATTAAGTCTTTAAGTATTTAGTTGCAGAATTCTTGTTGAAGGTAGTTATATTAGGGCATAGCAAATATTATTTCTTTTCTAATGCTATTTTCTTATGGTAACGTAGAGGTATTCGAGAGTAGCTGTTTCTTTCCTGCTCAAATATTTCCGTCTTTTAATTTTTAATTTATTATAAAAAATTATGTCTTTGTCTTTAAGGTTATCTGTTTTTTCATTTTCTGACAAATCACTAATTTTTTGTCATTTCTTCAACGAATCAAATTGCACAAACTAACCACAAGCCTTAGGACCCCTAAGGCCAGCATAACCGACCCGTTTATGCTGGCCGTTAACTTAAGCTTTAAGCTTTAACCTTGAACCGTAGCATTGGTTTCCCTATAGTAAACTCAAGGTTAAAGCTTAAAGCTTAAGTTAACGGCCACCATAAACTGGTTATGGTGATGGTTAAGGTTAGCTGATTGCTATGCTTTTTTTTATTTCTGAGTCTGATGATGATATGGGAAGACGTTTGAGCTCTTTTATAAAGTACTTACTTTAAAATTGTTATTAAAAATGAAGCAAAACTAATCAAAGATTTTTGTTTTAGGTTATGGTGTTCGTTACCAAAGAAGAAAAGAGAGTTGTTTATAAAGTTCGAGTCAATAGAGTCATAGAAGGTTCTACGTCATCGCTTAGAAGGTAAGCTGTTAAAAAGTATTATTTGTTTATTTATTTATTTCAACTTCAGTGTTAATTAATGCGGTATTACACGAAAAACGGTTATTTTACTGAACTGTGAAGCCTGTGGCTTCCAAGCTTTCTTAAATGAACTTTTTTAAAAGAGCTAAAGTAAAAAGCAGGGGGAGTTTTGTTATTTTGTATGTTTAATCCGGACGACTTCTTGTAATTAATCCGGATTAAGCAGGCTTATCATAGTCTATTTGCCAGCACAGTTAAGTACTAAATTAAAATTTTATCGAGACTATCTGAACTTCTTCTTACTTAGAAATGAATCAGGTCAGTAGTACAAATAAAAATTACAATAGGGATCATGGTGAAATAATTATTTTAACTGCTAGAAAATAAGTTAGATTGAAAGAGAATTCCCTATATTTTTGGAACTCCTGTTGTGTGTAGTAAACATACCTAGCAGCAGTTCGGTCAATATTTTCTGCGGGTTTAAAAAGTAAAACTAAAATCAAGATTTGCGAAGCAAACTCTGCAAGATAAACAAAAATCTCTGTTTGCACCAACGTTGTAGTCTATAACTTTTTGAGAAAAGAGTTTTGATGAGGAAAACTAATAAAGGAAAAGTATTATTATTAGTACAGGTTTTGCACAGTCTGTGAGCGCCCTGAGATAGAAAAACAGTAGGTAAATTGAATAAAGCGAGTCCAGGATTTGAACCTGAGATCTCTAACTAGGCAAATCAGCCTCATAAGCAATAAGTCATAAGTGGTCTATGATTTCGTGTCAAACTTTCTAGCTAACTTAGAAACATCCCTTCTTCTACTCCATAAAATGTATAACCAACCGTTAAGACCAAGTTACAAATCACTTTGATTTTTAAAAATAAGTTTTATATCAAAAGTAATTTTTTTATAATGATTTTAAGTGCCTACTTGAAATAATCCATTCTTAGGGTTAACGGTTAAAAATTATACTTTTTTATATCTTTTGAGCTAATCGAAAAAACCTTCACACTTGTAAATGAAGCAATTACCTAACTCAAATAATAAACCCACTTAAAATTCCGTTTGAAGACTTTATTAAAAATTTGTTCATGCAAAAAAAAATCAATCGATTTGTAAACATAAAAGCCGTAGCGGCGGTTTAAAATAAATGAAAAGGAGGTTAAATGAGTAATTAACGAATACTAAAAATAAAAGAAAATGATCTTTTTAATCGTAAAAAAATTTAGAAAAGGTTTTTTTTGTGAAGCTATAGGAAACTTAAACGATGAAAAGAAAACCTACTAAATTTTATTACTTATAAAAAATTTTTATGTTTATTTTGATTATTTTTTTCTTTTATAAAAGGTATGGTGAAAACTTTTATTTGCGGAAAACGCTAAGTGCATAATTACTTAAGTTTTTAATATTTGCCTACAGCTTGGCCTCATAGTACGATAAAGTCGCCTTTGTTTTAAATGACCTAACAAAATATTAATAAGAGCAAAGCTACTCAATTTTCTTTAAAAAGTCTGTGAATGTGAATACACAAAAAAAATTATAAATGGACACAGGAGAAAATTATACTACTGATTGTGTTTAGTCTTCTATGTTAAGAATCGTGAATGAATGACTAACTTAATACCAGGAATTTATTTCACAACCGAGAAATTTCTAAAGAATGCGACTTTTCGAAAACTTTGAAAGAAAATGCTAAAAAGTTCATAGAATCCCATCTACAAAACCGGTTGTTCCATTTGGAAAATTGGGTCCGTCAGAGTTATGTTATCACTTATATGGCAATAATTTAATTTTTCGTTATTGCGGACTAAATAATTTGGCAAATTGACTTATTAGTGAAAAAGAAGGAATATTGCAACTTGGATGGAACGATAGAAGTTCTTTCGGCGCCATGCAATCTTCGTCATTCTTTCTTCACCAATATAGCTTATATGTATAGCTTAGTGTGAAGCAATACATACATACATTATGTCTGACAGTTTAGAATATGTATAAAAATTTAGAGAATATCATAAATCATATTCCTAGTAGGTAGCGTTACTGGTTTGCCATGGCCTTGCAAGATAGATTGATTTTTCTAACTAAGGAAATAAATAATTATATTATACGAATAGAGTAAAGCTCATCCGTCATAATTTTTATTCAAGAGTTGTAAAAACAAAAGCACAAATGACAAGTGATGTTCCGTGCTGTGTATTCTGTATAAAAGTAATTTAGGAAAAATAAAGAAAAATGTTAAAATAAAATATAAAAATACGTTTAAAGAAAAAGAACAAATTACAATAATAATAACTAAGCGTACCTTTTATATAAAATAAGAGAAAAGCTCGTCAAAATGAGGTATGCAAACTTTCCCATTTAATTTTCATTAAAATTCACATGATTGATGCGACTATTAAATGCTCTCTCTCCCAAGTAACGCTTTTACAGTGAAATAAATATAATAAAATGTTTAAAATTGTGTGTACTTGTATTAGAGAATCACAAATTAAATTTTACCTTACCACGCCGAATAATTATTTCTTATAAACTAATGTTTATTTATAGTAATAAATAATCAAATTAGAAGCACCAAATTTTAAATTAGATTACATTAATTGGTTAGTTGGGGTTTTAGTACACTTTAGTAAACTAAATTTACATAAACTAATGTTAAATGAATTTTAAACAAAATTCAAATATGTTAAAATGCAAATAAACATAGCAACCATAGCTTATTCCACTAACATAGTACAATTAACCTCTTAGGGAACCCACCACTTGTACTAGTTCTTACCGACTAGCACTAATTTCGAATCCTAACTAAATTAACAATTGTGTACCAACTAAACGGTTTTGAAGTTAAGTTGTTTTCTCCGGATTTAACTCAAATATAGATTTACGAATGTGTTATCTTCTAGTAAAATGTTAAGTGCTTACAGTTGGTAAAGTTGGATTGTTTTAAATTTTCTAATACGTTAAAATAGTTCATGAATTTTGGCTCGAAAATTGACAGCAAATGTTTATTGTTGTACACGGTGTTCATAAATGATTGGTCCCTGTAAGATTGGTTGCATACCCGCAAGTATTTAAATATAACTGCCTGCATGTTGGGTTGCATAAGAATTGGTTCCAATCATTTACGAACACACTGTATTTTTCAACTATTAAAATTTTGAATTAATGTTTTCGCTAAAACAATGAGCTTGGTGAGTTATGTTTTAAAAAGAAGTTTATGTCGTAATAATAAGCCTATGAGAATTTTACATTCGGTTATTAAAAGGAAAACCTCTCAAATTTTAAGCTTCTTATTCAAATTGTTAATATTGAAAATGAAAAGGCAAAACTTTTTACTTCAAGTATACTTAACAAACAGGAGAGCCCTTAAAATTGCATTAAAACTCTGAAAGGTGTCATCATTTCTGATTATGGTTCTCATACATCAGAAATTTTAAGTTTTGCCAATTTAAAAAAATATACAGGGTTATGCATCAATATTAGAACATTTTTGTACGAAAAATTTTATTTCATGGCACAAGGGCCAACCGCTGTCACTTTAATATTCGACTATAGCCGTCAATTAGTGACCTTCGTCAATACAAGACAAAACGTGAAATTCGAAATGAGGGAAATATTAAATACGCCGAGGAGGGTATTAAGGGGCCGAAGTATGAAGTGGAATGAGATTCGTTCAACCGAGGGTCTCTCGAAGGTTACTACAAAGGATTTCAAGTTGTTTACTCTTGTGCAAGTGTAAATTGTAAGTGTAAATATAAACTTACAGAGCTTTTTGAGAAAAATGTGTGGCGAGTTTAAAAAAAAAGTCTCAATTTCGACAAACGTTAATTCCGATGTTCTCCTTTTGAGTTAATTGAAGATGAGAGTTTATATCAAGAAACAAACGACTTTGCAAGAGCTTAAGAACAATATTCGAGCGGAAAAGCTGGCGTTGTGGCCGGATACCCTAAGTAACGTAATGGAAAGCTCTGTTAAAAGAGCCAGACTTTATGAACCCGAAAATAGTGCTTATTTGCTAAGCGCCATAATTTTCAAAAATCATTTTTGTTCAACTTGGAAGTTTTTCGGAAAGTTTCAGCCGAAAAACTAACGTTAAAAAGAACCCCATTTGATGACAAGGCGTGCGGAAATTGTTAAATAAACTCGGTTTTTATAAACGAGTTTTTTAATATTATTATTAAATTTAAAAATGTTAAAGTCGCAAGTTAATAAGACATTTTTACATTTTATTTGCTTGTTAAAAATAATTTCTCATCAGGGTGGTTTTTAATGACCACAAAAGTTTTTGTCGTCGACGAAATAAAAAAATTGGATTTTTTTTCAAAAGGAAAAATCTTTGATTGTGTACGACGTTTACGTACGCCCCTATAAATCGAACCTCTTGAAAAAAACACACAAGAAAAACTTACGAAAGAGCATATCAAATAAGTTCTTTTTTAGTTTTACAACTAAATCATTATGGAAACATCGAGGCTTAATTTTTTTTCGAAAATGCGCATAGTTTATCCTCGAGTTTACAAAAATTTTAAAACGTTTCTGGTTTAACTTTGTAAAAGTAAAAGTATTCCAATAATGAGGTTTGTTAAAAGCGTCATCGATCAAGTAGACTGGTACTTAATACAAAAATCACTTTAACTTTCAATAGTTGAGTTCGAATTATTTTTTTATTAAAAAGTCGTGTTTAAACATTAAAAATTATTTTTAAGGAAAATATGTTTTTGAAAATGCACGCAGAGACGCAGATGAAAATAATGGATGGACGTGAAGAAAATAATTTGAACTTAATCATATTGTGACGGTTATAACAAATAGATCATAATCGTATCAATGTCATCAAATTAAATCAACGTAGCAATAAAATATCGACATACAATCCTGCCAGATTAAAGCTCTTTTGGGATTCTTATTTTAACAGCTTAGAATTTCATCACATCGTGTTGTGTATTGTTAAAAATGTTTCAAATTTTCCAAGTTAGGAAATTAAAAAAAATTTTTTAATAAATTAAATTTTTAAAAACTGTCGAAAATTTTATAAATTACTTTCTGTTTTAAAAAAAAATCACTTTATTTAAAAAGTTTATTCACCAACAAGGTACATTAAAATCCTTTCAACTTTGAATTAATAATAAACAAGTTTAACCAATTTCCTAATTAGAACTCCAACTACTATTTCAAAGTACCTTATCCTCGTTAGGAACATTCTGTGTACGTTAAAACGGCGCGTTGCGTATCGTTTTAGTTACACGGACATTGCAATGGTTCACGAGGTACTGGCAAGGCCCAGCCTCACTGACGTTAGCGCCACGACGCCGGGCGGCATCACATGCAACTATTCAAACTTTCTACTTTAGACGTCCTAGAAAGGGCTTTTCGCATTGTTTGAAGATTTTATAAACGACGAGATAAATTGCCTGTGGAATCTTAAAATTCAAGTGCCACAAATAATACATTCGCATCACAAAAAAATAATATCTTTTCGATTGATACAAAAAATATTAAAATTTCAACCAAACATTTCCAAACTTTTAATAAAGTTAAATTAAACAGCTTTGTAAAAAACTTATAATTATTTGAATAAACATAATCTTAATTAACCCAACTCATTAATTATAAGTTATTCACATTAAACTTAAACGTTAATCATCAATAAGATAAGAAAATGGTATTATTATTACTTACAACCACTAACTATTTATAATAGTAGGTAAATAATGAACTCGACGTAAAGTCAAAATTTCTAAAGTTGCAAATTAACGAAAATATTTTCTTAAAGTAGATTTTATTTATGCCTACCCAAAAATGGCATTTTTCAATAAAACGAAAAAATATTTCAATAAAACAGAAAATTAGGGAATAAAATTCTTATTGTATTTTATTTATAATATCGAAGGATAAAAAAAACAATTTTTTGGGTCTTTCATGTAGCTTTATATAATAAAAAAGAACGGTTCAACTCTTTCTTTAAAACAAACCATTTTGTGAAAGTTAAATCAAATTGTATGCTTTGTAAAGGAAAAGGAATAAAGTCAAAAAATAGTTTACTTTTAGTTCATAGGGAGTAATTTCAGTAATGGTTTTAACGGTACGTTTTCTAATTGTTTTTAAAAGAAGTATATACTTTCAACAAAATTTACTACATAAAGTATACTTGATGTTGATGTCAAACAAATATTTTCTATAGATGAATCAAAGTATACTTTACATACACTTGATTTGCTCATTTTAACTTTTTCAGAAATCTTTAGTGTACTTGCTGGTGTAAAAATGCAAACAAAGGACGCTTTAACGTTGTTCTCTTTCATTTTTAGTTCTTTTAAACCGTTTTTTAAAGAGATGTGCTGGTTTTAGCGATTGCTTTTTTGAAATTGTGATCCAATTTCAAAAAAACTTGAAAATCGTTTTGGGAATTTACTTTTATTGATTTATGTCAACCACTGTCGTCGCAGGGAGTGCGTTCTATCGGTTGAAAAGCGACTGGAGCTTATGTGAATTTTTAGTTGGAGCTTGCAGCTGTATAAAAGAAAATTCGAATGAGTTGTAGGTTAACAATAAGTTTTTTGAGATTTTTTTTGTAGGTGTCAGTTTGCGCTATTTTTTTTAAACGAATTTATTCTAACGATGTATTTTTCTAAATACAGCTCATAGTGGTTACGAATCTTTAAGATAAGGTTCTGACTTGCAGTTGAGGAAAATTAGCACTCTCAGTTACATTTTTTTAACATGGCCTTTTTAGAAAATATCCAGTATTTATCAAGTTCTCTGGTTAGGCATTGAGAGTTCAAAAAATTTTCTTTCTTTCTATTATTTTGACTATTAGCTTATTTCAATCGCCTTCAGTGACAGTTCAAATGGCTCTTAACCTGTTTAATTACCTCATATGTAGTTAAAATAATATAAGAGTGACTTCAATCTCTCATCAAATTTGATCCAATAATTGAATCCAAATTAAAAGAAGAAAGTTTGAAGGAAAAAAATCGATGACTACTTAAAATAATTTCACAGATCAGAGGGCTCTTACAGTTATCGCTAAGGGTGGCTGAATAGCCAGGCCTCTATGGGCTAAAACTCATTTTCTGTATCAGTAGTGTGAAGTCCTTCGAACTGCAGTTAGTTAAAATTTCTTTAGGACCTTCGTCGGAGAAATTGTTATGGACTAGCTATGTCTTTCTAGTTGGCTACTTTAGATCGGACCTGTCGGTGAGATGGTAACGTCCAGTAACGTCTTAGAGCAGACATCATACATTTTCTGTAAAGTCTTCGAAATCTACCTACAAGTGCCTTCTTTATGTTGTGTGATATAACGTTACATTGATAGATTAGACCAGTAAGTTGCCCTGCAGACCTTACCGTGCTTCACACACCCTCTCTCTATCTGGTCCAGTGTATTGGGCCTTCAATTGACACAGGTTTTTCAGCACATATGGCATGTTCTCGGGGAGCTGCTAGAGACCACCGTACATCTGATACAACATGTCGTCATTAATGTAGTCATTACTATTGTGACGTTCTGTCTGTTGCCGTATGATCTCAAGGCGCTGACTTCTATGGCGTCCATATGCGTAATTCTATAGCCTGTAGATAAGAATAGTAGTCAATTTTGACTAGAGGTTCGCTAAGAATAAGTCCGTCAGTACTAGATACCTTAGCTCTTACCATTTGTGTTTAAACTTTAAATAATGGCCGGCAGTTTCTGCAATGCGTTCTATGTAGAAGTTAGACTCTCAGTATGATTTGCTAACGAATTTTTAAAAGATAGTGCCTCACATATTTCCACAGAATCGATTGGAAACGATGAATTATATTTTATACAACGCAGTCTATTAACCCTGCAGAGCATACGTGAGGCCTGACAGGCCTACGCTGTTTTATTTTTGTTGTCCCACGTATAGTTTTAAAACTAGATTTATGAAACGTAATGTACCTTTCGACCTTGATTGGAAGTGTAAGATTATATAATAAAAACAATTAAATAATTATTACTACAAGTGTATTAAATTTTGCATAGAACAGCAATGAGGCCTGAAAAGCCCCACGTATTTAGTCCCCGGATTTATTTTAGCGGAGTGTGTGTTAGTTTATTATGAATTTAAGTGTTTATTTTATTCAAATTTATTTATTTTATCACGTTTTAGATTTAAACACAGTGTATGATTAGTTTATGAGTATTAATTACCGATTAATTGAAACATTAACACACAGACAGGCCTCACGTATGCACTGGTGGGATCATTTTTCACGTATTTACTGTAGGGTTAACTTGATTGTAAATGGTTAATGCCAATTTGATGATACTGTGGCTGGTTGTTTAACAAAGTTTTTGGATCACTGCGCTCTACCAAAAGAACAACTTTTGTCATATTTTCTAGAGAGTCTAAAGGTGCGTCCATACCAATAAAAATTTTATTGTGGGTTTTGGTTTTATAGAAAACTATTAGTATTACTTAGAGTTAATGAATGAAATATCCATTTACCACTTAAATGAAGTTTGTCAACAATGCCGTTTATTGGTGTTAAAATATATGTTTTGGAAAAAAGGATGCCCAATAATGTCTTTTTTTTTTCTTTTTTTTATTTTTTTTTTAAATAATCTGACAAAATTATCAACATCGCACATTTTTTTTTCACTAAATTAGACATTTATAAATTACAGTTTATTATTTACGGACTAAAGTTCAACAAGTGCACCCAAAAAAAAGGTTCACAGCAACAATACATTGCGACCTCTTTGAAGTTTACTAAAAGCCGCCATCCCCACCGATAGTGTGTTTTGTACGTGCGAAATTATTTAAATTTGCGCCGCTAATATTTTTCTTGAATACAAAATACAACATTCAACGCAAAAATTTGCGCCGCAAATATTTTTCTTGAATTCAACATTCAACGCAAATTTTTATTGGTATGGACGCACCTTTATATGAACATGGACAAGAGAACATGTTTAGGCCAATAAAATTGTTTAGGCGGTTTATGGTTTAGTCATTACTCATTATCGTTAAAATTTACAATAAACTAAATCATTACAAATTATCCACCTATTTGCAACTTTGTAAGTTTTCTTAATTAATATTCTAATTATGAAAACGTAAGTTCATTAAGAACTAACATACCTACCAAGTTCATTTAAAGTACATGCTTGAACTAACTGTAACTTACCACATGACAATATTATCGTATTTTGATTCCACATTGAAATTACTAATTAATTATTTAATTTATGGTTTCGCCATAAGTCGAAATAATAAAGATAAAATCATATCAACTACGCTATTTTAGGGAAAATGTTGTGTTTGATGAAAATTTTGAGCACTTTGGGCAACTGGATTGGTGTGGCTCTTAGCTCTTCGTAATCAATGATTAAAATAGGTATACTTCGTTAAACAAAATAAGAAAGTAATAAAAGTTGCCTTCTTGGCTATCACTGTGGGGGTCATCGTAACTCATGAAAAAATTCGACATTTTTTCCTTAAATTTGTTTAATAAAAAGATTTTAAAAGAGAAGACATCTAGTAACAATAATTGTACAGTAAACCGAGTTGTAAACCCGTTTAAACAGTAGTCCTTAACTGTAGTCCACGTGGCTTTTAGTGACAAGTCTTATTATCCATTCACTTATTATTTGCGCTATGGTTGGCCATGTTAGGGTGACAGATTCCACCCGGTATAAATTTGAAAAAAATCGGTTAGGTTATGTATTGTAGAGTAGTGACTTTTATCAATTGTGTTAATAGTTGGTCTGTCAGTGGTCTGTCATTTTTTTGGTATTGTCAAGAGCTGTCAGTCAACTTAATAGGAACTTTTTATTTTGGCAAACCAAAAAACAAAAATTCATGGCCAACCATATCGCAAATAATAAGTGAATGGATTATACATTGTTATGCTTTCTCTAGCAATAAACGCAGCTCTACACGAATAAGGCCCATGTAAAGTACATAAATCATATTTACAAAAAGTGCATTTTTGAATATTACATTACAATATTTTTGTCTTTTTCATACAACTGTTATTTTAGTAAATGTACGTCCTCTTTGACACCGCCCTTGTCAATTCTGGACCGCCTACTCGAGTAAGATTTGCTACCTCACAACACACTGATACCCTGCAGCAGATCCCTCAAAGATAGTTTCTTAAAAGGAACATTTTTCATGATTTACGATGGTCTCCCACAGTAAAAGCCAAGAAGGCAACTTTTATTACTTTACAATTCTGTTGAAAATACTTTACATCTTATCATGAGATCATGAGTCATGACTGCCAGCTTTCGGATAGAGACGGATACACAAGAAGGTGCAGCTTCATATTAAGTTCGTTCATGTTATTACTTTGATAAAATGAATAGAATTACCAAATTTTAAAACTTTCTTAAATATACTTACTATCATTTTTACAAATTCTACAATAAATTACAGCGGCAATTTCAGTTCTACATTATTCTTACATAGTGGATGGTTTAATATTCGATTATAAATTCGAAAGTAGCACATCGTTGAATTTTTAAATAGGAGTTGTTTTACCAAAAAGCAAAAGATCAAGTCGTTGGTGGCTCTATTTTTATTTATAAAATTTTACTTATATTAAACTGCACTCCTACTTGTGTTTTGAAAGCTTTAAATACAATTTTCTTGGTGTGGGAAATTTCCAAATCGTTTGAGTTTTTTTAAAAGTTATGATAACTTAACAAAAGCTATTTTTAAAATTGTTAAATTTTGCCATTGAAATCGTACGTGGGACAATAAATTCGCAAGTTCAAAAGTTATGTAACTTAAAAAGTTTACATTTTCGTGGATAATCGTTACTCGATTTTTAAATCCCAACTTGCACAAAACTCGACCAATTTTACACACCCCGCTTAAAATGTAATTAAATAATCTTTAAAGCGACATATCTCAGAAGTAGAGAAGTAGGTAATATTTTTTGTGGCTAGTGGTTAGCGGTGGAGATAAAGGTTCTGCGACTTTTAAAACAGATTCTACACAGAAAGAGTCTCCATAAATTTTTATTAATTTATTTTTCATTTTAGAAATATCAAGTGTTGGAAATTTCAAATGAAATGCAATGCCAATACATCAATAAAAATTATTCAATTAAAAATAAAATAATTAATTTAATTCAATTTGCATTTAATTATACGTTACCTTTTTACTAGTGTTTTTTTTATCTGTAGTTTTCCAATTACAAAAAGCAACATTTACATGTTGAAACGTAAAAAGAACTTCACTACCTGTCTATTTATTCGCTTGACAGAGGTATTCGATTTTCTACAAAAGTACCAATTCCAATACAATCTGATCTTAGAACCTTAGCAGTATATTTTACTTCTTGCTTTTGGGTGTATCTTGTTTTTGTAAAAAAATCTCTAATAAACTCTTACAGACTATTTTTTACCAAATGGATTGATTTTCTTCACTTGGATTCTATTAAACCTTTAAAAGAAATTTCTATAATAAAGTTGATTAATTTATTAATGCTATTATAGGAGACTAGCCAGAGACGAGTTGTAGGTATGAGACAAATATGTTACTATAGGGTGTAAGATAACATTTAAAATTAAATGTAATTTTTTAATATAACTCAAGAACGATCCTTCCATAGTTTTTAAAACAAAGGAAAGAATTCTCCCATTTTTTTCTTTTATCTAGAACGATTGTCCTACTGATTAACAGTAAGCTGTTGACTCTAACTAGCTGCAGGCAGTTCCTGCGTATTTTAACCTAATAACACCAGACTCGATGTTATCGAACTACATATATTAGTTGTCCTGTACAATGAATTTAGCTTTAACGTAATTGCTTAATTAGGTTGTGAACTTACCTAATTTGATTACATTGTATCTGAGCAAACTAGTGTTGTAGTTTTGAAAAGTTCCCGGACTTCCCAATCAATTTTAATTTGAAGTAATCGTTCTATTGTAGAAGAATTATTATACTGGCATCTTTATTATTAATTTTGTAACCGTTTTACCTATATATCCACGTCATTTTTCTATTTCTAATGCTCGTATGCCCACTATGCCCACTATAAAAGTTTTTGTTGAAATTATCGACGTTTGACGTGTTTGACGTTTTAGTTTCCGATACCTAAGGTATTAAAGGAAAGTATTGTAATGGGGAAAAAAAATTTTTGAGATAACACCGGATATATGTATTTTGAGGTCCCCGAGTCGATTTAGACCATTTTCAGAAAAATGTCTGTATGTGTGTATGATGTGTGGATGTAATCCGTCACGAAATCGATTGACTTGAAATTTGGTATATTATGGTCTTATCAGATAACGACGGAATGCAGAAAGGAATTTGTTCAAAATTGGTCCGCTAGGGGGCGTGTAATTAAAGTAAATAATCTTCATTTAAATGGCAACCTATAATTTTTTTTGCATAATCCGGTAGAGAATTTTTTCCTGTATGCAGTGATATAAAAATATTTAACATTCTTTTGTTTTAAAAAGGTTTATTATACAATTAAATATCTAATAATAATTGGCAGTTGACGTTCCTGACTGACGTCAAAAAATTTGACAGTTGTCAAAAAATTTGACAGTTGTCAAAAAATTTGACATTTGTCAAAAAATTTTGACGTTTATTTTTTTTTATTTAGTGATTACAAAAATGCGTCGTCTACGTTGATCTGTCGTAGTTCGACGCTACTATCAAGTCATACCAATCCAATAAATTGCAACTAGAGGCGCTAGTGCATCAGGGAACAATGGAAACTGTAATAACATGTTTCACACTGGAGTAATGTCATCATACTGTCACTGTCTATTTGACAACGACAAAATTAAAGCTACATTGGCTACATTAAAAAAACAGCGACTGTACCCCTTTCTCTCATAGAGTACGAGATGTATTTATCTGTGCTCTGATTGGTGTCGCAAATGTCAATATGAAATTTGCACAGTCACAACAAAATGTCTAATTGACTATCGGTAAAATAAATTCCTATGTTCCCTGAAGTGGAGCCATCTACCTTATTTTCACAGCATATATCATCGCACGATTTTGGACGATTGGTATGACTTGATAGTAGCGTAAAACTACGACAGATCAACGCAGACGACGCAAAAATGTATAGTATTCTTCTGTTTTCTAACTGTTTTGGTCTTAAAATAATCAACTCAATCGGAAAGTCTTGTGTGGACACAACAAATATTTTAATAAAATAATTTGGAACATGACCATAAATTAGAATAGAGGTTTTAAATTATTGTATGTAAAAACGTCAAATTTCAAATTTAGTATAAGTTACGCCGGCGACAGACGTCAAATAAATACAATATATTACGATACAAGGACGTAAAATGGTGGTTTATGAGCAAAGGCGGAGCTTGCAAATCGAGGTGTTAGCCGTCAGATAAATTAGATACCTACCTATTTAGAATGGGAACTTTACATAAATGGCAAGAGATGACGCACGCGTCTAAGCATAATTAGGGACAGTCAAAAAACATTTTATGCTCTCTAGATCTAGTGATCTATTTTGTGAATATTTTATAATATTTATATTATATTATATTATATTATATTATATTATATTATATTATATTATATTATATTATATTATATTATATTATATTATATTATATTATATTATATTATATTATATTATATTATATTATATTATATTATATTATATTATATTATATTATATTATATTATATTATATTATTATACCGGGTGTTGAACGACTTACCGATACATAGGGCAATGTGCTATTGCCCTATCACGTAAAATCACGGTTTTATAAATTCCTGTTTCCCTAATTGTTTTAGAGCAAACATGAAACAGACAAAAATTATGCAAAATTAAAAATATTACATTTCATTATACTTTTACTTAAAGGGCAAGAAAGACTTTAGAAGTTGTTAATATTTTCGTTAATCAGGGTAGCGATTTAAACGTTGCTACGATACACAATAAAATTATTGTTCGTCATTTAAAATGCTATCCTGATTAACAAAAATTTTAACAACTTCTAAAGTCTTTTTGCTCCTTAAGTAAAAGCATGATGACGTCATGTAATACGTCTATCATTTCTATTTTTTAAGTCTGCATAATTTTTGTCTCTTTCATGTTTGCTCTAAAACAGTTAGGGAAATAGGAATTTTTGAAAGTGTGAGTTTACGTGATATTGCCATATGTATCGATAAGTCATTCAACACCCGGTATACCTATATTATAAAATCGAATAAAAAATTATTTCAGAATAAAACAAATAAGATAATTTGAAAGAGACTGAAGTTTTAAATTAGACATATAGAGAGACATAGTTTCATTGTATAGGTACTTTGCGTGAAAATAAAATTCGAACTTCAAAATTGATTTGATTTAAACAAAATCTCTGCTTCGATATTACATTTCAATTTCATTCTCTTTATAACATTTTAAGTGCATTTATCAGTATAGTAATAGAAATTGCGAAAAAATAAACATTAAATATTATATGTCACTTTTATTATTTTTTTATTTGTATGAAATTCCTTAAAAGCAGGTAAATTTAAAAATTCTTTTGCAACATATCACATAAAGTAAATACGTGGAATATCAAATCGAAGTATCAAACTGAATTTTCAAATTCGGTCAAAGTGTTTTTATATTGACAAGTTAACGACATGTTTAGAATTTTTTACTAAAATATTTTTTAAGTAAACAACCAACTACTGCTTGCTTTTTTTCATAATACAGTGATATCCTCCCTTAATAATAGTTCCTTACAAGAAGGTTACAAAGGTTTCCTTTGTTAAAGGCCTATATACACTTAAAAATATTTTGTGAAATAAGTTCGTACTTTTTATATTGAGTTTTTGGTGCATGACTTTGTAGATGCCTTTAAGACTAGAAAATCTCAGACTTTTCCGACCTGACTTGTCAATCTTGCTTGTAAATTACAGCGGATGATGTACGTTAAAGGGGATTACAAATAAAATTTACAATTTTTTTATTTTCTAATATCGTCTTTGTAGTTTAATTATTAATTATGACCTCTTCAACTACCTTTACCCGCAGGTTGTAACTACAAAGATTAGAAAGTTTTTTTGAAAAACCAAAGAATAAACAGTAGCTAATTTAAAGTTTTAATATTGCTCAAATACAATTTTCTAAAGATAATCAAAACTATATACAAAGTAGTATATACACTATAGAAAACAAAATTGCCAAATTGTCTAGAGTAGTAACATTTGTAAAGTTGAAGGAAACTGATATAAGTTAGCCGATTTAATATAAATATATCAACCTTTTTTTTGGGTAGAAAGAGATGAAAACTTAATCCCCCCGTCTTTCTTAAAGTATTCACTACAAAATACTGAAAAATATCACGTTCTCCGCAACAATATCAATTTTATGAAATATGTAGGAGAAGACAGGCCTACAGATTGACCTTTGAACCGAGCAGAGCATCTTCTAATAAATCATCCAAGAGGGAAACTATCAATCAAAGGAAGTTGCGACAGACTCACGCACCACCGACATTTACCGCCACAATTTTCGATATACCGCACTTCTGTGTGCGAAATCTTCTTACTATACACAATTTGGATGTGAATAATTCATTAACTACAGTACTTTGTAAGATTTTAAAAGGATTATCATAAAATAACTCAAAGCGACAGCTCATAATCCAAACCAACGACTTCGTTTTTAGAATGTCAACATATTATTTTACATCGATTTTTTTTTATAATAAATGATATAAATTTTGGGCTGTTAAAAGCGAATCAAAAAATAAATAAAACACCAAACACTCGCTTTCAAATAAAATTAGTCCTACCCAGGAAGCCACCAAATTTTAATGTTCAATTTACAATAATTTTTAGTGTTCTTTAATCACTATTACCAGCTATGTAATTCTTTCTTAACTTTCTTTACATGGTTTTTTCTTGAAACCATCTTTTTATTATTCTGCAGTTTTTGTTTAAATTGCATATTCCTGTCCAATGCTTTCGGTAAGCATAAATGATCTCTATTCGTTCCATTTTAAGCAACTCTTGTTAGTTTCTTTACGAGTTTGAAATCTCTCAAATAGGAATTTTACTGTCCTTATTAATCATCCTTTGGAGGTTCTATTTTTATCACATTAAATCGATATTTATATTTCTTACCGGTTGCATAAACGAAAATTTTAATTTTAATCCGAGAATTAGATTTACAATCCTTTGGTATGGCAACGTTAAACACTCTAATGTCAAAGTTTGACGTTTTGTAAATAAATATTAAACTTTGAGAGTTACGTCGAATACTGATATAATATTTATTCGACGTTGCTACTCGCTGTCACGTGGGTTATCAACGCATTTTATTGGACGAAATAACAGTGACAAGCAAATTACACAGGAATTTTTAAAATGGGTGTTTAAAAAGCGACAACTTTCGCCTCTGACGTCACAAAAGCGATAAACTATCGTGGTTTGCTATCGCGGGCTCGTCTAGGCTAGTTAAGTTAGTTATTTTTTTGATCCTTAAACCGGAACGTAAATGATTTCCAATTATATTATTATTGTGGTTTCAAACAAAACATTATAATTTTTAGTGATATGAAGGCTATTGGAAAGACAAATTTACAAATTTAACTTCTAGATGTTAATTAAATAAGAAGATAATTAAAGTTATATTCTAAAAACTTTCGACGTAAATTCGAGTAATAGAGGCCATATTTTTCTAAATTTATGTTATAGAGGCAAAACAAACACAGAGACAACTTTGCAACTGTTATTTTTTGAGTTACAGAATTAGCATTTGAAGATCAAAGAAAAAGAAACAATAATGGCCTAGCTCACAAGTTTCCAAAATTTCACTGTAAATACTGATAAAGTAACGTTACGAACGCACCTGTAAACATTAAAAATTTAGACTTGTTTAGTTGTTGGATAACATTAGAAGATTCTATTTTTAGTACAAATTTAAATCAAAATAAATAAACGCTCCCGAACAACAAATTATCTAAATTCATTAGTCATTACATAAAATAATTTGTCTTTCATTTACAAGTACGAACTACCTCAATTTTTTTAAATTCTCTAACAATCCATTCTTTTCAAATCGTTGCTTACTACGTAGTCTTCCATCTAGGTATTTTGTATTTGGTAAAACGATAAATAAACAAATTATTAGTCGCATGTTGATACTATAAGAATAAGCTCTTTCTTAATAACAATTAGATTAAAACCACGAAAAAAACTCATCATTTTCAAACGCCGCGCCAAAACTTGTAAATTCAATTGAATTTATAACCTTACATTTTCTAATACATATTCACACAAAAACTTTAATTTAATTGCCAAGTTTTCACTTCAAACTTATTTTTTTTTTAATTAGAAATCCAAAAATGAAGATAATAGTCGTTAAATCAAAAAATATTTAAGTTCTCATAATTTTTTTGACTATATCGAAAAGTTATCGCTTTTGTGACGTCAGAGGCTTGTCGCTTTTTTAAACACCAACATAGAATACCACCGGTGATGTTCTAACTAAAACATTTTAATTCATTTTAATAACTTTAATGATTATAGTTTATTGATGAAACAAATATCTTCTTTAAACATCATCTTATTACTATTTACAAACTTATACTACCTTATCTAATAACCAAGTGGTTGCTTGAACTTTGCATTTAAATATATAATACTTTGTTAACACATTAAGTTCAATCAACCTTAATACACTACAGACCCATTGCGATTTTTATCTTATAAAAAAATTTTATTTTTATTTAGTCCAATTTATTTTGATTAATTAAATTAGCTCAATAAGTGAGTATCCGCCACATAAGTTCTGAGACACGTGCGCATTTTAATTCCTCGAAGTCCTGCACTAGATGCTAATGGAGAATAGTTTTTACAATATTCCACGGCTTCAGATGCGATACGATGAGCCTTGGAATCACCATCAGGGTCATCTTTCAACCAATGCTTAAGTCTTAATTCAGTAGCCCATTCAATTTGATCGAATACATACTTTCCGTTCGAATCCATCAGTCCCATATCTTGTGTGTGACAATCATAAAATTTAATCATATTTTCGTCATTTTCATCTAGCAAAACTTTTTTGTTTGCTTCAAATATAGTGTCGCGATCAAGATTCAGCTTAGTTACACATCTGTCGAAAGATTCCATCATTTCATTGGGAAAATATTGAGAGTAACGTGCCTAAAAAATATAAATTTTTCAACTCACTTAAATGTTTTTAACGTTTTAAATTAAAAGTACATACTTGAATAAGCACGAAGAGGCTAGTGAAAATTGCTGCAGTCTTCATGTTGCCGGATTGCTGGTGTTAACAAACTTATACAAAAGAGGAACGAGTTTGGTGTTTATATGAAAATTATTTCCTTATCTTTGGGTTTTTATTTTATTTTATTCGTTCAGATTACATCATTAATTATTTACAAAATGAATTTAAAGACCGAAACAGGCAATCAAAATATATAATCAATACTTAAATATTTGGTCTTAGTAACAATAATAAAACATACCCAAATCATTACTACAACAATAATGTACAACATTAACTACAATAACTACAACATTACTACAAAAATAAAAAAATAAAAATTTTTTTACGAGTTGTTTTTGAGATAATCCACAACTTGTGATTTTTTTATCATTTTTTACCATTTGTTTTTCTCAAAAACTACTAAAAGATGCTAAAAAATTCAAATTTTATGTTAAAGAAAACATTTCAATCTTTCCAAAAAATATTTTTGAATTTTTGAAAAAAGTTCCAATAGTTCAAAAAAAAAGTTCTAAAATTTTATTTTTAATTTTTTTAGAACTTTTTGAACTTTTTTTTTGTACCTGAAAAGAGCAATTTTTTTTACACAAAATAGTTAAAAATTACGAAAATCCTACGAGTCAATAAAATATGAAGCTTAAGATTAAAAACAAAAGAAAGATTTGTATACAGGGTGTCCGGCATAAACCTCCGTTCCTTGAAGTGGGTGATTTGTGAGCTCAAAATAGAGTGATAAAACCGAATTTACCTTAGTCCAAAGTTGTTTGCCTACCAAGTTACAGCGCTTTGAAGTTCTTCAAAAAAAAATCGATAAATAAGCGTAACTTTGGAATTAAAAGTGATGGAACAACGAAATTTATGGAATATACTTTTCTTGATGAGAGGAAAAACTTGGTAATCAGTAAAAATCGATATGATTCTTCTGAGGTGGTTAGTTGCCCCTCCCTCGATGTTAACGCACCCTTAACTTTTTGTTTTTAACTTTTACTGATTACCAAGTTTTTCCTCTCATCAAGAAAAGCATATTCCATAAATTTCGTTGTTCCATCACTTTTAATTCCAAATTTACGCTTATTTATCGATTTTTTTTTGAAGAACTTCAAAGCGCTGTAACTTGGTAGGCAAACAACTTTGGACTAAGGTAAATTCGGTTTTATCACTCTATTTTGAGCTCACAAATCACCCACTTCAAGGAACGGAGGTTTATGCCGGACACCCTGTATACAAATCTTTCTTTTGTTTTTAATCTTAAGCTTCATATTTTATTGACTCGTAGGATTTTCGTAATTTTTAACTATTTTGTGTAAAAAAAATTGCTCTTTTCAGGTACAAAAAAAAAGTTCAAAAAGTTCTAAAAAAATTAAAAATAAAATTTTAGATTTTTTTTTTGAACTTTTGGAACTTTTTTCAAAAATTCAAAAATATTTTTTGGAAAGATTGAAATGTTTTCTTTAACATAAACTTTGAATTTTTTAGCATCCTTTAGTAGTTTTTGAGAAAAACAAATGGTAAAAAATGGTAAAAAAATCACAAATTGTGGATTATCTCAAAAACAACTCGTAAAAAAATTTTTATTTTTTTATTTTTGAGCTTCAATATGCATACCCTTTCGATTAAGTACAGTTTAATCCATAAAAAAATAGCAGTGTCGCCTTGTGTTAAGAAATAAAGTACATTATTTGGTCGTGTTTGTAAAAATATTTACAATTGTTATTTTTACATCTATCCTTTTCTTTCTAAATTTTTTAATAGTTGTTTGACAGATCACATTACGTATTAGTTACAATATTAGATCAAAACGGAATATTTTTCTTGTATACAAAAACCATTAGTTATAATGTTATATTAAATAAGTGCTTATTATCACTTACTTCTTACGAGGACATTAATTAGAACGATCTTGAAATTTTATGATTAGCGCTTCTAATCGACTCTTAAGTTGTAACACTAGAAACCGGGTGTTTCATTAAATCTCCCTTTGGCGTCGCTCAGTTGGAGACAGGGGGGTTCGTAGTAAGAAATAAAACACACTTCGGATGGAATTCAAAACGAAGTCTTTATTAAATAAAAAAATAATGGTATAATACCTTAAAGGTACTTTTTTTAAATTTTCCTTTATAATTAGTTCGTTAGGTTTAATAATTAGCTTTTCTTTTACAAATTAAAGTTAATTTAAAAAAATATTTGACAATTGAACTATAAGTAATTGACAAGAGATGGCGCTCTTTCAAAAAATCTGATTTTTTAGTTTTATGCTTTAAGTTTGCAGAAAAAAGTAAATGTTTTATACGGAGTCAAAGTAGTTTTGTGTGACTCGCTCGCTACGCTCCTTATGAAACAAATAACTATTTTTAAGGAAAAAATATATAAACCAAAATGTTATCAAACAGATACAAGTCTCTAACGTATGACTCTAAGGTTACGGTGACTCGGCCACGGGGATTGGTTTTCCTTCTAGATCACCA
The DNA here is from genome assembly GCA_963924605.1 of Malthinus seriepunctatus. Classification (NCBI taxonomy): domain Eukaryota; kingdom Metazoa; phylum Arthropoda; class Insecta; order Coleoptera; family Cantharidae; genus Malthinus; species Malthinus seriepunctatus. Next base: position 97,136,038 of record OZ004600.1, read on the forward strand.
GACCTCGCTCTAAGACGTAATAACAGACCTCTGTGCGAGACCAACAGACCTAAAAGGACACCAACTAGTCGAAAGGGTGATTCCTGTCGCCAGACGATCAAACCTCACTCTAAGACCTAATAACAGACCTCTGACCTGAAGGCAAAGGGAAATTGAATAAGGGGGAAAATTAACAAAAGTGCGCTTCTGCTCACCACGATGGTGAAGCTGGAAGTCCGTTATCAAAATGGAGTGGGAGCTTTTATTGGAAATCGTTTTGTTAACTGAAAATAGTGTGAAATAATAGATATTTATGGGATTGATACATTTATATTACACAAGATATGACAAGGAAATGACAAAAAAATTCATAATTTTATAATTATTTATAGCTTTACTAGCAATAGTATAGTTACCGTTCGTTTCAAACCGTGGCTTTTTTAAGGTTTATAACTGAATAAAATTTCTAGTTTCAGATCTTTTCGTTGGACGACGAATAATAGAAGAACTAAAACAAATCTAACAAGAATCTAACACAAAGTCTGAAAACAATCAAAAAACTTCAAAATCAGGTGAGTCTTCTATACGGTTATCGCCTTTTCTCGTTACAAAATTCTCATCTCTCTCTCTCTTTCTCTCTCTATCTAGATACTTTTTTAAAAGCATATCTCGAGATCACTGCTTCATTTGTGTTTGGTCCTTTTTAATCTCCTTCACCCTGAAGGAATTTATTACAAAACTCGTTTCTTCAATCTCTCTGTTCATCCATCTTTTTGAGGAATGCCTACCCTATAACAAATAAAGAAAGACGTAAAAATAATATTAAATCAAATTTCTATTTTCAGTTCATTTCCATTGGTAATGTTAAAGTCATTATCAGCAGCGACTTAACTAAACAGTTTCTTTTCGGAATCGAGTTTCAAATCCCGCGTACGCGTTATTAAGCGAGTCCGATTCTGAAAGCTTGATGGAAGCTTTAATAAGTCGTTATTCGGATTTTGCTCTAAAAATAAGTGCATGGTCCTAAGTGAAGAGTGTTAAATGATTATTCGTTCAATTCGTTTTAAACTAAGTGCGAGTGTGTGACGAAGCAAAGAGTAAATTTGGCATAGACGCATTCAGCAAGAAGGCATGAGAAAGAAGGTAAAAAATTTGTTTTTATGTTAAAAAACTGCTATTAAATTTACTCTATCCGCCCTTATACTTAAATAGAAGTTTCATTGGCTAGTTGTTGCCTGTGTTCTTCCACCGGTTTATGACCTTATTTTCTTATTCACCTAGAGGTGATATTCGTTCTACATGTTAAGTCAAGGTTTATATTAGACGCATTGCACACTTACTTAGCAAGATATTGCTAATTTTGTTTCCATCACCTAAGCTCAGCGTCGGATTGACCGGACCAGGTCGACAGGCCTTCTATACCGTTTGCATGGTTAATAAGGGTCCTTTCTCGAAGTTGTGCCTAGAAACCGTGATTTTATTAGTAGGTACCTAACTGTTATCAACACTTCCGCCCCAGCCGATTTATGTATAAGTCATTATTTTAGTAGATATAATTAAACTTTTAGTCCTTCACAATAAGAAATAAACCCACTAGTAAAACATGTTCTAAGTGAAGAAAAAGGTGCTCTTGTATTCTATTATTTATTGTTGAGGAATAGAGCTAAAATTGTATATAAATTCTCTGTTTGTTATTTTAAATGGGTATAAAAGGATTCGCCACATTTAATATTTTTAATATTCTCAATAAGAACTATGTGTCATAGACATGGTGCCTACTTAAGTTTTCTTCAATCTTTTATAAAATAAATAACGAGATATGGCACAATCAAACTACCCTTAGCAATAGATTGTATTATAGTACATGTACGTTACTTTGTATTCTCTGCAGTGATATAAAAGTTGATTTTCTTTGCAATGGAAACCTACCTATTAAATAATAGTATTGCTATTGGTTCAACAGTTCATCTGCATCCAATGCACATTATTTCGAAACAGCTTTTTTTAAAATCTGATTTTAAGGTGCTTCGACATTCACAAAAATTTACATTGTGTGTTCAATGAATTATTTGAAGTCGGTTTAAAAACTGACGAACGCAACGCAAATATTTGTGTGCGTTTGTGTTCGACGCCCAGTCTACATTATTTTATATTTTGCTCCACATAGAACGCACAACGTAAATTTTTGTAGATGTGAAGGCACCTTAAATTAGTTGGTTTTAGAAGTTTAAACAACAGGAAAAATATTATTGTAAAGTAAATACTAAATTGTACTACTACACCAACAATATTGTTAACATTCTAGTTTTAATCGTACAAAAACAAGCTACTCAATTTGCTGTGGTAGTAGGTAGGTAGGTGTAAAGTTTTATTAACATAACAACATCGGAATCAGAGGGAACTGTTGTTTAGAGAATGTACCTATATACAACAACTTAGGATGTCGAAGACCTCGTAAAGTTTAGCATAATTGATCGGTTGCTAGTAGTATAAGGAGGAAGAGAAAGTGGACTCTACCAAAATGTTTTAAGATAGGAAGTAAATAAATCTTTTAATTTGGATCTATTTAGAAAAATTTAATTAAAACATAAAAACGTTTATTTGGAAAAAATTTAATTTTAAGTTTGCACGCGTTTTTTATACAAAAAAAAAACTTAAAATAATACTGAGGCCAAGCTGTGGCTTTTAAAACTTTCATTTGACTAAATGAAAGTTGACCACTTATGTAAAAACTTTTTTGAAACCCAACTTAGTATAAGTTTTGTAGTAATTTTGGTTAGTTTAGGTATCAAGTCAAAAGTTAAATTACATTCTTATGTACACGTCCAAAAATCTGTTGTTTAAATTCAAAGTTTGTGTAGAAACCACTTTAGACTTTCTAATTGAAATTGGTTTTCGAATCCTTTCAAATCCATTAATTGAAATTTTATAAAATAGCAGATCAAAATTATTAATAGATGAGCAAATTAATAAAATTGAGAAATAATTTGCTGCAATAGCTCGTGATTAGAACCCTAGGTATTATGATTATTAGCTTCCCTTTTTCCTACGTATAAGAAAATTTTAGACTAAGTATTCAAATTTAAAGAATCGCTTAGAAAATGCCATACTTTCTACAGAGAGGTCTAAAAGTGTGGAACGGCCTTAATAACTTCTAAACGAATTGATTAAATGAAATGAAATTTGGAAGAAGTGTAACTAGCAACTACCAAATCCTTCTTTTTTTGTATCATCTGCGATGCAATGGTATACATCTTTATCCGACGTTTATAACCTAGCGTAGTGTAAATGCTCGAGGTCGTCCCGGTTAAGTTCCATCTCCGCGATAAAATAAAATTATTTATTTTATTTTTTATTTACTTTTGGCCCTTCAGGTATCCCAAGTATATTTTTTCATCATTTTAATTTATTAGTAATTTTAAAACCACTTAAAATATCTATTATTTTAAATGCTGTTTAAAATGATATCTAATTATTCACGTACCCCCCCCCCTCTCGAAACTTATACTATTCTTCTTTTAAGCCCGTATCTATCGCCACCTACATAATCGCATAAAAAGCATTAATTTATGTAGAAGATTGTTGATATAGTTGAGGCCAAATAAAGTGGCGCATGATTCACCTCCTTACAGCGTAAGAAAAAGTCCATAGTAAACGTATTTATAATCTTAATGCAGAGCTGGTGCAATATTTCTACGTGTGGTGGACCCGCGGAACAATTTTTTTTAAACTGCGCTAATAATCACGTTTTCTTAACTTACGTAGCGATGAATCATGCGCCACTTTATTTGGCCTCAACTATAATCGCAGATATGAGTACGAAACGTACGGAGTAAGATGTACGTTCCCACCAAATAATAAACTGAGTTCTGATTGGTGCTAAGAACTTAGTGGTGGAGAGTTAATAAATATTCGACGTGCATTGATTTCAGAAAGTCCGTGTGAGAGTCCGTGACCGTCCTTGTTCATACACTATACCCAGTGCGTTACTGTGTCTAGTGTTATCCCTTTGTGCTGCGGGTAGTTGATGGTCTGGCGTTCCTGCACCAGCGGCTATTATAAGCTGAAGCTGTAGGGATTAAGCTGATCGCGTCTACTCCAGTACATCGGTCCAGTTGGTCAAGCTTAGGCTTACACGGTCAGGACTTTTTGCCAATCGTTCCACCTGTTGGAAAGGCCCCTGGGGCCAACCACAAGTCATCTCCACGGTCAGGCCTTTCGGCCAATCGTTTTTCTCCCGTTGGTAAAGCCTCTCGAGCCAACCACACGTCCCTAATCGGTCAGGTCTTTCGGCCATACGTTTTTCTCCCGTTGGTAAGGCCTCTCGGGCCAACCACACGTCCCTAGACGGTCAGGCTTTCGGGCTAATCGCCTCCCTCCCGCTGGTCAGGCTTTCGGCCCAACCACACGTCATCAGTTTCCAGATCCAGTTCTCTTGGAATCATTCCAAAGCAAGACCAGGAACAACAGTGAATGAGGAGAAGAAGATAATTTACGTTTTGTCATTTATTTTGAATTTAAGTTATTTTTGGTTTTAATAAATATTTTTATTTTTGTTTGCAAGTGTTTGTTGTTGGTTAATCGCTCCGTGTCTTCGATTGGACAACGTCGAATACATCACAAAACACTCGATCGTAAGATCAGTGTTACAGAAGTACCTATTTAACGTAATTTTAAATTAACTTTAATTTAAATAATTAAAAATTAATTAATTTTAATTTAAATTAATGGCGTCGAGATCAATTTTTTTAAATAGCAAGGGGGTCATTTCTTGGTATTCTCTGAAAGAGCATTTTATTCTGATTTCAGACATGTGCTACAAATTAAATTTTCGATTAAAAAAAGTTAAATAATTCAACTATTTAGGTTACCTATTGCAATGCTAGTAAAATGATTAACTTTTTATGAGAGTGATATTTCGTTATTTCTTGCTTCAGAAAAGTAAATTTGTGAGTTTTCCGTCTTCACTAACAGTTTTTTCTTCTTAGAAATGCATTTGAAAAAGTTTTTGTAAAAATTACCATATTCATTTTCATTAGAAATCCTAAAAATTTTAATTTTTTTTCAATCGAAATCCCTATTTGTAACACATGTCTGAAATCAGAATTAAATTCTCTTTCAGAAAATACCAAAAAATACCCCCCTTGCTATTTAAAAAAACTTACCCCGACGCCATTACTCTGAAGATAAATTTTTTAAATATAGTAAAAAAATAAGTATAGTAAAGAACAAATAGGCAAAATTACGTTATTTACTTTTTCCGAACTTCGTTCCAATTGGTCAATTCGTTTAGAAGTTGGCCGTTCCACACTTATATACCTCTCGTATAGTCAAAATCACCAAAAACTTACACTAGGGATTCTTTATCAATCACCTCCCCTCTCCAAAGCTTCTATGCTTCTAATCATTATAGTCGTCCTCCCCTACATCTTAGATTCAAGAAAAAAAGTTGTTCCATACAATAAATTGTAAACTAGAGTCGTTTTCTTTAATTTCTGTAGTTTACAAATCGAGATTTTTTCAAGTTAATGGTTTAAAAATGCAACTAATGAAGCCTAAAATATTAAATTTAAAGCTCGAACCTATTCCATCCCAGTTTTCGATATTTTTTAAAACGTGCACAGTGCACAGCTGTCTACGGTTTAGTATTTTCTTTCTCTACCCTTGGCGAGATTTGTCTATATCGTTTACTTTCCTCTTTCCTCATCAAGTTGTACCCTCTGTTCTTGACCTTATTTCTCCTAACGTAATCTATTGTTTTCTGCAAGTCATTTGCCTTTTATTATAAATCCCTTTTGTTTATTTTTCAGCCAGTATTCCCTCTCGTCTATAAGGTTAGTAGGTTACTTCTATTAATCTCACTCAATTAATTATTTTAGAGATCTCTCATAATAATTGTGTAATTTGGTATGGTTGAGAGTTTTTATTTTAAATCTTCAGTATTCAAAACATACTAAAAATCAAAATAAATATTTATCTTTATTATCACAAATATGTTGTTTATCCTGGTTATTAAAAACATTGTTTAACCTTATTATTAAAATCAATGTTAATCCTTAGGATTAAAAACGTTGTTTAATTACCCAAACACTGTTAACACCAATTCAACAAATACAGTTGGCATTATGTAAATTTGATTGTTTACCCCTGATGTAGGATTCAGCTTCCTCTCATTTTAATTGATCATATTTTATTTTTTCATATTCTTCTCTTCACACTTTGCTTTAAAGAAAACAGTATGACTAAAAAATATTTTTTTGTAATTAACGTCTAGACGTATTAATTGTGCTCCCCTGAATGCAAAATTGCAAACAAATGTTTAATAATTTTTATTTCTAGTAAGTCTTTTTCTTGTAGTCATCTAGTCATCCCTCGTCATTATTTTTATGTCGCTAATAATGTTTTTGTTGCTTGTGAGATCAATTTTGAACTGTGGTTTATTTAAAGTTCCTTTAATTGTCTGCAATTAAACAGTACCATGTCTGAATGTAGGAACGGATTTTAAATAGTGGGTTGTTTTTCAATAATAATTTTGTTATGGCTCGAGAAAATTGCCCTATCGCTTTCCCTTTTCTGTACTTTCTATTTTTGAGAAATATTTTAGAATTCGTTTTTATTATAAATTACGTTTAATACGCCAAGAAACTAGGCATGTTGAATGTTGATCCAGAAAGTTTCAAATTTCACATTGCAAACAAAAACTTCATTTTTCACGTACTTTATGTACGTTTCTTCGCTAGAACACCCTCTAGAACTCTAATAGCCAATCTATTACAGGAAATTTAATAGTATAATAAAAATATCAAAAATTAGATACAGGCATCGTAACTTTTGGTACTACCATAGAATAAACTTAAACACATTTATCTTGATTTGGGTTGAACTGGCTTAAAATAATGAAGTAAATAGGGAAACCTTTACGATCCTATCCTCATTTTAGATCTCGAGTTGGAAAACTTAATTGGAAATAAGATTGTATTTTATAAGTAATTGAATAGGCTGTTTTTTTAAATAATTATATTACCCATTTTCTGAAAACCACTTTAAAATTCTTATTCCCGAAGCTTTTTCTCTAAATTTATATTTTTTACAATCTCTGATATTTCGTATTAGTAAAAGACTGATGTGTCGGAGTTATTTTTGTGTATAAAACTAAAGCTGTAGTAGCTGAACCTAAAAAAGACTTTACAACAAAGATGCAAAGTGGTTTAACAGGGATATACTACAGTAGGTCACTCTAATGGGATTATACCCTTGGCAGTTGACTCTATCCATTTTACATAAACACCACCGAAACTTTTGTATTTAAAAGTAGGTAGATACTTGAAAAATTATATTTCTACACTAAAACGACTGAAGTTTAACTAATTATTGTTGTTCTAAGAAATCTTTGCATGAATAATGTGCTTTTATTACGAGTATTTTCGATAGTACGTGAACGTTTATTCTTGTAATTCTATTGTTTCTCTAGCACAAGTAATTACACACGTTTCAATGGTAAAATAAATAATTAAACACAAGTAAACACTTTATTGTGTACGTAGGTACATCATTCTACGTATTTCACCATGGTAAGTGAATTCTAAAAAGTATGGAGGTTTTAATGAAGGTGTGGAAACATTTCGTGTACCTGCTCTGATTACGACAATTTTATCAAAGTTTTACATAGTTAAATTTATTATTTCAGAAAAATAGCATATTGTTTTATAAGAAGCAAAAATGTCGTTTTTTTGACAAGTGTGTATGTATGACAGACGAGCCGAAGGCTCGCCACTTCGAATATTAATTAATTTATAACTATGGTGGTTTCAAATTTTGTCAATTAAGTTTTCATAACAAAAGTTTATTTTTGTTTATTCTTAAACACTTTTGAAATTAATTAATTTCATTGTTAAAGTTAATTTGTTTAGTGTCGTTGGTAATTCTTAGCGTATTATGTATTTTATTTTGTATATAGAATGGTTGTTTGTATATAGATTGTAAAATGTAAATTGTAGGCAGGTCAATTTATAAGCTATTTCCATATAAATGAGGGTTCGTCTGTACAGTTCCTAAAGTGGTCAATAATTTACCAGAAATTACATCTCCGAGACTTTGCATAAATTTTCTTTGTCTAGTTTATATTTGTTACTGTTTATATAAACTGACAATTTTCTAATTTAATATACCTAATCTTAAGTTACAACTTGAAACTCTTAATTAGTTAGTCGCTCAAATTAACTACAAATTACTTTATGAATATCTTATCTACAAATAAAATATTAACTCGCAATTAAAACAAAAGTAAAAACGACAAATTCTAATTTACTTTTTACTAGTTACACACATAAGTGTATACGCGAATAATTTTTCACTCTACCCTACCTAATTCAATTTGTTTGTTAATGTTAGCTTACTAATTAGTAGTTGGCAAATATGTTTATTCATCTAAATTTACTTATATAACTACAACTTGGATGAAACATACATATACTTCAAGTTTGAAACTGCAGACTTGGAATAGCAACATTAAGGATGCAGTTAGGAAACGTAAAAAGATAGTGGAGCTTGAAATATATCGTTAACTAAACCACAACTTAAAATGTAAACAGTTTGTTAATCTACGAATATAATGTGGATTGTTCATATTTACGAATAAATTACAATTAATAGAGTAGAATAAGGATTTAAAAGGGAAAAAATTGCGCAAAGTTAGTGAAAACACAAAAAAAGTGAAAATTGGTAGTTCAATTTTTTGACTGTAGTTTAAAAATGCTTTCCTCTAATTATTTAATTATTTATTAATTCTATTTATAACAATTAACTGATAGTCGCTCTTGTATTCAGTTCGTTTTGTTGCGTTCTTATTGGTTGTCGAGTGAATCCGAGTTAATCGCCGGATTTCAAATAAAAGCTCCCACCCCATTTTGATAAGGGACTTCTCGTTATACCATCGTGGTGAGCAGGAGTGCGTTGCGTGTCAATTTTTCTCATGCGTAATTTTGCGCCGCTTTTAATTAATTAATTTTAGTTCAAATACCCTGTCCATGTGTCCATTATTATTTTACCCCGTGTTAAGTTAATTAATTATAGTCGTGATCATAAAGAATAAATAAAATTAATCTCCAGAATAAAAGGACCCCGCACAATTCTTATGGGAAATGGCCCTCGGTGAATTTTCCTAAAAATTTAGTATATTGTAGTATTTGACCTACTGAACAAAAGTCTCCATGGCCACGAAGCCCTAAACCTAATATTGTTCGTGTTGTGGAGGCTTAAACTACTGATAATCTTGTCACACACAATACGTAAGTATAAGAAATGGCCCTCGGTGAATTTTCCTAAAAATTTAGTATGTTGTGGTGTTTGACCTACTGAACAAAAGTCTTCATGGCCACAAAGCCCTAAACCTAATATTTTTCGTGTTGCGGAGGCTTCAAGTGCTGAATAATGTTGTCACACACAACTGTGATTTTTTGAATTTTATTTTAAAAATGCAAGTTCGGTTGCCTCGCTGCTTTACAATATTTAATCGGCGACACATGGAATTTTCTTCAATATTCGTTAATTCTCTTTCAATACCCTGATTGCGATTCAAACATACTCTTGTGTCATTTTCTAAATATAGATTTGGAAGATCATTATCTTCACGCCTTTTTATTGCAATATACAGCCTATTATCAATGTCGCCTATTCCAGGCATTCTTACTAAAGCCTCCAACATTACAAAGATAACAATTGTATCAAACTTTTCCAGCCATAATTAAATCCAACCACAGTTGTGTGTGACAACATTATTCAGCACTTGAAGCCTCCGCAACGCGAAAAATATTGGGTTTAGGGCTTTGTGGCCATGGAAACTTTTGTTCAGTAGGTCAAACACCATAACGTACTAAATTTTTAGGAAAATTCGCCGAGGGCCATTTCTTATAAGAATTGTGTGAATGTGATCGTTATGTATAAAATTCAAAAAATCACAATTGTGTGTGACAAGATTATCAGTACTTTAAGTCTCCACAACACGAACACTATTAGGTTTAGGGCTTTGTGGCCATGGAGACTTTTGTTCGGTAGGTCAAATACTACAACATACTAAATTTTTAGGAAAATTCACCGAGGGCCATTTCCCATAAGAATTGTGCGGGGTCCTTTATATTTTTTAGACTTGGCAACGTAACAACATTACAATGTCAAAGTTTGACGTGTGAATATAATTATTAAAATTTCAGGTTAAGTTCTTTTGGTGTTGTTTATATTCGCACGTGAAATTTTAACATTGTAACGTTGTTACGTTGCCAAGTCTAAAAAATATAAATTCTATTCTGGAGATTAATTTTATTTGTTCTTTATAATCACCACCCTTAATTTTATTAATTAATTTTTATATGTTTTCCCTTGCCATTAGCAAACCCGTGTGATCTGTCTTCCAGGTCAGCTGGTCTCTCCTTAAAGGCCTGATCGGTCTTGTGGATAGGTCTAGTGGTCTGGGCATTCGGCTAACCCCTTCCGTATCTTGCAGGTCAGGTGGTCTCTCCTTAAAGGTCTAATTGGTCTTGAGGATAGGTCTGGTGGTCTGGGGATATGCTCGTCCCTCCCGTTTCTTCCAGGTCAGGTGGTCTTTCCTTAAAAGGTCTGATAGGTCTTGAGGACAGGTTTGGTGGTCTGGGAATACGCTCGTTCTTCCCGTGTCTTCCAGGTCAGGTGGTCTCTCCTTAAGGTCTGGCTAGGTCTTGACGATAAGTCTGGTGGTTTGGAAGAACACTGACTGAGTCGTAACGTAAGAGATTTGTAAGAAAGAGTTTCACCATCGTGAATTTCAGTTTTCCCCCTGCGTAATTTTGCTCCGTGTTTAATTAATTATTTTAATTAATTAATTTTAGTTCAAATCCATGTTCATTGTTATTTTACCCCTTGTTAAGCTAATTAATTTTTATTTGTTTTTCTCTTGCCATCAGCAAACCCGTGTGCCGGCTTCAAAGTCTAGTGGTCTGTGCTCAAAGTTCTGAATAGGTTTCGTGTGCCCGTGTCTTCCAGGTCAGTTCGTCTCTCCTTAAAGTTCTGATAGATCTTGTGGACAGGTCTACTTGTTTGGGGATTCGGCTAACCGCTTTCGTGTCTTCCAGGTTAGGTGATCTCTCCTTAAAGGTCTGATAGGCCTTGAGGACAGGTCTGGTGGTCTGGGAATACGCTCGTCCCTCCCGTGTCTTCCAGGTCAAGTGGTCTCTCCTTAGGGTCTGGCTAGGTCTTGAGGACAGGTCTGGTGATTTGGAAGAACAGTGACTGAGTCGTAACGTAAGAGATTTTTATCTGGTTAACCTATTGATATATATTTTTTTCCTTAAGAAAGTTTTATTTTTATTTTTTACGTGTACCTTGGAAGTACGTAGCACTATTTTTACAATTTAATAAATACTCTGTTTTGTTTTGTTCCCCCCCCCCGTCTCCAACTGAGCGACGCTTAAAGGAGATTTACTGCAAGACTCGGTTTACGGTGTTACATCCTGAAAATTTTTCTCCAGAATTTTTTTCTAAAGTAAGCCATATTCAAACTACAGTTGAAAAACTAAATTATCAGTTTTAAGTTTTTTTGCGTTGAAAAACTAAATTATCAATTTTAAGTTTTTTTGCGATATCTTGGTAACTATTTTGAAATTAGATGTTTTCTAAACGGATTCTTAAAGCTCATTAAAATATGCAACATTTTGATAAGTCAATCAATTTCATTACTATTACCGTTTCCAAATCCCAAAATGTTAGTAACACTTAAAAAACAATATATACCTATCTTGTTTTATCTGTTCGTTCATTTCATACAAAAATTACTCTAGCAAGGCAGATAAATATTAATTATTTGTAATACTTATTAAATTTTTTTTTATATTTAGGTAACCCTGTTAATGCTCTAAAAGCTTCAAAAAATTTTAAAGGAAACTAAACTAACATATTAGTTTTCCGTCAAATTCAGTTTCCGTTGAGCTCGATACTCGACGAGTCAATACCGAAGTCGAGCCCTTTTTATAAAATTAAATAAATCAAGAGATACTCAAAGTTGAGACTTATGCACTTCCCATAATTAATTTTAACTTGAAGTATAATCAAAACTTAATTAAAAAGATTTACGAGACTTTTATAATATTTTATTTTTTTAATGTTTTTAATAAATATTAAAATGCTCTAAAATATTGATCTTAGTCAACTTGAAGACATATTTCACAGATCAACTATTTGTTCTTGGCTCCTATTGTGTAGGAAATCGCGGTAGCTTGAGTCGTCTACAGCGGAAGTCCGTATCCATTCTACTGGAAATAACAAACTGTGATATCGACTGACTGTCACAATTTGATCTTTTTCAAGAATAGAATAGCCTCCAATATAGTACCAACTATGCAATAAAATTTAATTTATTTCAGTCAATATTATTAATTACAAAATTTAATATTTCGAAAAAAGATTTATTTTTGTTTAAATCACAGTTGTTTCACATTTAAACAACTTTCAAACTTCTCTTATATGCAAATTTTGAAAATATATCACTCAATTTAAAAAAAACTGATTCATGTTGATTTATATCAGTTAAAACACTAAATAAAAATTGAATTGCAAAACAAATATATTAAATTTATGACAATATTATTATCAATGGCACAAATTTTATTTATACTAACTATAAGTATAAATATTTGGATAAAAAATTAGTATTGGAAAACCTTTTTATTTATCGGAAAAACTCTTACTTCGAAAACTTGATTTCCAATAGTAATTTAAAAAAACGAACTATCATTGATTAACTGTGTTGAGTCAAATTACAAAATGGAAACTAAAATCTCGTCTAAAAAGTTCATCCTGAGAAATCCACACGTGGAAAATTACCGGCAAGAAATAATAGGAAGCCATGAAACTAAGGCTGTGTCGAGAAGGGTTAGAAAGATCTGTAAGTTGTAATAACGCTTTTGCAATAACTTGCAGGAAAATAACAAAAGAAAAACGTGACGCCTAGGTTGTTTTTTAATCATTTCGAAGCCTTCTCGATTTGTCACAAAAGTTAAACAGAATAATGTTTTTTTTTAATTCAACTCAACTAAATTATGTTAAAAACTAAAATTAAAAGGTGTTAAAGTAAATATTCTCTGTGTAGTCACTAATAGCTTTTTTTGTATTTAGAATACAAAAATTTATTATTTAATTTAGCTTTATATTTCCGTTATGAAAATTAAGTTACAAAATTGAAATGCTTCACCTGTTTTGTTGAAACCAATTTAAATGATTTATATAATTTCAAGTTTAATGTTCAACATTTCCCTTTTTTTAGTTGAATAATCAAATTATATTTCAACAAAACGGAAAACCTTTTTTATAATATAATAGCAAAAAATTTTAAACATAATAATGTTTTATATTTGGGATGTTTGTTTATTGTACAACAAAAATGTTTAATTTATGTATTGCTAATAGAAGAATGACTTTTTAATATTGATTAAATTAATAATCAAAATAATTTACTTGACTATCTTAGTGCAATTAAAACCCCTTAACGCCCACCGGAATCATAACATGACAGTAATTTTAAGATTTTTTTTGTTAACAATTGGAACCGATATTTGAGATTTGGTTTAGGGTATTCTATTATTTTTAATGTTGTTAATTTTTTGCCATTTTTTTCCAAAATAAAGCCGTAAAATCAAACTGTTTTTGATCTTACCCCGAAGCAGAATTTAAGAATTTCTTAATATAATAATAATACGAATCCTTAATATTATGCTTCTGATACGGGAAAAATTAATATAGTTTTCGCGTACGAGTGTTTTTTTTAGTAAAAATGGCTCCTACGTAATCCACCAGCAACTATCAGATCATCCGTGTTTGTATCATCTGTGATGCAATACTATAAATTCTTATCCGGCGCGGCATTTACACTGCAACTAGCGTAAATATACCGAGGTCGCTCGCTTACATTTCATTCTACCCGATAAATTAGAATTATGTATTTAATATTAATTTATTTTGGCCCTTCAGGTATCCTCTATATATTTTCTCATCATTTAAATTTTTCTTTTCAATGTCCTTAATATTTTCAAGCCATTTTTCCTACTCGAATCCTTAAAGGAAAACATTAAAATTATTAAATATTTTAAATGATTTTAAAATTATTTATAATTAACGTACCCTCTCGAAACTTATACCATTCGATGCCTCTTTTAAGCCCGCATCTATTGCGACCTACATAATTTCATAAAAAAGCATTTCATGTAAGAGTTCGGTGATAATCGTAAAGATATGAGTACGAAGCGTACTGAGTAACATGTACGTTCGCACTTAGTTAAATCGCAAGTCTAGTTCTGTTTGGTTCTATAAGACCTTGGTGGTGGAGAATTAAAAAATATTCGATTATTTCAGGGGAGTCCGTGACCATCCGTGTGCATCGACTGTGCATAGTGTATTATTGTATTCAGTGAGATCCTCTTGTGCTGCGAGTAGTTGATGGTCACTTAATTTACTTTACTTTGCATAATTTCGAAGATTTGGGGCATGAGATCTATTATTTCAATTTTTTATAATAATAGCAAAGACAGCTGCAGGTGTTTATATCAAGTTTATGTGTTTTTACGACTGCTGTTGTTGGTTTATAAATGGCAACACCAGCAAATAACACAATTTTATCAAATAAAATTTTATGTTCTTTCACTTTGAATGCCTTTTTTTATTTTTGTTTATACTATTTCATTACAATTGTGTTAACTTCAGGTAAATAAACATCTATCTAGAACACCCAGAAAACATATTGCATAAAATGTAAAATCATTTTGTGCGTGCAATACTTCAACCCTTACTTATAGCAACCCTTACTTATAGCAACCCTTATTATTACCAAGCAATTATAATTCCATTTTGTTTAAATATTTTTCAAGAGTTTTAATTTATGCTATATTGTTCCATTTAACCTACAGTTGTTCCAGGGAATCTTTGCCACTGTACGTAACGATAAGACGACATACGTCGTTACCATTTAGCGTCATATTAGATATTACGCAGCGCCAACAAAGATAGTTGCTACACTACGTGTCAGATTGCGAGTTTTTACGTACTTAGTCGAGTTCTCCACTGGCAATGATCGGCTGGAACAACTGTAGGTAATAATTACATAAAAATAAACTTCCTATGACTAAAGGAACGCGTATCATAGAGCGCCTAATGAGAACAGATAATGATATCTCTTCCACCCAGCGTTCTCATATGAGAACAGCCCTTTGCACAGGAACGGTGCCTGGTTTTTAAAAAATAAGTTCAAATTATTATTTTGAATACGATATAAAACATTTTAAATGATTTTAAAAAAAAATTCTGGACGTTAATAAGTTTTAATAAATTACTATATCCACATATCGTAAATACTCTCTGCAGTACACTTTTGTGTGGGAATTTCTTTATTAAATTTAAGCGTACGACAAGTTCTTTTAAAGTATCTACAAGAACTGCATATAACATCACCCTAGTTTGAGATCATTGCTTATCGCCTATCCCCTTTCCGGTAAACCCAACTGATGAAATAACACTTTAGTTGTGAATTCGTGCTCAATTTCTGCTAATGAAATAAAAAATTTCCAATTCTATGGGAGTTCATCGGTTCTACAAATAAGCAACTAAAATGCACATCGTAAACTAAATTCCGCGAGTATCTAATAAAAGTTGAAAAATAGATATTTCCATGAATATTTTATATTAACTTTTAAGCCCACATGTAGTGACAAAATGTAATATTTTCTTAAAAAATTAGAGTTAACAAAGAAGAAAAACGGTATACTTAAGTTACTACAAGAACATATTTTTTTATTATCCCGATATTAAAATTCATGAATAATATATATAGAATGATAATATAGTTCATGCATTTTTATCGAAATTTTCAAACTAATGCTAGTACGTGAATGCCGTGCACGTTCTGGTGTAGTAGGTATAATAAGAAAACTTTTTGCTGCTTGTTTTTAACAAGCTTGACTATCTTATAGTCTTTTACATCATTATAAAAAAATAATCTGTATAATAAAGAAAAGAAAAGAAAAATGTTGCAAGTAGTACAATTTTTCTTTTAAATTAAAAAGTTAAATGAAATTCAAATAGAATTCTATCTACGTAAATTAGCAAATAGTCTAGGAACATAGCGAAATTTATGCCAAATAAAGGTAGAATTAAGCAAATAGTTGCAGTTTGACAATATTATTGCAATGCAGATTCTAGAATTCAAATTTATAATACTGTTTACACGTTAAATAGTTACGCTTTAGTTACAATTTAGTGAAAATAGGTACGTACTTGGAAATACAAAATGCTAACTGTTTATTTAAATAATAAAAAAAGCTGCCAAACTGTCAACTGCCACTTCAATACAATTAAACAGTAAGTGTCTTGCGTTTATTCAAAATTCAGCGATTTCAAGGCCGAAAACAATCAATTGACACGTTGGTAAAAAAATTTTTTTCTTCAAACGTCAGAAAAAGTCGCCTTTGTGTCACTCAATAGGTAACGGTGAAGTTTAACTTTCCCGCCGAGGCAGGAAAAATTGTCAGAAAAGTACTTTTCTACTGCCTAGGCAGGAAAAGTAAAATCTTAACCGCACATAATTTTTATTTTTTAACGTAAAAAATGTTTTTTAAGTATTTGTAATGTAAAAAATTTAATGTTTTTTAAATTTTCCTTTATAATTAGTTCGTCGTGTTTAATAATTAGCTTTTTTTACAAATTTAAGTTAATTTTAAAAAATATTTGACAATTGAATTACAAGTAATTGACAAGACATGGTGCTCTTTCAAAAATCAAAATTTTCAGTTTTACGCTTTACGTTTGCAGAAAAAATATAATGTTTCATACGGAGTCAAAGTAGTTTTGTGTGACTCGCCTGTATTGCCAGACTCGCTCGCTACGCTCGCTCTTCAGGCAAACACAGTCTTGTCACACAAAACGTCACTTTGTCTCCTTATAAAACAAATAACTTTTGTTTTATTAACAGTCAATATGAATGCAAACTTTCATTATGGAAATATATCGACACGAGGAGACACGTTCATGCAAGCAGGTAATGCAGTTAAGCTGGACTAAATACGTGCATCTTACGAGTAATTCCGCTTAAGGATATCTACAACGGTATTTAACCTGCAAATCGATGATAGGAAGCTACTGGAAAGCTTTGGCGACAAAAAATTATAAATTATAATTTTTAATCATAAATCAAAGCTGAAATACTTGTGTAGCCTGGCTGGTATGCTGATGGTTAAATTTGATTTTACTAATGATAATGATTAAACAAGCAACTTCTGTATAAAAAATGAATATAAACTTAGGAAGGATTTAAGATTTGAAACTCGCATGTATTTGTATAGTTTGAAAATGCACATAAGAACTCGATTTCTACAAGTCAACAGTGCTCATCAGCTTAGACCAATACCTATCGTAAATTACACACTATCACTCATTGTACTGTGACAATTTGTCCTACCATTGTCCTACTAGGTCTCGTCAAAATAAATTATGGGCCTTTTATTCTTCAGAATTTACTAATTTACAAATTCAGCACTAATCCATATATTTAGAAGGCAAAGGCTTTTCTTCTACTGGGCCGACCTTAATGATTTTTTAAAATATAAACTCTCGACCCGCAGATTGATATGCCAGTACTATTTTTTTTTCTTCAAATTATCAACTTGCTTATTTTATTTATTAATTTAGAGCAATATCTAAAAGGATACCTACCTTAACAATCGTCACAGTACAATGGGTGATGGTGTATGATTTACGATAGGGTTGGTTATTGTGTATTGGCATAACCTGATGAGCAACTGTTGACTTAAAGAAGTGGAGTTCTTATTATGTATTTTCAGACTAAACAATTATTATATGACAGGAGTGTGTGCTCAGTGCTCAGGGACGGCGCTACTATGCATGACGCCCTGGAACCTGGAACAACTGTAGCATAGCATGACATGTCATGCTGTGCTATTTATGTACAGGTGCTCCAGCGGATCTTTGCTGGTGGGTCGGTCGGCAATATACGTAAAAACAAGCAATCTGATAACTAGTGTAGCATCTGTCTCTGTAGGCGCTCTGTGTAATATGAAGCTAAATTGTAACGACGTATGTCGTCTTATCTTGAGATACATCGGCAAAGATCCGCTCGAACAACTGTAGGTATAAATAATATTTAACAATGAATATCTCGATAGAAACTCTATGGTTTTATTTTTGTGTTTTTTATTGCCATAGCATAGCATGGCATGTGTTATGTGGTCAGGCCTTTACTGTAATAACAGAGTAGTTCTTGTTATTTCAGGGAGAACCTTCTTTGTTTTTTAATCCTGATTGAAAATTCAAAAAAAATACTCAGTTACTCTAATAATTAATAATTATGAATTCGTACTTTCGGGAGCGCCGTTGGCACCCTCTTTAGTAAAGGCTTTTGGGCGCCCCATAGGACAAAGCGCCTCTATGCGGCGCTTCCCTTGCGCCTCCCTTGTGCGTGCTACCAAGATAAGATTATGAAGTGACACGTAGAGCGTAAACATCGTAGAGGCTAGTGCTAAAGGTGCTAACGCTCAAAAGACGTTACAGTTGCAATTTTTTAGTTTCAGTCACATTGAATTAAAATGTTTAAAAGAAAGTTGGAGAAATTGCAATACAATAACGTAAGACAAGGTAAGAGATCATATATCCTCATTAGTGTTACAGTTGCAGTAATGCAGTAGAAAAGTAACTTTTGTGTATTCTAAAAGTATTAGGTCTTATTCTATTTTTATGTGAGTAATCACGTAATCAGCAGAACTTGGATGTAACGTATTAAAAAAGTCTCAGTTAATTAGCATCTAGGCAAGCTTAACTAGGTTTTGAACATTTTTTAAGTGACACTTATTATTCTTTTACTGTAGTGACTATGATAATTTTTATCTACCATTAATTTACAATTCTACTTTAAAATATTTTAAAGAGAAACATACCATGTGTCCTTGACTGATGATGTACTGTTCAATTCAAGAATGAAAAACTTTCTCTTTACCAATACGTAGAGATTTAACATGGTTTTTGAGTTTAGATTAATTTTAGATTGGTTTCCATTCAAAACGTGTAATTTTATTTCTAAAATTCAACTCCAACTCAACTCAAAAAGTCAAGTTCATGCCTATGATGCTACGCTTATGCCCTGAAAAATATTATAAGAAAGTGATTCGTGTATGTATCTGTAAAAAAGAGAAATGGAAATTATTGTAAACGTGCTTAGGGCCAGTATTTTAAAGCCTGAAATTATAAATAAACGTCAATTTCAATATTTTTTCCTATGATCGGGCGTGGTTATAAACGACAAATAAAGTTAATCTCGTGAATAAAATTTATATGTTTTAAACATGGCAACGTAGCAACGTTACACTGTCAAAGTTTGGCGTTTGAATATGAATATTAAAAATTGAGGTTAAGTTCTGTGTTGTTTATATTCAAACGTCAAACTTTGACATTGTAACGTTGCTACGTTATAATCATGGCCGTATGTCAAACTAAAATGACAGCTAACCTGAAGTTAAGTTTCGACGGTGGATTGAGTTTCAACCTTCCTTTATAATACCGAGCCTTAGAGATTCAAGAAGATGCTTGTTGTTAGAATCTGCTTGTGAGAAGTGCCATTTCTGAAGTGGTACTTGACTGTACTTCTCAAAGTTGTCGCTTACGATTTTTATTACTCATGATTCATAGGGTTTGAGAGTCTTGTAACTTCCAAACTATAAATTGAGCTCTTCACGTATCGGAAGAAAACATTTCAAACATTTAACTTTGTATGTGAACACATCTTTGTATCAATCCAAGTGGCAGCACAATCAGTATGGGAATATGCTAGCGAAATGGCACTCCTTCACCTCATTTGTACGCTGGAGTGCGTTGTTACCGGAACGAGAGGAACTGCCAGAACGGGATTTGACGATGTCCTGGGGATGCCTTTTGGACATGCTCATATTATGGACGCTTAAATTACCCGTTTTTACGACTTGTGTTTTTTTTCTTTAGGGCACAGATTACGTTTATGTTTATTTACGTTTTTTTTTTCAGCTCCGGTATCGCATTTCTGCTGCTTTTGCTGATCTTCAACGGTCATGCAGTAACGCTTTCTGCTGGCTAATTATTATTTTCCAAATGCTGCTTCTGCTGCCA
The DNA here is from genome assembly GCA_963924605.1 of Malthinus seriepunctatus. Taxonomy (NCBI): domain Eukaryota; kingdom Metazoa; phylum Arthropoda; class Insecta; order Coleoptera; family Cantharidae; genus Malthinus; species Malthinus seriepunctatus. The sequence continues at coordinate 97,156,177 of OZ004600.1, forward strand.
CCTAGGCTGTCACAAAAATATTTTCTAGTACTTCTTTTAAAATTTAAAATATTATTCTCTGCCAATACTAAATGTAAAAACATTAATTTGTGATAATAAGAAAATATTTTTGACTTTGACATTGCCATTGGCCATTATATCTCATGTAACATACAATTTGTGATCATTATCAATTTATTTGTCTCGTGATGTTGCCTACAAACTTTGGTAATTTATAAAACATTTGTTGGAAAAATCATAATCCTTTTACGTATTGCATAATAATTAAAACTGTGCTAACATGAAATAACAAAACGTAAATTAAAATGTATTTTTTATTTATTGTTTCAAATTCAAATAGGTAACACAGAAGTAAATTTTTGTTAACCAAATTAACAATAGAATTCCAAAATTTAATCCTATTAAAGTTCCCATTGTGCTTTTAAACTTTGCCTGGTAATTTATTGTAAATTCAAGTATTTAAACAACGTACTCAAACTATTTAAACTTTTCGTTCACGTTGTGCGAGTAGCATAAAAGAACTATATTGTTGTAATACAGTTTTGATCATTCATAAAATCATGAGCGTTTCATAACGTATATTATGACGTGTTAATTTTTTGTTACAAAACTTTTGTTCCCAAGTGTACATAATAATTTCGTGTCGCGGTATTTTAGTTAAAGATTAAAAGTTTTGTATTAAATAATGATCAAAGGGCACTGGAATGACGTACTTGTAACTTCTTTATGCACATTTACGAATTTTACAAATTAAGAGGGCTTGAGAAGGAAGTAACAATTAATATTTTAGTCCAAGATGAAGGAAAATATTAGAAAATGTTGGGTTCTTTAAACAAATATTTTACCTATAGTAAATTTCTAGAAGTGACGTAAATCCGAGAGGTGAAAATATTTCCAAAAGAAGTGTTATGATATATGATTAAGGAATAATAACTTTACAACTACATACAAAAAGTTATAATGTACGTGTAGAAGAATCGTAAACAACATGGCTGAAAATAGCAGACGACAATTAATAATAACTAAGAAAGAGAAAGCATCATTTTACAACACGAGACTGTGCTTGCCAAAACCGAATCGCGATGATATCAGTTAATTTCTAGCACTTATCACTGCAGTAGTTATTGAGTGATAGCTTGTAAACACTTTTCTATTTAAAGTACGGATTCAGTTGGGTACATTGCAAACAGAATTTATCTTAGGTGAGCTACAAAAGACTTTACGAATGAAAAGATCTTACAACACAATTACTCTCCGGGTTACAATCTATTGCAATAATCCAAGTCGCTAAAATAAATCAGAGTGTATGCACACTCCACGAGATACATTTTAATTAAACTAACTTCTTCATTATCTCCATCACTTAGCTTTAAAACGTACTTCAAAATTTGTAACTTACTACCTAGTAGTATACGTGCAGGCTTTTGTATTCAACTTGCAACTACACATTTCCACAGAGGTCGTCTGAACTTCATCTAGCAGAAACACCTAGGTATAAAAATTCAAATGTATATTTTCCATTTGTAAGATTGCATCAAAAGATCATTTTTAATAGCGTAAAGATTATGTTACTTTTACAACCAATAAAATGATTTTGATTGAGTAGATGTGCAGAATACATAAAATTTGCAACTATACAGCAGCTGAATGCTATAATAAAGAGCATATTATTGGGTTTTATATTACATTTTTATTATTAAATAAACAATTTTCTTAAATAAATAAAACATGTGGGAGGGTAGGTGTAATAAAGAGAAGTTATGTGTCATCACGGGAGTGGCTAATTTTCTTAACCTCGAAATACTTAAATTAGATAAAATTAGCGTGTTTTGGGTTCCAAAAGTACGCAATGAAATACTGATAGCTCAAAAAAGATATACACAGTGTCTTTGGAACCCAGTAATCAATTGGCTAAGCAACTACTATATTTCCTTACGTTTAGTTCGTGGTTTCCTAGAAAATTGGCCACGTTTTGGTTGAGTGCTTTTCTGAAGACCCTGTAGACAATGTCCATTGTCCAATAGATATTTATTAAATATTATTGCGATAAATCTGCTTCAAAACAGAACAATTTTTTTTATATTAATGACCATAATATGATACACGATGACCTCAAAATTTTGTTAGTTGGATCCGAATACCTTTCGATAAGTGCCGGAACACCTACTCTACGTAATGATTTCCAATAAATATTTAATTTGTATGTATAGTTTAATATTTTTTACAGTACCTAATTGATAGCTAAAAACAATTAAAAACGAACAATTAGTTCATTCGTTTTAAAATTTAATTAAATCGATCAATGTTAACAGTACATTTTATTATTACGCAACAACAAATTAAAATTGATAATGTTAATATTCAAATATTATGTAGCTAAAAAGTTTTCTGTTATCATTTAATTATAATTAATTTAAGCTACCAGCTTAATCAAAAGATATGAAACAACATCCTAATTGAGTATATTATGCCCCTTAAGTTAAATATGTTTGGAATTAATTTAAAATACAAAATTGTTAATTATGTACAACAAATCTGTTAATTAAATTAATTATTAAACTTTTTACGTTTCATCTTAAATTTTCCAACAAGTAATAACGTATTAAATTCTGTTGCTTTAAAAAAGCTTTTGTGAAAGTTTATGTTTGAGTAAGATACAAAAATACCTTTTAACTATTTAATAACTAACATTATAAATAATTTTTAACTTTGCTGAATTGTGTTCCACAGGGTTCGTTATTATAGATCTAATCGTGTTCTATAGTTTTCTTAACTCTATACAACTATTTTCTACGCCTAAGCATAAGGTGGGTGAAAAGTACCCGGCGCCGTTATTATAAGTTAATAACGTTTAAGTACTACTATGAAAAATTACTTTGCTTGCATAATGAACTCTATTAATAATGAAATACAAATAATGCCATTTTAATTCAAAAAACTTCGATGTAGCCATACCATGAACTTTTTAATACGTATTCCCATTTTCGGTTAAAACGGAAGTAAAGCATAAAGTGTTTGGTATCATCAGATAGCTAATTTTACTTGCTTTCAAAATATTAAAAAATATACAGGATGTTTCTAAACAATTTCCTATTTTTGTAATTTCCGGTTCAACCGGTAGCGTTATATTCTCAGAAAATAGTGTGAGATAGTAGATATTCATGGGATTGATACATTTACCAATTTTAAAGCTTTCATTTTTATTACACAAGAAATGAGAACCTTTTTAAAATTTTGACTTTCAAAAAATTAAAAACTCCGGTCCTGTTCCATACATGTTAATAAAATAAACGGCATTCGATAGAGAACAATGATGTCTATAACATACCCAAAAATAAAAAAACGACCGGAATAGATTTTGAGAAAATTTATTTCTAAATTTTGACCAATTTTGGCATCTAAAAAGTAAATTTTGCAACTATTTTAAAAATTGATTAAGTTAGGACGAAAGCCTTATATTTTGGCTATACAACTATTTTTTTAAATTTTCATAATAGTAATTACACAATAAATGACATATTTTTAAAATTTCAAAATTCAAAAAATCAAAACTCCGGTCCTGCTCGGTAGAAGTTAATAAAATTAGTGGCGTTAGATAGAGAATTACGTTTTTTGTAAAATATCCAAAAATGAAAAAACGGCTAGAAAGAGATTCTGTGTATAAACATACGTTAAACACGTATGGGTAGATAATACCCACCTTATGCTTCTGCGACTAAAAAAAAAAACATCTTTTTTTCAAAAGTGTTAAGGGCCTAGCACTAATTTGTTCAAATATACCTAAAAACAACATCTCAAGGTAGGCATATCTAAGAGGAAATTTAAAATACTTAAAAATAAAATAAATAGTCATTGTTAAAAGTAGGCATGGGTAGAAAATACCCACCTTATGCCTCGTAGGATTAACTCTGTTTTTCAGTTTCTTTCCTACTGCTTTCATGACCTTTATGCAGACTGCAGACCATCTTCAGTGACATGTTTCTCTACATTTTTAGTGATATACTGAACGATGACCTTAGAAGAATGCACGACTTAACTAAATCGTTTAGGTTAAGACCAAATCCCCAAAAGTCTTAAGCTCTTATTATAGGCGTCAGTGTTCATCTGTCGAAGATCAATAGACAGACTCTTACTAACATTACAGTAGCAATAACATTGTTATATTGTTGAAGCACCCAAAAATCTTCTCCTAATTTTTTATGAAAATCTTACTTGAAAACCACATCTCAAACATGTATAGATAATCTTGTTTAGAAGGCGCTCCAGGGTCAGTATACAGGGTGTATCCGAAGTAGGTGGACAAACTTCAAGAAGACGTTCCTTACCTAAAATGAAGGTACCCGTCTTTTTTTGTTTTGGTCAATTCCAATTTTTGACCGGTGTAGGATGAGCCCCTAACCGCGGGCCCCCTAAAACACTATTTTGTTAACAGTTTAGAAACCCCTTAACCGATTTTAATAAAATTTGGTATGGGAACTAACAAAGTGAATTAACATAAGTACCATATCCGACTTTTATAAAAGTCGCTAGAGGGCGCTAGTTACGGTCAACTGATCTTGGTTTTTCTGCAATAACTTTTTTGGTCAAAACATTTTTTAATTTTTTTATTGCATAATTAAATGTACAATTTCATTATCTAAAAAAAAGTATTTTTGATCTTTTTCGTAAGATACACAATTAGAAAGAAAAAGACGAAAAATACAGGCCGAATGCATAAATTTTGAACTATTTTCTCTATTTTCTCAATCCAAAGATGTCAAAAAGCTGATTTTTTCATTTTTAAAGATTGTGTTACAATTTCTAAAGTAAAATTGCTTTAAAATTGAGGAATTATAAATACAAACTTTAAAAATGAAAAATCAACTTTCCGACTATCTTTTGATTGAGAAAATAGTTCAAAATTCTCGCAATCGGTCGGTATTTTTCGTCTTTTTCTCAAAAACTGTGTATCTTAGGAAAAAGATACACACACACTTTTTTAAGATAATGAAATTTTACATTTAATTATGAAATAAAAATATTAAAAAATGTTTCGGCCAAAAAAGTTATTACAGAAAAACCAAGAACAGTTGTACGTAACTAGCGCCCTCTAGCGATTTTAACAAAAGTAGGATATGGTACGTATGTTAATTCACTTTGTTAGTTTTTATACCAAATTTTATTAAAATCGGTTAAGGGATTTCTAAAATGTTAACAAAATAGTGTTTTAGGGGGCCCTCTGTTAGGGGCTCCCACACCGGTTAAAAATTGGAATTGACCAAAATAAAAAAATACGGGTACCTTAATTTTAGGTAAGGAACGGCTCCTTGAAGTTTGTCCACCTACTTCGGATACACCCTGTATAAACTATTAGTTGATTATCGATTTATTCAAAGTTTTTGGTAAAAAATTAACTTAGTCTAGTCGCACCACACACACAGGCTTGCCTTCCGGTTTGACCTGCCCAGGCCAAGCCGTCTGAGCATCGTTCAGGCGGCCTGCGCAGACTTTGACTTGCCCAGTTCAACTTCAAGCGTTGCTTTAAAATTCGCCTGCACACGCCTGGCGGGAGTAAAAGCCTGTCCTTGCAGGCTTTTAAAAGGTAGGCTTGTGTTTGTGGCGCGGTCTTAAGTCATTAAGGATCTCACAGACCAATGCGATCACGACCTAGGCCGCATTGGTCTGTGAAAGCCTTTACGTTGGATATGAAATGAACAAAAAACTGCCTTTAAAAACATTCAGTGTCGAAAAATAAAAAATTAACTACAGACATTGTACAGAGCCTGATATTATTAGCAATAATAGTTATTTTTGTATAAAGGGAGTAAAATTATAGATTTTGGCCCGTACGTGTGAGAAAAAATCGCATTATACACCCGAGGTGAAACAATATTTTTTGTACGACCCAATATTTTAAATTTATAATAAATGAATTCAGGAAAGCATATTATTAATTAGTTCGCACAAAAAAATAATTGCAATAATTGAATATTTTTTTCTAGTTTGTTAACCAAAAGTAAACACAATAAGTGTAAATCAAACAACCGTCCTTAACCCTACACCCCTATTATTTTTTTGTTAATGTTTCACTGTTTACTTTAATAAAGATTAAAACATATTTTACAAATGTTGAATAACATTATTGAACAAGTTTTATGTTACGTTTGTTTTATGTATTTTTCACACTTTTGTGTTTATTTATATTTATATTTTTAAGTAAATATAAATTTATGTCTGTTTGTAACAACAGTAGTATTTTAATATCTCATTTTTTATATGAAAAGGACTACCACTATTTATACGTTATATTCACTATTAGTCGATACCTATTTTGAATCACTGGGGTCGATATTTCTATGCCCTTGGAAGAAATAATATTTTTAGCTAATCATTCACGAACTATTACGATAAACTGCTTAAAAAACAATCTAGTAGCTACTAATAACTACAAAAATGTATAACTGGTGCACAGTTTATGCAGGAGGCTATAAAGACCGCTGAATTCTGGAATCTTGAAAATAGCTATTGGAGTGCCTGGGTTCTGCCCCGTACCTCCTTCATCGGTCGGATCTGAAAAAGAAAAACTTTGATTAAATGTGTAGTGAAATGTGACCGAAGTCACTGACGATAAAGGTTAGTCTGTTATGGTGACGGTAACGAGGTTCTTAGGCTCGGTCAAGAACCAACTTGGGTCTCTTTCGAAGCCTAGAATGTTGTATTCCCATAGTCCTCGGATGGTAGGGTTGTCGTGGTCCAGTGTTGTCTCGTGGAACTTAAAGGCGGCTTCTCTGATGAAATCCTGGATGCTGATGATCTGTAGGTCCCATTGAAGGTTACTGTTACGGATGAACCATGGTGCGTTGACGATGGTCCTTAGGATCTTGTTTTGGATGGTCTGCATCTTCTTGATGTTGGACGGTGCGGCGCAGCCCCAGGCTAGTGCGCCGTACGTCATGATGGATCGAATGGCGGTCTTGTAGAGAAGCAGCTTGTTCCTGAGGTCCAGCGTTGTACCTGAAAAAAGCTGATATAGTAGTGAAAAGGTAGCTCGTGCTCGGACGATAGCTCCCTCGATGTGTGGTGTCCAGGTTAGTCCCTTGTCGATGGTTAGTTCTAGATATCGGGCTATAAAGGCTGCTCCTTACACAAGGGCTTAATATACTCCGATTTGGCATGCGTAGGCAAATTTTAAAGCAACGCTTGAAGCTGAACTGGCCAGGGCAAAGTCCTCGCAAGCCGTCTGAATGACGTTCATTGTCCAGACGCTCCGGTTTGCCCTGTAGAACAATAACATTATGGTAACTTATGGTAAAAACGTAAAATAATATCTTTTAATTTCTTTAACGGACCCTGCCGATTAAGCAACCATGCAGATGTAAACCTGTAGAGAATTTAACTATGAAGCCAAAACTGCAGTACCTATCATTCTAATTGGGCGTTTAATAAAAGATCCATGTTGGAATCAATGACAAATAGGCTTCATGGGACATTATCAGGATTAGTGACAATGTACCAATGTGCCTCATATTCCATCTTTTCAATTGTGCTCTGGCTGACCTATTTTTCTATTTTCTGAAAAGTCCAATTATTTAAACATATCAGCAACAGTATTAATATTCCTGTATCTATAGTATATCTATTAAGATGTTGCGTTGTATTAATTCACTGCAGGTGTAGGAATTTTAGCAGTAACGAATTCGCAAGACGCGAGCAACATTCTACATCGGACAAAATATTTCTGGTGTGATCAAACAATTTAATACGCTGAATCAAAAAATATCGGACAAACTTTTATTCAAATGAGACGTGAATTGTTGAATGACAAAAATCAATAACAAGTTCTACTGCACTATATCACATTACTGTGCTTTCATGGCAGACTGTATATTACGAGGCTTTATAAGAAAAGTTTCCAGATTACTCTACAAGCGTTGCATTTAGGGTTGACAACTGCATAGTGCAAGCGTTTACCGCTAAACCAGGACTTTATATAGTACAGTCTTGGTTCATTGGGCTAGCACTTGGATGGGTTATCATAATTTCTATCATGAAGTTAGTCGTATGGCCGTGCTTCGGTGGAAACTTGAAGCTGTTTATGTGTCCATCCAGGTTATCATGTAATTAGACCGTAGGCCTATTGGTAATCTTTATTAGCTCGTAAAATAAAAGTTTTACTTATTATACAATAATTAATCTGTAAACTTAAACAAATAGTACTCCTAGTTGGCAGAGGATCACTTGCTATTACCAAGTCGACCGTCTGAAACCAGAGGGCAATACTTGATGGTAACGATTAAGGGTTGTTGAGAGATGCACTGCAGTTTTACTAATTTATACTTCCAACTTGATACTTTTAACACTTCTACTCCTTGGTATAATACCCTCACAGCTCCACTCTTACTAGTTGCTTAGGGCAATCGAAAAGGCAAAGATTCAGGTTTTCAAAGAAACATTGGGTGTAATCGAGGTGTAGCTGCTCATCAACTTCAGCTGGACACATAGTTGTTCTGCGGTTTTTATTATTATCATTTATTTTGCATTTTCTGTCTATAGTCCGGTGCACTACTGAAATTTTACATAGGCACGTGGGACAAATTAGTATAAAGCTGAAACCTTTGATATTGTATTGTACTTATAGCCCTTATTATAGTACTAAAAGTCCCCACCCTTCCGAGGGCTGGAACACCCCCAAAATTGCGTTTGAATCTCAAAAATTACACTTTTTATCATATTTTTGCAATTATCTCGAAAACAAGGTAGTAAGCGAAAAATTATAAAGAGTCAAAAATTGAAGAGGATAAAATTATACGGCAAAAATCTCATTTGCAATTTTTCAAAATATTTGATAGTTTTTGAGAAAAATGTTATTGAAAGTTAACCTATTTTGCGCGTATTACAGTACTCATGGGTTGCGCGATCAAAGTGATGCTGAGCGCCCTATTTTACATTATTGAAAATTTCTCATTATCTATCAGATTTAGAAAAAAACAAAAAATATGTAGTTGAAGAGGACATCTTCAGCTTTAAATTACATGCAAAATATTTTGATTTTAAGTAATTTATCATGGAGAAAAAAAATAATGAATGTAAAATAACCTAATTTTTCTTAAAATTTAAAAATCTCCTAAAGTAATTGAGGAAATATAAAATCCATGTAGGATTACTATCTTCATGATGTATACTTTAATGTCCTAAGAGCAAAATTTTTTTCGAGTTTTATTTTGACAAAAAATTGGACTTTGAACTTCATAATTTAAAAAAAAAATTTTCTTAGATATTTTTCTATCTTTAAAGGACTCTCAAATAATAAAGAAGAGATCTAAGGCCATAAATTTTAGTTTGTAGAAAGCCTATAGTATATGTTTTAAGAAGCCATCTTAAAAATTTACATTATTTAACGTTTTCATCAAAAAATTTTCAACAATATGAAGAAAGATCGAAATACGTAGTTTTTTTCCGAAATTGGTCATTACTTGCTTAATTTTCGAGAATTCAAACTTTTTCTTAAACGAAAATAAAGGTAATACTCTAAAGGTTTTATATCTGCTAATCGCATCTTGATAGGAATTATACTTTAGAAACGACAGCAGTTTGTACGATGAAGAAAATGAGCAAAAAAATTGTAGTTCACTGCAGTTATGAAATTTTACATATGGTGAAACTGGAACAAAATTATCTAACTCTAAAATTTTTGCTATTGTTTAGTACTTATAGTCCTTATTATGATACTAAAATTCCCCACCCTTCCGATGGGGGAAACCCCCCAAAATTGCACTTTCACTCATATTTATGAAATTATCGGGAAAACTAGGAAAATAATAAAGAGATAAAAATTTAGGCTTTCTACAAACTAAAATTAATGGCCTTAGATCTCTTCTTTATTATTTGAGAGTCCTTTAAAGATAGAAAAATATCTAAGAAAATTTTTTTTTTTAAATTATGAAGTTCAAAGTCCAATTTTTTGTCAAAATAAAACTCGAAAAAAATTTTTGCTCTTAGGACATTAAAGTATACATCATGAAGATAGTAATCCTACATGGATTTTATATTTCCTCAATTACTTTAGGAGATTTTTAAATTTTAAGAGAAATTAGGTTATTTTACATTCATTATTTTTTTTCTCCATGATAAATTACTTAAAATCAAAATATTTTGCATATAATTTAAAGCTGAAGATGTCCTCTTCAACTACATATTTTTTGTTTTTTTCTAAATCTGATAGATAATGAGAAATTTTCAATAATGTAAAATAGGGCGCTCAGCATCACTTTGATCGCGCAACCCATGAGTACTGTAATACGCGCAAAATAGGTTAACTTTCAATAACATTTTTCTCAAAAACTATCAAATATTTTGAAAAATTGCAAATGAGATTTTTGCCGTATAATTTTATCCTCTTCAATTTTTGACTCTTTATAATTTTTCGCTTACTACCTTGTTTTCGAGATAATTGCAAAAATATGATAAAAAGTGTAATTTTTGAGATTCAAACGCAATTTTGGGGGTGTTCCAGCCCTCGGAAGGGTGGGGACTTTTAGTACTATAATAAGGGCTATAAGTACAATACAATATCAAAGGTTTCAGCTTTATACTAATTTGTCCCACGGCTAATGCTAAATGCACTGTAGTACTATGGCTTGTACCAAAGACGATACTTTTCGTGGATTTTTTGTTGCATTCTAATCTATAGCTTCAAAAGTTCTTAAAACTTGAATTTAGTAATTTCACAAAGATTGTACTTTACACGTACCGCTCACGTATACATAAATAGTTGTCAGAATAACTGTTACTTTTATTTCCAATTATAATAAGTAGTTAACTCCTATGCTTAAATAGTCAACTTTTGGTGCTACTTGGAAATTTCGTTACATTTAACTGATTAAACGTTTACTTGAGTCACGTATAAGTTTTCTTCTTTAATTAGATTTGCCTCTACGAAGCAACTTAAAGTTGTCCAAAACTGATGAATATTTGAGTTCTAACTTTTGCGTGTGACTATTTGAAAATTTAAATAACTCAAACAAAGAAAATCAATTTAGTACTTATAGCCATCGGTAAATCAAAATTTCATTGATGTGGGAAGCTGGATGTGGGAAGCCTATGAAACTGACATAGATAATGTGATTGCTTTGTGTTTTGTTATTGCTCTGTCGTGTAATTTCCAATTTTAAAATCATTTGAAATTTAAAAAAAAAGGTTGGTGGGAATTTAAATTGTAGAACGTATTTTAATTTTATTTTTTTAACTAGAAAATTTATTAATAATATCTGAAAAAAATTTGATTCAAAAGACACAATTTCTTCATTATTTTTAAGAAAATATATTGCACTTGTTATAATGGTTCTTTGGTTTTCTCTTTATCTATTCGATATCTAGCTGATGGCGACAGAAGCGTTATGAAAAATCCATGATCAGTTGAGTTATTATGTAACTCTGTTAGTCGTAAAATATTTCATAGTTTGAAAGTCTTAACTAACAGATTTGCTCTTTAATATAATGTGACATTTCTATAGGTGATTCTTTAAGATTTATTAAAAATTTTGATCTCTGTGGAGAATTACGTAAATAAAAGATTTTTGGGATTTAAATAAAATGAATGTGGTAATCTGAAGTGGGCACTTAATAAGTTGACTTTATATCCAAAGTTTTATAACTAGTTTACCTATATTCAAAATATTATATAAGCCAAAAGTTGAAATCATCTATAAAAACGTATAAAATAAAGTCAAAAAGCTTGGTTCCAAACATATTCAACTTTTACTTAAATAGATTTTAGAAAAGCAATACTACTAAACTTATATAAGCACAGCAATTTCTATTCAAATTGAACCATATTTTCTATAATCTGAAGATCGATAACAACAAGCATGGGACTGAAGAGGCAAAGAATCGTAGCTTAGTTGTGCTTGTACTATATTATAGGACAGTTTTCTTTTTCAATGCATATTATACCTACAATCTATAACATTTTTATCTAAGAGATGCATACTAACTTATCTTAATTTTGCATCTAAATTGCTTCAAAAGTGATCTTAATTTATATATCTCGACTATTGATCATGTTATTAAGTATTTTACTCAAATCTCGAATTTACATAAAAGATAAAGTTTCTCCATACACCCTTTTATTAAAAAATTCAAATTTACTTTTTATACTTTCAAAAAGTGTTATTAATATTTAGAGGAATATCATAACAAAGCTAATAAAAATTAATGCCACTTATGTTAATTTCTCTAGTCAGCAATATTTGCGAATGCTTATTGGGTCAACGGGCACATATTAAATTCCGTATGACTGCGGCAGTTGTCTTCCCATTTTATTCGAATTCTCGCCGCATTCCTGAGTGGACCCCACAGAATTGTATATCAAATAGATTTCTACTGTAAAATTTTTATATTTTTTAAGAAATGAATATTGAATACAAAATCTTTGTTCAAGTTTGGTGATTGAATATCTCAAATATTTTCATAAACTGTTACGTGATTTTCCAGTCGAAATTCTTGCCATTATCAAATTCTTAGAACAGAAAATATTTGTAGCTATTCCTTAATTTACCGTGAAGAGTAATGAAAATATACAGGATGTTATAAATGTCTCTCAAGTTGCATTACATTATATGATATAGATTGTCTTTTACAAGTCTAGGCTACTTCTTTGCATACATTGATGTTTCAGCACTTTATAATTAATTTATTATACACTCAGCGGTACAATTAACCGCCTACCCCCAAAAATTCGAGATATTTGCCCTTATTACTTTCTGGAGACGAGTAAGAAGGTCATCATTCATCAATAACGTCTTAAATAATTGATTGCGGTAGTATATTACGTTATTCTTCTTGAGAACCTATCCTTAACTCCGCTAATGTTGTTGCCATATGCACCCGACCGCTTATGCGCCTTTTTTGTGGTAGTGGTGTGGTTGCGCATTACCTTGGATTAATTAGAAATTTTCACCAATAAAATGGTGCAAAAGGCACAACATGATGTTCCACAATCTCTAGCAAATACTTGAGAGCTGTTAATCTACCACGTTCAATTACTACTAAGTTGGTGCGCGCCTCATACGATATGCCGCCCTAAATCATTATCAACCCCTTACGATAACCCACGGTTTTGACCATTGTACGGGCGAAAATCGTTCATTTGGGTGTCTATACACTCGCTGCCGTCAGTCTCGTTCTCTTAAACATACAGATTGAATAGTTTGAGTTAGCATATAGGAATATAATGTGTGGGAATAGATAAGATATATTTTTAAGTGATTACGAGAGAGAAAGAGTTATTTTTAGACAGAAAATAGGAGTGCATTTAATTTATTATCTAAATATTTTCGTTTAAATCAAGAACCATTTTTAAAATCTTCGCTTTAAAACACCAATAATAAAATTTAAATAAATTGTAAAAGTAAATCCTTATCACTTATCAAAATTTGCAGGCGTTTAATTCAAATTTAAAATTAAAAATTGACGCCTTCTTTCTAACTCTTTCTCTCTTGTAATCATTTAAAAATATTTCGTACTTGTTTCCACTTATTATAATTCCTATGTGCTAACTCGAACTATTCAACCTGTATACTTGACTCGCCTGAAAAAAGAACATTCTTCCATTGATTCACAGCTCCTGGTAGGTACGTATACTTTAGTAAAACGAAGTCGAACTATTCGGTGCTATACGATCAATTCTGGATCTCGGGGTGGTCTAAAAGGTAACGATGACTTTCGTTTAACCAATCTTCTTCTCGCTGTTCATACAGTAATGCTGACCCCTCGTGCTTCATGCAGTTGGTTATGGGCATGCGTTGCAGTAGTAAGGCGATTTCTTAACGCTAAACTTGTACAGTCACGTGCATATCTTTTAGCCACCCTGGCTATACGCCTAGCACGAATTGTGGGTTCAAGCATCAATACACCCTCTACTTGAACTGAGGGGTAACTTTACTTTGCCAACAAGTAGTAAATCAAGAAACTGTGTTGGTGTTATGATGGTTGCACCTACAATTCGTACTAACGTATTGCCGAGGTGGCCCAAAAGATATGTACGTGACTACACGTTTTCAAGTTTTTCTGACAGTGGTCGCGTGTACCACTGCCCGACGCTAAATAACCGAGAAATTTCACTTCGTTTTGTCCGAACACACACTTTCCCGAGTTTATAACTACACTGTACTCTTGTAACCTTTTGAACAGCGTTCGCAGGTACTGGTAATGTTCGTCGATGGTGGTAGATGTGACGAGGATGTCATCAATGTACGCATAACAAAAGTCTAATTCACGGATGACCTCGTCGATGAATCTTTGGAAAGTTTGCGCTGCGTTCCTCAGGCCGAAAGTCATGAAAGGAAACTCGAATAGACCAAAAGGTATTGTTATTGCGGTTTTAGGTATATCTTCTTGCGCTACCGGAATTTGGTTAAAAGCGCGTACCAAGTCTATCGTAGAAAAAACGTTTTTTCCTTGGAGCGACTGGGCGAAGTCGTGGATGTGTCGCACTGGGTATTTATCAGGCTCGGTTCGGCCATTTAATGCTCGATAATCTTCACACGGACGCCATTCCCCATTTTTCTTAGGGACGAGGTGTAGTGGACTAGCCCATGAGCTTTTCGATGGTCTAGCAAAACCGTGCTTCTGAATCTGCGTAAAAAAGTGCCCTAAAAATGTTTGTACAGTTTCAAACAATCTTGAGAAATAATGGAGATTGATCAAAATTAAATTCACGAACATTTATGAATCTTGAGCCATATAACTTGAAAACAAGTTATCAACTAAAAAAAAATTTGGCTACGCCACTGAAATCTGTGTGATAAAGTGCCCTAAAAATGTTTGTACAGTTTTCAAAAATCTTGAGAAATAAGGGCGATATTGATCAAATTTAAAATGACGAAAATATGAATCTTGAGCTATGTAACTCGAAAACAAAAGAAGGTATCAGATTTTTGATTTCACTATTGAGTATATCTCAAAAAGTAGAGCGAGATCGTGTTATCAGTTTTTTTCTTCTAACTATTACATTAGCTGAGATACAAGCAATTTGAACCACCCTGTACAAATGTACATAGGGACTCCACTTGTTCACGTACCTTCCGATAAAGTAAATTAATGTGGAGTTAACTGACCCGTTTGTATGCTTTGCAGGCAGAACCCTCTCTAAGTTTCGATATTACAAGAGTTTTAATAACTATAATAAATAAGTCTCATCCATCATACTTTCTAGCTCAGATTACAGAAAGATTTTCAGGTTTTAAATCAGAAACAAGTAATAAGGTTTTATAGATGACTATTTGACAGCTACTTTACTTTTAATTTTATTACAACTACACGACATACCTAAACTAGACTTTTAGGTTCTTTATCGACACGGGACTTTTAGAAAACTTAATAAATAATTAATTTTCGAAATAAATATTATTTAATTATAATTAACAATAAATGTATTATCTAAATTAATTAATGAAACTCAATAAATATGTCGTTTATGTCTTCATTCATACATTTTAAAGTGGTCACGTGTCGGTAAAGAAAAAAAATTCAAGTATACCTATATACAAGATTTTTCTCTATTTATTGCCCCGAATTATTTTCAAAAATTTGCTATTGACTGTAAGAAAAGAGGTGCAAAAAACGAGCGTATGGAATGTTTAACCGCAACTGTCTGTCTGTTTGTCTGCTAGAGGTCTTGAACGCCCGTCAAAGTTTAATTATAAATCTGGCTGCGTTGGCTGTATTGCGATCACCAAACCTCAAGAGTGGCGTCACTAAATTTTTCCCGCTCGGATTTCTATTTAATTAGTTTCATTTGACTCTTAGATTAAAAATTAAATTTTGTACCTAGAGTACGATTGTCCGAATTTAATTAAATACCGAGTAGTAAGCCGATATTTTTATTACCGTTGAAACATATGTAGTAGTTTTTCAATGCATAAGAGCAAACATAATTTTTTTTTAATGTTAAAACTTTTAAATAGGTAAGTAATTACTTAAACGAGTTCCTGAAATTATTTCTCTGTAAAATCAGCTAAAAACCTTGTAGTGCTATTGTAGCTCGCTAATTAAATAGATTCCTTTGTGACTTGTTCCAGAAAAGCATTGAACGTGAAGGGTAGATGTTAATGAATAGACAATAAATTTAAATAAATTATTTGTAATTGAATGCAATTGACAAGTACTGCTTTAATTTTATCATGCAAATAGTCGAATAAAATGCTTGTTCTAGAATTATTTCCAAGCTAATTACTAACGCTATGCCTTAGATCTTCTGCTGTAGTAATGAAAGCCATGTAACAAAATAATATAAGTGAAATGCAAGTTTATAATCGAAGTACGTGCAAGTTAATTTCTATGCAAAAGCATTGCAATTTATGACGATGAAATTCAGAGAAAAATGTTCTTTTGCTTAATAATCGTTTGACAGAAAATTCCATGTGTGCGTCTAACTACGTCTAACTACGTTTAATTATGTGGATCTGGATAGGTATAAGATAATTCAAATATCGTACTTTAAAGACGATTATAATTCTTGTCCTTTTGTTCGGAAGAGTTACTATTTTGTAATTTAACGGAGTAGTGAGAGATGGGATAATACATGTAGTAAATCAACAATATGAGCACCAACCGAAGCATAAGAGGACGAACACGAAAACCGTCAAAATGTGATAGGCACTCTATGATATAAACGACAAATTACCTTCATAATCTAAACCTAAACTATGAGAAATCCATTTCCTCTTCTATAACCAGAAGATAATCTTTCAAATTTAGAAGAAACTTTCGTTAAAAAAGGTGTGAGAGTGGAAAATGGTTTGGCGTGACATTTATTTATTTCGTTAATTTTTTAAAGAAAATTTGAAATTTAAAAATTGAATTATTTCTCAATAATTTGTAAATGTTAAAGGAAATGAAGTAATTATATCGGAGGTTAGTATTTAAAAAAATATTTTTGTTTCATCTCATTAAACTTATTAGCTAAGATACAATCACAGTTTATAAAAGTAACTCACAAGTCACAAATGAAATAAATCCCAAAAGACCTTGAGCTTTTGTTAAAATTTTCCTTTATATCACAAAAAAATATATTTCATCATGTAACCTTTATCAAGCAAGCGACATTTTGTATAAGTATAATTAAAATCTGTGTGGACACATTAGTGTATGTAATTGTAAATTTGAAAAGGGTATCAAGTAGAAAAATGTTATTAAAACTTTTTTTTATATAAAATATTTAGTAATTACACACGTAAAGACATTATTTTCATTTACAAAATAAGTAATTTTTCGTTTTCTATTGCTTTTAACACAGTAGCGTCTTCAGAAAGATACTAACTGCGGTTTGGTTTGGAACAATCTCTTTTACTAGAAACCCTCTGCAAAGCTAACTCTGTGGAAGATTTATGATCAGTCACAGCTCTATTCGTTTACAGCCGTGTGCCGCCTGCGTTCAGGGAGAGTTAACGACGGCTGCTCCAATCTAGATTCCGTATGAGTTTTCGTAAAGACCAAGATTGCTAAAAGAGTATGAATTATTTCAACACATATATATTCTAAAATTAAATGCAATATAAAACTCGTTAATTTAAGTTTACTACAAAATTTTCTGATTTTATAAATTTATATTACCTTGCCAGTATACAGTGTGGACCAAATTCGAATGGTTTTCTTAGTAAATATGATAGATAGAAAAAAACTGATCAAGCATTTTGTTGCTACCTACTTTATTATGGGTAGTTCAATCGCTCAAAAGAAAAGTTCAATAAAATCTTTAATTTTTGAGTTATTGATATAATATGGATGTTGAAACTGCAATGTATAAAAAAAATTGCTTACTTTCTGTAAGACCAACGGAGTTAATTTTGGAAAACATAACCTAACTTTGACTATATTCTAAAATTTTTCTTTCTTTTTCAGTTTTCTAAATCTCCATGGTGCGACTGAGATACAGATTTCGGACACTCGACATTAATGAAACTATCGAATATCAAAATATTTAGAAATTTTGCTATGATGGTAAGTTTTAAATCGCTTTTAACAGTTTTTAAAGCACAATAAGAACTAAATTTACGTCTAGCACTACAAAGCTCTTGATTAACTTGAGGCAGGTGAAATTAATTTAATATGGACGTTAAAATTTTAATATCTAAATTAAAGGTTTATGGTACTACCTGTTTAGAACCATTATAACTGCTCAAAGACATCTTTAGAGGGGACAAAATATTACCTTTACGTTATTCTAAAACGATCATCACAACGGACTGTTAAATTGTCCATACTACATGCATATTATGTAAAGTAAGATGGTCCCAATATGGACAGAAAATAGTACATTAAAATACATGTGTCACAAGATAGCATTTTGACGCACGAAGGCAAATTTTGCCAGACCGACTGAAAGGATCTTTGTTAGGATCATGTTATCTCTTACATGATAATTCTTACATTATATTACATGATACACGAGTCTGCATAAATCCAGCAATAGTTGTCGAGGAGGGAACGAAGAAAGGGATAAAACAAGTTTACCCTTCGAGGGATTTTAAACAATTTTGACCTTAAAAGCCTTTCACATTTTTTAATATAGGTTTCGGTATTCTCTTACTGTATGGTCTTTGGTAAAACCTACCAACAGGAAACCAAAGAGGCCCCAGCTGTTTTCTGCTCTGAGCTGCCAATATTTGATAATATTAAAGTCGATACTTGTTCGCTGGGGCTATAGAAAGAATCTAAGCCTAACCGCGATTTTGCAGATTAATTAAAACCGCCCCTATCAATATTTAAGTGATTTTAACCGTAATTGAGCATTTTTATGCTCTGGCGGGGTTGCGATATAACTTAATGTTATCAAAGCGGTATCTGTCAATTATTTTAGGTGTCAACAATGATATCCAAGCACAATATTACCTCTGCAATAGTTAGTGTTTGAGAAAAGGCGAAAAAACATAGAAGAACAGAAGTTTTCACTTTTTACCCCATTTTCAACGGTGAAATCGCGCCTTTCGCATGGATGCGTTATTTTTTTCGTATTTAGTGGCAAAGGATCTATAAATAGAAATCAACCTTAAAATTGCCTTTCTTGTAAAATTTTTCTATATTGCTTTATTAAGGAAACTGATGCAATAGAAGAACGAATTTAGAAGCTATCTACCTAGTAAAACGTTTCTGAACACTCTGTATGTGTATTTCTCGTACTGTTTCAAAAGTTTCGAAACGAAAGGGCAAAAAACTGTTCGAAAAAAGCTGTAGTAGCAATATTTACATCTTATTGATTTTATTAACCGATGTTTTAGTGAATTTCAAATATTTTGAACAAAAGGGTTGAATTATAACAGATACAACTGTTACTTCTCGTACTTCTATTGAATTGATAAAGATGTAAACGGACTAAAAGAGAAATCAATGGATTAGAAAAATAAATGTAATACTATTTAAGAATTTAGAAATGCGGATCTCTCCAGTAGAGATAAATTTAAGTGTTTGAGAGTATTATTGTAGAGGAATAATCAAAGAGACAAGTCTTCAAAAAAATGGTTCATATTATTCAGGAGTCCTCAACACCTTTGACAAACTTAAAAGCAAAAGTGTTTTTAATTAATTTTAAAGGTATGGTGGCTGTATGAAAATGCTATAACGCGAGGCGGCTAGTACTAATAAAATTATTACACCTAAAAGTAAATACAAGTCACAAGTAATACCTATAAATCGCATTTCGGTATAAAATGCATCAACTAATTAATAGGGATTTGTAGCATACGCTGTGAGATATTAAGTGGAATCTTACTGGTGCGAAACTGTACGTAAAACATGAAGAACGGCTACATTTATTGCTTAAAATTTTTGCACAAAATTATTTATAAAACATTATTATTAAAAAGTTAAATCGCAATATAGTTAAAACAAATTTTAAATATTTTACTCTATTTCCTAGAAAACTTAAGAGAAACCTAAGCTTTTTCAGGGTGGAATTTTCTAAAAGCGTAAAACGCATGCGTTAGACGGATGCGTGAAAACGCAGCGTTTGAACGCCGGAATGGATGTTAAAGTTCGATTGTTTTTCTTTACTGACACGTGACCATTGACCAACTCAGTGTATAACTATAAGTCATTCTTGAAGTCACAGTCTGAAACTTAACCTACAAAATAGTAGTTGACCAATTGCCAGTTCGGTCGTGTGTGCTTTTAAAAATACTTATAATAAAAAATTTATGTTATAGGTTTTGAGATAGAAATGAATTTGACTTATTAATATTTCATGTGACGACTCGGAATTTAAAGAATGATATTTCAAAATGTGATGTAAAAAGAATGGCGTTACAAATTATTTTTGCAATTGAGTAATGACTGTTCGTATCATGACGTCGTCATAAATTATCAGTAATCACAATTTTTGTTTTGAATTACTCGCAAAGAGTAAAACTAAAAAGTGTACATTTGGTACCACTATTTTAAAAATCAATTTTAAATTTTATCAAATAAAAATGTTCATTTGTTACGTAAAACGAAATTATAGTTGATTTATCGTGTACGTATGGCATTAAAATCTACTTTTGTTTAATTCGATTTTTAAGTACATTTTATAATTTTGTTAAATTGGAAATTTTTATGAGCGATAAAATTGAAATACTATAGTTTTGTATTTTAAACTACTAAAATCGTGCTCTATTTTTATTTATCAATTTTAATAATTAATATTTCTCTAAGGGCCAGTATTATGAAGTCTACTTAACCGAAAGTTGACTCAACCGTAAAACTCAACCTAAGGTTAGCTGTCATTTTAGTTTGACATAATTGGACAAAATTGGGAAATTGATGTTTATTTATAATTTCAACCTATGGTTGAGTAAACCTTCGGTTAACTAGGCTTTGTAATACTGGCCCTAAGAACCAGTTTACTATTATACACATAGGTGGAAACTTAACCTAAAGTTAGCTGTCATTTTAGTTTGACAAATTGATGTTGATTTATATATTTAACCTACGGTTGAGTCAACCTTCGGTTAACTAGCCTTAAGGACCAGTATTATAAACGAAGATTGAAACTCAACCTAAGGTTAGCTGTCATTTTAATTTGACATAATTGGACAAAATAGTGAAATTGATGTTTATGTATAATTTCAACCTACGGTTGAGTTATCCTTCGGTTAACTAGACTTTATAATGCTGGCCCTAAACAGTTTTATGATCTTGTAACATAACTAGGGTTATGGTCGGAGTGGAGTTCGTCCAGTACTTCTAGTTCGATGTGTTGTCGGATGTCCTTAACGATCGAGAAGTCCAGGACGTCTGGCCTCCCTACTGCTCCGTAGTGGGTAGGTCGGTCGAGTCTGATGACTAGTAAGTTGTTGGCGATGGCGTACCTGTCTAAGGCGTTTCCGTGGGTGTTCGCTCTCCAGGCTGTTCCAAGCGCGATGTTTGGCGTTCAGGTCTCCAGCGACGACGAGGTGCGGATGTAGTCCGAAGAAGGCGTCCAGGTCTTGCGGAAGTAGTCGTTTGGCCGGTGGTAAACTGAACCAAATTCGTAAATTGTGTTATCTACCATGACGATTTTCACGGCTGTAGCTTCTAGGTTGATCAGTGCCGGTGTGTCATTTCGTGGTGATCGATCGACGCCTTTACGAAGATGGCGGTTCCTCCTCCTCGGTTGTGGTCTCGGTCGTTCCTGTTACAAAAGTGTGAACGAAAGTTTCTAATTTTAGTAGTATCACAATCTCTGAGATGAGTCTCGTTAACCATAAATACGTCGAGTTGGTGCGATGACACGAAGTTGCGAGCTTCAAGGATCTTGACCTCGTTACAACATGGCGTTCTAAAATGCCAGTCGAAGTGATGTTGGCTTTGTTCTTCTTGCGTTGGTTGCGGTACCCATTAACGGTTGGAGATGGATGGTTTGACTTGGGAAAGGGCTAGCACCACTTGCGTCATGATGTCACAGTTTTCACTCCTCATTCCCAGGATCAAGGCCGCGATGTTCTGGAAGGTGGATGTGGATTGGGTAGGAGCGGGAACGGTGGGAGCTGCTGCGACTGGAACGGACCTGGAGTTGGAAGTGGCGGCGGCGTACGAGATTCCGGAGCTTCGTTGGAGTGGAGGTCTTGCCTGTTGTTGAGGTGGTCCTTGAGGCTTGAGACGGGTGATTTGTAGAAAAGAATTAGAACCTCGGTAGCTGGCTGGATGGGCCCCTCCGCAGTTGCTGCACGTCGCTGGGTTGTCCTTGGCCTTCTTGCACTCGTGAGTAAAGTGAGCCTTGGCACTCAAAATTCGAAAATGTTGGTGCCAAGTGTAAATGAAGTAGGATCCAAAAAAAATAGATGTTAATAACTCAAAAACTATAAGGGTGATTGAAATTTTTCAAAAGGCACTAAGAGGCACTAATGAAGCACTAACGATTGGCTAATGTTTTAAAATTAGTGCTTTCAACTTTTCGCTAACTTCACGAAGCCTGTCACGACATGTCGGTATATTTTCACTCATAAACGTAAATGTTTCGCCATCGAGAGAAAGTTTAACGATAAACATTTGATACTGTTTAGGGGTGTATTTTTATAATTTTCCTGAAGTTCAGTACGTTTTTGACATTTTTTCTTACTGATTTGCCGAAGTCTCTCAGGGGTTTCCAAAGAATATAAAAAAACAAACATTTGAGCCTAATTGGCACTCTTTAACTTTCAACTTGGGTTAAATGAATCCGGTGTCCCTTGCCATGGCAGGGGCCTATCGAGGATTACAATTAATTTAAATCTTAAAATTATATTCGGTAATATTTTATTTTCTACCCTTAAAATGCTTTAATTTATTTGCTATATACTCACATTAAAGCAAGTGCTCCAGTTTTTCTTTTTTATCACGTATAACCTTTTCATTTTTCGTGCCACAAAAAGAATGTCTAGTACGAGAGTTTTCTTAAAACTCATGATCTCGCACACAATCCTTTCCAGTCATAGTATATTTTGGTACTGTAACTTAAAGTTATTATCTAAAATTCCTGCTAGAGCACAACTTGGATTTATGAGGCCTTAATATTTTTATTAATGGGAGTCGATTAATTACTGTGCCAAGTTTGAACTTCCTACTTATTTCTTCAGTCGATTTTGATTTATTACCCAAATAACTCCACCTACGAAGCTACCAATCCTGAAAGATCAAAAACAGGCCGAATATATTGAGGTATAATGTTAAGATGATTTTTATATTTTACATAAAGCACCTAACTTTGAATACTCGAGATTTTATATTTGAAACGTCTCTGGATTACTAGCCCCTATTGTTATAGTTGTGTTCTTGAATTTTAATTTAGTTTTTCTCGCTCACAAAACGGTTTTAAATTTTATAACGCAATTATGTTCTCGTTGTCTCCTCGTCAATTTAAATCAATTTTTGAACACAACCGTGAAGTGGGCGCTTGTATCGACATTTTTTTACTTTTTGTACTAAACTGCCATTATGGAGAAAAGGTACGCTTCAATTTTTAACGCTAGCCTAATTCTTGCATCTTTTCTAAAGAAGCGCACAATGTTAGTACGACTAAAGAAACGGCTTGCATACGGCGATAGGGAAAGGTCCTTAAGATTAATCCTTTGAAAATTATTTTAAAACGTGCTTTTATAAAAGCATTATACTTCTAGGAAATTGAAGATTTTTTTATGTTTGGAACAAAACTTAAAATTCTCAATAGTAAAACCAATGGAACTAAAAAAGATTTCTCGTTTCAGTCAGTAATCGTTTAACAGCTCCATAACACCATTTCGAGAGATTTTAAATGCATTAGAGAGGAATTATGTAATATGCATGTGCTATTTTGATGCACTGAGCCAGAAAGAAAATGTTTTACGACTTTTTATAAATGTTTAAACTCAATAAAATATATTGCTCTAGTAAAGCTTCTAGTATGTATAAGCAAATTATTTGCTAGGTGTTTATTTCTAAAATTTTATTTACATATTTTATAGTAAAATAAGTGCTCGTAGTGTTGTATTATTAGACAAGTAGCATCAGTCGCTGGTGTGAGTCGAGCCCATTTTCTTCGCAACGATAGCCACATCTTCAAGTTGAACTGTAAATAAGACTATTTAGCAGTGAAATGTTATGGTTGACTCACAAAAAGATTATGTAAAATTAAAAGATGGCTTACATGTAAATCAACTGAGCATTGATGGTAGATATTACCAAAATTATCACCGCTCTATTGAAGACGTTTTCAACACCTACCCTGAAGCCAAAAACAAAAATCACAGAATTTTTGTAAACATCAAAACCTTGCCATTTTAACAAACATTCGAGTAGGTACTAGAAAAACTGAGGAGTATTTTGTAACACTTAATACTTTAATGGTTATTGATGTAAGAACATTTTCAGCGTAGGTTTAGGCATTATGTACCTACTACAATTCGAATGTTAGTGAATTGGTAAGGGTCGCTTTTAAGAATAGCAACCTCTAAAGGCTAAAGAATAAAAAAAAGTACAGATGATAAGACTGATCGTTTATTTTAGTAGTGTCCAACCTCTTTTTATTAGAATCGAGTCATTATTTTTATTTAATCTGCTAAACCGAGTGTGGAAATGCGCTAATGTTAAAAAGGATTAAATTACAAAAAATTCAAGTTTCTAAGTGAAGGAAATTATTTAATAACAGTTAACTCCAAGATTCATGGATTTTTGAAGTACATCAACGAATAAAGAGTCTTAGTTTTCTTCGAAAAAATTTTAAACTAACACTAGCGTGAAATAAATTGAAAATTACCTCAATTAAAAATCTGAACCTCTATCGTCAGTTCCTTTTCGTATATAATTATTTAAAGCTCAGTTATTTAAATTAAACAGTTTTATAATTACTTAGTGCCTTTTGTTTTTGTATCTATGTACGAAACGAGTTTAAATTTCCAACAATAAATTTCAGTACGTGTGTATTTCAGGATTGATGCGCGAAGAGAGATAACCCACTAAAAAATATTTTGACTAGATACTAAATTAATCATATTTTCCCTTGTTTACAAAACTTTTTTTGAATTTACAGTTTCGTGAATAAAGTACGCTTTGAATATTAGATAATTTTTTATGAATAATTAAACAAATTTAATTAGGCATGTTGTTCAACATCAAAATATTGTACCTTTAAATTAACTCGCTATCAAAAGGTATAAATCAAATAGCTGTTGGAAAATAAAATTTATTCAGTTGTTACATTCTTCCTATGTCAATTCAACTAGGAGGTGCACTGAACCTTTTCTACAATTCGATGAAATTTTAAGATCTTATTAGATCTGATACTGTGAATGGACGAAGCTCAGTCAGGCCCTAAAAATTTTTTTTCACTGAGTTAGGTTAGTGTAGTTGTCGCTAGGGTTACTTTAAGTGTATTTTTTTAAATTTATGTTTGAGTTAAAAATTGACTTACAGTATGAAAATAAGCAAACGTCTAGAAATAATCTTGAGAAAACCCAACTTTCATTTTTCTAATTTTCTCCACTTGTGCAAACATTATTACAAAAACGTAAGATATCTCTAAAATAGTCGCTGCTCAAGAAAAATTTTTTGATCGAAATGAAAGCTTATCAAATTTTCTACAAGATTTTTTCTATTCATTTTTTCCCTATTTCTTCTAGTTTTCGAGATATCTGCCCGTAAAAATTGTTAATGTATGAAAAAAAATTTTTTTCACGTTTTTCGTCAAACTTTTGCCTCTGGCACGTCAGTCCTTTATTTCACAGTAAAAGTCTTCCAAAACGAAATTGTAGAGCATTAAATTACCTTTACTATTTTATATTCAACTGGTATGGTGTTTTCATACATTAACAATTTTTGCAGGCAGGTATCTCGAAAAATATAAGGAATAAAAAAAATTCATTTTAACAGTTTTGTAGAAAATTTGATAAGCTTTTATTTTAGTAAGAATAATTTTTTCTCTAGGACTTACTGTTATCGAGATATAAACGAAAATCCCAGAAACGGTACTTTTCCATCCCCTTCCTTCTTTAGCCATGTAGCTAGGACCGGAGACATTTAGTATTTTTACCTACTAACTAATTACTCTAAACACATTCCCGAAGAAAAACAATCCACCCTTTTCCATGTCCTCTACACCATTTTTTTGAGTGTTTGTAACTGGACTAATGTTGGGACTGGAATTAAAACGCACGTTTTATTATTCATAGCCGCTCGCGACTAGAAGACTTTCTGACTTTTAAAAATTACTAGGCTTTTATTTTTTAAATGGAGCACAATTTAAAACATATGTTTTGAAATTTTTAACATATTCAGATCAATGACCGTTTTAACAGGTCTACATGCAGCTATAGAAAATCGATATCCTCAAATGGATGGTGATTTGCGAGCACCAGATTTTTCCTTCTCTTCGGGTGACTTAAATAAGGAACTTTTAACCTTTTAAAATAAATAATATAATCTTTTTCTACTGAAATTAATGCTTTTCTTTTTTTTTATAAGTAAGAATTGTTTTTAAATTGTTTTTTATTGCAAAACTTCCTCTTTCGTGAACTGTAAGTTCACTGAAAGCTTATTTGTATTACTTTTAACAAGATATTTATTAATATCAACAAAAAACGTAGAACTTTCTTCTCTTCAATTCTTTTAAAATTTTTATTTAGAAGGTAAATAAATGAAAAATGAATTATAAATATAATTTTCCTCGTAAATTTGATATTGTTGGTGTCCACCTCATTGGCGAATTAGGTTGATATAAATCCCATGATCTATGGTGTGAGCATTCATAAGTATTCAAAACGGCGATAGTTGCTATTTAACCCAGTTGAATGAATTTAACTACCTATTGATTTCATAAAAGCGTCCAAATTCTATTTTTACACTTAAAATATAGAACTCGAGTAAAATTTTTAAATAAAATTAGGTTTTATTAAGAAAGTAAATAAGGAAAAGCTTTGATACAAACTTTTATTTTGTTTTCATCTTTATTTTGAAGGGTCACACTAGAAAAACTTCATAAAAGTTTTTGTGTTAATCTCAGCATTACCTCAGTTTTCTAAATTGCTAGAAGTTGCAGAACGGATCTACTATGCCTTAATCCAAAAGCTTGGCATTCTCGCTTTTAGCCTACCCACTTTAATCATGTCCTCAGGTTTCAGATTTTTAGATTGTGTAACACAGTTAAGCTATAAACTTAAAATGGTCTTTTCAGCATTTATAAAGTTTTAAAAAAATTTGTTGTTGTATTGTATAATCATTTTCCAATTTTATATTTGAAATAATAATAATAATTAAAGTAATTAAGATAATTAAAGAGTTGAGAAAGTTAATTACACAAATTATTATGATGTGACTTTGTGTTAATTAAATTGTTTAAAATGTTACAAAAAAAACTTAATTTATAAATCACTAATTAACCTATTTTAGAACAAAATTTAATAGTAGGTCGTAAAATAGGTATCTACATTTTTGAACAAGGTTCTTTTGAACAAACAACAAGGTTTAGAAAACCGAAACATTCTTTATCCAATCTAACTACAGAATAAGATGTTAAAAAAAAAATTTTGTACAGAAAGGTCAGATTTTTAATATCGCAGCACAATAAAGCTCCTGAAAAGCGAAGGCAATGAACCAAAAATAATTTATGAAAGAACTGCTGCAGTGATGCGGAGTTGAGTATATTACTGGGACTTTCGTACTAAACCATAATCCGTGTAGTGGATTCATAAAAAGGTTTTTCACCATTCGAAAAAGACAAAACAAAATTTTCTGAAAAAAATATGGTAACAGAGGTCCGAAAATCACAGATACTGAAGAAGTCTTGTTTATTGAATTTTCGCAGAGGTAAATGGGGAAGTCCATGAAAATACAATTCAAAATTAAAAAGCCAGCAGATAATAAGTGACCGTGTCAAGCTGTTGAAATTTATTTCTAAGACAGAAAGGTGTAGAAAAATAAGCTTTAGAAGTCGGTTCGGCGACAAAAGCATTTGAATTTTTGAAAATGGCTTTAGCAAGTGGGACTATGTCCTTAGAAAGCTGGAATATTGAAAATGGCTATTGGGGTGCCTGGGCTCTGCCCCGTACCTTCTTCATCGGTCGGATCTGAAAAAGAAAAACGTTGAATAAATAAGGTGTTGTGAAATGTGACCGAAGTCACTGACGATAAACGTTAGTCTGTTACGGTGACGTAACGAGGTTCTTAGGCTCGGTCAAGAACCAACTTGGGTCTCTTCCGAAGCCTAGACTCGTTGATGTTGTATTCCCATAGTCCTAGGATGGTAGGGTTGTCGTGGTCCAGTGTTGTCTCGTGGAACTTGAAGGCTGCTTCTCTGATGAAATCCTGGATTCTGATCATCTGTAGGTCCCGTTGAAGATTGCTGTTACGGATGAACCATGGTGCGTTGACGATGGTCCTTAGGATCTTGTTTTGGATGGTCTGCATCTTCTTGATGTTGGACAGTGCGGCGTAGCCCCAGGCTAGTGCGGCGTACGTCATGATTGAGTGAATGACGGTCTTGTAGATAAGGAGCTTGTTCCTGAGGTCCAGCGTTGTACCTGAAAAATGCGGATATAGTAGTGCAAAGACAGCTCGTGTTCAAACGATAGCTCTCTCGATGTGTGGTTTCCAGGTGAGTCCCTTGTCGATGGTTAGTCCTAGATATCGGGCTTCCTCTTTCCAAGGAATGGCTTCGCCGAAGATTCCGATGCCGACTTAGTCGCTTGGAGAAGTAAATGGACGAACTCTTCTGTACGTTGACGGAGATTCGCCATTTATTGAACCAGAGCTCCAGGTTGTCGGTTGCTCTATAAAGTTGTAACGATGCATTTTTCTACACCTGTCAGAGTGTTACGAATCCGTAAGATTCTACTTCTGATACGTGAAAAATTAACATCGTTTGCGCGCCCGAGCGTTTTTTATTAAAAAAATTATTCGTACGTAATCCATCAGCAACCATCTGATTTCGTTTTTGTACCATCTGCGATAATGGTATAAATTTTTATCCGGCGTTTGCACTTCAACGTACTGCAAATGTACTCGAGGTCGCCGGTTAATTTCAATGTCCCCGATAAATTGGAATTATTTATTTAATTTTTAAATTAATTATTTAATTTTAATTTATTTTGGCCCTTCAGGCATCCCAAATATATTTTTTCATCATTTTTAATTTTACTTTCAACGTCCTTAATATTATCATTCCTTTTTCGTAATTTTAAAATCATTTAAAATATTTAATTATTTGAAATGCTTTTTTACAATTATTTATAATTAACGTAACCCCTCGAAATTTATACCATTCGATGTATATTTTAAGCCCGCATCTATCACCACCTATATAATCGCATGAAACGCATTCATGTAGTAGCTGAGTGATAATCCTAGAGATATGAGTACGAAACGTATGGAGTCACATGTACATTCCCACTTCGTGGTTAATTCGAACAAGCGAGTTCTATTGGTGCTAGGAACTTGGTGGTGGAGAATTAATAAATATTCGACGTGCATGGATTTCAAGGGGAGTCCGTGACCAACCGTGAGCATCCACTGTGCTCGTATTATTGTGTCGGTGAGATCGTTTTGTGCTGTAGGTAGTTGATGGTCTGGCGTCCCTGCACCAGCGGCTGAGATAAGCTGCAGCTGTAGGGTATAAGCTGATCGCGGCTACCGCAGTACATTCCTGTTGTGAAGGACTAGATTACAGTCTTGACCTTTTGGCCGACTGTCGATCATTAGTGTGGGCTTGATTACAGTCTTGGGTTTGTTGGACCGACTGTTGATCTGGAGGAACGCTGGTTAGCTGTAAAGTCAACCACGCGTCCCCAATCTGCTTTCGAGGAGCAAGTTTTTGCGAGTCGCCAGTCCAAGTGCGGTGTCCCAGGAACTACTGACATCCGAAGGAAGTTTTTGTTACGTGTTTTATAAACAACAAGGTTTTATTTTGTTATTTACTTCGTTTTATTTTACAAGACGTAATTTTTATTTAATCTACGTTTTATTTTATTAACATAAATTGTTAATTATTTTTTTTTATTTAAATAAATATTTTTATTTGGGTTCTAGAGTGTTGTTGTTGCTGACTTATTTCTTCGAACCCTCCCGTCTTCGACTCGAGTGATACCGAAGGTATTTAATGAAGACCCGATCTTAAGATCGGTCTTACAAAGTCGGTATCCTACTAAGCGTGGGTCCCTGTTGCTGGCCATGAAACATGTGTCATCTGCAAAAATATAAAGGTTAGTAGTTTTAGTTAGTGGCATATCACTTGAGGAGATGGTAAAGAGGATAGGATGGCACCTTGATGGACACCGGCTAGAATAGATGTGGAGGTAGATAGGGTGTCGTCGATCTTGACCCTAAATGAGGCTCAGACCTTGAGACTAGAGTAGACCTCTGTGCCAGAGCTTGCCGATAGCCTTGGTGACGTCCAGAAAGACGGCAGCGGCGCAGTCTTTATGGTCGAATGGTTCGGCGACAAACTCGACTAGGCGGACGGTTTGGTGGACAGTGGAGTGAGTTAGATGACGTGCCCGTCTTCTCTATGTCTCTAGATCGATTAAAATGCTTTAAAAGACGAACACGTACATAGGAAAATATTTTCCAGGTTAAGTGAACTAGAAAATGTCTGTAATAACACATCAACTGCTTTTTCATTTTATAATTATTAAACTGAAAAAAGTAAGTAAGTACTTAAGTAAATAATAAACATAATAAACGTAGCGTTCAGTGCACACGTAGTACTTTCATAAAAGTTTTATTAAATGGATAATTAAAGGTTTAAAAATTCTATTTCTTTAAAAGCCGCAATTTTATAAAAATTCTTGAAATAGCACAAAAAAGTCTAAATAGGAACATTGGGGTTAATATAAGAAATGTAATTTTCTTTATTTGCTTATCTGGGGATACATGACAAGCTCAATAACAGCTTCCGCGTAAAACCTAACACTTTAGTGGCGTAAAAGCTCAAACCACAAAACAGCGCCAACGTATTATGCTTGACTAATAATTTTTTTAAACTTTTTCAAAAATCCTCAACTTTTATCAAACACGTATTTCAAAAGCAATACCTACGAATCCTTTATGAAACAACTTAATTCTTCGCGATAAAGTGAGATTATCTCGGAGGATTAAAGTTTCGCAATGAGTAAACTTCAGGTCAACAGCAATATCTTGTCAACTTGCTCAAAGTGTTAGGGACGGTTGATGATCATGAGAATAATTTGACTATTAAATGCCGTAATGGAGGCTCCTCTTACTTAAACTATAAACTAATATTGCTACTCAACTTAGATTCGTTAATTAAAATGGAAACCTTCAATCGTAAAATGTTTACCTAGCTACTTTATAATGAAATGCTTCAAAATTTCACTTTAGTAATAAAATTTTATTTTGATATTTTACACATATTAATTTAGTGTATTAACAAATTAAATGGTAATTTGTTAAATATTGTGATGAACTCAAAGTAGGTACTGGAGGCAACAAATAACAACAAACAGTGTTTTGCCACGCAACTTCTAATTGATTTATTACAACTTTTCGACAATACATCCTGAATAACAAAAGCATATTCATAAATATTATGCATAATGAATTACCAATAGAATTTGCTGTGAGTTCACACGTTTTTATACCTTACAGATGCAGTCAATTCACTTTTATTCAAAATCCAGAATCTAAATTATTACATTCAAGTGGCATTTGCTAAAACATTTTAAGGAGTGAACTTACGGTAATAATTCTACCTCTAATAAAAATTGTGGACCATGAAATTATTATCAAAAATAATAAAAATATTTGTCCTAGTTGCCATAATAATTAACCTGTTAAACTAAATGAAAACGAAAAAATAGAAATTCTGTTTTTACAGTTTTTACTACATACGATGCATTTCCTGACTAGTCGCTCCCTAAAAATTAATCTTAGGATCAGCCTACTTCTGAAAAAAAAATGTAAAGCATAAAATTGTCTATCAAAGCCAATAAAAATATTTGTTCATATACAGGGCGAGTCGGGAGGATCGCACCAATAGCCAGGGGTGTATCTTACACGTAAATATAAGAGGAAAAAATCCAAAAGTTGTAGTCCGATTTTTATTTGTTTTCAAGATGCAGCGTTTTCAGAAAATAACTTGCATCCATCGTGCAGTTGTGCTGCAACTTCATGCGTATTTTACTGTTTGGGGGAACATCGTCTAACAGTCCTTGTAAATCATTTTGTAAGAATTCCAAATATTTATCTCCTCTTAGGCGAAACTATAGACGATATCACATCACACTTTTCCGAAAAACGATGTTGAAAATTTGTTTCGACTTTTGTGAGGATTTTCGTCGGACCATAAGTGGGAGTTGCGGGTATTGTTAATGTCATCATGGGTGCATGTGGTTTCATCGTTATACAGTATATTCTTCTAAGTTAATGGAATTAATTTATCAAATATTTCACCTTTTAAGACGCTGTAACTCGAATACCAATAAAAATCGGACTACAACTTTTGGGTTTTTTCGTCTCATATTTACGTGTAAAATACACTCCTGGCATTTGGTGCGATCCTCCCGACTCACCCTGTATAATACCACTAGAGAGATAAAATTTTGCCTACAAAATTTTATCTTGAATGGTATTCGACATGACTATTTTACGAGAGAAAAATTAAGTCTATTTTCACTTAAAAAACTTATTTTTTACTGCAAAACGCAATGCGATGCAAAAATGTCAGTTTGACAGTGATTTAATTTCCAAGCTGACTTGAACGTTTAAAACGTCAAAAAAATTGTCGCTGAGATTCCATGTTGTTAGTTTTGCCAAGGTACTTGTTTTGTCACCTGAATACTTGATTTTATTGTCGCTATAATACACTCTAGTGAAATAGTCATATATAATACCACTAGAGATAAAATTTTGTCGTCAAAATTGTTCGATTGTTATGAAAGTTTGTTGCTCGATAATTTCGCGAATGACATTTGTCAAAAAATCACGAGCCGTACGGCGAGTGATTTTTAATTAAATGTCATGAGCGAAATTGTCAAAAAGAAACAAACTTGAATACTTACAAGAGAACAATTTTGCCTACAAAATTTTATCTTGAGTGGTATTCGACATGACTATTTTACGAGAGAAAAATTAAGTCTATTTTCACTTAAAAAACTTATTTTTTACTGCAAAACACAATGCGATGCAAAAATGTCAGTTTGACAATGATTTAATTTCCAAGCTGACTTGAACGTTTAAAACGTCAAAAAAATTGTCGCTGAGATTCCATGTTGTTAGTTTTGCCAAGGTACTTGTTTTGTCACCTGAATACTTGATTTTATTGTCGCTATAATACACTCTAGTGAAATAGTCATATATAATACCACTAGAGATAAAATTTTGTCGTCAAAATTGTTCGATTGTTATGAAAGTTTGTTGCTCGATAATTTCGCGAATGACATTTGTCAAAAAATCACGAGCCGTACGGCGAGTGATTTTTAATTAAATGTCATGAGCGAAATTGTCAAAAAGAAACAAACTTGAATACTTACAAGAGAACAATTTTGCCTACAAAATTTTATCTTGAGTGGTATTCGACATGACTATTTTACGAGAGAAAAATTAAGTCTATTTTCACTTAAAAAACTTATTTTTTACTGCAAAACACAATGCGATGCAAAAATGTCAGTTTGACAATGATTTAATTTCCAAGCTGACTTGAACGTTTAAAACGTCAAAAAAATTGTCGCTGAGATTCCATGTTGTTAGTTTTGCCAAGGTACTTGTTTTGTCACCTGAATACTTGATTTTATTGTCGCTATAATACACTCTAGTGAAATAGTCGCTATAATACACTCTAGTGAAATAGTCTAATTAATATAACGATTAATTAAACAAAACAAATCCAAAATAAATAAAAAGGACATCCTGGTCGCTATCTTGAATATCACACTTTGTGTTAAGATGTCGCTTTGTTAACCACAACTTTAGATTTAGTGGAGTCGAAATAATTGGAAAAGATCGGTTACCAAAATGTTATACCAAATTCCTCTAGCATTTCGATATATGGATGTTCCTAGTCTGGCTAAAGTTCCTAGGATGGGTAAAGTATTCGAAGTATCGATACCTTATGTGGTATCGAATAACGATACCAAAAGTCGAAAGTACCGAGGTATCGAACTATCGAAAGTATCGAAAGTATCAAGGTATCGAAAGTATCGAGGTATCGAAAGTATCGAGGTATCGAAAGTATCGAGGTATCGAAAGTATCGAGGTATCGAAAGTATCGAGGTATCGAAAGTATCGAGGTATCAAAAGTATCGAGGTATCGAAAGTATCAAGGTATCAAAAGTATCGAGCCATCGAAAGTATCGAGGTATCGAAAGTATCGAGGTATCAAAAGTATCTAAGTATCCAGGTATGGAAGTATCGAACGCATCGAGGTATCGAAAGTATCGAGGTATCGAGAGTATCGAAAGTATCGAGGATACTTGAGTTAAAAAAAATCTTTACACAAATTGGTAGGTTTTTAAAATTAAAGTTGAATAATAAATATCAGAAAATCTGCAATTTCAAAAATAATGTAGCAACTGTTGGGGTTAGTTAATACTTACTACTCTTGCTAACATTATTGCATTGCTATTTAATATTTTGGGTTATGAAGTTGTTCTACGTCCGGCTCCTTGTAGGCGGATGTAGTTTTCATTCAGTTCAGTCAAGGTTCCGTTTAATTTAAGCCACACTAGTGTTTTATTTCACTTTATTCTTTTGATACTTCGATATTTTCGTTATCTAGATACTTTTGATACCTCGATACTTTCGATACTTTCGATACTTTCGATACTTTCGATACATTCGATACTTTCGATACCTTTGATACTTCGATACTTTCGAACAGTATCGATACCGCTGTGGTATCGATACTTGATACGTGGTATTACCCAGCCCTACTCTTGACTTCAGCTCCTTACATAGTGATCTGATGATAATTTTAGCTCTATAAAAAATTGTAGAGTATAAAATTATCTATACTAACCATTGAAAATATTTGTTTAAATTTTCATTATTAATCTATCAAAATAACAAAGCGAACATCTTGGGGGCCATTCGCCGAAATCGTATAGGAAGGTCTCCTAGACTCTTAAGGTAGATTCATAGCTCTCCGTTGATATGTTTCCGTTGGTACGTTGACCAATCAGAGTAACCTGCTCTGATTCGCCAACGTACCAACGGAAACGTGTCAATGGAGAGCTATAAACCGAGCTTTACGGCCTAAAACTGCTGCTATGTATCCGTTGTGTGGAGGGTGGAGGCTGGAACCGCATTAGCATTGATGTGTAAAAATTATTTCTTGATTAACCAAAAAGTAATTATCTCCGCTTCGTTCTTTATTGATGTCTGGCATAGCCAGTCTACGGAGTCAAGCCAGTAAATGTGTGCATAAACCTTACATTGGCCGCATTCACCGGACGTAACAGTTACCAGGCAGCTACGAACTTCTACATCATTAGCGCTACTATCGTGCGTTAATTTCTTTAAGTGAGCAGGTATCGAGATAGTTGAACACAGCACAAATGAAATGCCCTCGATCGATAAAATTGAGCTCACTTTATCAAAGCAGAAGTAGAGTAATTGCCAAATTTTAGTAATCTGAAATGGGCAGCAAAGCAAGTGGTTATCGGGTAGTACACAATTTTACTTTCTACGCAGGTGGTTTAGATCTGGCAATTACTGTTGTAAGTCATCAAACAATTTAATAGCTGCTCCACAACTGTTACGTCCGGTGAATGCACCCATTGCAATTTTACTTTGTGATGAGCTGATGACTGACACTGATCAAGTTTGAACGCTATACATAATAGTATTTACTTGCTGGTTATAGCATTTTCATTGACTTATTTGAAAAATCTCACTTCCACTTCAGGCAATAAAAGGAAAGCTATAACGTTGAAGTTGATAAGTAACCAACATTACGTAGAAATTCAACATTTGAACTAAGTGAAAGAGCGGACTATTTTTATCGATTTTTAGTTATTAAATTTTTGTAACCAAGTCGCACTTCTTTATATTTACTGACTTAATTGGTCAGAGTATCTACGTATTCAGCAAAAAAGTCCCATAAATAATAGATCTCTCATTAATCTCATTAATAGATTATACCGGGTGGGTTTGAAGTAGTTGATCAAAATCAGGGATGATATTTTAGGCGTGTCATAGAGACGAAAATAGTTTATGTAAACGTTGGTCCCAAATTTCAACCTTATAAGTTATGAGTCACGACTTATTTAACTATTAATACCTTCAAAATTATTTTTTTAGACAAAAATTCTTTATAATGTCCACCGTTAAATAAAACCATAATAATCTTCTTCTCTTTCTTTTTCAGTTTCCGAAATCCCAGAGATGCATTTTTGAAATATTCTGTATTTGGATATACATTATACGGAAACGGAATATGGAAATTTGCCTGTGCTGGTAAGTTTATACTCGTATAAGTGATTGTTTTTAAAGAATAAAATTTACAGTCGGTACTATTTTATAGAGCTCTCAATTAACGACTAACGTCAACATTAAATTTAATATGTGACTTTGACAAAACAACAAATTATTAATCGATTCTAATTGGTCGAGAACCACTGTGAGAGGTCAAACCGTCAAACTAATTATTTAATGTCCCCATTATTTTAATGTCAAAATTATAGTTTTATATTAAGTTCAGGGCTATTAATATTTAATTATTTGTGTTTGACTATTAAAATTTAATTTCAAAATATACAAGAGTTACACTAAAAAACCAAAATAGTCACAAACTTACTATAGATTTGAGGTTTTTTCTGCTAATATTATTGCAGAATATTTTCAACACACTTTTCTCTGTAATGAAATAATGAATCTCCTCTACCTATTGTTAATATTTTAATTATTACGTGTAGATTGTAGTTAAATTTCAATTTTGCCACATCTAATAGCATTTCAATATTGCAGTTAGCAGGAAATGACACTCAGCAAAACATAAATTATAGAAACTGTGTCATTTTTTTTAAATTTCTCCAACGATCCAACAACAAACCACCAGAATACCAGATGGTATACTGCTCAAACTAATCTAATATATTTTATATTCTGCCACCGCACCGTGGGGAAATAAATAGATCTATACAGTGTTGTTGTTGACGAATTTGATAAACTTGACGGTATCTACCCTATTTTACATTATGGTGTTTTTATAAATTACAATTCAATACCTTCTTTATTTAAGCTAATAATTTTTATAGAAACTATTTTTCTTTCGTAGTTGCAGTTATATCATGTAGATGTAGAGAAGTTTCAAAAGTTAAACCTTTTAAACTCGCAAAATAGCAAAAAAAATTATGCACAGCGTTATTAATTAAATAAGTAATATAACAATTAAGTTAAAATTCTAATTAAACATTTTTTGTTTCCCTTAGCTTTTGTAACACAAATAGCAAAAAATTTCATTACCACTATTCCGCTCTAAATACTATGGGATTGTGTTTTACTTTTGTTTTAAAAAAATATTTAAATTAAACGAAACTGCTTTGAATTGCTTTTTATAAAGATGAAAGCGTGTAAAATTGCATTTTAATTAATTTAATTATATTTATGTAAATGCATTATATTTATAATACAAACGTCGAAATTTGCCAACTTTTTGGAATACACGTTAAGTTTTCATTTGTATCCCTTTAGGCTTGGATACATCTTTCCTAAATTGAAATTCTTATAATAATGAGTTTCTGTTTGAAAGACATAAACAACAAACTTAGTTAGAATCATCAGACGTGAGATTTCCACCTTTAATTAATTTTATTTACT
Organism: Malthinus seriepunctatus; assembly: GCA_963924605.1. Classification (NCBI taxonomy): domain Eukaryota; kingdom Metazoa; phylum Arthropoda; class Insecta; order Coleoptera; family Cantharidae; genus Malthinus; species Malthinus seriepunctatus. The sequence goes on from OZ004600.1 coordinate 97,193,887, forward strand.
TAATGGTTATAAAAACTTATTTAATTAAAACAAACATTTTAATGACGAGGTAGGTATAATAATTACTTATTTTAATAACAGGTACAAGTACCTACATCAAAGAAATAATTTTTCTAATTTGCTCGTAAAGCAAAAACAAAAACGTTTAAATTAATGTTCGTCGCTCAACAGCTACTTTTCTAGCTTTCAAAATATAGAGGGTGGTCGTGAAGTTTAATCGCATTGCTTAATAGGCCAGTCAAATGGTGCTTGAAAAGGACGTTTGGAAGAAAGTTTTGGAGGAGTTTTGATATTTGTTTTTTTTATGTTTTTTGGGTCGCTGAACATGAATCTGAGGTTTGCCACCAAAAATTTTTCCCGGGAAAAAAGTTTTAAGCCAAAATAAGTAAAAAAAACTGCTCTTTTTCAAACTTTCGGTTGTAACTCGAAAACTATGCATTTTTTGGCAAAGTTGAACAATAACTAAAATAGTTATAAGAAAATTTTCTACATTTCATGTCTGTAAGTTTTTTTTGTCAGGCAATCGGTTTCTTCACGATCGCTCCTCGAAGTTGTTGCACCTACAGTCAGACACCTACAATGAGACTATGCAACGCTAATGTTTCTTAATCGTGTTAATAATCACTGCTATGCCTTTAACTTTAACTGTAAGGAAATTGTGGCTCATGCCCGAATAAGCAATCATAAGTCTTGGGAGATGAGCACTAAGGGCATTAACAGAGTTGTTGGTGGAGATGCTGAAAGTGTCAAATTCAAACGCAGTGAGTGCAACCCCTTGCAACCCCATTCCAATTAATCCAACGACTCTGTTGCAAAGAAATACCATTGCTAAGCAGTCGGATGAAGAGCTCGAGGAGCATTTGGCCTTTGATCTTGGTCTTGATTCCTTATCTCGTTATCTCTTTTGACGATATTTTAAGAAAAGGAAGCAACTCTAGCTTGTACTACAAAGCATTCCAACGTATTACAGATGTGAAGTTTAGTTGCAATGTTGTATATGTGGTAGATGGTGGGTTCTTATTGGATAGGGTTGTGTGACCTAGCAATAGCAATCAATCACTTTCTTCCATCTGTGATAGATATGTTCTTTATGTCAAAAATAAGTAACCAAACACGCTACAGTTATAGGTGATGGCGATGGTTATCCTGATCTTACAGACAGTGGATACTTCAATCATTGGGTAGTTTGAGCTGGAAAGTTTAGCGCAAGTTTTGAAAATTGGCAAGTCTTATAGATTTTGAGGTGCTCTTTCCGAATTTTCATTTTGCCACCACGTACGGGCATGGGAAATGGCACCATTTTGGGGAAAATGCGACAAGAAACTGGATCATGACAAATATCTCCGTACCGGTTGAATTTTTTTATAAAACTCTAGACCGTCATTTTATAGATTACTCATTTCTATAAAAAAAAGTCCTACAAATAATTTTAATAATAATTTTTAGGATCCGTGTGCGCTGAGCGATTGAGAAGATCAAGAAAACTTGTTTCTGCCAACATAATATTTGACGAAACAATGGTTCCCACAGCGTTTAAAGAAAAATTTCTTGCAAATTCAAAAAACAAAAATCGGTTACTAGCAACGCTTATTAGTTATTATTGGTTATTACGACATTCACATCAGCGGCTATGTGACGAGTAAGCAAGCTAAGGAAGACGCCGACTCGCTGATAGTGAACATAGCTTTGTTCTTGCCCCCAAAATATGAAGCTGTATTTGTTGTAGGCGAGGATGTAGAATGTACCTTTTAGTAATTTTCATCGACCTCTGCAAAGATGATAATGTTTACTTCTTAAAATCTGGAAAGGAAAAAGTTTGTAGAGCTTTATTTTGCACTCACTGCAGTGGGTAGAACAGTTGCTGAGAATATATTTTCCTTACACGCAATGAGTGGTTGTGATACCACATCCTTTTTTTTGTTCAATCACGGAAAAATTAAGTTCATGACTGACTGACTATAATAATCGCGATCTCGCAGGTACCCTCCAGGTATTTAAAACCTCATATATGCTACTCAAAAAATGGTTGCTGATACTGGTGAACGTTTTCTTATTTAATTGTACGGCTTCAGTGGGAAAGAAGTAACATCACTTAACAAGTTGAGACATAAGTGCTACATCAAAGTTGCATATGAGACAAAGACTCACATTGTCGCATGCTACCATCTGCAGCTGCAGCGAGAGAACATTCTTTACGGGTATCTACCTATACTACCAAGTCCAGCAGTGACTGGCATTGAAAAAACCCAGAAGAAATAAAAAAAAAAAAAAAAATGGACTAATGCCATGTTAATGCCCTTAGTGTCCAACTCCCAAGATTATTGCAACATTTTAGCCGCGCTGTGCTTTTTCGCATTGGACGGCAGGTGCAACAACTTCTAAACGCGATCGCGGTAAAACCTTTTGCCTGCCAAAAAAAAATTTGCAGACCTAAAATGTATGAAATTTTCTTCTAACTTTTCTTTTCATTCAACGTTACTAAAAAACGCATAGTTTCCGAGTTAAAACCAAAAATTTGAATAAAATCAGTTTTTTGCCTTATTTTTGCTTATAACTTTTTTCTCGGGAAAAATTTTAGGTGGAAAACTTCAAATTCGTTTTACGCGACCTGAAAAAGATAAAAAACCCAAATAGTTAAAGTTAAAGACGTAGGAGTGATTAGTAACACGGTTAAGGAACACCACCGTGGCATTTCTCATTGGACTGTAGGTTGCAACAACTTCGAGGCGCGATCGCGGCGAAACCGTTTGCCTGACAAAAAAAACTTATGGACATAAAATGTAGAAAATTTTCTTAGAACTATTTTTATTGTAGTTTAATGTTGCCAAAAAATGCATAGTTTTCGAGTTACAACCGAAAGTTTGAAAAACAGCAGTTTTTTTTACTTATTTTTGCTTGTAACTTTTTTCCCGGGAAAAATTTTTGGTGGCAAACTTCAAATTCGTTTTCAGCGACCTGAAAAACATAAAAAACTCAAATATCAAAACTCCTCCAAAACTTTCTATCAGAAACTGCCGATTGACTGGCCTATAATGCCTTCATCGAAATTGACGTCAGTGCCTTAGAAAACCGAAAGGGCATCGTGTTGTAATTTAAGACAAAACTATTTTTGAATTCCGATGGTATTTACAGAGATGAAGTGAAGTGTTGCTAAGTGGTTGTTAAGTTGGAAGAAAATTCTAAGTTTTTTATAAGAAATTTATTTTATTTTATTCGGAGGAATATTTAAGGAATCTTGAGAGCTTAATTACTAAATGTTATAATTTGTTAAATTCAATATTTAGCAAGCAACGATAGAAATGCTAAATAATTAATGAATAGCCACGTACCAACAAACCGAATTGGTTTAAGTGGCTTAAATTGTGTATTTCGATTTATTTTATCATAAATACAATAATACTTCTTATTTTATTACTTTAGGTATACAGGGTGTTTCAAATACGAGTGTATGCATGGGATCTCGGAAACCGTAAGAAATAGGAAACTCAAAGTGTGATATATCATTGAATAGAGAATAAAAAGTGGCTAGGAAAAATTTATTTTTAAGGTTTATTTTTAAATAATTCAACATTTTAGGCTTTTGCGAATATCTTCTAAAGTAATTGAAATACCTTCGATTGTTTAACGTCATAATATTGGGCTCCCGGTTGAGCAACTTTGTCCCTATTTAACCACCTTCGCATCTCCTACGGTTTCTGAAATCCCTATGCATACACTCGAATTTGAAACGGCCAGTATAAAGAAACAAATATGTTGATATCACATTCTTCTTCGTCTTAAGTTTTGTGATTAAGGCGTTTAACGATGTATTTTTCTGGGAAACTGTACCTGATTCTCATTTCAGTTAATTCAGCTCTACTCGATTCATTGGCTGGGATCCTGTAATTATTAGCGTATTGCTATGCTATTCTAAACTACTTACTCTCTACCCCTTTCCTACAAACTTTTAGAAATTGATATGAGAAGAATAAAGGGTAGGTAGCTTAGCGTAGCGTAGTAATACGCTAATAATTACAAGATGACAGCCCTGAGCGTGGCCAACGATATAACAGGCCGCAGCACTACTAATAAAACTCGACGTGACGTCACGATAGAAGTCGTAAGTTCGCTATCCTTACCATGCTATTTCAGTGCATTTTAACACTTTTTTGATTGTTCATGCTATTATAAATTTTTTTGATTACTAAATTTTTGCTAGATAAGTAATTTATAGTATTAGTAATGGTTATAAACACTTATTTGAAAAATAAATTTAATTTTGAGAGAATTAGTGATTAAAAACTTTTTTGAGATGCGACTTTTACATGATTTTATCAAAATTTTTTTCAAACAAAAGTATACTTCTGTCATATCATTGAAAAGAGAAAAAATCTCTATTAAACACGACTAAAAAATAAGTAGGGTTCTATTTAAAAAAGTACACGATTGCGTCCTAGCGCTTCCAGCATCGGTAGAAAAAAAATTAATTTAGCGGGAAGGTAGCTAATAATTTGTTAAAGAACTTTTATTCCAAGGTTTTTTTGTTAAAATCAATAATAACGCCTCTATAACCATTATTTTATAATTCTAGTATTGCGTATATGCAATTTTATGACTTCTACTGCCAGGACCTGAATCGAGTGCTGCGGCCTGTTATATCGTTGGCCACGCCACGCCCTGAGCCGTTAGTTAAATAGAGCACCTAAGTATTAAGAATTAGTAGAAGAAGAAGAGTAGGCAGGGGACTAGTCTAAAATAACCCACTATCAGAAGATCTATTTTTATAATTCCTGAATGATCCCTAGTAACTGGGGTCTACAATTTTGGATGCCCTCCAAAACATGGGCGCAGGGAAATTAGGAAAATCTACATAACTCTTTTGAGAATTTATGGGGATTCGAGCCCTGGTATTAATAGGGTATTATCCAATTTTTTAAAATGTATCTAGAAAGTTACCTTATTGATAACGTAATCTCAAAACCACATTAAAGAAAAATTGCGACTGTAGGTTTTGCCAAAAAAATTATTTTAAATTCAAACTATAAAGTTTCCCGCATAAAAGCGCCATGACGTCACGAATCGTGGCTGTCAATATTCGTCAATATTCAACTAATGAGCTCCAACTTGTTATAACCTTGATTACACATTAACTGACATTTAACACATGTATATAATAATAATAATAATAATAATAAATGCCATTTATTTAGCTCAATATGCTATACATACAATATATAAGAAAAAATAAAGTTTAATAGTATCGCTTTACAAATTCATATAAGTGATTCTTTATTTCCCTAAAATTTTCACAATATCTAAATTCAAGAGGTAAGCTGTTAAATATTTTTAGTCCTTTATAAAATAGTGACATCCCTGTTTTGACCTTCTTGCAGCTTTCAATTAAAAAATTTAATCCACCTCTGGTCTGGTGGTGATGCACCTCATTTACAAATTTCAATTTTTTAGATAAATATTCCGGTACCTTTCCCAATTTAATTTTAAACACATACATAATGGCCCTGTACACCACTCTTTGATCTACGGTCATCAAATCTAATACTTCTAACATGTCTTTAATAGGTGTATATCGACTACATTTTCATATGATTCGCATAGCTTTATTTTGCACAATCTGAAATTTTTTCAGTTGATCTTTATTCAATGTTAATAACAACGTAGAACAGTAATCCACATGAGGCGCAACCATGGACTTGTACAGGGTGGGCAAAATTGGATGTTTTCATAGGGATACTCAGAAACTGTAGAAGTTAGAGAAAAACCGATGGCGCATCCTCGATCTCTTTTTTTGAGAAACTAATGATAGTAAAATCAAAATCGTTACCAAGAAAAAACATTTTTTTTGACATCTTGCTTAGTACATATTGAAAGTGTTTTTTAAAAGATAACCTAAAAGTTATCATCAATTATCACTCCAAGGTACTTAATTTCTTCCACTCTTTCTAACATTAGGTTATTTATGTGAATAACAATATTTTTATTATCCACATTTACATTTCCAATTATCATATATTTAGATTTTTTTATATTTAAACATAATTTGTTTGCACATAACCATTCAAATATATTTTCTAGATCATCATTCATACAACTCGCCAATTCATTAACGTTTTCACCGACCAAAAACAGCATCGTGTCATCTGCAAACATTTCTACTTCACATTTTTTAACACATCTGGGCATATCGTTAACATACAGATTAAACATCACGGGACCCAGTATTGTACCCTGCGCAACACCGTCTTCGATAACAATATCAGTCGATACACTATTTTTGAATTTAACTTTTTGTCTTCTATTCTCAAAATAACTTGCAAAAAAACCCAGCACGTCACCATGTATTCCCATCTTTTTAAATTTTTTAAGTAACACTTGTCTATTTATTGTTTCAAAAGCTCTTTTAAAATCCAAGAACACCGCCAGAACAACCAAATTTTGATCCAAAGCTTTTATCCACGGTTAACTAATTTTTAGTAACAACGATTCACAGGAATGATTAGTTCTAAAACCGGATTGTCTTGGAGATATTATTTTATATTTATCGCAATTATTTAACAGTTGGTTTTTCACTACCATTTCCAGGATTTTCTCAACAGCTGGAACCGTATTTAACTATACGTATATAACGTATATAACTATAACGTATATACGTATATAACTATTTAACCTTATGTAACTAAGCAACAAACGTGATGTGTACGAATCGCGACGCCACTTCCGTTTTAATTTTCACTTTGAACCTGCAGCATTTAATGCTTTTACTAAAGCACTTTTTAATAAAACTTTTTTGATTAACATATTTTTAGTGTGCCCAAGTCATTGATAATCGACTTTGCTGTGCAATAACGCAGCAATAATTGATATTTAAAAAATTTGAAAATACCCTATTGTTGCGCTATGTCCTACTTAAATACGACAACTACGTCACGTGCAAGGTGTTTACTGTTTATAGTTACTACATAAAAGACAGCTGACTCGTTAGCCATATTGGTGAAAATTTTAAACATAAAAATGACATTATCATTTAAGAGCCGATAAAACAGTTTCCAAATCGTTCATTTTTTATCTCGAACTATTTTAACACTTTAGGGTCGATGGTACAATCATGCCTTAAACTGGTCCCAGCTAAACCGGTTATAAACCCGCATGAGCGCATGCGCGGTAACTTGTTTACGTTACGATAGATTTACAGCACATGCGCTCATGCGGGTTCATACCCGGTTGGGGAAGGTTTAAGCCATGATTGTAAAATCGACCCTTAGATAGAGATAGAGAATGTACATTTGGGTCCCAAGAGGGCGGAAACAACAGCTAAGCTTTCATGTTCAAGCTATAGTAATTCTAAGTTTCGTTAAAAAATATTAAATGGGAGGGGGTATCCTTGGCATTCCACCCCAGTTTGCCATCGGTGTAGCACAATGACAACTAATAAAAATAGTCCCCATAACGCGACCGAGATATTGCATTTTTTTTGCACTCTCCAGCTAATATCTCGGCCACCAAAAAAGCATAAACGACGTCGATAATGTGAGCGGACATGTACAAGCGATCTAGACTCTAATGATATTTGTAATTTTAATTGTTTGAAAATATCGTCAGGGGTTACAATTTAAGTGGCCCACCTTGTATGTTTTTAATGGTGTTTTAATATAAAAAATTATATTTGGAGGGTGTGGCAGCGGGATCGGAGTCCCTTGTTAGACGTAGGCCCGCGTGCTTCGCACTCAGCGGATCCCGGTAGATACATCCCTAGTTTTGGTGTTCTGAAATAAAATATTATATGTAAAAAAGAAATTGAAAAATATTCTTTACGAAGTTGAATGATAGTGTCGAGTTTGTATAATGCGATTTTCCAGGAATCTAATAATTTCCACCAGAAAAAATATTATTAATAGTTATCACAAAGCTTCAGGGCTACAGCTGTTTAACAATCAAATTAACTGGCTTTTTTACATATTTTTTAGGTACCCGAATTGCATAATGTGTTCATTTTTGCATAAAATTCGTTATCTTATACTGTGGTATTAGCATAGGAGATAGGGGATATGGGGAACTTTTAGATGAAAAATATATTGTTTTTAGAAAAGACAGGCATTCTTGCTGATGGAAGTACTTTACGGAGTTGGTGATGTATTGATAGCTGTAAAAAACACACTATAATCTATAATCAGACAAAGACAATGTGAAAGTAAAATAAATCTTGAACATCTTTGAGTTTCTGTCAATTTCTTTAGTTATTGATAGTTTTCTCAACCTATTTGATATTATTTATTTAAGTTACTTGTTTTTCCTTTGATTGTTGAGTCAAATTGGCCATACATTTTTTTAAATTTTTGTCTCACCTCATCTCTGTGCAGAAAATTTCAATAGTGACCTTTGAATCTGGGACATACTGTATATTTGTTTCAGGTGAAACCACCATACCTGTGGTCTCCGAATTTTAAGAAATTATTTTATATTCAAACACTTTATAAGCAAAATTTTCAAAATAAACTGTACAATGTCAAATTGTACTATACCTAACTATGATATAACTACCGATTGTGTATTATTCTTCATATTTTAATTATCCAACGTTAATTCACATTGTGTTTTTAAGTGCGTTTCCGTTTTTATCCAATTGCGAATTTGATTTTTTTAAATTTGCTTAACTGTTTTACTTCAACGTATTAAATTTCTGTTTGTAGGAATTCCATTTAAATTTACTATAGTTGTTGTTGCTGTTTAAATAGAAACCTCTCTCACTTCAACTAATTTAATTTATAGGAAACTTGATATTAATTATTTATCCAATAAATACAATTTATAAATTAATTTCACATTAGCAGCTCATTTAATACAATTATCAGCTATAATTTACAAAGGGCAGAATAATTTCGAAATAATTATGGCCAGTAATAATTCGAAAGTGCGTTGCTTATAGTAACTTATGGCGTTTCGATTGGTTGCACCGGTGCTGTGCCAGTGCACTTTTATTTGCACTACATCAGTTTCAAGTGTTTTATTGGGATTGCCCCGCAACAGTACACTCACATATACCTGTCTGCCGTGGTTAATGAAAACGCCGTAACCAACAATTTGGACCAATCTTGTCATTGGTCACAATTATCTAATTTTAATTTTAATTAATTTTACTATCAGCGTTATCACCGATACGAGCTGATCTCCTTGTAACTCGATAACCGTAGCCGAGTCAAATTCACATAACTTGTATTATGTTTGTTTATAATATAAACAACGATATTATAAAACATAGATATTATTTTTGTATTTTTTTCCTAAGAAAGATTTTAATTTTGTACTTACATTACTTACATTTTTGTGCATACGTTTTTTTTTATTATACTTGCATTATAATCTGCCAATTTCACACTAAAAAGCGTTCATAAAATCGTCTTTATAGCACAAGTGCTCTATAAAGTCGTCTAGGTAACAACAATAATATTAACTGTTGTGCGACTGTTGTTCTGCAATATAAACACAAAGCATCTCTGTGGCAACAAATATATCCAAAATCGGCATGCTTAATTTTCAAATTTTAAATACAGATTTTTTCTCTTTTATAGAGGTTTTAGTTGCAATTATAATAAAAAATAGCGTATAATACTTGTGTATAAGTAGACTTTATCGCATACGCGACGTTACAAGCACTCGCAAGCTCGTGCTTGTAATTTTCGTCGCTAATGCGATAAAGTCTTTCTTATACACATGTATTATAATATACTATTATATTTAATAATTTTTTTTAAATTTATTTTGTGTGTATTATTCTGTCTTCCAACGCCTCCCATCTCCATACTACGCGAAGCTAAAAAACGAATTATTATAACCCCGATTTTCGATATTACAATTCTAAAAGTCACGTGTCGGAAAACATCCGTGAACTGAAGTATATTCATTATTTTATATAGCGGGTGTAGAATGGTTTCTGATACATAATAAAATAACACTTAAAAACATATTTTTCCCAACTTCGGCTCTCCTAATTGCTTCATACATGGTAAAAGTATCTAGACTCTACGCTTCCGGAAAATATCTTTTTATGTGCTATTTCGCTGTGTTTTAAGACTCAAGAGCTATTTTACAACTTGTACCTATACCTAATAGTAACTTACCACGATAAAGCTTTATTACTTATTAGGTATTATGGTACGTTTAAATTAATTTATTCCAAGGTACATTTTATTTATGTTGAACAAGCTTATTGTGACAAAAATAGAAAAAGCTCCTATAAAGCGTTCACTTAAACGTTTAATAAAATAATATATTGGTTGTCTAAAATAGGGTTAGTCTGGAGAAGATTTGCAAAGCTTGCTTTCAGCTTCATTCTTAAACGCAATCGAGTTTCTTCAAACAATATATATATGAAACCTGACCCTATTCTATTGTTATCAAGTTATATTACGCAAGGAAGCCTCTGTTGAGTTGAAAATAACAAAATATTCGACTTACTTACAACTTGACCTACACACTCGCAAAACTCTTTTGTAACTGCCAATTTTCTCATTCAGAAAAATGCAGTCGGCAAATTTGATTTATTATATAACATTTTAAGTAAACAAAAGTTAGAATAACATTAAAATTTTTTTTTTAAAGTTTGTCGTGGGTTAATTAAAAATTATAAATAATTTAAAAGTGTTTTCAAATATTATGAAAAACGTTTAAGCGGTTAACTTTGCAATTGTGACAAAGAAAAACAAAAAAAAAGTTAGAAATAATTGCTCTTTTCTAGGGACACGCCTGAAGCAGAGAAGAAAAATGATGTCAATTTGTGAAAGAAAAGGCAACGTTCACTATCTCTTACTAAACTTTCATAGCATATAACTTGCTAACTTTAAAAATGTTTCTAGTTTATATCTTTAAATAAATTAAATAGTACGCTTTTTAAACAAATTGGAATAAATTTAACAAGACATAAATCTTGTAGAGCACAATTTAGTTTTCTAACATAATTTTCGTATTATTTAAAATTTGTTAAGTATAAAAAAAATGTTAAAATGCAGTAGATCAGTTTTGATCCACGCCACAAAATAAATGACGTCACATAAATCCCACCGCACCGGAAATGGAGAATGCATCCGTTCTGAAAAGGATAGTACCCGGACTCGACTCCGGGTAGTATTGCGGCCGTATGGACTCTCGAGCATTTAACGATAATCTAAACCGCTAAACCTTTCCGTTATTTTATGTCAATTCGAATGTTTTCCCATGTTTTGTTTTAAATAATTTTATTTATTTAAACACGAAATATTTAGAAAGACAAATTGTGTAAAGATAACACAATAAGACAATTATCTAAATTAGTTTATTGAGTACATATACTGAGAGAATTTTCAAGTTTGTTTTGCTGATTAAGTGGCTCAGTGTGGCTCTGCTTAATATCAAAAGCTCAGATAGACGTTGTAGCCAGCGCTCTCTATTTCCGGATATCCTTGAAGCTGTCGATGTAAAACATTACATTTGTTGCAACTGCAACCAACGTTAAATTTAGTAATATTTATGGTTTATTTCATATAAAAATGAAGATTTGTGTAGCTCACATAATCTTGTTACGACAACATTACAAGGTAATTTTTAACTCCTTATTGCCAACTTTAAAGTTTTCTTTTTATATTGCGTTCTATACGGGGTGTGTCTCAGAAATGTTTACGATTCCTTTATGGATAAGTTTCTTGCTTAACGACATATTTCCGTTTTTTTTTCAAATGTGTTTTCAGTTGCTACTAGCATACAGGAAGCACTACTTCTTTTTACTACAACTTGTTAGATTAGAAGGGAGGGGTTTGAATAAAACACATTGAGAATAACAAAATGAGATACAAAAAAATAAAATTGCTCTAAATAAGGATAAGCCACTTTGATTCCTCCAAGATCACTGGTCGTCTCTCGTAAGAGAGATCAATAGTCCTGTATTGACACAGTCGGGGCAAAATAGACCACAGATAAGTATAGTCATCTTTCTTGGATTAAAATAGTTTCTAAAGGGAGAGATCAATTATAGTTCTGGGGACTCCAAGGATAAGGACACCTCTTAGATCACTAGTTTTCTCTCTCAGATTCGAACTGTCTGAAGAAAGCGATCAATAGTCCTGAGAAGGCTTAAGAGGGCCTCTCTCACATCACTGCTCCTAAAAGAGAAAGAAAGATAGGGATCTCAAAGACAGAACTCTCAAGAGTTGTCGATGGATTACAATGGGTAGTTATCGTTATAGATTACTAGATTACATTGAATCAAAATAGTCTAAAGATTTGAAGTAGATGATTACCGACTCCAGGGATAAGGACATCTCTTAGATTACTAGTTTTCTCTCTCAGATTCTAACGATCCTTAATGTTGTGTATATATTCTACATGATTTTCGCTATGCTTTTTTATATGACAAAATTTTTTCTACAATCTTATGCAAATAGGAACCGCTCTATAGTAAAAAATTCGTCTATTATTTTGCTATTATAGGCTTATTATATTTCTTATGACCAGACTCATAAGAAAAATCTTATAGTGTAATTAAAAAAAATATTGTCTATGATAATAGCAAAAATCATGTAGTCTAAACACAACTTTAATATACATCAATAGTCCTGAGAAAGCTGAAGAAACCTCTCTTACTATATCACTTTACTAGTCCTAAAAGAGAGAAAAATAAAGACGAATAGTTCTAAATGGATTATAGGCGGGACTTCTCGTTCTAGATTACTAGTCCTTTCTTTATATCAAAATAATTCTAAGATTCGAAATAGATAAATACCGACTCCAGCGATAAAAACACCTAGATCACTAGTTCTTTCTCTCAAATTCAAATGGTCCCAAGAGAGCGATCGATAGTTCTCGATGGATTACAAGTGGGACTTCTCAATCTAGATAGCTAGTCCTTCCATTAAATCAAAATACTTCTAAGATTAGAAGTAGACGACTACCGATTCCAGAGATAAGAACACTTCTTAGATCACTTACTAGTCCTCTCTTTCAGATTCTAACGATCCAAAGAGATAGATCAGCAGTCTTGGGAAGACTGAAAAGCACTTCTCTCATTATATCACTAGCCCTAAAAGAGAGAGAGAGATAGTGATCAAATAGTTCTCGATGGATTACAAGCGGGACTTCTCGTTCTAGATAGCTAGTCCTTCCATTAATTCAAAATAGTTCTAAGATTAGAAGTAGACGACTACCGATTCCGAAAAAAATAGTTCTTTCCAGATTAGAAGTAGGTGATTACCGAGTCCAGGGATAAGAACACCTCCTAAATCACTAGTTTTCTCTTTCAAATTTCAACAGTCCTGCAAAAGAGATCAATAGTTCTGAGAAGGCTTAATAGGTCCTCTCTCACTCACTAGTCAAGTCACTGAGTCTCTATTTTCAATGTATAGCTTTTTTATCTCACATCACACGATGTGCAAATCAGTACTTGCTTAGTATATTCAAAGAGGACAATCCAGCCCGCACATGATTTACACTTCTAAGGCCGAGTTTTTCATTGGGAGTTTAAACTACACGTTTCATTTAAACGAAGTTCAAGCTCATGCGCCGTAACTCGTTTACGTTACAGTAAAAGTACAGCGCATGAGATTGATCTTCGTTCAGATGGAACGTAGTTTAAACTCCCAATGAAAAACTCGGCCTAAGCATTTCCAGTTCTTGCTAATTACTTGTATATAATTTCTGAACGTTACCAATTTCTCATCGACACCCGGTATTAGAGGTATAGACTGACTTTTTCCTTTTTAAGTTGCGCTTGTATTATTTTAACAGTCTAAAGAATGTTAAATTGAGTAAAATATAGCCTTTCTAAATAGCCATTTTAAAACCGTTTATGTTATTTTGATGCCGAGCTCAGCTGTTGAAGTGATGGTGTAAAAGAGTGAGAACAGTCAAACTTTTTATATCTTTGTATAACTTTCTTTTTATAACTGCGATTCAAAAACATTTTCAAGTTGTTTTACGGCATTGTTCAAATCCATAATCTAGTTATTTCAATTAAATATTTCGCCTGGTTTTTGAAAAGTAACAAAGGACAAGTTTCTAATTAAGCCAAGTTAAGCTGTGTGTATGCAGAAAAATAACATCAAGCTGTTGTCCAAAGAGTTGTTCATAGGCATACAGGAGCCAACAAATTGTAATAGTGGTAGCTAGGAATAGACGATGGTTGCAGTGTTTCAAACCCCTAAACTGTCTAAAAAATAGAAAATTTTTAAAAACTTTTTCAGAATAGACCATGACTACTATTTATTGCTGACCACAAATCGAAACTGCAAGAATATTCATTATAGGTAGATAAAATGCGTCCATTAAGAAAATTGAGTCACCTGTAACTTGAACTCAAAATTCTTTTCTGATAAATTCGTTGTGTTAGCAAAATTTATTACAATTTCATTACCACGAATATTTAATATTTTATCAGCAAAATGTAACCACACGACTAATGTTGCTGAGTGATATTTATTTTAACCATAAAATAAGCAACCCTAAACTCAATAAAACCTAGTGGCGTAGAATTTTTATAACTGCAATATGAAACGTGCATGATATTTTTTAAAATTATGTAGGTTTTATAAAGGATATAACTGTAAAAACAAAGTTGTATCTGTATGAAAGTAACATTCTTAAAAATTATGAGCTTCATCGAAGCAATTTAGTTGAGAGAACAAAAGAGAATTAAAGTTAAGTGAAATGGTAGAGAAGAGTATTTCAAATAGAAATCTTTCGAGTGCCTTCCAGAGACTACTACTTACCACTAAACCCAAATTAAGCAAAAAAAATTACGCAAATGTCATTTTATTGTGTAAAATTTATTTCTTCGCCGATTTTAATAACGCGACATAAAATAAAATCTTTTAGATTCGTTACTTAATGAAATTAAATTTAAATCACGAGAGAGTCGTAAAAATTATTCAAATAATATAAACTTTTCTAACAACCTGCGTATTATACAAAATTCTAAAGATATTGTGCATCTTTCTTAATTGCCAATTAATAATTTTGAATTCGAATTTACAGAAGGTTGGATTTGTAGAACGTTAGTCAATAATGTCAATTCGAAACAAGCAATTGAAAGCATTTTAATTAGTGCTTTATAAATCAGTGAATAATAGCACCTGGTTTTAATTCAAAATTTTAATCATAGGAAGTTCGAAAAAAAACTATTGAAGCAAGAAAGCGTGCTCTTCCACTCAATATTACGTTTCTGTTGTTGTAAAAAATGCAAGTGCGAGTCTCATTACTCACTAATCTCTCACTGAGTCTCACTAAGAAGAGTTGTCAAGTGTCATATTTCAAGCGTGACATTTCTTATATAGTCTGAAACCCTCACAATATCAATATGATGTTAGAAAGGGTAGTGTGAAATTTAACATCTGCTTTGAATGGACGTCAAGTAGCATTAAAGAGGTAAAATTTTGGTTACTAAATTTAACATACAACAAAACTACGTAATTAAATTTTATGTCGTCGAAACTCCTACATCTAATACACCGGACGTTCATTAATTATAATTTACAGGCAATTTCAAAAGCCACAAATGTGTGGGTTTATTGTGTTCTTACACAGTAATCCGATTTATCCAACCTGGGTCACCGGTCAACAAGAGCTCTTGTATACAAAGCACCGCTCTACTATCATATGAATGGCTCTGTAACAAACTTTGATTAAGGTCCAAAATACAACCAACATCGAAATATCGTGTGTCGTTAAAACTACTTGAAATCTTCACTTCTTTGTCAAACACTTAAAGTTAAAGGATCAAGCATACTATAAGTTGAGAAAATTATTGGAATTTAAAACGTATGTGCTCAGTACATGTAGTAAAAGATATCGTAAATGATACCGATTGTTGAATGTTTCTTTAATGACTAAACCAAAAGTTTAGATTGTTATCTTTTGTAACTTATAGTTTACTGAAGATACAAACAGCTTTTCGATAATTGTATTTAAAATCCTACAGTTGCCTTATATTGGACTTTTTGTAGACTGGGTGACTGCGGATTTAAAGATTTATTGATTTAATAAAAGGTAGGCTATGAAAGAAGTACCTGCTACCTGTTTCTAGATGCTAGTGCTTCGATTTTATTAGAATACGAATAGTTTGTTCTTCTTAAGCATACAGTCTGCCTAATTTCCATACAATAGAAGCTGTCGCGACTAAAGAAACTTGTTGTTTGGGGAATCCCCGAACAGAAAAATTTAAAAGGGAAAGCTTTGGCTATCTTTCTGACCAATTTATGGTCAGAAAGAGAGATAGATTAATGGCAGAGCCACCACTTTGCATCAACTTTTTTATATTCAAAACCTTTGTTGTTCCGTGCGTTATGAGAAGGTGCTCCGTTCAGTTGGTGTTGAATAGATATTCTATATTATCATCTGGCTATTTTTGAAGAACATGAAAAATGATTTTTAATGTTTTCACCACCTATTTTTTCCAGTAAAGCGCTAAACCCTGCTATCAAATGCTCAGGTTTTTACTACAGCAGGCCTGTACAAGTGTAAAGTGTACATACTGGGTCTGTACAGGCGAACAATCACTACAGTATCAGAGGAGGCTAGTGTGACACATAAAATCAAACGCACTGTATAGTATGCTTTTCCGATGACCACATTGTTTAATTATCTATTTTTAATTTTCAAACAACATTAACTTTATTTCTTAATTATTAACTTGTTAATTATATTTTTAATTATATTTGGAGAATATTTACAAGTTTTTATTTAATTATTTATTTATTAACTTTATGACAATTGGCACCGAGGCGACTGTGTTTCTACAAACAAATTCATCTTTGGTTCTATTTCATTCCAGCACACCTTATAACCACCACTTCCTACCTAATTATCACATTTTTAAGATTATATTTACAAGGGTGGTTAAGGGTGATTATTATTTACTAGCAGGACCCGTGGGCTACGCCACACGCCTTTTAATTTAGCGGCAACTTAGTTTGCAAAACCCTTGGCAAAACCTATCAAATCTTAATTAGGTATATATGAGCCCAACATACTCTACAATGTAACAATAAATCGATATTGTGAAATTTGTGGGCATACGAATGTATGATAATAATATGTAGAAGGAAAAAAAGGCCGCTATGATGTCTATAAGGAAAAAGTTGGAAGCAGGTGCTTTTTATCGTGCACCACCAATGACGGCACCTCCACCACGGTTTCATCAGAACCGTTACTTCAGGAAACCTTCTACAACCACCTGCTTTAATTTTAAGTAGCACCGCCGCCTTAGGGACCTCTATAACCCCCCGCTTTTATTTAAATTGGGAGGCATGTGCACCACTAATGTAAACATTGCCGCCACCAAGCTCACCAAAATCCCCGCTTCAGGGCACCCTACAACCACCCGCTTTATTTTAATTGGGAGGCACATCCACCACCAACGACAGCACTTCCGCCAAAGGAATCACCAGAATACCCTCAGGGCACCCTACAACCACCCGCTTTTGTTTCATTTGAGAAATACGTACACATCACTAACGCCAGCACCACCGCCACCGATATCACCACACGCCGCCTTAAGGACCCCCACAACCACCTGCTTAAATTTCAATTGGGATGCAAGTGCATCACTAACGTCAGCATCAGCACTATATCGCCACCGAGAACAACAGAACTGCCGCCCCAAAAACTCTTCCAACCTCCCGCTTTAATTTCAATTGTGAAGCACGTGCACCACTAACGTCAGCATCGCCGCCACCGAGTACACCAGAACCGCCGTCTTAGAGACCCCCACAACCACCCGCTTTAATTTTAGTTGAGAGGCACATGCACCACTAACGTCAGCATCGCCGCTACCGAGTACACCAGAACTACCGCCTCAGGGCACCCTTCAACCACCCGCTTTAATTTCAATCGGCAACCACACGCACCGTTAATGACAGTACCGCCGTCTCAGGAACCCTATAACCACCCGCTTTAATTTCATTTGGAAGACACGTGTACCACTAACGACAGCACCGCCCCCCGTATTACCAACACCGCCTCCTCCGTGGCCCCCACAACCATCCGCTTTTATTTCAAATGTGAGGCAGTACATTTCTTGGCGAATTTGTTAGAGTAGATTTTTAAAAGTAAAATTTATAGATAAATTATAGAATTTAACTAACTTGAAACCATAAAGGAACGCATTCAAAATTGATTTATAGTTCATGGTACATTTCTGTATAACGTAGTTTTAAATTTTAGTTTTTGGGAGTTCTTTCACATTTTTGCCAATTGCTAAGGCCCCAGTTGACATATCGTAATCATACCTAGCCTATGTTACTCCCAAAAGTACGGTCTATATATGAAAGAAAAAATTATTAAAATTGGTTCGGTGGTTCGCGAGATCTTAAGTAACGCACATACATACAAACATCTTACTTTATATATTAGTATAGATAATAATAATCCGTCCGCAGAAAACGGATGGCGGTGGAAACGGCGGCAGCGGTGCCGACGGCGATATCTGCAATCAGATATCAGATACCCGAAGCCTGGATCTTCAGGTATAAATAGATAAATACCCTACTTATCCGATCCTCGAAGGATGCCATATGGTCAAGCTGGCTCCCTTTATGTTTGGTTTTGGCTAACAAATAATTGACGGAGGAGCTCTAAGAAAAAGCCCTCACTTATTATTCTTATAAACTAAACCACTTAAAATTAGATCGTTCGCATTTGAAATTTATGGTGGTAAACAGTTTTCTGTAAAACGGTAGATTTACCACTTTTACAAATTTGTATCGTTACTCACCTTCTGGGCCCTTCAGAAGCGTCCTTGTTAGTGTCAATTCACCTTGCGTGACACTATAGTCGTAATCACGCAAGTTTCTGGGTGAGGGAATGTGTTATGTATAGTAAATTGGACTGGTTGAGTATATTTATTTCACTTTAATAGTAGATTATAACAGAAAATAACAAGCTTTAACAAACATCGGCTGTACGATTCAAACATATTTGTCAATAACGTGTGCCAAGCCTTTCTAAGCAGCACCGCATCTCAAAGCTTTCGTGATTTTGACTACATATACCTTTACGATGTAAAAAGGGTGCAATACCGGTATGTATGTATGTCCAACTTTCTTGATTTTAATTTAAAAACTAAAAAATGCTGAAATATTATGGATTATGGATATATTTAAAATGCGAAGCCTTTTCTTGATATATGTTTAAAATTACAACTTAATTTCTTTTTCATTCAGGCTATAAAACATTAGAAAATAAGTTTTACATAAAAAAATAAATTTTGTAAATAATACCACTTAAATCTTGGAGATTTATTATATGACATCCTTATAATCTTATCAAAAGACATTTATATTTAAATATAATGTAATTTGGAAAATTAATTTATTTTTGGTGATTAAAAAATTTCCTAAGTTTCTGACTGAAAAATTAAATTGTTTTTCAAAATGTATTCAAAAATCAATTATTTTTCAATGCTTTATAAGGACATTCTCATTGGTTGACAGTGGGATCTAGCCTGTCCCATGGTATTTTCTTAGGTGATATTATTATATCTGTATAAAAGATTCAGAAAGCAAAAAATGAGAGATAATTATACTATACTATTTGTCCACAATTGTAGATAGTGATGCATTCCTAATACAGGTTCATAAGCTTTAGTTAACTATAGAGCGGCTTCTATTGAGATATATACAAAAAACACGGGCCGCTTTAGTAACATAACGTACTTTACTATAATTTGATCAAATCTTAGTAGTAGAAGTAGTTCGCTTCCTGTTGATGAGATAAAGAAAGCTACAGCCTTTACAAAGACTGCTCTAAATGGACAAATTAATCTATATGATTTCCCTAAAACAACTGAAGAGTGCCCCAATGGCTCTCTATGGAGATTACGACCGTGTCAGCCCAGATGATTAGAAAGACTTACATCAAAATTTTAATTTTGCTTAAATCTTGATTAAAAATGCTAATCATAAAAAATTCAAGATCCCGCACTGGAAAATTCGATCTAAGAGAAGAAGTTTAAAACTGTTTTCTATAAAATTTCGGGTCGGTTAAAATATTTTACTAAAGTTCATTTTTTTTATAACACAACAGACAACACACATCATGATGTTTAATGGAAGCTCGAAGAGTGTTTTTAGACGCTATTGTATTATCGCACGACGTGAATTAAAATTCACCAAATTTCATCAACTCGGATTTATTTTAAAACCTGTTTTATGTATATCCGTTTTATTCTAAAACGACGAAAAGTACTAAATAGTATATTTTAAGAAAAACAGTCGTACATCTTTTTTAATCAAATTAGATTAAATGTTCGTTTCTGTTTAAACGCACTTAAAATCCTAAGGAAATTAAACTCGGAAAACATAGTAAAAATTTTAATTTATTGCAAAAAACAAATAAATGTCGCATTTCAGTGATTACTTGAAGAAATTCCTTAGTGTGAGAAATGAAAGCTTGAAAAAAAACGAGTAATGAATTTTCTTTTTAAATGTCAAATTTACAATTTAAATTTCTATTCTTATGGGTATTACATATTCTTATTACGTACTATGTTTTTATTTCGGGTCACAACACTCGACCTGATTACACCTCAGAGTGCGCCCAGCAAACTACCACTACAAACAGGTGTTTTGGGTTACGGTTCTATTACTTCTGAATGGCTAAGAAAAGTTTATTAGAAAGTTTTAGATTTATGGATTTGAAAATTGAAAGGTAATAACTTGAGCATTCTATATATTGTTAAGGATGAACGACACCTACAAATATACGCCATAAATATTTCAGAGATAGAAAGCCGTTGCTGAATGGGTCTTTTGAGAGCAGAGCGCAAACACAAACACTAGTGATACTAATAAATTCAGAAGTGTTCTGCAGTTTCACTAAATGCTACCCCTAACTTTATGCCTTTTAGCACTTCCACTTTGAAATTTTCACGATTTTAGTGTAGATGCCAATTAACCCTTACTGTATTTTATAGACTAGAAAAATTCCAATGTAAAAACGCGGGGTCATAATGACCCCATTTAATTGTAGTATTTGGTAGCCTAAAAATATTTGTATGTAGGTACACAGCAACACGATAGGCATTTCAAAATACATTTCGATTTAAACTTAGTATTAAAATCGGATTTGCATAAATATATTCAAATTTATAATCCTTACAAATAAGTTTGGTAATATTAGATTGCGTTGACCAAACTTTTGTTCAATTAAACCATAGCACGCTTATTTAGACAAATTAAACTAAATTTTTGGTACTAAATGTATTGTTATTAATTTAATTTTGTTAGCCGTTGCACACACTTTAATTAATTACATTATTTAATATAATAGTTTGTACATCGTTACATACCAATTACATTACACTCAAAGTATTCAAGCTCGGATTGAAATAGTTTCAAATCGTTGAAGATTTTAACTGATGATGATAACTGAAATTAATGAGTTTTTTAGAATTCCTTTTAATGAAAAAAATCATATTTTCGCAATAATAAAAATCACAACTGTCATCGGGAATGACAGCTGAATGTAAGCAAAGTGGGACTGGTTAGATCTACAGGTTGGTAATTGCCGACGTGATCAAACGTCTATTTTTTCTATTTTTACTTTGTTTAGACACCGCCAGCAGTCCGCACTGGATCGGTAGTGTGAGATTTTTACTCACTAAAAACTCCTCCTCGAGGGACCATCGAACAGTACCTGGGACCGCTTGCGCATTATATCAGGTACTGCCGGTAGAAAGACAGATGACGAGATGACTAGGCTTATTTTTTTAAAAGGTGTTAATAAATAAGTTATAAAAGTGGTTTAAGGACTTGAAGACTGAGGCGGTTGACCGTCGTTGGTCCCCAGCATTAAGCCTGTACTGGCACCGTCCGCCGCGGGGTCGGCAGGGTCTCATTCAAAAGGACTTCGATTCCATTTCCGCGTATAAAAAAAATATCACAGGCGCAATCACATGTTGATTATCACAGTTTTATTTTTCAATGAATATCACATAATAAATAAAAATTACGTACATAAATGACTAGATCCGTGGCCTACGATAGTACAGGCCTCAGCACTACTAATATAACTCGACGTGACGTCACGGTAGAAGTCGTAAGTTTGCTATCCTCACCATGCTATTTCAACAGATTTTTAATTGTAGATGCTATTATAAATTTTTTTTATTAGTAAATTTTTGCTAGTTAAGTAATTTATAGTATTAGTAATGGTTATAAACACTTATTTGAAAAATAAATTTCATTTTGAGAGAATTAGTGATTAAAAACTTTTTTGAGATGCGACTTTTACATGATTTTATCAAAATTTTTTTCAAGTACAAGTATACTTGTGTCATATCATTGAAAAGAGAAAAAAAATCTCTATTAAATACGACTAAAAAATAAGTAGGGTTCTATTTAAAAAAGTACACGATTGCGCCCTAGCGCTTCCAGCATCGGTAGAAAAAAAAAATTAAATTATCAGGAAGGTAGTTAATAATTTGTTAAAAAACTTTTATTTCAAGTTTTTTTTGTTAAAATCTATAATAACGCCTCTATAACCATTATTCCTTAATTCTAGTATTGCGTATATGCAGTTTTATGACTTCTACCTGACAGGACGGAATCAAGTGCTGCGGCCTTCTCTATCGTTGGCCACGCTAGATCGCGCTCCTCCAATTTTTTTTGAGAAATGATGTCGGCCAACATATTGGTTATTGTCAGCCAGCTTTTTTCGTCTTTTAGAAGTAGCTGGCTTACACTTTCCACTGAGATTTCTTCGTCACATTCGAGATTAGCTACGGCCGGCCCTAATTTGATGCCGCCTATTGCAGACAAAAACAGTGTGCTCGGGGGTGTCTTTCTCTCCATCTTATAGGTTAGGTTAGGCTAATTTAACCTAAAATCACAAACTGTCATCGGAAATGCGCAGTAAACAGAGTGGGACCGGTCAGGTCTGTAGTTTGGCAATTGCCGACTTGATCAAACGCTTTTTTCTATTTTTACTTTATCATTTATTAATAAACGTACCCTAACCTTGCTCACAGCTCAGACTGTGAAAATATCTTTCCATAGGTAAAAGTGAGGTTACATCTTTTGTTGTTGACGACAGTGGCGTTCCGTCTAAACATTTTTAAACCTAACTAATATTTCAGATTTCCAAACGATAACATACCGCACGCCTATGCTGGAGACGGAATGTTGATGTTTTCCGTCTCCTACTCCCTGCCCCTCACTTGTGTATGTTGGTGACAGTTTTCAACCGCACTATTCATATGTGTGCGGTGTCCATCTTTGCTTATTGGCCTGAGGCTCACAGTAACACAACCTAACCTAACACAAGGTTAGGTTAGCTTAGGTTACCCTAACCTAGGTTAGGTTACGTATCGCCAGGTTAGGGTACGTTTATAGGTTAGCTTAGGTTAACCTAACTTAAAATCATAACTGTCATCGGGAATGCCCAGTAAGCAGAGTGCGACCGGTCAGGTCTGTAGTTTGGCAATTGCCGACGTGATCAAACGTGATCAAAATTAGGCTACGTTAACCTAACCTTAGGTTAACGTAGCCTATGGTTAGGTTAGGTTAGATTAGGGTAAGTGATGTTAGGTTGCATTTATTTAAAAGTGATAAATTTGAGGAATAAGTATGACCACCAAAATAGTTTGCACTGTCGTTAATTGACAACCTGCCGATTTGGCCCGTTCGATCCTGGCAATAAGGTCCGAAAGGGACAGAGATTTTAAAAGAGATTATAGAGATAGAGAGAGGGGAGAAAGGTATGATAGGGATAGAAAAATGAAGAGTGGTCACCATAGTTACCATAGTATGTCAATATCAGGAAGGTTATTTCTCAATATATGTCAATGTTATAATATGAGGTCATCGGTCACCCATCATATTTCAGTGTCGAGGAACATCTGTCATGCTGTATGTCAATTTCATCTGTTATTTTATATGTCAGAAGAGGTCATTTCATCTTTCAATCCATCTGTCATCACATCTGTCATCCAATATTTCAGTCCTTCTGTCATGCCATATGTCATCTCATCTGTCATCCAAACTTCAATCGTTTGACACATGCTTTAAACGTACGTAAACGAATTCCTTCTTGGAATTTGGCCCTCTTCGAATTAGTTCGCAAATTTTCCTCGTGTTTTTAAGCTTGTTAGTACTGTATCTATCTTAGAACATAAAACATCCGGAAGGAGCGTTTGTTAGAAATATATGGATGACTCATTCATTGTGTCAAGTTTACATTAAGATTAGCTGTCATGATCTTTCCTATAAGTGGGAGTACAACCAATCATTTCTATTGGATAAATTGATCGAAATACGCTATATTTACTCGTTCATTGCGATCCATGTTATTAGCTAAATTCCTCTTTCCAGGTAGAGTAGGGGGTATATTTTTATTCAATGGTATCTATAATTTAAAATTCAAGCTAACTAAAGAAATTTATTAAAATGAAGTTATTTGACCATTAAACTATTTGAGCTTAAGGCTGATGCTTTTCTGCAAAAATCCGTTATAAATCGTTATAAATACAGTCAAAACGCCATGAGCATGAAAGTATAAAATATTAAAAAAATTATTGATTCAACAATATTACTTTTGTAATTTAAAATCTATTTGTAAGTTTGTGTTTAATAAATGGTTCTCGAAACTGATATGCTAAGGGAATGTTAGGAAAAAGGCTGTTTGAAAAACTCGTCAACCTGAGGTAGACTAATGAACTGAAAAAACTCTTATTTGCTAAAATCGAGCGATAGAAGGCTAAAGTTTCAGTTGATTTAACAACATCTATTAATTAAGTTAAAATTGACATTTTAAATTTTTAACACAATACCGGGTGGCCACGGAAACCCCCTTTTGTAATTAATTGGGGTCATTTCGTATATGTGATTTATATGGGTATAATTTGCCTTTTCTACATTTTTGAATTTAATTAATGTTTAAAAAATGCCGATTAACCACTAATCGATTTAACATTTTTAAAATTTGTCTTTTGTTTCAGAATGCTACCAACTATAATTTCCAGTTGCCACAATATCTAAAGTAGAGAGTATGAACAATAATAAGTCTTTTAACATGTAAGTACCTCCATAATAAAATCAACTTAGGCCTGTTTGCACTACTTTTCCATAAATCTAACTTGTAGTTAATGGCTGATTAATTTCAAAAGCAAAAGCTTTTTCTAATATTTTATGATTTAATTATCCAAGTTTGTGTTCTTTTCATGATACGTTGATCGTACGCTAAAACCGTAAAGAATAAATAATTCCACACGATTTCACACATGATTAATTACATTTGATTTGATATATAAAATAAGTTAATCGGACGTTAATTAATTAAAAGAATCAAAAATATGAAAAGAGCATAAAAAATTAAAAAAAAAAGTTTAATCTTTTTACATTATCCGACATTATGCTGGAACATAAGTTGAAAAGCTAAGAGGTAGGGTAATATAATAGGCCAATGTTTTAAAGGCTAATATCTTGCAGTGTCTTTAATCTGTTACAGAAAACTCGTTAATCTTTACGATAAGAAACAAAGTCATTAAATTCTCTATCGCGAATAAGCTTGCACTTCAAATAGCCCAACTTTAACCAGAAAAGTTTTACTGAGTTTTTGTTGTCTACTTTAGGGAATACAAATGGGAATAGCATAACAATAATATCTAAAGGTAAAGAAACCACTTAGGTTTATTTTTTATAATTTGATATACACTTAGTTTAATGTTTTTATTACGTTTTTATTTTATAATTTGTTTTATACTATAGTTCTTACAATTTATGTATAGTTTTAATTCAATATGGATTATTGGGGTATTTTATTTTACTTCTAATATTTATGAATCGTTGGATTAAATCCCCATCGAAAGAAAAAATGTTTTTCTTCTTGTGGATTTTTCATTGTTAATAAGCGTGAACTTTTTTCTTCTATCTTCCCTAGTATCTAAATCTAAAAACAATTTTATATCTGATTAATACTTCTTGTACTTTAAGTTTTTCCTAAAGATGCATTTCTGATGGTTACTTGAGTCTCTAAACACATTCAGCAAATTTTAAATATTGTATCTGTCATCGATAATCTAGATTGGTGAGAATATAAGAACGACATACTTTGATCGCTATCAGAAACCTTTAAATGGCTTAAAAGACAATAAAGGGGTCTATTACCACACGTGAGGGACTAAAAAATCGCATTATTAAAGCTACTGTAGCTATCAACAGTAATCTTTAACTTTTAAGATACTATACGTACCACAGAGAATCTTAGATCCGTCGTCGTGTTTAATGATGCATTCCTACTAAACCAGGATTAGCCACAGTTTAAAACATTTTTTACATAGTTTTTATAAAAATTGCACGCAGTTTAAAAACATTTTGTATTAAGAAGTTTTAACGCACGGTTCTATTTCGTATGTTTTCAAAGCGTATTTGTTACGATGTTTTCTTTCGTAAGCACCCTTATACATAGTAATTTCATCGATTTTTATCTATGAATGTAAAAAATCTGAATGGTAAGATATGGCTGTGAGGAACTCATATTAGTGAAATATTCTATACCGGTACGTGAAAATAGGTCACAGTAGAGAACATTTTATTTTGTATTTAAGTGACGTACGTGTAGTGATGGAATCTTTAAATTCAATAAACGGTTGAATTTAGTAGAGTTCAGATTGTGAAATTTTGAACAAGGCTTCCGATAGTGACTGTAATATATCTAAGCTACTTGGAATTATTTAAAATTAAATAATGCACTTGTGTAATATAGGTAGATTGTTAGGGATTGTTTGGGCGGAAGCAATTTCTCAAAAATGAGCATCTACACATGCTGCGTTCGGATATTACATCTCGAAGCAGATTAGATTTGTATCACGTGACTTCGAAGGAAATTGAGCTAGCTCGGACGTATCTTATTTGTAATACTCGAAGTAACACTCGAACGATTCAGATGTTATTTGGATGTGTCAGATGTATCTGATGTAATATCCGAACGCAGCCACAGTACCTCTCACCTAATTTAGCGAGAACTTAGTATGCATTATGGCATTCCATACCCCTTTCCAAAGCTCGAACGTCAACCTACTGCTGAGATAGTAGTGCGGTATCTAGTAGGCACTTCTTAAAAAAGTTTAAAGAATATTTAACAATTAAATATTCCTGAAAAACTAACCTCGAGGAGCAAATCTCTCGTCTTTTGGCCTACACAGTGTTCACAGGCTCAACATCTGCAACTTTGCCTGATTAGGTTCCTTGAAAAATGTACAGACGCTCCGGTTTGCCGACCTGCAAAGGTCTCTGCATTGTAACGATGTAGATTTACTTATGGCTTGGTATGGTAAGGTAAGGTGCCTTGAATCAGCAAGGATTCTACCTTCCAGCTGGTTAACATCCGCATCGTTCATTTCTCATCTCTGGTGGTTCATAAGTAGTGACATTGGTTACCTCTCTTATCCCATGATTATTTTATTAGTTTGTTGTCATAATTAACGTCCCTGCATCTGTTTGAAAACCGATAGTGTAAATAGTTATCCGAGACCGACCACGTCGAGCCGTGTAAATGAGGCAAGGTTGAGCGCTTTAAATTCCCGTGCTCCGATAAATCAAATTTGATTTTGTTAAAATTCATCTTTTCTTGTTTTTTAAGCCTTTCTGGCATCCCACATTAAGTTTAATAACTCCTTTAATTTAGTTACGCTCTTAATACATATATAAAAATTATTCAGATAATTATTTCTTACGCAACTGAAACCTCGTGTTAATTTTTTTCCTACCTGCTGTTCTTAATCTTGTAATTATAATCCCTTGATTTTGTTTTATCGCTGGAATCTCTTTCCTTGATTGATTTGATGCCATTGGAAATTGTTAATGTCGTTTAAAACTAGTAAAAATCAACGTAGCTCTATGAGATTAGGTTCTTTAGGATTGTTAGGTATTGTTACGGCGCAATTGGCCCTTATAAAATTTTGATGAAATACTAATTAATAAAAATTTCATTAACACGTTGAAGGACACACGCTGATCAGCGTTCTACTAGAAGGTGCCAAGTTGGGCACAACGGTGTCCAGCGTTTTCAATTGATGGCCAATACTATGGCTGTACGCTGTACAGCGTTCAATTTACCATATAAAATTATAGTAATTTGGTGGCTACTGTCACTAATGGTACGAAACCAATGATGTTAGTGTCACATAAACACGAGTTAATAAATAAATTTTAATTCAAAATTAAAAGTTTTGCGTCTTAAGTGGTGGTAATAACTAATAAGTAGTAATAGTAATAAATACAAGTTCCTGCAGATAGATAAGAGAGTCTAGTTTAATCTTCGAGTACAGCATGTTCGTCGACTAAGGCAGGTCGCTCCTTGTACCCTCGAATGCCCCTTACCTGAACCATTAGAGGTTTCCCCTTGTGGTAGCTGTTCCTTGGTGACTTTGAGAGCCGTCATCGAACTTAGGCCTCCGAACCACCCCAGCATGCTTTTTGAGGAGCTCCCTCCCTAGTGGTAACTACTCCATAGAGGTCACAGGACTACTATGGGGCATAGGTCTCCGCTTACCTCTGCCACTTTTCTCAGTGGATTGGAGAATATGCTCCGATAGGAAGAAGAAGATTTTTTTGTTGCTTCAAGGAAGAATGAGATTTTTGTTGGTTGTTCCGAAAAAGAAGAGGATTTTTTTTAGTTGTTATAAGGAGAAAAAGTAAGAACCATCCGTAATTCATTTGCTTATGATTTAATATACTTGGAAGATTTTCTTTATTTATTTTGACTAATATAGTTTTTTTAGTTAATCTGTGTGTGTATTTGAACTCGAATCCCTCATACCTCTGAGCTAGGTCCATAAGGCATTTTTACTAAGAACACGAAATTCGGATTTTACAATGGCGGCCAGCAATGGCCTTAAGAGTTCAAATACACCACCACCCCTCGAAATCACCCTCTTGGATATCCCAACCCCACGTTTGAGCTTACAATGGCGCCTAACGTAAGGCTTTAGAAGTTCAAACACACCACCATCCCCCGAAGTCACCCCCTTGGATATTCCAACCTCACCTTTGGGCTTACAGCATGTGCAAGGTTGCTTGAACGATGTACAGACTTGGTATGTACATGTGCAGGCTGGCTTAGGCCAAACCGGAGTAAAATTCTGAGTGTGTGTCTTCGCTTCGCTAACTATTCACTCAGTCTATCACTATAAAGGGAAAACATATATGCCTATTGTTGAAATCAGAATTTCATAAATCGGAAAAAAAATATGATTGCAATTTAAAAATCTTTGTTGACATCACTGCTCGAAGAGGGTAGAGGGTAGAAATATGAAAATCATGGGAAAATGTTTGTTTTGAAATAAATCATTCCGACGTGTTCATTTGTCCAACCGTTTTTTAATATTCCTATAGGGAAAGGCTGAAGGGTGTCCAATAGTAAAAACTTTTTGAGTTAAGTGGTCAAAACTTGAAAAGTACTAACTATTGGACAGGGACACCCATCAATATAACTTTTTTTTTACTCATTTTAATGCGTACTATACGCTCTTAAACTTACTTTTTAACACCCTGTATATTATTGTTGAAAGACCGTGTACATTGATTTTTGATTTAAAATTAAACTACGAGTTTATTATCCATATATTTAAAACGCGAAGCCTTTTCTTTGCGCTAATTTTAGAGTATTTTTACTGGACCGATTTTGATGATTTTTTTTTAAATTTTGAAGCTCTTGACCCACAGATTTGTCACCACTAATTTTTTTCCCAAAATTATTAATTTCATACATTGTTTTATATTTTATAATATACATAATAAAATATAATCAATTTTATAATTTAAAATAATCCAATTTTAAAAATTATAAATGAGAATAAATGTAGATAATAGGTATTTGGTTTTATACGATAATGCACACATTATACATTTGGTCGTGGTGATAAAATTTTCAATACTTTTATTCGACCAGTACGTTTCTAATACGCGATATGGTCAGGTTGGTGCGTGCATTTTTAATTACGTTTCGTGCTTTTGTGAATTTTGGATTTTTGAGACGGTTTTTTATGTTGCCTTCTTTGACTTAATATTCTTTAAGGTTAGTTTTCTTATTTTTTTTATAAAATAGTCATAGCTCATTCATATCTTCAAAAACTTCGTCGATTTCGACGGGGGTGACCGCTATTTTTTTTTAAATTGACGCTGTCGACCCCCAGATATGTCAGCACTAATTAATTTCTTTAAATTACCAATTTCATAAATTTTTTTAAAATAATAAATTAACAAACAATCATCGATGTAAGAAGTAAGTGCATTATAACAATTTTTAAAAATTTCATTTTTGTAACACATTCATCTCTACAACTACTTCGTCTAATTTCGACGGGGGCGCCCGCTCGTAATATTTAATAAAATTTATTTCGTTATTGTTAAAATATTAGCATATCTTACTACCTTAGCGTTTAGTCAATGTGATAATGCGCCCGTCCTTACACATTTGGTTGATAATGTAATACCATTTTCAAAGACTGACAAAGCAAATAAATTTTACATTTTAATTATTTTATTTCTAACCGCGGTGCAACTCGATTCACTTTATTTTTATATTTTGTATTATTTGTGCTTGTGGCTTTTGTATTTTCAAGAGAGCGTTTCGAACTAACTACTGCTCTTAAAAGTTCGTGTTTTTACAATAATAAATTAACTGTCTTTCTAAAATTTTATTAAGTCATTCGTAATTTTACGCAATGAAAAATTATATTACGGAAAATTATTTTCATTTAAAAAACGGCACTAAATGGTTATTTGTTAATGAAAGGAAATCTGGCAGTTAACCCGCTTACGCAAGAACATAATTTCCACATGATTTGATTCATGCTTTGGTTTGTCCGCAGATGTTTGTGAGCGATCATCTAACCATGGAGTGTATATAAAATCAACTTAAAATTAGTATTAAGTAATTTTTTATAACGTTAGCCATGACTTTGTGACAGTTCTAACTTTCTTTAATAAGACCATACGTTTAACGAAAATTGATGTAGTACATCACATCTAAGCGTGATTTTTGATTTATTTGCATTTTTGACAGAACTGATCTATGTTCATATCCAAGTCATGGGCTAACATCGAGGCTAACATCAACCAACTATGTTAAAATTTTATAAAGGATCCCGCACACTTTTAATGGGAGAAAGATTTTCGGTGAAATATTCTGAAATATTAAAGTTAATAACTGAAATATGAACTGCATATAATTCTAATGGAACATCGGCCTAAAATCACCCTGTTTTTCGGGTGTTGATTAATGTAACGCACCATGAGAATTTAAATGGGAAATTCTTCATGTTGAATCCCATAATTATTTTCGATGCAGATTTTATATCTATACAAATATTTTTTACAATTTTTCCCCTTTGGGGTTATAAACCAGTCAAGATATGTTCTTTTGGGATTGAGCCCATGGAGACTTGTTCACAAGAATTTTATCTATAACATACTAAAATTTCAGAACATTTCACTTAAACCCATTTTCCCATTTAAAGTGTGCGGGGTCCTTTAAAATTAATGTGAAGCTTAAATTAGTAATTTATTAAAAACAGTTATTATCTAATTATTTGTAGAAAATAAGAAAATCAAGTGAAGAGTGAAGAACTTGACTTAAAACGCTTTTTACATTCCTTTGAGGAAAAATACTATGTGAGAGAGGTTTTAGAAAATTCATTTTAGGAAACATCATCTTGTACGATTTGTAAATCAAAAATAAAATGAAACTTCAAGTGTGGCGGCTATAAATATTTAAAAGCAATAAAATTTTTAAATTAAATAAGAAAACAAAAATTAAGGCAATTTAAAATCCGACAATTAAACAAGTTTTTCTCTTGAATTCGCCAGAACGTTCATTAAAATTTCATTTTGTAAACTGACGTAGCGGGTAATGCAATTTTGCCTTGTCAATTATCATCGGTCGCGTTACAGTGATTGGTTCATTAAATCGGTATTTGAAGAAGATTGAGTATAATTATTAATGATAAATTGATTTTTTTAAAATGCCAAAAAATAAGGGATGAAATTTAAATTGTAACTCAAATATTAATATTATCAATACACGAAATTATTTATTATGTGTGCGCATATAGAATCAACAAATTGTTTGTTTATTCTTCGTATTACGGCACGTGGGGGATTTAAAAGTAAACAACGCTTTTAATCGTTTAACTTTTAATTATAATTACGTGTAATGAATAGTAACATTTCTACATAATTGAGTCTAAACAACTAGTAAAAGTTTTAAACGGGACCCTTTATGGTTCAAAGACCAAAGAATAAAAGTCGAGGGAAATTGTAATGTTCCCTCCATCTGCAACAATGCCAATTTTCACTCGCTTAAAATTTGTTTTAAACTGTTTACATTAAAGCGTAATTTTTACTTAAACAAGTCGTAAGAAATTATAAAGGGCATAGCTATAAAAAATACACAAACTTCACAACAGTGAATTTTTGAGACAAAAATTTTAACCCCAACTTTGAGAGTATATAAACTTCAGAGGGTGCATTTTTTGTTATAGGTAAACAAGGTAAAATGTTATATTTTTGGTAGAAATTTAGAATGGCTTTTGGGAACACCTTGTGGCACTAAAAATTTTCTATTTCCAAACTAGGGTTTGCTAATTACAATTTTTCGAAAAAAAAATCCCAGTTTTAAAGTTCGTCGAGATTGAAAGGGAAAATAAAAGAAAGAAAAAGTTTTAATAAGTTGAAAGTAAATCTTTTTAGTTGTGGAAATTTCAACTCACCATTTAAGTAACAGCGGCGGCCGTTGAAAATTACCAATATTTTAAAAAATCGGTTTCATAAAAATATAACTGTCTTCTTTATTTTTTAAAGCCAATTTTTATAATCATTTATTATATTCTATAAAGAATCTCAAACAGAAATACTACCAATAGCAAACAGGAAAAATGTAATTTTCGCAGATTTTCTTTAATAAATTTTCTGTTTCCTTTCACCAAACTACTTCTAAAATAAACGGTGTAAATTTGAATATGTTACAGTTTCAATTTAATATTGAAAATTCAAATTTAAGTGTTTATCGATAAAAGAAAAGGGTTTTATAGTAAAATGAAATGCTTTTAAAATGTATCTAATATTGATAAATCTTAACAAAAATAAATGCAAATTTTTTGAATATAAATCCACTGTTGTGAAAGTCAATTAATGGCCCTAAAATTCGATTGAAACCACTATATCCAATTGTGAAATACGTAATAAGATTTTTAGAAGCGCGTTTTTACTAAAAATGTCAAATCTACCCTCGATTTACACAAAACAAGCTTAAATTACTTAAACACCTTTAATTCTTGTTTTAAAACGTATTGAAAAGCTTCTTCCTCTTTTATGTCAAATTAAATTTACATCTTTTGGAGAAAGATTCAAACCTCGAAATTAAATAAATAGAAGTGGAACGGATATTTTCTTTTTCTTTATTGTTTTTCGTTTTTTGAAAATAAAAATAAATACCTAGGTAGTCTAAAATCAGAATGAAATTTTATTTCAAACGGTACACGATGAACAAACCGAAAAATTTCTAGTAGCTCATCAGGCGAATTCAGTCGCTACAACAGCAATTAACCAACAGTTGAGTTTCTGTCTTACTTCAGTAAACGTGTTAAAATAGATAAAGAGTGAGAATTGCTTCGACAAAATTTTGGCAAGTTGTAGATTTTGGCCTCCCGAACAAAAGTCTCCATGGGCGAAAACTTCTAGCACCTCGCTCTTCTGAGATAAGGGCTGTCAAAGTCGTTAAAATAGATGGAAAATAGCCAGATAACACATAGTTTATGTTACTCAGAACATTGGTAAATATATATATTACAGGGTGAAGCTAAACTCTTGTATCAATTAATAAAACTTTAAAAATAATCCTTATTTTAGTGTTTTGGTAAAATTAAATTTTTAAGGGTTCGATCGGAGGCTCACAACGGATCCATTATTTACAGTTTTTTAGTTTTTAGTTCTAAACTGCTAGACCGATTTAGTTGAAACTTTGAAAGGGGGTACGCCTAAAACAAGGTTTTATTTCTGATTTCATTACCACATTAGTTTTGGTATAGCCGCTAGAAGGCATTAGGATAACTATCCTAACGTCTTTGATGTCCTCTACCTCAGAAGAGTGAAGTCCTAAAGGTTCGCGCCTTTTGTTTGAAAGGTCAAGACCTACAACTTATCAAAAATGAAATTTGACAAAAACTGT
This sequence comes from Malthinus seriepunctatus, assembly GCA_963924605.1. Classification (NCBI taxonomy): domain Eukaryota; kingdom Metazoa; phylum Arthropoda; class Insecta; order Coleoptera; family Cantharidae; genus Malthinus; species Malthinus seriepunctatus. The sequence continues at coordinate 97,228,066 of OZ004600.1, forward strand.
TTTTCCAAATAAAAAGTGCGGAGCCCATTATAAAATCCAGAAAATTTGTTGTCAAAAATTTATCTCAAAATATTTTTCATGGCAAGAGAGTTGTATCCCTGTAGTCTCGCCACTCTACGTGTTAGGTTAAGAAAAGATTTTATTAAAATTAGTCTCACCATCGCTCTTCGAACGTTCATCCCTTCCCAGAACGACTGCGTCCAATGCAAATCTCATCCAACGACGCCTAGTGCTTAGTTCCAACGTCATAAACGTTTGAAGAGCGATGGTGGAACCAATTTTCACTAACTCATTTCTTAAACTAACACGGTAGACTCTGTTTGTAATACTTGTTACAGTTCGAGGGGTTATCCACTCTCTGCAGTCAATGTACAAAAAATGAGCTGTCAACGGTAGTTATCTGCTATGGCAGACATAGCATATGCAGTCATAGGTAGTCAGTTGCAGTCAGTGTACAAATTCAGAACAGTGGTTGATCTCTCCTCTCGTTGCAGCTCAAAAGCCGCGATGAATTTTCCCTACGATGAATTTTCTTTGTGATGAAATTTCCTGCGATAACCTTTCTTTCGATAAATTTTTCCTGCGTATAATTTTCCATGCTATAAATTTTCTCGCGATAAATATTCCGCAAAAATCCAATGCTCAGTGTATTCTGGGAGCAACAACAAGTTGATATGGCGGGTCTGAGATTTGAACGCAAGCTTCATGTTTCATCATCGTATCATTAGGACACCATGAGCCTTTGGTATAAAATTAATCCAAAAAAATTGATAAAGCAGTTGAGCAGAGAAAACGTATACATTAAGTACTCTTCTACCTTGACCTGTCGTGGTGGACCTAGCTGAATAGGTCCACCAGGTTGCAGCTAAATAATTCAATATTTTTTAAAGTACCCCTCTTCCATAGTTTAATAAGAAAAAAGAATTGAGCACTTTTGGGAGTTGTAATTGAGCGTAATTACAACATGTAATAAAAATGAAGAGGGTCTAATACACCCGTCTAACTGGAACGAATGTGCTCCACCGGGGGGAGGGAGTATGTAGGTGGGAAGATCAAGTCCGTGTCTGATTGGGGGAAAGTCAATAGTGAGGGAAGGATAAAATCCTGCCGAGAGTAGTAATTCACGTATCTATTTAGGTGGATGATCTTCTTTATAGATGCGGAAATGAACGCCTTCCTTCGAAATTCCAGTTATGTACGAAATAGTAGTATGTGTATACTTCAATATAATCAAATTTTCATTTGATGTCAATAAATAGACAATGTTCAGCAAGTGTTCCAGCACGGTCTGTCTGTCTTATCCAAAGTGAGCCTTTTTGAGGTTTTTCTTTTCACTTTTTACTGCTTGTCTGCTCATTTTCAATTTCTTTGAAAATAATGTTGTTGGAATGGTAATGATATCAACATTTTTTAAACGGTACACTATGCAATTTTTTTGGATTTTAGAAAAGAATAATCTTCTCATTGTAGCAAAAGCGAGTTTATTGGGATTGTTTTGAACATTCTAGGAGAGGTGAAGTAAATACAAATGGGTAAAGGGAACTAGGGCATATTTTGGCCACGAAAATTTAAATTAAACAGAATAATTGAAGTAAGTGCTGAAACAAACGATTTTCTACTACTTAGCAATGTCACAGATTATTAAACAAAGGCACGTACAAGTTATTGCACAGCTCATGTAATGGAATATTAATAATATCAGACCATTGTATATCTTCTGTATATTGTATAGTAAACAATTTTGACTTAAAGACAAAGACTTCTAATTTAGGTGGTTCGAAAGGAAAAGATTTATTGTAGTCCGGTGATTTTAATTGCTATTGAATAAGCTGCTGTTGTATCATTGCATGTGTCAGAAAATATCAAAATATTTCAAATGAGCAATTAAAAATCTGCACAATTTAAAAACATGTTTAAGAAGTCACCACTATCACCCCAAAGACACTGTTGTCGAAGTAACGAAAAGGAGGTAGAAAAATAATAAAAAAATTAGTAGAAAGGTTTAAAAAAGGTTTTGTTTTAAAAAGAGGCTGAATTTGCCTAATGATGCAAAATAAGCTAATACGAATTATCTTCTTAACCCTGTATGATTATCCTATCAATTGAAGTTAATGCGAATTTTTGAAAAATTTAACTTTATGCAAATTGAGGGTACCTACTAATAAATGCGATTTTTTTGAGGCAAGAAAATTAAAAAATGTAATAATGTAGGAGGAAAACATTCCAGTCATTGCTAGAACAACTAGTTACAAATTAAAGCTTATTTTCCAGGGCTTCAAATGCCCCCAGGTTAAATGATTTTGTAATGGAAACCATTTTTCATTTTCTTTTTTCATATAAGAAGTTATCGCCAATAAAAACAATATTGTTTTTTATCGTTTTATGTCTGGTCCGTATTATAAATTTCAAACTTAGGTTTCAAACTTCTTTGTCAATTCAAACGATTTCTCTAATTTAAATATAAAATTTTAAATTACAAAGAAATTGACGTCTTTTAATAGCTAAAAGTAAATAAATTTTTAAAGTGTGTGTGTATATAAAAAATCATTGTTTTTTACAACTTATAGAAGTACAACATAGAGAAATGAAAGTAAACAAAGATGAGCTCTTTATTTACTTAAGAAATCTTTTTCAGTAAGTTCAATACAATTTATACAAGAGTCAAACTTTTGGCACAAATAATGTTAGTTCATGAAACTTCAAATAAAAACTCTATTGCTAAACTTCCACAAAATAAATAAAAACAAATATTAATTATTAAAGCTTCAACGGATAACGATCAATACAAAATTATGTAACACCTACACTTGATCCATTAATCTGATAATAATAATAAATTGAAATATTAGAAAGTGCTCCAAATAAATTGTTCAAAATTTTTTGAACTTATTTACTTTCACTCAGTGGGTAAGATCTTCTATGGGTATAGTCTTTGAAACACATTATCTTAACCTAGTCTTCCTATAACCGTATGAAAAATTCCTTTCAGCTCATTTTTGTTCTATAATTCCGACCACTTCTTCGTCATAGGGATTTAACATGTAAAATCATACTTTCGTAATTTCCTGCTTCCCAATTCATTTTAGCTATTTCTGCTAATTTTCGAAATTTTAAACTAAATTTCTGGCGTTTTAAAGCGTTCAAAATTAGTTTTGTTTACTGATTTAGATGTAGAAATTTATGCTCTAAAACTTTTATTCAAAGATTTTCTTTCTAAAATTAATTTTGAAGCAGGAAATGACCAAAGTATGATTTTTTAGGCCCGGTTACCACCCGGGGTATGGCTGCTCATAGTTTTAAAATTGTGGAAATAGGTATACAGTTAGATAACTATTTAGTGTCTACAGACACAAAAAGTATGTCTTTCGTTGATATTACTATCGCTCTTGTTGTTGGCACTAGAACTTGTGTCCCGCTTTGAAAGTTGGCACACAGTATAATAAAAAAATGACTAACATTTTATTATAATAGACTACTGTATTAAATTATCCCCTCTTTTAACGTGACATTATGGCGTTAATTTTAATAATCGTCAAAAAATACATTGTTAACTAAATAAACGCGTAACCTGTAATGTTTCAATTATTATTAATAAAGTATCTAATAAAATAAGTTTCACTAACAAGGATACTCAACCTGTCTTCATAAAAAATGCCCGATAATATTATAGATAGTTAGAATGTGACGTTTTATAAACCCATCTTCATTTAATCACTACATTCTGATAGCTTGTATAACCGATATATCTGGGTGGGCCTCAATTAAAGCGAAGCTTCGCGAGGCATCCCAAGGGGCAGTTGTAAATCATTGCAGAAAAGGGCAGCAGTATCGTGTTGCGGCTGTGTTAACACAGTTACCACTTTAAACTGTTAACTTTAATATCGAACTGTTCGAGAATAGCGATTGGCGTGTTTTAATATCATCATATAAAATTTACGATATCCTATACAGGGAGAATCTCATTGCGTTTAAATTAATTTGTTTAAAAATGAAAAAAGTCTTGTTACTCACAGTACTAACCTACCGTCTAATAATGTAAAAAATATACAAGATGTTTTATTTTAAGATGTCTTGTAATGGTCCTCCCTGGTAGTAATCACCATGATATTCTTTTCAATTGATCTCTTTTATGCTTTAGGTTGCTTTTATAATAAATTTGGTCAGATCTTTTTTTGCCTTGAGCCTAAGGTGTCGTTCAAATAACAAACCTGGTCTTTATCTTACGTGCAAGCGTCATTTCTGCACCTTAGAACATAAAACATCCGGAAGGAGGGTTAGCACCCGTTGCCTATAATAGAAAAGTCCATTGATGACTCATTCGTTCCGTAGAGTTTATATTATCGTTGGCTGTCATGATCTTTCTTTAAAGTGGGAGTATAAGCAACCATTAATATAGGAGAAATTAACCGGAAATAGCTATATTTACTCGTCTATTGGGATCTATATTATTAGCTAAATGACTCTTTCCTGGTAGAGTAGGAGATACTTTTTTATTCAATGGGCCACGCCGTAAATAATACTTTTTCTTTAGACAGTTTGCATCTCATTTTTATGCGAATTCAATCGCCTAATAGGTTTCGAATCTGTCGAGATCGAAACTCACCCTGTATGGTATATGGTATTGTATAGCACACTTCAATCTAAAAAAATGTAACCTGTATTTTGTTTCACATCGATTCTGTACAATTAAGTATCCAACGTAAAGTTACCCCTTTTATCTGACCGAATTTGAGTTATGAATTTAGTGTACTGTCAATAAGTAATGTAACTTTTTGATTTTTTTTCACGATTTTTCAATCCTAGAGAGGAAAAAAGGTATAGAAATGTGATATTGAAAGTTTTAAATCAATGAATATCCAATATGATACTGTAACTGAACAATTTATCGAGTTTAAAGCATTATGTGTGGGCGAAGGTTTATTTTCTTTGGTCCTGTTTATATGCGGATGCCTTACAGCTACTAATAAAATGTTATACCGTCATATTAAAAATTCTTCATGTCCGTTATGCAACTTTATTGTTTACTAAAAAACACTACGTTTTGCAAGAAATTAAATGTAATTGAATCATTATTTATTAATTTTTGGTATTGAATTATTGATAAATATTGATAAAAGTACAAAGCCATTTGCTGCATAGACGGAGACTTCTAGAGGGCAGCTGACCCAAAGATCCTTTAAATTGCTAAGAAAATCATTACCTAATTCTGTTAAAAAATTTTTTTTTTCAAAAACCAAAACCTAACCACCAATTAATTTGAGATTAATAACCTTAGTAATACCCAGTTAAAAAATTGCATCTCATGCCAACAGGGGTGTAAACGGACCCCACCTATTTTGTAATATGGGCTATTAATATTCAAAAATATTATATTGTTCTATATGAAGCTTTTGGGAGAATCTAAACCCAGCAACGTTTTTGTAAATTAATTAGAACCTCCCCAATCAATTATTTATCTTCATGAATCCTCCAGAGATTGCCAATAATTGATACTAAATTATCAGTATGATTAAAACTTAAAAAAAAGTTTTTTTGCCAAAACAATATACTACCCTGTGTTCTCTTAAATCCATGTTCCTTCATTCCATAAAATTGTAGAAATTCGGCAAAGTGGGACTGTTGGATGTAGAGATTCACGGCTTGACTTGATTTTCAAGCTACTTGACTTGACTTGACTTGACTTGACTTGACTTGACTTGAAATCAAGTCAAGTTCAAGTCAAGTATTGCTAGTCAAATATCAAGTCAAGTCAAGTAGTTCGAACGTCAAGTACTTGAAAAATCAAGTAGCTTGATTTTTCATTTAAAAAATAAAAATTTTAAAATAATTACGAATATACTTTAATAAGAACTACCCAGAGATTACTGAGAAAGTCCAGTCAGGAAAAGAAGTAGCTTGTTTATGGGTTTATATGGTTTATTGTTATATAGAGAACTCAACACAAATGGTCGCTACTCACTTTCCTTGATATGGTCTTCAAAAAAGTAAAAGATATCGGTTACAAAGAATCGTCGCTGCTTTACGCTACAGACTTTGAAGGGGAAGCCATACGCGCGATCTCCTAGAGTTTATCAAGCAATATCAAGTAGCTTGATATCAAGTCAAGTAGTAATGACAATAAATCAAGTCAAGTCAAGTACTGAGTTTTTGAAAAACTTGATTTTCAAGTCAAGTCAAGTAATTTGTAAAAATATCAAGCTACTTGACTTGATGAATCCCTAGTTGGATGTCACAGTTTGTTTCTCTCTACAGCTATACGTGTTTATTTGGAAAACATTTCTACACCTTCTAGTAGTCACAGTTAACTTTAAACCCCTAGAAAAAGAAACACGAAATGTTTACATTAAAGAAACGAATTCAACATTTTTTTTAGCAAAAACTAGCATTTTAGGGGTTCAAAATTGGTGCCACACCCTTTAAAGGAACAGTGGTACGATATTTATTCAATTTCTATCACAGGGTGACTTTAAAAAGGAATGCATACTGTTATTAAAATATTTACAGTATCTCTGGAGGTAAAACGATTTATTTAATTTTAACTCCAACTTTGAGAACTCCTGTAACTTTTTAGGGGTTTATTTTGTCATATAATTGCAGAAAGATAAAATGTCTTGTCTTAGTCTCAGGTAACTACTATAGACATTTACGGGTGTTATTATGTGGGGTCGAAATACCGTTTGAGACTAAACTTTTGCTGATAGAAATGTTATGATTGAATAATGTTTAGAACAATGTCAGGAATAATGTGGTAAGTTTTGGACTTCGAACTCGCACGGCGTCCTTCCGAAAAAAGCATTTCAAAGAACATTTACCCGTTTTCTTTGACGTTTTATTTAATTCCTCAACTTCTAAACATCGGATCGTAATAAAAAATTATGCGATTATGGGAAATTGACAGACGATGAATTCTAGACTAAAAATGTATAGTTTGGTTCAGTAGTTTTGGAGATAAAACTTCTTAAGCACCAAAAGCGAACCAAAAATTGTTTTATTCAGTGCATTGCAAAGAAGTAATCAAAAAATCTTTTGTTCATGTAATACTACTTGATGAGTAGAAAGGATTTGCCAAAGTTGAGATCCTCAAGTGCAACTAAAGAGCCAAAAAGTGCATAGGAAGTTAGAACTTCTAAGGATTGCCATTTCATGCGATCATAATAAAAACAATTTTTTTTTTCAAAAAACATTCCTTTTCAAACCTACTATTTTGTGAAAGAAATATTTTAGAAATTATCGCCTTGCATAGTTCACTTTTGACCCTTTTTTCGGAACGCACTTTCCTAAATTGCCAAGAACTTGGTAAATATTTGTTAAAAAGAAGATTCATTATTTTAGCTTGATAGATCTTTTAAAATACGTTTGATTTAAGAAAACACAATTCCCGATTCATCAACTTGGAGGCTAATTCTGGATATTTTTGTATTTGCTACTGCAGGTGGCACGCTCCCCCACTCCTGACTTTGGATTCATTTAGATGTACTTTTATGCGTCAGTGTCAAATTTAATATAAGAAACTCCATGGCTGTTACTATTTTGACGGGATTTTCGATAGTTTCTTGTCTAATTTCTATAGTTACAAAGCACGCACCATTAATTTTATTTACTGACTTCTTCTTTTTATTCTGGTGTTGAATTAGAAGATGCATAACATACTTAGATATCATATATCAACAAGAGAATGTTTTGCCTTTCAGTTGAGACAAAAACGATTTAAAAAGAGTTAGCCGTTTAACCACTGCAGTTGTAAATACAAAAATATCCATATTTGGCCTCCAAGTTGATGAATCGGGATTTTTGTTATTTGAAATCAAAGGTTTTGAAAATATCTATCAAGCTAAAATAATGAATTTTCTATTTAACAAGTATTGACAAAATTCTTGGCGATTTAGAAAAGTGCGTTTCTAAAAAAGAGTCAAAAGTGTAGTAAGATTAGCGAAAAATTATAAAACTTTTCCTTAAGCAAATAGTACGTTCAAAGACGAATGTTTTCATAAAAAAAAGATTTTAAATGACAACCCTTACAAATTTTTATTTCCTGTGCAGTTTTTGGCTGTTTCATTGCACTTGAGGATCTCAACTTTGGCAAGTTCATTCTACTCATCAAGTAGTATCTTTTACATGAACAAAAGAATTTTTGATTATTTCTTTGCAATGCACTGAATAAAACAATTTTTGGTTCGCATTTGGTGCTTAAGAAATTTTATCTCCAAACCTACTGAACCAAACTATACATTTTTAGTCTAGAATTCATCGTCTGTCAATTTCCCATAATCCCATAATTTTTTATTACGATCCGATGTTTAGAAGTTGAGGAATTAAATAAAAGGTAAAAAAAGACGAGTAAATATTCTCTGTAATGCTTTTTTCGGAAGGACGCCGCGCGAGTTCGAAGTCCAAAACTTACCACATTATTCCTGACATTGTCCTAAACATGATCTAATCATAACATTTCTATCAGCAAAAGTTTAGTTTCAAGCTATTAATTCCCGTAATTCGACGACACTATTAGAGGACACTCTGTATGTTTAAAATAGGAATGGTAAAAACAAATAATGGATCTATCTGAAGAAGGGGGTAGCAAGTACAAAAAGGTTACGCATCACCGGCTTACATGATCGGTTACGTGAAACTCTCACTTCACAATATATTTGTTGAACAGTAAATCTTGAAAGATAAAAAGAGCAGCTTTAGTTCAAAAATTCAAGTTGAAGTTCAATTATTCTTCATACTTTAAATAATCCATCAACTAATTTATAGTTTGTTGTTAGAGATTTATCGATAAGCACGCCACCTTTCTTCAATAACTCTTCAGTATTCAGATAAAAGTAAGACTTTTTATTTAAGCATTACGTTTTTAAATCAATGAAAATTACTTTCACTCAAATTCATACCTTGTGGAAATTAACATCTTAAAATTAAAAAATTAGGATTTTGCTTGGTCATGGGCCTAGAGGCTATGCATGTTATTTGCCTGATCGGCTATTGTGGGTCCACGATTTATATTAAGTTGGAGCTGTAGAGAACTATTCGAACGTAACTTCAAAAGATTTTTTTTATGATTGCTTAAATAAAATCGTTAGCAGCCGGGACTGACAATTTTACATCCCGCCATCCTTGCTGAAACATATAGTTCAGTTTCTACAGACGAAAACGCACTACAAGCTCGGAAAAATAGTAGAACGATTAAACATTGGTGCATGGTCTTTTTGAAAGCCTATTCTTTAAAAATCAAAAATGTTTAATATTTTTTATTGGCCGCTTCATGGAAAAAATTGAAGTCGAAGATTTAAAAGTTCGATTTTTCTAAACATCTCGGGAAATATTGATCGTATAAAAAAAAGTTTAATTATTTTTTAAAAAAGAGGATATTTAGAGAAGAAAAGGTCTTCTTTCTTTTCTTTCTGACTTTTTTTCGTGGGATGAATAGTTTTAGTAGAAAACGGAATGAAACTGCGCTCTGATTTTGGGAATCAACTCTTGCGCATGAAGCTTCAATATTTAGAAATGTCATAAACGCTTCTTCGTAATAAGTGTCAAAGCTCTCTTAAAAATGAACACAGGAACAAAATTAAAAATTCATCTTAAAGAAGAAAGCGTAAGCTTTCAAATTCACTAATTTCTCATTAGTAGACATTACTCCTGAATGCTGTAATACGAGTTTTAATATGTCGTTCCTCTGTAAAAATCACCTTTTTACTTAAAATGTTCCTTTATCGTTAAAAATGGATCAAAATGAATAATTCTTGTGCAGTTATACTCTTAATACTATACACTATCATTAAATAATACTGAAAACCATCTTTGGTTTATCAATTTTAGAAGAGAGCACTTTGAAATTTGTAATTTTTAACAGTTTCGAATTGAAGCAGAAAAGTTCAATTCAACTTTATTCCGACAAAAACTAAAATGCAATATGAAGCTCAAAATATGCACTATTTGTTAATTAGGAGTAAATTTAGCAAAATTATGATTCATTTTAATTAAAATTTTCTGCTTTAATTTGAGACTATTAAAAATTATATATTTCAAAGTGCTCTGATTTAAAATTAATAAACCAAAGATGGTTTTCACTATTATTTAATAATAGTGTATAGTATTAAGAGTATAACTGCAAAAGAATTATTCACTTTGATCCATTATTAATGATAAAGCAACATTTTAAGTAAAAATGTGATTTTTACAGCGGAACGACATTTTTAAACTCATATTACAGCATTCAGGAGTAATGTTTACAAAAAATGATGAATTAGTGAATTTGAAAGCTTACGCCTTCTTCTTTAAGATGAATTTTTAATTTTGTTCGTATGTTCACTTTTGAGAGAGCTTGGAGACTTTTTACGAAGAAACGTTTGTGACATTTCTAAATATTGAAGCTTCACGCGCACGAGTTGATTCCCAAAATCAGAGCACAGTTTCATTCCGTTTTCTACGAAAACTATTCATCCTACAAAAAAAAGTCATAAGAGCTTTTCTTCTCTAAATATCCTCATCTTTAAAAAAACCATGGAACTTTTTTTTATACGATCAATATTTCCCGAGATGTTTAGAAAAATCGAACTTTTAAATCTTCTACCTCAATTTTTTTGATGAAGCGGCCAATAAAAAATATTAAACATTTTTGATTGTTAAAGAATAAGCTTTCAAAAAGACCATGCACCAATGTTTACCCGTTCTACTATTATTCCGAGGTTGAAATCGCTAATATAAATGCCGAGAAATTAAAAAAATCAGTCTTAATCTTTGTTGAATTATTTAATTATTTCACCGAAGAAGATGAACTTCGTGTACATATGAAACACCTTGTATTTATGGATTAAAGTTTATTATGCCATAAATTTTTGTATGTTCGGCCTGTTTATAACTATGTGGAAGCACATCGTAAGGAGGAATCGAAGAAGCTTTACGGTAGCAATAATGGAATATCGGTTACTGGTTATGATTTTGAGAAAGGTAATTCCCTTAAAATCTCGGTATACCTTAAGGTATAATTAATGCCATATCCATTATCCACACTTCTAATAATCTAAAGGTTATAAAACCATTTGCTACACCTTCTTTGTTAAATTGTATCTACAGCTTAAAGCGAGACTACACATGTTGAATAATGGAGCTGTTAATTTATCAATATGAGGTAAATCTTAGCTGCGCTATAAATAATATTTTCATTTTATAATTAGAAACCAACAAAATTAATATTTAATGAAAATTTCAGCTTTTGCATATAGCTCAAAGCTTTTTTAAATCGGACTCCGGCTGTGCAAACTAAAAATTAAAAACAAGTAGCTAAACAGAGCTTGAATTCACCCTAAATGTAAACTTTCAGATTTCATACATGAATGCTTTGATAAACAGTAATTTTTCAGTCAACTTTTTAATACTTTGCTTATACATTTCTAGTTCGAAGAATATTTTTATTTAATTGGTGTTATCAATTAATTTTAAAAGTCGTTCAAATTACCTACCTTTAATAAATTAAGCCCTTTAACTGTTTTAACTGTGTGGCTTCCATTATTTTTTATTTTACCCTCGTAAATGTTAATTGTTGCTTTAATCATTGGAAAAGGTATACAATTAAAGTCTTCGTTATTTAACACCTCTGGGCAACAGAAGTGCTCAATTTTTGGCATACGTTATGCACGTATCTTGTAAATGGCTCACCTTGTCCTGTAAACTGCTATTTATAATATATTGTGTTGTAGGGGCACATTCTTCCGTGCATGCACCGTTGGGACATACTGTAGTTACGAACCATAGAACGACGAGTAAAAGGACACTTTTATACAGTAAACACAAATATTTGCACTGACCCTATAAATCTGCTAAAAAAAGCGCCTCGTTTATGTGAATGTGTTTATGGGCAGGGTCAAATTAAAGCTCGGTTCATGCAAACCTGTGGATTTATTCGCTGCAATCATCAGCACACAAAACCTTTTGTCCACGTCCACAATGTCCAGGTCCAGGTATACATAAAAATTCCAATTAAGTGCAGCGTAAATGATATTTCGTTAAATTCTTATATAGTTTTTCTAAAACATCTGTTTGGTAAATTGAATTTCAATCGGAACTAATAATGGAGCGATAATACAATATGAAATTATTGACAAAACGAATTTTATTAAATGATAACATAAAATTTGTATTCATGGCTTGTCCCAATCCTAATATTAGAATGATTCTACTGAGTACTACAATAAAAACTTTTACGATTTTATTTAAAAAAATACTTATCAAGACAAATTAAGACTTACATTTTACCTTTTCGAAGATCTTCTTTATTAAAATTTTGCTTTTCTCCAAAAAGAAATTAATTTTGTAATATTTTATCAACCTTTAATAAGATTTAATAAAAGAAATCAACTTTTAGTAAAAGCTTGAACGTATAATAAGCTTACAAGATGAAGCAAATAATTATGAAAAGGTCCCTAATATAGAAACATAAATTTTATTTAAATTCAAACTTATTTTCAGTTTTATCTTTATGTTAGAAAACTTACATAAAACTTTTTTTTTACTAAAGCATGTTTATAATGATTAAATACATTCAAGATTTTTTGCTTTCCGTCTTAGCACTGAGGTGCGAGTGTTTGGAGTATTTAGAAGATTAGGAAAAGTCCTTGGTTCTAGCTAAATGATTAAGAGCGGGATGGAAGTGGAAAAGTTGTCTTTTTTAAGTTTTTGCTTATATCTCGAAAACTGTGGGTCCTAGGGAAAAAACTTTACTTAGCAAAATGAAAGCTTGACTTGGATTGCTAGTGGGGGGGGGGCTGGCCTTCAGCCAGCTTACACATAGACCGCTTGATCGGGTTCATTGTGCAACCTCCCCAAAGGCGCCTCCTTCTTGTCACTCCCAACTTTAAGATGAACTCGAGCAGCTTGGCGGGTGGATTGTCTCTGATTCTGACCATGTCCAGCCAGTTGTCACCAAGTATGGATCCTCTAGTTGATGCTACCGCAGGACAGGAGCAAAGCACGTGCTCCGCAGTTTCGTCTTCCTGATTACAGCTTCTGCATCTGGGGCTATCGATTACCTAGTCCCAGAGTGTGAAGGTGATTGTTTAGCTTGCAATGTTCTGTAATGATGCTCGTGAGTACTAGTAGATGTAACCGAGGCAGGTTGAGGTAGTATTTTGCGTGTCGTATCGAAGGAGCAGTAATTGCTGCTTTGCCTTGTCTACAGCCCGTTCATTTCGACCACATACGTAAGCTTAATGTTTTTTGTTTTATAAGACTGTTGAGAGTGCTGGCCTCCAGGGTTAAGGTGGGTTCCGGCCCATTCGGGTAGAAGCCCGAGCCCAGCTCATCTGCCAGCTCATTGCCTTCGTTACCTTGTTATTCTTTGAAGAATAATGCTCTTTAGTTCAAGAGCATTACTCGTCGAAATGTCGTTCAGTGCTGTTATTCAGTCCGAGACCAGCTTCGAAGTGATTCTGTGGCAGTTCAGGATCGCGATAGTAGCTCTACTGTCCGACAGTATCTGTATGTGTTGTCCTGTTACAGTGTTTCAAGTATGCCATTAAGTTCAGCTTAGAACACCGACGCGATGTGAGTCTACCTAATGGAATACTGAATTTATTTCTAGTTCCGGTGAGCAGATTCTTGTTCGTGAGCCAGTTTTAGTTTTTGATCCATCGGTAAAGATAAAAATTTCTTATAGTTTTGGAGATCGTAAAAATCGTAATCTTATGAAGAAAAATTCTTGCCTCACATATTTCGTCAATCTTTTGCCTTTAGCACCTCATTCCTTCGTTTTACAGTAGAAGTCTTCAGAAAAGAAATTGTAGAGCATTAAATTTACTTTGCTATTTTATCTTTAACTGGTACGGAGTTACAAAAATTTTAAGATTTTTGGAGGCGGATATCTCGAAAACTATAAGAGGTAGAGAAAAAATAAATTGAAATAATCTTGTAGGAAATTTGATAAGCTTTGATTTCGGGAAGATTTTTTCCCAGGGCCCTAGTTTTTTTTAAATATAAAAGAAAACAAAAACGAAACTTTTCCACCCCCTTCCCTCGTTTAGCATCTGAGCAGAAAATAATACCATGGACTCTTGAAAAAAAAACTCGAAGGAAAATCACGTACCTACATATTTTCAATTTTTAGAGTTGTCTGTAGTGTGAGTGACCATGACCATGCATTTTAGGAATTTAATCTGCTCTCCAACAGCCCAAAAGGTTTTCGAACAGCTTTATATTTGTATTTGCATTAGAGAATAATGGCAATAAAAGTTTTCAATATGATTTTCTGAACAAAACTATTGGGGACCTAAGTGACCCCAGTACGAATTTACGTCCGTTTCATTTACTTCGATATCTAAGGGTTGAGAAATAAAGTTATTTGTTTTATAAGGAGACAAAGTGACGTTTTGTGTGACAAGACTGTGTTTGCCTGAAGAGCGAGCGTAGCGAGCGAGTCTGGCAATACAGGCGAGTCACACAAAACTACTTTGACTCCGTATGAAACATTATATTTTTTCTGCAAACGTAAAGCGTAAAACTGAAAATTTTGATTTTTGAAAGAGCACCATCTCTTGTCAATTACTTGTAGTTCAATTGTTAAATATTTTTTAAAATTAACTTAAATTTATAAAAAAAGCTAATTATTAAACACAACGAACTAATTATAAAGGAAAATTTAAAAAACATTAAATTGTTTACATCACAAATGCTTAAAAAACATTTTTTACGTTAAGATTTTACTTTTCCCTCCTAGACCGAGAAAAGTACTTTTCTGACAATTTTTCCTGCCTCGGCGGGAAAGTTAAACTTCACCGTTACCTATTGAGTGACACAAAGGCGACTTTTTCTGACGTTTGAAGAAAAAATAATTTATAATTTCATGTCTTTGAAAAAATTTCAAAAATAAATACCACGTTTCGAGTATTTTTGTTCGTTTTACCTTGTTTTTGCTAACACTTAATCACACAAAACTTTCTCCCAATTTAACAGACTTTGTATCGCTTACAGTTTCCGAGATCCTTGTAGCGAGAGCTGAATTTAAATAACCCTTTATACGGCTTAATTTAGCAAATAGTTTTAGATGTTACGCTCGGTGGCACCGTAACTAGAGAAAATTGATGAAAAAATTAGCAGTTAATGCTACTTTTACTATAAAAAAATTCAAACGTTTTTGTTTAAAGCAATTAATTAAAATGCTAAATTCTGAAGTCGAGTAAGTTTTGTAGCGATCGATATTGGAAAAAATTTTGTTAATATATTTCATAATTTTCACATATTATGTGGCCAAACATCACGTCTGTCTGTCTGTCACTGTTTTATCTTATAACTGCCTCTGTCGAAGGTTTGTAGAGAAGGTTCCAAAAAGCAAACGTTTTTTTTTTGTAAAATACATTATTGGTGCTGTTTCTTGTCGAAATGCTATGGGAAGAGTTGTATTATAAGGAGGGAAAGCGTCACCGACGTTATTCGGCGAATCTAAACCTAGGCAGAGTAAATAAACTTTAACATCACATTATTGAATAGCACAATGTCATGTTTTTATGCCGTGTGAGGGGCAAATTTTTTATATCAAAACTACCCCCATTTTTTTGGACTTGTAGTCGGAAAAGCACCAATAGCAATTTACAATTTTTATAAAAGAGTTCCAATAACTGTAATTATTTACAGATAAAATACAAATCTTGTTCAATGCTTGGTCGTTTGAAAACGACGTAAAATTTTCGTTCCTCCAGCGTTTCCATCGAAACGCTAATAAGTAAATAACATTATGACAGCTGACAGAGAGAAGAGACCGATATTCGAAAGTTTAATTTTCCAAATTAGAAAATTCATCACTTTAAGATTAAATTTTTGAAGTTGATGGCGTTTATCATAATCCTTTAAGTTTATTTACTTGATTAATTAACTATAGTTTTAACAGTGCATCACGTAGTCTGTATCATAGTAATTTGCATGTCATAACAAAACGTCATGTTCAGTCCTGACATGACAAATAGCACAAACTTACAATATCGTCTGAAAATTAATATAAACAGCAAGTCCTCATGGATTATCATTCTGATTCTCCTAAAAACCCTTCTATTAGTTTAAGAAAGTGAAAAATTAAAAGAAAACGTTTTTTAAGTTATTCTAAGTGAAATATTTTGGAATATAAACCTCAATTTTCTTTTCTTACGATTTTCTCATTCTTGTCATATTCGGAGGTCTCTAGGACCTAGCGTTTGATGCTTCAATTAATATGGCATGTGCTTTGATGTGTGATAAGCGGCTGTGTTGATAGTATAAAAGCAAGCCCTTTTACCATCTTATACAAATTGTTCTATTTTCGAGCCAAAGTGGCATCACACTTGAGAATTTCATTACCTATCTTATTTAAATAGAAAACATTACACTGAAATTGACTAAAAAAACAAGAATAAAATTTTAATTAATGGAATGTCTAAGTGTAAAAATTTTAATTATGCATAGGGTTACAAGAGGAAAAATAGCAATTAAATGCCGTTGCTAATGGTGGTTAGAAATTAAAAAAAAAACTTAACATTTGGAATAATTGTAAATATAGGTATACCTTTCCCATAGATATATGATTTTTACAACTTTGACTATTAAAGTACTTTAAGAATAATTTTAATTGTAAATCGAGGTTGATCGAGAAAATGAACAAAACAGTTTACACTGTCTCTCAGTTCAAGAAAGGGTTATTTTAAGAAAATGTCTTACAATGTTAAAATAACAGGCATAAACTGTTTTGTTCTTTATGTCGATTTTACATGTCAAGTCCGCTTCGATTTTACAATTGGGATTACTATTAATGTTCTCAAAGGTCAAAGTTGTAAAAATCATTTATCGATGGGAATACAATACCTAGTCAGTCTGATTATTCAGATTAATAAAAATGTTGCCAAATTTACAAGAATTTACTTTGGGCATAATAAGTTTTGAAAATTTTCAAAAACAGCTGATCAGTTATTAACTTCATAACGTAAATCGCACTTAATCCCTAACGCTCGTTCATCAAACTCTCTACAGGCTCGCCACAAAAGTGACGCTTTCCCTCCTTATAAATTACAATATTATTTAAGTTCATTTGGTTAATTAAGTTCCATATCGAGACCACTGCTGACTTTTAACGCACCCTGTATAATAAAAAATGTTTTGCAATTATTTTGCAATAGAACTAAAATAACTAGAAATAAATAACAAAACATTACAATGAACCTGCTAAAAGCGTTTAATAATAATTAGAGTCGACTTTGAAGAAAGTTGTATTATTGTTTAATTTTAAGGAGTTTAACAGAATAAACTATAGTCCATTCAAATTAAGCAAACATTTCGAAATTCGTGCCCGAAGCATCGATTTTTCTGAATTTTTCACATTATCTTCTATATGGTGCTTAGTTCAAAGTTTACCTTTTTTATTTTGCCGCGATCTATTTTCCTCCGCGGAAAACGGGAAAAACTTTTTCCAGACAAGGTGTTCCTGAAAAACACCGACCAACTACTAAAATGAGTTTATGGGTCCAAAATAGGACATTTGTTTCTCTTAAAATTATATCTAAAAATGCACCCCTAAAAAGTTATTGGCTCTCAAAGTTAGGGTTAAAATATTAACAAATCGCTATATGGTCACTAGTTCAAAGTCTACCAGTTTTCTTTTGACGCGCGATATTTTCCTCGGCAGAAAAAGGTTCAATTTATAACGAATCTTTGAATTTCAGAATTCAACTTACAAGTCTTTTTCTGTCGAGGAAAATATCGCGCGTCAAAAGAAAACTGGTAGACTTTGAACTAGTGACCATATAGAAGATAATGCAAAAGGTTTCAGAAAAATCGACGCTTCGGGGATTAATTTCGACATACTTGTCTTAAATGCGCATGAATTGTTCAGTCAATGAAGACAATTATTCCTAAGTAAGCCCCCGAAGAGTCGATTTTTCTGAAACCTTTTGCATTATCTTCTATATGGTCACTAGTTCAAAGTCTACCAGTCTTTTCTAGACGCGCTATATTTTCCTCGGCAGAAAAAGGCTCACCAAGTGGGGTCATTTGAAAATACTTGTTTTAAATTGTTCCGTCAATGAAGACAATCGTTCCTAAGTAAGTCCCCGAAGAGTCGATTTTTCTGAATCCTTTTGCATGATCTTCTATATAGTCCCTAGTTCAAAGTCTACAAGTTTTTTTTGGCCGCGCGGTGTTTTCCTCGGTGGAAGAAGACTCACAAAAAAACGGGAGAAATCACATTATTCTCCAAACATATACGTTTTTCATTTTTTCTCAAGAACCGTTGGTTGTAGAAGAAAAATATTAGAAGCAAAAAATGCTTATTTTAAAATTTCCTATAAAATTATCTAATTTAATTCGATTTTTTTAGGGTTAAAAGTTAGGCCCACCCCCCTAAGGGGTAGTTCTAGTCGTGTGATTTTCTTGAAATTTCTACTACAAGATGACATTTAAAAGTTATGTTGGCAGAAGAAAAATCATTAAAATATTTGCAGTACTTGTGGAGATAAACGGACTTAAAAAAATTTTAATCCCAACTTTAAGAGCCCACAGTTTTTTAGGGGTGCATTTTTTGATATAATTTCAAGAGGTACAAATATCTTATTTTAATACCAAGAATGCACTGTAGAAGTTTGCCGGTGATTTGCGATGGTTTATTGGTAACATTTTTTACCAAATTCAACCCTTAATATTGTTATTTTTCAATTTTTCTCAAAAACCGCTGGTTTTAGAAAAAAGAGTTAGAAGAACAAAACCGCTTGTTTTAAAATTTCCTACAAAATATAGTAAACGCATTTCCTTTTTTTTGGCGCCAAAGTAGTCTTTCAGAGTTTTCAAGTTAGCACCACCCCCTAAGGGATAGTTCTAGTATTGCGATTATCTTGAAATTTTTACTACAGAGTGTCTTTTATAAGATATATCAGCTGTATAAAAATTATTAAAATATTTACAGTAGTTTTGGAAATAAAGCGATATGTTAATATTTGAAAATTACCTTCGAGATTCAATAACTTTTTAGGGGTGCATTTTTAAATATAATTTCAAGAGGAACAAATGTCCTATTTTGAACCCATAAACTCATTTTAGTAGTTGGTCGATGTTTTTCTGGAACACCTTGTCTGGAAAAAGTGTTTCCCGTTTTCCGCGGAGGAAAATAGATCGCGGCAAAATAAAAAAGGTAAACTTTGAACTAGACACCATATAGAAGATAATGTGAAAATTTCAGAAAAATCGAAGCTTCGGGCACGAATTTCGAAACAACGCAGTTTTTATAGCTCTATTGACTCCCCTACTATAGAAAAAAGAAAATTACATTAATTTGTAAAAAAAAAATAATTGAATAGAAAAGTTAATTTATTATTATAATGAAAGATGATGGAAATAAAAACAATTTATTCATTATTTGTAAAGAAGTAAATCTTATAAGCTGTAATTCTTTTGTTGCTTTTGAAACTTTATTTTAATTTGAAAAAAATTAAATTGGGTTTTGTACAGGAATAAACGTTAAATAGTCTACAAAGATTTTCTGTAAATCTTTTATTTTAATTTTTTTATACACTTTATGTTTTGTTCTATGGAGGGGTAGTTTTGTACAAAAATCTCTAAATGGTAAGAGATGGGACCAAAATACGTTTTTACGGAACTACAGTGTACATAATCGTGGGCGCGTACCTATCTCAAGATGGATGGTGCATCAGCTCCTAATTTAACATTTTTGTAAGCAATTTTCTCATGGAGCGTTTTGGTGACAGGTAGAGCAGAAGCAAATTCTTAGAGAGGTTACATCACTACTGACATAACTGCGACTTCCTTTTAGAGTGACATAGAAAAGGTATATGCCATTTCAAGGCCATCGAAGGATTGTGAAAATCTGAAACCCTCTATAAATCCTCATATTGACAATGCGTCGTTAGACACACTGTATGTACTAGTTCAGTTACAATAATCAGGAAGGCTAAAAAATTAAAACAAAAACGCGTTTTTACAAAACCGTTTTAGTAGTCGAATAGTATTATAATTACAAAGTAATTATTGCTCTTTTGATTATGAACTGCAGCAAAAACTAGTTTAAATAAACATTTTTCAATTTCTAACTAAATTGGAAATTTTTGTAATACTGAAAATTAAAAAACAAAAGATTAATTTTCAATAAATATAATGATTGGATGGATAAAATTGAAGATTTTAGTTAACCTAAGCTTTTCTATCATTAACTATCTCAAAAAAATGTTTGAAAACGATTGATAAATTACATAATTTTCCTCATAAAAGAATCGTTAACTCAACAAAACTGTTTTAGAAAAAGAATTATATTTCTGTCTAGAAATACAGGGTCGGCCAAATTGTATGATAGCTTTTCTAGTCACTAGTTCAATTTTTAAAATAAATCAGTCTCAAAGTTAGAGATTTATGTAGATAAATTTATCGTTGGGTAGGTACCTAGAAAATACCGATAAATTAACGATTTTCGGTAGCTATAGACATATTTAATATTTATCCACAAAAGTCGAAAACTTTGAGTTACAAAATATAAACATAACCTCAATCGCTAGTTATGGATATCGTTAGCCGAGGTCCATAAAACATTATATTATATTACCAGGTTAGCTCGGTGGCTAAAAATGGGAGGAGTTACAGTGACGTCAAATAACGCGACATTACGTCACATTTCGGCTATTTTTAAAATTTAATTTAATTACTGCCTTTACAGTCCACTTTAAAAAAAACCAAAGTTCGTTCTAAATTACAGGGGCATATTACGAGTATACCGAAGAAATAAAAATATTTCAGTGCTCGGTTTTTGAGAAATATCGTAATCTTCGATTTTCTTTAAAATATAGTTAAGGCAGCTATAAATGTGCTATTAGCATCTTAAATTTTCAAATTCTTTTTTGTTAATTATATATTACAACAACAACACGAATAAATTTCATTTATTATAATTTGAATACACCAAAAGTTACAAAACTTTAATTACATTAAAGAAAATCGACGCTTACGATATTTCTCGAAAACCGCCCAATAAAATATTTTCATTTCTTTACTATAATATGCCTCTGTAATTTAGAACCAATTTTTGGCTCTTAAATGTCTTTGAAAATTCTACCGTGAGGCAGTAATCCATATATTTAAAACGCGAAGCCTTTTCTTGATATATAATAATAGCGTACATCTACTGAACCGATTTTGATAATTTTTTTTTAAATTGAAGCTGTCGACCCACAGATATGTCAGCACTAATTATTTTCTTCAAATTATCAATTTCATACATTTTTTTAAATAATAAATTATTACGAGTACCTAATAATCTTATCTCCCCATTAACAAAGTTCGATAACGTTAAATTACGGATACGCCTATTTTGTACATTTAACAACAATCATCGGTGTAGGTAGTAAGTGCATTATAATAATTTTTTAAAATTTAATTTTTCTAACATTAAATTTTATAATTTAAAATAATCAAATTTTGAAAATTATAAACGAGAATAAACGTAGATATTTGGTTTTATACGATAAGGTCTTGGCACATTTGGTCATTGTGATAAAATTTTCAATACTTTTATTCCACAGTACGTGTGCTTTTGTGCTTTTGTGCCTTTTGGATTTTTGAGACGGGTTTTTAAATCTTTAAGGTTAGTTTTATTATTTTTTTATTAGATAGTCAACGTGTTTTCTGATTTTGTTCATACTTTAAGTGAGTCATTACCTCATTAGTCATTATTCATTAATTTGTGATGTAACTAATTAGTAGTTCAAAATTTTGTGAGGAAAAGAGCAGTATTAATATTAGTTAATAATGAAATGAGATATTTTGATTACTAGGGGGTTTGGTAAGTAGTATTTTATCCCTATCGACCTCCCGCTACCCTGTTGTTACTAAGTAATAAATAAAAAACCCTGTAACGAGGTTGATATTATAGAAAGACGATCAAAAACTATGATGTAAATAATGC
Source organism: Malthinus seriepunctatus (assembly GCA_963924605.1). Lineage (NCBI taxonomy): Eukaryota > Metazoa > Arthropoda > Insecta > Coleoptera > Cantharidae > Malthinus > Malthinus seriepunctatus. The sequence goes on from OZ004600.1 coordinate 97,249,976, forward strand.
AGCAACCCTTTTGACTATTTATTCAATTAATGAAGTTCTTTTTAAATATTCAAATTCAAAAGATTTTTTTTATCGTTTTACTTGGCTTCACGAATAACCCCAATAACCTCTAAAGATCAAATTGACCTTATCAATATAATTATTTAGAACGCGAAAGCTTTTCTTTACCGGTAATTTTAGCATGCTTCTACTGGATCGATTTTAATGATTTTTTTTAATCCAAGCTCTTGACCCACAGATATGTTAGCACTAATTTTTTTCTTCTAATTATTAATTTCATACATTTTTTTAAATAATAAATTGTCACGCTCATTACTATCTCATATCTCTCCACTTTAACAAATTCGATCACGTTGACTGACGGACACGCCCATATCGTGCATTTAACAACAAAAAATCATCGATTTCGACGGGGGTGCCCGCTATTTAAATTAATTTATAAGAAATAGCGGAAATGTGACGTCACATGATCAACCGATTGTCATGGCAACTGCCGCGCTTTTGCTCACCGAGGTAATCTGTTAATATAATACTAATGTTTTATGGACCTCGATCGTTAGCTACCGAAATAGTTAATGAATCCCAGCACAGAAGACGATATAGTTTAACCCTTCAACTACTAGATAAATAATAGCTGACTCGTCAACCATCTTTACGTCCCACGTCAAAGATGGCCGATAAAAAGTTCACTGTAATTTATTTATTTTTTCAAATTTTTATTTTATTTGGGGAATAAACAGCAAAGCCTTAACAGTTCGCACAATATGTATATAAAAACTGTTCGATCACAATGTATGTAGGTATGTTTATTACATTAAACGTCACTTTGACATGTAAGCCAAGATGGCTAACAAGTCAGCTGCCTTTTATATAGTAGCCATAATTTAAAAAAAAGCTACATACTAAACTACAGCCCTACCAAGAGAAATTGATAGACGGCAATTATGTCAACAAAGCAGTTGTTTATTTAAAATACTTTTGCGGGAAGAGATTCGTCCAACCATAATTTGGAATTCAGCTTAGATACAGGCATAATCAAAAGTCGCTGGTATAATGACAGTTGTCAATAATTTTTTTTGGACGAACTAATGTAAAAAGTTTGCGGAAACAGGTATTGATAGAATCCTTGGAAACAGCAACTATTTTTGATACTTAGCAAGGTCACTTGACGTTTAATGATAGTATTGTATTGGTGTTGACATTGTCTTTTAGTTTATTATTATGCGGTACTTTTTTATAACAACAAATTATTTTGAACTTTTTAATAGAGCGTGTCACTTGTCATGAAGTTCAATTTTATTCCACAAGGTCCGCACAATCGACGATCCCAAACGTCAAACTACAGTATTACCAAATTACTTTTATTGTATACAATTCAAACAAATTTGAATAAATTTGAACAATTTTATACAACAAAAGTAATTTGGTAATACTGTAATTTGACGTTTGGGACCGTGGATTGTGCGGACCTTGTAGAATAAAATTGAACTTCATGACAAGTGACCCGCTCCATTAACTGAACTTTTCAAATACCCTGACTTAATGTCAACTATAGTCAATTTTAGTGACAGTTAGTTGTCAAACTTGACAGCTAAAATACTTTTGACTCGTAGTGTACCTTAAAATCTATTCCAGCGCTGACCACGCCCCCTCAGAACTAGCAGCTTTCCTCAGTAGAGCTGTAGTTCCATTTCTCGTCTTTATTTAAAACGTATTTTGTAATAATCCCTTCATTATTAACAATTCCACGTAGGTATCTCACTGTTATGTAAATCGTTTTCGTTTCCCTTTTAAGAATATGTTGGTAACTCCTTAAGTTATAAAAAAGACATTTTGCACGCGATGTTAAATTTACAGATGCTAACAATTTAATATGTAGACTACATTGTGCGGTTGTCAACTATATGATGTTTGTTTAAAGAGCTGTAAATTTGAAAGTAAACTTTATATCATGTATGTCACACGCTCACAGGTGAGACACTAATGGAAATAATAAATTACTTTTTAAATTGCTGCAAGGTATGTAAACTGTATACAAATTGTAATTTATAAAATTATTAAAAGTGTAAACTTTTCTATGTTACTCTGGAAGAGGATAAAAGGAATGATATATATGCTGTACTTTTATATTTTGACAGCAATTATTTACTCAGTGAATCTAGGATAAATCTAACTAAAAGTATAATAGACATTATAAATTTTTAAATTCAAAATTTATTTTTAAGGAACAAAATACACCCACATGCAATTTCTATTTAAAAACTGCTCCAAAGTATCGCTATCAGTTCTTTCCCTACTACTCAAAAATGCATTTTTTAAACAGCAACCCAAAAATCAGAAAATTATGTACATTAAGGTGGTCCTTATTTATACAATTTGGAAAAAATTTTTTATGACTTTAACGTCTGGATTTGGATTATTAGTGGAGGAGGGGCAAGCAGCTCCCAGCACTTAGCCCACTTGTTTGGACCCATTATAAAACCTCAAACCAGCCTCCCCAGGCCCATCAGGTCCCAAGTCATCCCACTTTTAGGATGTACTCTAGAATTCCGGCGGGAGGGGTGGCGCTTATTTTGGGTATGTCGAGCCAGAAGTCCTCCAACACGGATGCTCTTGTAGACGCTAGAGCTGGACACAAGCACGTCTTCAGTGGTCTCGTCTTCGTGATCGCATGCTCGACACTCGACACCTAAGATTATCTACTATTCCCAGTGTGTGAAGATGCTTATTTAGCCAACAGTGTCCCGTGAGTATCCCTGCAATTGTTCGTAGATTAACTCGGGACATCTTTAGACAGTAGTGTTTGCAAGCTTTCTGGAGGGAGCTAGTATGGAGTTCTTGCTCTGACGACGGCTTGCATTATTTGTTCATCTTGCAATGTTTATTAGATGAGTATTGGTCTTAAAGATAAATGGTTCAGGGCCACAGGGAAGACTTATTGAACCTTTCTTGGCCAGTTCATTTGCTTTTTCGTTACCCTCGTTTTCTTGATGTTCTTTGACTCAGCTAAGGCTAAAGACATTATTTTTGGATATCTGGTTCAACGTCTCCACACCCTCCAAAAGGAGGCCGGAGGTTATCTTGCAAGTGCTTAGAGCTTGCAGAGCAGCTTTGCTGTCCGATGATATCAAAATCTTTTTATTGTGTATTTTCCTATCTAGGATTTTTCTCGTATTAGCGCTGTGTAATACTCGTATACCTATCAGTTCGGCATGAAAAACCGAAGCACATATGCCCAGCGACAAACTGTTTTCGATGGCGAGCTCGCGTGAATACCTACCCGCTCTCGTTCTCTCTTTTAACCCATCAGTGAATATTGAAATATCTGCTTCGATGGTCTCTGTTGGATTCGGCAGAAATAGAAATTTTTTATTGAATATATATTTAGGAGTGATGCGGTCTGCATTTATCTCCAAAAGAGGTAGCCCTTTAGAGCATTTCTCAAGAATTCTGGCGTCTCAGTAGATTACATACAGGTTGAATAGTTTGAGTTCGCACATAGCAATTTAATGAGTGAAAATAAGTAAGAAATATTTTTAAATGATTACGAGAGAGAAAGAGTTATTTTAAGATAAAAGGAAAGCGTCAATTATTAATTTCAAATTTGAATTACACGCCTGCAATTTTTGATAAGTGATACGTATTTACTTTTACAATTTATTTTAATTTTATTATTGGTGTTTTATTTTAAAAATGGTTCTTGATTTAAACGAAAATATTTAGATTATAAACTAATGAACGCCTATTTTGTATCGAAAAATAACACTTTCTCTCTCGTTATCACTTAAAAATATTTCGTATTTACTTCAACACATTATAAATCCTATGTGCTAACTCGAACTATTCAATCTGTATCTAATAGACCACAGTACCCATTCTCGCAGTGGAAGGGCGGCTCTAATTTCCATCTCCTGCACATGTATGTCTAAGGAAGGGAAGCGGAGCAGTGCCTCCAAAGCTGCGGTGGGTGTGATTTTTATGGCTCCCATTACCGTAAGGCAAAAGAGTGTTTGAGTTTTTTTCTAATAGAAATTTTATAGTTGTCTGTCTGGTTTTGGACCACCAGATGAAAGCTCCATAGCAAATTATGGGTCTAATGATGGCGGTGTAGAGCCAGAGGAATACTTTTGGAGAAATACCCCATGTCTTGATCATATGACCATTACTCTACGACAGTGCCAAAATGCTAGATTTGCTTTATTTAATTCGTTTATAATGTGGCTTCCCCAATTAAGCTTTTGGTCTAAAGTAATGCCCAAATACTTCACCTCGCTGGCAAAAGTTAAGGAAGTTCCGTTTAAGGTCGTCAGGATCATTTTGCCTCACCTTCTTTTTCTAGTGAAGAGAACTAACTCTGTTTTCTTTGGATTAACAGTCAAGGAGTGTTCTAGACACCATTCTTCTTTTATTCTAAGAGCTTCCCTTAGTCTTTCGCACAGGGTGCTTTTAAATTTACCTGTTTGGAGAATTGTTAGTCGTCTGCATACCCTATGGTGTAAAAACCGTTGTCATTGAGGCATCAAATGAGACCATGAACGATCATCACTCAGAGAAGTGGATAGAGAACCCCGCCCTGGAGACGGCCTTTTGTAGCAATGTGGTTGTATCTCTAACATTTACTTGAACTGCTCTCCATCCCAGTGTCTTGCTAATAAGAGTGACAATGGTTGAAGGCGTTCCAAATGTTTTGATGACTTTGACGTATGCTTACAAATAGTTCTTTATCTGACTGTGCAATGAGCCATCTTTACTTCTCTAGACACGCCCACCCAGAGCTTTTCTATGCTTGGTAATACTGTATTTTGGTTATTATTATTGTGCCGTTGTTCTTAGATATTTTTTTAGCATTTTTCAGTAAAAAAAGTTTTTTTTAGTTCACCTCCTTTAAGAAACACACGACACCCACAAATTTCCAATAGAAACTGACTAAATGTCGTTAACTATTAATGCCTATCTCTTATTAGGAGGTACTTCTATTTATTAATTTTTTTATTCTTTTAAATTATATTGCAATTTATTTTAAGTTGTATTTCAAAGAGATTAAAAAGCTTTTTCGGCAAAATTTCTTGTACTTTTAAATTCTAGCCATTTGTAGTTTTCAACTTGAAACTTGCAAATAAGGTGTCATGGAAGTTTTATCGACCTGCTTAACTTTTTATATTTTTACATTCTATGGGAATACATATACACCCTTCCTCATCTTAAAGAAAAATCAAGTCTTGCATGCATATTTTGTCGTGTTTTTATTTTTTTTATTTCGCTGCAAGGTTTGGTTATTAATAAAAAATAGCCTTTTTCGAAAAAATTGGCATTTAGGCTTTATTAGTTATGTAAAAAGAACAAGTTACAATTACAAAAGCGTAGTTTCAAGTAGAATGCTATATGAAGCACAAAGGAAATAATTAATAACGTGCTTTTGTATTGTAAATAATTTTCCAGTTGAAATAATTTAGTGCAGAAGTGCACTCGCAGTGACCTAAATTGTAATATGTTTGGTACTTAATAATTACTAAAGTGAAGGATAAAAGCAAGGTTTAATCTACTGCACTTGAGCAAATATTAAAATTCTATTCTAACCGCGGCATATTAATTATATGCAAGCCAAAAACCATTAAATAAACGTACACGAGAATTAAATAGCACAGATTTTACAACTACAACGAAAATTTTAAGTTCCTTTGCCAAACTTTATTTGAAACTTTTATGCAAATATTATTTAAACTTATATATTTATACACAAAATTATTTTACTTCCCGTTTAATGGAGTAGGAAAATTCTTCAATTTAAAACGCTTAATAAAATTTTAAGTTTGTGTGTTTAGCAGCACAAGTTGTAATTGGTTTCTATTTATAAGAAACACAAAAAGAAAATTTGATTTATGGTAAATTTTGTACCTCTTAATGTTTAGAAATGGTGAAGCTCGTGGAAATTTTTTTTGGGAAAGCTGAAGCTCTTCATTGCAAGTATTAGACTTTCCTCATTTTTGGTAAATTTTATGAAAATTTATCTACTCCTTTTGTGACAAAAATTCGCCTAGCCTTTAGAAATCCTTTTTCTAACAATTTATATTTTATACTTCACTACTATGGCAATTAATTAAAATCCAATTAAACTTGGGCGTTATTTATTATTGTATTTTAAACAAAATTAAACTGTTTGAAAAGCTTATTCGAACGTTAGAAAAATATTGGTTTTGAAGCCATACTTTTAAAATTACTAAAACAGAAAAAAGTTTTATTATAAGAAAATAAAAATCTTGTTGTGTTAGTTTCTAGTTTATTAACGGTTTTCGTTCTCGTCTAGAACCTCGTCTCGCGTTCTATATAATAGTCAGGCTTCTCTCGAAACGAGGAAATCTCAATTTATTATTCATCACTAATTTCAGTATGAATTTTATAGATTTTATACACTACTGACAGAATTTCCACTAGAGTTTCTCCTACGATATACGAGAAAATGCGTTTAATGCGTTTGAAAAATTCGACATAGTTAGAAAACAAATTTTAATAGAAATATTTTAAATTTAATGCAAAATTTTAGTTAGCAAAGAGAATTTTGTTAAAAGCGTTTATCATATAGTTTTAAGTTAACCAACACCATAATTACAGTTATAACAAAGTGAACATTTTAATAGCACCTAGGGGTAGATTATATTATATTTGTTACATATTGTTTGTCACTATTATAATAAACGTGACTTTGTAAAATCTTTATACAACATGTAAAAGCTCTTTAAAACAAGGTCTCGTTCTAATAATTTTACATTTAAAAACTTCGTGCTTTTTTTGAACTTATAGTTAAGTTTAATAGTTTAGTTTGAATTGGGAATTTATATTTCCCTACATTTGGATTAACTTAATCAGATAAGATGTCTATTCGTGATGAAATGCCATTTTCATGTTTATGAGATGTTGAATAAATGATTTATAGTTCTCGAATGTTTTAAACTTGGCCATTATGTCATTATGTATACTGTTTCTCGTAAGATATAAATAGATATAAACAATACTTAGTTCTTGCATGCGTTGTTATGTACTCTTACATGTAAGTTTCTTCGTTATTATTAGTTCCGCAAATTGGTTTCTTTACTTTAATTTGCATTATATAAGTAAGTGATTAATGAAAGTGCCCCAGTAGTAATAGTAGTTGATGTGGTTTTAAAGAAAGGTCTGTGGACGAGCTAAAAGCTAGAGATTAAGTTTATAAGTTATACTGGTAGTTTAGTAGGGGTGGATATGGTATCTTATGGCATAGTAACCGCATAATCCTTGATATACATATTTGATGTATAATAGTATATTTAACCACCGAAAACACTCAGTGAAGAGAAACTAAATTCCCTTGTTGTACATGAAATACTAAAAAAGTCGATAAATCGACTGATGAGAGAAAATTAGTTTTTGGAAATCGTGTCTATATTTTTTTACATTTTCTTCAATCTAATTTCATATAATTGACATCAGCGGTGCTATTCTATGTTGGTGTTTAAAAAAAGCGATAAGCTTTTGACGTATAAAAGCGATAACTTTTCGATGTAGTCAAAAAAAATTATATGAACTTATATTTAAACATTTTATACTTAAATTTTTTGATTTAACGGCTATTATGTTCATTTTTGGATTTCTAAGTAAAAAAAAAAAGTTTTAATTGAAAACTTGGCAATTGAATTAAAGTTTTTGTGTGAATATGAGAGAAACTGAGGTTATAAATTCAATTTAATTTACAAGTTTTGGCGCGGCGTTTGAAAATTATTTATGAGAGTTTTGATCGTGGTTTTTTTAATCTAATTCTTATTGAGAAAGAGCTTGTTCTTACAGTATCAACATACGACTAAGTTTATTATATCGTTTTATCAAATACAATGGATTGGATTGTTGAATTGGATGCGTGGATTGTTAATGAATTATTATCAAGATATAATAGAAACGAATTCTCAAAAATTAAGGTAGTTTGTATTTGTAAAATACAGGAAAATAATTATCTTATTTGATGACTGTTGAATTTAGATAATTTGTTGTTGGGGATGTTTAGAGGCAAATTTAGGAAAATATGACATAATATGACCCCTATTACTCGAATTTACGTCGAAGTCTTGAGATTATTCTTGAGTAACTTGAATTATCATCTTATTTAATTAACATCTAGAAGTTCTATTTGAATTTCCGATAGCCTTCATACCACTAAAAATTACAATGCTTTGTTTGAAACCATACAATAAGTCGTATTTTTTAAATCATAACTTCCAACTGAAACTCAACTAGAGTGAAACTACCATAATTCGAAACAATTTTCATTTCCCTTGAAATTTTTTAGCGAAGTTCCACTGTTAGAATATAAAAACGACAACCACATAATTTGAAATCGTTTAAGTTCCGGTTTAAGGATCAAAAATATTCAAAAAGAACCAAATGAACAGACAAGGATATCCTAACCTAAACTTTTCGCTTGACATTTGTGGTGAAGAAATAACACGGAAACAACAGTAAAACACCAATGTCCCTAGAACGATCCCCGTTATATAACTACCCGCGACTTTTAAAATATAAAAGTTCGGTTTTTCTTACTTTACCGACACATGACCACTTAATATGTGGTATAAATAAAGATGAAAACGACTGATTTAGTGAGTTTAATTATTTAATTTAGTTAATAAATGTATTGTTAATTATTATTAAATACACACATCATCACACTGATGTGTGTATTTATTTAGAAAATTTATAATTAAATTAATTAATAATTGAGTATTTTAAAAGTCACGCGTCGGTAAAGCAAGAAAAACCGAATTTTATGTATATGTCGACAGTATGAAAAACAATAAAATATTTGCTTTTGAAAATTAGACGATTTTTTAACAATTTTTATTTTTTAACATCAACTTTGAGAGCCAATAAACTTTTAGGGCTATTTGACATGTACTAAGTATCGTACTAACTGTTAGTAACTGAATCAATTCAAGGAGCAAAAGCACGGGAATCGAAGCTTTAATGTCGTCAGTAGAAATTTTAACGTATGACCGTGCACGACGTTAAAGCTTAGATTCCCGTGCTATTGCTTCTTGAGTTGATTCAGTTCCTAACAGTTAGTACGATACTTAGTCCATGTCAAATAGCCCTTAGGGATTAATTTTTGGATATAAATTTTAGCTCAAGATCTCAAGAACTCGCTTTAGTAGTTCGTCGGTGGATTTTAGACGTTTTGTCTGAAACAAGACGCTTTGAGGAGTAATTTTCAAATGTTTGTTGCAAATGAGCATATTTTTTATAAACATACGAGTACCTATAAAGAGTACGGATAGTTGCCAAATGCAATTGGACATGTTCTCAATGGTTCTCAGCCACCAATTCAGCCACATATTTATACAATAAACCTTTAGCATTATTTTCACAGGACTTGATTTTCTGTGGCAAACTGTTACAAAAAACAGCACAAAACCTGTTTGTTATCGTTCGTAACTACGTTTCGCAGTATTACGACCGTCTACATTTTAATTTTTAGAACGAAAAGATTCGAGTAGAAATTCAAAATTTTATTTTAAAAAAATAAGTAAATAAGTAATTTTCAAATTCGAATAAATTTCTAACCTATAATATTCTAATATTCACACAAAAACATTCATTTAATTGGCAAGTTGTCACTTCAAACTTATTTTTTTAAATTAGGAATCCAAAAATCAACATAATAGCGGTTAAATTAAAAAATTTTTAGTTATCGCTTCTAAACACTTTCTTAACTACCCTAGACGATGCCGCGATAGCAAACTACGATAACTTATCGCTTTTGTGACGTCAGAGGCGAAAACCCTTCCCTTTTTAAACCCCCCTTTTAAAAATTAATGTTTAATTTGCTTGTCACTGTTATTTCGTCCAATAAAATGCGTTAAAGATAACCCACGTGACAGCGAGTAGCAACGTCGAATTAATATTCGACGTAAATCTTATCGAATTTTTCCTTATCGCGGTGTTTACGAACACCAACATAGAATAGCACCGCTGGTGGGAGAAGACTTGGCAAAATTCGGAGTTTGATTTTTAGTTGCTTAGGCAACTTATGAAACAATAACTGGTGAAATATTTAAGTAATTTTTTCTAATTTCAGTAATCGATACCGAACCAAAATCTTGTCAAGGACATCAAGGCGACTTACTAAGTGTAGGATGGTTTAAATGGTCATGGAGATTTTACATGTAAGTAGAATCACCTAATGCAATTTTCTGCTTCCCTTGTTAAGACACACTTAAAATACAAGGTAGAAATTGTATGCCCAATTGAAACAAGTACAGTATAAGCTAATGAGATTATTAGGTTATTAATTGTTTAAATTATCAACTCACAGCCACCTTTATTATTTATTAACATTGCCAAAATTTAACAATTAATTCCAAGTACAGTGCCATAAAGTTTCCAAAACCCTGGAAAATATTTGAACTAATTTAAAGACAGAAAAATTCGGACCAATCACGTGCTAGAATTTATTGAAGTATGTACACCCTTGCATACAATTGTTTGATTTAAAAACATAACCTCACTTGATTTTTACGTTAAAAGCACTAAGCGCTGTCAAAAAGTTTGCATTTTTTTCTTAGTACATAAAGATCCGGAAAAAGGGTTAACAATCGTTGCCTATAAGAAAAAATGCGACGGAATTGACATTTCAGAAAACCATCGATGACTCATTCATTCCGTCGAGTCTACATTATCATTGGCCGACATGATCTTTTCTTATAAGTGGGAGTTAAAAACAAACATTTCTATTGCATAAATTGACCGGAAATCGCTATATTTAAACGTCCATTGCGATCTATATTATTAGCTAGCTCTTTCCTGGTAGAGTAAAGGGTATACCGGGTGACACAGGGATTTGGAACACTCTTATAACTCCGTTATTTATCAACATATCAAAATGAAATTTGGTGTGGATTATACTCACATAAATTGCAATTGTTTTAAGTACTTGTGAAAATTCTGTCACTTCCGATTACGCCGGAAATGAAGTCAACTTTTGATTTTTAAATGGAACACCATAATTATTTTAACTTTTTTGAAACCTACATTAAATCTTGAATACAGTAGCGTCAAAGAAATTAATTTTATAAGCAAAATAAGATTTATTTTTCAAAAAATAATCAGCTGTCTAGAGTGCTGTGATGTGGTAAAAAATCATCGGTGAGAGCTGTACTATGGAAATTATGTGTGCACCACAAAAGTTAAAGGTTGGTGTTCTGGAGCTTTCAGAAAGTAATTTAGTCACATTTCCCTCAATAACATCGTTTTTTCAAATGGCATCATATCGGAACAACTCTATCATTGTATTTAGAAACTTTACTTTATCTGAGGTAGAATTGTTCCGATATGTTGCCATTTGAAAAAATGAAGTTATTTAAGGAAATGTGACAAAATTACCTTCTGAAAGCTCCACAACACCATCCGTCAGCTTTTGTGGTGTATAAGTAATTTTTATAATACAAGTGCCTCTCATGGATGATTTTATACCACATCACAGCACTCTTGAAACCAGCGTTATTTTTGAAAAACAAATTTCCTTTTGATTATAAAAATAATTTTTTTGATGCTACTATATTCAAAATTTAATGTAGGTTTTAAAAATGTAAAAATATATACGATGTTCTATTTAAAAATCAAAAGTTTACTTCATTTCCGGCGTAAGCGGAAGTGACAGAATTTTCACAAGTAGCCAAAACAATTGCAAATTATGTGAATATAATCCACACCAAATTTTATTTTGATATGTTAATAAATAACGGAGTTATAAGAGTGTTCCAAACCCCTGTGTCACCCGGTATATGACATTTGGCATGTGATTGTAAGTACTTCTTCATTTGAGTGTACAATGTGCGATGTTTGCTTACTCAAACACGCCCATTTAGGGCTTTTGTATGCTTGGTGGAACTGTATAATAATTTTTTAATTTACTTTCTCAAAGGTTTGAGGCTCCCTGATCCCATAAATTCAAATAAAACTTAGAAAGCTCGTCTGTCTGTATTTAACGTTTGTAATCAAAACTACCAAATCGATTATATGCTGAAAATTCATTAGAGCCACTTTAGTAAAATTTCGTTGACAAAACAAGTTTTGAAATTAAATCAGTGGCTGAAGAATTGGGGGTTGGCAACGTAGAAACGTTACAATGTCAAAGTTTGACGTTTAAATATAGACAACACGAAAAGAACTTAACCTCAAATTTTAATATTTATATTCAAACGTTAAACTTTGACATTGTAACGTTGCTACGTTGCCATGTTTACAAAATATAAATTTTATTCTCGAGATTAATTTTATTTGTCCTTTATAATCACGGCAGGGGTAAAAATTAAAAAATCATTTTTACAAAATAATCTCTAGCTGTCTTCTATTGTTGGATTATGTTATCGCCCAGTGGTTCTTCTCAGAGATGCTTAATTAACTTTGGTTAGTATTTTCCAGGAGGGAATTATGGTTTATTTATAACCATTTTATACACCTAAACTAAATTCTATACCTATACCTATACTAAGTACTTTAGCTAGCGATGTCGTTAACTACCGAATTCGTTAAGTATGAATTTACTAAATCAAAGTTTGGGATTTTAGTGGATAAATATGTCGTTAGGTACCGGGAAAATAGCGATAAATTAACGATTTTCGGTAGCTAAAGATATATTTATCCACAAAAGTTTTGACTTACAAAATCGAAACATAACCTCAATCGCTAGTTAAGGATATCGCTCGATATCGAAAAACTTTGTGGACCCCCTGAGGTATACTTTTACCATAAATGTAATTGCATTTCTTTCTACTTTCAATAACAAACATTAATGTTAAAATAAAACAGTACAAATGTTAGCTAAAGTGAACTTGAAATTTTCCGTGTAAAACTTTTTGAAACCAAACTAAACATGAAACTTACGTTTTAAGACCTAGAGTAACTAACTATAAGAGCTTAGAGTTGCTCATGTATTATCAAATTAAATAAATTTATGAAGTTACACTAAACTATTATAATGTTCTTGCTTTTGACCACAATGTTTAGAAAGTTTAGTACGTCTCGTAGTCTAGACTAGAGCAATAAAAGGTATTTCCAAAGTTGTTAGTAAACCTCGCTCTTTGCAGACGTGCCCACTGCTTCTACAATCAATTATTACAAGCGAATCAATTTATTTAAACGGTTAAATTGAAGAACAATTGATCCGATAAGAGAATACATACTGATTTTTCGATTGTTGCAAGTTAAAATGAGATTTTTGGAAGATGAAGCTTCTGATTTAACTGGCAGAAGAAAATACATCTATAAAAGGAATAAAGAGAAACTTCATAATACTAGGTATTATAAAAAGCTGTTTAAAAATTAAAGGCACTTGAGGTAATGATATTTTCAAACTATTTCACCAGAAATAAGACCTTATACATTATTAACTATAATTTACCAAAACTAAACAACAAACTTGCAAAGAACGTGTAAAGATTATTTAAATGGTTAACTGGCTGAATAAGAACTATTTTCGTAAAGTCAATAATAATACGCTAGCGTAGAATAATATGGAGTTTAGTACACTGACAGTCGGTACTTTTGCTGTTGGTTAAGAAAATTTAATAGCTACTTAAAATTGCGTTGAGTTGAACAGGGATGGACTAAGAATGATTAGTTTAAGAGGTTGTTTTGTAAAGGTGAAAATTTGTGAAGATGGTAAATTTACCGTTGTTACAGAAAACCACCCTAAATTTTAAATGTGAACGATCTAATTTTAAGTAATTTAGTAGAATAGAATAGAATCATAGAAATTTGGGCGCGTCAACATCTTGGTTATTTGCGCATATGGTTAATTTAGTTTCTAAGAATAATTTGGCAGTCGTGGGTTTTTCTGTTATGGGTGATCGCATTGCGACGGTCATTCTCGTAGCAGGCTTGTTTAATCGCGTCTTCATGGGTACTGTTTCGGCCAACCCTCTGTGATCGCACAAAGAGCTGGCGCCCGTTCCCGAGCACAAAAAAGTTGGTCATAAAAAGCAGCTAAACATTCTTGAGTATTGTCATCTTTGAAACTGGGTCCATCTACAACTGTTTTGCTACCCGGAAAGCAGTTAACCATTATAATCAAATCACCCCTAACCACCCTTGTAAATATAATCTTAGAAAAGAGGTGGTTATGTAAAAAAGGTGGTGGTTATAGTTTAACCAATAGTAAAAGTACCTGGCCTAAGTATACAGGGTGGTTTGTTTGTTTTAACTTTTGGATAATTTCCTTACAAAAGAAAGTTCTTCTCATTCCCATCCCAAGACTCATGGAAAAGAAAAACATGAATTTTAAGCAAAAATGACATTTTAGTAAAATTAAATCTATATTAGTTATACCAAAGACCATCTACATATAAATTGTCTTTGGTTATATCTGCTACTTCTGACAGCTTTTCCTAAAGTATTCTCTCTAAGAGATTTCTAGTGATTTTTAGAAAAACCTCATTTTTGAAGTCTATATCAGGACAGATATGTTACGGACTTGAATAATTTTAAGAATCAAAATAATCCATACATCATGGTTCATTAATAATCTTTAATCTTCTACAAGACCAAAAACAGCATCAAGAGACTTTGCACGAGTTGATATTAATGCAGCTTAGGGTCGGTACTGTGTGTGTCGGTTGAGTGTTTGTTATAGATAAACGTAATTACAAGTAGGCGTTTCATTGACTTGGATACATTCGAGACGAGACGTTTCTCCCAAAACTTTTTGATGTGGTGGAAATCGCCTTATGAAAGTTACTGCAGAGCTTCTGAAGGTAGCAGTTGATCTTCGGTGATCTCAAAAATTAAGTAGGTACACGCATACGGTACTTTAAAGAACTTTTGAAAATTGTTCAAAAGGTCTTTCAAATCAGAATACAAATTTTCAGTCGCCCATTATTTTTTCTTTGGTCTTGCTAAAAGCATTGAACTAGAAATCCTGGGCTAAATAAATCCCACCAGATTTCGATCACGATAGTTTCTTTAATGCCTTTTAGCTAATGATTGCCATAAATACTTTACATTAGGTCCCTACATTGTAATTTTATGATAATTTTTCCTATCATCTAGGACTTGATATGGAATTAGTTTGTTAACTACATTTTATTTTAAAAATGTAATGTTCATGAATATTAATTTAAAGCTCATAATACGTATATTCGGTGATTAAACAACTCACAATGGAAGCACCGAACACTCTAATTTTGTAAAGTTGTCGTTTTTAGGTAGGTTTTTTTTATCTTGTTACACTTTTTTATTGAATATTACATACCTAATATGATACGCAATTAGTAATAACTATTAATACCCTCGAGTCTCATAATTGCCTTTCATGTTCAGCACCATGTATTCTCTTTAGTTATACAAAATATGTGAATAATCAAGTTACCTGCAGTTTTATACTGTTCTACTTTATATTTTATACTCATCATAAAAAATTTAAATATTTCATGGTATGCAAAATGAAAAAGTTGTCATAAAAAAGAGCTTTTAGAGTGTAAAAGTTTTATATTATCGAACATTTTAATAAAAAAATAAAATCAAAAATCATCCCTTTTTACAATTTAGAAAGAAAATTAAAAAGCTCAAGTTCCAATTAGTTTCCTAAATCGCCACTTTTGAAGACGAACACATTTTTTATTTCAAACGTCCATTTAATATTTAATTTTGTAATTATGAAATATTTTATCACAATTTTCCACTTATTTAAAATGAAGTTTGCACTAATGCATAAAATCGTTACTGTAGTAGTCAGCAATGGTTCGTTGGCAATGGTCAATGGGGATCAAAACTACTTGGTATTCTAACCGTAGCCGCAGCTAGTGCGACCAACCCTCTACTCTAATTGCCTACCACCCCTGTACTAAAGTGCTATTTCACGGCCTGCATGCGAAACCATTTAATTGAAGTTTAAATTAAGGTTTTATTTAAAAAAGACTTTGACTAATGTGTTGACCAAGTCCAGTTTCTTTGTTTGAAACTTTTCTACAACTTTTGTACTTTCAAACTTTCTTTATTATGAGTGTATTTTAAATTTTAATTAATATCATTTTGCTCAATTTAATTTTAATGAAAATGTTATTAATTTGGAAAAGTATCAAAGTAAAAGCAATAAAATTTTATTACACAAATATTAAAGCTTTTAACAAATTGTGTAAACGATAATTGTTTGCCTAACCTCTACAATAATAATTATTATTATTGTAAATTTATTATTTAAGGCAAAACAAATACAGGGTGACACGAAATCATACTTTCGTGATTTTCTGCTCGCCTAGTTAATTTATGTTAAAAAGCTTCAAATAATAGTTTTGTAAGACATAAATAATATTTTAATATAAATCAATAAAAAAATAATTTTGCATACTTTGCAACAGCAGAAATTGGTTATGAAAATGTTGAAAATTACTTCAGAATAGCGATAGCCATAGGTTTTTCTTTATTTTGACACTGACAAACGTTGCTAATGAACTCGCGGAAAATTAGAAATTGTTCATATAAATCCATAGCTAGGTATCTGCATTTTTAGAAATTTCCGACACTTTTAACAAACCATGCCAAATTAATTTTGTTTATTGATTTCAGGCCCTAATGGGGCTTAATTAGGGTCAAATAAAAATAAATGGAAAAATATTCACAATTGTTGAAAATTTCACATCGTGTTTGTTTTGCTTAATGAATTGCTTAATTTCACAGTACAAAAATTTGTTGACCATGAATTTTCTAAAAAAAAATTCCTGTGGCGCTATGTAGTCTGTGGGAATTCTTTGGAACCCAGGTCGGTGGTAGTGTCGCTACTAGCTACGCCACTGCACGTGGGGCCAATTTATTTTGTAGCCAGTGAGGCCAACTACTAGCCAGTCCGGCTCTGATTAATTTCGATTGAGAATTGTATGCTCAACAAGTTTTATTTCAAGATTTTTTGCAAATAGTAGTATAATTAATTACCTAGGGAAACTATTTTTTGCTTATAGCGCATGCAGTAATGCATTGTTATAATAATAACAGTAAAACAAAGAGTTAAACCGATGGATTGAAATCTTTTGATGAATCTAAACATTCATAAAACAAAAGAAATCATTGTAACTCTGTAATTTGTAATTATTGCTTGTCATGCTATACCAACAAAATCTAAAGTAACAACCTGTAACAAACCTGAGAAATTTTGAATTAAAAAATTTGTGACGTTGAAAATTGTCGATGATGAAAACCCAAAGCTTCGTCACTTTATGTAAAATGTGTTATAGATTTTTTTAATAATACTGTTGATATTCTTACTTCATGAATTCCTAAATTATTTCATTAGCATAAACTTTTATGCACAGTGTATACACCTGGAATTGCATGTACTAGGAGACGATTCTTATTGATTTTCAATAAAAGCAATAGAGCATTGGTGTGGTGACTCATTTGTGTTGTACATAAATTGAACTTTAAAATTGAATTTATAAAAATTGCGCATTTAATTTTAAAATCTTTAAAGCGAATGTTATTTTTACATTTTGATTGTGTCTTTCAACGTTTACAAAAATGCCTTTGGTTCTCTTTAACTATAGATTGGAAGTTGAATACAAAATTTCATAATTGCGTAGGCGTAGATAAACGATGTTAAAGCAGCACGTTCAAATAGTACGTTAATGTAGAGATACGATATTTTTTGTAATTTAAAAGATCTCCTAACATTGCTAACAACTAAAAGAGATGAAAAATACTGTTGAGTTGAAAGTATTCAAAATCAAATATGGAGTGGAGTTGTGTTACATTTTATTATTTACATAACGAGACTCTTATCGCATTATCTACAGAAGAATTGCTATAGTATATTAAAATACATGTGTCACAAGATAGCATTTTGACGCACGAAGGCAAATTTTACCAGACCGACTGAAAGGAGGTCTGCAAATGCCTGAGTGCGTCAAAAGCTCTTGTGACACAAGTGTTTTATACTATTTTTTCTATTTTGCAATGATTTATTTTAAAAATTGATTCTAAAAAAAACGTGTTAGAGAATTTTATTGCTTAAAATCTTAAGTTGGTCCTACTGACAGTTGACGTTTATTTAAACTTTAAGATTTTACCAAGAGATGGCGGTAAAGTTTGTTTGATTTTAATATTTTTAACTTTAATACTAATCAATTTACGTAAAAATTACATTATTCCTTTGGTATTTATAACTTAATAAGCATTTATGTAATTATTTTTTTAAATTAAGAATAATTTTTACAAAACTGGTTTGTATCATATCGACTGTCCCAACGAAGACTATTGTAACTCAAATTTCTTCATTCTTAGATAATCGTCTTAGAAATATTTCATAATAATTGATGTACTGTAATTTTTTAAATATTAGTGCTAGACCTTTGATTTCTTAACAAAGCAAAGATTGTTTAGCCCTAAAGTTAATAATTAACTAAAAAAAAAATTTTGTCTACAATTTGGGTATTTTGAATGAGTTACTACAGTTTTCGTTGACAAAATTTTCATTCAAAAACAATTTACCATCATAATAAAACCAACATAAATAGAACATTTTTTATTTTAACATTATAAAATAATTATAATTCACAGGTAAACTTTTTAAATACCTACTGCTATATTAAATTGAAAATTATTCGGATTCTTCATGGTCACTACTATCATTTTGCATTTCTTCCTGATGATTTGCCTTAGTAGTAGACTTAAGAGAGTTGTAAAATGCATGATACATAGGGGGTATTAAATTAGCTTTGCACAAATCCAAAAGCCCTTTCAACTTTTTGCTATCAATTGGCAACAAACCTGTGTATAATTTTGGTAGCTGGTACTGTTCCTCTGGTTTTTGCCGTAAATTATTCCTTTTTATGTAAATTTCTTTATAAGCTTCATTAAAGTTGTAGGCGAAAAAAACTGTATTAGGCGACTTTGGATCAAAGTGGAGGTTTCTGATTTCACTGATTTTAACCACCTGGCCAGAGGAATCTTTCTTCCAGTTTTGTTTTTCCACCATTAGTTTGAAACTAACAAAGTCTTCTTGAGACATTTCTTTTACTTTATATTGAGGGAAATTAACTTTTGCCATTTTTATTAGACTTATCCACTGATCTGGGGAGTATATACTAATGACGTTTTCTTGCGATTTCAATTACAGCATGCATGCTGTCATTTTCATTTTGCGTATGCCCTTTCTCGAGAAAACGGTGTGTTATTTCCAAGTCTAAAGTCACTGATGCGTAAGCATACATCGAAAAAATAAAACGATTGCGGTTTTGGCCGCCGCAATTGTCGGAATAGAGAATAACTTTTTTTATGCCTTTCTTTTGTACGTCTTTAAAAAAATTCCATAAACAGCTCCCAATTTCATTCGGCCCTCGCTTAGATATTTGTTCATGCCATACATAGCAGTAGCCTTGATTGTTTCCCAAATCGTATATGGTGAAATTGTAGGTCGCAATTTTACTTTTGTAATAGAAATCACTTATCTCTGACTGTGGTGTTACCAATACTTTCTGCAAGTCAAAACATACTGTTAAAATCGATTTGTCATTTTTAGACAACTCTTTATCACTGTATTTCAAATTTCGAGCTGTGGTTTTGTTTAAAAGATGTCTATTATAATCTTCTTCCATTTTTCCCTTACTCTTTGCAGGATCTGTATTTTTATAAGCACTGCATACTGAACACTGGTCTTTTTTGGGCTTAAAAAAGGCAATATTGAATCGTGAATTAAGAGTATCCCTGTACTGTCTAAGTGTTGCTATATTGGCATCATCCCAATTGTTCTGTTGTGCATATTCTAAATACAGTCTGTGCATTCGTGATATATTCAAGCCTTCTTCCAAGTACATTCTTTCCGAGGTTTTCCTTGTATAGTGAGAAGGAACAAGTGGGAAACGTTTTATGTGATCTATAATGCTTTGAATAACATGCTCTGGGTTTTTATGAGGCCTGGAATTGTGTTTTCCTCTTTTGTCTTGTTCTACAGTACCTCCTGCACCAACTTTTTGTAAAGCAGTATTCACAAATGTTTCAGAAATTGCAAGGGTATTTAGAAACATAATCTTGCAAATTTTTATTTCTTCATTGTTAATAGTAAATTTATAATCTCTGGAAAAATTCCTTCTGGAATTTTTATTCTTTACAGTGACTTGCTTTTTCTCTCTTTGAGTTACGCTTCTTACAAGAAAATCCCACTGTCGACTATGATCACCAAGCTTCCAAAATTCTTCAAAAATTACTTTTCTAGTTTCTTCATTCAACTTGGTGTTGCATTTCAAACGGCAAGTTTCTTTACAGGACGACTTCATTAATTTTGCTGGGATAAGTTTATCTTTGCGATTGTTATGTTGAGAACCTTTGTTAAGTTCTGTTTTAGCTTTATTATCTATCCACTCTTTCTCATTTCTGACACGTTTCTTTCCTACTTTTACTATTTTAGTGACTTTGCGTTTACTAGTCGGTAATTTTCGAGATAATGATTCAATTACAGATTCGTTTTCAGAATCTGTCGCTGATGGAACATAATTTGGATCTTCATCAGAGTAATCAGAAGAAAACCAATTCATATCATTTGCCTTAGCACCCTCAGCATTGCAAAATTCATCTGTTTCGTCGTCTATAGATCAAAAAACAAAATTAAACTATGAATATGAACAATAAGGTAATTTTAAAAGTATATCTTGGGTATAATTATTATTCATAAGTTCAAAAGGATTTTCATCAGAAGAAGAAACCGTTTCATTTTATTTATTAAGTAATTTAATGGAATTAATTATTATACTCGACTCACCTGGCGCTATTATTTGTGGTGTGTTTTCTTTATTATTCACTACTTTACTAAGTATTAGTTTAGTTCTCTGCGATATATTAATATTTTTCTCCATAGTTTGTTACTTTGTACTTATCACAATAACTAGGTTATGTATGTTATAACCTAAAATTGCTAAATCGTATGTCCGTGTTTACCGGGCATTTAAAATATTTTTTCCAACGAAAACTATAGTAACTTCACATACTACTTTCTTCGCAGTAAAGGAAAAATATGTTTGAGATACTACATTTCACATATCTGCTTGTAAAGTAGCCTAACGTCATCGTTGAGTTACTATAGTTTTCTTAGGACAAATTTAGACTATGATAAATGTGATTACTGTAGTAACTCGAAATTGAAAAAAAATTAGTTACGATAGTCTTCGTTGGGACAGTCGATATGTCAAAATAATTATTTTAATTACCAATGTCAACCAATCTCAAACTAAAAAAAAACTAGAAACAGTACTTGTATTGTATTGTATTGTACTTAGGGGTCGATTGGCTTCTAAGCCTTACAGAACTGCGACCAGTGTTGATCTTTTGGTCATAACCCTACTCGTATTTATGTTCTCAGGAATTCAATCTTGCCAGCGAAGCATAGAATGTCCCTAAAAAGTTTACTTTTCACTTCTTCAGGCGTCAATTGAGCCTGCCCCAAGTGTTTCAGCCTAAGCCGAGCTAATGCATCGCAATTGCAGAGAATGTGTTCGGCGGATTCAATCTCTGATTCACATAGTCTGCATATGTCACTTAGGGTGCTTCTTATTTGGCCTACTTGTGAATTTTAATTCTTACGCCCCCTGAATCAACTCCAAATAATTCAAAAAAATATATCCACATCATAAAAAAAATTTATTTTTGATAGCGGCCATTACCAACGGGGTCGAAGTTTCTTATGTAAAATACACTGGGTTTTTGGATATTACGGTATAAAATGTTTTTCTTCGATCAATTCGTGGTCTAAAAATCTGAAACTTGGTAGATAACATGTTGATGAACAAAAAAACCTATAACTGTTATATTTTACCCTAAAAATATGTATGAGCCATTCCATTTCATCAGAAACTTTTCATTGACAAAATAATAATACCTGAAAAGTTAGAAATACTCGAATAACACGGAATATCATTGACAAACGTCTACAGTGGATTCCTGGACCCAAAATAAGACAATTTCCCCTCTGGCAATTTTATCCAATAACGCATCCCTAAAAAGTTGTAGGCTCTTAAAGTTTGGGTTAAAATTTAAATAATAGCTTTATCATCAAAAATACTGTAAATATTTTAATGATTTTTATACAGTAGGCTTATCTTATAAAAGCCATCATGTGGTAGAGATTTCACGAAATTCGCACCACTAGAACTACCTCTTCAGGGGGTGGCCCTAACTTTAAATCCCTAAAATACAAGTTTTTGTTATAAAAAAATATTTTTTTTTTATTTTTTTAAGTTTATTTGTCCATGAACTTGCTACCTACCAAGTTTCAGATTTTTAGACCAAAAATTTTATGAAAAACGAATTTTTATTCCGTTTCATCCAAAAACCCTATGTATTTTACATAAGAAACTTCGACCCCGTTGGTAATGGCCGCTATCAAAAAAAAAATTTTTTTAAGATATGGATAATTTTTTTTGAATTATTTGGAGTTGATTGAAGGGGCGTAAGAATTAAAATTCAAAAATAGGCCAAATAAGAAGCACCCTAGCTCACTATCCTCCAATCCCAGTTTCTTTAGGTGATACCTCACTGGGCAGTGTCCAGTAAATAGACCCGTGATTAGTCTGATTTCGTTCTTTGATAATAGAAGAAGCTGTTTAGCATTCGTGGTCGAGTACTTAATGAATTTTTTCGACTGTCTTTGTCCTGGTGCGTTGTTCCAGTGAGAATTTTTGTTCTCAGTTTCCCATTTTTGGACCTCCGCCTTTCTATGTGTTCTAGATAGTCCACAGAATGGTTCGGGTCCAATCGGGAGGGCTTTTGAGCCTGTTCTAGCTAGTTCGTCAGCTATTTCGTTTCCTTCAATTCCTTCGTGACCCGGCACCCAATGAAGGGCAACTTTGTTTCCCCTTGCCAGAGTTTTGAGAGATTGTCTGCATTCCCAAGTGGATAATGACTCAAAGCTATTGGCTTTGAGTGCCCTTATCGCAGCTTGGCTGTCAGACATTATGTAGATTTTTTTACCCTTTAAATTCCTTCGAAGGCATTCTCGAGCACATAGATCTATTGCAAGAGTTTCAGCTTGCATAATTGTGGGATAGGTTCCTAAGACTATTGATGCCCTATATTTTGGGCCATATATGCCTGTTCCCTGTTCAGTTTTAGATCCATCTGTATACCAAATGGAGGAGTTTTGATCCAGTTGTATCGATTGACTTCTCGCCGTGTTGCGGTCTTGAATGACCACATCGAATGGTGTCTGAAAGTCAAACACTCTTGGAATGATATCCAAGGGTTTTTCAAACAATTCTGGCTGTAAAAAGTCCAGGATCTTTAGGTGACCTGTTCTGTCACCCAGTTTGAATTTCTTGCTCTGTGCAATTTTTATGGCGGTTTAAAGACCCTCCCTCTTCACCCGTAGGTGAAGAGGTGGTAGGTCTAAAAGTGCCTCCATAGCTGTAGTAGGGGTTGTGCTCATAGCCCCTGTTGTACCCAAACACGCTAGGCGTTGCAATTTCTGCAACTTGCCTTGTGTTGTGATTTCGTTCGTTTTTGTCCACCACACGAACGAGGCGTATGTCACAATGGGTCTTATTATTGATGTATATGACCAATATATCATCTTTGGTTTTAGTCTCCATGTCTTTCCGAAGAGTTTGCGGCACGCCCAGAAGGCCCCCGTTGCTTTGGAAAGAGTTTTTTCTACATGAGATTTCCAGTTGAGTTTGGCATCCAGAGTTACCCCTAGATACTTTACCTCTTTGGAAAATTGTATTGATATTCCCTGTAGCTGTGGAGCTTTTAATGTTAGCTTCCTGCGCTTAGTTAATGGAACTATGGTGGTTTTTGTAGGGTTTAAAGTAAGTTCCTCCTTTTCACACCATTCATTTATTTTGTTTAGGGCAGTTTGCATGTGGCTTGAAATAACACCGTCATGCTTGCCCTTTATTAGAATGACGATATCGTCTGCGTATCCTTGTACACAGTACCCTTCGCCAGTTATTTTTGTCAGTCGGTCGTCCACTACGATGGACCAAAGCAGGGGTGATAAAACCCCACCTTGTGGGCATCCTTGCAGTATCCATTGAAGTCTCTTCCCCTCCTAAGGAAGCCGTTATTATTCGACTTTCTAGCATTGCTTCTATCCAGGTTATCGTGGATGGTTCAATGCTGTGCCTTGCAGCAGCCGTTTTTATAGACTTAAATGAGGTGTTATCAAAGGCACCCTCTATATCTATAAATAAGCCAACCGCAATTTCTTTTGCTGCGATGGATTTTTCCACCTCCCTTACTAGGTGATGGAACGCATGCACCGTAGCTTTGCCTGTGTGATAGGCAAACTGCTTGACATGAAGCGGAGCTTCTTTGAGAAGTTCGCTTCTGATGTAATTGTCAGAAACAGTACTTAAAAGCAGAACATTACAACATCGTTTTGGACGGTTTTCGATGCTGTAATGAGTATATTGTAAACGCAAAATAGAAAAAATATTTTTTGAGACAAAGCTCGATAGTAAAAAGGTGTCAAAAAGCTCTGTGTTACATTTCTTGAGCCTCAACATGCCTCTACATGTAGTGGAGCTATGTATTTAGAAAGACGGTTCCTTGTTTTCAGTGATGATTCTTAAAATATATATAGTGACACTAAGGTAACTCGGTAGTTGAGAGGCATGGCCAGTGCTGTCATAGATTATGAAGTATACTACGAATTAAAAGTCGTTAAATTTGACAAGTAACTGTCACTAAAATTGAATATAAGTTAACATTAAAACAGTGAATTTGAAATGTTTAACTTGTAAAAGTTAAAAATAGTTTAATAATCATTGCATTATGACAAAACAAAACAAAAGTTATAACAAAACTACAATGCAACAATAAAGCAAAGCTTTTTTCATTTATCACCAAAATCAACCATATATTGGCCATAAAAAAATAGGGGAATTTCAGTTTCTCCCCATTTCTTTTCAAACACCCCTGAGAGGTTTCTCTAACTGTTGAGTTTTTTTTTGGGCTTTTGTTTATAAAATTATGTACAAAAAAATGAGCATACATTTGAATAATGGACTTTTAAGAAGCTTTTTTTGGGGTCAAGGGGACTCCAAACATTATGTTTTTTAATGGCCACTGTACCATAGTAAATGGTTAGTTTCGATTTTCATATCTTAGGACACTTTGGCATTTTTAATTTTTTAATTTTTTTAAATGCTTGCCCTGACAGCTTAAGTTCAGAAGAATGTTAATTTAATTATAATTATTAACAATATTTTCTGAATTTTATTGCGTTCTTTTGTCCATAAATGAAAAAAAACCTTTTTATTATTGTTGCATCTGAAGTATCTATCATCTACTATTGGTGACGTAGGGAAAAGTTGGGTAATTCCGACCACCATTTTTCAAATGACTATATCTCTTTTATATTAAATAAAATTATAGAAACAAATCGTCCATCACAGTCTTGAGTCTTCGACATATTCCATTTTTAATATTTCTACTAAATAGTCAAATATACTTCTCATATTTTGGCAATATACATAAATCTGGAAAATTCTAAAGTCGGGTAATACCGACAATAGCAGGGTAATGCCAACCAATGACATTAACTAATATTATACAACACTAATATTATAAAATACATAAGCAAATACACTGAAAGAACTAGAAAAGGTATACAATTATACAACTCATCTTTAACTCTTATACCTATAGCTTAACTCATAAGGAAAATACCGACCATGGTAGTTGGGAATTGCCAACAAGATGTTAATAAACAAAAAAGATAAAAAACAGCCTTAATTGTATTATTGAAATAAATAATTACACAAAAACGAACTAGACAAAAGGGCCTTTCCAATGACCCATTTGAGAAATTTATGCAATTACTTATACAAGTGTAATTACCTATTTATTTAACAGTAAATAGCGCAAACAAACGTGAAATAACGGTTCGCGCGATTTTGTAGGACAGCAATTTATTATCTAAACTAATATTCTAAATAGTCTTATCTAGTTTTAAATACATATCCTAGATACCTATGTGGTACTTTTGCCAAATATATTTTTAATAACTGTAATATGCCCAGGTCGGTATTACCCGGAAAGTCGGCATTACCCTACTTTCCCCTATGTTTTAAATAAAATTCTTTTAGTTCACATATTTTTCGTCGATCAAAATAGGTTAGTGGAGCCGTAATTATTGTGCATATCACATGATATTCATAAATTCATAAATTTCAATGACTTTTTAAAGAGATAGAACATTTCTGTGTTCGGAGGTGGCTTTGTCCCGAATAGCCACAGGCTCAGCAGGCCAATTATGAATCCGAATAATAATATTTTATATCATTTGAAAAGTTGAATTATATTTTATTTATTTAACTATTTCGAAATTCATAAATAAATAAATCTGAACTCTATGTACCAGCTTAACCGAATCAACGAACTTCAACCGGATACACAGTAATAACAGCGAATATCCGTAACACCCCTAATAGTGCGGCATTCAATAGCTCGTGTATTTCACATGTAGAATCTTAACAAGTTGCAATATTGCAATATCTTAAATTAATTCCTGTCTAGACTTCCTGAACGTATCTTAAAAACAGAGAGATCTTAAAATGTTGAGGTGTTAAAAATGGTCGATCATAATCTATCTACAATAATATAAACAAACTACACAGATTTTTTCGCATTCGTTCCTGGGGAAATAATCTCACTTCATTCCTTCATTATTCTAACAAATGATTTTCATACAGATTTGAACAGGATATAAATCATCTTCATAAAGCATTAGTTCTCTGGCTTATTTGATGGGAACGTAAGCTTGCCGGTTCGCTCGCTCTCCACATTTTCACCCTTACGAAACCTTTTTTCAGGGGTTATTCTAAATATTTAAAATATGAGATTACAACAAACTGTTACTGTAACTAAAGTCAGCGATGGGCGTTATGGATGGTAGTGGGTAAAGAATTCTTTCTGTATTTTTGTTTCGTTTGGAAACCAATCACAATGTGATTACCAACTTGAAAAAACCGACATGCAGCCGTTCTCGTCTTGAGCAAGATACATAATACAAAATAAATTCATTTCAAACATCTTGTTAAAGAGACAACCACCTTAAGTCATCTTGTACCTGTATAACTATAATAGTATATACAGTGAAAAATCTAGATAGAAGAATAACATGGGATCTAGTTGCTTTAAAAACATAACTTGAAGGTTTTGAATGAATCCTTTTTAAGGATGGACAAGGTAAAATGTTTATTTTTATAAAAGTATGTATTCTCGTTAAAATATGTAGTACTTAAAATTTTAAAATACAAAATTTTTATTTGCATGCACAGAAAGCTACATAATAAAAACGACAAAAAAAATCTTTTGTAAAGCTTGATTAACGTCCGTTTTACATTATTATAAAATATACTGTGTTTGCCTTATGAAGAATAATTGGATGATAACTTAATGCGAGTTAAATATTTATTTAGGCGTTAAATGTATATGCTCACATACCTAAATATTAGCTGAAAGTACTGTCCACTAAAATTAAACAATATTAAAGATTAAAATATACGAATTTATTACGCTCTTTAATATTAAAACGAGCGCGTTAGGAATTACATTTAAATTAAACTAACACGCCGCTTAAAAAAAGTACAACTTACATTATTTTCAGTAGTGCGTTTGCAGCTTTTCCATTTAAACATAAGGTAGCTGCTTTCGACGAAGTTTTACGCCAATATTACCTCATCAACGTTGTAAAGAACGCCAATTTGGTTTGTTTAGTTTATCCAAGCTCTTTGGATCTCTTATTTTATTGCCTCAACAGTTTCTACAATAGTTAGAGCGTTCGTTTAGAAAATTTAGAATTCATGTAAACTACCCCAATTTCCAACTAATTTATTTTTTTCATCACTAGATATTAGTACTAACGAACGATCAAAGTTCCTTTTGTAATTTTTCAGACGTTTATTACACAGTCAAAAGATAAAATTTTATTTTGATTACTCAGTGTACGACAAGAAAATACTACATTTTAGAGAAACAATGAAAAAGATAAATAACACCTCTACTCTCTACCTCCCACAATGCTTTGTCTTGAACACAATTTTGTAATTATTCAAGTCCCTGTAATTGTTTAATTGCGTGTCTTGTAATTATTACAAACCCTTACAATTGCATCACTAAGTTAATTTTTTAGGTTAAGAGATTTACATTAATTAATACAAAGGAGAGAAAAAAAATGCCGCGAATCCTTACAATCTGCCAATTTGCAAATAAATAAATTAGTTTACTTCTAAATTTTAATTAACAATTTAATTTAAACTGATTTAATCAAACAATTTGTCTGCGTTAGGGTTAATCATAAACCATTCAAAGCAGAATTACTGCGTAGCCCATTGCGTTCGTTACCTGTTGCTTTATTTTCGTCGTTAACTAGAGTTGACACGAAAAGTGATTTATTAGAAAGTCTGCTTACGGAAACAACAGTTGTTATTAAAAACTTAGATGTTTACCAATAAATGTTAATGTTTCGGGTTGGATTATTATAGGTTTCCTTTGGCTCAACCTGTGTTCAAAAAATTATTTTTTATCGAGTTTCGTTAAAATAAACAGACTTTGATTAATGAGAAACAATTTTTTAGCAATAATCTACTTCTCTTTTCATGCCCTGTAATGTCTGTTTGTAACGTTGTCCTGTACATCAGGACGCATGTACCCATTGAAATCTAGAAAATAATATGGGCCTGAACAGAAAAATCGGGGTGATCTTATTCAGGTCCTTTTTTTGATCTGAGGCAAGATCATTGATAACAGTCACTCATCTCTCAATTTTTTTTTATGTCATCAAATAGAAGTCACTATATGGTGCTAAGGGTCGGTTATTTGAGATGTCATAGGTCATTTTTTGATCTGTCATCTCATCTGTCAAAATTTAAATATGTCTTTTTTATCATCATCGTCTTTTTATCGTCATCAAAAAGAAGTCACTGTGAGGGGGTGTTAAGTGGGTTAGTTTCAAGTTTTAATAATTTTATCACGGCAAAGGCAAAAATTACATTATTAATATTATATAAAATTAAACAAATATGGTTTTTATTTTTTCATTATGTCAAATGCCACAAAGGCATTTAAATTTTAAATTTGAAATATAACTTTGTACTAGTGGAAAAAAACGCCATAAAAGATAAAACATTGGTTTTTAATTTTTCGCTGTATGACAAACCAAGACAAAATGTTTTATAAAATGGTATAAACATACAGACATAAACAATTATTAACAATAACAAATAAACAAATAGAAAGTGCACCACTGTACATAAATAATTGTCACGACTGGGGGTAGTCATGACCTCTGGAATCCTTCTAGAGTTGTACCGGGATGAAATAACCAAAACCACAATGCTAGAATACAATTTATTTATTTTATAATTAGCTCTTACCCGATTATAATGTTAATCCAACACATAATGATTCTGTTAACTAGTATAACTAGTATAACTAGTATAACTAGTATAATGATTAACTAGTGTTAACCATTATAATGTAATAAACCAACAAACGTCTCGCGTTTCCGAATCATAAACTGCAAGTAAGTCTACTTACTGACTCCCCCTAAAAACATACTTTGGGGCCTTTTATTAACTTGGCACACGCGCCAACTAAAATTGCTCAAACTGGCGATTTATGCTGTATCTCACATTCTTCCAATACATGACAATCGTCACGTATTGTAAACTCTGTGTACATTAAATTCTTGTACTACTTAATAATTGCATTAAATAATTTGCGTAGGTAATATTTTTACGCGTGACACAATAATTATTAGCAATAAAAAATAAACAAAGAAAAAAGTGCACCACTGTACTAATTTAACTAACCATTTAACACTAACTTAATTTAAAATCTTTTTTTGATGTAAAAAATGGCATAGTGCAGCGTGACTCCAGTTTAACTTCAATTAAGCCTTCTCTATTTTCAACTCCACATACTGTAGCTGAAGCTTCTGTTACCAGTTTGACAGCTCGTTCAACAGCCTGTGTGTGACACGAATACAACTTAAGTTCCGATAATAGTAGTGATGAATAATTAGGATTTTCAATAACATTATTAAGATCTTTTTCCGAAATTCCAATGATTAATGGCGATTCAGTTACATGAACCCTACTCCAGTCTATTAAATCAATATATTCCTTAGCTTTAAAATTAAGGATAGCTGGAACTTCAAATGTTTGCAGTCGTTGGTGGATGTTCGAAGTTCGAGCTTTCCAAATCCGACGAACTGCAAGCTCTCTGATATCTCCTTGAGATTAGATCCTTGGATCTCCCAGTATTCCAAAAAGGATATTTTCCGGATGAGCAAAATTGTCTGACCAGCTACCACTCTAATTTGATTCCCTTCTTTTCTGTGACAAACTTCTTTCATACCGTTTCTATAACTTTTTGAACGTTAGGACATCTACGGAACCAATCATCATACGTCTTACAGTCCTTCTAAAACTTTAAACATCTTGTCGCAAGTACACGCATTTAGATGCAGCCACATCAAATAATATTTTGGACTGCATTCTGAAGCCATCCAACTCCTTCTGATAGCTGGCAACACCACTGCGTTGTTTGTAAGGTTTTAGTAAATTGCGAATTTTAAGACGAGAACTTTTTATACGCTTAATAATACCGCATTGGAGCACTGTTGGAATTGAAGCATTATTCCAAATTTCTTGAATTTTATTTGCAACAACTTTAGTTGCTTCAGTTGCGGTTTGTTGCGGATTTATTGATACAGTTTTTAATTCTTGTTCCACAAAATTGAAGTATTTGTTCATATCTTCATACGTTGGTAGAACACATTCATTAATATATCTGGATGCTCCAAACAGAGGACATTCCAATTCACTTCGGGTTTTACGCAGCATCTTTTTACGAACACTGGGCTGAAGTGAAGACACTTACGATTTCCGATTTATAAAGAAATCCTTAGCGTCCCCTTTATGTAAAAAATCCCTGAAAAAACTGAAATGGCATCTTTATATACCCAACCTTTCCCTAATTTTTATAATCTCCGAGCAAACCGCAAAACAGGCCCACCCTAATTACATATACACACATTGAAACTTGCATGTACAATGTACAGTCACGTGCATATCTTTTCGCCACCCTGGTTATGCACCTAGCACGAATTGTCGGTTCAACCGTCAATAACCCCCCCTCTTACTTAAACTGAGGGGTAAGTTTATTTTGCCAACAAGTAGTAAATAAACATACTGTGTTGGTGTTGTGATGGTTGCACCAACAAATCGTGCTAACGTATTGCCGGAGTGGCCAAAAGATATGCACGTGACTGTACATCGTTGATTCATTATTCGGTATTACAGCTCACCGTTTTCGAGCGTGCCTCTTTGGAACACGATGATTTTTTAAAAAAATTAAATTAACCGCATCGTCCCAAATATCAAAATTATTTGGCCTCCAACGTACAATTTTTCAAACGTCAAAGGACTATTTGAAGATCGAATAAATTATTTTCCCTCTTGTTCGCTGTATCCTGGATCTGAGACATACTGTATGTTAGTACATGACTAAGAATTTTGTGGTTTTTTAATGTAACGTAATAATAGCAATTTAATAAAAATCGAGTTCAAAATATCTAACATATTCTCTACTTTCTCATGTGATCTGATCGTATTTTGAAGTCGGCTAACAGTATACTTGAGTACAATGATATCTTCTTCACTTAAATATAATAACCTGTTTGCAAAAATCATCCTACTAACAAACTGATGTATAAAAAGTTAAAAAAAACACTAATGCACATTTAATACGAAAATGTAATCTTTTGAAAGTTAATACTCCAGACTGCATAAAACATAAAACTAAGTAGGTAGAGATTGAAAGCACAGATTAATAAACAGTCATGTGTAGTTGTAGTAATCCTCTTTTCAAAGTTTGCAGACGACATCGATAGTTTTGAACAGATAACATTACATACTATCAAATGAAATACTTGGGGAATCAGTGGAAGAAAAAAATATAATATAAGTTGTCAGAAAGTCGAATACAAAGTATTTCAAAATATTTCTTTCATTTTTGATAATATGTTTTCGATAAAATTGTGGTTATTAAAAAACAGTTTTTTCTAAATAGAAAACACGAGGCTTTTTTCTCTCCTACGTTCTTTTTGTTAGTATGGGTTTCGGATGTTTAAATTATGTGTATATTTCCATTAATAAAAAACACATGTCATAGGGAATGCGCTGTAAGGTCCGAAAGAGACAGAGATATGGACAAAAAAAGAGAGTGGGGAAAGTAGGAGAGAGATTCGTTTAGAGTTTAGAGAGATGAGGAGTGAAGGTAATCTGTCATCATAGTTACCATATGTCAATGTCGTCATTTGACACCATATGTAAATATCAGAGGGGCGATCATCTGTTATCCAAAATATGTCAATGTCAAGTCATCTGTCACTATATCGACTGTCCACAATAATAGTGTGCTAACTCCACAGTAAACCGTATGGAGTTAGAATACTATTATTGTGGGCAGTCGATATATCAATTTCATCTGTCATTTCATATTGTAGGTAGAGTTATCATCAGTCTATCTGTCAAATTATCTGTTATCACATCTGTCATCCCATATGTTATCACATCTGTCATCCAATATATCATTTCATCTGTCATGTTATATGTCAGGAGTTATCTGTCATTTCATCTGTCAAATCATCTGCCATTCCACCTGCATCACATCTGTCATTCTATCTGCTATTCCAGCTGTCATCAAATTTGTCATGCCATATGGCATCTCATCTTACAGATGCGTTTGAGAGATAGGGTGAGTAACAGAGAGGTTGAGATGACATATGAGATTGTCAAATGAGGTGACAGATGTGATTGACAGATGAGACTGACAGAGAGAAAGAGAGACACACAAATAGAGATAGATAAAGAGAGAGAGACCGGGACAGATACAGAGAGAGAATAAGGCAGAAACATACAGAGACAGGCAGAGAAAAGGTAGCGCGCTCATGATTTTGTTCTATCCAAAAAATGTAACAAATTTAATTTTGCTACAATTTGGAAGTTAAAATAGAATAGTGTAAACCCATTAACGCTCAGGCACAAAAAAAAATTTTTTGATTTCACAAAAAATAAAATAGCCAAAAGTTACAAAATGTCATAAGAAACATCTTTTTTTTTGCTGGCATCATATGAGATCGTTAGGCGTTAATGGGTTAATATGTCGGAGGTGACATACAAAGGAGTGAAAGTTAGAGTTAAAACTCAAAAGATTATAAAATTTGAGGTAAAATACATAAATATCAGTGCTCACATGCTCGATGAAATAGGGAACTGTTAAAATGCCCACTTCATTTTCATTGTAGTAAAATCGACACTGCTACCGGAGAGGTTTCTGTTGTTTGGTAAGCTGAGAGTAATAAAGCTTTGTCCCTAATTGC
Source organism: Malthinus seriepunctatus (assembly GCA_963924605.1). NCBI lineage: Eukaryota > Metazoa > Arthropoda > Insecta > Coleoptera > Cantharidae > Malthinus > Malthinus seriepunctatus. The sequence continues at coordinate 97,283,367 of OZ004600.1, forward strand.
GGATTAGCCTGTCTTGACGGCTGAACGCGCCATCATCGTAGGTCAATTACACGGTAAATTACTCAATTACTTCAGTGTTCACTCTTAAAAGTGCTAGCCTGATGGTGTTTTGTACTTTGGTCTAGCAGATCAGCGTTAAACGCTATAAGCTACAGCCAAGCAAAACAAAAATGTATTCCTTATTTTCTCTAAAAAATTTATATTTAAGACGACCATTTTCCCTAGTTATAATTTCATCAAGAAGGCTATAAATCTCCACTCCCTTTATTTATAGAAAAATAATTTATAACCCAATTAAAATTGTAAAATTTTTATTTATTTTAATTTTCTTTTCTGTTAGTAGTACAAGCCTTTTTCTATCGTTAAAAACGGAAAATATAGTGAACAGTAAAAATTTTAACAACATTGTTTTAGTGTTGTAGAACAATAAGATTTAGTAAAAGCACAAAATTATTTTCAAATTATAGCCTAACGTTGTGCTTTATAACCGTCATTGATTTTCTTTCTAAGACGTTTTAAATCTTCCACACTAATAGTTCTCTGTATCTTTCGATAAAACTTTTTACGAGAAGAACATTTATTATAAAATTACCTAACTGTAGAGTATTATTGAAAATAGTAAAAGGTTGGGTTAAGAAAATGGTAATTATACTATCAACTAAAGAACTATAATTTTATTGTTTATATTACATCCTCAGATCAAAATTAAAATAGTTATTTGAATAATTTGTTTTACAGACTGAATATTGTTCAACATAGCGAATGAATTTATTCATGTGTAGCAGTAACTCATTTGTATAAAATCAAAAGTCTGAACCTATTTGTAAAATTCAAGTCTTTTCTATCCATACATATTTTCAAGACAAAGTATAAATTTTATATTTTCTATTTATATGCAATTATTTTTCTCAAAACCGAAATGTAAATGCAAAAGAAATCAGCTAGAAAACATAGAAAATAAGTGTGCGTTTGAAAGGTGAAAAACTCTTGTTAATGGTGGCCCCTATTTAAATTGTATAAATAAACATAACCTTTAGAATTTGATTTTGTTGGTTTTTCTATTAAGTTGTATAAAAATAGAAAAAAAAGGGATTAGTTTAACCTAAATGGTGTCGTTAGTTTTTATTCACCAATTACATGTCGTTAAATATAATGTTAGCTGCCTAAACTATTTACTTGTATACATAGAGGTAATCAAACATAAATTATTATGTAGATGTAATTGTGCACAAAAAAACAGTAATTATTTTTTTTATAACAAAAAAGAAATTAACTATTGTTAAATAATTATAGGTAAGGTAGTTTGTTGAAACCAGCATTAATAATCGCACTTTAAATGAATCAAAGTTCACACAAAAAATTTACTTCTAAACTGTTATTTTTTACCAGCTGCACATCTTGGACAATTATTATATTCTTGGTGATGACTGTGATGGTGGTGATTGTTTTGTGTTTCACAGGAGCAACCACTACCGCAACGGTTACCACAACCACCGTTTCCTCCTAATCCAGGACGTTGACCTCCTACTCCAGATCCTCCACCCCAACCTTGCCCACCTCCCCACCCCGAACCGGATCCAGTGCCGCCTAAACCACTACCACTTCCTCCGCCACCGCCACCACCTCCTCCTCCGCCTCCGGATCCACCACCAACTCCTTGACCACTTCCTTGTCCCCATCCTCCTCCCGAACCGGATCCCGAGCCTCCCAAACCTCCACCGCTTCCTCCACCGCCTCCCCAACCTCCTCCACCACCAGATCCACCGCCAACTCCTTGACCACCGCCAGCTCCTTGACCACCTCCCCAACCTTGACCACTACCAACTCCATTATTTCTCCCATAATATCCATTTCTTGATGCTATCGCTTCAGGTTTCACTGCTACAACTACAATTTTTTCAACTGGAAGGGCTTCTACGTAAAATAAGTTTGCACAAATGGTGAGGATCAGAATTCCAACGACCTGCAAAAATAAAAGTATTAAATTAGGAAAACAGTAATTATGATATTTTAAACGTTTCAGAATTTTTTGACGAGAACTCCAATGACTTATTATCTACTTAAGGGTTTCAAAAATGTGAAGCATTTTAATTTTATTCTTCTAAAAAGTTATATTCAAAACTACCCCTCTTTACCTTCATAATGAAATCAGCGTATGGACGAACGTTTTAGAAAAAGAAATCAATAAACACAATTACACAATAGTGACAAATTCAGAATGATTTGTTCGTACTATCATCATCTTTTATATCTGCGCTCTATTTGACGTATTTATATGACGTTGCCTCCTAAAAAAGGCGATTTTTCCGATAATTTACGGTTTTTACCACAATTTAAAAGACAGGGACATTACTAACATGACTCAATAATTTAAAAGATAAAAATTTTTCATTGTTAATGACTTTATTTACGAAAATGTTTAAAATTATTGTTGAAATGATAAGTGGTCAATGTCGAACAAAGCGGAAGTGTAATTTCCCATTAATTTATACGGATTGACTTTTTTTGTTTACTAACACATCATGTACAAATTTCGTTTATTTTAAAATTAATTTTTAATTGAAAAATTATAGGTATATTGTTGTCATTAAACCGAACTTAATTGAAGGTGCTTTTTATTTTTCCAAAAGGTTCAAAATCGAAACAGGGTTGAGGGTCACTATAAGGATGAGGCCTTGTATGATCTTGGGAGCGATTATCCTCAATCTTAATATGTTTAGAAATAATGCTTTCGTAAGCTGTAAGGACTAGCCGTGACATTGAGAACTTTTCCTTACATTTTCATTTTCTTCTACGAAAGAGTTACTGAAAATCTGTATTTGTTGACGGATATAAACTTAGTTTTTAAAAGTCAAATACTACAGTCAATTAGATAAGCAAGAAAAATATTTCACAGTATAATAGTTGGTCTGGATATAGCAAAATCCAGCACCTTATTTTCTTTCTTACCTTACATTTCACCCCCTATATCAATGATAAAAAAATTCTTAACATGCAACCTATACTTGCAACTGCAGTTTATGTTCACGGAAATACTAGCGAGCATTGTGCAGAAGGAAAGTCTGGCGTTTCCAAATAAACATAAACCAAGTTTTTATAACATGGCTTATGCCGTTCTTTGTTGAGTGCAAGCAAACTGTAACTATATAATCAGCTATTTATGCTTTTTGAGTCTTCATCTAACGTAAATAAATTTTTATGAAACGTCATTATTGTTCGTATGCAATTTATAATCGATTTGATAGAATCTACAGGGTGATTCATGAGGAAGTGCAAATATTTTGGGAGGTTGTAGTATGGATTATTCTGAGTAAAAAATGTCATATGAGCATGTGTCCGATTGTTAATAGATACAGAGATACGGTCATTTTAAGGTGTATTAAAGTATAAAACAAATGACTTATTGTTGATTTTTAATACCAACCATTAAAATAAACAAATTTACAGTAATAGTTCAAAAATCCCTCAGCCAACCTCAAGGCACTTTGTAATACTACTGTTACTTTTCTAATATCACCCTGGAGTTCCTTTATGAGCGCCGCACATTTCACAATTCGAATGAGCAGTAATTCGTCTCTGGTGTTTACCTTTTCTTGAACCGTCTTGAAAATTTATTTAATTTTAATTGTTAGTATTGAAAATCAACAATAAGTTATTTATTTTATACTTCAATACATTTTAAAATTACCGTATCTCTGTATCTATTCACAATAGGACACATGTTCATATGACATATTTTACTCATAATAATCCATACTACAACCTCCCAAAATATTTGCACTTCCTCATGAATCACCCTGTATACATGCATAGAAAATTGTATCAATTGAACCATTTAAGTGGAAAATTGTAAGTTCAAAACTATAAGTAAAATTTCCAAAAACATATAGGTCAAGAAATAAAAAAAGCTTGTGCCGTCAATTTATTTGTGGAAAGCTAGAAATGGATTAATCTCTATTTACATGTAAGAAAGAGTTATTTGAAGTTTGCACCAATTTTCTGCTACTGCTCGAGGGGGTGGCACAAAAACTTCGCAATTTTCACAATTCTATCATTTTTTAGAGGATAACTTACAAACGATGCATTTCTCAGAAAATTTGCATCATACATCATAAAGTAGATAATACTATAGTATAAATTTCAGCGATTTTTATCAAACGTAGCCTCCTCTGTTGCTTACCAACCTACGAACAAAGTACCAATTTTGTATACCTCATCTCAATGTTGATTCAGAAAATAGGTGATGAAAACATTCCTGTCGAGCAAACTGCAGAAGATGCTGACACAACAATCGTCAGTAAGGCTATTATTAGTTGCCTGGCACTCTGATTGTGTGTTTGTAGTGGAAGAAGACATAAAGCTTCTATAGTGATCTTTACTTGCGTTAGCTCCTGATAGCGATCCATTGTTTTTAGTTTTATTTTTCATAATAGGGATTCAACAGTCTTTTCATGCACGAATTTTTAGGAAATAGCGATCCATGAGTTTAATGCACTCAAAAGGCTTTTGAAGTCTTTTCAAAAACATAAAAAGCCCTCTGAGACCAGAAGTTTATTGTTAGGGCACGATTAGAATCTCTGTTCTTGCGCTTTGTTCTTCCTTATCGTATTTACATAAGACTAAATTTAATTTTTGTATTAAGTCTTTGTCAAATTCGTATTTTTGAGTAATTACTTTAATATTAATAGATCTGTATGAGACTGTAATGTTAGGTATCCAACGAAGTCGGTTATTCTCAATCGCATCACAGGCCTAAAATTCAAACAGCCATTTTCATGCAAATTATCATTTCATTTTTGCACTTGAGGTGAAGGCTCTATTGTATTTGGAAATTTTGAGGTATTGCTTTTTTGTCATGTAGGGTAGTTATTGCAAATTCTATTACTTTCTCTACGTTTGCCTTCTAATTCCATAACTGCAGTTTCTTTAAAAAAAAGCCCAATATTCGTAACTTATCTCTTAGTTGTCTTCCTGTGATGAAATTGTGAAAGTTCCCGAAAAGTGGATACGATTCAATGTTATGTGCAGTCAAATCTATGCAATTTTTGAATGATCAGCCAAGGGGGCGCTACATAATTTAGTATCAAACAATGCAGCTTTAATGAAATTAATTTGAGAGTTATTGAAATTATCGTAAAGTTTGCTGTTCATGGGTCAGTGGTAGTATCACTGTCCGTGCGCCCAATCATATATTTTTGTAGACCTGTGTAGACCCCAAGCTGGGTACTTTTCTCTTAACTTTATTACTTATACTAAAATCCTAATTATTTGAAATAATAATAAACATCTTATTTTTTCAGAATATCAGTCCTATTGGTAAAATTCAAGAAACAGTGTCTGGAAGGCTGTGATATTCAAAGAACAACAACCTAGCAATAATTTATTATCAATGGCACAACAGTTACGTGGACCTTCTGTATTCTGTAAACTAACAGGATTGTATGCATCATTTATGGCGAACAATTATTGTCAACGGAAACGAAGAGTTACATTTGGGCCTTCTCTGTAAGACAAGGTGTTTATTAGAACCACCATTTGTGAAAGCCACAGTGACGGCTCTTGAAGTAATAAAAGGTAAGTCCTCAAATGGAAGATTTTGTTTTCTTACTATTGCAAAAAACTGTAAAGAGTAACAGAGACAAATATACTTAACATGAGTATTGAGGAGGTCTCAAAAAATTATAAAATGAAAGTTCTTTATCAATTTTGTTAAGCCCTAATAATTGATATATGATATATGAATAAATGAAGTCACTAATGAGGTATAGCACCACAGAAAAATAGTGTAATAAATTAGTTCTTTTTTGTCTACATGTAATTAGGGGCAATCCCTGTTTGTAGATATTATTTTCTTCTAATAAATAAATAAATAAATAATTGAATCGTGTTACGCTACAAGGAACCAACCTTCAAAATTTCAGCCCTAATAATAATTATTAAGGTACAAATTATTGTACCTTCGTCTTTTTTTTTCGTTCAATGTTTTCTGAAGCCATATTATTAGGATTGTTAGAGTAATTTAATTGTTTGGGTTCTGATGTTATGCTTAAACCCCCATCTTGGAGGCCTGGAGAATTTTATTTTGGGGTTTCCTCGTAGTGGTCGTAGTAGTCCGCCTACCATTGCTTTATCACACTTCTGTCTAAACAGACAGACTTGTATTCTTAGGCAAGAGGTCTCGTAGAGGGCGCTATCATCCGACAAAATCTAGTCTAATCCATCAGTCAATGAGGTTTGTATTCCTCTCTATTCTTATTCTGGCTTGTGACAGACAAAACAGCAGAGTTCATAATTTTTGATTATTCTTCTATAACTTTAGAACAATAATTAGAAATTATGAAACTGGCTTTATCTTCTCTATAACCTCTATATAGATCAATAAATTAGAAAATATTTTATACGAGAACATTTACTAGTGCGATAAGACGTTTTTGCACATTTGGTCGAATGTTGTAGGGTGATAAATAATGACTAATTAAATAAATTGAATTTACAATTTAAATAAATTCTTTGGTATTAGTTTAAACTCGGTTACATTTAGATTAAGTTCGTCTTGCTTTAATGTCGTGTATTGTGTTCTTTGGAGTTTATTTATGGAGAGCTGAATTACCCGTTTCGTACAAATTTTGATTAAGGTTAGTTTTCAACTATGCTTATACCTTTGTATTATTATTTTTGCCTTGTGGGCATATGCTTTCATTTTTCTTAGAAAAATTTACTGTAAGATAGAACGCATTCATTTATTTGCACGTCCTTTGGTTCCTTTCTTTTGTCTCTGACGTCATCAGGTCATCACTTGAAAGGCAGCCAATTATCAGTAACTGTAGATACTTTTTTCTAATTTTGATAGCTCCCGCCATATAATGCTCTTTAAAATTCAAATTTAAATCATCTTTTTAATTTATGTATTTCATGCTTTTATACCGGGGACCTTAAAGTAAAGTACAAACTTAACTACAAATCAAGTACACTCTTATTCTGAGAGTTCGAATATAAATATTTACATAACTCGTTGAAAAAGAGCATATTTATCGTATAAGTGTTCTGTTTGCAAAACGAGGCGGTACCCTAGTTCAGTAAACATACGTGTACACTCAGTGTCGATGCATTTTTCACATGTTTCAAGCAAAATTTTATGTACAACCGCTGAAAAGCTCTAGAAAATGAATTCTTTTTGTTTTGAATTACATGTCTCATTAATTAATTAAAATTAACTTAAAGAGCTTAAATAGCGATGTCGCTACTTCTGTTTGTTTAACAACGAAATAACGCAATGATTTCCATAAATTTTAGTTTTATATTTAAACACTGTGTGGTTTTTAATTAAATAATAGAACTTTCTATTTCAATTATAAAAAAATCTCTAAAATACAGTGTGTCCCCGGATTGAGTTCACTATAGGTGTAATAGACAAAAATTTTCGGAACTTCATTTTGATGTTTTGGAATTCAGCCCTGCTTGGTCTGAAATGAATTTTAAGCATATTTGCAATTTTAAAAAATGAAGGGCCCCGTGACAATTAGGATAAATCTATTTTCTGTTCAGGTAAAGTGTCGTTTCAGTCAACAATATAGCAAAATGTCATTAACAAAAGTTGTTCAGAATATTAAATTATGGCTCCATACAAAATTTCAAAATGATCGACACACTTTGATTAAATCGGTTTTGATTGTATTTATCAACGAAAAATCGCATCGTACGTATAGACTATGGGCCCATAACAGAAAACTGGTGCTAATATTATTTTATTGGGGTGTCACCGAACAAGAAATGAATCATAATTGCTTTGTAAATTGAGATAAAATTTTATTCAAAATGTTTAAATAAAATGAATAATGAATTGATAGATCAGGCGTGGTTAGCTCTTATTATTTTGAGCGATATTGATATTTAGAGTGAAAATAAATAAGAAATAAGTATCTCCATGGCATTTTTATATGTTTCAAAAATTATTTCCTAGAATGTTGACTGTAGAACAACGTGTTAATCAAAGTGTGCCGATCATTTTTAAATTTTGCATAGAGCCATAATTTCGTATTCTGAACAACTTTTGTTAATGACATTTTGCTGTATTGTTGCCAAAAAAGACACTTTACCTAAACAGAAAATAGATTTCTCTCAATTGTCACGAAGGCCTTCATTTTTAAAAATTGAAAATATGCTTAAAATTCATTTCAGACCAAGCAGGGCTGAATTCCAAAACATCAAAATGAAATTCCGAAAATTTTTGTCAATTACACCTATAGTGAACTCAATCCGGGGACACACTGTATGTTTTTCCACAAACGTCAAATCGAGAAGAGTTATTATTTTTATTTGTTCCCTGTAAAACAATATTTAAAACTTATTTGTTTTATAAGGAGACAAAGTGACGTTTTGTGTGACAAGACTGTGTTTGGCTGAAGAGCGAGCGTAGCGAGCGAGTCAGGCAATACAGGCGAGTCACACAAAACTACTTTGACTCCGTATAAAACGTTATATTTTTTCTGCAAACGTAAAGAGTAAAACTGAAAATTTTGATTTTTGAATCTCTGGTCAATTCCTTGTAGTTCAATTGTCAAATATTTTTTTAAATTAACTTAAATTTGTAAAAAAAGCTAATTATTAAACACAACGAACTAATTATAAAGGAAAATTTAAAAAACATTAAATTTTTTACATTACAAATGCTTAAAAAACATTTTTTACGTTAAAAAATAAAAATTATGTGCGGTTAAGATTTTACTTTTCCTGCCTAGACAGTAGAAAAGTACTTTTCTGACAATTTTTCCTGCCTCGGCGGGAAAGTTAAACTTCACCGTTACGTATTGAGTGACACAAAGGCGACTTTTTCTGACGTTTGAAGAAAAAATTATTTTTGTACTTTTCCCAACGAGTGTGAAAAAGAACTTTCTTTTCTCTAGCGAATGCCATTATTAGTTACAAGTTTTTTTTATCGATTTACAATTTTAGACAGCGGTTTCCCTACAAACTATTGAAGCCTTGATCTTTGATAGGACCTAGAAAGGGTCAACGTGACTCTAGCCTTGAGCACATATTTTTACGTGAATTCCATTTCCAATCGATTTTCAATATCGAAAACGGATGTTTTCGTACAAACTATTGAGGTGGCCTTTTAAAAAAAATGTTACGCAAATTTAGGTGGTCAAAATTCAGTTGACCTCCAGTCACTGCCACCTATTTCTATTGGTATCGTACAAATTTTTTCTGACAGTTTTTCTCATGTTTCATATATTTCGAGATATTTCCTCGTTTAATTAAAATGAACTACCCTGTAGAAAAATATCTGAGCAATTATTTTGCCAATATAATGCACAGAAGGGTACAAAAATTGCATGGCAATTTTAATGAAGAACAAAAAAAATTTTATAGAGCACATTCCTGAAATTTTCCACGCGTCTCGTTTTATACAATAGTAAGTGATCTAAAGGGCATACGCATTAAAATTATGACCACCTTAATTAATAAGGTATAATGACATGTCCATTCAGTAAAATGCCTTAAATTCCATTGTTAAAATAGGTCATGTCCTAGTATCAAACAATCATTAATTATTTGAAAATATGTTTAGAATAATTTTGTTTAATTTATACCTTGTCGACTATTTATTATACTTATTCATAATAATAAACCAGGAAACATCCCATCTCTTCTACGGTATTCGAACAAACTTTCTAATGAAGCTGCTATTATCCCTTCGAATGTGTCTTAAAACATAGAACATTATATTTAAATATAATGTCATCATCATCATCATCTTAGAAGCACTAATTTCCAAAACTAAATTAAAAAGCAAAAAATTAATTAGTTAAAAAAACGAAAGAAACCTATATTTTTAAAGAGTAAGGGATGTTAAAATAATTTTCAGTATGTGATCCTGTTTTACTTAAATGTGAATGAAATAAAGCAATTTTAGAATAAATTAAAGACTTTAAATTAAGCCAAAAGCCAAAGCTGTTATTTACTAAATAAAAAATTTTTTTAAGTATTTTAAAAATTGTAAAATCGTATAAGTAGTTAAGGATTTTCATTAATAAGTTTTTAGTGTTGTTATAGAACGTCGAAGGCTATTCATTTCCCAAGTTATAGGCTTAAATCCCGATCTCCAATAAATCGCTAAACTTATGTCCACCTTATCATGACCAACCTTATTTCGCAACTTTCTACTAAAGAGTGGAAATCTAAAAACAAGCGATGTATAGGGAGGTTGGCCTTTTAGTTTATTTGCAACGTGTATTACCTAACGAAATAGAAACAAGAGAAATATTGGTAAAAACATCATTTCTCTTCATTCAATAAATTTTACATATTGAAAAAGTAATTTAAAAATTTTTCATTTTTATATTTTCCTTTTGAAAAGTTTCCATAAGTTTATTTTAGAAAAACAAAGAAAAATAAATTGAGTGAAAATGTATTAGGTCATTATTCTTGCTACATTTTGACAAAAGAAATCCTATCAGATCTGTCAAACGGAATTAAGAGACAACAAAACGAACACCCGACACGTTCATCTCTAGTGAGTAATGAACAGATCGAACAATGTTGTTTGCTGACAACTGGCCAACAAGTCTAATTTTATCGATACCTATCAATTGTAAATTTTGCTAAGTAAAATTATTCATTATTACAAAAATATTGTAATTTTTTAATTCGCGCTAATAAAAATGGGGTAATTCCACGTCAGATCGGCCACTTTTGACCCTTAGGTCTTTGGATTTTGACGAAATTTGGTTTGTCGGTTGGAAATATGTTCAAACTTAAGTGTACAAAGTGATTTTGCGAAAAAATTATTTTTGACCTATCTACGGTCAAATTAATTTTTGAACTATTTTGAAAACATGAATACTTCAATAATTTATAATTTATCTTTTCCCAAAAAAAATTTATTTCCGTTCGTCTACAATACCTTGTAGCGTCAAGAGTTGACGAGTGCCCACTGTTTTGAATCTTTTTACTTAAACATAAGTCATAAGGGCTCAACATATCAAAAAATTGCAAAAATCGCAGAGGGTGTATTTTGGAAACTTCGACTTGAACATTTGACACTGGAACAGTTTGACCAAAAAGGCGTTAAATTAAAAAAGCGATGCGTAAAATAAATAGTACGTTCTTTTAGCTTTAAATAAGCGTATTTTGCAGAAATATATCTCTTTTAGATCGCGAGTTATAAATTATTGAAGTATTCATGTTTTCAAAATAGTTCAAAAATTAATTTGACCGTAGATAGGTCAAAAATAATTTTTTCGCAAAACCACTTTGTACACTTAAGTTTGAACATATTTCCATCCGACACACCAAATTTCGTCAAAATCCGAAGACCTAAGGGTCAAAAGTGGCCGATCTGACGTGGAATTACCCAATGAAGAAAACAATTTCTATGGGGTTTCAGAAATTGAAATTTTGATTTTTTCATATTATGTGGTGTCGTAAATATACTGTGTGTTTTTAAAGGAACAAGTAAACTCGAAATTAGCGTTAGGCGAAAATGTTGACATTCTATCGGATGTAGAATGCTTTTTCGTACGCTCTCATAAGGTGAGCTGGGTGCTGCTCTAACTGCGTAGCAGGTTTCTTTTCTACCTGCTGATGCAAGTATTCTACATTTTTAACAGGGTCTGCATACACCAGACATTTTAAATATTATCAAAGAAAGAAAAAATCTACTACTCAAGTGCGCCTTCTACCTCTCACTCTCTTTGTGCTCTAATAGTGCAGATGGCTTCTGCTATACGCTGATTCAATTGTTTGATATTTCTAACTGATTCTGCATAAAACAGACCTTCAAAATACTGTAACACCGGAAACTGGGTGTTGCATTAAGGCCGAGTTTTTCATTGGGAGTTTAAACTACGTTCCATCTGAACGAAGATCAATCTCATGCGCTGTACTTTTACTGTAACGTAAACGAGTTATGGCGCATGAGCTTGAACTTCGTTCAGATGAAACGTAGTTTAAACTCCCAATGAAAAACTCGGCCTAAATCTTCTTTAAGCGTCGCTCAGTTGGAGATGGAGGGGGGGGGTCGTATCAACAAATAAAACACACCTTGACAACTAAAGATAAAAATATTTGTTTAAAAAAAGCTTTGTACCTACGGGTACAATACAAAGAAAAACAATATCTTGATTAAGGGTAGAAAAAAAATATCAATGCAAACCAACAAAATACAATATTTCTGAGTTTAAAATGACTGTCATGGAGATGGTTTTTCTTGTAAACCACCAGACCTCGCTCTAAGACCCAGGAGAGACCTCTAATCGAGACCACCAGACCTAAAAAGACACCAAAGGGTCGAAGGGGTGATTCCTGTCACTAGACCACCAGACCTCGCTCTAACACCTAAAACGGACCTCTGAATGAGACCAACGGACCTAACGAAAAAGACGCATATGTGAATTCCTGTCACTAGGCCACCAAACCTCGCTCTAAGACCCAGGACAGACCTCTGAGCGAGATCGCCAGACCTAAAAAGACACCAGCGGGTCGAAAGGGCGATTCCTGTCACTAGACCACCAAACCTGGCTCTAAGACTCAACCAGGACCTCTGAGGGAGACCAATAGACCTAAGAGATAAGACGCGGTTTGAATCCTGTCGCTAGACCAACACATCGCTCTAAGACCTAGATAAAACCTCTGAGTAAGACCAATAAACCTAACGGTCTAGACACGGGTTTTAATTTCTATCGCTAAACAGGAATTCAAACCAGATCTCGCTCTGAGACCTAGAAAGAACCTCTGAGGGAGACCAACAGACACGGAAGTTGCGTGTTTCTCCAGACAACTTGACCTCCTTTTGAGACCTAAACAGACCTCAATATAAGACCACCAGACTATAGAGGAAACACGAACACACAGAACTGTGCAATTACAAGCACGTCGTTATAAAATTTGTGATTTTAATAGTTAATAAAAATTTTTTAAAGGGTGGAAATTACTTTTAGGGGTGCTAATTAATTAAGAAAGTAAAAAGAAAAAATTAAACATTTAATAATTTTGCTAACCTATAATTAAAAAGTTTAGATAAAGAATTAATCAATTGATAAAGTGGAACTAATTTATAAAGGGATAAAAATGACACCAAAAGGTCACGCTAAAAGTTAAACGGAAGCTACATTACATCCTATCACTAATTATAACACTTCACGTGACTTTAAATGGATTTCAAACATTCAATAACTTTTCAAACCTATAATTAAAAAGTTTAGATTACGAATTAATCAATTGATAGGGTTGATTTTAATTATAAAGGGTTAAAAATGACACCAGAATCACATTACAATTAAACGGGAGCTCTAGCTCTTATGGTTGCCGAGTTACAGGGAAATCAGCTGTTATCACTGATAACGCTGATAGTGAAAATACAAAAATTAAAGTTGATTAATTTTGGTCCAATCTCTTCAAGATTGGTCTCAAATGACAGTGCTTAAAGAGCTGAACACGGGAATGTAAAAATTATAAGATATAAAAAATCTTCAATTTGATCTCAAGGGCGGCAACTAGTTGCTTTAAACGATACAAAATTTCCAGGATCCTGTAATATTAGGTTTGTTCCAGCAAACAATTCTGAACGGTTACAGGTACTGTTTTACTACGTATGCGCGGTTCGATTCCAAGATCAAATCAGTTCTGAACTGTCATGTAACAGTATTTTGGTCCAGTATCCGGATAAAATTCTGCATCGTTACAATACATCGACAAAAGTTTCCAACATCTTCAATTCCGGAGATCTAATTCCAATTGAGCCACTACTATGACCACCCATCTATCTGCGCCATGCTGAATTTTTTAGAAAGCACAAAATGTCTTAGTTTACCACGTTTATAAAAATTAAGCCTTTTTGACTACTTTGGGTCGTACTCGCCCTTAAATTATTTTACCCTTATATGTCTACCACTCTTTGTATAGTAAAACTATCGTCATGATTTAAAAATGGATAAAATGGGTTTCGTATAAAAAAGAATACGCAAGTATAATTTTCTTTTTATTAGTTTTTCCATTATTCCTTTAGTACTATTTAAGAAAATTTAAAGCCGATGTTTGAATTGTTTGAAATTGACCATATTTGACATTGGCCTTTATTCGACAAAACTTAACTGAGTTAAGGGAAATAAACTAAAACATAAATCTAATGAGCTGTCGTCTATAACAGATAAATGGTCATCGGAAATAAATTAACGAACTCGGATACTGACCTTATCGATTTTAACTAAACTCACCAACAATTAATAAAGAGAGACACATAGTGGAGAATCTTTGTTTAAATCAAGCAGACTACCCTTTTTTTTATATTGAGTGAGATGTTTCATTATAACAAATGCTAAGTGAACTATTCTGTATGATGCGATCATTCGCATGGTCACTCAATTCACGTGAGTATATTATTCCTTTTCCTTAAATTTTTTCTTCTGTGTGTGTGAGCGGTGATGTGGGTGCCTCTTCAATTGAAAGGTCAGCAGTTTTTCACTAGAGATATTCAAATACAGAAAGAGTAGCAGTGCATGAAGGCTGAACATATGATATGGATAAATGGAAAAACAGATAGATACCTCCGAATTGATATATTTATTTAATCGATTTTGTTTTTGTTACGTGTATCTTCTAAATTAAATGCGTTTATTTTATCTCTCTAGTTTATTTTAGGCTTAGAAAATTATTCCAATTGTGTTTTTCACATTATAACCAATTTGTAGAAAAGCAAACGTTGTTATCGAGTTCGTCTTACTAAATGGATAGCGGTAGTTAACCCTGTCAACTCAACTCTTGTGCTAGAACGCCTCTGATAAAATAAATACGCGGTCACGTCCGATACGTCGGAGATATTGCATTCCATAAAATCAATTCTGTTGTTTTGTTAGTATACACCATCTGAATATAACAAAGGCTAAAAGCAATTTAAAGACTTTATTGCTATATGATATAAAAGAAAATAAACCTATGTTTGTATAAACAATTTATTGTACTCTTTATTTTACCAATTATAAAATATTAGAAACCAGAAGCACGTCGTTGGTTTGGTTGGAAAGCCCAAATGCACACATGCCGTATTGTTTTCTTTTTAATTCCTAACTGATCTCGCTGTTCAACAATAAAATTCTTTTTATTATTTATTGTCTCGGCAACAAAAAGGACTCTTTTATTTTAAAAACAAAAGAAAATGAAACACAATGTTTTCACTTTTATCTACAGGGTGTTTGAAATTTGGTTCTAACAACAGATACAAACAAATTGTCAAATTTTTTAGTAAAAGTCTTCAGAAAATAATTGTAGAGCATTAATTTACTATTTTACCTCTTACAGTAATTTGAAAATCTTTTCGGGCGGATATCTCGAAAACTAAAAGGAAAAGAAAAAACTAAATTTAAAGAATTTTGTAGGAGATTTAATAAGCTTTAATTTTGCTGAGAAAATTTTTTTCACTAGAACCCACCGTTTTTTGAGAAATAAACGAAAACCCCAAAACTGGACCTTTCCACCCTTTTCTTTACCCACATAATATCTAGAGGATTTTTGGTATTTTTACATCGTAACTATTATACACACATTCCTGAAGAAAAAATTCCACCTTCTTCCATGTCTTCTACAACCATTTTTGAGCTTTCCTTGATTGGACTAAAAATATAAAAATATATTTTCTGATGTCTTTCCTTAAATACTTCCCTGAAATAGAATAGTTTGAACTTTTGAAAGCAATCGTTGCCAGCAAAAACATCAAATATTGTTGGGATAAAGTACCTGGATCCGTTGAAAATCGAAGAACATTGCGAAAATCTTCGCCAATTTTGCAAATAATTTTATCCACGAATGAAAGATACGTATTATGTCGTATATGCGTATTCCGTAGGATGGAGGACTCTTCTGCCAAATTTTTTGCAAAGCGGCCCTAGGGAAACGTGACCATAAGAACTGGCGTGCCCTTGCAGTTTTACGTTGCTTCAGGTGTCATGAGTACGAATCTAAAAAGAAACCGCGTCGGAAAATTTTTCTTACTCGTGCGCCACTACGGTCTCGTCTATAATTTGTCCCAACCCTGTATATTGTAAATATTGATAAATAAAATTGCAGTATTATAAAGTAAAATAGTTCAAATTAAAATTTCCAAACACAACGTATATTTATAGCGGTGTTGCTTTTAATACGATAAGATTGCAGCCACCTGCTTGTATTCGATAGCATTTTTCAATACGAAATATTAAATTGAAACGATATTTTAAACTTAAATTATTTAGTTTAGTTGTGACCTCCGTGTGGTGAATGTTATTCTTCATTTTACTTATTTTTGTGCCTTTTGAATTTTTGAGAAGCAATTTCATAACTATATTAAAGGTTAGTTTTTATATTTTTTATACGATTTAATTTTGAAGTTATTGGTGCGAATTAATCATTGGTAATTATGACTCACTAATTATACAAGCTCATTGAAAGCTTTATATTTTTCAATTAAAACTCATTAACGCCCAGCGTCCTCATATGACGACAGATATATTTTGTTTTTTTGACCTTTTGCAACTTTTGACTCTTCTTATTTTTTTGAAATCCAAAATTTGAAATTTTGTGCTTGGGCGTTAGTGAGTTAAAGGTACACATTTGTCTTTTGGAAAACGCTTTCTAGTGGATTTAATTTTTTAATAAAACTTGTTAGGTCTTTAGACTTTTCAGTAAGCAATTTTTACTGTGCTGAGCTGTACTATTTTAAATTATCCGGTGTAACAGATATGTTACGAAAAACTTGAACAGGCGATTCTTCTTGCCAAAATAAGCCGCAAAACACGATTAATATATTTTCTCCAAATGTGATTTCTAAGAGTCTACCTACAGCCTACAGTCCCTTAAAGGTGAGAAAGCAAACACTGTTATTAATTAATTGTTCAAGAACAAAATTTAACCAATAACCAGGAGGGGGTGAAAAGGTAGAACTTTTTCGGTTTTTGCTTATATTTCGAAAACGATGGGTCCTAGGGGAAAAATTATTTAAATAAAATGAAAGCTTATCAAATTTCCTACAAGATTGTTTTCATTCATTTTTTCTTCATTCCTGACAGTTTTCTAGATATCGGCCCGCAAAAATCGTTAATATTTTAACATTATGTAGATTAATTTTTGATACAATCGACTGCGGTTAGTTGGGCCAGCGGTTAAACGGGGCATTCTCGATAACCATCAGTAATAAAATAAAAGAAGTAACACTAATTTTTTTTACTTTCAATCTTTCCAAGTCTCCATTAGCTCAAGGTCCGGAAATGGTTAGAATTTGAGAAAATGAATAGTTTTTTTAACTCTTTTCAAGAATGTAATAGTTTGCACACCTATTGATGGTTTTAAGGCTGACTTCTTTGCTTTGGAATACGAATTACGTTTGGAAACACATTTATTTCTCGGTTTCTATCCGCCCTCATAGTCCTTTAACGTTTTTCGTCATGAACTGGGGTTTTAAGTCTTTGTAGCTATAAATTTTTAAATAATTCATTCCTACTCCCTCATAGCCGCCATTTTACAGTCCTTTGATTAACGTTTTTCACCATTTATAGCTATACATTTACCGACATTTACATATTCACCTTTCTTCCTCCACCCTCTCCAATATTCTTTAACTTTATGCGAAACGACGCTTATTTGCTCCAGCCACTTGATTGAACTATAATATTGTCGGAATCGACTGTATCTAGGTATATGAAATCCACAAATAATTAACGAGTTCGTCTCTGTATTTTAAAGTCAATTTTGCATAATAGTGTAGTCAACGAACCAAAATTTATCCTGATTTTCGGACTTTTTTTAAACAAAGAGTTTTTTCTCTTAATCGGTCTAAACAATTCCTGTGAGTTTGTATACAGGGTGTATCCGAAATACCCGGTAAATAAGTGTACCCGTATTTTTTGTTTTGGTCAATTCCAGTTTTTGAGCTGTGTGGGAGCCCCTAACATCGGGCCCCCTAAATCACTATTTTGAAAACATTTTAGAAACCCCTTAACCGATAATACAATTTGGTATAAAAACTAACAAAGTGAATTAACATAAGTACCATATCCTACTTTTTTAAAAATCGCTAGAGGGCGCTAGTTACGTACAACAAGGGAAAGATGTTGAACCTTTTTGAATGATTTATGAGGCCCCCACAGTAAAAGTCGAGACGTCAACTTTTAAAAGATATGAACAGACTATACCCACTTACATCGTACTCTTTTTACTAGAGAATTGCTAATCTTAAAAACAATAAATTAGAAAAGAGAAAGGGTGAAGCTTTTAATTTGTCCCTATAGCAAAAAGAATTTAAGTTGTACGAAAGAACCTTTGTGAAAGTTAGGTACTAAGGCGTTACGATCGCCTAACAAAATATAATAATTCAATCCAATTTTAAATCGCCTTACAAAAGTTTAAAGTTTCCACTACAATTGAAATAACTAAAAAATTAACGTATTCTCTGTATTAAGCAGAGATAACATGGAAGTAGAACATTGGTACATCAATAATTAATTGACGAAACTCGTACTTGATTCCGGAACGTATACATCATGTCAATTGTGGCAAACTAAAAGTTTAGTACAGAATTTGGTTCTATTCATTTATAGTCGGTTTTGTTGCAGTTTACATTTAGGTTTTATTTTCTTTTACATTCAAATATTTATTTTAGGGTCAATTATAATGCCAAAGACAGAACATCAATATAGTTGCAATTTTAAATTATAAAAACAGAACAGAGAGCATTGTTTATAAAATGTTTTTGTTTAAACCAAGTAAAACACTTCTATTTACATTGTCTGTGAGTTTCGTAGCTTGCACACACACAAATATATCTTTCTGTACAGAAACCTTAAGAAGTTACCTTCTTTGTAAAATTTAAAAGACAGGAAAGTTTATACAATGGTATTATACCTACATATACTTTTCAAGAACTTTCGGTATAAATCTAAATGTCAAACATTTACGAATTTTTTATTTGTGCACTGACTTAGTGCATAAAAACTTTTTAAATTTAAATCTAACAGCACAACATAAAAAACCCTATTTTTTAACCCCACAACAATTAATAACCTATCTAAAATTGCTTTACGTTTTTGTTGACTTTTTGATTCATTTTTTAAATGGAAACACTTTGCTCATGAAAACATGTACCTAGTTACTGTTGGAAAATGATGCTCGGTTTTCCTTCTTCGAACTATTCTTTTGTTCACTGTAATTGACATGTGAAATTTTATGAAAGAAATTGTTTGTTTTTTATACTCCATGGGTTAATACCACACTCTTTATTGTATTGCCACATATTAATAAGCATTCAACTATTCATTTAGACTTTTTTATTGGATTACGTAACATAAAAAAATATAAGAGACTCGAAAAATGGGAGAATAAATTCAGCAGTTTTTTTGAAAGTTTGTCTGGCAATGTTCCCTCTTACTTTTTTCCTTCTCTAACAATTTCTTGAAGGATCCTGAGACCAGTACTTTGGGCAGCTAACCAGATTTTCGTGTTCGCTGGCACTAAAATAGCTTATTTCCAAAAGATGGGCCTGCATACGTTTACCCCGATTTTTCTGTTACAGGCCCACGGGTATAATGAAACATTTGACAGCGTTTATTTGTGTTTTAAGGCAATCACTATTTCCGCTAATTTAAAATTCTCAAATTAAATTTCTGACGTAACGAAGCATCCAAAACTAATTTTGTTTATTGATTTAAAAGCATAATTTTATGCTCGAAGTTTTTTATTTGAAGAATTTATTTCGAAAATTAATTGATAAGCAGGAAATTACCGAAAAGTCCAGTCACCCGGTATGTAGAAATCTTTTATTATTATAATTTTTTTAATGTTGAATTCTGTTTTACATATAGTTTTTCTTTAAAGCATTTCTTATTTCTATGTGTAATTAATTGGAATAGCTATTCAGAGCGTACAGTAGTTGTTGAGACCTTTCAAGTGACTCAAGCGAAATATTTTTATAAAGTAAAAATAGTGTGCATAAATGAAGAAAACCAAGAAAAATCTAGAAAAAAAAATTCCACAAAAATATATTCTACTTTCGATATACATATTGGTGATGTCGTATCATGCTTTGTTGACATTGACATTTATTTTCAGGAAAAAGGCATTAGTATGCATGACATAAGCAACTACCTTTTGTACCCTGAACAAAAATAACACAATCATTTAGCTGGTAACCGGAAAGGTAATACAATGTTATTTTCGTGAGTGCTTTTAACAGTAACACGGTCATTTACAGCTAACAGAATGAAATATGAACTATGCCTACATATGACAAAAATGTCAAAATTATCTATCACGTACATAAAGTATTAACTTCGTGTAATTCATTTCAACTTTTGTTGTAATATGTACGAAATGAAAATATAATTAACAAATGTGTTATTATAAGTAAAAATATTACCTATTAAAGCTTTCAGCAAAATAAAAATCAGCGCCCATTATTTATTGTTATCGTAAAGTGTAATTTTTGCCCATCGATAAGTTTTCACCTTCCGAAACGACATCTTAAAATTCTCGGATTTTCACGTGCTTGCTTCTGTGATATGTGGAGCTCTAAAGCCTGACAATGCAGAAGCATTCAGAAACGTGATTTGTATGCCAACTAATTGAGAAAGAAGCTTTCAAAATTTGAGAACTTGCGATCAATAATAATTTTTAAACTTGATTGGGTCTAAAAATATATTTAGTTATACCTACAGCTACGTTAAAATTACTAAAACTCAAACACTAGATATTATGCTCTAAAATAATACAAAATTTCCTATAAATGGTTTTCGGAAAATACAGAGTAATTACAGAGAAAATACATATTTGAAAATAAACATTTCGTCGCCACTTACTTACTCGATAAGAAAATAGCATTTTTTCTCTTGAGAGAAAGTATTATGGTTAATTAATTAATTCTTTTAATTGATAAATTTATAATTTTTTTTGAAATTTAAGACACTACTGTCACTTTTGTTTTATCTAGCGGCTTTCTAAAAAAAACAATTTTGAAATGTCAATTCAAATTTTAGTAAAAATAATAATTGGTGTAAGTACTAATTATTGTCGTAGAAAAAACTAGCATTTACGACTCGAGATAAAATCTGTAGTTTTCGTTCAAGAGATTATTTCATTCGCCGCTATGCGGTTCACGAATTAAATTCTCATCTCACGAAAGAAACTTATGTTTCATCACTTATTATAAAATATACTATTATTTTATTTAAAAATCTCACGCCAGCGCAAGTTCTTTTTTGCTGGCATTGGATTCTCTACGATTTTTGAAAAAAAACTCCTGTAAACCTCCCTTAAATACCCAGTTTTAGATTTTACTACTGATTTTAGACTTTTATGATAAAAATGCCTAGTTTTCCTTTTCCAGTTCACAAACAAAACCTAAAGTTCGCTGCGGTAAGATTGCCTTTGAAAACATTGAATCGTCATGAGTCTTGCCAATAATTCCTAGTTGCCGTCTTGCGATTAAGAAGAAATCAGACTCCGAAATAACTCTGTTGGTTAATAAATTGCCTAATTGATGTGATTTTGGTGTTGAGGATACTAAATTGCGCCTTTGGCAGAACAGATGATAGTACATTAAATTTAATTATATCTTGAGTACAAAGGACGACAGATTGAGGTCAAAATCTTTATAATTGATAATTGAAATTTTGACTTATCGCTCTACTTTTCTTGATGTGGATACTTATTTCTTATTTGTTGTATTCTTGTACTTTTTATAGCTACGGTGTCGAGTTGAAAAATTGATAAACTTGTTGAAGGTATATGAATTTTAAAACGACATTTTTCAATTTTTATGTTATAAAAATTCCACAGCGCACTCGATGCATTTGTTTGAGTGAGCATACGATAAAGAACATGAAATAGGTAAAGAACAGAGAATTATTTACAAAAGTGTTAGGAAACCCTATAGAGGATACAAGAAGAAGTACAGTCAGTATTACCTATCTAGCTTTATTAATTATTAATGTCGAAATGTCGATATTCAATAAATTTATAACTATTATAATGATCTAACTATAAGATGTAAAAAACTACCCTATTTTGGACACCCTGTGTATTAAATGAATTAAAATATCTATGACCAAAAGCGCATTTTATATTATTTTTGAAAACGCTCTAGGTATTGTGTTTAATGAAAAATTTAATATTTTTTAAATTAGAATAAAACATAACTAAAACCGTTTATAAAACCAATTATTCATCAACCAAAAAGTGGTCATAAAAAAACTTTTTAAAGTGTAGTAATATTTTTTTGTCTTTTTAACTTTAAAAATGACAAAGTGGGTAATTAATTTTGTAAAATATCAGATGCTTTACAAAAATTTAAGTAATCAAGTTAAGATAATTAAACTGTTAAGGCTCTTTATTAAAGAAAATTTTTATTGAGTTTTAAAAAAAATTACTAAACAAAAGAAAGACTAATATTGTAATAAATCCTCTCGAATTTTTAAGAAAAAACTTTTTTCGTTTATTTGAAAACCTTGTTTTTAGGCTTAAGTTTATAAAACACTCGCGAATATACCTACCTATAATTTACTTTTCAAAATTCTTTCTTCCAATTCACTTACATCTTACTTAACAAACACTCGAGTGTTTTTACCAGAAATATCAGGATTTCTTTTATCTTTCATAATAAATTGTTAGGGTAGTTCTTGTTCAGCACAGCCAACGAATGCTTTACGTTATGTTCTCTTTTTTTAACAAAAACAGTGTTGAACTCACCTTATCTTGCCAAACACGAGAGTTAAAAATGAGATTATTTTTGATTTAGTAATTTTAAATTTTGGGCCTTTCGTTTTGCTTTTACACCTTCTCTCGTAGCTTATAAATTACACTAAGCTTTTAATTTTGGCTGAAAATACAACAAACTCTATTTGTCTTGATTTGACGTAATTAAAAGTAAGGATTATAATGTAAATGCTATTAAACTAAGTAATGGTACTTTTTTATCCCACTTTCATAATGTTAATGGCCAGTTGCTATGATTAATGATTGTGTTAATGTGAAATCAGAGCTTCGTTGCCAATTAAACCGGCAACTTGGACGTAATTATGAATCTCAAAATTACATAATTTCTTCTATGTGTCTACAGTTCAATTTGTAAGCTTTTTAGGATTAAAAATCACAGCTTGCTTTAGGTTTTCTATCGCCTTTGTTTCAAAAGAAAATATGGAAAATAATATTAGACCTTGGCCTTCCCGAGGTATAGTAATTACACTTCTAAAATACACTGTTTTATTGTTAAAGAATTCTGTAAAAAGGGTGATTTTGTCCCCCTCGAATTAATTTATTTCTATATCTTAAACTCACAATAATAAATTAAAAATTTTTTATTCGCTTGTGTCAAAAGAGGACATTTTGAGGTTTAGTTACTTGGACGAGAAGTTAATCGTTTCATCAAAGTACCTACTCTCTTTTGCTGTGTTACTAGGTAACATTTTTCGTCCTAGGATGAAAACTATTTACTCGGCGTGTAAAATTTGTTAATTGTTAATTTATTTATTAAAACAAATGTCATATTGACACTAAAATAAAAATTTATTAATATTTTTAAGAATTTCTTGCAATCGAATAAGAAATATTGCATGACACGGACGAAAATATTTTTCTGGCTCATGTGTTTACTGGACTCGGCTTCGCCGCTTCCAGCAACTTCACGTATTCGTCTGATAAATTTAACTTTTCGCCCTTGTATCATAAATAACTGTTCGTTACAGTGATACTTCTTGATCTACTATTTTGTAGTCAAAACACGTTTCATACTCGACACATACATATACTCGGCCACGTAATAATACTTGCCCTTTATTATCGAGTTCTTCGAAAATACTCTATGTAAGTTGTAGGTATTGCTCTAGTATGGATTGCTGAACGTTGATTGATTTTCAGTTTTTTGGACTTTAAACTTCTGTATCTCATAAAGTATCAATATTAAAAAACCAAATGCGAAGAAAGTTATAAGAAAATTCGAATCCGTAATAGCCTAGTCCAGCGTTTCTCAACCTTTTTGGTTCGCGACCCCCAAAATTCTAGTTATTATTTTTGGCGACCCCTTGTCTCTATGAAGTTTTATGCAAATTATTGTTGCTGGTTTTTTCAGAGATGTTCAAATGAAAGCTCAAATCACAGTCAAATGAAATTTGACTGTAGATTTGTCTAGTGGTCGCGACCCCCAGGTTGAGAAACGCTGTCCTAGTGAACGAAGAAGTTAGAGGACATGGAAAAGCGTGAAATTTTTTTCTCCATAAATCTGTTTGGAGTAGTTAAAAGATAAACATACTAAAAGTCCTTGGTTCTAGCTATGTGACTAAAAGCGGGAGTGGGATGGAAAGGTCCAGTTTTTGGAGTTTTCGCTTATATATCGAAAACGGTAGATCCTAGGGAAAAAATTAGTTTTAACAAAATAAAAGATTTAAAAATTTTCTACAAGATTGCTTCTAATAAATTTTTCTCTATTTCTTATAGTTTTAGAGATATCCGCCCGCAAAAATTGTTAATGTATGATAAAAAAAAATGTGGCTCACGTTTAAATAGATTCTAGTAAATTTGATGCTCTATAACTTTTTTGCTGAAAACTTTTATTGTAAAACGAAGAGCTAAAGTGCTAGAGGCAAAAGTTTGACGAAAAACTTAAGGCATCTTTTTCTTTTTCATACATTTACGATTTTTGCGGGCAGATATCTCTAAAACTGTAAAGAATAGAGAAAAAATTAATACAATATATTAGAAAATTTGATAAGCTGCTAAGTTAGATACATTTTTTTCCATAGAACCCACTGTTTTGGTGACATAAGCGGAGACCCCAAAACGGGACCATTTTACCCTTCTCCCTCCCTAAGCCATTATAGCTAAGACCAGAGACTAGTATTTTTACCTCCTAAGTACTCCAAATGACGTTCTAGAAGAAAAAGACTCCACCCTCTTCTATGTTTTTTACACCTCTGTTTTCTTTGTTCGTTGATTGGACTATAAGGAAAAATGGAGGTGAAACAAAATAAGGACTATTTAGAAAATGCACGTTTTCAATCTAAAGTTGCAATGTGCAAATATTTTGGCATTAGACAAACATTTACATGTTTATTTAAAGTTTGCTAAGATTCATTTTTTCCATAGAGCCCACTGTTTTTGTGATATAAGCGGAAACTCCAAAACGGGACCTTTTTACCCTCCTCTCTCCTTTAGTCATTATAGCTTAGACCAGAGACTAGTATTTTTACCTCCTAAGTACTCCAAACAACGTTCCAGAAGAAAAAGACTCCACCCTCTTCTGTGTCTTCTACACTCCTTTTTTATTTGTTCGTTGATTGGACTCTAAGGAAAAATGGAGGTGAAACAAAATAAGGACTATTTAGAAAATGCAAGTTTCAATGTGCAAAAATTTTGGCGTTAGATAAACAGAGTGTTACATGTTTATACAAATCCTTCCACTAGCCGTCTCCACTCTGTTGTTGTCCACCGCTGTATAAATTTTAACTAAACTCTCTTCTTTAAATTAAGAGAAGAAATAGGAGCTAATAATAATAACTGAATCAACTTTATATTTTCAGATCGTGTCGTTGGAGGAGGAAATACTAGAAGAATTTAAAAAAACTCAAGAAACTTGAGCAACACAAAGCCGTTTTTAGCTGTTTTAGCCGTTTTTTGGAAGGCATCTGGAGATTAATGCCTCATCTCCTTCCGCTTCACGTACTCCTCAATGCATTACAGCACCTGCTTTGGCCATCTTGGGTAATCCATATTTTCGAGGTATCCGTATACCGCAATAAATAAAATAAGGAAATTAAAATAATATTGAATCACATTTTTATTTTCAGGTCTTTTCCACTGGTTGAGAAAAAAACTGTGTCCTTCTTTCATGCTTTTCAGCCGCGTTATGATTAAACGTTTTTTTCGGAATCGAGTTTAAACTTCCGCGTACGCGATATTACAATCGAGTCCGCTATTAAGAAGCTTGATGGAAGCTGTAATAATTCGTTAGCTATTCGGTTTTTGCTCTAAAAATAAGTGTATTATTCGTAAGGGTGTAGTGTTCAATAATTATTCTTTCAATTCGTTTTAAAATGAATGGGTGACGGAGCGAAGAATAGACTTTAGCGTGGATAATAAAGGTAAATAGTTTTTGATTGTATTAAAAAACAGGCTTAGCCATTTGCAGACCTCCTTCCAGTCGGTGTGCAAACTTGACTTTCGTGCGAGAAAAAGTTGTCTCGTGACACATGTATTTTAATATACTATTTAGCTTATCAAAGACTAAAAATGGTGCAATAATTACGACTTAACTAATTGTTATAATTGTAGTAATTTCTAAAGCAATTTAAGCCACTCGATATAATTTTAACTTGTACGGAAAGCTTAACGTACACGTAGGTACCTTTTGAAACATCCAAACATGGTCAATTAATTATCGTTAATTCGTACCTTTCCCATATACGTTTACGTTTATTAATATCAAATAATAGAGCTTCGTGTCAAAACCTCTCAAATAGCAAAATTTACGTAAATGTAACTTCTATCTACTAGACACATGTTTCCTTTAATATAAAAACCGACATTTTAAGATTTTCCTCAAGATTAAAAAACGTTTTTACAACATCCTGTACTACTAAAATCCAAATTATTTCAAAGACAAATATAGGAAATCCTCGTTGTTGCAGAAGAACAAAATTTGCGTGGTAACGGTTAAACAAAGTAAAGAAAAATCACAAAGTGAGCTAATTTAACAACCGGTCCCCTATGACAAAGATAAATTAAACAGTAAATACAAATCACTTTCGACATTTGTGGTAAAAAGTTTAAAATAAAATAATCAATAGGTAAAAACGTTGGCAAACAAAAATACCGAAAATAAACGCCATTAAAACGTTTCTCGTTAAAGCCTCGTTGTTTGTTTTGTTTATTCAAAGACAAAATGTTCACAATTATTACAATTTTTCGCAGCTTTAAACGTAATTAAATTGTAGAATAAAAACTTTTTTAAAACTACCAAGTTCATTAAAGTAATTTCAATAACAAAAAAGTACAACTTTTTATTTTTTTGTGTACTTTAAAAACGTAAAAAGGGAAAAAATCCCCTTTTCCATTTAATTTTTAAGTTCAAAAACTTTATTCAGCTCGCTTCATTCTGGGGAGCCGTGCGTTTGTATTTGAAGCAGAAAAACTGCGTGTTCAACTCAATCGCTTTGTACGGAACTTTGAACATGTGATTCAATACCATTTGTTGGATTGAGTTGACAGGTCTGAAAAACACGTATTTGAAAATTCACTTCCATCACGTAGAAAATAGCGCACTAAAATACTATCGGAACACCGGACAATAGGAAGAGATTATTGCGATACAAAATTAAAAACGATTGTAACTTCCACCCTCGCACAAAAAGCGTAATATTAAAAAGAAGGTTCGAACAAATAACTTGAGGGTTGAATAAAAATTGAAAATGTAATTGTAAGAGGTACCTAAATGTTAAAGTAAGGTAGATATGGTTTATTTCTTAGATTTTAAAGTAAACTCGTTCCATTAATTACAAGCAAACTGTGTAATGAGCAAATTGCGTGTAAATCTGTTCTGAGTACTGTAACTTTAAAATTATGTCGCAACTGAAATTAATTAAAGAACTTCCTTCGGTTCAACTTCTAACTTGGTGTGTATAAATTTTCTCTAAGTGCGCACTCAAAAAATAAATAATGTACTACGCCTCCGTATACACTAATTTTATTTAAAGCTCCAGATTTAATGAAAAAATACTTACTTAGACAAATTTACGCTTATCCACAATATTTTCAAAATATTACAAACTCACCGAATGGTTTGTTGTGCGAAAATCCATTCACTAAAAGTAGTCAGTATAACTTTCGCTAATTTCAAATTTAAGAGGAAATTATTTGGAAATTGAAACTTTTCTATTAGTCTTGATGGATATAACAAATTGCTTCTCTCACTTATTAGTCCCAATGGGAAGGTCCTAAAATTTTTATTTCTAACTACATTTGCCGGATTTGGTATGCTTAGGGATGTTCATGTGCAAAACTAGTAATGTTGTTAAGCATTAAAGGTTGGTACTTATATAGGGGTTAAAAAATTCAAGCTCTCGACCCATAGATATGTCAACACTTATTTTTTTTTCTTAAAGTTAGTTATCAATTTCATTCATTTCTTATGTACACGTAGTATTATGTCCTATCTCCCCACTTCAACGTAGTTCAATCACGTTTGAACGACTAACGGCCATTTGCACCACTTCTAGTTAAATTTAAGTTATAGTTAAACTAGCCGTTGCTTAGGATACGCCAGAGAATAGTCGCCAAGTCTACTGGAGAATAAATTTATGTTGTAGTTAGTAGTTAAGGGGAATCGGTGCAAACGCACCTGACACACCTATATTGAGCATTTAACTATAAACAGTCGTCGGTGTAGGTAGTAGGTGCATTATAATAATTTTTGACGATTTCATTTTTCTAACGCGTTCATATCTTTGAATCTCTGTAGGGGTGACCACTCGTTATAAATAAACGTCAATTTCACTATTTTTTCCAATAATCGAAATAAAATGACAGCTAACCTTACGTTGAGTTGCAACCTTCGTTTATAATACTGGCCCTCATTCTGTCGAGTTTACATTATCATTGGCTGTCATGATCTTTCCTTATAAGTGGGAGTTTAAGTAACCTTTTGTATTGGAGAAATTGGCCGGAAATCGTTCTATTTACTCGTCCGTTGCGATCCATATTATTAGCTAAATGGCTCTTTCATGGTAGAGCAGGATTTTTTTTTATTCAATGAGATTAAAGCATTAAATAAGGAATGAGTCATCCATGGATTTCAGAAATATCATTTCTGTTGTATTTTCTCTTATAGTCAACGTTTGCTAACCCTCCTTCCGGAAGTTTTATGTTCTAAGGGGTTCAAGTGTGGAAACTTTAATCTTGAAAATAATATTTAACTGCCATCATTTGGTAATAAAACATTACTTCAGAAAATTTTGCAAAATGAAAAACTGCGTTAGATGGCTCAATTTAAAGTTTCTCATTTTCAAGAAGGCCATGAAACACCTTTTCCTTAACGTGCCACTAAGAGATGCTAAGGTGACGAAATTGGAGTAAAAGTAGCACATTTAGATGCCTAATGTTACCATAAGAATTACAGAGTATTTGAAATAGTCTTTATTGTCTTTAGGGTTACGTTGTAACAGCATAGACAAGAGAGTGGTGCATCGGCACACCAGCACATAATTTAGTATTATTGTAACCAATTTTCCTCATCTAGAGTTTTTATGACAGGTGGATCGGACCTTGTAGAAGGGTTGGTGGTAGCGATTTTTCCCTCTGGTGGTTAATTCTTAATCCGCCTTCAAAATCTTTTTCCTGATATTAACTGTTCCTCAGTATTCGGACTTCTACTCTTCAATTCCAAAAACCAAGATTTTTCAAAATTTTTGTGTTTATCTATGCACAGATCCACAGATGCACACGTAGGGGGTTCTTCTATGATAAATAAGCTATACGTAGGAACCGGCTAAACTTCGTCATCCGAGCTATTTCGTCAGTCAATTAATATTTAACGGAGAATAATATTACTTTGTTATGTTTTTGTTTTATTTTTTTGGTCTATACATTTAGTTTTAAAATAGTGCCCAAAAGCGGTCGCAAAACAGGGCATCTCGGGCAACGTCGTCATCTCGAACTACTAGACTAATGAAGAGAATCGGAATAAAGTTGCTCACGAAATCCCACCTACGAAAAATAGCGTGTAGACGCCTCTTCCAAGGAGTGCGAGAAGGAAGACGATACATAGTTTGTAATTCTCGAATATTACAAATAAATTCCTATCTCCTCACCTAAAATAAGTGGCTGATGAGCAATTACATATTTTACACACGGTCCCTGTACATTCCACAGAAGCTACAAAAAATAATCAACCCCGTGTATGGAGTCCCCGAGGTTCAAAAACGTTGCGATATGAAAGCCACGAAATAAATAAATTGTTATCTCCTAAACTAAGTGGCGGAGCGGTTACTTATTTCACACAAGGTCTTGATATATCCCGTAGAAGCTTCAAAAATAGTATTGAACATTACAAGCCAGGTAAAACTGTTTTAACTGGCGCAAAGAGGATTATGACTGGCGATCCTGTCACCTCTTTGAGCCTGTTAAAACAGTTACCTGGCGTGTAATGTATAATACTTTACTTGTTACTCATGCTTAATTTACTTACAAATTAATTAAATTACAATTAAATAATTTCTGTCAGCTGTCAGTAGCGTCAAAAATATCCCTAAATTGTTTTTAGAAAGCTTTGAAAGTCAAACTTGTAAACATTGATTTTCAAAGGTTATAGACAGCTTGGTTAAATGACGTTTCACAATTGAGTAACAAGTAATATAATAAACCCTATGCAGAGGGTTCCCGGGGTTTAAAGACGTATCTCCTAAACTAAGTGGCGGAGCACTTACATATTTTAAACAAGGTCCTATATATTTTGCAGAAGCTTCAAAAAAATAATTAACCCAGTGCATAGGGTCCACGGTGTTCAAAAACGTCGCGAATTATTAGATATCGTCGTCCTTGTCGCACTCATTGCAAGGGGTGCACGTGGTTTGTTTTAAGCATGCCTACAGTTTCTTTTTAAACAGTGTACACTTCTGTTTTCGTAGCTGTGATTTTGTGGGTAACTTTACTTCGATAGGGAAAGAGGGAGGGGGGATTTCCCGTTTTTTGGAGTTTTCACTTATATCCCAAAAACCGTAGGTTCTAGAGAAAAGTTATTCTGAGCTAAATAAATTGTTATTAAATTTCCTGTGAGATTGTTTTTAGTAATTATTTTATCTATTTCTTAGAGTTCTTGAAATATTCGTCTTTAAATCATTAATGTATTAGATTTTACAAAAATTTTGCCTCACGTTTTTCGTCAAACTTTTGCCTCTAACATCCCAGCCCTTCGTTTTACCGTAACACTGCTAAACAATTTTTAAAATTATCATGCAAATGCATCTGTTTTTGCCAATTTTAAACGTAATATGAATGTTTTTGGATGTTTTAGTCGTACTTTTAATTAAAAATTCGTTCATTCTTTCCTTTTCCCTGTTGAAAAACACTTTAACGACTGACAATCAGTGAGAAAAATTAAAACGGAAGAACAGGAAACAAATTTATATTTTCGGCAATTGCTCTTGTTGTATTATCAAAAGGTTGTATTTTCTAGAGATAATGTATTCTCTTGTATTGCTTTTGTCAAAATAAATTGTACATCACAATCCGCTTTTATTCTGTGACTCGACTTTACTCCAAATAATACAAATTGTAATAAAAAAATTTCTCATCACTTATTTGACGAGGGGCTTCAAAAAAAATGATTTTTTAAATTGTTTGTTAGTGCAAGAAAAGGTCAAATAGACATTTGAACAAGTTCAAACTGTAAATTGTCAATGGGGTCAACGAAAATAAAGTCCCTTACATTTCATTCACCGCGTTTCCTGAATTGTGATTTGTTTCTTTTAGTTTCCTCTCAAGGATATTATGTACTTCTTGCTTGCTATGCGATCTTTCATTTGTATTCTTATTTTAAAGACTTTTATAAGTTTGTTTTTATGGCCTTTTTAAATTTTAACTATATCCGAAATTGAATCTACAAAGTCAGTTATAAAAAAATTGTTTTTAATCTACATAACGCTTTCATACATTCGCTAGTAAATCCTTTACTTATGACCAAAATTGAAATTTTCCTTGGTATTACAGGACATAAAGTCCGTTTTCCGTTAACCGTTACCGCAATAGTAACACGCTCTTGCGGTTAAATCGGCGCTTGATAACGAAGAGAGATTTAATTAAAACTGTAGGATATCTCCTCTCCGTTGTTCGCGCTAAGCGGTTTATACCAGACTACATCTGCTTGTCTACTTTTCGTTACTGTTTACCTTTGCTACCTCGCGCCACAAGTCATCTTGATTTAATCCCTAAATTGCATTTGTAGTCATGGTTTCTTATTTAAGGCTGAAATAAGAAAAGATAAAATGGTTTTAGAAAAGATTATTCTTATCGACGATCTCCAAACTATATGATATGGTAATCCAAAGTTCAACACAGTTAAGCCTAACATAATTAATTTTTCCCCAACTAATGGAAATTTCTCTAAACCCGTTCATAAATTATAAATAAAGTAAATAAGTTTTAACTTTATTGATTAGGTAACCACCGCGAAGTGATAAAAAGCATCCATTTAGTAATAAACTCTCGAGGAAGCTTTTTTTATCCAATGACTTGTATTTTTCAAGACTCGATGTTCACCTACATCTTCGTCCACGGATTTACATAAACAGCTACAAAATGTACTTCAAATTTAATCTTAAACATACCTTGATAAGACGTTTGTACATTAATCAAGCATAGCGTTTTAAACACTTAATCGTTTTGAAAAGGAACCTGTCGTGGTATTAACGCTCAAATTTGTTATCTCTGAAATTCTAGAAACAAAATAAATCATTTTGTGCCTTGTGCTTGGCCAGTAATATGAGGAATAATCCATTATTTCTCAGTCCATTAGCAATTAACCTTAAACCTTAGAAACTCTCGTATTTTACAAAAGCTTTGTTCTGATAGTTAACGACTAACTTTAGAAAATGTGAAATTAATTATTGTAGAAGTGGTTGGTGGCTTTACTAACCTACAACTTGTTTCTTCCGTCTAAAAGTATACAATTTACCCGATGGAAATTTTTTGTTAATAAAAAACACTTTTCCTAATTATTTGTTGTAACCTGCAATTTTAAACAAACTTTGTGTTCATTGTAATTTACTTTAATTATTTGGAACAATCGACTAAGTTTTTTTTCTTAAGGCAATAGCCTTCGCCATTATATCGAACGCTATTATGTGGCTGATTGATTTATTCAGTTGTTTAAGTGGAATTGAAATCTAAAGTTGTAACAAAGGGAGGCGTCAGTGGAAGTGTAGAGTGTGGTTCCATTTACGTAAACTTTTTTTGTGTTCCTTGATTCTCTTGAAAGTGTTGAGTTGAGAGTGTTATACGTTCCTTCGTAATTCGCCTTTATTTATTTACAAGAATATAACTTTAATTTGTCTCGAGAATGTCAATTAGGACGCTTTCTTTTATTCGATTAGTGTGTTCTTTTTAATTTCATTATTCCACCGACCATTTTGACATTAATTTTGATTTTTTTTGCTCCATCTTGCTAGTGTATGTTAACCATCAAGTAAAGTTTGTCATTGTTGTTACAAATTATGCATAACTAGTTTAGGAATTTGTGTACATTACACATATTATACACATTTACCAGTTGTTAAAGGTCATAACAATGAAGTATGTCAGTTTTGTAAAACAAAACTTTAATTCATCCTTCGCTGATGTATTTGCACCTTCATCTTCTTCGCTTTCCCTATACAAATTTAATAAATTATTGTTCGTATGCGAAAGAAATAGAAATTCTTTGAAGTGTCTTGTTCCTTGCAGGGAGAGAATAAACAAAAACATAGACCCTGTGTTTGTACATTTGTATTTTCATGTGGCAGACACTATTATTGTGAATTTTTTCTCTGCCAAATTTGCGTCAAGTCGACGTTTAACAATAATGTAGAATTTTTTTTAGAATGGTAGAAATTTGGGCGCGTCAACGTCTTGGTTATTTGCGCCAACAATAATGTCAAATATATCAATTTTAGAACGTGCTCCTCATTCTTCACAAAACCAACCGCTGCGCGGCTCGTTTTGAAAACTTGCGTTAATAAGGTTTAGGTATATTATGAAATTTGTTCTTTAATATACTATTATTTTATTATTTAAATCCCTGGAAATGGACCTTTTTGGTACAAACATTTTCTACATAAGACTTAATAAGACATAAGACTCATATGACTTTTTGAATAAAAGCTCTACATTGAGGCTATTTTTTTATATTGGCTTTGCCGCTTTGGGACAATTTTATGTTTTTATTTTAAATATATCTACAGGATGTTTATAGAAAAAACATTAAAGTTTCATAATCAGAGATATTTAACTATTCCTAATAATTATTGTAGAACAAACACAGTTTTGTGTGTTTCCGTGATGTTTTTAAAGACTTACGCTAGCTACTGGTAAGCGGGGCACCCTGTATGTATAGTATAAATATTTTATGTTAAATTTTGTACAAAAATAAATTTAACATGTTCGGTAAAAAGACTCTGTTTTAAAATGATTTTGTGAAGTATGTGCATCTGCATAGAGAGCTATTAAGGGTCTCTTCAACAAACTACCTACGCTAATGCTAATAGGTACTTCTGTAGCGCAGTTTGCATCAAACATTTACGTTAAATATAAAAATAATACTATAAACTATAAGCTATAAACTCGTATAATCCACTATGACATGTTTTAAATATTTTATTTTACTGAAATGGATACTTTTTCGTCAAAGATGTAAGGTTCTTTTTGATTTAAAAATATAAATTAATTACTAGATGAGCTCATGTTTAGCATAAGAGTAAACCAGCCATAATGGAAAAGATAAGCTAGAAATAAACCTTTATATGACAAAAACACTTACGAGAACTTCAAATTTTATTTCTTATGGTAGGTAATATTCACTATAGATTGATATGATAACCTTCTCTCTACCAAATTTCGAGATCCAGGTACGAAGCTATATACTTCAGTCCACTGATCTTTATTGGCACGTGATTAATGATTATTCGAATACTCAATAAATAAGTTATTTAACAATTAATATTTAATAATAAGCATTGTAAGCTCTGATCTGTGAAATGTAGCATCGTACCTCCCTCGTCCCTGATGGTTCAGAAATAGTCACATTAGTTTACCTTTGGCGCCTTAATTAATTTCCTTAAATTTAATTGTTAATTAATTTCCTTGCATCTGTGTACACGCCCTATAAAGTTTATCCGAGGCCGCGCGTTCTATACATGTAAATCCTGGCAAGGTCGACACCCAACGTTCGAAGCGAGTCCCGATAAACGAAATATTTTAATTCCTTAAAACACATTTTTACTATTTTTAGCCCTTCTGGCATTCCCAAAATAATGTAATGGTAATGCGTAATGAGGGTAATGGGGTAATCCCCACTACCCTCGCCGTTCCGTAAAACCGTCTTTGTTATCGTTATTTGTTATCGTCATAGGAAGCACATCATTTGACTATAAATCGAGTATCCTTTTTAAGTCTTTTGTCATATACAGGGTTATTCAAATTCGACCGGCACCATGGGGATCTCGCTTATTTGAAGAGATAGAGAAACGGTTAAATTAGGGCAAAGTTGCGGAATTTTAGGCCCATTAATAATCTGAAAAGAAAACTGCCCTAGCTGCTTTTGTTTTTGAGCTATTGACAAAAAACCAAAAAATCGAAATTTCGTTTTTTGACTCTATTTTCTTTATTATCAAAAATTTTTAAAATCTGACTCAACTTCTCCTAAGCCATTTTGTATTCTACACCCGATTCCGAAAACACATTTGATGTAAAACGTTTCGGTTTTCTGGAACCATCATCAACTTTAGTTTTTTAAATAGGCGCAATCTTTTGTTTTAGCACCATCTCATAGAACCTTTTTTGCTGATTTCAAAAATGTTTATTACTTTAGTATTTATTTTTAAATTTTATTCTCAAATAATAGTCCTGGGGCCTGTAACAGAAAAAAGGGGGTGATCGTATTCAGGTCCATCTTTTGGAAATAAGCTATTTGAGTACCAGCGGACACGAAAATCTGGTTGGCTTCCACAGGCAGTGGCTTAAGCCCTCAGGATCCTTCAATGAAATTCTTAAAGAAGGAAAAAAGTAAGAAATATGACAGCATTCGGGATGCAACTTTGACATTTTATCGTTCTTATAAAAAAAATCGACAAAAAAATTGGCTGCTCTCTACAATGTCTCTGAGAGCGTGGCAGCTGGACTGAAATTAACGTCTTTTTGCTACACACCTGCAAACACTAACTCGTGACTCATAAACGGTATTTGAGTTGTCCACTGCCAAAGTAACTACTTTTTACATAAAAAGTAAGATTTTACTTTGCCATCCCTCTCAGGTGGGTTTCCCGCCTTCCTCACCAATTAGAAATTTATTATTAACAGCTCTGAGGCCTTAAGCCACTACCTGTGGAAGCCAACCAGATTTTCGTGTTCGCTGGCACTCTAATAGCTTATTCCCAAAAGATGGACCTGAATACGATCACCCCCTTTTTTCTGTTACAGGCCCCAGGACTATAAGCTAATTTGCTAATAAAAATTGAGGATCAAGCTGTTCTAGAATTAAAACAAAAGCCGGTATAACAAAACATAAATTTATGCTTCGATTACGACTAATTTGATTTCTTTATTTGTGTTTATTACAAAAATAACTGAGTAAACAATGATATTAATGTACTTCATAATTTAGGAAATAAAAACTTTAAAAACTTATTAAAGGTGTTTAAATTTCAAAATCTCGGGTTGTAATCGAAGCATGGATTTATGTTTTGTTATACCGGCTTTTGTTTTAATTCTAGAGCAGCTTGATCCTCAATTTTTATTAGCAAATTAGCTTATTTGAGTACAAAATTTAAAAATAAATACTCAAGTGATATACATTTTTGAAATCAGCAAAAAAGGTTCTATGAGATGGTGCTAAAACAAAAGATTGCGCCTATTTAAAGAACTAAAGTTGATGATTGTTCCAGAAAACCGAAACGTTTTACATCAAATGTGTTTTCGGAATCGGGTGTAAAATACAAAATGGTTTAGGAGAAGATCACTCAGATTTTAAAAATTGTTGATAATAAGGAAAATAAAGTCAAAAAACGAAATTTCGATTTTTTGGTTTTTTGTCAATAGCTCAAAAACAAAAGCAGCTAGGGCAGTTTTCTTTTCAGATTATTAATGGGCCTAAAATTCCGCAACTTTACCCTAATTTAACCGTTTCTCTATCTCTTCAAATAAGCGAGATCCCCATGGTGCCGGTCGAATTTGAATAACCCTGTATGTGTATTTTCAGGAATTTTGAATGGTTCTAGTTCTAACCCTGAAACTGAACCTTAAGGTTCTACCCCCAAGTTTTTTGTTGTTAGCGGTGCGAGTGGGTCGCCATCTCTCGTCTAAACTTTCTTATAATTTTTAAGGAAAGGGTATTGGACAATGACAAATTTTAGTTATCAAATAAAATAGCCAAATTAACTCGAAAACCATAAGCACTGACATAAGGACGATTGTCCCATTATTGAACTCTCTCACCTAAAAAATTCTGTTACTACTCCTTTGGTCCCGACCAAAAGTGTAGGATTAATTTAATTTTGACTCGATGCAGAACTAGAGAGTTGGTCACTTAACATCTGGAGCATAAAAAAAAACAATTGAAACCTTTAATCTAGTTATAATTCAATAAAACTATTTAAAATACAGTATATCCCCTGATTGAGTTACATAGAAGGAAAATATTTTTATTTTTTATTTCTAAAATATTTTACTCGTTATGTCGTTATAAAAACTACTTTTTTATCCTCTCTATTTCTATTTTGAATAAGTTCTAATAAAATCAATTTTCTCGTTTCTTTAAAGGAACTTTATAACCGTCACTGATTATAAGTCTGTAACAATAGCGTTAATTTTTAACCAATTTATAAATTGAAAAGTAGACAAAAACCTTTATTGGATAAAACCACCGAAACGTAATAAACTACCACTTATATATTATTAATTAAATGTATTTCAATTTCCTTTCAGAACCTTACGGCAATTATAAATCAAGAAGTTTTATTTTTACAACACTTATTTATTGAGAAAAAGTACTGAACTCCATTTAAGTAACTTTAAACTATAATAAATGTAACAACTTTGTTCTTTCTGCTTTTAGTGTTTTAGTTTTTTTTCTAGTGATGAATCCCACCAAATTTGCACTAGACAAAAAAAATTACGTTATGAATTTATTTCACGAATGTAATGTGCGTGCGTATCCGTTAATTTAACACATGACAATTAAAAAGGACATCTGTACTGAATTCTAGTTAACGATGTCACATTTCAAGTTGCTTTTGTTTAGCTTTTGAATGACAACAATCACAAAAAAATTTATATTTTTTCAGGAGGAAACTGACATTTGGTAATACAATTTTTGTAAAACTTGTTTAATTTTCTTGATTAACACCAAAATTGAAGTTAACGTTTCAATTATACAAATGAAATTATCTTCGGCTCAAAATTTAAATGTATAAATAACTCAATCGTTTGTACACTCATTAAATGAAACAAACAATTATTGTGGGCATTGTGGCACTTTATTGACTGATAATTAGTTAATTATCGTCCTGAATTAGTGGACACCCTCGTGGGCACCCTTTTCAATCAAGGCCTGCTAAATTGAGCTGTATGTTTATGATGTTAGGCCAGCGTCGTCTGAAAGGAATGTAACGCATATTTCAGGCGTCGCTGGTTAATTCACCCTCTGATATCAACACTGTTACCACATTACTAATTAGGCATTATAGAGGCCCCTGATTAATGCCTCAAAAAGTATCCTACTATT
The DNA here is from genome assembly GCA_963924605.1 of Malthinus seriepunctatus. Lineage (NCBI taxonomy): Eukaryota > Metazoa > Arthropoda > Insecta > Coleoptera > Cantharidae > Malthinus > Malthinus seriepunctatus. Next base: position 97,321,843 of record OZ004600.1, read on the forward strand.
TATAGAGCATAACTCTTCGGCTCCATCGACTCGTTACTATTTACTGCAACACAGATTCCTGATGGCGAGCGGTAGGGATAAGTTCGCGCTGATTTGCCCACGCCCCTTTAATAAATTAAATACGTTTACTACTGCGTTGGTGAGGATAAATACCAATTTAGGTATCTGCGCATTCCCACCGCTCGCCAACATAAATATGTCTTGCAGTAGCTAGTTTTCTCTTTTTAGAATTTTCTTCATCTGCTGAAAAACGTCATTTACAAGCAACAGTATTTTCTGTCAATTTATTTTCCAGTCTGTCCAGTGATCTATCCATCCATTCGTTCGTTCGTTCATCCGATCCTCGGTCTGTCGTTGTGCTTTTTATTATATTAGCGCGATTTTTTTTGTGATTTTTACTGTATGTATATCCAGGGCTTGACAGTCAAAAAGACGACGTTAAATAATTTACTTGAAAAACATACAAAAAAGTAGAACAATAATTTATAATTATTAAAATCCGTAAATATAAAGAGAGTTAAATCAAAAGTTCTACGATTCTTGTTGGTTTTGATTTACAGGACAGGAACAATCGGAACTTTCAATCAAACAACGGAAAGGGTGCATTTTAAGCCCAGCAGATGATCCATAACAGAGTTCTTGAACCATTTTCACATAATACTCTTCTTCTTTCCTTCCAACCTCTAGTTGTCTCTCTAGATTTTCTTTTTCTTTTTGCTATAAATCACATTATATTTCTACAAAATGTTTGTTGAAAAAAATAACTTTACCTGTAAGTGTCTTTTATATTCAATTTGTTTCAACAAATCATGTTGATAGTTTCGCTTAGCTATCACTCCTTGTCTCCACATTTCAGCGGCAAGTCTCTCGTTAGTTTCGAAACACATTCTTGTAAATTCATTCTCTGCTTGTTTCATTTCCAGTTGTTTTTGGGCCAAAATTTTCTTTTCTTTAACTTGTTCCTCCCTGCCTTTAAGAGTGTCCTGTACATAAAATTTGATTAATTTTACATTTTCAAAATTGAGTAATAAATAGTCTAGTCAACGACGGGGTTAGTACAGAGGACATAGAAGATGGTGGAATTTTTTTTTAGGAATAGGAGTAGTTAAGAGGCACTTCTAACTAGGAGGTACATACTAAAAGTCCCCCGTTCTTAGCTACATGATGCAATGATACGTGGCTAAAGGAAGGAGGGCGGGAATGGTCTCGTATTTAGGGTTTTCACTTATATCTTTAAAACTCTGAGTCGTAGGGAAAAAATTACTCTTGGGAAACTGAAAGCTTATCAAATTTTCTAAAAGAATATTTGTATTCATTCTTTTTCTATTCATTATAGTTTTTGAAATATCCGCCCGCAAAAGCATTATTGTTTATAAAAAAACAAGTTTTGGCTCGCACGTTTTAGTCAAACTCTAGCACTTCAGCCCTTCGTTTTACAGTAAAAGTCTTCATAAAAGAAGTTATAGACTCGATAACTTACCTTTCTGTAACATAGACCATTAAATTTCCTTTACTATACCGAGATAAAAGCGAAAACCCCAAAAAACGGGACCTTTACATCTCCCTCCCTCCCTTAGCCTTATAGCTAGAACCGGGGAGTTTTAGGCTCTGAACGAAGTTTAAGCTCATGCGCCATAACTTGTTTACGTTAGAGTAAAAGTACAGCGCATCAGATTGATCTTCGTTCAGATGGAACGTAGTTTAAACTCTCAATTAAAAAAACAGCCTTAGTATTTTTACCTCTTAACTACCTACTCCAAACTCATTCCTGAAGAAAACCATTTCACTTTCTTCTATGTCCTCTACATCTCTTTTTTGAGCGTTCGTTGACAGAATTAAAACTGAACTAACCCATAATAATTTTCGTTTAGCCAATTCAACTTTACATCTTGCATCGTCTTTTCTCTTTTGTGCTTCTTTCATAAACTTGTCCAATAATTCGTTCAGTCGAGCGTCTTCTTCTTTGCGTTCTTCTTCAATTTCAGCCAATGCTATTCGATATTGAGCCATTTCTTGTTTAGCAATAATCTTATAACTTTTAGATTGCGATTTCTCTAATTCCAATTGGCCCAATATGGTAAAAGCTTGAGTTAAGGCATCCTCTCCCTTTTTACGTTCAGCTAAACTTTTTTGTTTCATCGCCATTTGTTCTTCTATTTCTATTGCCTTTAGTTCGCGCCTGCGTTCTTTAGCTAGCAAAGCTTCGTATTCTTCCTTTTCCAGTTGAGCTTTTAATTTATCTATTTCCACTTTTTCTTCTTCTTTTATCCTTTGCATTTCAGCCCTTAATGCTTCCTACAATTAATTGTTAATTTTTGTAAAAAATGGGCTAATTAAAAATCGCAAACTTACTTTTCCCCTTATTTGAAGTTCCCACGTGTCAGCAAGATCTCGACCTTGATTTTTCTTCACAATTGCATCGTATTCGATTCGCTCCGTCTGAATAATAGCGACATAAAAATTTTACATTTACAAATAAAAGTTAGTCAACCTTTGCTTGTCTTTCTTTTACGTTAACATCGTACCACAGTCGATCAATTTCTTTTTCGGCTTCTCTTCGAGCTTGATTTTCTCTAATTTGTTGTAATTGTGAATTCTTACATTCAACACAATTTTTCTGTTCCATTGCCGTACGCAAATCCACACATCGATTTCTACAAGCAAATTATGAGTTTAACTATAGCCTTTATTATGGTGTTATGAAGCCAAGGAAGCTTTGCTTGATAAAATATGAGCATTTTCAATTAAATACGTGGCAATAATTATAATACCTGTATTGTAACACTCTTTTTTCTGCTAAAAGGGCCAACCTTTCTTCTTCTCGTTTGTCTCGTAATTTTTGCGCTGTCTCTCTCATCTCTTGCAATCGAGTTTCACCGCCACGTTGAAGCACGTCCACGGTTTCCTTATAATATACACGTTCTTCATTTGCAAATATAAGTTTCAACCTGAATTAGGAACAAATTAATGTTAAGAGACTAATATGTTTGTTAGTACTTTTCGCGTCTTTTTTCAATCGACTCTTCGTACTCTTTCATACGATTAATGACTCGTTTTTTTATTTGACCTTGGAATCTTTTCTTTACACTATGTTTATCAAATTTGGCGCTTATTTTGTCTTGTAAGTATTGCCCTTTTTGCGATTCTAGAAACTCGATGTAATCTCCCTCTTTTTTTCGATGATACTCTATCATTCGTATCTTTTGATTACTATTTGGTGTGGAACCAGGCTAAAGTGAGTTTTTTTTAGATAAAGTAACAACTGTTTAATACCTGTTTTACGTGAGCCCAACAGTAGGGTTGCAGGCAGCTCATGTGGTAATCCGTTAAAACGGGACATTCTCGCGGTTTTTGTCTCGGCATTTTAACCGGTTTCACTATCCCAAACATTATTGGTTTAATTTATTCAAAATAAAAATGTTAAAAAAAACATTTAAACGTGTTCAAGTTATGTCAACGGTGACATAAGTTATTTACTGTTTCCATGACAATTTTGTGTCAGTAAAGTTTTAAGGTGTGTACACACTTTGAAAAATAGTGTAGGTAAGCCGGAGTAAAAAGTCTGTGCATGGACCTTAATACATAAACTAAAAAAATTCGTTAATTGATAAAGAAAATAACCGCTTAAGTTCTACAAAAATCAATTACAGATAAAAAATAATTATTTCCAAAAACAAAACATAAAAGATGGCGGTATGAAAATGTTTTCCAAATCTCATTCTTTCAAACTAAAAATTATTTTCATTTGTCTAACATCTGAAATATTGAGATGATATTTCGTGTATGTGATGTTCACTATAAACATTAATCTTTACACGTCAAGATACTGATAAATAACCCTCCAGTAATATGTTTTCTGTTAGGTTTTATTATATTATTTTAAAAGACATTTTCATATTTATCATTTTTAAAAAAACTTCAAGTTTTTACGATTCCCCAGTCACTCACTTAAGTGTAACTATTATAATACAATTTTTAACCAAAATTAGTCTTCGATTAAATGCTTAACACGCACAACAAGTTTGTTCTTTCTTTGGAGTTTGTAAATTGTAAAGTTGTGAAAATGTTTGCAATGTGATATAACAATTTCCTATCTTGTGTAAACTCGCGCGATTTTATAGTGGTTATGAAAGTACATTTCAATAGCTGTATGTACATAACATGTGCATATTGTGTATTCTATGGTAATTTTATATACTGACAGTAGCAGTGCCTGAAGGTATTATTATAATCCATTCAGAGTTCGACATCCCCATTATATGCGGTAAGGAATTTCTATGTATTACAGAGATGTGTAGAAACATCATAAGAGTAAATTAATTCTTTAGAAATGTTTGTTTTTTGGTAAACAACAATTTAAAAGTAAACTCACTAAACTCGTTAATTCGATAACAGAGATTTTCACTACTCATGAAGAGTTTCGTTAGTACACTGTACATAAATCTGTGCTAGCCTTATGCAAGCAGCCTTTCTTAGGGCATCATACAGTTCTAGAAGGCCGTTTTTGAAAATATTTTCTTGAACTATTCAAGTTCAAATATTTTCACAGATTTCAGAACTCAACAGCCGCTCGTTTAGTCAAAGTAAATCCTAGTAAGTTCTAGTTTTCACAGACCAAAGTATTAGTTAATATGATTCATTTGCATAAACGAGTACTGAGAGTACCTCTCACAGTGTGAGAGGTATGGAATATATCAAATAAGACTGAAATTGATGATTGAGATCCAAAAATAATCCAAAATCTAAAAATAATAAGAAAAACAAATCTAAAGTTTTCAAATTCAAATTATTTTTGTAATTTTATAATTGTTCATCTAGAAGTAAAACAGTTTTTCCTCAATCGGCGCGCACTTATTTTGCAAGACATTAATTCTCCTGCTTAAATTTTTTAAAACGGACTTTGCGGTAAGACCATTACACTGCTGGAAAAATGTTATAGAGCATTTGTTTTGTAAAAATGCTTTATCTATAAAATGCTAGTCTAGTAATTTTTCTCTAGGTTGTATATTATAAATTAACATAATTAAGAAAGATTCTAAACACGAACCGATTTATTTTGTTTTCATCTGAATTATAATTCTGTATGAGTGGTGTTGGCACCTTTTTTTTATATCCGACTTTTGTCCAAAAGTCCATCTCTATCTTCATCTTTTTTGAGAATGGCATATACATCTCTGTCCTATTGGGAGTGCTGCAGCTCTTTGCAATTTTCACTACATGCTAGTTATAGGCTAGTTCCGTTCTTACTATTATCCAACCTCCTATCGGTGTTCCATTACACATTTCCAATGCTACACAGGATCTTCATTTCTGTTGTTGTAATTCAACGCTTTGCTTTTTGTGTTTTTGCTCTTTTGTGACAACCCAGTCAAATAAGCAATTGGAAGAAGAAATAATGCGTATTTAGCAAAAGTTTGATTGCCGAAAGTGTTAAAAATGAAGAACTTCCCCACGCTGTAACTATGCGTTTTTCTACACGTGTCGGTGGGAGACCCACCAGCAACCATCGGATCCTTTTTTGTATCATCTGTGATGCAATGGTATAAATCTTTATCCGACGTTAACAGTTTAGTGCAGTGTAAATGTTGCCGAGGTCACCCGCTTAAATTTCATTGTACCAGATAAATTAAATTTATTTATTTTAATTTTAATTTATTTTTAGTTCTTCAGGCATTCCTCATATATATTTTTTATTTTTTTTATTTTCCTTTTTAACGTCCGTAATATTTTCAGTCATTTTTTGGTAATTTTAAAATCGTTTAAAATATTTAATATTTTTTTAATTATTTATAATTAACGTACCCTCTCGAAACTAATACCATTCGATGCATCGTTTAAGCCCTCATCTATCGCCACCTATATAATCGCTCAAAAAGCATTTATGTAAGAGTTTAGTTATAATCGTAAAGATATGAGTACGAAGCATACGGAGTAAGATGTATGTACATCCACTGTACAGAGTGCATCGTTGTGTCCAGTGAGATGCTCTTGTGCTGCGGGTAGTTAATGATCTGGCGTCCCTGCAGCGGCGGCTATTACAAGCTCTAGTTGTAGGGTTTACATCCCTCTTGTTGGTCAGGCCTTCGGGTTAACCACATGACTCTTTCCAACGGTTTTTGGGCTTTTTGGCCGACCGTGTGGGACTACTCAACGGTCTTTGGGCTTTTTGGCCGATCGTGTGGGGCTTGATTACAATCTTAGACTTTTTGGCTGACTGTCTATATGGAGGAATGCTGGTCAAGCTTTTGAGCTAACCACGCGTCCTCTATTGTGTTGCAGGAACGAGTTCTCCGAGAGTCGCCAGTACGTTGCGGTGTCCAGGGAACGAGCGTCATCCAAAAGAAGTGTTTTATTTTGCGCTATTAACATAACCTTTTATTCTGGTTTTAATAAATATTTTTATTTTGGGTCTGAAAGTGTTTGTTGTTTATCGCTTCGAACCTCTCCCATCTTCGACTCGAGTGATCCGGAACACAGGAAGTGATCACCATCAGGAAAAGGACTGATGTTTTCTTGGTCTATCCGTCGAATCTTAATTTGCTTATATCGAACTCATTTGGAATCTTCACTGTATATATGTGCCCGTCACTTTTCTTGTCTGTCTACCTCTTGAATACTCATTGTATTGTATTGTATTGTACTTAGGGGTCGATTGGCTTCTAAGCCTTACAGAACTGCGACCAGTGTTGATCTTTTGTTCATAACCCTACTCGTATTTATGTTCTCAGGAATTCAATCTTGCCAGCGAAGCATAGAATGTCCCTGAGAAGTTTACTTTTCACTTCTTCAGGCGTCAATTGAGCCTGCCCCAAGTGTTTCAGCCTAAGCCGAGCTAATGCATCGCAATTGCAGAGAATGTGTTCGGCGGATTCAATCTCCGATTCACAGAGTCTGCATATGTCACTATCCTCCAATCCCAGTTTCTTTAGGTGATACCTCACTGGGCAGTGTCCAGTAAACAGACCCGTGATTAGTCTGATTTAATTCTTTGATAATATAAGAAGCTGTTTAGCGTTCGTGGTCGAGTAGGGGAAGGTGGGGCAGGTTCGGACAATTTTTTTTAAACACCGATTGCGCTGTTATGTATAGTGATGTAGTGCCTATTTTGTATTCAACTTGTAACACCATCATTTGCCTACGACACGGTATATAGAAAAGGCAGTAAAATAGCACAGTTTTTCTGTTACAGATTTTTTTTTAAAAAGTAGTATTTGTCCGAAACTGCCCCACAGTGGGGCACGTTCGGACTACATATGGGGCACATTCGGACACATCTAGTAAAGCATTGAAACATTGCGAAAAACTCTTTATTCATAAAACTGATAAAAAACAATGCCGGTATATAAAATAAACAATATTTTTCTATTTGAGGGGGTCAGAAGTCGAGGGTTCTAGGTAGAAAAAATTTTAAAGTCGAGTTAATGCAGAAACTGGAAATTGATACGTAAATTCACTATGCGAATGTGCCGGCGCATAGCTTGTCCGAACGTGCCCCACTTGCACGTAGTTTCATTAAAACGGTAGAAAAAATTTTCCTTGATGTTAGGTGAAACAAAACTACTACGCGTTTATAGTTTATGTATGGCAGTTACCAGATTTCAATCGCCAGTAAATTTAATCGAGGAATTAAAACGGGAAAGCTTATGTTACTTAGCTCAAAAATTATTGCAGGTTGTTGGAAAACAGTTTTTCTTTACTAAAAATTTTGTTTTTTGCACTAGACAAGCGAAACTACCGTCAAAAAACACGCTTCACACTAGCAACCTACTATTATCTCTGCAGCGCAATAGCACGAACTTTTGACGGAAATTTTGAAAAGTCCGAATGTGCCCCGCGTCCGAACCTGCCCCACCTTCCCCTACTTAATTAATTTCTTCGACTGTCTTTGTCCTGGTGCGTTGTTCCAGTGAGAATTTTTGTTCTCAGTTTACCATTTTTGGATCTCCGCCTTTCTATGTGTTCTAGATAGTCCACAGAATGGTTCAGGTCCAATCGGGAGGGCTTTTGAGTCTGTTCTAGCTAGTTCGTCAGCTATTTCGTTTTCTTCAATTCCCTCGTGACCCGGCACCCAATGAAGGGCAACTTTGTTGCCCCTTGCCAGAGTTTTGAGAGATTGTCTGCATTCCCAAGTGGATAATGACTCAAAGCTATTGGCTTTGAGTGCCCTTATCGCAGCTTGGCTGTCAGACATTATGTAGATTTTTTTACCCTTTAAATTCCTTCGAAGGCATTCTCGGGCTCATAGATCTATTGCAAGAGTTTCAGCTTGCATAATTGTGGGATAGGTTCCTAAGGCTATTGATGCCCTATATTTTGGGCCATATATGCCTATACCTGTTCCCTGTTCAGTTTTAGATCCATCTGTATACCAAATGGAGGAGTTTTGTTCCAGTTGTTGAATACTCATATATTTGTGTGATTTTCTGTCTTTCGGTGGTTTCATCGATAAATCCCTGTATACCAGGAATTAAATTTTACAGGTACTTTCTGAATTTTGCTAATCAAACTATTTTCGCCCGTATTACATTACCTATTAAAGAGTTTTAAATAACCGTTTTTAGATACTTATTCTAATAATTGAGTAGATCAGTAATTATTATATAAAAAATATTGCTAAGAGTATAAATTTTTAATTACGTTTAAATTAAATTCTTTTTAGTATATAATATTTAACTTTTTGATTTTTCCAGGGCATTGAACTTATTAAGGAAGGCTGGAAGCTTAATGGAATTGCGAAGCAAATTGGAAATGTAAGGTAAGTCCTCAAAGCTGAGGATTTTAGTACATGTCTATAAAAAATAACCTGAAAGAGTTTTGCAACTTTTATTAAAACAATTTATGCAACTTTTGCTATCAATTTATATTTTAAGAACAAATCTTTATTTATACCAATTTATACGTAGGTTAGGAAAGCTCTTGATTATGATATTTTTTTAAATATAAATTAAAATTCGAATATTTTATTTGAAATCAGATTTATGACGAACCTTAACGTCAGTTAAGTTTAACCTCTGGGGCTAATATTTGGTTTAAAATTCTAAATAGGATGTCAATTAAGAAAATTCAGGTAGCTTTTCTTTTATCGTTAACCTTCTTAATTTAGAATTAAAGCGATTAGAATTACATTTTTTCTTGTTTAGGACAAACTGTTTAAAGTTCAAACATTCCTAGTTGTTACATTTCTAATCGTAAATTAATTAAAATTCGAAAATTAACGATTTTTTAGTAAGTATTTAAATTACAAGCCCCTAATTCATTGATTCATCAAACTATTTGACTTGAAATATTTCAAACTTAGGGTTCGTGTCTAAACCGAAAGGAAAAGGAATTTCTTTTAAACCTATCAAATCTATCTGTAAAGGGTCATTTACTTAGTTATCCATAGAAATTTAGAAAGAAATTGTAATTTTTACCTCCAGGTTTTGAGTTTTTTGATTTCAACTGGCAGCCGTGATTTATTCCAAACCAAAACCACCCTACGAATCTCCTCGGCGTGCTTTATTCGTATTTTTATATAATTTTAAATTTATACTCTGTATGTAGAACTTACCAGCATTTTTTCTAAAAGCTTAATAATTCCAAAGATAAAATCTTGTAAGTAAAACTTTTCTAAAGATTGGGAAAATTGGTAAAAGAAAATTTAAAATCCAGCCCTGTTTCTAAATAAATAAAACAAAGTTAAAACATTTAATCTCCTAAAATAAATTACTATACTGCGGGATTCTGTAAACCCAAGATACTACTCTTTTATCTCATCAATTAAAAGTCAAGTCCAAGAAACTTATAAATCGAAAAAACGTTTAAAATACCTACCCTGATGTAAATAACTACACTTTTTGCATTTATTTTATATTTCTAACTAATTACTTTCTACTAATTCTCTATCCCTACTTAGAATTTAAATAAATTATATTTTTATAAACACTTTTTTAATTAAAGAGCACTTCTCACTGTAAAAACTCATTGCAATGTTAATTTGCTAAGAATTTTACTTCGCTTTATTAAGAGGAAACTTTTTGCCTCTCATAAAGAGTAAAAATAAGGAAAATGTTAAAAAACATTCAGCACTAAAAAAGTATTCGAGATATACCTTCTTATAAGAAATATTTATCGCTAAACTTGAGAAGCTTCGCCTAGACAATACAAATTTTTATGTGACAATAGCCTTAAGGATAATTCATAAGAGACGAATCAAAGATGGAGTAAATACAAATAAAATTGTTATAAACTGAAAATCGAACTATAAAAAATAAATCAAAATTATATTTGCAAAATTTAATATTTGACACATATCCAGAAGTAAAAAATATTGCTGAAAGTTATTGACACGAAAAACTCAAATTTTACAGCTTGTATAGGTGTGACTTAAGAAGAATATTCTATTTGTAATTTAAATGTTATTTTGAATTGTGTTATTGCTTCTTCTATTTGACGTATCATAGAAGGATATAAATTATTTATTAATTACGTATTTGAGAAAGAATTGCTAATTGTAATTAAAAAGTTTATAAAATTTGTATTAGAGTGACAAAAATGACTCCCTACTAACTAACTTATTTCATTCCTCCTAGTATAGAGTAAACCTAACGTAACCTGAGCACACCACGTGACCAAACCTGCGCGAGACGTGGCTTCAGAGTCCAGTGGCGGAGCTAGTTATTTCTTCTGTTAAAAAATTTATTTTTAAAAATTTTCAAAATTCAATTACTTAATTTAAATTTTTATTTCAAGTACTAATAATAATTAATAACTGGTTTAATACTTAGTGAATGAGATCTTTACATTATTGAAATGCTTGTAATTATTTTGCTTCCACAAAGTAACTATACGCTGACACTGACTACGTGCGTTTCTAAGCAACGGCAGTACCAAACTACTGCGCAACTTTCAAGGGCATCACGTGGTATGCTCAGGTTACGTTGGGTTTACTCTAGCCACTACAGTACCTCTAAGAATACACTCAACCCACGTGACTAGTTAGTTGTAGTCATTAGATATGTTTGGCACACAACACTGTATTTGCCTTTGGTTGCCTAAGCAAATTGGTCACGTGAGTTGAGTGTATTCTTGAAGACACTGTATATAAAAGATAGCTGACTCATCAGCCATTTGGGTGAGTTAGTTAAGAACAGATATAACTTAAGGCTTGTTCGTTTGACTTGCACTAGTTGCTCGGAACCGTCAGTGAACCAATGACTAAAGACTTTATTCGGTATTCTTTATTTTCATTGGTTTACTGACGGAAGCAACTAGTGCAAGTCAAGCGAACAGACCTTTTGTAGCTCGTTTTCTATCTCTGTCTATTTTAGCACTTTAGACAGAAATGGCAACTATACATTTGCACACCAACATGCCAACATTGACATCAAGATGGCTGACGAGTCAGCTACCATTTTCATAGTAGTTGTGTTTGGCAGTATGACGCCACGAATTTTTACCTCAAAGTCTTATATCTTCCGAACAACCCTTCACAGCAATGGGCGGTTTGAAAATTTGGTCTTAGAATTCTCTTTAATATAAATTTCATTTTTGACTTACAAGCCTTTCAGAAACCATTATTTTATTTATTTGATAGGAAGTTCAACAAAGAAATTTAACATTTAGAGATTTAAAGTTCAGAGATATCTTCTTTGCAATCACAAAAGTAATTCGTGCTCAAGGGTTCATTTTACAGAAGCTCGAGAAAATTTGTACACATGTACGAGATAAGCGGATAATTTCCTGACTCGATCATGTAGAAGACAACATGAAGTTTTTATTTTTCAATATAATCCCCTCAATTTCAAAACACTTAAGGAATCTTTGTAATAACAACTCATTTGAGAAAAATAGTCTTTTAGTTTATCCACAAAATGGGCCAATACTGCTGTTTTCATCTCGTCGCCTTTAAAATAGCGACCACCAAGATCTTTATTCAAGTATCTAAGTAAGTAATAATTTTTTTCTTCAAACGTCAGAAAAAGTCGCTTTTGTGTCACTCAACAGGTAACGGTGAAGTTTAACTTTCCCGTCGAGGCAGGAAAAATTGTCAGAAAAGTACTTTTCTACTGTCTAGGCAGGAAAAGTAAAAACTTAACCGCACATAATTTTTATTTTTTAACGTAAAAAATGTTTTTAAGAAGCATTTGTAATGTAAAAAATTTAATGTTTTTAAATTTTCCTTTATAATTAGTTCGTTGTGTTTAATAATTAGCTTTTTTACAAATTTAAGTTAATTTTAAAAAATATTTGACAATTGAACTACAAGTAATTGACAAGAGATGGTGCTCTTTCAAAAATCCAAATTTTCAGTTTTACGTTTTATGTTTGCAGAAAAAATTTAATGTTTTATGCGGAGTCAAAGTAGTTTTGTGTGACTCGCCTGTATTGCCAGACTCGCTCGCTACGCTCGCTCTTCAGCCAAACACAGTCTTGTCACACAAAACGTCACTTTGTCTCCTTATAACACAAATAACTATTAAAGACCATATCAGCACTGTACAGAAGATGATCAATCTGTGAAAAGTCACAATCCTAGATGGCAGTTTTTGATGCACTGGCACTGGCAGTATGAACTGGCACATCACTGGTCAACTTCCCAGGCATCTTTTTGCGTATATTTTTTCACTATTTATGGAGCAGTGTCGCATAAAATATCTCCCATTAACGGTGGTGTTAATTTCCTCGAAATCGATAAGAAGGGTTCTCTCACAGTCTCAAAAGATTGTGATCACCTTTTCGTCGATTCGCAGAGATCCTAAATTTTTTCGGGGTGCATCATCCTTTCGTCTTCGTTTTATAGATTCCCTTTGTAATAGAGAATCAAGTAAAGCACCATAGTTGCATCTCTTGTTACATGAGTTTCTAAAGCCTGCTCCACACACACAGGTTTGTCTTCTAGCCAAACCCGAGCGTCTGGACATCATTTAGGTGGCCTGCACAGAGCAAACCAGAAGGCAATCCTGTGTGTGTATGGCATATTACTAGTCAACTTCCCAGGCCTCTTTTCTCGTATAGTTTGTCAGTATTTATAGATCAGTGTCGCATAGAATACGTTCTATTAACGGTGGTGTTAATTTCCTCGAAATCGATAAGAAAGGTTCTCTCACAGTCCCAAAAGTTTGTGGCCATCACCTTTTCGTTGTTTGGCAGAAACCCTAAATTTTTGTAGGGTGCGTCACCCTTTCGTCGTCGTTCCATAGATTCCCTTTTTAATAGAGAATCAAGTAAAGCACCATAATTGCATCTCTTGTTACACGAGTCTCTAAAGCCTGTTCCACACACACAGGCTTGTCTTCCAGCCAAACCCGAGCGTCTGGACATCGTTCAGGTGGTCTGCACAGGCCAAACCAAAAGGCAAACCTGTGTGAGTGGCGCAGGCTTAACACATCCTTTGAGTTTTGTGTAAGATACTGGGAAAACTTGTATTCGAAAGCTTGGAGCATACCGATATTTCATTGATCTACGGCGGTCATTTTATACCGACTCTTCCACAAGGGTAATATTGTCTTTCACTACAAAGTATCACGAGTAATTTCCATTTTCTTAGCATCTCCAAGAGATAGTCCTTCTGTTATTCACAACGCGATACTCAATTTGTGTGACATTTTGTTATATACGTCGGTTGTTCTGAACACAGATGATAGATTTATATTCGGTTATCCATGGATATGTAAGTTATCAAGATATTGTCCTGCTGGGAAATCTAAAACTAAGTTACATGTCGGGAACTTTTGGCGCGTACCTCGTACATTCCTTTCTTAGGTGGTTACCGCCAGTCTCACAATTATTGGCCACCCTAACGCTATACGCTATACGCTAGGGTGGTTATTAGCCAACAACGACGAAAGGGCGGAATGGGAGGTTGTTGGTTTACTACTTGTTGGCAAAATAAAGTTACCTTTCAATTTAAGTATAGGGTTTTATAATGATTACATCCACAATTCGTGCTAAACGTATAACCAGGGTGGCCATTAATTGTGAGGATGTACTGTACATCAATAAGAGAGTATGAATTTATGACAGTTCCTTTCAAATTCTTTTAGACTATTTTTATATTAATATTTAAGACTTGTTGGAATTATTTGTAATTCATCTTAAAAACTCCATTTGCCTATTTCACAAATTTTTAAAACAACCATTCAACTAATTCCTCTGTAAATTAACTTCAGTTATTTGAAAACGCGGGTGATAAATTACTATACGAAAGAATGTATGCCTTCTAACATGTTATTGTAAATGTACCTACTAAAATTTTTCATTCTCCTACAACGCAGATAAAAGCAAAACATCGGAAAATGACCCAAGTTCAGCTCACTTCAGACAACAAATTTATTATTTGTTTACGGAAATTTAAAGACATATTTTTCTTATCTACTCTGCCCCTTTTTTATAAGAAAGATTCATCAACTATTATGGGTCTTGGAATTTCTAAAAAAAACCTTGAAGAGGAAAAATTGTTGAAGCACAACAACTATGCTCATGTTTTAAATATTTAAAAATGAGATTTTAAAAACTAAATTAAGTAATAAAGTTTACAAATTCTCAAGAAGTTGCCGTCAAAGTCAATAAGTTGAAATTTATGTAAAGAATTGATTGCATGACTATACAAGTTTATTTTTAGTTTTTTTAAGTTTTTTTAATCATCTTCTCTCCCCATAAATCTACTATCATAAATTCAAGTTTCATTATGGAAAACTCTTTCGGCATACATAACGTTGAGTTTTATTATATTTATCTACCACCGCTTAAGGAAACTTTAAAACTTGTAATAAAGCAAGAAAGTTTGTATATAATTAGTTTAGTTAGCTAAATAAGTCAAATTGTGAAAAGTGGGTAAGCACATAGTTAGCAACTTCGTTTCTTGTACACCAAACCTTTACATTATACATTCTAGTTACAGCTGTTTCAAATGTTTAAAGATGAAATTTCTTTTCTTAAAAGTTTAAATTGTAATATTTATTCACTTTAAACTCTTCTATGTACTATTTTTTTGTAATTACAAATTAAACTTTTTGACTTGCACAATTAGCAGCTTTCTAAAGAGATGCGTTCCTTCTACAATATTCTTCTAGCAAAATGACCTTTAGTTGTTAGTTTCGTTTCTAATAAATTTTTTTCGTATTAAAAAGAGGTTTTATTCGTAATAGGTTTTGAGGATATCAACAAACAATTTTATATTACATCTTACTTTACATTTGTAATTTGTACTTATAAGGAATTATTTCTGTACAAGAAAGGATGGTATTCACAAAAATTTATGTTGATGTTGTTATATAAACACCAAAGAATAAGAAAGAAGTATGCAAGAACGGTTTAAACTTTTCACACAAATCCTATAAAGACCGGAAGATGCTAAGAGGGCGTTAAGGGAGCTGCATTTATCAATGTCGGTTGCATCTGACAAGCCACGGCCTTTTCCTTGTGCTTACATTTCCTTCCTTCAACTTCCAACTAAGACTAAAAATAAAATTTCAAGATGAAACTTAAGAATTATTAACTGCCAATAAGTACTGTAGGTTTGACAGATTTGATTTTTTTTTATTTAAATAAATGATGGGATTAAAATATTTCTTAATTTAAATTTTTGACATTTTATTAGAAATTTTTCATTTTACAATGGAATAGGACAATAGTTGAGATGAAAAATTGAACTCGTATACAAAATCAAAAGGGACTCATCCGGCTTTTCTCTTCTTAGCTTCTTTGTTTTGATGAAAACTATTCACGTTCGGATCTTTGCTGATAAATAAGTTCTTTATAGGATTGTTTTATGTCTTGAGGTTAATTTTATTACTTCTCGTTAGATTACGTTCGGCTAAGTTTATAAATGGTACCTACACAGTACACACCTCTAACGAACGGAAATTGCTAAAATGCGTCTTTTGTTTGAGAAATTAAACGAAATTAACTTTTAATACGATTTTTAAAATATTTGCAACTTTTATTGTTATGCCCGGTTTACACGAGACTAACTTTTCAAGCTAGCATTGCAAGCTAGTGCTAGTAAGCTAGAAAGCTAGCAAGATAGTAACTCTAGCTCTAGAAATGAAACGAAATGAATTTTTTATTATACTTGCATTATAATCTGCCAATTTCACACTAAAAAGCGTTCATAAAATCGCCTTTATAGCACAAGTGCTCTATAAAGTCGTCTAGGTAACAACAATAATATTAACTGTTGTGGGATTGTTGTTCTCCTATGTAAACACAAAGCATCTCTGTGGCAACAAATATATCCAAAATCGGCATGCTTAATTTTCAAATTTTAAATACATATTTTTTCTCTTTTATAGAGGTTTTAGTTGCAATTATAATAAAAAATAGCGTATAATACTCGTGTATAAGTGGACTTTATCGCATACGCGCCGCTATGCTAATTTGCATAGCGCAATGCGCCGCTAATTTTCGTCGCTAATGCGATAAAGTCTTTCTTATACACATGTATTATAATATACTATTATACGATTTTTAAAATATTTGCAACTTGTATTGTTATTCCCGGTTTACACGAGGTTAACTTCAAGCTAGCATTGCAAGCTAGTGCTAGTAAGCTAGGAAGCTAGCAAGATAGTAACTCTAGCTCTAGAAATGAAAAGAAATTAATTTTATACGATTTTTAAAATATTTGCAACATGTATTGTTATGCCCGGTTAGGTTAACTTTTCAAGCTAGCATTGCAAGCTACTGCTAGTAAACTAGGAAGCTAGCAAGATAGTAACTCTAGCTCTAGAAATGAAACGAAATGAATTTTATACGATTTTTAAAATATTTGCAACATGTATTGTTATGACCGGTTAACACGAGGTTAACTTTTCAAGCTAGCATTGCAAGCTACTGCTAGTAAACTAGGAAGCTAGCAAGATAGTAACTCTAG
The DNA here is from genome assembly GCA_963924605.1 of Malthinus seriepunctatus. Lineage (NCBI taxonomy): Eukaryota > Metazoa > Arthropoda > Insecta > Coleoptera > Cantharidae > Malthinus > Malthinus seriepunctatus. Next base: position 97,338,698 of record OZ004600.1, read on the forward strand.
CTCTAGAAATGAAACGAAATGAATTTTATACGATTTATAAAATATTTGCAACATGTATTGTTATGCCCGGTTTACACGAGGTTAACTTTGCAAGCTAGCATTGCAAGCTAGTGCTAGTAAGCTAGGAAGCTAGCAAGATAGTAACTCTAGCTCTAGAAATGAAACGAAATGAATTTTATACGATTTTTAAAATATTTGCAACATGTATTGTTATGCCCGGTTTACACGAGGTTAACTTTGCAAGCTAGCATTGCAAGCTACTGCTATTAAACTAGGAAGCTAGCAAGATAGTAACTCTAGCTCTAGAAATGAAACGAAATGAATTTTATACGATTTTTAAAATATTTGCAACATGTATTGTTATGCCCGGTTTACACGAGGTTAACTTTTCAAGCTAGCATTGCAAGCTACTGCTAGTAAACTAGGAAGCTAGCAAGATAGTAACTCTAGCTCTAGAAATGAAACGAAATGAATTTTATACGGTTTTTAAAGTATTTGCAACATGTATTGTTATGCCCGGTTTACAAGAGGTTAACTTTTTAAGCTAGCATTGCAAGCTACTGCTAGTAAACTAGGAAGCTAGCAAGATAGTAACTCTAGCTCTAGAAATGAAACGAAATGAATTTTATACGATTTTTAAAATATTTGCAACATGTATTGTTATGCCCGGTTTACACGAGGTTAACTTTGCAAGCTAGCATTGCAAGCTAGTGCTAGTAAGCTAGGAAGCTAGCAAGATAGTAACTCTAGCTCTAGAAATGAAAAGAAATTAATTTTATACGATTTTTAAAATATTTGCAACATGTATTGTTATGCCCGATTTACACGAGGTTAACTTCAAGCTAGCATTGCAAGCTACTGCTAGTAAACTAGGAAGCTAGCAAGATAGTAACTCTAGCTCTAGAAATGAAACGAAATGAATTTTATACGATTTTTAAAATATTTGCAACATGTATTGTTATGCCCGGTTTACACGAGGTTAACTTTTCAAGCTAGCATTGCAAGCTAGTGCTAGTAAGCTAGGAAGCTAGCAAGATAGTAACTCTAGCTCTAGAAATCAAACGAAATGAATTTTATACGATTTTTAAAATATTTGCAACATGTATTGTTATGCCCGGTTTACACGAGGTTAACTTTGCAAGCTAGCATTGCAAGCTAGTGCTAGTAAGCTAGGAAGCTAGCAAGATAGTAACTCTAGCTCTAGAAATGAAACGAAATGAATTTTATACGATTTTTAAAATATTTGCAACATGTATTGTTATGCCCGGTTTATACGAGGTTAACTTTTCAAGCTAGCATTGCAAGCTACTGCTAGTAAACTAGGAAGCTAGCAAGATAGTAACTCTAGCTCTAGAAATGAAACGAAATGAATTTTATACGGTTTTTAAAGTATTTGCAACATGTATTGTTATGCCCGGTTACAAGAGGTTAACTTTTTAAGCTAGCATTGCAAGCTACTGCTAGTAAACTAGGAAGCTAGCAAGATAGTAACTCTAGCTCTAGAAATGAAACGAAATGAATTTTATACGATTTTTAAAATATTTGCAACATGTATTCTTATGCCCGGTTTACACGAGGTTAACTTTGCAAGCTAGCATTGCAAGCTAGTGCTAGTAAGCTAGGAAGCTAGCAAGATAGTAACTCTAGCTCTAGAAATGAAACGAAATGAATTTTATACGATTTTTAAAATATTTGCAACATGTATTGTTATGCCCGGTTTACACGAGGTTAACTTTTCAAGCTAGCATTGCAAGCTACTGCTAGTAAACTAGGAAGCTAGCAAGATAGTAACTCTAGCTCTAGAAATGAAACGAAATGAATTTTATACGATTTTTAAAATATTTGCAACATGTATTGTTATGCCCGGTTTACACGAGGTTAACTTTTCAAGCTAGCATTGCAAGCTACTGCTAGTAAACTAGGAAGCTAGCAAGATAGTAACTCTAGCTCTAGAAATGAAACGAAATGAATTTTATACGATTTTTAAAATATTTGCAACATGTATTGTTATGCCCGGTTTACACGAGGTTAACTTTTCAAGCTAGCATTGCAAGCTACTGCTAGTAAACTAGGAAGCTAGCAAGATAGTAACTCTAGCTCTAGAAATGAAACGAAATGAATTTTATACGGTTTTTAAAGTATTTGCAACATGTATTGTTATGCCCGGTTTACAAGAGGTTAACTTTTTAAGCTAGCATTGCAAGCTACTGCTAGTAAACTAGGAAGCTAGCAAGATAGTAACTCTAGCTCTAGAAATGAAACGAAATGAATTTTATACGATTTTTAAAATATTTGCAACATGTATTGTTATGCCCGGTTTACACGAGGTTAACTTTGCAAGCTAGCATTGCAAGCTAGTGCTAGTAAGCTAGGAAGCTAGCAAGATAGTAACTCTAGCTCTAGAAATGAAAAGAAATTAATTTTATACGATTTTTAAAATATTTGCAACATGTATTGTTATGCCCGATTTACACGAGGTTAACTTCAAGCTAGCATTGCAAGCTACTGCTAGTAAACTAGGAAGCTAGCAAGATAGTAACTCTAGCTCTAGAAATGAAACGAAATGAATTTTATACGATTTTTAAAATATTTGCAACATGTATTGTTATGCCCGGTTTACACGAGGTTAACTTTGCAAGCTAGCATTGCAAGCTAGTGCTAGTAAGCTAGGAAGCTAGCAAGATAGTAACTCTAGCTCTAGAAATGAAAAGAAATTAATTTTATACGATTTTTAAAATATTTGCAACATGTATTGTTATGCCCGATTTACACGAGGTTAACTTCAAGCTAGCATTGCAAGCTACTGCTAGTAAACTAGGAAGCTAGCAAGATAGTAACTCTAGCTCTAGAAATGAAACGAAATGAATTTTATACGGTTTTTAAAGTATTTGCAACATGTATTGTTATGCCCGGTTTACAAGAGGTTAACTTTTTAAGCTAGCATTGCAAGCTACTGCTAGTAAACTAGGAAGCTAGCAAGATAGTAACTCTAGCTCTAGAAATGAAACGAAATGAATTTTATACGATTTTTAAAATATTTGCAACATGTATTGTTATGCCCGGTTTACACGAGGTTAACTTTGCAAGCTAGCATTGCAAGCTAGTGCTAGTAAGCTAGGAAGCTAGCAAGATAGTAACTCTAGCTCTAGAAATGAAAAGAAATTAATTTTATACGATTTTTAAAATATTTGCAACATGTATTGTTATGCCCGATTTACACGAGGTTAACTTCAAGCTAGCATTGCAAGCTACTGCTAGTAAACTAGGAAGCTAGCAAGATAGTAACTCTAGCTCTAGAAATGAAACGAAATGAATTTTATACGATTTTTAAAATATTTGCAACATGTATTGTTATGCCCGGTTTACACGAGGTTAACTTTTCAAGCTAGCATTGCAAGCTAGTGCTAGTAAGCTAGGAAGCTAGCAAGATAGTAACTCTAGCTCTAGAAATCAAACGAAATGAATTTTATACGATTTTTAAAATATTTGCAACATGTATTGTTATGCCCGGTTTACACGAGGTTAACTTTGCAAGCTAGCATTGCAAGCTAGTGCTAGTAAGCTAGGAAGCTAGCAAGATAGTAACTCTAGCTCTAGAAATGAAACGAAATGAATTTTATACGATTTTTAAAATATTTGCAACATGTATTGTTATGCCCGGTTTACACGAGGTTAACTTTTCAAGCTAGCATTGCAAGCTACTGCTAGTAAACTAGGAAGCTAGCAAGATAGTAACTCTAGCTCTAGAAATGAAACGAAATGAATTTTATACGGTTTTTAAAGTATTTGCAACATGTATTGTTATGCCCGGTTTACAAGAGGTTAACTTTTTAAGCTAGCATTGCAAGCTACTGCTAGTAAACTAGGAAGCTAGCAAGATAGTAACTGTAGCTCTAGAAATGAAACGAAATGAATTTTATACGATTTTTAAAATATTTGCAACATGTATTGTTATGCCCGGTTTACACGAGGTTAACTTTGCAAGCTAGCATTGCAAGCTAGTGCTAGTAAGCTAGGAAGCTAGCAAGATAGTAACTCTAGCTCTAGAAATGAAACGAAATGAATTTTATACGATTTTTAAAATATTTGCAACATGTATTGTTATGCCCGGTTTACACGAGGTTAACTTTTCAAGCTAGCATTGCAAGCTACTGCTAGTAAACTAGGAAGCTAGCAAGATAGTAACTCTAGCTCTAGAAATGAAACGAAATGAATTTTATACGATTTTTAAAATATTTGCAACATGTATTGTTATGCCCGGTTTACACGAGGTTAACTTTTCAAGCTAGCATTGCAAGCTACTGCTAGTAAACTAGGAAGCTAGCAAGATAGTAACTCTAGCTCTAGAAATGAAACGAAATGAATTTTATACGATTTTTAAAATATTTGCAACATGTATTGTTATGCCCGGTTTACACGAGGTTAACTTTTCAAGCTAGCATTGCAAGCTACTGCTAGTAAACTAGGAAGCTAGCAAGATAGTAACTCTAGCTCTAGAAATGAAACGAAATGAATTTTATACGGTTTTTAAAGTATTTGCAACATGTATTGTTATGCCCGGTTTACAAGAGGTTAACTTTTTAAGCTAGCATTGCAAGCTACTGCTAGTAAACTAGGAAGCTAGCAAGATAGTAACTCTAGCTCTAGAAATGAAACGAAATGAATTTTATACGATTTTTAAAATATTTGCAACATGTATTGTTATGCCCGGTTTACACGAGGTTAACTTTATAAGCTAGCATTGCAAGCTAGTGCTAGTAAGCTAGGAAGCTAGCAAGATAGTAACTCTAGCTCTAGAAATGAAAAGAAATTAATTTTATACGATTTTTAAAATATTTGCAACATGTATTGTTATGCCCGATTTACACGAGGTTAACTTCAAGCTAGCATTGCAAGCTACTGCTAGTAAACTAGGAAGCTAGCAAGATAGTAACTCTAGCTTTAGAAATGAAACGAAATGAATTTTATACGATTTTTAAAATATTTGCAACATGTATTGTTATGCCCGGTTTACACGAGGTTAACTTTTCAAGCTAGCATTGCAAGCTAGTGCTAGTAAGCTAGGAAGCTAGCAAGATAGTAACTCTAGCTCTAGAAATCAAACGAAATGAATTTTATACGATTTTTAAAATATTTGCAACATGTATTGTTATACCCGGTTTACACGAGGTTAACTTTGCAAGCTAGCATTGCAAGCTAGTGCTAGTAAGCTAGGAAGCTAGCAAGATAGTAACTCTAGCTCTAGAAATGAAAAGAAATTAATTTTATACGATTTTTAAAATATTTGCAACATGTATTGTTATGCCCGATTTACACGAGGTTAACTTCAAGCTAGCATTGCAAGCTACTGCTAGTAAACTAGAAAGCTAGCAAGATAGTAACTCTAGCTCTAGAAATGAAACGAAATAAATTTTATACGATTTTTAAAATATTTGCAACATGTATTGTTATGCCCGGTTTACACGAGGTTAACTTTGCAAGCTAGCATTGCAAGCTAGTGCTAGTAAGCTAGGAAGCTAGCAAGACAGTAACTCTAGCTCTAGAAATGAAACGTAATGAATTTTGTACGATTTTTAAAATATGTGAAACTTGTATTGTTATGCCCAGTTTACACGAGGCTAGCTTTTGAAGCTAGCATTGCAAGCAAGTGCTAGTAAGCTAGGAAGCTAGCAAGCTAGTAACTCTAGCTCTAGAAATGAAACGAAATGAATTTTGTACGATTTTAAAAATATTTCCAACTTGTATTGTTATGCCCGGTTTACACGAGTCTAGCTTTTCAAGCTTACATTGCAAGCTAGTGCTAGTAAGCTAGGAAGCTAGCAAGATAGTAACTCTAGCTCTATAAATCAAACATAATGAATTTTGTACGATTTTTAAAATATGTGCAACTTGTATTGTTATGCCCGGTTTACACGAGGCTAGCTTTTCAAGCAAGCATTTCAAGTTAGCATTTCAAGCTAGTGCTAGTAAGCTAGGAAGCTAGCAAGCTAGTAACTCTAGCTCTAGAAATGAAACGAAATTAATTTTGTACGTTTTTTAAAATATTTGCCACTTGTATTGTTATGCCCGGTTTACACGAGGCTAGCTTTTCAAGCTTGCATTGCAAGCTAGTGCTAGTAAACTAGCAAGCTAGTAACTCTAGCCTTAACTGAAAGCTAATAAACTTGCATCTCGAGCTAAGATTGTTTAAGAGAATGGGGTTATATTTTTTGAGCTAATAGCCTCCCTCACCACCGCATTTACTATCCTGTTTTTGTATACTAGCTTCGTGTGGACAGCGATACTAGTATTTTATGGGTTAGTGTACACGTACAGTGACCTGACGACTTGTTTTGTATCGCCTAGATCTCTTGTACTCCCGTAGATCTTCACAAAGAAGTTTTTATAAAAGCAATAAAAGCAACGACTTCACGGTCGTTCTTTCTTAAAATCCACGGTCTTGTAGCAACTCTTTTAATAATTCTTCCAATGCAATTTGACAAATAAAGTACAAATAAATGACAAGAGATGGCGCTTTTTACAACGTACTTGTTGTTACGTTTTAATTAATTTAAGATGTTTTAAGAAAAAATAACATATTTGATTCGGAATAAAAGTTAATTTTTATGACTCGTCAGTTTTTATGTTTACACGACTCCGCTTCGCGTCGTCTTTCAAACCTACTGACTCGTCAAGAAAAGACACTTTCTCTTTAAAAAGCAATATGCTATTAAGAGCATCTTTAAGAAGAGAACAGCGAAAAGTAATTAAGTTAAAGTACAGACACTTCACCTGTTGATGTTTATGAGCCCTACTTTTATTTACCGCAAGCTGTGAAAGTGGAAGTTTCTGTTTCTTTAATAACACAACCAGAATCAAACAATCACGTTCAACTATTCACATTTCATGTTTCAAGTAAATTAACCCCTGAATGTTCGTTAGTCTGTATCTTATTACAAATAGCTTTTGAACAACACAATTGTTTCAAACCTGCACATTTAATCGACTCTCCACTAAAGTAAAGCTCATCTAAAATAGACAAAGACTTGACCCGCAACCCTTCATTAAATAGTCAGGATTTGGTCATGTGCTATGCGGATCAAAAACGCTAGGGACCAGAACGATCGATCGGTCTTGGGCGAACTGGGAAAAGAGTTAAAGATTTGTTTAATGTTATACAATAATTAATGCAATTTGTCATTTACTATGTAGTTTGGTATCCTATAATTAAATAGCACATGTCATATATGGAATGCTTAGTAAGGTCTGAAAGAGATTGACAAAAAGAGATAGAGTGGCGGAATAGGATAGAGAGAGGTATAGAAGGAGGACAGACAGAGGTAGAAGAGGAGGCAGGGAGGGTATGTCATGCCATTATATCATTTTATCTGCAATTTCATATGTCAGGGGGTCATCTGTCATCCCATTTGTCATCCCGTCTGTTATCCCATCTGTCATCTAGAGAGACAGTCAGCGAGCGCGGGAGAAACAAGTAAGGAAAGAGATAGAAGAGAGCGCGAATAGCTGCGATTTATTGTAAAATATCATCCTTCAAAGCATTTTTAGTAGCCGATGTTTGTAAACTTATGATGGCGGTTACCCTAGAAAACCAAATTGCAGGAGTTGAGATGCGGGTAAGGAAAAGACCACCCAATATCGCCGCGCAGGAAGATTAACCGTCTTAAGAACATTTGTCTACAAAAGCAAGTGATATCCGAGCTGTGTGATCCGTCCTATTTTCCAAAAAGTATCCAGCAAAGGGGAAACGTGCTTACGCCCAGAACATGTTGATAACTAAGCTGCATTGCAACTTGAAAATTCCTAGGACCCTGCCACGTAGTTTTGCTTTAGAGCTGAACCTGTTACTCTAAAGTTAGAAATCCGCATCAGAATGGTTTTCCGGCTTGAAAAATCATCATTAAGTCCCGTTGATATGACTAGTGAACCACGATAGTGAGCCACGCTTTCGTAAAATACGCGCCTTGTCAACTGCTGATTCGTGAAATACGAATCGTAAGTTTTCTTCACGAACTGATAAAATTCCGTTCGTGGTGAGATCAAACATGTTTGATAATTTTTGCTTCGTGAAATAGTTGATCGTTAACTAATAATACGGTTTTGACACTTGACAATCATGGCTGCTCGAGCCTTTTGTGAATTTTGAGGCTAACAAGATCCAATAAATATTGAAAATGGTGTTCTGACAGTCGAAGTAAATTTTTGAAATCCTCAGGTAGATCGGAAAGTTCTTTAGTTAAGTTAGTTCTACTTCTTTCTAGGATCCATTTCCATGTCCACCATCTCCTTTTATTTCCTTTTCCTTAAGAAATTCTTTTTAATATATTGCTCGCTATTTAGTTCACACATAACTTGACATGCGTCAGCCATCGTCAGCCGAGTTCATATTCACAACCGCGAAATACATACCCGTGTAAACCCTTGTCACGAATATAAAAATTATAGAATAGTGAGAGTTAAAATTTGTAAATTCACGAACGTGCGGCACGATCATGATTGTCATGTCAACGCGGCTTTACGATGAGTAGCGATATGATTTTGGACAGCTCTTTCTGTAGCGTCTAAGTTTAAAAACAGTTCGACAGCGAACTCTAGCGTAACGATCTTCTCAAAAATGGATTTTATTAATTATCCTTCTTTCATCTTTTTGACTTCAAGAAATCATGTTGCTTAAGAACAGTAATGAACCCAGCATTAACTTATAAAATTGCTGAAGACCGACGGAAGCTGTGACTGGTATCAAGCGACAGAATGGATCATTTTAACCTGAGAACGGGCGCGCATACTTGTCTTTTCGACGTTTTCTATTTTATTTATTATAATTGTACGTTATTTATAATTTTAACGTCTTTCTAAACTACTTCAGCGAACCTCCTAAAGTGATAAGTAGTGTTAATGCGTTGTTTTAGAGTTTTTCGGAAACATTAGATTTTCTAGAGGCTTTTAGGTTATGATGGACTTGATTATGAGTTCCTATATTTTTGGATTTCTGATAAAATAGTGCAATTCATTAGCTTTTAGTTGCAAAATTAATGAACAGTTTACAACAAACTCTAGTAGCTTTTTAAAAACGTATTTAAAAATTAAATTTTCCGAACGATTCCGTTAGACACAAGCTGTAACATTTTTCATAAAACTTGATCATGTTTTTATTGTTTTTGTTTTTTCTAAAACATTCTCAAGAAATTAATAACTTACTAACTTTTTAATTAAACGTCGTGCGAAATAAAAAATTTACAGTTTCAATTTTATCAGTATCGTATATAAAAGCTCTCTGCGGTTTGAAGTTTTTTCTTAATTAATTAATTAAATTTCAATCCAAACCTCTAATTTTTAAAGTAACTACGAGCAATTATAATTTGACATTTAAAAAAATAATACGCGTCCTTGTCTTAAATTAGGAGAGACGTGTCTTCGTTTCAATTATATACTTAAAGAGTTAATAAAGTTGGTGTACAACTTGGTGTTTGTTGTTGCAACCGCAAGAAACTTAATTCAAATATACACAGAAACATAGACATTATTTCTTCCTCATTTAACAAACTATGACGACAACAAAAATGCAAAGTTAAATTAAAATAGAGAATAGTAATGTTAAGATAATATAACTTATCTTTAAACTATTCAATCAAAACTCCAATTAAACAGTCGAGATTAATTTCCTTGAAAGGCGTACTCAATTAAAATCATTAAATTAATGTTAAGAAGTTAAATTACAGTGCAATGTATTTTACTCTTTTTAAAATAAAAATTAGATTGAGAATGTATACTCTAAAGTTCATTTGTGACCTCAGAATTTAATATCTACAAAGGCATTTTGGAAAGTGCTATATTGGTTTTCGTGTGGTGAAATGGATGACGTTCAACAGACTTTTTATTCGACCACACATCAAACTTGGATGCACTGTTACACTCTAGAGTTAAAATAACAGCCAAATCAATGGATACATAGAGATTTTCGCCTCTAAAAATATGCTGGAACATCGATCTTACGATTGAGTCGAAGACGGGATAGGTAAAATATTTATTTAAAAAAATACTCCGTTCATAAAACAAAATAAATGACGTCCTTTGGATGACGGTCGTTCTTTGGACACGGACAACGGACTGGCGACTCTCACAGAACTCGATCATCGAACGCAAAAGGGGCGCGTGATTAACTCAAAGACCTGACCACCGTTCTCCCAGATCGACAGTCGGCTAACAAGCCCAAGACTGTAATCAAGCTCCACACAATCGGTTAAAAAGCTCAAAGACCGTGGATAAGTGGCTTGCGGTTAGCCCGAAGGCCTGACCAACAAGATGGACGTATGGCGGTAGACGCGATCAGCTTAAGCCCTACAACTGCAGCTTGTTTAAGCCGCTGGTGCAGGGACGCCAGACCATCAACTACCCGCAGCACAAGAGGATCACACTGAGCACAATGATGCACTCTGCACAGTGGATGATGCACACGGACGTTCACGGACTCCCCTGAAATTAATGCACGTCTAATATTTATTAATTCTCCACCAACAAGTTCTTAGCACCTTACTCCGTAGTCCTCGTACTCATATCTTTATGATTATTACCAAACTCTTACATAAATGCTTTTTATGCGATTATGTAGGTGGCGATAGATGCGGACTTAAACGAGGCATCGAATGGTATAAGTTTCGCGAGGGTACATGAATTAAAAATAATTTTAAAAACTCTGAAAAATGACTTGAAATATTAGGGACATTATAATAGGAAAACCAAAATGATAGAAAAAATATATACCAGTCACCTCGGTACATTTACGCTAGTTTAAGTGTAAACGCCGGATAAAAATTTATGTCATTGCATCGCAGATGATACAAAACCGAAGCATCTGATAGTTGCTGGTGCCATTTTTAATAAAAAACACTCGGGCGCGAAAACGATGTTAATTTTTCCCGTATTTTCCCGAGACAGATCATAACACTCTGAGACGTGTAGAAAAACGCATAGCTACAATGAAATTAGTTTTATCCGGTGGAAAAGTGAAGGCTTCAATTTTTAATACATGCGTCGATACTTTTATAGAAAACTCACCGAAAATTGTGCATGTTTTTATGGCCACTTCGATGCTACTTTTGTTTTTTAAAAAAATCTATTAGCACTCTAGATATTTAGGAAAAACTGAAAAAAAGCATTTTCTTTAAATGCTTATAACTTTTTTATTAATTAGTCCGGTGCACTACTGAAATTTTACATAGGCACGCGGGACAAATTAGTATAAAGCTGAAACCTTTGATATTGTATTGTACTTATAGCCCTTATTATAGTAGTAAAAGTCCCCACCCTTCCGAGGGCTGGAACACCCGCAAAATTGCGTTTGAATCTCAAAAATTACACTTTTTATCATATTTTTGCAATTATCTCGAAAACAAGGTAGTAAGCGAAAAATTATAAAGAGTCAAAAATTGAAGAGGATAAAATTATACGGCAAAAATCTTATTTTCAATTTTTCAAAATATTTAATAGTTTTTGAGAAAAATGTTATTGAAAGTTTACCTATTTTGCGCGTATTACAGTACTCATGGGTTGCGCGATCAAAGTGATGCTGAGCGCCCTATTTTACATTATTGAAAATTTCTCATTACCTATCAGATTTATAAAAAAGCAAAAAATATGTAATTGAAGAGGACAGCTTCAGCTTTAAATTACATGCAAAATATTTTGATTTTAAGTAATTTATCATGGAGAACAAAAATAATGAATGTAAAATAACCTAATTTTTCTTAAAATTTAAAAATCTCCTAAAGTAATTGAGGAAATATAAAATCCATGTAGGATTACTATCTTCATGATGTATACTTTAATGTCCTAAGAGCAAAATTTTTTCGAGTTTTATTTTGACAAAAAATTGGACTTTGAAATTCATAATTTAAAAAAAAAATTTTCTTAAATATTTTTCTATCTTTAAAGGACTCTCAAATAATAAAGACGAGATCTAAGGCCATAAATTTTATTTTATAGAAAGCCTATAGTATACGTTTTAAGAAGCCTTTTTAAAATTTACATTATTTAACGTTTTCATCAAAAAATTTTCAACAATATGAAGAAACATCGAAATACGTAGTTTTTTTCCGAAATTGGTCATTGCTCGCTTAATTTTTGAGAATTCAAACTTTTTCTTGAACGAAAATAAAGGTAATACTCTAAAGGTTTTATATCTGCTAATCGCATCTTGATAAAAATTCTAATTTAGAAACGACAGCAGTTTGTACGATGAAGAAAATGAGCAAAAAAATTGTAGTTCACTGCAGTTATTGGGGCTGGAAGAAGCAGGGAGAAAGTATTCAACCTATAACCACAGATAACCCTATAGCCCCGGAATTTATTTAAAAAATGATATTCTGCAATTGCAAAAATGACTGTAGAAAGTTCTGTACTTGCAGAAAGGCAAACCTTAATTGTTCCAATTTGTGTGGGAAATGTTTAGGCAATTCCTGCAGCAATATTTTTCAAGAACTGGAAGATAGCGTAGAATTATTAGAAGATTAGTTTTTATTTTATTTTATTTGTGTTAATACAGGGTGAGTCTGAGCGATGGGTCCTATTAAGTTCAAATCGAGCTGTGTTAATTTTAGAAGAAAACTATCAAAACATTAGTTATACTATTGACGACATGCTCTACAATTTAAAAATATTTTGGAGTGTACAGAGTAAAGTACATCAGGAAACACCCTGTATATTTCAAAATATTTTGGATTACAGAGCATTTCGTCAATAGTAACTAATGTCTTGACAGTTTTCTTCTAAAATTAACACAGGTCGATTTAGACTTAATAGGCCCATCCCTCAGACTCACCCGTTATTTAAATTATGAATTATTACCCTCTAAGATTTGAGGGCTGCATTAGTTACGATTTTTGAGTTTAAATAAAAATGGTGAATTTTTTATAGGCTTAAATTTTTATCTCTTTATTATTTTTCTTTGACTCCCGATAATTTCATAAATATGAATAAAAGTGCAATTTAGGGGGGTTTTCCCCATCGGAAGGGTGGGGAATTTTAGTATGATAATAAGGACTATAAGTACTAAACAATAGCAAAAATTTTAGCGTTAGATAATTTTGTTCTAGGTTTACCATGTAAAATTTCATAACTGCAGTGAACTGCAATTTTTTTGCTCATTTTCTTCATTGTACAAACTGCTGTCGTTTCTAAAGTATAATTTCTATCAAGATACGAATAGCAGATATAAAACCTTTAGAGTATTGCCTTTATTTTCGTTCAAGAAAAAGTTTGGATTCTCAAAAATTAAGCGAGTAATGACCAATTTCGGAAAAAAACTACGTATTTCGATCTTTCTTCATATTGTTGAAAATTTTTTGATGAAAACGTTAAATAATGTAAATTTTTAAGATGGCTTCTTAAAACGTATACTATAGGCTTTCTACAAAATAAAATTTATGGCCTTAGATCTCTTCTTTATTATTTGAGAGTCCTTTAAAGATAGAAAAATATTTAAAAAATTTTTTTTTTTTAAATTATGAATTTCAAAGTCCAATTTTTTGTCAAAATAAAACTCGAAAAAAATTTTGCTCTTAGGACATTAAAGTATACATCATGAAGATAGTAATCCTACATGGATTTTATATTACCTCAATTACTTTAGGACATTTTTAAATTTTAAGAAAAATTAGTTTATTTTACATTCATTATTTTTTTTCTCCATGATAAATTACTTAAAATCAAAATATTTTGCATGTAATTTAAAGCTGAAGATGTCCTCTTCAACTACATATTTTTTGTTTTTTTCTAAATCTGATAGATAATGAGAAATTTTCAATAATGTAAAATAGGGCGCTCAGCATTACTTTGATCGCACAACCCATGAGTACTGTAATACGCGCAAAATAGGTTAACTTTCAATAACATTTTTCTCAGAAACTATTAAATATTTTGAAAAATTGCAAATGAGATTTTTGCCGTATAATTTTATCCTCTTCAATTTTTGACTCTTTATAATTTTTCGCTTACTACCTTGTTTTCGAGATAATTGCAAAAATATGATAAAAAGTGTAATTTTTGAGATTCAAACGCAATTTTGGGGGTGTTCCAGCCCTCGGAAGGGTGGGGACTTTTAGTACTATAATAAGGGCTATAAGTACAATACAATATCAAAGGTTTCAGCTTTATACTAATTTGTCCCACGGCTAATGCTAAATGCACTGTAGTAAAAGGGATAATATGCACTACTAAAATACAAATAATTAATTCATAAAATAATGAAACGAGTGCGCCGTTTTGAAGATATGATGCAAACTTATGTTTTTTTAAATACAAACCTAACCTCATTTTTATGTTTTTAAAAAGCTAATTTTTTTCTCTTGTCAAAAATATAAGGGTTGATAGGTTTATTTTTAATATTTTTTTAGAAGGTACTTTTTTTCTAATTATTTTGATCGTTTTTTGATTGATTGATATATTAAGTATGTATAAGACAATCGGCGATAGCTTTTGGGTGGGGATGCGCTATGAAACGCTTAGTACCTATACGTTATTGACAATAATTGTATTTGAATTTACAGCCGACGTTTGCTAGAGCTTGCTATCTTCTTTCATATACCACTATTAAAGTGAAATAAAAATATCTGACTACTTCAATATTCCATTTATAACAAAATCCCCACCAAAAAACTATCGCCCACTGAACTGTACCTTGTATTTCTCATCAGTAATATTAAAGTCGACAAGGAATCCATAGAAACAATATCGGATCTGAAAATCGTCCTAGGACGTGCATTCAAAGCAATTACAAGTAATGCTAACGTTATGGAAGATTCTTTTATTAAACTTTGCTGCTTTGCCATTGAAATTCCTATAATAGTGGATATTTCGAAAATCATTAACTAGTCCTACTGTGAAATTATCACTCCATAATTTTTCTCATCTAGGTATTTTTATGGGTTAAAGATTAAAGATTTGAAAAACTTATCACTAATTTACATTTTATTAACAAAACCTAAAACCACCCTTGCGGTTATAGTGGTTAGTGTTTTTTAATACAAAATTATCATATTTCCTTAAAAATGAATTTTCATGTTTCGCTCAACCGCACATACGTATATCACAAAAATAATTGCTTTTTCCATACTTTTTCTACTGCAATATATCCCTTAATTGTAGATTAAGTTAATTCTGAATGATTTACGGCCTTTTTAAATATTTAACAATGGCCAGACTTTATAATAAACTTTTACTCAACCTAAAGTACTTTATCAACTACTTTGGTATGTATTTTGCACACAACTAGAGGTTTAACGCTACAGAAGCCAGAATGCAGCAGGAAGATATTCGATTAAGTGGAATAATAGCAGGGTGAATGTTTGGTCGAGATAGCTCACACCGCAGACGGGTAGCGAATGCTGAATTAAACGCACATGCAAGGCAAAAGTTGCATTTATCATTTTGATGAATTTTTATTTATCTTTTTGCATATTTACCAGAGCATTCACGTTTGTTAAAGTTATTATTTTTTCGTGTTTTCATTAAAAGCATTTTTGTGTCGAAAATAAAATTTTTATTTGAAAAGATATTGGACTAAACGATTTCAACTGGATCTTCTCTTGTTAAAAATATTTTTTTATAAAAAATAATAATGTTCAACCCTTAAAAATCGAAACAATCAGAGAACTTAGTTCTTTTCGTCGGTTCTTTTGCATTAACTTATAGTTATCAAGGGGGTGTCGTTTTACTTTATATTTATCTGCGTATTAACGGCACACAAATTAAATTATTTCGTACCAAAAATAAATTAATTGACTTATTCTTCAGCTAAATATGAGTTATTGTTATGAGTGAAATCTCCACTCCCGTCGTAAATAAAGAAAGCGAGTTACATAACATATAGACTAGGACTGTTATCGGAAAAAACGTATCCTTAACCATACAAGCGGCATTTCATATAACATTTTGGTAACCGATGTTTTCCCAGTATTTCAACCCTGCTGAATACGAAAATTGCGGTTATCAAAGCGAATTCTTAACCGGAAGCGTGATATTCAAGATGACACCCAAGATGTCAGCTTTGTTATTTTTGATGGAATCATTATGGACAATTAAGACAAATACTTTTATTGGTTCGGATAGATAATTTTATACTCTACAATTTTTATTAGAGGTATAACTATCTTCAGATCACTCCTTAAGGAGCTACAGTCGGAAGAAGCACCGTGAAATTGGAACAAAATCCCAGTATCGAAATGCTAGAGGAATTTCATATAACATATTGGTAACCGATGTTTTCCCAATATTTCGACCCCCCTGAATCCAAAAATTGCGGTTACCCACAGTGAAATTTAAACCGGAAGCGCGATATTCAAGATGGTGACTAGGTTGTCTGCTTTATTAATTAAGATTTATTTGGATGGAAGAATTATTATTGAAACTTGGACAACTGTTTTGATTGAATTAGATATACAAGGTTCTCTACAATTATTATTAAATGTAAAAGTACCGTAAGATTGCTTCTTAAGGAGCGAAAGCCAGCTAAAGACATCGTGTGCGTAAAAATCGTCGTAATATACATGTTTACTCTTCTTATTTATTTTGATGGATGAATTATTATGGCAATTAAGACAAATATTTTTGTTAGCTCGGATAGATAATTTTATGGTTTACAAAAAATTACAGTAAAATCACTCTTTAAGGGTCTAGAGAGTCGAGAGAAGCACCGTGTGTTGTCAAAACAGAAGACGCAATATCCTCTTTATGATCGACTTTTATGGACTTGATTTGCTCTGATCATGTTTTAACAGATACATCCTAGCTGGATACTGGGAAAGCTACCTCGCTGAACTCACCAAGATGCTTCCATATACTGCTTTATGTATTAAGACGGTTTATACAACACTGGTGCTTTTATCGACTCTAGCTCTTTTAGGAGTGATCTGAAGATAATTTTACTTCTAATAAAAATTGTAGGGTATAAAATTATCTATCCGAACCAATAAAAATATTTGTCTTAATTGTCCATAATGATTCCATAAAAAATAACAAAGCTGACATCTTGGGTATCATCTTGAATATCACGCTTCCGGTTAAGATTTCGCTTTGATAACTGCAATTTTCGTATTCAGCAGGGTTGAAATACTGGGAAAACATCGGTTACCAAAATGTTATATGAAATGCCGCTTGCATAAAATACTTTAACTTTTGCGCCTAGTCTAATACATCATTCACAATATAATAAACTGTTTCATTTCTTCTTTATTTATATTTACATGTCTGTTGTAGTTAACAGTTTATTTTCTGACGATTTTACTCAGTTTTCTGTGTATGCAAATTTCAATTGTTTACTGCAATCGGGTAACCCACAACCGGTTTACTTCAGTAAACGTTCTTTATTTGTTTTGTAAACTGAATATGTCTGTAAACTGAGCAATTACATAAAATATTTTGCTTACCTAACAAACGAAACCGAGTAAGCTTTGTAATGAAATGGAAAATAACAAAAACAAATTGTTAAAATATTTCCAAATCGTCACGTGCTTTAACAAAAGTATCATTTTCAAGCATAAAGAAATTTTCTACCTGTTTTCCAGCTTCCATGATTTTCTGTACAACCTTCTCTGTTTAAATTGGTGTCAAAACAAAAAAAAAATAATGAACCAAAAAATAGTGTCACTTTTGGCTATTACTTTCAAAATCTTTGAACCTGAAAATATTTAAATCGATTTCTTCAAGTACAGTATCTAACTACCTCAAGACACTTTTCCCCGGTACATTCGTGAACTAAAAATGTTGCTGACGCTGTATCCAAATCGTAACACAATTTTATTGAAATGAAACTTTCAATTTTTCATAAACCGAACTGAATTGGTTCAATTTAACAATTTATTACATTACACTCTTAATACTAATTTTAAAAACTGGAAAGTCTAATGAAGATTCTTGATAAACATCGAAATAGTGTTGACACTCGTGCATTTAATATAAGGTTTTCGTCTGTCATAACGGTTTAGGCAATGTTAAAGGTGTTTTGTGCATAAAACCTTATTAAACCTTTTCAGGATACTAAATCCACCTGTCGTGAAAACATTTTCATATCTACCCACAAAGACAATTTTCTAAAACTATATTTTACATAATATTGTTATCTAGATTCCAATATGGATCTATTCTTGTCACAAATTACAAAATTTAAAGTTTTATGAATCCATTTGTAATAAAATAATGTGATTGCATTTTAGTTTAATATCTTTTTCTTATTTGCTTTATTTTAAAAGTGGTACTGGTATTAGATGCAGCGAACCAACATTATACGACTGACCCTGTTTTCTTTACCAAAGTGTTTTAACGCTTATCGTAGGATTTCCGTGTTTTTACTAACTCAACTAAAGGATGAAAGGGAAGCTGCTGCATAGAATGTTTGTTATTGTGGATCTAAAAACCTGGAATTAACACACTTTCAATCAAAAATCCAATTACATCGTGTTATTATTAATAATAGAATTAAGGAACGTCATCAAAAGACACACGAACTAATTGCAAAAATCACGATTTTCGGACACGAAGGACACGAAGTACGAGAATTAATAAAATAAATAAATATTATTTCAACTGTGTAATGTGTAACTATTTTTACAAAATTGTAGTAAATTGCAAATTCTCTCTGCAAGAGATATGAAAACATTATATGTATGTGTGAAACGTTGAATAATTAAATTAATTAGTCAAGGAACGAAGACAAGGTATAGAAATGGCTTTAATACTAAGAATTAGTGGTAGGAAAACACAAGAAAGAGGCAAAGGTAATTAATTATAAATTTAAACGTAAAATTATAATGATGTGGAATAATTTCATTTCTTTAACACTTTATGTTTTGGTACATCCAAAATTAAGTTTATTAGTTTATAGACTATACTTTTTTTTCATCCCACCCCTTCTACAGGATGGTTCCAATTGCAGATCAACATGGGGTATCTCAATTAATATAAGAGTACTCCTAAAAGACAAACTCAATGGTAGAATAAAAAATCTAATACCTTCTTTTGTTTTAAAATTATTGCCCAAAATTCAAATTCATTCAAGTTAAGATTTTATATATCTAATAACATTTTTAGGATACTTTTTAACGAAGATTCCAGTGGCTCTCTATCATCACCTTTCACTTTAGTTTTTGTCATATGTTTGCTACTTTTCAAAATGTAAGCCAAAGACTTTTTAAAACCTGAAGGGTAATAAAGGAACTAGGAGGTAGGGACCTGGTCTAACCTAACATCAGAAGATGTTTTTTACGATTGCTTAGACTTAGATGATCGGTAGCAACTTTCATCTTTCACTATAGTTTTTGTGTGTTTGCAACCTTTTAAAATGTAAGCCTAGGGTCTGTTGTTTAAAACCTGATGGATAACTGATGAGGAACTAGCAGATGGGGACCTGTGGTCTAACCTAACATCAGAAGATATTTTTTTACGATTGCTTAGACTTAGATGATCATTAGGAACTTTTATCTTCATCATCTTCCTCACTCTAGTTCTTGTCAGGTATTTGCTACTTCTTAAAATTTAAACCTAGGTCTGTTGCTTAAAACCTGATGTGTGATGAGGAACTAGGAGATAGGGACCTGGTCTAACCTAACATCAAAAGATATTTTTTTACGATTAGACTTATATGACCGTTAGAAAGCTGACGATCTGGCCAAAGAGGGCAGCAAAATAAGACCCATTGAACCAGAACCCGCCTTTGGCATTTCTTATGATATGGCAAAGAGAGAAATAAAGTCACTTCTAGGGAAGTGGCATATCAAACACTGGAGGGAAACTCCTGGACAGGGACATTCCAAAGCTCTACTGGAGAAACCCTCTTACAAACGAACTTGCTCTCTACTCAAAATGAGCAGAGAGGAACTACAACTGGCAACGGCAATAATAACGGGCCATTATCAGCTCAAAAAGCACTTGCATACGATGGGATTAGAAGAAGATCCACTATGCAGAGGAGGAGGAAACTCCAATTCATCTTCTGCTACACTGTGAGCCTTTCACAAGGAATCGTCACAGCATTCTCGGGAAAGAGAAGATGCTCCAAAGAGAACTGCCTAACTTGTCAGTAGGAAAAATTCTGGACTTCATCAAAAGCACAGAACTCTTATAAGGGAAGGCCAATCCGAGGTGCACAATAGATCCAAGCGGTCGCAATGCAAGGAACCACCAGAGACCAACCTCCGAATACATTAATAATAATAATATATGACCGTTAGCAGCTTTCATCTTCATCATCTTTCACTCTAGTTTTTGCATGTGTACCTATGCTACTTTTTAAAATGTAAGCCTAGGTTTTTTTAAAACCTGATGGGTGATAAAGTAGGTAGGGACCTGGTCTAACCTAACATCACAGGATGTTTTTTACGATTGCTTAGACTTAGATGATCGGTAGCAACTTTCATCTTCATCATCTTTCACTATAGTTATTGTCATGTGTTTGCTACCTTTTAAAATGTAAGCCTAGGGCTGTTGATTAAAACCTGATCGGTGATGAGGAACTAGGAGATAGAGACCTTGTCTAACCTAACATCAGAAAATATTTTTTTACGATTGCTTAGACTTAGATGATCGTTAGCAACTTTCATCTCCATCATCTTTTACTCTAGTTATTGTCATGTGTTTGTTACTTTTTAAAATGTAAAGCTAGGGGTTTTTTAAACCTGATGGGTGCTAAAGGAACTAGGAGGTAGGGACCTGGTCTAACCTAACATCAGCAGATGTCTTTTACGATTGCCTAGACTTAGATGATCGTTAGAATCTTTCATCTTCATTATCTTTCACTCTAGTTCTTGTCAGGTGTTTGATACTTTTTAAAATGTAACCCTAGGGTCTGTTGTTTAAAACCTGATGGGTGATGAGGAACTAGGAGGTAGGGACCTGGTCTAACCTAACAATAGACAATTATATTATATGAGTATTAATTTAATTTATAATTATTTATGTATAGCAAAGTGCTAAATAAACTTATTATTATTATTATTATTATTAACAATAGAAGATGTTTTTTTATGATTGCTTTAGATTTAGATGATCGTTAGCACCTAAGGCTGATACTTTTACGTACTCTCCAAAGCACGGGTTTGGAGGATTACTCAAGATGCTAGAATTTTTTTTATAAATTGTGCGAATTCAAACCCCTAATATAACCCGAATGTTTTTATAGCAAATAATTATTTGTTTTAACATAAGATTCTTACTTTAAGTTATATAGTGCAGCTGAACTTTGGTGCAACAGTAATAAACTCAGCTCGTAACTAAATTTTGTATAAATTCTAAAATAAATCTTCATTGATCATCGTCAAAATTATGAATTTGTGAACCAAAAAATAATTTGATAAAATATAATGGAAGACTTTCAATGTTATACCCCGAGCATGCCATTGACTTTTATACTTATGGGAATATCGTAAACGATCAGAGTTACAACAGCCCTATTAATACAAAACTTTACATATCGCTTGAATGGTTCGAGTTGGGAAGTGTTAAAGTATGTTAATCTGGGTAGTAGAATCGCTTCACTTATCAAAAAACGCTTTATTTGAATCTATTTTGAATTTTTAATAATGAACATTTAAAAAGGAAAACTTGAAAATTATGATAACAGACAAATATAAACGAACCAGAGTATCAAAATGTTCGCTGCGCCATTGTCACGTTTCTATCTTTTTCCAAACCTATAATGAAAGCTCAAAGCTTGGTATCTCTTAGCTATGCTTTTCTTGATTGTATTTTAGTAATGGAAAGGAAAAGTGGGTGGTACGGTTAGAAATGGGCATATTTGGGTGTTACAAAAAATGAGTGTGAGAGCATTAAATAATTCGAAAAAAAGTAGTGTCCTTTACACTCTATTTATTTTAATAAACACTATCTTATTTATAGTACTAAAAACTTTTAGGACTTGTCTTTTATTTTTTATTTGAAAACATCTCTTCTCGACGGTTAAATATCAAAACCTTTTGACACATAAATATATTGTGTGTAACGTGGCCTATTGATTGAATTTCTTTTTTTAAGAAATTTCCACTTTCTAACTGTAATACAAAATGTAAAGTTGATAACGTATTGCTCCCTTTACGCAAAAGCAATTTTACGGAACAGGTAACAGAACAACAATATCAGCAAGTTGTTTCATGAGAGTTATATTTCACAATGTTGTGTTTTAGTCATTTTTCATGATTTGTTCTGATTTTATTGTTTTATAAAATATAATAACAAGCATCGTATCATCGTACATACAACATTATGTTACAAATAATCGTTTAACATAATTATTATTATTGGGGCATTATTTTAGCAATTATAAAATGATTATTTACCACACTATATCATTTAATTCGCTTGAAATATCCTACGCATTTAATTTACGATAACTACCATTTAACTAACGCACATTCATGCATTATTTCCTCTGCATCCGACATAACATTCAATATACACATACAGAGTAATAAAATATAAAATTGTTTTTAATTATTATTCATAGTTCCTTTATTATTTATTATGTACAAACTGACTAAAAATAACAAATAACAATAATTATTGCGTTTTATTAAAACCAAATAGCACATACTAATTTATTCATTTTCATGCATTTAACAGGGAAATAAATAATATTTGTTAGTGTAACAATTTAATTTTAAATAATATTTGTATAAATGGCTTTAATATAATTTATTATAGAGGGTGAATTTGGTGGGCTTGAATTGATTTTCTTCCTAGTTTAAATTTGTATATTAAATAAAATAGAAAAACGGTCTTTTAGGGAAATATTCCCTGGGGAAACCACCAAACTTTTATCATGTGTCCTAGAGGTCCTTTTTAAAAGATAGTTTATACACCCCAGTTAATTAAATCTTTTCTATTTTCAAAATATTGGCAAAAGTAAAAAATGTGTATTGGTTGCAGTGAGTATATTTTGCTAAAAGAAAATAACTATTTTCTAAGCATGCTACTATACTCTTTAAGCTATATCGTGCAGATATCTCGAAAACTAGAAGGACTAGAAAAAAAATTAATGGGAACAATCTTGTAGGAAATTTAATAAGCTTTCATTTTACTACGAACAATTTCTTTTCAGAAACTACTGTTTTCAAACCATACGCGAAAAGCACAAAAACGGGACCTTTCCACCCTTCTTTAGCCATATAAATCTAGGACCGGAAACTTTTCGTATTTTAATCTTCTAGCTATTGCAAACACATTCTTGAAGAAAAAAATTCCTCCCTCTTCCATGTCCTCTATCTATAACCTCTTCGTTGACTAGACTATTTTGTTTACTACTGTATACTAAAATACAAATTAACAATATTTCCAAACGATAAAACAATGGTGAAAAAAAATTGTGTCAGTTAATACTTACATCATTGGGATGTATAATTAAAATTTAAAACCCTGGAAAATATTTTCTTTTATAGCGTCATTTTTGTTATTAAAAATACATTAAAATCAGTCATCCAAATAACGCATCGTCCTTTTCGTTCACAAAAATCCTTCAAAGTGGAACTTAGTTAAGGACCACAATCAATCACATTTGTTTTATCTCTTTCTGTATAGCTTTCCAGTAGAGTGCAAAATCGCCAATTATGTCTAACCGACGAAATTCGATAAAATAAATTTTTTTAAGAAGCAAGATTTAAAAGGTTTTTGTGAAATAAACTATTCGTATGTAATTCTTCCAATTGATTAATTGCTTAGGTATTTAATTCTTGTTAATCTGTATGGGATCAATTTTATTTTTCGCTAATCTATGTTCGCTCCGATTCGTTTCAAACGGAATTATTTGCTAATACTACAAGATTTCATTTAAATATAGTTTATTTTTATTAGAAAATAAAATGTTTGTATCTTAGAAATATAAAAATGTTTTTTGTTACTTTTACAGGAAGAAAGTTCAGTTGGAGAGTATAGATTACAGAAAAAGTAGAGTAACGTACTTCAAACACCAAAAACGTGAGGCTTTTTCTAATGGTGAGTATACAATAATAATTTATTTAAATTTGAGTCAATTTTAACTTTATTTTTCATTTTCGATTCTATAACATTATTTATAAGAGCTTCAAATAAACTGCTCTCAACAAAAGTGTAAAATTCAACAGTTTGGATAATTGCCTAAACTTCAATCTTCGACAATAATTTTAATTACAAAATCAATTAGAAGTCATAAATTGGTGTTTTCAACAGGTTATTTAAAGTCTGTGTTTATTTTACTGATTTAATTGTGAAATTGCTTTCGATAATCAAACTGATGAGAATGATGCTGAACAATAATAAAAAAATGGTGTTTCATTTAATAATGTACAAAAATTCTCCTGGCATGGTCTTGCTTAGGAGTAGTAAATTATGGTAAGCCATGTTAATCGACAGGATAACCATTGTTTTATAAATATGAAAATTCCGGAAATTATTTTAGACGAATTTATGATGTAACGACAATTAATCCCAAAATTTCCTACGAGTTATTTCATAAAGAAATTTGCTCGAGTATATAATCCTTAAAAGCTTGTAATAGTAAAGCTATAATAGGAAATTCCAAAGTAAATCGAGTTTTCAACCTATAATACAACCAACCCCATGACATACACAGGTTGTTATTTCTAGACGTTGTTAAAAATTTAAAAATAAAAAAAATCCTAAAAATTTAATTAAGTTTAAAAACGGTTTTTCAGTACACAAGTTTTAATTAAGCTACTTAAGTTTCACTTTTAGTTAAAATATTAACATCCAATTAAAGTCCATTGTAAAATTAATGTAAAATTAATCAATTAATTAAAAATGCTTTTGAAAGATGTTTTTAAATAAAATTGCTTTATATTTAATTTAATTAAAGTAAATAACTTTCTTTACTTTTTTTACATTTTCTTTGCCCTCTTTTAAAATATTTTTACCTTGTAAAATTGTATAAATACAATTTTTTTTTGTTTGTTTTTAAACACTTTTCTTGCATTTAAATATGATGAAATTTGAAGAAATTTAAAGTAAAAGGTAATTTGAACATTAATTTATTTATATTCGCTAAATAGCGGATATCAAGTTAAAAGCCTAAATAAAGGTGTCTTTTAAGGGTATTTAACTGTTTATAAAATATTAAAAACG
This sequence comes from Malthinus seriepunctatus, assembly GCA_963924605.1. NCBI lineage: Eukaryota > Metazoa > Arthropoda > Insecta > Coleoptera > Cantharidae > Malthinus > Malthinus seriepunctatus. The sequence continues at coordinate 97,363,790 of OZ004600.1, forward strand.
CACTCCGATGCACCCTTGCAATCAATAAATAAATAAAAAATAAAGTGGTATTTCTCTAATTCTCCAAATCAGCACGTTTTTCCTACGATACACACCCGTGGGGGTAGTAAACTTTTTTGCATCTTTTTCCACACCCTTAATTCTGTCTAATTCCAAATGTTGATTTTTAGGATAGTGGCCTCATTTTGCCCTAGATTACTGTACTAAAATCAAAAAAATTATAAAAATCAAAATTTTTCTAAATTCTCTTCGATTAACATACTGTTTTTCTGTTGTTGAGCTATACCTTTTATTAGTGTTAGTATTAGAAATGAGTCGTTTTTAAGTAACTGATGCCATAGTATAGGTTTATATTATTTCAATTTCTTAATTGTTTTTTTAAATACACCCCATCATCTGTTTTAACTTTCGTTTGAAATGTAAATTTTCGAAGATTTGAACTTTCATGAGTTGTAGTTCCGCACTTAATTTCCGGCTTATTCGGAAACGTTTCAAATTACGCAGGGTTGGCAAATAAACAAAAAAGTCTTTCTATAAGAAGGTCTAACTTGAAATTCTTAATTGACAATTTACGGTTTCGTTCAGCTCACATCAAAAGAATAAATTTAAAAAAAGAACGCAATGTTAGTATGTTAACGTAATTTATTTTTTTATAGTAATTAAACTTAACTTTTGAAACGTTAATTCTTGATTTAGTTACAATTTAATAAATAATAAGTTTCATTTTAATAAATAATTAAAAAAAGCAAGCCTAGAAAGTAAAAAATCGCCACCAAAGCTCCCAAAGCTAGTCCGAGCGCTGATAGCTTACTTTATAGCCATATTCAAGACCGGCACTAATAGCTAAACATCTCCAAACGCACACATATTGACTCAAAAAGTACATTTGGGTACCTGGAGGGCTATTAAAGCCCGGCACTCTTTCCCCATGATCTGCTGCAAAATTTAGGACGGTAAAACCTCTCAGATACACAATTTGCTAGAGTCGGTTCTGACTACTATATTTAACATAAGAAAACTGAACTCTAACATTTCACTAGCTGTTCAGCTACTTTACCAGCTACATAATTACTTCAGTGGAGTTATGAAATGTTAAATGGTGAACAAAATAACAGCTGAAACCTGCTGTATGGTTTAGTATGTTCAGTCCTTATTATCATACTAAAATTCCTAACCCCTCCGAGTGGGAAACTCCCCAAATTCGATTTAAATGTCTAAAATTCCACTTTTAAGAGACAAAAACTGACGCCAATAAAAAAATACACAATTTTTATTCGAGGTTAAAGAATTTAAACTAATTATGGAAGTGCCATCCAAACTAATTCCCAGTTTCTCGAAAGATGGTTATCGCTTCACCAATAGATATCTATTCCTAAATGTCGACAAACTGGTTTTCAAACAATGTTTTGGCCCATCTTAAAGTTAAGTTATGGAATGCTATGGAACCATAATGTACAAGAAACTCGCCCTAAGAGAATATAAAAATTATTACATTCTTAGGCAAATAGACTTGATTCTTTTGAATATTTGAAATTAGTTCTGAGATATGTTCTGAGTTATGAGAAATATGCTCGAAGTTTGAAGAACTGTAACTATTTAATAAACACATTTACAATTTTTGAGTTCAAACAAAACTTGTGTACTTTTTCATAGGCTTAAATTTTTGTCTCTTTAGACTTTTTATCTAACTTCATAGTTTTTGAGATAATTGCAAAAGTATGAAAAAGGTGTAACTTTAGAAATTCAAACCCAATTTTGGGGTGGTTTCCCCCTCCCTTGAATGGATGGAGACTTTAAGTGTGACAATAATGACTATAATTACTAAACAATAGCGAAGGTTTCAGTTTTTCGTTGTTTCGTCCTGGGTCCGATGCTGAATGCACTGGAGTAAATCGTGTTAGGCTCATTGTCAGTGTCTGAAATAACAACGTGCTTCTCTGCATTTTTGGAATACTCTGCATAAGTGTATAAGTATTGCTTTTTAAAAATTTTAAAAACCAACTTAGGAAACTAGTTCATAAACTTTTAGATATTCGATGATCCAAACATGACAACATAAAATTTTAAGTTAAATTTTAAAAAAGTTGATTAATGAAAGATGAAGACTACAAGTCTCAGAAAAACAGAAGTAGATTTTTGTCTTCACTTAGACGACGTAGATGTCAATGCTTTGTCCTCTTTTAAAGAAATGCTCTTGAGAATAAGAAACTTAAACTTTAAATAATAAATAATTCGCGATGTTTAAAGAAATTGTACAGTCATTGTTGGGAAAATGCTACTTTTTGATGCCACATTTATTCACATTTTATAAGGTAGTGATTGGTATCTATTATTTAAGTTTATATAACTAACGCAGTTTTTAAAAGCACTTGGAGGAAAAACTCGTTGTTAAATAAGCGGAAATAATGGCAAGCCTAAAATAGCGCCAATCTTGAAAAATATGTTTTGGGTGATATTTTCTTCATGATGATCATTCAGCCGGGTTTTCTTTCTAAGGTAATTCAGTACATTCAGAGCTAAAAAGTGGAATAAAAGAAAACACATTGAAACACTGTTACAGTATCAAAGGTAACGAAAAAGTCGTTAGCCTAGCAAGAAAGGGATCACAAATACAATTATTCTGTGGCTCCAGACACGACTCTTACGATTTCAAAGATCCCTGCAAGCATAAATGAAAAATAATTAAATAAACTAAAACTAGTTTCATGTTCATGTACAGCTTGGGACAAACAAAGCTCATGGATTTTGCTCTGCCATCACTGGGGTGTAACACCGGAAACCGGGGGTTGCAGTAAATTCTCCCTTTAGCGTCGCTCAGTGGAAGACAGAGGAGTTCGAAGCTGGAAATTAAACACACAGGCAAAATATTTATTAAATAATAGAAAATAATAACTCTAAGTACCTCAAAGGTACAAGAACAAAAATAAAAAAACCTTTCTTAAGGAAAAAAAACTTAATTTGACTAACAAAATGTAAATCTCTGATGGTAAGTTTACTCGGCCACGATTCTCCCAGACCACCAGACCTCACTCTAAGACCCAGAAAGGACCTCTGAGTGAGACCACCAGACCTGAGAGAAACACGGAAACGGAAACACGTCTAGTCCCTGGCACTTGACCACAAGACCCAGAAAGGACCTCTGAGTAAAACCACCAGACCTAATGAATAGGCACGGGTTGGAATCCCTGCCACTAGATCACCAGACCTCGCTCTAAGATCCAGAAAGGATATCTGAGTGAGACCACCAGACCTAATGGACAGGGCCAAGAGGGTGATTCCGGTCGCTAGACCACCAGACCTCGCTCTAAGACCCAGAAACAACCTCTGGGTGAGACCAACAGACCTAACGGACAAGACACGGAATTTGCGTGTTTCTCTAGACAAACAGACCTTCTCTTGAGACCTAAACAGACCTCAAGATAAGACCACTAGACCTTAGAGGAAACACGGACACGGGTTTGCTGAAGGCCAAGAGAAAATAAAAATTAATTAATTTGATAAGGGATTTGCTGAAGGCGACTCGGAAAACAAAATAATTAAAAAGGAATAAAATAATAATTAATTAAATTAAATTAATTAATTCACACGGCTTTGCTGAAGGCAAGGGGAAATTGAATAAAGGGGAAAATTAATAAGAGCGCGCTTCCGCTCACCACGATGGTGAAGCTAGAAGTCCTTATCAAAAATGGAGTGGGGGCTTTTATTGGAAACCCTGCGACCAACTCGGATTTACTCGACAACCAATAAGAACGCAGTAAAAGTAATTGAAAACAAGAGCGACTATCAGTTAATTATTATAAATTAAATTAATAACTTTTTATTTAGCACGAGCTCGAGGATAAAAGTTATCTCAACGAAATCGCACTAAAATATCGAACACGTCGGTATAAAATTCGTAATTATCAATTAAGGTAGTTGCATACTAAAATCAAAATAGACAGTTTTGAATAAAATTAAGCAGAGACGTAGATAAAAGCATTTTACACTTAAATTTTAAATTTAAACAAAATCGTCCGTTTAGTTTCAGAGTAATCAGTTCTTAAATATGGACCCTTATACACAGGTGAGATAGGACAAACGCTCAAGCTCGGCCTATATTTCGCTCCCAATTCTATTACAATAGACAGTTTTGTTTCAAAAACTAATATAATATTAAATAGTTCATTATACACCTTCTATCAAAATTTTAAAAACATTGACCGTCTAGTATAAAAGTTAGAGCAATTATAACTGTTAAATTTGTATGAAAACATCTGCCCCTGAAATCTAACGGCAACGTTGCACAGTTTAAAGTGACGCTAATTTTCAAATTTTTAAAAGAGGTTAATAATAATGAAATTTTCATTGGGCAAATTCGGTTTTTGACAGTCAATGACAGTTATTACTCGTCATTATTTCATGCAGTGATGTCAGACCTTCCTTCTCTATGTCACTTGTACCTTAATTCGAGCAAGTCACCGCTAGATTCCGCGCCTATCACTATGCAACTACCTTAAAAATTAAATTAATTCATAAAAACTATTTTAAGGGTGGAAATTAGTTAGGGGTGCTAATTAATTAAGAAAATAAAAGAAAAAACACTAATTACATCGTATCACTAATTATAACACTTCACGTGGCTTTAAATGGAATTCAAACATTAAATAACTATTTCAAACCTATAATTAAAAAGTTTAGATTACGAATTAATCAATTGTTAGGGTTGATTTAAATTATAAAGGGTTAAAAATGACACCAGAGTCACACTAAAATTAAAACGGGAGCTCTAGCTCTTCTGGTTGCCGAGTTACAGGGAAATCAGTGGTTATCGCTGATAACACTGATTTGAAAATATAAAAATTTAAGTTGCCAATGTGCAACCTTAGCTCTTAGAGATTGGGCTCAAATAGAGAAGTGCTTGAGGAGCTGAATAAGGGAGTGTAAAAATTATCTCCATTTTTAGAAAACTAAAGAAAAAAATTAAAAGTAGCTGCTTTAAACGATACAAAATTTCCAGGATGCTGTAATACTGTATCAGTATTTTGGTCCAGCATCCGGATAGAATTTTGCATCGTTACAAGGGTTTCAATGGAGTGGGAAAGGTTGTAGTTTAAATTGGTTGCTTATTTCTAGCCTGGGCCTGTATAACAAGACCTGGACTTTATTTAAACAGATCGAGACAGCCTAACACAGACACTATATCACTACTAACTGTCAGCTGTTAACAGTAACAGGGTCACATCATATCTTAAAGAAGAAATACACACCATTCACCTGTAGAAGCTTGAACTTCAGGCTATTTCTTAAAGAAACCAAGACAGCTTAAGATACACTCTACCAGTTGTACTGACCGTGAGACCTGGTGGTCCAATGTGAACAGAGACAAGGTCTCTCAGTGACTCATGTATTCAAGAGGGACCTACACATAATTCGCTTGTACAGCAGAGGCTTGGACTGCAGATTTTCCAGTGTTCCAACAACAGTCCGACTACGATCGGTCAGTCGATAATAATGAACTCATACACTCATTTAAGGACCTATGTAATCTAGTACAGAATGCAAAGATACTGGATTCGTAATAATAAATCCATTCTATCCAAAAAACAATATAGCCCTAATCAAGTCTATGATGACTATTACTAGTGAAACTAAGAAAACTTCATGCTTTTCCCTCAATTTCTATACGCTTCAAAACATAAGTACAGGGTGACCTATATTGCTTGTCCGTATGGGATATCTCCGTTAATACAAGAGTTAGGAGAAAACTAATAAGACGATCTCGATCTACTTTTTTGAGACAAACTCAATGGTGAAACAAAAAATCTGATACCTTCTTTTGTTTTCGAGTTATAGCTAAAAATTCATATTTTCGTCATTTTAATTTTGATCAATATCTCACTTATTTCTAAAGATTTTTTAAAACTGTAAAGACATTCTTATAACACTTTTTAACGTAGATTCCAGTGGCGTAGTCAAAATTTTTTTTTGATGGGCTATTACCGAGTTTTTACACGAACTTCACTTTTTTTAAATACGAATCATAGGCGGCTATGACTTTATTAAATAGAGTATTTTTAGCGCTTTTCAAAAATATAATACTCATTAAAATTATTTTTAATAATAAAAACACAACAGCAGTTTATTTAAGAAATTACGAATTAACTTTGAAAACAAAAGACAATCTAATTTTGACATGGTAAAAAAATGCTGTTTACACTTACTTATATCGTTTAACTAATAATTAAATACCTCTTTATATTTTAAAAAAAATTGAAAAATTTTAAAAATTTGAAAATTAAAAAATTTCAATAAATGTCATATTTTTGAAAAGTGCAAAAAATACTCTATTTAATAAAGTCATAATCACATATGATTCGTATTTAAAAAAGTGAAGTTTGTGTTAAAACTCGGTAATAGCCCATCAAAAAAAATTTTTGACTACGCCACTGGAGTCTACGTTAAAAAGTGTTATAAGAATGTCTTTACAGTTTTAAAAAATCTTTAGAAATAAGTGAGATATTGATCAAAATTAAAATGACGAAAATATGAATTTTTAGCTATAACTCGAAAACAAAAGAAGGTATCAGATTTTTTGTTTCACCATTGAGTTTGTCTCAAAAAAGTAGATCGAGATCGTTTTATTAGTTTTCTCCTAACTCTTGTATTAACGGAGATACCCCATACGGACAATCAATATAGGTCACCCTGTACAATATCAGTTTTATTGCATGTAATTATCTAATTTTGTTTACTGATATCATGGAGTTAATAACTGAAGTAGTTTAATATAACAAATTAGAGAAATCGAAATAGTTGAAGATTAGGAAAGTTCAAAGCCATTTAGGGTGACAAACAAGTAGATCAAGATTACATGTCCTTAATTCTATCCCCGGGCAGCGGTTCGACTCTTTGTGGCCATTTTACAACTATCGAAAAGTCGATAGTTGCACAGTTAGATATTAAAACATTACATAATTTAAAAATGCAACTTCGAACTTTAAAAAAACTTCTTAAATTAGTAAAACGAGTAAAAACTTAGTCATTGATTTATTTCGAAAACTTTCGTATATTTTAGTTGCACGGTATTTCTAAAAATGTTAATTAAAGAAAATAAACGACTACAATGGGTTGTGGGCTTTAACTTTTCTACCCAAAACCGCTAAGGAAAATAAATATTGTTTGTAATGCATAATAAAATGTTTCAAACCATTTGAAAATAATGCTGTGGTCATTTAGAAAATGTTACGAGTCGACATTTCTTAGATTTTGTATGAACTCGCATAAAACAAACATTAAAGCTATTATAGTTCGATAAAAAGATTTAAGTCCATGGAATTTTGAAAGAAAATGTAAACTTGTAAAAGGGGAAGATTCAAAAGAGTTGATAGAAGAACTTATAAAAATCTTAAACTTAAGTTGTAATTTTATTTAATCTTTACCACAAAAACGCAACAGGTATACAGATTTCGATAAACTTTTCGAGCCTCTTAATTAAAAAAAAGTTAAGATTAATTAGTTTTTATTCTTAACAAATCTCCAGTTAAATTTAATTTGTTAAAAAGCGACTTGTACTTTTTCTAAATGTTAAATTTTGAAAAAGGATAGTTCAGAAGATGAAAATTTTTTTAATGAATCTCATCAAATGTAGAGCACGCGAGGACACTTAAAGAAAGAATCGTTAACTTGGAGCCCGTGGTAAATAAAAATTGCAAAGGAACAAACTTGAAAACTTTTCGTCTTAAGGGCACAGAAAAGTTTCTGTAAAAGTAAAACATATGTGAACTCTTTTATAAAGGTTCTAATGTCGTTTTTTTGGGTTTACCTTGACCGTGCGTATTTGATATTTTCACAAGGCATCAAAAAAATTATGCAAAAGTGAAAAAGGAGAAAGCAATTTTTTAGTAGCTTAACGTACTTTAGGGAAAAAATCTGAAGAAGTTTAAAAATTTGTTTAAATAAATTCCGCTAAACCTCGACTTGAAAAATTTTGATAGAATTTTTAAATTATATCGTTAAAAGTTACTATTTGTACTGTTCTGGTCAATTGATATTCTAAGTGAAAGTTTGTCAATTGAACTTAGAAGTGCAAGACCTTATTGATTTTGACCGAAATACGTTAATATAATTGCTTTACCCGAAATCTTAGCTAATGGAAATTTACATAAAGGCTGGGTAGATTTCCAAGTGCCACGTTCTAATACAAAAGTTGGCAGGAAATCTGATTGGATTTACTAAACAGCACATCATGTACATAAGGAAATTTATAAGAAAATTATGAATTATTAGGAAAAAGTTGATAATTCAAACTTTTATGCCCGGTTGCATAAAAGAGAATTATATTTTAATCCGAGAATTAGATTTATAATAACGTTACACAATAAATAAATAAAAATGTCAAAGTTTGACGTTTGTTTTCACAATTATGGAATCAACACCACGTGACAAAACATGGCGGCTGGTGGGAACATAAAGGTCCCCTCCTTACAATATTTTTTTCATCTATGGAGATTAGCATTATAGTCCAACAGAATTAGTAAAAATTCGATGGTATACAAAACAAAATTAGGTCCCTATTAAGACCTTTCTTAATATGTTAATTTGTACCTATACTTTAAGAATCGTGAATAAATGGACTTGAAGAGGACAAAAATGTTTGTGCGTAAATTTCTCGGAAAGGATGCAATCCAGCGAAAAATGACTAGAGTACAATTTTATAGATGAAGCATTTTTACAAATGTTCTATAAAAAGATTTTGTTAGAGCAATGGTGTAACCACAAAATACCTTTTAAGAAAGATATATTTTTAAAAATAATTTTAAGCAGGCAAATCGATGTCGTACAAAATAATTGCACGCCGATGGACGAAAAACTGTTGAACTCCTAGACGAATAATGATAAAATTACAAAAATGTAATTTTAATTTGAAGCTGAAGGTTTTAACTTTCATTTTGTATATTTTTGATTTACTTTTGTTATGTCTTGTATTATTAATCAGCTAATGAAATTTTCTTTGTACCATTTCTTCAATAGTTGCAGATATTTTGTTAGATGAATAATTTTTCAAAGTTACAGTATAAAACTTCTGTATTTTTTTAAATATTTTCATTTAAAAATTTCTGTAAAATCGTTAATATTTAACGAGTTGAAAAAAACCTCTGACTAATTTTGAAGGAAAATAAGTCTACTTTTGGATGCACTTATAATAATTTACTTACAATCTCAAGTTTACCTTTTATATTTAATACAGTTGAGAAGTGGAAATGTCGACGACATTTTCTTAAAATCCGAACTACATTTAAAGTACTGAAGTTTTTTCAACTTTCGTTTATGCAAATAAAACATAATAACCCATACTTTAGTCTATGAAAACCACAACTGACTCAGATGTACTAGTACTTAACAACCGGCTGTTGAATTCAGGTAAATCTGTGGAAATATTTCGACTTAAAAATCAGTCTCACAAAAGTATTTTAAAAAACGGCTAATTATGACTTTTAGAGCTATTTACTGCGACAAGAAAATATAACTGCATAAGAGAGCACGTACAGGGAGTCCTGAAATAGCTGTTTAAAATGAAGAATCCGATTAAGCTCTATCAGATCATAATATTTATAGTGTAAACAGGGTTGTCATCTGGTCATATTGCACTTCATCTTTATTGCTATTTTTAGGACTCCCTGTACATTAGGGTGTATCGAAAAAAACTTTTTTTGGAAATTCAAAATTTCAAGTTAATAAAAAGTTGTCTCTATGGACCCCCATATACCACAAAAAAATTTGGCCCGATTGAAAAAAATTTAGGTCTCCCGCAAGAGGTCTACAGTTTATCATTTTCTTAAAAAAATTGAATTCTTCTATATTTTTTTTTGTAATGAAGATTGAGGTGATTTTTCTTTCCAAGTTGAAAAATCTTAACAATAGGGTGTGAAATAAAAGTATAAAAAAAAATAGTGCCCTAATGGAACATTTAGGTGTCCCGCAAGAGGTCTAAAGTTATCATTTTCTTAAAAAAATTGAATTCTTCTATATTTTTTTTTGTAATGAAGATTGAGGTGAATTTTCTCTCCAAGTTGAAAAATGTCAACAATAGGGTGTGAAATGAAAGTATAAAAAAAATAATACCCTAATGGAACATTTAGGTCTCCAGCATTTTATTTAAACTTAAAGAATTTTTGCAAAAATAAGTTTTTATTCTAATTTAAAAAATGCTTATCAAAAATGTTGTCTATAATCCATAGTTGTTTTGAAATGACTTTCTATCTCTTTCCTTGGAACAGCAGATATGTTTGGAAGCCTCCATAACCACTTTCACGATCCTCTCAACAGCTTGGGTGTGTGAAGGAATTTTGAAGAAATTTTAGAATTGAGGTTACAATTTTTTTACCAGTGCCATTTACTGGAATTGTTTGTCCGAAATACTTTGAGTTTGATTCCTCAACCAAAGATATATGTTCTTCTTTCACAGTTTTAAGTACCGATTTACCAGCTACAACTTGTTTGAGCATTGTATCATCTTTTCATCCATCAAAATAGAGACCCATTGGCTCTGATGTACGCATCGAACTTGAGGCTTGGCGAGATTTTATCCTTTCACGGAAAATCTTTGATTTATCTACAACTGCTGCCTAGTTTTCACAAGTAACAACATTAAGATCTATAAAAGAGCACTAGTTAATTCAGCTCCAGTTCTGCTAGAAATAGCTCTGCGGTCACATGCTCTGTAAAATAAAGAGAGGTTCCGTGGTAGCTCTTGTTTTACTAAAACAGAAGAAACTTTTTCCTCCCGTGCTTTAAGTAAGCTTTTATCATAATCACTTCCTTCACTTGATTTTTGAGACTTTGAGTCACTTTCTCAGTCAGATTCATTTACAATAGGATGCCTTTTACCTGTTAACTCAACATCTACAACTACCTACATTTTCAGTTTGTTGGAGACTTACATTTATTACTGGTTGCAAAGATTTTAATCTCCTTTAAAAAATTTTTTCGAGCTTTTTGTTTTCTTTTTTATCACAACCTCCAACAGTCGTAAGTCTAAGACTACGTTGGTAGTTTAAAAACTCACACTCTATTGGCGAAACCTTTTTGGAGCTGTACAGAGGCAGTTGCTGAGATCATATTTATAAGAACAGATATCGAACAGACTATTTACAATATTGGATTTGAAATATTGGATCTACAGATACTTTGAAGGTGTTTGAATGTTTTCTGGTAGACCCTGAAGATTTTTTAATTTTTTCACCCTGCTCGTGAAGTTTCAAAATCATATATAGAATATTGTTTGTAGTACAAACAGGAACAGACGCCTTCTTCCATAATTCTTCAAGCTTCAAAGCTACTCGCATAGCTATTACCTTTTTTGCTGGCTGATAACACCCCTCTAATTTCAATTGATTTCGAACCCACTCAGAATACTTCAAAACATGTAATTTAGTTGGCAGTACACTGAAATCACTTGTATCTTTAGGTTGGCCGATAATGAGCACTTCCGTAGTTTTTCGTGTTAAGTGAGCTTTTTTACTAATGATCGTAAACATAAAAACCATCTTAAATTCACTAAATATCACTAATTATAATCACTGACTTTACAAAAGAGAATTAATAAGCGGTGGTAACACACAGACAGAGACACACGACTCAATTGACAAAAGGAGTTAGTAGCTCTCGCAAGCTCCATGTACTACGGGCGTGGGTGCCTGTGGGGGGACCTAAACGTTGCATTAGAGTAATATCTTTTTTTATAATTTTATCTGACATCCTATTGTTAACATTTTTCCACTTGGAAAGAAAAATCACCTCAACCTTCATTACAAAAAAAAGTATAGAAGAATTCAATTTTTTTAAGAAAATGATAAACTTTAGACCTCTTGCGGGAGACCTAAATGTTCCATTAGGGCACTATTTTTTTTATACTTTTATTTCACACCCTATTGTTAACATTTTTCAACTTGGAAAGAAAAACCACCTCAATATTCATTACAAAAAAAAATGTAGAAGAATTCAATTTTTTTAAGAAAATGATGAACTTTAGACCTCTTGCGGGAGACCTAAAGTTTTTTCAATCGGGCCAAATTTTTTTGTGGTACATGGGGGTCTATAGAGACAACTTTTTATCAACTTGAAATTTTGAATTTCCAAAAAAAGTTTTTTTCGATACACCCTACTGTACATATACAACCTGTTTTAAACGAAGTGCGCACCATTGCTAACTTTAAGTTACAAAGATGGTTAAATTAGTAAAGAAACATCATTTTTACCGCTGATTACGATGGTTTTCTAGTTTTCAAGATATTCACAAAAATAACTTTTTTTAAAATGGAATTCAAGGGCTCTGTGCACTCTGAGATCGAATATACCCCAAATATATATTCTGGGATCCAGGGTTTGATTCCAGAACTTTCAGGTTTGTCAATACTTACAGAAATGATTAGTTGTGGTGCAGTAGCGTAACTAAGAGTTTGGGGGCCCTTCCGCAAAATCTAGATTGGGGGTCCCACTCATCCTCGTTAATAATCATTTTACTTTACCACAAATCGATTTTATAACGAATTTTTATATTAAACGAGGTTTTGGGGGGCCTTTTTATTCTGGGGCCCTCCCGCAATGCCAGCCCTGCGGGCCCGTTATTTACGCCACAGTGTGGTAGCATTTTGGCTAAAACCCAAATATTTCGTACATTTCTCAAAACGTGGTGGAAATGACATTGTTTGGTTTCTATAAAATGGTAAACTTTCGAAGTGCCATTTCGTTTAATACTTTTGCGTTTGAATGTTTAACCTACTTTATTTGTTACTAAATTTTAAAATGGTCCATTCTATTTTTGAAGTGAATATTAATAATTCAAAATGGAATATCGAATATTACTATACCTCGATTAATGTAAATTGTTTAGCAAACTGATAGACGCAGGTTTCTTGGGTCGCTCATTGCTTATCCTGTCACTACAAGTTCCGATTAAATTTTAAATTTACATATAAATTTAGGTCAAGTTATATTTACTTAGCTATAAAATAGGACAGCACAGCTCTAATCGAAAAAAAATTCAACTTTTGATTTTAAAATGGCGGCCAATAACAATGATGATCCCATTTTGTGGTTTTTTCCTTATAACTTAGCCGGTAATTATTATTAGTAAAATTTCAAAACGGCATTGTATAGCTAAAATATAGGGCTTTCTTCATACCGATTTTTAATCAAATTGTTTCAAAACTGCCTGTATTTAAGGCACCAGTATAGGTTAAAATTTCAAAAGGATTTGCTCAAAATATTTTTTAGCCGTTTTTTTTCATTTTCGGTTATGTTATAGACATCACTAAACTCTATCGAATGCCACGCGTTTCGTTCGGTAGAAATTTCCAGGACCGAAGTTATGATTTTTTTAAAGTAAAAATTTTAAAAATCTATTATTTCCCTTGTGTAATAAAAATGAAAATTGGTACGTGTATTATCCCACGAATATCTATTATTTGACGTTGCTTTTGGTTAACAATACGCTTTCGGTTAAATCGGAAAAGTTTTTAGTAGTTTCTAAGAGCTGTATGCCACTATATACTAATTTCAGTACTGAATTCAGGACTAAAAAAAATTGGTTGTAAAATAAATATGAAATTTGACGTTTGTAGACGTTATTTACATCCAATAATTTAGAACATGTTCTTATTTATTGTCATGTTCCAAATTATTTTATTAAAAAACTTCAAAAAAGTCAAATTTCGATAATTTCAACTAAAAATTTTCATCCAATTTTTTTTAGTCCTGAATTCAGTACTGAAATTAGCATAGTGGCATACAGCTCTAAAACAAAATTTTGGTGAGCCATTACCTACAACTTTTCAGTAAATTTTAGAGATTTTTTTCCCTCTTTTCATCAATATATCACTTGCATACAATAAGTGGGGGTTATTTAAAAAACAATGGAGATGGTACTTCAGCTCTTCCAGGGTGGGTAAAAACCCTAATTGATTTATAGAAAATGGGTACATATAATAATTTATCAAAAAACTTTTAAACCATGTTATTACGCTATTAGACCCTTTATTTCATACTTTTGAAGGACCCTGTTAACGAAAATGACATTGGGAACTTGAGAATTCAATTGAGAAAGACTGGAAAATGGCAGTCTTTTTGGGTTTACGACGATTTTATTTCAAATTACACGTGATGTTTTGCATATTCAACGATTCAAGTCACCTCTGAAGACACAGATGGAAGAAAATCATTTTTTTAAATTATTTAATTGCTCTTGCCAGTTGAATAAATAATAAATACAATTCAACGCCATTATTATGAATGTCGTGTATCCTACTTGGAGAATTATTTTTTAACCTGAATCGTGCTTTCCTATGCTAGTTACGTAAAATAGATCACGTGTGTAGACACTGTATAAACTGCATGCAGAATTTGATAATAGTATAGCTGGAAGTGAAACATCCTAGCCCTTTGTGTCCTTAATTACATAAACCGCAAATAGATGCATATAGGCCAGCAAATATCCAACATTAAATCAACCGTAGGTACGTAATGCAACCTACGATAAGTCACAGTTACAATAGAAAAGGCGAAGATTATTGCGTTTAAAGTTATAGGGGAAAGACGCAATGAAAAGGGCACTTTTTTTCAAATAGCTCTATTTTCTGAACAAAACATAAGTTCTAATAAATACTTGGTAACGTAACAAAACAATTATTCATAATACCATACCAAGCAGAAAAACTAAGTTTTTCATCAAAACTGAAAAGTTACAAGCTTTTAAAGTAAAATCGGGAAATGTCCGTTTCATGGCACCCTGCGCATTGAAACGGACACATGGGGTTATGAAACGGACATTCTTTAGTTTTGCAACATTCGCACAAAAAAGTTGAAGAAACTTAATATCATTGATTTGTAGATTCATTTTAGTACAGATCCCAAAGGCGAATATCGGCATCGACCTGGAAATAAAACATATGTGGTTGAAAATTTGGATTTGGGCATTATTTGATATGTACTACAAGACGCTAAAAAGTTTACCATCGTCAGGGGTGTGCAACATGGGTAGATCCCACCCATATATTGTTTTTAGGGGGCGTTTTTTTAAATCTAATTATTTTTTGATAAGGACATGGTACTTTATAGTTTTGGGGTCGCTGATTACGAATATGATGTCAAAATTGTAGTTTAACAACTGCAAACTGTTAAATCAGCTGCCAAAATAATAACATTCTGCTTTTTTAACATTTTTTTCCGATTTAGCGGTTACTGTCAATGAGGAGGAATAAAAAAGATAAAAAAGAGATGTAATTGAGATTTTAAACTAATTTATTTAATTTTTTTTATAGGAATTGATGTAGAGGCTATCTAAATGTTCCTTTCGTGGTGCTTATGGTACAACTATTGAAAGTACAAAAAATTTAATAGATATTTAAATTGTTTAGAATTTAATTCTCTATAAATTGGGCCAAACAAAATTTAGATTTTTCCATTACACTTCCAGTCACTCCTTTAACAGTTGAGGACACATTTATTCCATGTTGCACACCCCTGAGAATGGTAAACTTTTTTGCCTCTTTTTATAGGCTTTTAATACTACCTTATTTCAAATTTTCAGCCACATATGTTGCTTTTCCAGTCTGTGCCCTAGAAAGTTATTAAGGCTATATAAATGGTTCTTTCGACGCGTTTACGGAAAAACTATTGCAAGTACAGAACATTTCATAGATGTATAAGTTGTTTAGAATTGCATTCTCTATAAATTGGCCCAAACAAAATTTAGATTTTTCTATTACACTTCCAGTTACTCTTTTAACAGTTGAGGACGCATTTATTCCATGTTGCACACCCCTGAGAGTGGTAAACTTTTTTGCCTCTTTTTATAGGCTTTTAATACTACCTTATTTCAAATTTTCAGCCACATATGTTGTTTTTCCAGCCTGTGCTCTACATTGATGTTAAGGCTATATAAATGTCTCTTTTATAGCTTACGGTAAAACTATTGCAAATACAGAAAATTTCATAGATATAAAAATTGTTTAAAATTTAATTCTCTATAAATTGACTATAACCAAATTTCTATTTTTCCATTATGCTTCCAGTTACTCTTTTAACAGTTGAGGGCACTTCCACTCGATGTTGCACGCCTCTGAGAGTGGTAAACTTTTTTGCCACTTTTTCTAGGTTTTCAATACAAGCTTATTTCAAATTTTCTGCCACATATGTTGTTTTACGAAATGTAGCTTGTTTTTGCCTTTTGTTCAGGATCATCGAAAAAAACAGTTTTTTCGGGATTCTTTTTTCGGAACAGGTAGTCAGGAATCAATATTTAATATGATGAACTGAAACGTTGAAATATCCTCTTTCATTATCCGCAAACGTTTTTAAGATATAACGTTTACGTAAAAAAATGCCGTCAATCTTACGATAAAAGTGCCCATTTTGAGACGCGCGCACTTCATCTTAATTTCATAGAAAGTACATGAAGTAGAATAAATTTTAAATACGCCATTTGAAAGCACGATGAATTACCTACAAAACCGTATATTTATTTTTTTGGAAATTACATTTTTCCATCTCTTAAAAATTTAATTACAAGAAAAAAATAAAATTCAAAAAAGTTGAAATATTTAAGGAGTGTTTTTTTAAAACTGAAAATTGTTTTAACATAATTAGTAGCATGATGTCATTACAAATATATTATAAAACATATATCCAGAATATTTTTAAAATTTGAACTCTCTGTAGCTTATGGTACATTAATATGTAAAGAGTCGTCAGAAAAATGAAAAAGAAAACTTCTAGTACAATTTCAGGGATGATGAAAATAAATAAATTAAAAAATATCCCCATCAATTTAAAGCTAAAACCATCTTCTTTCCAAAAATTCACTCGAAATAATGATCTGACAATTACTTACAAAATGGCAAACATGTTTGTGAGTCACTACGCTGTAAAATTTCCAATTTTCAGATTTCTAACGGTTTATCCTTATTTGTCTTTCATCGCGTTTTTCTGGAAAAGTACTATTGGTACAAAAAATTTTATAGATTCATAAATTGTTCAGAATTCCATGCTCTATTAAATAGCTTTATCAGAATTTCGAAATTCTCATTTCTTTTCGAGCTAGTATTCTTTGAATGTTGAGGGCACATTTACTTCATGTTGCACACCTCTAGGAGTGGTAAACTCTTTTATGTCTTTATATAGACTCTTAAGGCTAGCTAATTGTAAATTTACAGCCACATATGTCGTTTTTCCAGGTTGAAACCGATAGACCCTGTACTATTTACAAACTTGTTCAAAACGAAAAATTTTAAAAATAAGCTATAATAATTAATAATAACAAAATAAACAATCTAAAATATTTAAAAAAATTTTTATGCAAAAAAAGCTTAAATTTCCTTTGTTGCCTTAATTTACGTGTGCAGAACACATCTGAAAGCAATAGAAATATTTTTTGTTTTTGAAACATCTATTTCCAATGTATTAAAAATTTCTATCTTTTACACGCTTTAAAACTAACGTCCGTTTCAATGCGCCATGAACTGTCCGTTTCATAACACCGAGACATTGTTTAAGAATATTTGTTCAAAACTAAAATGCAAAAACCAAATTTGTTTTTAATAGTTGTCCATATAAATAGATACCTTGATATACGTTTTGCCATAAAAGTAAGTAAAATAAGTAAATACATCCCTATCTTGAAGCTTCCAAAACTTGCAACAATATTTACTTTGTATTTGAATAAAAAACAAAACACTACTTCCGGTGTATTAAACGAGAGGACTATGTCCACGTCATAGTTTGTTTATAAGTATATTAAGTTACATATACTAAAATTTCAAACTTAAATGCCTTTTGGTTTTCAAGATACTGATACTGTCCTTTTCATAACGCGTCCTTTTCATAGCGCGTTCCTCCTAAGTAATTTCTAAAAAAGGTAAAACTATTGACATATTCTTTAAAGTATTAGAAATGGCTTTAATTGGCTTTCGTTGAGTGCTAACAAGTAGGGGAGGTATCAGAAGGATGATTAATTATAAGCTGACTATGTAATTGACTAACACAAAACAAGAAGAAAATTCAAGTGACTTGAAATAGTGACATTTTAACTACATAAGCCGTCTAGATGAGCTCGAGTTTAGTTTGTTCGTAGCTGTCATGGAAAGTTTTTGTAATAAATTTAATTATTGCATATTAATAATAACTTATAAACCTGACTGGCTGAGTATTTTCTTCTGTTACTTATTTGATAGTTGCAAACTTTATGTGCTTGTTTATTTTATTGTCTTCTAGCAGGACAAACGCTGGATGTTCTATCATTTAAATCGATAAAATAAGTAATAATAAGTAAGTGAAAATTTCCAACATCGTTTTTAAAAATTCATATTTGCTGTAACGAGGTACGAAAAAACATGCAGATGCAAAATTAATTTATCTTCTAACTCTTCTTTTGACAGCACTGCATCGCACCAATGAAGCATTTTAAATTATCGCATATTTTTCTTACTTCGTCTAACATTTATCAGAGTAACCCAGAGTAAGCGTAAAAATTTCAATTCGAGATACCTACATCAACTATAACTCGTCAAATACAACTAAAACTAAATTAAGTGCGCTATGAAATAAAAATTGCTTATTTTAATACGTTAGATATTCAAATTCCTCTTTATAGTTAAATCAAGGACTGTAATATAATATGGTTAAATTAAGGATAAAAGGAAAACATATTTTAAACTGGCGACAATGTCACATTTTCGTATTTAAAAATCTCATTACTTGAAGAAAGATGTCCTTATTGGCGCACTTTAGACGTTGACTTATAAAAACGCTGATTTTGCGATAAGCTAAATTGGGTTGCTCTGACATTCTCGAAGGTTGACGGTTTAAGAATTTCTAAACGGGGTTGTTACTTCTAAAATAGTGTTGCGACTTCTATTAACAACGAGCGTAAAAATTAATTTTTTTAATGTACAACATGTTTGATGTTGAAAACTAAAAATAAAAATGCATTTTACTTCGTTATTTTCTTCGCTGTGAAACGTAGGGTAGCATCTCGTGTTCCTTTATGAGTTATATTTATATTATAGTTGCTCGTTTCAGAAACACTTTTGTGTAACACAATATCATTGTGTGTAAATACTAAAAATTTCTTACATGCAACTTTAGTTTAGCGAAAAGCATCGATATTCTGCAGCTAATTATGTAAATGCACTTTTAGTGTTTATTGCTTAATCCACTTAAAACTGCAATTGCTTTTACAGTTGCTAAACAACTTTTGTCTATTTTAGCAAAGTGGCCCTGATTGTTTGTGATTTTCAAGTGGCATGGCTTTTTATTTACAATTCTAATCATGACAAACTTTTTGCAGGGTTTAGTCCATATTTTTAGTCCATATCACATATTTTAGTCCAGTCAAATGGTACTTGAAAAGGACTTTTGGAGGAAAGTTTTGGAGGAGTCTTGATATTTGTGCTTTTTATGTTTTTTGGGTCGCTGCACATGAGTTTGAAGTTTGCCACCAAACATTTTTTCCAGGAAAAAGTTATAAGCAAAAATAAAAAAAAACTGCTGTCCTTTTCAAACTTTTGGTTGTAACTCGAAAACTCTGCATTTTTGGCAACGATGACTGACAACAAAAATAATTAGAAGAAAATTTCCTACATTTTATGTCTGTAAGTTTTTTTGTCAGACGAACGGTTTAACCGCGATCACGCCTCGAAGTTGTTGCACCTACAGTCCAATGAGACACTGCGAGGGTAATGTTCACTCCTACGCTTTCCCGTAAATGGTTAACTTTAACTGTAAGGAAACAACTAGACAATACAGTGTGACTTATGGCTTATGCCCGAATAAGCAGTCATATGTCTTGGGAGTTGAGCAATAAGGGTATTAACAGAGTTGTTGGTGGAGATTCTGAAAGTCTCAAATTCAAACGCTGTGACAGAGTGAGAAACAATGGAACACGTGCATCCAAAGGTTGGGATGGATCAAGGACTAAAGGGCAAGAAAGAGTTGCTAAAGGTAGGCAGCACAATGGGCCCTATCAAACGGCCTAAGTGCGCGTAAACCTCGGTTTACCCTCCACTCTAACAATCCTAATCCTAATCCAACAACTCTGGTACAAAGAATTACCATTGCTAAGTAGTCGGATGAAGAGCTCGAGGAGTATTTGGCCTATAATCTTGGTCCTGATTCCTTATCTGTTTTTGAAGATGGTTTAAGAGAAGGAAACAACTTTAGTTTGTGTTTGTACACAGCATTCCAACTTATTACAGATGTAAAGTTCAGTTGCAAATTTGTATATGTGGTCGATGGTGTGCTTTGCATTAGGGTTGTGTGACCTAGCAACCAATCATTTTCTTCTATCTGTGACAGCCATGTTCTTTGTTTTAAAAATAATTACTCAAACGCTCCAGTTATATGCTATGGCTATCTTGATGTTACATAATATTTGACGAAACAATGGTTCCCACAGTGTCCAAAGAAAAATTTATTGCAAATCCAAAAAACAAAAATAGGTTAATAGCAATGCTTATTAGTTATTACGGCATTCACATCAGCGGCTATGACGAGTAAGCAAGCGACTCGCTGATAGTGAACATAGCTTTGTTCTTGAACCCAAAACATGAAGCTGTAATTGTTATAGGGGAGAATGTAGAATGTAGATCTTTTAGTAAGTTTGATGGGCCTCTGTAAACATGATAATGTTTACTTACCTGGAAACCTAGAAAGGGAAAACTTTGTAGAGGTTTTTTTCCCATTCACTGCAGTGTGTAGAACAGTTGCTGAGAATATATTTTTTACACGCAATGAGTGGTTGTGATACCACATCCTCTTTGTTCAATCACGGAAAAATGATGTTCATTTAGGCACTGACTAATAATCCTGATCGCAGGTATCTTTCAGGTATTTAAAACCTCATATGCTATTCAACAAATAGTTGCTGATGCTGGTAAACGTTTTCTTATTTAATTGTACGGCTTCACTGAGAAAAAAGTAGCATCACTTAACACGTTAAGATATAAGTGCTACATCAAAGTTGCGTTGGAGACAAAAACTCACATTGTCACACTGCCATCTGCAGCTTCAGCAAGAGAACATTTTTACGGGTCCAGCAGTGGCTAGCATTGAAAAAATCCAAAGGAGATGGAAAAAACAAGAATGGCCTAATATCAGTTACGACATGTCCACCACCAGCACCCCCAGCTAATTTCCTCCAAATTTAAGGCGAGTTGCTAAAGAAACTGTAGTTGTAAGATAGCTGGCCTAAACTTTTCAAGTATCCGTACCAATGATATATTAATATTAACTAGATGCACCCTACCGTATGCTGAGTTACATGTGGATTGACCAAGACCATTAGAGAAACACAATTGAGACATAGTGAACGAGTGTACGAGTGAGCGTTTGGCGCCCAACGTGGGGCTTTTAAAGCTTTTACCCCTCCCCCTTTGTGCAGCCCAACCGCACGTTCGGTCTTACATTTGGCGCCCAATGTGGGGCTTTTAAAGCTTCTATCCCCCCCTTGTGCAGTTCAACCCCATGTTTGGGCTTAAATTTAGCGCCCAACGTGGGGCCTTATTTCTTCTCCAACAATTGACTCATTGACAGTAACAACACACTTGTGAATACCCCGCAACCTTGCCATGGATGCAGATCGGAATTATGGCTCCGTCCCGGAACAACTGTACCCATACTCAAGCCGGCTCGAATTTCCAACTGCATGGCAGGAATGTCCAACCTGTGGCATGCAGACTACCGTCGCAAATCCATGTTCTGGTTCGGAAAACGCGCCGCACCGCGACCGGTAAGCGGGCCAGTCCCGATGCAAGAACACTCCCTAACCGCTTATATCCCAGTATTTTGTTACCTTGTTACCTTACAGTTAGCCCTTGACGGGAAGGCGTAAGAGTGATTATTGGAACATTTCCGCCACGCCGTGCTTAGTAGCATTGGACGGCAGGTGCAACAATTTCATGACACGATCGCAGTGAAACAGTTCGCTTGAAAAAAAATTTTGACACATAAATTGTAGAACTATTTTTCTTCTCCTTCAACGTTACCAAAAAATGCATGGTTTTCGAGTTAAAACCAAAACTTTGAAAAATATCAGTTTTTTTACCGAGTTTTACTGAGAGAAGTACAAACTTCAAATTCGTTTTCAGCGACCTGAAAAACTTAAAAAACCCAAATATCAAAACTTTCCATCAAAAACTAACGATTTACTGGACTATTTACCCAATTTTCTGTAAACAAAAAGTTTTTCTGGCCTAATTTTGTTTGTCTCTTATAAATACTAGTTCATCACTTCCGAAATAAACTACTTCCTTCATTTGAGATGAAATAATTTAATGATTACTGCCTTGACAGACGAATAGACAGATTTCAGTCTCTCATATCTCAGATGCAGAGTGTAATATCTTCATTTGCTTTGAAGGAACTAATCAACTATGCTATTTTAGTGAGAACACACCTTAGTAATTTTCCATAATACCTCGTATCTTGTATCTACATCTAACCCAACAACCCAATTATTTTATCCTAAGAATCAAGTTAGTTTAAGCTGCATAGACAAACTTCTGCTTATTAGCTAAAGCTTATTAATTAAACAACTTTTGTTTTGTTTACAATTTACATAAACAGGCTTTGAAATTAGTTGCGCTTCCTGTTTGTGATAAAGTAAGATTTGTGGTAGTATTCAAGGAATATTACACGTTATATAGAAAAATATGTTTGCTTGTGTTTGTTTTACTGTTACTTTTACAAAGTTTGACGTTTTTAGCTCAAGTTTCAGCACCTGCCGAGCATACTGAAGTTTAAAGAGGAGCTTGACACTTTTCAATACGTACAGGATAAAAGGAAGCTTGTTTATGACCTTCATATAGTAGGATATGGCAATTCAATATCGGTCTAAGTTTTCTGTTTCGCATTTCAAAAAGCTGATAAAGTAATATTTATACACTATTTATGATATTATTTTTAGTTTTAACCTGCCAAAAAAGTGTCTAACCTTATTTACACGAAACTGATAAGCCAAGCAATTTTTGTTTTTTATAGCAGATATTAGATTTTGAGGCAGGTTTATTATAGAATATTTTAGACACTCTTTTTAGGTGTATCTAAATCGATATGGAAACTTTTGTTTTAAATAAAAAGCTAGAACAGTGGTTTTCGCCCCAATATTCCAATATAAAATTTAAGAAAAATGCGTTGCTGCTGAAAAAGGTTATTTTCAATTCTTTCGTATTTATCATATACGAGTAGTTTAATCAATTTACCGTTAAAAAATTTCATTCAAAATTTTAACAGTAATAATTCTTTGTTGACAGGGAACAAGTGTTTAAGTCACATTTTAGAGAGTAAAGGTATAATCGAATAGAGTAGGTACTAGACTAGGCGCAAAAGTTAAAGTATTTTATGCAAGCGGCATTTCAAATAACATTTTGGTAACCGATGTTTTCCTAGTATTTCAACCCTGCTGAATACGAAAATTGCGGTTATCAAAGCGAAATCTTAACCGGAAGCGTGATATTCAAGATGACACCCAAGATGTCAGCTTTGTTATTTTTGATGGAATCATTATGGACAATTAAGACAAATATTTTTATTGGTTCGGATAGATAATTTTATACTCTACAATTTTTATTAGAGGTATTAATAACTATCTTCAGATCACTCCTTAAGGAGCTAGAGTCGATAAAAGCACCAGTGTTGTATAAACCGTCTTAATACATAAAGCAGTATATGGAAGCATCTTGGTGAGTTCAGCGAGGTAGCTTTCCCAGTATCCAGCTAGGATGTATCTGTTAAAACATGATCAGAGCAAATCAAGTCCATAAAAGTCGATCATAAAGAGGATATTGCGTCTTCTGTTTTGACAACATACGGTGCTTCTCCCGACTCTCTAGACCCTTAAAGAGTGATTTTATTGTAATTTTTTGTAGACCATAAAATTATCTATCCGAGCTAACAAAAATATTTGTCTTAATTGCCATAATAATTAATCCATCAAAATAAATAAAAAGAGCAAACATGTATATTAGGACGATTTTTACGCACACGATGTCTTTAGCTGGCTTTCGCTCCTTAATAAGCAATCTTACGGTACTTTTACATTTAATAATAATTGTAGAGAACCTTGTATATCTAATTCAATCAAAACAGTTGTCCAAGTTTCAATAATAATTCTTCCATCCAAATAAATCTTAATTAATAAAGCAGACAACCTAGTCGCCATCTTGAATATCGCACTTCCGGTTTAAATTTCACTGTGGGTAACCGCAATTTTTGGATTCAGGGGGGTCGAAATATTGGGAAAACATCGGTTACCAATATGTTATATGAAATTCCTCTAGCATTTCGATACTGGGATTTTGTTCTAATTTTACGGTGCTTCTTCCGACTGTAGCTCCTTAAGGAGTGATCTGAAGATAGTTATACCTCTAATAAAAATTGTAGAGTATAAAATTATCTATCCGAACCAATAAAAATATTTGTCTTAATTGTCCATAATGATTCCATCAAAAATAACAAAGCTGACATCTTGGGTGTCATCTTGAATATAACGCTTCCGGTTAAGATTTCGCTTTGATAACCGCAATTTTCGTATTCAGCAGGGTTGAAATACTGGGAAAACATCGGTTACCAAAATGTTATATGAAATGCCGCTTGTATGGTTAAGGATACGTTTTTTCCGATAACAGTCCTAGTCTATACAGTAGGAATACATTATTTCCTTTTAAATATCCCTGACCCTGACCCTGCATAATAAAATACTGAAAACTTTGTCAAGGAAAATAAAAAAATCAAACAAATAGCTGCATTCAGCTTTCAGGATCCGCTAGACAGAGTAAGAGTGATGTAAGACTGGGGTATAGTACTTCATGAGGACATATAGAGCATGAGCGATGTACAGTCAGTCTCACAATTATTGTCCACTCTGGCTATACGCCAGGGTGGTTATTAGCCAACAACGGCAAAGGGACAGAAGGGGGAGGTTGTTGATTTACTACTTGTTGGCAAAATAAAGTTACCCCTTAACTTAAGTATGTTATGATAGTTACATTTACAATTCGTGCTAAACGTATATAAAACCAAGGTGATTATTAATTGTGAGGCTGACTGTACCCCCAGTTAAGAGACTGTAGTGCTTTCAGAATAAACTCTTTTTATACTATTTTCCACCTCTCCGATAACCTTGTGCAGAGTTGTCCAATTCTTCATATGTAAATCGAAAACTGAAAAACCCTTCAATGTATTTTTGTGGAAAGTGCAGTTTTTTATTGACATGGAAATGACACGGTATGTGTCTGTATAGTCGGTGACAATATTAGCGCGGTCCTGTAGGTGAAAATCAGCCTTGACACTCCACTACAGTGACAGTCGATTATGTCCTCCTACAAAATTTGTCCTGGGGCTCGTCATTTTGTTTAGTCGCTTTAATAAGCAAGCACGTTGTCTGTGGGTCGACGCAAACAATTAATTAAGGGTGGCATTTATGCCACTAGAAATAAATGGGGTTTAGACACATTTTTATTCCGCAAGATCTTTTAAATTAAGGACTCTATTGGAAAAATTCAAAAAATATGTTAAAGGTAAAGGTTCAACTTAGAAAATGAGTATCTCGAAATTTCAATTTTTGGGGCATTATGCTTCGAAACGAGAGTTGGAAAATAGGAAAAAATTGATAATATTTAAAGTAATAAAATCAGCAACGTAACACAAAAAAATTAAAGTTTCAAAATACTCATTTTCTAAGTCTATTCTTTCTCTTTCATTTGACACCTTATTTGTAGAAAAATATTGAGTATTTTGAAAGATCTTGCGGAATAAAATTTGTAAATTATTTTTTTTGCAAAATTAGTAATCTAGTAACATAAATTAATCACAAACGTCATAAATTAGTGTACTAATTTAATTAGTACACTAATGTTGTTGTAGATGGCTGACTTTTCAATGCGACTTGGCTATGTGTATGTATTTTAATGGAATTGACCAATTGACATGCATACTCGCTGACAAAGTGTCTGTCACAATTTCTGCCATAGCGTGGATTTTTACCACTTTTAGTAGTGAGAGAAAAGTGTAGATGTAGTATGCGTTCACTTTTTGGAATTAAATTAAATAATTAATTTTTGTTGTCAAGGTAGCATTTTTTATCACTTTCTATCCAAAAAGTGAATTTCTTTTCTACTAAATGCCACCCTTAAGCAGTTGTTAAGGGTAGGTGTGAGGGAGCACATCGAACAAAAACAAAGACCACGTGGCACGTGCTGGTTTACTCGCCGCTGATGCGGTGCTTGAGTGGTCAGACTGCGTTGCTCGCTGGTGGCAGCGGGTGCGAGTGAGTCACGTGACCTGCTAGTTGCCGCTGCCTGGCTACCAAAATAGAACATGTTTCACATTTCACCTGCCGCTGATAAATACTCGCCGGCTGGCGCCAGCGGCAAATTTTATGCTCACACCAAGCTAATTCATGACTCACAGTAGCGGCTTTAACACCTCGCGGCTAACCCAACGTAGCCTGAGCACACCACGTGATGACCGTTAAAGTTGCGCAGTAGTTTTGTACTGTCGTTGCTTAGAAACAAACGTAGACAGTAGACAGTGTCAATAATTATATAATAATAATAATTATAGTGTAGTATAAGGTATATAGTTCAGTCAACGAACGGGTTATAGAGAACATAGAAGAAGGTAATGGATTTTTTTTCAGGAATGTGTTGAGACTAGTTAGGAAATAAAAATACGAAAAGTCCCCGCTCCTAGCTATACGGCTAAGAGAGGGAGGGGGGTGGAAATGTTTCGCTTTTGTATATCTTGAAAACGGTGCGTTCTAGGGAAAAAATGTTCGCATCAAAATGGAAGCTTATCAAATTTCCTACAAGACTGTTTCTATTCATGTTTTCTTTATTCCTTCTAGTCTCGTCAACAAAGAGGTTCTAGAAAACAAAGAAGAGGTTCGAATTTTTTTCATCAGGAATGTTTTTGGAGTAGTTAGGAAGTAAACATACTAAAAGTCCCCGCTTCTAGCTACATAGCTAAGAAAGAGAGGAGGGTGTAAGGGTACCGTTTTTTGGATTTTTGCTTATAACTCGAAAACCTTGGGTTCTAAGGAAAAAATTGTTCTTAATTGTAGTAATTGATTAGATAGTAATTGTTGCAATTACTATCTAATTGCACCCGTATCAGGCGTTTTTCTCAAAAACGATTAGTCGTAGAGAGTTGAGTCAAAAATTTTGATTACAAAAGCCGTAATAAAGAATGAAGTAGTGGTATTGTTATTCGGCATGCCGAAGATATTGTCTAAAAATGTGAAGAACTCCAGAATTTTAAATGGTAAGATAGGTCGAAAGTGGTATCAATGAAAAGATCTTTAAAAACCAAGCAAGTTTTGTAGAGAAAATTTTTGAATTACTGCAATTCCAAATTCCGAAGTTCGTGAACTTCTGAGAAAAACTTTTTGGCATTCCCACCTCTCTGTGGTATAAAAATATTACCATTCCATTCATTAATAAAGCTTTTGTGATACAATTTTTTATCCCAACTCTCTAGGATCATCTAATCGATTTTGAAAAAAAAAGCTAAGAACGATAAGATGGTCAAACTTCAGAATTTCGTATGGCAGTAATCAAAAAATCTTCTCTACAAAACTTGCTTGGTTTTTAATGATCTTTTCATTGATACCACTTTCGACCTATCTTGCCATTTAAAATTCTGGAGTTCTTCACATTTTGAGACAATATCTTCGGCATGCCGATTTTTCGCAGAATAACAATACCTCCATTTCATTCTTTATTACGGCTTTTGTAATCAAAAGTTTTGACTCAACTCTCTACGACTAATCGTTTTTGAGAAAAACGCCTGATACGGGTGCTCTGATTCACCCTATAAAATTAATACGATAGGTTATTTTAAACTTTGTACTTCTTCTTTAAAAGAGGTCAGCAGCCTGTACTGTCTATAGCATATTCATGAGTATCTCTATTGAAGAGAAGGATGCAATAGACAAGCTTATGAGCTTTGCAATTTTTCTTGCAGCTAGTGATAATCCTATTAGTTCACAAACGAGATCAATAGCTTTACTCGTCCCACAAAGTTTGAGGGCGATTATTATTGGATAGTTGTAAAAATTCAAATTCACAACGGTCAAGTCGTCTAGTTTTACAAAGAAGTAGATTTATGTTATGTATTTATAAAATTACTAATGCCTTTAGTCTTATCCAACGATTTTCCACAGAAGAAGGAACCTACTGAATTGAACACTGCCGAAATGGCCAAATTTGGCAGGCTGCTTAGATAATATCAATTTAATTATTTCAATTTTTGAAACTAACTAAAAGGTCACTATGGCCTGTTCTCGCAGATAAATTTAAGAGTATAGTCTATCTCTACTATTTTACATGGGGTAACCGGGTTAAGCCATTCTTAAATTGTTTGTGCGGACAGGCCTCGGAAATAGTAATAATAAATTGGAAATTATTAAATCTATGAGTCGATTCCATTCTCTTTGAATCTATCGTTATTGAAGAGTTGTGATGTAGTTCGGTAATTGCTACTAGATAAATTCGTATCAGAGAAAGTTGCAGATGTGCTTTTAGTGAGCTCACTCTTCTTTAAAATCTATTAGTCTTCGACATTTCAAGAAGATATTAGATTTTATGAACCTCAAATATTTTCTAGTTTGTAAAAACGTATCAGATGAAAGAAGGTATAATCCAATAACATTGACAAATGCAATAAAAAGTGCAGCGAATCCATCGTTAATTGACTATACTGTTTGAAAGCAGTAATTTAGAAATGTACGAGTATGTACAAAGTGTAACAACAAATTAGAAGTATGACGTGCTATGTTTGATGAATACAATATTGAAATTAATTACAAAAACTGCAGTACAGTCAGCCTCACAATTAATGGCCACCCCGGCTATAAACCTAGCACGAATTGTGGATGCAACCATCATAACGCCTCCTACTTAAATTGTGAGGTAACTTTATTTTTCCAGCAAGTAGTAAATGAATAATCTCCTCTGACGTCCTTTCACCGTTGTTGGCTAATAAACACCTTGGCGTATAGCCAGGATTACCAATAATTGTAAGGCACATACAGGATGAAACGTGAGTATATCACCAAGAGTACAAATTACTGTTCTTTGTTTTTTCGCTTTTCTCAAAACTAACTATTGTAGGGGTAATATTATGCTTGGATATTGGTTGCTGAAACGAATAGTTTGACACGGATTTGATAACATTTCGTTATCAACACAGCCAGTATATAACACAGCCCCTCCACCCTCTAGGGCACAAAAATGCTTAATTACGTCTAAAATCCTTTAAAGCTTGATAGGGGTGGTTTTAATTAAAATACAAAAACTCGGTTTAGCTTAGATCTTTCCTAAAGCTTTAGAGAATAATATTTCTTTATAGCCCAGAGCAGGAAAATAGCTCGTGTCCGTTTGGACCCCTGTTGGTATGGTAATTATTTTAACACGGGTGTTACGAAGGTTAAGGTCCCTTTTTAAATTCGAGAGTGCTGAATACCTTCCATAGAAACGGCTGCTGACAAAGAATGAGTCAACACATTTAAACCTTGTCATGCTAGTAGTGAAAGAACAAGATAAAGCACATACCACTCTGTACGATGGTTTGTTCTTCCGTTATTTGCAACTGTACATTACTTATCACCCGACCCTCGTATAAAAACCGTATACTAAACTTTATTTAAAGGAAACGTTTCTAAAAACGCATAGTTAGAGACATGCATGGACCAAAGTGCTAAGTCGAACTTCTCCTTTTACCCGTATTTAGTTTTGTGCTTTTATTTGACTAGATAACATTGCATGTAAATAATTGACTTTTCGTATTGTATTACATTGAAAAATACATATTTGGACGTTCCATTTAAGATATTAAATTTTTTGTCGCTTCTCGCATACTCTATATGTGAAATTGTTTTTATTTTGTCAAATTATTATACAACATCTGTATTGTTCGATTTCGGAATGAAAAGCTTTCTTATGAAAGTGAGTTCTGTCTATTATAATTAAATATTGGAGCTCATAATGTGCATTACATTCCTTGATTTTACATACATATTAATTGTGCCGTTTCATTAATGCAGTTGCACAAATAAATTATATAAGATAACGTCGCTACGTTATAATGAGAGCTAGTTTGGACGATTGCACTTTACGGTCTACTCCATAGGCGTTGCTAAGAATTTAATTTAATAAAAATTAATTACTATAGTCTAATGGGCGTTTGCACCGCTTAGAGATAAACTGACAGATAGTTTATCTGGCGGATAAGTTGTCATAAATTTTTTACCTCCATCTAACTGTAGGATAATTCAAATAACTGACAAATAAACTTTCTACAAAGGTACCTGCCACTAATGGCCTTTTGCACCGATTTTAGTTTGTGGCAAATAAATTATATTTTGACAACTTATCCGCCAGGTAAACTATCTGTCAGTTCATCTGTAAGCGGTGCAAACGGCCATAAAAATCATTGATTTTGTTGCAGAAATCTTTTTCACCCTCAATCTGTTTAGTCACTAATATAGCAGTAAAGATAAAACTCACACCGTCTATGGTTTCCATAGAGATAATAGCCCCGTTCCAATTCCTCTAAGTTTTTCTTTCCGTAATCGAACAATACTTGTACAGTGTACAGGCTTTGCAATATACAGTGGCAGATAAAAACAAACAGTTTACTATTAAAAATATAAGCGAAGTTTGTTGAATATATGGAACGAGAGTTTCTAAACGACAACGTTTATATTTTATGATAATACAATAAAGACTAATGTAAGCTTTCAAAACATCTCGATGGAAATAACTTACAAGATGATTCTTCATCCAAGTAGTAGTCCAGTGAACCGATGTTGCTTTCTGAAAAGCGTCGGTTTAGGGATATCAGATAAACGAGTCATAAAATGTTCATAAAAGCTATTTACATTATTACAAACAGAGGAGGATCTACATATTGACTAATAGAGCTTAAGTCTTGGGCCACCAATAGTGTCAAAGGGCCAACAAAAATTAAATGATTATAAATTATTATAAAGCAAAAATGAATTTTAAACCTCAATTTAAAGATTCTTTTATCTAACAAAAAATTGAGCCCCATTGCACTTCAATAGTTGGACCCCGAATAACCTAGATCCGCCCCTTACAAGAACGCTCTCGTTGCCCTAGAACTGACCGACGATGGCCATGACCTTTAGGTATGAGATAATTTAAAAAAGTGGGTTTTCTATGGACACACATGCACAGGGGTACCTCAAGACAGTTTTCTAGGCTCTTAGATGTTATACTAATTTTTATGAACGACATGCTAAGTTCGTGGCCTTCTTTTTGTAGTGCCTTATTCGTTTAGAGACGTTGGCACTCCTATTTGTGACGCTGACTTTATTGACTGAATCAGAACAGCGAAACTGTCAGTTTTCAGAACCGCTCTCTGCAGTACCAGGTACCAGGGGACATTTTTCTTTGTATCGCAATACTTTTTGCTAGTCTTGATTTCTCATTACATGCGCAAAATATTTGAGCTTTTTTGTTTTCACTCTGACTAATCTCTTTTTCTGTAATTACTCGGGCCTCTTCGTTTGTTATTCAGTTCATCCTGCCTCTAGAGTGTTCACGATTCAAGTTCATGCAAAAAAAAATCGGAGACATCGGACACTTCAGAAGTTCCACTTTTAATTCCATTGACAATTATTTAGAAGAAGTTTTATAAAAGCAGCTCTTGCGCTTGCTCAATTCAGCATTTTATTAGTGCAGTTTATGACTTTGCTTGAGCTTATTGTTTATACTGTCGACCATCGTGTGCTACTGCTAAAGCTACTTATTATGTTCTTATTATTGTTGTTCAGTTCTACAGTTGGTGTAATGCTACTAAGGTCATGGTTATTGAATTATTTTTTGCAATTGAATTTCCAATTCGCCCACCTCTAGTAACAGCGGCTCCTCACTAGTAAAATCTCAGGCAATGTTAAAATTGCGCTACAAAGAACACTTTTTAAGTCCACATTTTTTAATTTGAAGTATCTCTCGAAGTTTGTGCATATTTGTATAACCCATCCGCACACTGGTGACTTCATGAAAATTTGAAAAAAGTGTTAATTATTGTCTAATTAATTTATTTCTTTAAAATTTCCGTGACTTTTTTCGCTATCTAAAATTCATTTTTTTATAACAAATTATATATCGATGGATAGCTTATTAATGTACTTAAATTGGTGACTTCTTGGATTTTCTTCAAAACCTTTGGTTTGTTAATAATTAATAATAAACAAAAATTAGTTGTCGCCAGTTTTAAGTTGTTTTCCTTTAGTCTTAAAGGGTTTTAGGCAACTAATTCTACTCATTTACCTGAGCTCTTGTCAACAAAAGATACAATAGAACAATACAAGAGGGTCTAATAGGGGGTCATAAAAGCTTTTACTTCTATTTCTTTTACTAAAACGATAAATCCTTATTGAAATTTGAAATAAAAGTTAGAAATTAACATTTTATCTAATTTAATAGTCGACCGCTTATTAAATAAATGTTATAAATTGTAATCCAAATGTAGATACCAAATTTTTATAAGATTTTTATAAATTCAATTAAAATCTCTAATTTCAGGAGTAAAAATTAAATTGCAATAATTTAATAAGTAGACGTTTATAACTTGTAACAATTACGGAATAGATACATTATACTAATCTAAGATAATTATAAATTAGCCCCTAACTTTATTATTATTTTTATTGTTTACTTTTGGGTGGGTAGCTACTACCTGAAAAAAGACAATTCTTAGAAGAGGATGAAAACGACCCGATCTATGACAATCTAAATCTAAATAAACAATACGGGATCTTGATTTTGAACATAAGTACGAAATATAATACTACAGTTAGTCCGGAGGTTAACAGCAAAATAAGGCCTCCACCTTGCAAATCGTGATACCGGGATGAAACTTTGCACGAATGTTGTCCATACCCTAACCTTCAATTTGAGATATGGAGCCACTTGAGAGCCCCCCGTGGGGGCCCCTGAGAGCGGGTTGCCTACCTCGCGGGGGCAAAGTTCGTATTTTGCCGATTTTGGCCCGATTTGGACGCGGTTCTCGCAGATTGGGTTTAATTTTGATACTGATGTTGAACTATATTGAAGTTTATACTTGTCTTGTTTATACTTGCCTACCTTTCCAGGGGTAGGAAATGGCGTAAAAACGTGAAAACAGTAGTCCAGTGATTAGCGATTTCAACCTCGGAATAATAGTAGAACGGGTAAACATTGGTACATGGTCTTTTTGAAAGCCTATTCTTTAACAATCTAAAATGTTTAATATTTTTTATTGGCCGCTTCATCGAAAAAATTGAGGTAGAAGATTTAAAAGTTCGATTGTTCTAAACATCTCGGGAAATATTGATCGTATAAAAAAAAGTTCAATGGTTTTTTTAAAGATGAGGATATTTAGAGAAGAAAAGGTCTTATGACTTTTTTTTGTAGGATGAATAGTTTTCGTAGAAAACGGAATGAAACTGTGCTCTGATTTTGGGAATTAACTCGTGCGCGTGAAGCTTCAATATTTAGAAATGTCACAAACGTTTCTTCGTAAAAAGTGTCAAAGCTCTCTCAAAAGTGAACATACGAACAAAATTAAAAATTCATCTTAAAGAAGAAGGCGTAAGCTTTCAGATTCACTAATTCATCATTTGTAGACATTACTCCTGAATGCTGTAATATGAGTTTAAAGATGTCGTTCCGCTGTAAAAATCACATTTTTACTTAAAATGTTGCTTTATCGTTAATAATGAATCAAAGTGAATAATTCTTGTGCAGTTATACTCTTAATACTATACACTATCATTAAATAATAGTGAAAACCATCTTTGGTTTATTAATTTTAAAACAGAGCACTTTGAAATATATAATTTTTAATAGTCTCAAATTAAAGCAGAAAATTTTAATTAAAATGAATCATAATTTTGCTAAATTTACTCCTAATTAACATATAGTACATATTTTGAGCTTCATATTGCATTTTAGTTTTTGTCGGAATAAAGTTGAATTGAAATTTTCTGCTCAATTCGAAACTGTTAAAAATTACAAATTTCAAAGTGCTCTCTTCTAAAATTGATAAACCAAAGATGGTTTTCAGTATTATTTAATGATAGTGTATAGTATTAAGAGTATAACTGCACAAGAATTATTCACTTTGATTCATTATTAACGATAAAGCAACATTTTAAGTAAAAATGTGATTTTTACAGCGGAACGACATCTTTAAACTCATATTACAGCATTCAGGAGTAATGTCTACAAATGATGAATTAGTGAATCTGAAAGCTTACGCCTTCTTCTTTAAGATGAATTTTTAATTTTGTTCGTATGTTCACTTTTGAGAGAGCTTTGACACTTTTTACGAAGAAACGTTTGTGACATTTCTAAATATTGAAGCTTCACGCGCACGAGTTAATTCCCAAAATCAGAGCACAGTTTCATTCCGTTTTCTACGAAAACTATTCATCCTACAAAAAAAAGTCATAAGACCTTTTCTTCTCTAAATATCCTCATCTTTAAAAAAACCATTGAACTTTTTTTTATACGATCAATATTTCCCGAGATGTTTAGAACAATCGAACTTTTAAATCTTCTACCTCAATTTTTTCGATGAAGCGGCCAATAAAAAATATTAAACATTTTAGATTGTTAAAGAATAGGCTTTCAAAAAGACCATGTACCAATGTTTACCCGTTCTACTATTATTCCGAGGTTGAAATCGCTAATCACTGGACTACTGTTTTCACGTTTTTACGCCATTTCCTACCCCTGGAAAGGTAGGCAAGTATAAACAAGACAAGTATAAACTACAATATAGTTCAACATCAGTATCAAAATTAAACCCAATCTGCGAGAACCGCGTCCAAATCGGGCCAAAATCGGCAAAATACGAACTTTGCCCCCGCGAGGTAGGCAACCCGCTCTCAGGGGTCCCCACGGGGGGCTCTCAAGTGGCTCCATATCTCAAATTAAAGGTATGGGTATGGACAACATTCGTGCAAAGTTTCATCCCGGTATCACAATTTGCAAGGTTGAAGCTGCTAACCTCCGGACTAAGTTCATTTAGCATTAGACTCAGGACTAATTTGCCTAAAGTTGAAACCTTTGCTATTATGTAGTACTTATAGCCCTTATTATCATACTCAAAGTCCCCACCCCTCCGAGGGGGGAATACCACCAAAATTCACTGACTACTTAGTTTTCGAGATAATCGCATAAATATGATAAAAGTGCAAGTTCTGACACTCAAATCCAATTTTGGGGGTGTTCTCCCCTTCTCTGGGGAGAAGTTCTCTTCCCCGTGATGATGACTTTAAGTATAATAATAAGAACTATAAATACTTACTAAACAATAGTAAAGGTTTCAGCTTTATGCAATTTTGTTCCGGGTTCATAAATGTTCATAAATGTAAAGTAGGAACGGAAAAACCACACATTCAGATTTTCTTTGATATTGTAAACATTTGTTTGTTTTTCTCTAGATCTGATAGGTAATGAATAATTTTTAATAACGTAAAATCGGACGCTCAGTATCACTTTGATCGCTCAATATAGTACTGCAGTACGCACCAAAGAAACTTTCAATAACATTTTTCTCTAAAACTGTTATACATTTTGAAAAATCGCAAATGAGATTTTTTCGTATAAATTTCTCCTCTTCAATTTTTGACTCTTTATAATTTTTCGTTTACTAACTGGTTTTCGAGATAATTGCAAAAATGTGATAAAAAGTGTAATTTTTTTAATGTTTTTTGTTATCACGTACCGTCGCGTCGTCTGCGTTGATCTTTCGTAGTTTGACAGATCAACGCCGGCGATGGTTGAACCGATTGACGGATTGAAAATTAAAAGAGCATAATCGACGCATTTTTAAATTCTGAACAGAGTACTTACAATTTTGCAGTAAAACAATTAGGTTAGCCAATATTTTGCAGTACCTAGTCTAGTTTTACATGGGAAAATTTTATATTCAAGATCAAGATAACACGCCGTATAAGATTAATTTCTAATAAAAGACTTGTTTTTCTAAAGTTCTTTTTAAACAATTTTCGAGGTGTCCGTTTACGCACTAATCGCAAATCCAAAATTTCTAGTAGCAACAGCAATGTACTCATAATTTTTTTTCTATTTGTTTGTAAACTTAATATTCAGTTTCATTTCTCCATCCTAAAATTTCTTTTGCTTTTAAAAATATAAATATATAGCCTGCAGCAACCAAAGGATTAAACACAATGGTTATTGCTTTTGGGTGCAGAGAGCCATAAAATTTTACCTGGATCTTTAAACAGTGATACAATGGTTACATCTCGGGTTGCCTAAAAACAGGCGCATCCTAAAAATCGGAATTATGCTCAAGTTTGAAATAAAAATTTACTAGTGAGGAGCCTTAAGAGCATAGATAATATTGTCTAAAGCAGAATAACATTTTACCACAATAAAGGAAAAGCTGCATTATTGCTTGACTTTATCTTACATTACATTATATTATTCTGACATTTGATGAGTCACATACACATTTCTTGCATTACGAAGTTCACATTATACAAACTAGAAAACCGCATTTAACGACCAAAAGATCTCGGATTCGCGTTATATGAAGTTTTTGCAACCTCAGAGTGCACTCAACTCTTGAAATTGAGTACACAGGTGTATAACTAATGTGGCATAATGCCAAACTCGCGATAGCGATTCGTACGAGCTGTACTTGTAAGGCATTTCAAACACTAGAAAGAAGGATGTTATGATAAAAGGCACAGTTTTGAAAAATTATTTTAAAACTTCATCTATTATTTAATTACAAAAGCAAAAGTTTACAAGTAGAGATACTTTTGTAATAGTTGAATGTCTAGAAAGTTTGGTAAGAATAAAACACAAGCGTTTTTGTTAATCACCCTTAGGGTTGAACGCTGTTTGTAGAGGTCTCGATCCTTAACAATGTGAATACAAATTACACAACGTTCTCTTTATATGCCGATTTCACGCTCTAGTGCATGCAATAACTTATTAGATATAGAAGATCTACTAACTAATTAATTTGGACTCGACCACCGATAATGTGTGAACCATCTGCATTCAGGGGAATGGGAAATCCTCTCTCGTTAGCTCCTACTGCTTCGTATATCTTTCACTACACGAGTAGTGCTTACTATAAGTAATAACAATTTACCAAAAAATCAATATTAAATTTATGGTATATTGTTACATTTAACAAAGTCTATAAGAGTTTTTTATGATGAGCCAATGTCGCTGGGGTTTAAACTCAAGTTTCTCAAACCCTTTTGATTGATACGAATTGTGGGGTTAAAATTCAAACAAAATTCTCATGTTCAAACGTGGTTCAAACTATATACAACAAAGTATAGGTGGATATTCGATGTTATTCATTTTTTTTTGTTACAGTTCGTAGTCTTAATGATGATAATCATAAACTGAATGATAAAAAAAATATCAAAATAAAAGTAATAAGTAAAAGTGGCAGTCGCATAAAAGAAAAAATAAGATTTTCTTCTTATATAAAAAACAAAATCTACTTATACTGAAGTTTCCTTAAATAATGCTTAATGCCATTAGTAAAGGGCGCTTTTGCATTTTAAATAGAATTACTTCAATTTGATTTTGTAAATTACTAGTGTTTTAAAAAATCTCTGGTTTTTCTTTTATAATAGAACTTACTTTAAATGGTAATTTTATTATCCTTTCAGTTGGTTTATAGTGAACTAAAAAAAATTAATTTTAAACTACCTGGTATAGCAAAAGATTTTATTCAATACCTATGTTGGGAATTGAAACGTTGAGAAGAAGTAACGACTTTGGTAGCTAATCCAAAACATACAATAAGAATAAAGTTATTCAAAAGGATTAACATCGAGAGGTTTATAAAAGTTGTAATATCGATCCTAGTCTTTCTTAGAAAACTGTTATTATATCCCTCAGTAGTTCAAGATCGACCTTACTTGTGACATCTATTAAGGATATCAACAAGCAAAAATCTTTTATTCCTCCCTATTGTGAACAACACGTAATTTAGAACGTCGTAAGTTGCCTCTAATAAAAGTTTGCCAAGTTGTAAATGCTCTCAATTTTGATAACGGAAAAAAATAAACAATTCCACAAATTGATCATTAAAAATAATTAATTATTTTTCTTTTCCTTTTCCAAGTTTTCCAAGTTGTAAAAATCAATTTAATACCATTGCTGGTTTGCTTTGTAGGTACCTACTTGGTGTGATTCAAATTTTATTATATATTTGTTATTCTTTCATCTAACGAATTTCATTCTAAAAGTCTCGTTTTCTTGAAAATTCTCTTTTATTGCAATAATTTTGAAAATCTGTAACTTTAACGTACGAGATAAGCGCCAAAAATTTCCGGCCTGGTCTAGATCTATAAATCTATATAGAATTTCCAGCAGGACAATATTTTGATAATTAATAGCTTATAGGTATGTCTTCGAAGACTATGGAAAAAATGCATTCTACATTAAATAGTTTTCAATTCAAACACGAAAATTAAGTGATAATCGCGCTTCGAAATATTAGAGGAAGGTTATATTGCATGTACGAGGAAATTTCCCGTTTTACGAGTATTTTGCAGTAAAAGAATGACCAAAACGCCTCAGTGTAGGACAAGAATCGCTTAAAGATGAAGCAAGGACTGGTCGTTCAGTGGAGGTTATAACCGAATAAAATATTGCCCTTGTAGAAGGTATTAACACTAACCGCAATTTATAAGTCAAGGAAATATCGAAAGTTTCCAAGCTTTCCAGTACATCTGTTTGCCAGATTTTGCATGGTCATTTGGTAATGAATAAAATTAGTGCAAGCAGTGCAAGAAGGGTCCCTAAACATTTATCTGCTATTCGGCGCCAAAACATCACCATCTTTCTTGAAGCTACGTAAACAAACCTCAAAGGAGGTTTCAGAGGCTATTATAACTTGAGATGAAACTATGGTGCTTTACTACGATTCTTTATCTATGGATATTCTTTCTATGGAATGACGGCTGAAGGGTAAAACAATCTCAAGAAAGTTCAGGGTCTGTCAATTGACGAAAAATGTTATGGCCCCAAACTTTTGGGAATGTGGGAAATCCGTCTCTTAAACTTCAAGGATATTAACACCATTGTTAATAGAACGTCTTAAGTAGTACTAATTCATAAATTGCAACAATTAACAAGAAACGTTGGCCAGTGGCCTGCGTTTGCATGATTGTTCGATAATGCGCCAGCTCATACTGCAGCAGGTATCGCACAAACCGCCAATCCTCCGAAAAGTCCATATGCCCTTAGCAATTATTGCATATTTTGGTTACTTCAAAAAATAAATTTTTGGGCGCTATTTTAAAGATAATGATGAATAAGCTCTTCATCCTCATACTCATTACTCAGGCCGGAAATTTTAGGCTCTTGTCTTTGTATATTTCTTTAAAGAGAAGCTCTCTTCAGATTCAATTACCAACACCATTAGCAACTATTCTCCTAGTAATTGTTTTATAAAATAGTACCCTAAATATTCACTGTAGCCATTCATAGACCCGTAGTCCCGTACCTACGTCTTAAATTCGGAAAGTCGTAGCTATAGTTTTTAAAATGGAACCATAAACTTTTCTGCTGCTAGGTTCATGAAGAATCTCACAAAAACATCTTCTCCTAGGCACTTTTAGAAGAAATGTAGTGTGTTAGAAATGTATGATCACAATTCTAGCTGTGGAAAATTATTTAAATTATTTAGGCCTGGTTTACGTTGGCCCAATAGCATTCCAGTCTAGTGATTTACAGGGTGATTCATGAGGAAGTGCAAATATTTTGGGAGGTTGTAGTATGGATTACTCTGAGTCAAAAATGTCATATGAGCATGTGTCCGATTGTTAATAGATACAGAGATACGGTCATTTTAAGGTGTATTAAAGTATAAAACAAATGACTTATTGTTGATTTTTAATACTAACCATTAAAATAAACAAATTTACAGTAATAGTTCAAAAATCCCACAGCCAACCTCAATGCACTTTGTAATACTACTGTTACTTTTCTAATATCATCTTGGCGTTCCTTTATGAGCACCACCAATTCACAATTCGAGTGAGCAATAATTCGTCTCTGGTGTTTACCTTTTCTTGAACCATCTTGTAAATTTATTTAATTTTAATTGTTAGTATTGAAAATCAACAATAAGTTATTTGTTTTATACTTTAATACATCTTAAAATGACCGTATCTCTGTATCTATTGACAATAGGACACATGTTCATATGACAATTTTTACTCAAAATAATCCATACTACAACCTCCCAAAATATTGCACTTCCTCATGAATCACCCTGTAGTCTAGCGCTAGATTGTAACGAAACTAGAATAATTCAAACAGTGATTCTATTGAAGTTACTTCTCCCCCACTAAAATCTTCTGGCATCCAAATGACTTCAATCATTAATGGAATAATTGAATGCAAATAAAAGACTAAAATCATGTAAATGGGTTACTCGATTGGACTAATGGCACAGACAAAAAAAAATGAGTCTCTAAGAGAACTGTGCAAATGTGCACTGCAAGAGAAGCTGTAGAATAAGACATGACAAACTCTTCATTGGAATTTGAAAACTTTGGAAAATTTGGAAACTAAAACCGCTGAATCAAAACAGTAACAAGGTTTTCTACTGCACACATTTTTATGAAGGACTTACACACTTGGTCTGTATAACGGAGGCAGCAGCAGATTGTGTGAAAAAGGTATTGTCAGATTAGATTAAGATATAAAATCAGTTAAGTCAATATTTTAGAGTAAAAAACTTAGATATTTTGTTTACCATGTCAAATTCAGGTTAAGTATACTTTTACCATAAATAAATGAATTTTACGACTTTGACTTTTTAAGTATTTCAAGAATACTCTTAATTGTAAAATCGAAGCGGACTTCCAAAAGTGATTGACAGGTAAAATCGACACAAAGGACGAAACAGTTTACATCTGCTATATTACAACCCTCTCTGAATTCAAGGAAGGGTTGTTTCAAGAAAATGTTTTAAAATAAAAGGTGTAAATTTTTCTGTCTTTTCTGTCAATTTTACCTGTCTATCACTTTACAGTCCACTTCGATTTTTGAGTCAAAGTCATAGAAACCATTTACATTTTACATATGTATTTTTTGGCTATTTACTCGTATATTGCTGAACAGTTTTATGTTATAAATCATAATTGTGCTTAACACCTTTTATTTTATATAAATTCTTTTCTTCTAATTTTTACTCGACTCAATTGAGACCTAATAATGGGCTTTCTATTTTAAGATTCGCCCTGCCCTGTATAAGTAGGAATTTTATTGTTATAAAGTAATTTAAAATTTAATTTAATTTTATAAACCGAATGTATCTCTCTGATACGAGCAAAGCGAAGACAACTGACGTTACCGTTGGGAATTTAATACGTACGTCCGCTTTGACCCAATAAAAGTCATTCGTTTCTGCACAAAAAATATTAAAAGTGAAAGGAATTAAAAAGGTTTTTTTAATGTAACCTAAATAATTGAGTGTCGTAATGTCGGCATTTTAAGTCCATAAATATCGATTAGGGAGAAAATTGAACCTCGTGAAAAATTTCGAATCATTTTTAATTTATATTACTTTTTCGTTTTACCAAAGGTAAAGAAAATTTCGTAATTATGTTTAGAAAAATTTTAGATGACATTTCAATATTATTATCAATTGACTTTCTTTGGACACATCAATTAACATGTCAGGCGGATAAGAATTTACCTTTATTTAAATGAAGAAGTTTAAAATTTTGGTTTGTAATAATAGTGTCTACTGTCTACCTACTAGAAACCTATTTTCATTTTCATCATCTTTGAATATACTGTGGCAAGGCAACGTATAGGAAATTTTAAATTTTTTTATAAAAATGTAACAGATAGGTGACAAAATTCATAGCCAAGCGGTACGTACAATGTATGATAAAAAAATAGAATTGGCAAAAGGAGCAATTCCCTACGTCTTTTCTTAAAGATTATAAATTTTCTTATTGACATTAAGAAAGTCAACCCGATTTAATTGCATCAGTGGGTCAATTCATTGTATATCTTCATTGTTGGAACACAGTATCTCATTAAGAAAGGCTATAGGCTAACCCTTCCTTAATCACGTTGAAGACTGAACATAATTATGTATCGCTTCGTTAGCGTCGTGGTTGAGTTAGGTAAATAAAACAAAACAGAATAGATCAATTAATTAATGTTTAATCACCATATAAAATAGTTACAATTCCACCTTTCAACTTTATACAACTAGGCGATTTTTAATTTAATTTTCCGAGTGGAAATTTTTTGTAGTTCGTTAATACATAATTTCTAAGTCTTGCTAAGCTTCGAGTGAACTGGATTATGTTACACTAACACGGTTGTACACAGTACATTCAATACATATTACATACATCAAAGGTTTTTGAGTATACCAAAGATCAAATGACTAGTTCAACATTGCACTTTGACTGTTCTCCATGTGTTGCACTTCGAATGTAACGCTGCTGCAGGTGTGAATTATATCGACATTCAATAAAAAAGCCTTAAATGTATACCTACAGTATACGGACGGACATTGTTCGTTTGCTTTTATAAAACATTAAATGAAGCTGGATAGTTTCTCTTTAAAAAGTGGAAATTGTGAAATA
The DNA here is from genome assembly GCA_963924605.1 of Malthinus seriepunctatus. Lineage (NCBI taxonomy): Eukaryota > Metazoa > Arthropoda > Insecta > Coleoptera > Cantharidae > Malthinus > Malthinus seriepunctatus. The sequence continues at coordinate 97,406,454 of OZ004600.1, forward strand.
AACAAGAAATAAATAAATAATATTTCTGGTGTATTTTAAAAGAAGCTAAACGTAAAGTAAAAGCATTTGTTACAATAAAGAACGTTAGAGGAAAACAACAATAAGTAATCTCCCGTATAATATTTATTCCTTCTTGCAAGGTATATTATTGAAAGCGACGCTCAATTTGAATATAAATTACTGCATTTCACAATCGGTTTTTCTAAATTTTTGTTGCTCATTTTATTAAAATTTTATAAAAATGCTACAATTTTTAAAAATGGTTTTTCATTTTTGTGTTACTTTTGTGTAAAGCAATAAACAAGCTATATTTTCCATGGAAAACTTAATTTAGTTTTTCCATTTACCGAAGCTAAAAAATGTTTTGCTCAAACAAACGTTCAGCTTTCTGCTTGTTTATTTAGCCACATGGACGATGACCAAAAGGCTATAGCAATAGTAGCAATAGTCATAGGGATTTAACATGTGAAATCAAACTCTTTTGTAATTTCTTGCTTTCCTAATTATTTTAAGCGAAAGAGCTTTAAATAAAAGTTGTTGAGCATAAAATTCTGCATATTAATCAATAAACAAAATTAATTTTACATGTTTTGTAACGGTAAAAATTAGACATAAAAATGTCGAAAACACCTCGACAAAGAGTGCTAGCCATGAATTTAACAATACATCAGATTGACTAGAACTTCAAACAATAATCAAAACATTTTTTTTCAGATTGGACCATTTCCTTGTTTGCAAACCTCAAGATAGGAGTACAAATGTGAAACACCTTCTGTAAAAGGAAACTGATCATTTGGCCATATCCAATGTTCATTAATTGAAGCCAGCTAATGTAAGTGATTTTTCATTAATAATCTTTTGATTACGTATTAACACAAGGAAGTTATTTTCATAATGTGTGTTACTGCTTTTAAATGGATTGAGATAATTAAGGATTGTTTGACTAGTATAGGTAGTAGGGCTAGAGTTTGTAGTGTGGTTAGGGGAACTAAAAATGTGTAAGTGGAGAAATTCGGACGGGGCGTAAATGAGCGTAATTAACACAAAATCAAATTAAAATTTTTGGTGGGTGTCAAATGTGTCGATTTAGATCAGCGCTTCTTAAACTGTGGTACGCGTACCACTGACTGGTGCTACACAGAGCTTCTCAAGGGGGTACACAAGCGCCAAGCACGGATACGCGATAACGCGATAAGATAAAGTAACCTGTCTGCGTAGAGTTGTCGTTGATTGTTGTTATTAAAATCGTTGTTTTTATAATTTAATAAATAAATAATGCACACTTTCTAAAGCGATTGTAATTTTTTACTGCTCGATGATTCTGAAACGTCGCTAGTCTAATAAAATTTTCAATAGTGTAATAGTACACGATTGATCCGTAGTAGACACGAGTGGTACGCGAAACAAAGTTTGAGAACCGCTGATTTAGATGATGTACCGCCTTTGTATCTTGATCTACACTCAACACTCACTACATTTGAAACATTTGAGCAGCAGTTCAATGCATAGGCTCCTCTTCGCATCTCGGTTTTATTGTCCGTTTGTTCCAACCTTTACCCCGTCGCGTCGGTGGGGTAAAACTGCTGAATAACCACGAGGTCTGTGCGAGTCTTTTTACCCGTTGGATAAAACTGCTGAAATATCCCTAAGTCTGCAGGGCTCTTGAGTCCAAAGGTAATCTCTTCTAAACATATTCAGCTTACTAATAAATTAAAAAATGTAGGTAGTTTGGGTATTTTTTTGGATCTTTTCTATTTTTTGTCGAATTCATACAATGCTTTTCAAACATACATTAGATATGTGAGTTGTGAGTACTTCTTATTCTTATTATTATTGAATATCCTTCAGTGAGTACGAGTACACCTGAGAAATAAATCATCATTGTGATAGATTTTGATGTGGTATTTTTTGTATTTTCATATGCGTTGACTTTTAAGTGGTTGCTTGCTTGCTGTCATGATTTTGAAACCAGCAGTGCCATTTCTTCTAAAATCCGACGTTGAAAATAAATAACATTCACAGGTTTTGAAACGATTTATTATAAAAATTTAAACTCTGGAGACAGAAAGACATTTCTTTGAAACCTTTAATTCCAACAACCTATAAATTCATGAAATTTATTTACAAAACTATAAGTACCTACGTTTTTGATTTAGTTTTATTTACTTCAAATGAAAGTTATCCGAGGGTCACAGTCGAACAATTTTATATCGAGAGGTATTAATTAACCCTAGAACCACAGCGTGAAGAAATTGTGCGTATATCACTCCGTGGGGTTGCCGGCGACCCAAGTTTAAACAATGATTTTTAAGCCAATATAATCGATAATGCAATTATTAATTTTTTTTATACATTTTTAACTTTTTCCAATCCAAGAAAAAGTTGTTATAATCGAGAAAAAAAATAAAAAACTTTTTTTATTGAAGTTCTCGACGTTTTGAGTCACCCTGATTCCAAAAATCGAAAAAAAAATTTTTGAATTTTTTGAACTAAAATGTCTGTGTATGTGTGTCCGCAACTGTTGGGCAAAAACTATTTAACCGATTTTGATGAAATTTGATTTTAGGAACTTTAAAATTATTTCATCGGGAAAATAAGTTTTTATAAGAAATCTATACAGGGTGTCTAAAAATAAGGTGGTTATTTTGGGCGCATATTTGAAAATTTGGGCCAAATTCGTTTCTACTTGGCTATAAGATAGTACATGTGAGCCCAAACTGAAAAAAAAAATTCAAATTTTTTTATTCAAAATGGCGACCAATAGAACGATTGTCCCATTTTATGGTTTTTCCCTTATAACTTGGCCAGGAATTATTATTATAAAAATTTAAAAACGGCATTGCACAGCCAGAATATAGGGCTTTTGTCATAACCAAGCCGATTTCTAAAATTGTTTTAAAATTGCCTACCTTTAAGGGGCCAAAAAAGTAAGTCAAAATTTTGAAATGGATTTTCTCAAAATTTCCTGTGCCATATTTTTTATTTTTTGGATATATTACAGACAATGCTATTCTCTATCGAAATATAAATTTTTATCAAAATCGCCCGAGCCGTTTTGGAGTAATAATTTTTGGAATGTCAAAACTTCAAAAATTTTTAATTTCTTTTGTAATAAAAATGAAAACTTAAAAATGGATATATGTATCAATCCCATGAATATCTATTATTTGACACTATTTTCGGTTAACAAAACGCTTCCAGTTAAACCGGAAATTAGAAAAATATCAATATTTTTCGGAACACCCTGTATATTTTTAAATATTTTGAAAGCTCATAAAATTAGCTTTTACACGATATACCACGATACCAAACACTTTATATTTTGACTTTCGGTTTAACCAGAAATGAAATCAAATTTTTTAATTTAAACAGAACACCTTGTATATTTTTCAATATTTTGAAAGCTCGTAAAATTAACTTTCTGAAGATATAAAATAATATGTATTTTGAACTTCAATTAATGCCAAATTTAAACAAAAATGAAATTAATATTTTAGACAGTTCGAGTCTAAAAATTCTTCTTACACACAGAAGTCCTAGGTTCGATCCCGGGCAAAAGCAATTTAAAAAAAAATTTTATTTTTTATTTTTATTTTATATCATGTATTTATATTAACATAAAAATAAATTTAATAATTAAAACAACGGATGTGGCCATACGAAGAACTGTTTTCAAGCCTAACTTCTATACCCAAAAGTTTCTTTAGTGCGCTTTTTAAAGTTTTTTTGAATGTATTTTATTTATAAGATATTAAAATAATATTTTAATAAAAAAAAATAACGGATGTGGCCATACGAAGAACTTTTTCCTGTCCGTCAAATATTATAATTTTATATTTCTTTATTAAAATTTAATTTTATATCTTATAAATGAAATACAGTAAAGAAAATTTCAAATTATAAACTTTTAAAGAAATGCACAAAAAAATACAACAGGAAAAAGTTCCTCGTATGGCCACATCCGTTGTTTTATACAAGGTATCGAAAGTATCGAGATATCGAAAGTATCGAAAGTATCGAAAGTATCGAAAGTATCGAAAGTATCGAAAGTATCGAGGTATCGAAAGTATCGAGGTGTCAAAAGTATCGAGGTATCGAAAGTATCGAGGTATCGAAAGTATCGAGGTATCGAAAGTATCGAATATCAATGCATTAATGTTAGCAATAGTTATCACTAACAAAGCCAACATTGGTTTCAACAGCTTCTACACATTATTTTTGAAATTACAGCTTTCTGCAACCTGATACGTAGTGTAGCAACTATCTCTGTTGGCGCTGCGTAATATAACGCTAAATTGTAACGACGTATGTGGTGTTATCGTTACATGCAGCGGCAAAGATTCCCCCTGGAACAACTACACCTGTAAAAACATTTTCTTCAACTCCAGTAGGTACCTCGATACTTTCGATACCTCGATACTTTCGATACTTCGATACTTTCGATACCTCGATACTTTCGATACCTCGATACTTTCGATACCTCGACACTTTCGATACCTCGATACTTTCGATACCTCGACACTTTCGATACCTCGATACTTTCGATTCCTCAATACTTTCGATACCTCGATACTTTCGATACCTCGATTACTTCGATACTTTCGATCCTCGGTATCGTTATTCGATACCACCTAAGGTATCGATACTTTACCCAACCCTATTAGATAGACATGACAATGCCTTTTTGGCATTTACATAGCATGTTTAAACTGAATTTTACATAGAGACGGGTTGCCGGCGACCCCACGGTAGTATTTTAGGCTTTAAAACACATTATAACCAAAAATTATAACCCGGATAACTAAAAGCTTATAAACTTTCGCTAGATTTATTTGATTTAATACCTACTAAAGCTTTACATTTGTACATCCAATAGAGAAACAATCAAAGTCATATGCATGGTTTCTGTACTAATATGCACACAATGCAATTGTCAAAGCGGAGTTTGTAAGCTTGAAAAAGCTTCTAGCTGTGACAAAAAGTTCTCTTAAAGCGATAGGTTCAAAAAAATGTTAAACCTAGGTTTTTGTTGGATTTCTACCTTGTCCAAGTCTTCGTGCATGATTCCCGGTCTTCCTATATCTTTCTAACATGCACTTATTTAAACCACTACAAACCTCTGGCCTATCTTACTTTCTCTTAAGTTCAACTTCCTTCTAATAAAACAGCGGCTTGAGCGATTTTCCTTGTTTGATTGCCCTCATTCGTTCCCTTAAATCGCTCATTGTTACGTTACTTTTTCTAGATTAAAAAGGGATCTGGTGACTAAACATCCAAACTCAGCCCCATACATGACACCGGCTTCGTGAAATTAGCGAAAAGTTGAAAGCACTATAATTTTTAAACATTAGCCAATCGTTAGTGCTTCATTAGTATCTCTAGTGCCTTTTGAGAAATTTTCAAGCATAGTTCCAGTTAATTTAAATTTTGTAAATATATTTAAGAAATATTTATGAAATAAATACAATGTGGGGCTGGCTTTAAACTGAACAGTATTTTCATATCTTGAGATATTTAAAAAATATATCTATTGTAAGTGTCATTTCTCTTTACACATATTCATAAATATTAATTACAACTTTAATTATTTTAAGGCATAATAATTAACAATTAGTTAGGAATTTAAACATCAATCGCACTCACTCGAGAAATTCATTCACATATATTTTAGCAAATTAATGTTACTCCATTAATAGATATAACATAACTCGAATTATAATATAATGCCTATACAATAACATTCAATTCATGCAACATTATACATACATTGATTTATGTAATCGAATTACATAAAACGTATTCAAATGATATTCTCCTAATATACAGGGTAGGTCACAAAACTTGTAACTCCTGACAAATTTTTACTGCAGCCCAAATAATAAAAAAATCGAGCGTGTCACTCAAAACTTTGTTAGATGGCACCAGCGGCGACGGTCCCTCCTGCCATTCCGCGCATGTCTCAATTAGTATATTTGAAAATTTGAATGATTTTGACTGATTTTTACAATCGGAAGCAGAGCAAGCGGTCATTTTATTATAAAATAATTATTTAAACAAATTTATACAATACAATAAAAGTAACGTAATTTGACGTTTGGGACCGTAGATTGTGCGCACCTTGTAGAATAAAATTGAACTTCATGACAAGTGACACGCTCCATTATCACAAAATAAAAAAATGGATCAGTGTAAGTAACTGTCAAACTTCTTATTTTATGAATTTTATGACTACTGTAATAAATTACAATTATATTTCAGTTTGACCTACACTGATTCATTTTTTAATGATATTTGTCATTTCCTGAATATTTCACAAATTTTATCGAAAAATCTCTTATACGTTTATTGAAGCTCTGAAATAATAATTAGAAAAGTTAATATTTACAGTAATTTAATTTTAGATTGTAAACATGTACGTCCAAGCTGCAAGTTTCTGCACTTGATATTAACGTTGTTGCCAAGATACACTGTTCTTATTTACCTATTCTGTGTACCTGTAGTAAACTTGTGTACAGTACAGCTATAATCTGAAGTTGTTCCTAATTTTAATTTTAATAAATGGCACACAACATAAACACTAGCCAAATATTGGCGTTCCTTTAGCACGTTCTTGGTGGAACTAATCAAACTATGCTCTCTCCATTGCAGGATTTTGTGCTTTTTAAGAATTTTTCTTTTGTCACAATCCTTATCTGCATTTGATGCAGTAAAATCAACAACATTGTCTTTATTTTTCTTTATCTACAAAACTGTAGGTGTCGCCTATTAGCCTTTAGCCATGTTGTTAGGTCGTTATCTGTAGGCAAATATTTCCGTATTTTCACTCGAACAAGTCCACAACTTGCTAGTGTGGCGGCCTTCTTTCATTCGACTTGTAGACTCACGTTGAAAACTTTCCACTTTAATAAAATGTACTCAATACAACAAACTAGCTTTGACATTGCTGGACTCGAACAAGCTGGCCAACTTTTGCCAACCACGTATTATATAGTGGCCAACTAACTAGCTTTTACTAAATAGTGGTCGTAGTAGATACGGGTCATTTGACCAACATTAGACACGATCACTTTATACGTTACATTCGTATTCTTTTTGTTTATGGTGTAATGTATTTTTGTTTAAAAAGCATCTTGATCTACTTTATTTTTAGACATTTTGATATAAAATAATAACAAACGCCTCTAAAAGAAACTTATATCTTATTCCGTTTGCAGCTGTATATCATAATAACCAGTCACATCACGTAATTCATACAAAATCTACTTTATATACATTGAAAAAAGTTTGCAACTTCGTTGCTTAAAAATTACGATTTGTTTAGCTGTTACTACGTGTTTAATTAATTATACATTTTCGCCATAATAATAGAGAAAGTGAAAAACCTTGATAACTTTTTGTTATTAAATATTAAGCTTAAACGACGAGCTTTTTTGTAAAATTCGGTACATTTCTGTTTTTAAATCCCATGTTGATCTTCAGTTAAAAATGTATAAATAATTCATCAAAGTAGAGTCTGGAATTTATAGTCATACTTTTTTACTGTAATTTAGATGCAATTTTAACAAAGTCGGCTACGTTAGTTTTGAGCTTTATAATGAAATCAATATGTCTGCTTTGTAAATTAGAGGGCACATGCATAATAACTAAAATTGAATTAAGCTTTGTAATCGTTATACTCGTTACTCCTTTACGAAATCATCATTCTTTTCGATACCGGATTCTAAAGTGTTAATGTTGAAAATCGATGGATTTTCAATTATTGTAACATCGAATTTTGATTTAGAATAACTTCATTACTTAGAGCTTGTACGTTATGTTTACAAATTTTCACTCGATCTATCTTTATTTTATAATCGTCGACGTTTTCTCTACACAGGAGCTAACCAGGCGCTGCTTAAGAAAGCAAATTGTTTTTAACTACTTGCTCAAACTGCACCAGCTGCTGATATACATTTGGGAGTCACGATACATTTTTAAAGTGTAGAAACTTCCTTTTAATACAGACGTCTAAATAGAAAAAGCACCTCTTTTCAGCAGATCCTTTTTTTAAATTATCATAAAGTTCTCTGTGGACTTAATACTTTTGGTTCGTTGTTTATTGTAGTTTATTGCGGTGCATTATTCTTCACCCTTTTTATTGCAGTCTTAGAAACTTACATAAACGGTTTAAATGTTTCTTAAACTTCTAGTAGCTATATTTATTTGTAGGTCATGGTAGTAAATTAACAGATAACTCAGGGCCGTATTTAATTTAACTGAAGCCTCGGGCAGTTTACAATATTGTCATCTTATATTGGTTTTTCAAGATTTTTCTTCTGTAACCAAAGATTTTCAAATAAAACATGTAAGACTCATAACATGCATAATTTGAAATAGCTGTCAAGAAATCCTTCAAGCTGATGGAAAATCGGCAATATCTTAATCTTTTATAAAGCTTGAAAACACAGATTGAAGCTGTATCCACATTGTTAGATATAAGAGATGAAGCAACATAGTAGTAGTATGCTCAGACCAATAATCAAGATGGACACGTAAGAACTATTAGCCGAGTACAAAATTGTCACCAACATACAAAAGTGGGAAGAGAGTAGGAAAGGGAAAACGTAAACATTCCGTCTTCAGCAAAGTCGTGCGGTATATTATCGTTTGGAAATCTGAAATATTATCAAAGGCCATACAGTAAGAGACTACCAAAACCTATAGGTATAAAAAATGTGAAAGATCAAAATCGCTTAAAATCTCTGGAAGGGTAAACTTATTTTATCCCTTTAACGTCACTTTCACCTATTGCAAAATAATTATTGCTTCTTTTTTATTTAATCTCTTACATACAGGGTGATTTTTTTAAGTGGTACTAACATTGGGATCTCGGAAACCGTAATAGTTACGAGGCTGGTTAAATTAGCAAAAAGTTGCATATTTTGATGATCTTTAAGATTCCGTTTAGAAAATTTCAAAATTCAAAATGGTTTCCGAGATAATGCAGAAAAACAAAAAATTGGCAATTTCGTTTTTCGACTGTAGTTTCAAAATGGCGTACTTAAGAAAAAAAATTGTAAGAAATCCTTTTAGGAGATCAAAAAAGCTATCAAACGATACCAAACTCGACTTTTTATCACATCGACGCTAGGCGTCTCGACGTTCAACTTTTCATTTTCTTATGGGGGACATACGATTTTTTCTGCAAATATTACTCAGTAGGCTTATCTAAATTCGGATACCAAACGAAAACTTTCTATCTTGAACTTTTCTTAATTTTCACAACTTTTCAGGTTATGCTATGTTACGTTATGTTAATATTTTACTTTATTATAATATTTACGTTATTTTTTACGATAAAAAATAACGAATAAAACTTAGTTTTTAAATTTTTAGAAAAGTAATTTGAGCTGGAAATAAAAATAAATCAAATTATTATTTATTTATTAAATCTTAGTAATGAAATTTTATTTCTTGAATAAATTACTTTTCTAAAAATTTAAAAACTAAGTTTTAGTCGTTATTTTTTATTGTAAAAAATAACCTAAAGTAAAATATTAACATAACATAACATAACCTGAAAAGTTGTGAAAATTAAGAAAAGTTTAAGATAGGAAGCTGTCGTTTGGTATCCGAATTTAGATAAGCCTACTGAGTAATATTTGCAAAAAAAATAATATGTCCCCCATAAGAAAATGAAAAGTTGAACGTCGCGACGCTTCGCGTCGATGAGATAAAAAGTCGAGTTTGGTATCGTTTGATAGCTTTTTTGATGTCCTAAAAGGATTTCTTACAATTATTTTTCTAAAGTACGCCATTTTGAAACTACAGTCGAAAAACGAAATTGCCAATTTTTTGTTTTTCTGCATTATCTCGGAAACCATTTTGAATTTTGAAATTTTCTAAACGAATTCTTAAAGATCATCAAAATATGCAACTTTATGCTAATTTAACCAGTATGGTAACTATTACGGTTTCCGAGATCCCAATGTTAGTACCAATTAAAAAAATCACCCTGTATACACTGACGCATCTACAAATTTTCGTAAAACACTAGAACCTACTTTTTTGGCAAATCTTATCTACAAAACGCTCCCCAGAAGCCTAAATTATCTTAAAAGAATATAAAATATAAAAATTTTTAAAGGAATGAGCTTTAAAATCACTATAAAATTTAAAAAACCCACAAAAAAATATTTTTTTTATACTATTTCGCTCATTTGCGAGAATAGTGACACAACTTAAAAACAGTAAATGTTCAGAAAACGTGTTTTAAGTTTTTCCTTTTTATAAATTTGTTTTGATTGACATCGTTTAATTGCAATCCAACGAAAAATACATTTATCATTACTTTGAACATTGCTGATGACATACAAAGTTGTATTATAGCGATACGTAGTGCGCAACTATCACTAGGGGCCATTTTAATCCCTTAATTCGAGTTAGGACTATATTGTTGTAAAAAGTCAAACTTTTTTTGTAAATATGACGGAAATAAAAAACAAAAAAAATTTAAAAATAATTATAATTAATAGTTTAAAAAAAACAATCTTGCTAATTATTACAAAGAATCGTAAAACGGCTGATAAAGCTTGGGAATATGGTTCTTCCTAAGAAGGTCCATTAAATCTGCCTTCTTTCTTTCTGTAATTCGTGGTTTTCTTGTAAAAACATTTTTTAACTGAACATTTTCACGCTGTTTTTCACCATTTTCAACGCCGCTACCTCTTTTCTTTGTTTTAATTGTACTGAATTCTTTAAATTCTGTATTCAAATAACTAGTCTTGTAAAAACAAGAAGTTGGGAATTCCCTATCCACTTTTATAATTTTGAAATCGCTTATTTTCACGACTTCATTATCAGTATTTTTGGTTAAAGGACACAATATTTGTGAGCAAAGATCTTTAATGTCCAAAAATTCCTGATGAGCCATTTCTATTACTTGATATGGGGGGCCTTGTTTTTTCGAAGCTCTGACAATAGAGATGAACTGGTCGGGAGTGTAGATGGGACCTGATTTAAGTGTACGTTTCACTTGTTTTTCTATCATAGAGTGAACAGAGTCTCCCTCATTCTGGGTGTGTCCTGTGATTAAATACTTATGTGTAATCGATTTTATGTTTTCAAATTTTGAAATCGCGTACATGTAGACTGAAATCATAAAGCGATTCTTTTGTTGCCCACCGCAGTTATCCGTGTAAAATATGATTTCTAACTCTTCATCGCAACTTTTGGCTTTTTTCTCAATAAATTTAAAGACGCAAGTCCCAATCTCGTTTACGCCTCTTTCACCTTCGCCTTCATGCCAAATATAGCAGCTTACATCGCTGGTCTTCATTTCGTAAAAAGTTAAATTCAAAACATTCAGTTTTGACTTATAATAGAATACTGATATGTCACCTTTTGGGCATTGGAAAACCGCTTGTAAATCATAACAAGCAACTATCACTTTATTGTTAACCTTTCCTTTGTCGCATTCTTTTTCTTTTCTAGCCAGGTCCTTTTCTATTAAATGCTGCTCGTATTTTGGATGTAATTTAGTTTTGTCATCTCCAGCGGCATTTGTGTATGCGACGCAGAGCTCGCACTGATCCTTTTTTGGAGTAAAAAAGGAAATATTGTAGTCTTGGTTAAATATGCGGTAAAACATTATGTAGTTTGCAGTAGGCAAATTATTTTTTTTGCACTCGGCAACGTAGTCACGATAAATGTCTGCTACAGTTTTACTACCATCTATAAAATGTCGACTTGTATTTGCCCGAGTGTAGTGACTTTCTATTTTTGGTATTAAAGAAATATGTTTTCGGACACCTTCTTTGATTTCTTCATCGACTTTTTTGTGGTTTTGATGTTTGCCTCTCAAATCTGTTTCAATTATATTAGTAAGATCAGTTTTTTGTTTTTTCAGTACAGTGCGAATTGGTCGATCGTTTATGTCTAACGTGTTCTTAAAAAACACTTTACAAATTCGAATACGTTTATTTTTATGCTGAAAATAAAAGGCATTGTTTGGCTGTCTTGTGCTTCCTTCTCTCTGATATCGGTATCTAGGTGTAACTTGCTGCATGCTATTTGCGATGAAATCTCTTTGTCTCTGCAAATTCCCCAAATTCCAGAAGGCATCGAAAATGATTTTACGTTCATGTTCAGTGAACTTTGTTAGGCATTTAAGCTTGCATTTCTGATTACAGGGTGGTTTAATTTCTCTGCCTCTGACTAAAGCTTTATTCGATGACTTATACGGTTTGCCGCTGTTTCGGAGTTTTTTAGCCAGGTTTCTTTTCCATTCACTTTCTCGTTTTCTACGTTTTTTCCCCTTCACTTCATTATCCTGCTGATCTGAAGAACAAGCCGCTTGTTGACTATGTCCAACATTCGACATAACGCTTGATGAAGTACTACCTGAAGTAGTGCTGCTTGAAGTACCGCTAGTAGATGTTGAATCACTGTCATAATCTGGGTCCTTAACGCTGTCATCTGAACCTGTTGAAATATTATTTATTACCAAGAAAAGTAGAAAAAGTTAGTTAGTTTTTCGTACCAGCAAAATCTTCTGTTATAGGTGACTTTTCTATAGACTTTTTATCAGGTAAAACTCCACTACATCCAGCAACTGCAATATCGTTGGAAGCCTCCAATACCTCACGTAATTCATACGCATTATTACAAAAATTTTGTTGTAGCGAGTCATTTTCGTGTATCTGTTTGTGTACAGAAAATGTGGTAGTAATATCAGCATTTTCTTTGGCCTTTTCGAGAGATGCTATACAAAAAGCTTATTTATTACTTTTCAACTCAACTTAAATGTCACAGTACCTGCAATATTGCTGGAAGCGTCTAATATCCCAAATAATTCATCCGCATTATTACAAAAATTCGATTCTAGTGATTCGTTCTCTTTTATCTCTTCGGATGAAGATGGAGTAACATCCTCACTGTCTTTGACCTTTTCGATAGCTAATGCTACCAGCAAATGGCCACGAGAATTGTTCATAATTTTTGTGTGAAACTTAAAAGTAATAAATATAATAATATAAGTTTGAATTCAGGTGCTAGGATCTTTAGTGATTAAAACTAAAAGTTTACGTCATTTTATTTTTTTTAATTGTATTATTTCTAACGTTTCGACCTTCTTTCGAGTATCACCATTAGAGATTATATTAAATAAATTAAGAATTATTAATTTACACATCAAAATTGAACTTTCGACATTGAAAATTTTTTTTATATAGGTATTTTAACATTTATAATGAACACTTTTAAATTGAAACTATTACATTTAAAATCTGCTGAGTACATTAAAATAAATAAATTAAGTTAAAATTCTTATCACAGTTCCTGAGAAGTAGCCAAATTAAATAAATAAATAAAATGAAGAAATATTGTGAAAACTAATACTTTGAAATTAATACATTCTTTTCTTTAAGATCGACATAACTAGAGATAATACAAAGATTAATTCAAAAGTATTCATGATTACTGACACATCGCGAAATAAAAACAAGTAGAAGATAAATTAAAGTATTAAGTAATGCATTTCTTACCTAAAATACTGACGCAAATCAAAATATGTCGTTATTCAAAAACACGACTTCAAATAATAACCGACACAACACCAAATAAGACGTTTTACTTGAAAATCTAGTTAACTAACTCACATAATATAAGTGACACAACACGAAATGTGACGTTTTTCTAGAAAAATTGCTACTTTTTCACGTTAAAGAACTCGACACAACTGACATGTGTCACTATTTAAAATAATACTTATGCACAACTCTGTAAATGCGATAATGACACTAGCGCGCTCTACCGCAGAATAATTTAACTACACTTGTGTCGTTTTTTCTGTTAAAAGTACGTTACTAGTAGATAATTATTGTTGCTATTATCTCGAAAATGACAATTTTTGAGTTGTGTCACTATTCTCGCAAATGAGCGATTTATTATTCTGAAGGGTAAATATAGTCCCAAATAATAAACTTTTTAAAAAATGAGCGAAATTTTGAAATAAGCAATATATTTCTATTCTTGTAACTGAAAAAAGTACCATCTTCTTCTTTCTTTGTTCATTGTATTTATTTTGCATTTACCACTTTTACATATTCAAAAAAGAGCTCTGGTTCAGGCTGTAGGAAAAGTACATCTGATGGTAGGTACAATAAAAATTTGCTAAAACTTATTTTCAAAATTCCCATTTTGTGACCAGAATGCTTTAAATAGAATATCCAAAGTACAAAAAACAAATATTTATTCAATTTTAATTGAATAGCCCATGTGTTAGAGATTTCAAACATTTAGGTAGAACTATAATACCCCCCGTAATTATTTTTATTTTTACCCCCCCCCCTTCATTCTTACAATAACTTACATTTATCACCGTTGATTGCCCCCCCTCCCAATTTTTTGTTTAGAACCGCCCTTGTGCGTAGTGGACCATCGTTCCCAGAATTCATGGGTGGAACGGTTTCTTAGAGGAAGCTTATGGAGGAACAACCTGTATATTTTTGCAAGTTTAGTATCGACATTTTACCAGGAATCCATATACAGAGCGTCAATTTTAAATTTGGGTATGAGAACAGACGAAATTAATAAATATTATTGTTTTTTATTTTTAAATTAAAAGAAATTTTTTTAACCAAATGCAGTTTAAGTTGGTATAAATTATTATTTATATTATTATTAACAGATTATTACAGATTATTTATATAATCCGTTCACTATTTATTTGCGCTATGGTTGGCCATGAACTTTTGTTTTTTAGTTTGCTAAAATAAAAAATCCCTATTAAGTTCACTGACAGCTCTTGACAGTACCAAAAAAATGATAGACCTTTGACAGACCAACTATTAACACAATTGAATAAAAGCCGCTACTCTACAATACTTAACCTAAATGATTTTTTTCTAAATTATACCGGGTGGAATCTGTCACCCTAACTTGGCCAACCATAGCGCAAATAAACAGTGAACGGATAATACATAATTCTCAACACATCTACAAGTTCGAAATAATTAGAGTGACTTAGCCACCCTCAGTTGATAATTTTTTTTAAAAGCTAGCTCTGAATGGTAGCACTGGTGCATACATAACACTTACTTTAAACTTTACTTCCGGTTTAACCGGAAATGGGACAAATTTTGTTTTTTTTAAATGCCTTGCCTAATGCTTAAAAATAGCTTAAATACGCTCGAAAAAGTCCTAGCATGGCCGCATCCGAGTTTTCCCATTTTTTTAGATTTATGGTTGCTAAATAGCATCTCCATTCTAAATTGACTATAAGTAGTGCTGTTTAACAGTACTATAGTCTGTAGTTATTAGCTACAGTAGGTAAAATCTATTATTTTTGTATATAAAGGAACTACTGTGTAGTTGATAAGCTTTGAACCAAGTTTCCAACACTCTCCATTATTTGATTGTACAGCTTTGCACTAGTAATTATGGTAAAACTAATAAGGTTAACTAAGTGCGAAAAGCGCAAAGTATGACAACATAAACTCGCATTCTCTCTTTATTATTCACGTTTTTGTGCTGAAAGTTTCATATTTTCTTTTATTTTGCTGTGCAACAAACAGTAATTGAGGGTTGTTAGTTTTAACATAATGTATTCCCATATACATAATATTTCAATTTCTATTTCTAACAAAATCCAACTAATACCACAAAAGTAATTTTAATGAGAGCAAAATTGTATTTTCTATGTTACTACAACTGAAATTGTTTATTTGGAATACCTACTTATTTCAAAGGCGCCCAAGTTAAAAGTTTAATTTAATTTCCGAAACTTGTTAATTTCAATTAAATTTCTTCTGCTATTTATAAGGGGCAAAAACTTTTTTAATAATAAACATAAAGGTTTTTGAGATACGTTTTCCAAAACGCAAAATTTCAAACAATCGTCTTTTCGTAAATTTAAAATAATTGTGATGTGAGCAAGAATAATTTTGAATTTCCACACATGTAACTAGTGTAGAGTTGTTATTTTTTTGTTAGTTATATAATTATAGAAGTCGCTTGTTATCTTTCGTATATGTAGAGAAACTCTTGGTTTAGCTCCAACGTGAATATGATAATACAACGTAACGACTCGGAGCATTGTTTCCTACAACAATAAGGACACATGGCGTCGTCGTAAAACACACATGCTCTGCTTTGTGCATTTGGCACATTTATGACGTGATACACTTCAAAAAAATTTGGTGCAAAATTTAATATATGCAAATAATAATTTAATATCAAATCGTTATTAAAACTAAAAAACAAATTTTTCTTGTGGCACGTACAAATGCCCCAATTTATAAGGCGTTTTATGTTCGTAGCTTTTATTATATCGTCAAGAATCTCAATTTATTGCTGATATATAACATAACTACACTCATTGCTGGCTTAAACGACGTGAACATTTAGAAAATCGACTTTTTACTTAGATCATGCTATTATTAGACCATTAGGTTAGGTTAGAAGAAAAATTATTGTCTCTGGAATAATTTTATTACGTGTGAATTACTCCCTATGAATTTAAATTAAAATGTGTTATTTTGTTTTAATTTTTTAACACTTATTTCGGAAAATAACCTATTAATGTATTAAAACAGGCATTAATTAAACAAAAATCTTGGAAAACTTTAAAGTCGCGAACTTAGACGTCTGGGAGCATCTAATGCTTTTATAAAGATTACGGTGTGGGAATTATTCATTATTTTGTTAGTGCTATTTTAAAAGATTTACCAAGGAAATAATTGGAGTGAATGAAGGGTGAAGCCTGAAGAACAAAAATACGAGCTCTATAGTCAATCAATTCCTTGCTCTTACCTACACGTTTTGCACATTCTAGGTCTCTAAGTAGAGCTGCCTCTTTAATAACTGTTTGAACTTTAGACCCATAAAATCACCTTTAGAACCATGAACATGATTCTAAAGGTTATTTTAAGATACTAATAGGGACAAATAGATGACAAAACCAAATTACTGCCAAGTGCTACATCGTCTTACATGATCAAGCTTTACAAAGTAATTTATAGTTTCGTATATCAAATATCTTTTCCCAAAAAGGATATCCGTCACTACTCTTATAGAACTATTTCGTCACTAGAGAAGACATTCAGGAGCCCTCAGATTACAATTTGGAAACTGAAAATAAACATTTCCAACCACGGACGAAGTTTTTGAGGTTTTAGAGACTCCCAATCCCAATTTAGATCCTTAAAATTACCTGTAATGGGGGAGTAATAGGGACTAGGAGGTCATTGCATGATTCTAGCACCATTGAGATGGCAAAATAAAATTATTGCAAAGTGCTAAATCGTCTAACACGGTCATGTTAAAGCTTCACAAAGTAATTTTTTGTATACTAAATAGTGTAGTCAACGAACCAAAATTTATCTTGATTTTCGGACTTTTTTTGTAACAGCGAGTTTTTTTCCTTAATCGGTCGAAACCATTCCTGTGAGTTTGTGCATAAAATGTCTCAACCCAATTTTGACCGGAAGGCCCTTATTTTTCGACTTTAGTGTAAAATTTTAACGTTTTCAAGTTTCCGTTTTACTATTTTTTGAATATCTTCGCTTGTATTGGTCGGATCGGGACCAAAAAATTTTCCTTTTGTTTGTAATGAATGTGTCTTTAAAACTGTCTGGGTTAAAATATTCTATATTAATTTGCTAACCCAAAAAAATTCAAAAGTGCCGTCATTAGTGAGTCGTAGTTTTTTATAGAGAACTCGAGTAATAATTAATATTACGGTATGAAACTTTAGGAAGTTGTAGCGGATATAGTAGCAAATCCATATTGCAAATTGGATCCAAAAATATTGAGAACAAAGACTAAAATTTGCATTTTGGTTCAAATTTTCTAATTCATATTTGTTGTGAGCAATTAGTGGTAGCATAATAATTCTTCCCTTTAAATGTTGGAAATTTAATGCTCTTTCAGATGAAACCAAAGACAATCACATTAGACCACGTTTTCTTCCGATTTCGTTGAAAAGAAAAATAAAATTTTTCAACTATTTACCCACAAAACTAATTTTAGTGGTCGAAATGGTTGACCCTAAAACCAGTTTTAATGTTCAAAAATAGTTTATAGGAGTTCTTTATGATTAATTTTAAAAAATACGTAAAAGAAGAATTAAATTTCGACCACTAAAATTGGTTTTGTAGACAAACAGTTAAAAAAATTTCTTTTTATCTTCAAAGAAATCGGAAGAACAAATGGTCTGATGTGATTGTTTTTGTTTTCATCTGAAAGAGCATTAAATTTCCTACATTTCAAGAGATGAATTATTGGGATACCACCAATTGCTCACAACAAATATGAAAAAGAAAATTTGAACTAAAATGCAAATTTTAGCCGTTGTTCCTAATATTTTTGGACCCATCTTCTAATATGGATTTGTTACTATATCAGCTCCAATTTCTTAAAGTTTCATATCATAACATTAATTAAAACTCAAGTTCTCTAGAAAAAACTACAACCGACCAATAATGACAGTTTTGAATTTTTTTTTGGGTTAGGTAATTAATATAAATAATTTTAATTCAGGCAGTTTTAAAGAAATATTCATTACAAACAAAAAGAAAATTTTTTTGTCCAGATCCGACCAATACAAGCGAAGTTATTCAAAAAATAGTGAAACGGAAATTTGAAAATGTCAAACTTTTACACTAAAGTCGAAGAATAAGGGCCTTCCGGTCAAAATTGAGTTGAGACATTTTATACACAAACTCGCAGGAATGGTTTCGACCGATTAAGAAAAAAAACTCGCTGTTAGAAAAAAAGTCCAAAAATCAGGATAAGTTTTGGTTCGTTGACTACACTAAAACGGAAATGTATATTTTTGAATCGAAAATCGTAGAGAAAAGTGATACTTTTCTGCATAGCAACACTTATCTGCGTAGCAACCGTTTTTAATTCAAAACAGATTTATTGATATTTTTTGTTACAAAAGTTAAATGTACAATTATTTAAGTTGGAAAATGCTATGCCTGATGATTCCACACGAACAGCTGTTGTAGAAAACGAATCTTTAAATTAAGATAAAACTGCTGATGTTGAAGGCTCGGTTGAAGCAATAGTCGAAGAAGATTTAATGTTTTCCTGATTAACAATTCCTCTGGAAGTCTTTACTTTATTGGTAATGATCGATTGTCATCCTCCATGTCGTTTGAGCATCTGGATATCTGCTTCACTATCAGCTAGAAGTGTAGCCGATGTTCTGCGCAAGCAGTGTCCTTTGTAAATGCTGGGATCTGGCAACTGTAAATATTCCGCAATTCTCCTCGGTATACTAGCAAAAGTATGAATTCCCACTGGTTGTACAGAACATTTGCCGTTCTTATAATACACAAAGAACCTGGGATGATCGGCATGTTTTGGTCGTAAATTCAAATATTTTCTATACAAATCAATGCCATTGATGCCATTATATAATTCCGAGATAACTGTGAACACGCGTTTTTTCTTTGTCTTGGTATCATGTAATGTAAGAATCAAAATTAATCCGGTGTTTTCAATGTTGTCGATCTTCAAAGTACGTAACTCCTCACCTCGACAAGCCCCATTAAGTCCAAATATCAATGCAACCTTCATCAACTAGAAGGATTCATCGAGAGCTTCAGTTAAAAACTTAATGACCTGGTCCATTCTTAAGATTCCAGATTGTTTTGGCTCATAGCCGTCATTTTGGCGTTTTATAAATGCGATCAACTTTCCATATCTAAAAATGTCTAAATTTTTGTCCACTTGTAGGATAGTCTTTACTCTTTAGCATGGAATACGATGACCACAAAGCCGAGGCTTTCAAGGTTTTGGACTGTAACGGAACAGGAAAATTGATGTTGTAAACTACAAACTCGTTAAAATACTTTATTATTTTATATATTTATGTTAGCGAGAAGTGGGCCACTATTGAGAGATCGGTTAATTTAGTAAAGTATAGTATAACTTTTTCCGCTTATTATGATGGTCAACACAAAAAAATAATTGAACATCTAGTTTTCAAGATATTCACAAAAATAACTGTTTTTTAAATGAACCACCCTATATATTTTTATGTATTCGAAAATAACACATAGTTTATAGTATAAAATGTCATATGAGTTTTGTCCTAAAATGAAAAATAAATGACCGATTTCGTATACATATATCTTCAGTATTAAACGTATACAGCAATAGTGCCCTCTTGGCACGAACACCCTGTATTTTTATACATATTTAGATCTCTGGTAAAATGTAGATACTAAATTAACAAAACTACAGGGTGTTCGTGTCAAGTGAGCCACTATTGTTGTTTTCGTGTAATACTGAAGGTACGAGGTAGGTAATTTATTTCTCATTTTAGGACAAAACTCGTAGGACATTTTATACTCTAAATTGAATGTTCTTTTCGAATACATAAAAATATATAGGGTATTCCGTTTTAAAAAAAGTCATTTTTGTGAATATCTTGAAAAATATATGTTCAATTATTTTTCTGGCTTTAGCATCGTAATAAGCGGAAAAAGCTATACTACTTTACTAATTTAACCGACCTCGTATCTTCAATATTAACGGATATAGCAATAGTGGCCCACTTCTCGCGAACACCCTGTATATAAAATATATAAAATAATAAAATTCTTTTCAAAGAAGTAAGCGAGGATCATATTTTTGTTTATTTCTTGCGTCTTTTTTATTGTTCCCACTTGCAAAACAACTTGTATGTCTTTTCATATTTTTTCTTAGATTTTTTGACAGTAAATATGAAGACGCATCTAAAGCGGCTTTCAAAATTTCGGAATCTTCTCCGTTTTCGTCTACTGTATTTTCATTCATTTTTGAGAAAAAACAATTCGTTATTTATTTACACAACGGAACCTAAACAACCTTCAACAACCCCCCACTACGTTTTGTTTATTATTTGAATGAAAAATTGTCATAATATTAATATTTCTAATACAGTTTCAAAGTTATTCATTTCCATCTAGTATACCAAAAAATAGGGTGTAGTGCACGTACGAAACGTGCCTTGGTCCGTACTCGGCCCTTTTTTCTGCAGCCTTATGCGCAATTTTCTTTCCTTTACTAGAACTACAAACTACTATTATGGTTTCGTTTATCAGATATTCGTCCCTGTACGGATATCCACCACCACTTATGAGTACGTGGTACGAGAACACTTTGCTACATTGTAGCACAGTCTAGATCAATCTAGACTGTGATTGTAGTCTAGCTCTCAGACACGTGTTTCGACGATATGCGCCAGCATAAAGGAAACCGTGAGATTGCACAATGAATCAAAGGTACCATCGGGTAGAGTTGGCCACAGAAAGCACAAATAACTATTTAATTACCTGAAAAGACATCCTTGAGAATACGAAATTCTCAAATCATCATTTGCAAACAAAAAATAAACAATTCCAACCACGGATAAAGTTTTAGACGTTTTTAGGAGGCCATTCAATGATTCTCAGGCACGTGTATCGGCCGTCAGAAAGGAAACCTTGAGAAGACATTTCGGAGCCCTCCGATCACCATATGAAAATTTAAAATAAACATTGGCAACCATGGATAAAATTTTAGAGTTTTTAGAGGCATCCAATCCAAATTTATCTCCATAAAATAACTTTAAAACTAAATCTACATGGTTATAAAGGTTATTTTGAGACGCTAATATGGACTAGGAGGTCATTCCATGATTCTAGCACCATTGAGATGGCAATATAACATTATTGGAAAGTCCTAAATCGTCTGGCACGGCCATGTTATGGCTTTACAAAGTAATTTGTGCTGCAGTTTATCAGATATCCGTCCCCGAAAAGGATATTCGTCACCACTCTTATAGAAAACGTCGTAGTCGGTCGTAGTTAACCTAGAATATAGCTAATAGCTAAAACATCTTTAAATCCACCCTCAAGTTCTAATAAATACATCATTAGAAAGTCCTTAAAAGTTTTTTTCTAATAGTACCAACTTAAACTTCATTTGATACACTGTTAATTAATTATAAAATAAAATTTATTAAAAACAATACCTAACTGATGCATAGATTTTAATACCAAATTTGAAGGTCTGGTAGAAAGTTAGCGACCCCTAAAGATTTTTGAAAATTATAATTAAATTTTGTGGTACTTTCTCATTAAACGTAATCTTCCACCCCACATTGTGGCGGACCATGTACTCTTATACTGGAATGGTTTCTCTTGTAGTGATTTCTATCCTTCTCAACTTACTCTGTAATTTTACTCTTAATAGTAGTTAGTGTTTTTGTTTGCCTACACTATACTAAATTAAAAACCCTAACTTTGTCATTATCGCATTATGTTCATCGAAATTGATTCAAAAATTTTTGAAACTCCCTTAAGTCATCTAGGGTTAGATACCTATATCTCTTTAGAAACGTTTTCTTAAAGCCGAAAATATTTACAAAAGCATTTTTATACAATGTAAATAAATTTTTGTACCTGTAACTTTCCTCTTACATGTTAACGCAATATTTGGAAAAAAATATATTCCAAGATCGAATTTTATTCAAAGCTTCTGAAAGTTTTTTTGAACATTCCTACATTTAAAAAATTGCTACAAAACCAATTTCTTTAACAACGTACTTCATCCAAACGACGTCTAATTCTGTTTAATTAAGTTACTTCTAGGGCCTCATGTGTTAAAATATAATAAATTTTGGCATTGAAAAGTAGAGCAGAGAGCAGCTTTTAGAGCCCTTGATTAATTTATAGTTCAGGGTCCGGCCAAACCTAATCCGGCGCTGTTAATACATTTTCTTTTAGTATCTAAAATAAATAGATATATTATTGATTTTTTTGTAATAGCCTTATATAAGCATTTTGTTATCAGTCAAACGTATGATCAAATTTCCTTTCAGCAAACGAGCGTTTTATTCAATATCGCAAGATTCTTAACAACGAAACCCAAGTTTTATATGTCTCTTGTGCAAGATATGTTTGTTTGATATAAAATTATTTCAAGTTATAACAACCTTCTTTCTATATTTATTTATTCAATTTCGTTTTTCCACGTTCCTCTTTCTTACAATTTCGAAAAGGGTGTTTGACGAGGAAGAATTGTGTGTTTTCGGTTCGATTTGAAAATCTTTTTTAATTCAGTTTATTTTTTAAATTTCATTACTTATTGATAATATAAAAAGAATCCAAAAGCTTAATTATAAGAATAAAATGAACATACATTCATTTAATGAATGAATATGAAATAGGATCGAGAACATTCAAGTGACACGTGAGGCTCCATCTAGAGGAAATTTTCCAAACAACTCAATATGATATAGTAGAATTATATAAGCAAGATAGTGAGTTCCGATAGAAAACTTCTTGATTTATTTCCAATATTCAGAGTTTATTCTCATTAAAGCTATTTTCAAGTGGCTAATAATTTGCGTATAATTAGTCCCATCCGATTTATTCTTTAGTTTCGTTGACATATACATATAAATATAAACTTCAGTGTTATTTTTTTTTCTCACATTGGCTATTAGTAAATACATATTTAAAAAAAAATATTTTAACGACACATTTCTTATATTTAGTGGTTTCTCGTTTATTTTATGAAAGAGATCATTGCATACGAGCTGAATTGACGGGGTTAACTGCGATTATATGTTTACCCCAAGGAACTCGATAACAACGCTTACTTTAGTACAAATTGATCTTAAAAGAGCATCACTACAAATGATCCTACAAATCTCTTCAACGCGAATATTGGCAAACTCGAGTCAACTCATTTGTAAAATTACACTAACAGGGTCAATTGCTCTCGATAATAAAAAAAAAAGCTATTTTTCCAATTTAATTTAATTTTGGTTGTGAAGTCGTCGTGTAAAGTGCTTGTAAAGTGTTGGCATACTTTGCTCAATTAATTAAAGGACGCTATGAATAAATACGTCGGAAAGGCATAAATTCAAATTAAAAGATTTTATCATTTTTATTACAGCTCTGTAATGTTTTCAGCTCAGTACTACAAGAGCCTATCGATATTTATTTTTACTTTACACTCACATTTAGATCAAATGTAAGAAGGTAGTCAGTCGATTTGAATGACCCGATCCATGCCATTTTTATATCATATAGGACATTCATTGGTATTTTTACAAATCGTGGGGTAGAAAGAGTGATGATTGTAGGACGTTGTACTAAATAATCATTAATAACTTACACCAAAAGTTGTGTAGTTAAGAATAAAAATCAACTTGTCCCAGAATTTTAAAAGCAATGGTCACGTTTTATTACTTTTTAGTTTTAACCATCACGGTAATAGATAGGTGGAAGATATGCCGACGGGCTCGCTTACCACTCGTAGCGAACTGAGGCCACTTGTGAACGATTTTATAAGACAGAGAAAACACATTAAGGGATACGATTCTCACCAATTCAAATTAGTCATCAAAAGTATTATAATGATTTATTTCATTAAAAGCTGATAAGTTATTACAAAAATGCGTTATTTAGCCGGGGTAACCTACGTATACCATAACCCATTAACGCCCAAGCACAAAATTACAAAATTTTGTATTTCAAAAAAAATAAAAAATGCCAAAAGTTGCAAATGGTCATAAAAATACAGTGTGTCTGATCTCGTATGAGATTGCTGAACGTTAATGGGTTAATATGCTTTCTCTTTCGCCGCTAGTGTTTAAGTTTTGCTTCAACTTAAAACGTCCGTGGGCATACCTACCTTCTAAATCTATTACCGTGGTTTTTATACATACACTAAATTGTTATTGTAATTTTTAATTTTATCCTACAGGTGATCGCACACTCAGCCTGGTCCTGCACATAAATACCAAACCTTTAGTAGTGTTTATTTTGGAATGGTCGGTTCTATGGAGTTGAGAAGTTGAAAACTATTCTAGCAATGGTTATAAAGGATGAAAAAGTCTATATGAAGATGTAGGTACCTTAATTATAATAAAGATGTTTAGAGATTTAACTAATCTATGTTCATCATGGGAGTAGATTTAGAATCTAAATCTACGGTATAAAAATCTGACACCTGACGAAATCACATTACTTTTCATTAGAACAAAACATATTTCTAACATTACTTGCCTTTGTTACTAGGAAAGCTGTTGGAAGAATAAACTGAAAACAACCCACAATACGTAGGGAAATTAAGTTGAAAATTTGAAGACATGGTTTTACCTTCAGAACAAAAAAATGGAATATAAATAAATCATTCTGGTTATGCGGAGTAATATGTGTGGATATAAATCAAAAGTTGAACTTGGAACTACACAACATGAATTTATGAATACTTTTGGATTCCATCCTTATAGAAAGTGGTTCCGAGGGCAAGAAATACTTTATGAAATTGGAAAACATCATACTTTGGTATTCAAAACGGACATTACGCTTTGCGTTTTTTGCTTACTTTGTTGTAAACTCGTGTGGAAAATGTCAAAATGAGGTTGATGCCCCATCACACAGTATTAAGCTAATTATTAATTAAGCTAGAGTAAACCCAACGTAACCTGAGCACACCACGTGACCAAACCTGCGCGAGGCGTGGCTTTAGAGCCCAGTGGATCCCAGTGGCGGAGCTAGTTATTTCTTCTGTCAAAATAATTATTTTTAAAAGTTGTCAAAATTCAAAATAATTACTTCATTAAAATTTTTATTTGAAGTACTAATAATAATTAATTACTGGTTTAATACTTTGTGATGGAGATCTTTACATTATTAAAATGCTTGTATTTATTTACTTCGACCGTCGTCTGCGTTGATCTGTCGTAGTTTTACCACAGTATAATAATATGCTACGCATACAGTAGTGCCAACGTGCAAAAATTGTGTCGCTAATATTGTTTTGCGCATGCGTGAATTTGTACTATCCGTTAAATGGCGGGTTATTGTTGAATACAGTGCACATTCAATATAGTCACCTATGATAAAAGAAACCAGGCAACTATTTTTTATAAATTTTATGTCAGCATGAACGAGCATGAATGACAAATCGAATGTATTACACGTTATTATTATATTTTTTATAAATTAAATATTTTCTATTTGCATCAAAAACCGAAACGGAAGGTACCTTGTACTAATGAAACATGATTTCAATACATTCAGATACTTATTTATGCTATCCTTTACAAATAGATATAAAAATAACAGTGACAGCTGACAGAACCTATAAAAATAATTTTGAATTTACGCGCGCTTATATACTTCATACTATCCGAAAAATGGCGAACGGTGTTCAAGGTCACTGATTTTGGCGACAAGAAATACAATGGTAACCATGGGGTTGTCACTACTGTATGCGTAGCAAATAAGTATACTGTGGTTTTACGCTACTATCAAGTCATATCAATCCAATAATTTGCAACTATAGTCCCGCCAGGATTAAGTCAATTATGACGCATCGCAGTATGTAATAAGAAATGTCGGTATAAAATATTTTTTCTTTGTCTAATATTGTAATAAAAAAAGACGTATATAAAAACATACGTCTGCTGTATAAACTATATGGTAGATAAAAACGTATGTCGAGCATTTCAGACTTTTATTAGATGTCAGCTGGATGTTTTGAGGTTATGTTATGTC
Source organism: Malthinus seriepunctatus (assembly GCA_963924605.1). Taxonomy (NCBI): domain Eukaryota; kingdom Metazoa; phylum Arthropoda; class Insecta; order Coleoptera; family Cantharidae; genus Malthinus; species Malthinus seriepunctatus. The sequence goes on from OZ004600.1 coordinate 97,432,985, forward strand.
AGTTAAATTTAAATCAGTTTTTTAAATAAAAATTAGTTTTTTCTTTATCACAAAATTTTTAACGTAATGAAGTGGTACGATATAGTACATGGAAAGTTTCTTTGAATGAAATGGACAGCCACACAATAAATTATTGACGATGGTTTTCTTCAAAATTACCTAGTTTTCTCTCAGAAGTAAAATTTTCGGTTGCACTTTTTAATATTTTATACAAAAATTTCGTGTAACAAAAATATTGATTTAAATTAATCAATGCGCTTCTGAGAAGATCTTTGGATTCCTCTGCACTTAACACAATTTAACGAATCAAGGGGTTGATTACTGGGCTGTAAAATGTTATAATAAACTCATGAAGTTGTGTATGTGAGCATCGACTGAGTAATTATTTTTTCTAAAATTGTTGAATTTGTTGATTTGCTAATCGTGTGATGTTTTTATCGTCGGTTTTAACAGTGACAAGATATGGGTTTCTTGGGTTCCAAAACCCCAGTGCCTCTGCTTCTCACTTTTTTGCCGCCCTTGAGTAAGTCTATAAGCAAAATAGCATTTATACTAGATCATTGATCATCGAGCGACCCTACGTCCTAAAACGCAGGATTACATTCCACCGTGTGCATCAAAATCAGACATTTTCAAAAAATCTTGACTATTAAACTTTCTGTCAATAGATAAATCGATCGGAAATCTGTTATTACACTTTGATTGCTTTTCATTCTTCGTTTAAAGGGTTTCCAGAAATGTATTCCATAATTTAGGACGGAGAGAAAAACTTAAAATAAAGTAAACTGGATGTACAAATTTATTTAATTTAAAATTCCCGCTTAAAATGTACTTCGCAACATACTGTGTCGCCACCACGGACAAACAATGAATTAACTTAATTAATTTTGACGTTTCTGAAATTGTGTATTAAGAGCAGACATACGTTTACAACAGATTGATGCTTACACTTTAGAGCGATGAGTCATAATTGACTTTAACCTGCCGGAACTATAGAAGCGCTAGTGCATCAGGGAACAATGGAAACTGTAATAACGTGTTTTACACTGGAGTAATGTCATCATACTGTCATGTCTGTTTGACAAAATTAAAGGTACATTCAGAAAATAGCGACTGTAGCCCCTCCTCTCATAGAGTACGAGATGTATTTAACTGTGCTGTGATTGGTGTCCCAAATGTCAATATGAAATTTACACCAGTCACAACAAAATGTCTAATTGACTATGGGTAAAATAAATTCCTATGTTCCCTGAAGTGGAACCATCTACCTTATTTTCACAGCATATGTCATCGCACGATTTTGAGTGATTGGTATGACTTTATAGCAGTGTAAACTAAGAAAGATCAACGCAGACGACGACTTTGACAATAGTAATGTGATCACTATACGCCTACACTGTCTACGTCCATTTTTAAGCAACGGCAGTACAAAACTACTGCCCAACTTTAACGGTCATCACCTCATCACGTGGTGTGCTCAGGTTACGTTGGGTTTACTCTACATTTGGAGACCAGTGACAGTTACTCGCGACACTAAAATCGACGAATTATATTGTGCTGAATGTGTAAAAAATTTTTTAATAAATATCCAATGGTCGTCAACTTATTCCTCTATCAATCTATCTATATCTTTACCGCAATATGATTGGTTGATTTTGGTGTCGCTCGCGACAGTCGTTGATGTGTGAATGAGCTTTTAAGTAAAAAAACACAAAACGACAAAACGTAAAACGCAACTATGTGCACTCGTCATTACCTAAATGTTTTAATATGTTTTGTCAAGTTATTACTTAAACTTGAATGTTTAACCCATTAATCCCCAGACATAGGAAAAAAAGCAAAAATAAGTTTTAAACTATTTATTGAGGTTAACATTGCATATTAGTTCAATTTCTATAGACGAAAACGAACTACAAGCTCGGAAAAATAGTAGAACGGGTAAACACCGATGCATGGTCTTTTTGAAAGCCTATTCTTTAAAAATCAAAACTGTTTAATATTTTTAGTTACCGCTTCGTTAAAAAAATTGAGGTCGAAGATTTAAAAGTTCTATTTTTCGAAACATCTCGAGAAATATTGATCGTATGAAAAAAAGTTCAATTGTTTTTTAAAGAAGAGGATATTTAGAGAAGAAAAGGTCTGATGACTTTTTTTCGTAGGATGAATAGTTTTCGTAGAAAACGGAATGAAACTGCGCTATGATTTTGGGAATCAACTCGTGCGCTTCAATATTTAGAAATGTCATAAACGCTTCTTCGTAAAAAGTATCAAAGTTCTCTCAAAAATAAACATACGAACAAAATTAAAAATTAAAAAAGCGGAAGCTTTCAGATTCACCAATTCATCATCATCAGAGACGGGCGCGATTATACTACCCCGATTGAGTTATGTGTACAGAGACAGACTATCATTAATTTATCGAGGTTAATTCAAATAATTGGTGTAATAGTTTATGTGTATAATAATGCAATACTAAATAGACCTATGCACGACATAATCTTTGGGGCACGCAAAAATTAGAACACCCGGTATATTTGCAAAACAATATTGAGCTAAAGATTTTGATTTTATGAATCATCAAAACATAAAAAAAATCACAAAACGCGATATTTGTTGATGTAATCACATTTAATTGAACCACCAAATGCAGCGCTTTAACACCCTCTAGAATTAAAAATAATAAGTTTAGAGTGTTGCGCCCATAAAGACTTTTGATCAGAAGGCCCTAAATCTACAACATACTAAAATTTTAGAAAAATTAGCCGGGAACCAGTTTCCACAAGGTTTGAGCGGAGTCATATAATTGTTGTTAAAAATTATACAAACGTTAGAAACTACACTGATCTAGTTTTGCACTAAATTAGCTTTGATATTGAAGATCTTGATGTCTTCTCAATGCTGTCCCGTGAAAACTTGCTGGAAGTGGGTGGCAGGAGAGGTTTGAGGTGGTCGCTCGCCGATTCAGTTGATAATCAGTAATCACATTAATTTAATTGAACCACCAACAACGTTAAATGCAGCGTTTTAACCCACTCTAGAATGAAAAATATTACGTTTAGAGCTTTGCGCCTATTAAGACTTTCGGTCAGAAGGCCCTAATCTACTACATACTAAAATTACTTAGCTGGGAACCAGTTTCCATAAAGTTTGCGCCGGGTCCTTTAGCTTTTTTATGTAGAATAATTATTTTAAAGTACTCCTGCCGCTACAGGCAACCCAACATACGCGCATGTAAATTAGTTCAAGAATTGAGGTTATGTATAAATGTCGTCGATTATGTTTTGTGAATTTAAAAAATTAAGGATAAAATACTAATTTGTGTTATTCAAGCACCGACATTAAATACAAATTTCTTCTTAGATTTCAGAAACCAGGGCGTGAAAATTATGTGCGGAAGACATGTTAGGATAACATGGAATCAACATGGAATGTACGTATATGATGAAAGGATTTCTTTCGAATGCCCTGACCGTTATTTAATTTCATTTGTCCACTCTACAAGAATTGTTGGTAAGCTGTTTATTAGTCATTTTGCATATTAATAATGCTAATTTTGTTCAAGAAATAGAGAGAATAACGTTACTTTCACCCGGAATTACTATTTTGCTCGGATAGTTAACGATTCAAGCTCGTTTTGTTAAAATATGTGAATGTAGAATTCATAACTTCAAGAGAAGGACGGTACAAAATAAGGTAAAATTGTGTTTGTAATTCTTAATTTTGGGACAGAATTCATAATTTTCGTTGTAGTTATGGAACTCATCGGATGACCATAATTAAATGTACAGTCAGCCTCACAATTAATGGTCACTCTGGCCATTAATTTTGCACGAATTGTGGATGTAACCATCATAATATCCCATACTTAAATTGAGGGCTAACTTTATTTTGCCCACAAGTAGTAAATCAACAACCTCCCTTCTGTCCTTTTATCGTTTTTGGCTAATAACCACCCTGACGTATAGCCAGGGTGGCCTTGAATTGTGAGGCTGACTGTACCTACCTATCAATGGAAGCAATTCAGTTTGCTGGGAATGATCAACACTATCAATGATAGTCAAAATGAACTACACCTCGATGTATTCTACTCTTCATTTGATCACTGACACAACTTGCAACATTTGTGGATTTCTGGTATAATAATAAATAAGGCCCGGATCTTAGGCAAAATGCCTATTTAGTTGGGTGTAAGACACTGAGATGAAACTTACACATAAATTTGTTTCTCAAAAAATTAAGTCATATAAGCCGCATTTAATTTTGCCTAAATGCCTATTTTCCTATTTTACGCCTAAAACTCAAAATGCGGGCTTAAAATCACATTAAGTAGCCTAAAAATACATTTTTAAGTACCTATTTCAAACTATCTCGTACTTTTAAAAAAGTGATTGAAAAAAAATTTTTTTTGTTCTTATCTTGACGTTTTGAGTTCTTCTGATTCTAAGAATACAAAAAAAAATTTCTTCAAGTCCGTCGGGTCGTATAGGTGTCTGTAAAAGCTGTGGAGCAAAAACTACTGAACCGATTATAATGAAATTTGGTTTTAGCTACTTTAATTTCATGGGCTTTTCATAATTCGGAATTTGGATTGATTTGACATACTTTCAAATACTGCCCTACCACATCTTGATGTGTTGTACAGTATTTTTCAAGTTTTAAAAACATACTACTTCTTAATTATTTTTTTTTAATAACCTGGGAGTAGGTATTTGCAATTTGTTATTGAACACGTAAATTACTTAGTACTCATTTTGACCAAAAAGTATTCATTGTTTAATCCCCGTTTATAACAAAAATGCTATGTTTATTATATTTGAATAAAATATTTACCAAGAATTTGTTTTAAATCGGATAGCCTTCTTAGGATATTTCGCCTAAATGGGCCTAAATTTAGATTTTTAAAGCCTAAAAATTACACATTTTTATGGCCTAAATATTGTCCTAAAATCAGATTTTTAACGGCCTAAAATCCGGGCCTTAATAATAAACTTACTGTTGGACAGTCACTGCTAATACTGATGTCTTTACAATATCAATCGAAGTGGTGCAATATACAGGACTTTAAAATCTCTAAAGCAAGAAACCTAACGAATAGAGGACTGGCAATTGTGGCGAATTATTCACCTTGACTTATCTATTAACTGCTCACAAAAACATGAAATGAGTGCTGTATGTTTATGAGCAAATATGGTAAGATCTATGTAGATATTTTTAATTTTCACGCAGTTGTTGTAATTCCTTGGGCTATTTAACTCATTAAATATATTATTCTAATATTTAATATATTGTTTTTAGAAATCATGTCGTTCGGCCGTACAGATATTTTTGAACTTGTGGAAAATATGGATCACAGTGGATAGTGAAAATTATTGAAATAAGTGGAACATCAGCTAAAATCTACAGTTTTCTTAAAACTCGTTTTCAAATAATATAGTTTCAATTTATTGTATTGATAGATTTGACTTTGTATAATTACAATAGGTAGAAGAATTATACCTGACATTTTTGTAATATTTATTTAAAAAAGGTCTTTTGTCAACACAAATTCTTGTAGTTTCGTTCAATAGATTTGCTAATTAGGTAGCTAATAGCCGTCTTCTTATAATTTTAAAACTCCTTTTGTGCTATGTTCAAAGATAACTAAACTACTCTTTCTAACAACTATAGAATTCTAAATAAATCAATTTACTGTAGGTACCTACATTTTTACATTTTTCTCCGTAGTTTCTCATTAGTCACAACTAAATATAGGTGAAAACATTTAATATCTTAAATTTTTTTAAATTTAGTTTAGTATTCTCGATTTAGCCGTTCAGTGCGTTTTCCTCAGTGATTTGTGACGTGAGTTAGAATACAATCTATTATATCGATTTATATAATATTTATCAATTTATAAAATATGTGATAAATATTTGGTGTACCATTTTACCTTACTACTAATAAATATTTAAAAGGATTTATGGCAATTCAATGGTCCTATTGTAAACCGCACCACAGGTGTTAAACCTTTAACAACCCCCTAGGGTTTACCTATGCTTGAACTAACAGCTAGATTGTTTAATGGGTGGCCTATCATTGATTTATTTATATCAAGATTTACAACAAACTATCGAATATGAAAAAAAACTACGCAATCTCCTCCATAGATATTCAATTTCTCTACAGCCAGCTATATGGGGTGTTTTTCTTGAAATTTCTACCACAGTGTGATTTTCATAATATTGTATTGGCTGCATAAAAAGCATTGAAATTTTTTTTCTTAGATATGATTTTAAGAGGACAAATGTTCTGTTTTTCTTTCAGGAACTGCAAAAGTTTGTCGGTCTGCTGATGGAATACTCTATAATTAATATAATAATTATTGTAAAACAATGTAACTAGCCTAATGAAAGTACTTGATTTAACTTTAACATAATTTATAATATGTTAAATTTCGTATTAAATGGCAAACGTTATCGCAACACCTGCATAAATTTGAAATTTTAAAATTAAATCTTAGACTACACCAGTACTAACGTGCTATATGGGTTGCATAGCGTGCAAGGGAAAAATTGTCTTACTAAAAATGAAACTGAAAACTATCAATAATTAGTAAACAATTCAGCTGGATGCTGGATCAACAAATAAATATATAAACACCCCTAATTAAAAAATAAATTATACTTACAAAAGTACAACAGATGAAATTATCATCTGAATAATGTTTGAATTTTAATAGTTAAAATTTATTTCATTTATGTACCTAATTAAATAATTGTTTTACAGATAATAGTCCATTCAAATTAAGCAAACATTTCGAAATTCGTGCCCGAAGCATCGATTTTTCTGAATTTTTCACATTATCTTCTATATGGTGCTTAGTTCAAAGTTTACCTTTTTTATTTTGCCGCGATCTATTTTCCTCCGCGGAAAACGGGAAACACTTTTTCCAGACAAGGTGTTCCAGAAAAACATCGACCAACTACTAAAATGAGTTTATGGGTTCAAAATAGGACATTTGTTTCTCTTGAAATTATATCTAAAAATGCACCCCTAAAAAGTTATTGGCTCTCAAAGTTAGCGTTAAAATATTAACAAATCGCTTTATCTTCAAAACTACTGTAAATATTTTAATAATTTTTATAAAGCTGACATATCTTATAAAAGTCACTCTGTGGTAAAAATTTCATGATAATCGCTATACTGGAACTATCTCTTAGGGGGGTGGTGCTAACTTGAAAACTCTAAAAGAGTACTTTGGCACCAAAAAAAGTAAAAGCGTTGACTAAATGTTGTAGGTAATTTTAAAACAAGCGATTTTGTTCTCTTAATTTTTTTTTCTAAAATCAACGGCTTTTGAAAAAAATGAAAAATAACAATATTAAGGGTTGAATTCGGTAAAAAATGTGACAAATAAACCATCGAAAATCACCGGCAAACTTCTACAGTGCATTCTTGGTATTAAAATAAGACATTTGTCCCTCTCAAAATTATATCAAAAAATGCATCCCTAAAAAACTGCGGGCTCTTAAAGTTGGGATTAAAATTTCTTTAAGTCCGATTATCTCCGCAAGTACTGAAAATATTTTAATGATTTTTATTCTGCCAACATATCTTATAAATGTCATCTTGTGGTAAAAATTTCAAAAATATCGCATCACTAGAACTACCCCTTAGGGGGGTGGCTCTAATTTGTAACCCTTAAAAAATCGAATTAAATTAAATAATTTTATAGGAAATTTTTAAATAAGCATTTTTTGTCTCTTATATGTTTCTTCTAAAACCAACGGTTCTTGAAAAAATTGAAAAAGTTATATGTTTGGAGAATAATGAGATTTTTTCCATTTTTATGTCCACCTTGTGAGTCTCTTTTTGCCGAGGAAAATATCGCGCGTCAAGAAAAGACTGGTAGACTTTGAACTAGTGACCATATAGAAGATAATGCAAAAGGTTTCAGAAAAATCGACTCTTCGGGGGCTTACTTAGGAATAATTGTCTTCATTGACTCAACAATTCACGCGCATTTAAGATAAGTATGTCGAAATTAATCCCCGAAGCGTAGATTTTTCTGGAACCTTTTGCATTATCTTCTATATGGTCACTAGTTCAAAGTCTACCAGTTTTTTTTTGACGCGCGATATTTTCCTCGGCAGAAAAAGGTTCAATTTATAACGAATCTTTGAATCTCAGAATTCAACTTACAAGTCTTTTTCTGTCGAGGAAAATATCGCGCGTCAAAAAAAAACTGGTAGACTTTGAACTAGTGACCATATAGAAGATAATGCAAAAGGTTTCAGAAAAATCGACGCTTCGGGGATTAATTTCGACATACTTGTCTTAAATGCGCATGAATTGTTCAGTCAATGAAGACAATTATTCCTAAGTAAGCCCCCGAAGAATCGATTTTTCTGAAACCTCTTGCATTATCTTCTATATGGTCGCTAGTTCAAAGTCTACCAGTCTTTTCTTGACGCGCTATATTTTCCTCGGCAGAAAAAGGCTCACCAAGTGGGGTCATTTGAAAATACTTGTTTTAAATTGTTTCGTCAATGAAGACAATCATTCCTGGTAGACAAAAGTCCCCGAAGAGTCGATTTTTCTGAATCCTTTTGCATGATCTTCTATATAGTCCTTAGTTCAAAGTCTACAAGTTTTTTTTGGCCGCGCGGTGTTTTCCTCGGTGGAAGAAGACTCACAAAAAAAAGGGAGAAATCACATTATTCTCCAAACATATACGTTTTTCATTTTTTCTCAAGAACCGTTGGTTGTAGAAGAAAAATATTAGAGGCAAAAAATGCTTATTTTAAAATTTCCTATAAAATTATCTAATTTAATTCGATTTTTTTAGGGTTAAAAGTTAGGCCCACCCCCCTAAGGGGTAGTTCTAGTTGTGTGATTTTCTTGAAATTTCTACCACAAGATGACATTTAAAAGATATGTTGGCAGAAGAAAAATCATTAAAATATTTGCAGTACTTGTGGAGATAAACGGACTTAAAAAAATTTTTATCCCAACTTTAAGAGCCCACAGTTTTTTAGGGGTGCATTTTTTGATATAATTTCAAGAGGTACAAATATCTTATTTTAATACCAAGAATGCACTGTAGAAGTTTGCCGGTGATTTGCGATGGTTTATTGGTAACATTTTTTACCAAATTCAACCCTTAATATTGTTATTTTTCAATTTTTCTCAAAAACCGCTGGTTTTAGAAAAAAGAGTTAGAAGAACAAAACCGCTTGTTTTAAAATTTCCTACAAAATATAGTAAACGCATTTCCTTTTTTTTGGCGCCAAAGTAGTCTTTCAGAGTTTTCAAGTTAGCACCACCCCCTAAGGGATAGTTACAGTATTGCGATTATCTTGAAATTTTTACTACAGAGTGCCTTTTATAAGATATATCAGCTGTATAAAAATTATTAAAATATTTACAGTAGTTTTGGAAATAAAGCGATATGTTAATATTTGAAAATTAACTTCGAGATTCAATAACTTTTTAGGGGTGCATTTTTAGATATAATTTCAAGAGCAACAAATGTCCTATTTTGAACCCATAAACTCATTTTAGTAGTTGGTCGATGTTTTTCTGGAACACCTTGTCTGGAAAAAGTGTTTCCCGTTTTCCGCGGAGGAAAATAGATCGCGGCAAAATAAAAAAGGTAAACTTTGAAATAGACACCATATAAAAGATAATGTGAAAATTTCAGAAAAATCGAAGCTTCGGGCACGAATTTCGAAACAACGCAGTTTTTATAGCTCTATTGACTCCCCTATAATTTTTTTTATAATTAGTTTTAAAATGTTCTGAAGAAGCCAATATTTTGACGAAACCACGAAACGTCAATAAACTTTATATTTAAAAAAAAAGCTTAAATCAAAAAAATATTTTCATTTAACAATTGAGGAAAGGATTTAAAATACTTGCAATACGGCCCAACCACCATGTGTCTGTTCAAACTTCCAAAGCGGTAATTACTTGACAACTTCTAAGTACCATAATCGACCATAAATCTTAAAAAGGTTATTTTTCCATTTTAACCAATTATTGTGAAGTCGGACTATATCAGAGTTTTAATTTATTTTAAATTGACGCCAATGTGAATACGCATGAGTAAACCAGAGCAACAGTGAGATTTTTGTTACTCTAGATTCGACGGACGCCAGTGCTATTTTGACATTGGTGTTGGCGTGTGCGTCTGCGTAGAAAATCAAATTTGTTTTAAACTTAAAAGTTCGTTGTGATATTAAACGTTTTTTAAGTATAATTTAAATTACAACATGGGGGAGCAAATGTATTGTAAAGAAATGCGAAAGAATCCAGAACTGTTTAAAAACGAGCTTCAAAAAGGAATTGACAATATTGCCGAAAGCATAAGGTAAGAAACAACTTCACATGTCAATGCCCTTGCTTTGTTACATTTTATAACGGAACTTTCTGGTTGTTTTTTTAAGATGAAATTATCAAGCATGATTTCTTGCATTTTTAACAAATATTAATTTGTGGCATTGATACGAAGAAACGTTAAATTGGTGAATAGGTTGTGATTGGCGCTTTATGTTATTTTAAATCATATTGCACCAGTCCCGGCCTGATTACTAATTTTTAAACACATGCAAAAATTATTTATTTGCTCCAAGTTTAATAACAAGTTTTAAGAAAACTCAAGTTTATTAAAGTAATAAAACTTTTAGCAAAAATGATAATTGGAAAGAACCAACATCGACATTTCATAACTCTTTAAGTACATTAATAACTGATATGTGGAGCCAACAAAATCTTGCTAATAAGTTACTAACTTTAAGTGAAATGGAAGAAACTAGCCCACCTGATACGATAGCTTGGTAAGGCATTGTTACAATTTATTTTGTTATTTAAAAATTACGTTTCTGCAGGCGGCCAACGGTTGGAGAAGTTCCAGAATTAACTTTTAAAGGTAATCATTTACAAGAGAGGAAAAATATGTTACTCATAAAATTGAAGCAATCACAGGAAGAATTAGAAAAACTAAACAAACCGTATAACTTAAAGGAACAATTGATGAAGAAACATATTAAGAAACCTTCTAAAGCAATTGAATTCACGAATTCTGTTATTAACACATATGAAAGAATTAGAAGTTTTAATGAAACTATTTAATTTTATGTTATATGTGATATAGTAGTCGCGTTATCTTAACTTGTATGACTGCCTACTTCAAGCTAACGCTTAACTATGTTTTACGTCCATCTCAGACAAAATATCGTGCTGGAAATGATATAGGATAATCATGTAAACCTGAAATCAGTGATTATGTGTCCGAGATAGATGTAAAACGTGGTTAAGCGCTAACTTAATGTTAGCCATAGTTTCTAAGATAACACAAATACTCTAGTTATTTTACATTTAATTTATTCAGCATTTCTTTCACTTTAATTGAATTTTCAAAGATTTCATCCTTCAATTTTAGTTTTTTTTGTGATAACTCGAACTTTTCTATTGTATGCTTATTATATTCATCCATTTCGAAATCTAATCCATAAACAAAATTACTTGTAAGATAACATAACTGAATTGTAGATACATATTGATAATAAGTAAGAAAACATTTTACATTTGTAACGAACCGAATTTGTATAAACTGGTTTTAAAAGTTCATATTTTATAATTCAAGGTAAAGAAATTTATATCTTAAGATTCGTTCCAACAAATACTCGAATTAGATCGGAACTGCCTGGCGTGCGTACAAATTTAAATTGACGTTCCATCAACAGTTGAACTCGTTACTTATTTTTAAAGTAACAACGTGCAAAACAGTAGCGAACTGATTCGGGACGATGAAAGCAGGAATTGTTAGGGACAATTTTGGTTTGTTACTAGTACTTTATTAACGCATGTACTAGTTTTTTAAATAACTGAACTGAATACAAATTCTTTGTTTGAACAAATCTTTAATATCATGAAGTATGCTTGCTATGGTTGCGTTTGCAAGTATAGTATCGCAAAACTGATCTAATTTATCAAAAAGTTATTGTGTCAAATCATTACATAAATGTACGAAGCGTATGAAAAGCTTTAAACATTGTCTTGCTTATTAATCGTAACTTGGATTCTTTCAAGAATTCTGTTAATAGTTTCTGAAACTAGAACGTACTGGATTCCTCTAAGTCTGTGTTGATGGCTGTTTTAATTCCTTGCAAATCTTGAATTGTTTGTAAATTACTACAAGCGATGAGATTGGTTTTATTTTTATTTATTTGAACTATTTCAGTTTTTTTCATCAAATCCTATAAAAACATGTTAAGTACATAAATGTCGATAATAATAGATTTTTCATACAACATATAGTTTTTCATAGTATGTAATAGAACTATTAATGTCGTTCAGTTCACTTTTCAAAGTCTGTTTACGAACTTTTAATTCATTAACTTCTTTTGAAACTTTTTTAAGTTTACATAAAGCTAAAATTGTTTGATTTTAATATATCTATACTGTAATTTAATTCTTACAAATTATATTATCATTTTCTAATTTTTTTAAATCATTGGAAACTTCTTCAAAATTCGGTAAACTAATTTCCCAAGAAGACATTTTGAAGTTTTGGTTTTCGACCAATAGATGGCGGCACATGATTAAATTTTACAGCAGCTCACTCATGCGCGTTACTTTCGTTTAACGAGCTTGTGTTCTCCATTTATTATTTAACAGCAAATATCGCCATTACTGTTACTAACCGTTTTTGAGTGCTTTTTTTGATATTTTGTGTATACCAGGTAAGTGTTCTTTATAATTATAATGTCAACTTGTCTAAAACGTCATTTGTCGTAATAATTAACTAGCATTTGTTTGTATTATAATAAATTTAAGATACCGGTATCTATTACAATCGAGCACGCTGTCCATGGATTTTTGAAACTTGAATTTGGGTGTACAAAGGGTTGAACAATATGATAGGCCTATTTTAAAAATAAAAGCGTTTGGTTGTGGTTAAAATATCGAATAGTCGGTTGATTCAGTATCAGTAACCTTGTACACATTCCTTATCATTGAATTTAATTGTAATGTGATACTAAAGGCACGCAACTACGCGTTAATTAATGATTCTTAATTTCAGTCTGAAATTATTCAGGAAATTTTTGTTTGTGGACTATTTGTGACTCCCGCTTCAATTTTTGTGCACACAAACATTACCTACCACCTAAGTTTCCTAGCAACACAACTCTATTATCTATACAAATTGATTTTTCCCATTATCAAATCAATATATTTCTTCCGTTTTTTGGTTCGTTACTCACTAAACTTGCCATTTTAATACTAATTAAGTTGAAGTCAAGGTCGATGACTGATTTAATATTGGGAAAAATTCCTCGAACTGAAATTTTGAGCTGTTTATTTTTAATACTCATTGTATGATGTACTTATTTTTATCTTTTTGATATATTTAACTGATGGAATGGAAGAAGTTTCGGTTCATTGATTTTTACATTTTTATTATATAAAAAATTTACAGTTGTTTTCAGTTTAGAGTTGACAATATTATTAGTATGTTCGTTAAATGAGCTTCAGTTTGTTGCAACCCTTTCTAAATCGAGATGCACAAAATGGTAAATCTACAGTGTGTCCGGATGAAGTTGCCAGTAGGAGAAAATTTTTCATTTTATGCTAAAAAAGCGTTCTTTATAAAAAGTTTTGCTTCTTTTCAAACCCCCAAATATGGAGAAATAATAAAAAGAAATTTTTAAATAAAAAAAGTCCGAATATTTGGAAAAAATTTCGAGAAAATTGTAGTTTGCTTTATTAGTATGAAACATTTAATTTTTTCTTCAAATGTAAAACCAAAATAAAATAAAAACCAAAAATATATTTTTTGCGTTATTTTCCGCCAATAAAGCGCCATCTCTTGTCAATTAGTTGTAGTTCAATTGTCAAATATTTTTTTAAATTAACTTTAATTTGTAAAAAGAAGCTAATTATTAAAGTCAACGAACAAATTATAAAGGATAATTTAAAATCATTAAGTTTTTTACATTACATTACATTTACATTACCTTCTAGGAGGTAAAAGTAGAACTTTAACCTTACTTGTTCAGGAACAAAATGTCAACTCTTTTTGACGTTTGAATTTGAAGAAAGAGCCGGTATTAAGTAAAAAAAGTATTCTTTATCAAAAGTTTTGTTTTTCGAAAAACCTCTGAATCCATCCTTAAATTTGAGTTTGAACTTACACGGCGTCGAAAAAACTCAATAGTTCATTGAACAAATGGAAAAAATAAAACTTTTAAACTAAACGAGCGGGCACTCGCAAAGAAAAGGCTTCGCGTTTTAAATATATGGATTATTCTAATTAAACCCAAATTTAAGAATTGATTCTGAGGTTTCTCAAAAATCAGAACTTTTATACCTAAAAAAGCTTTCTCTTGAAATTTTTTATTCTTGCATATTTTGGAGTTTGAAAGAAAGCAAAACTTTTTATAAAGAATACTTTTTTATCCAAAATGAAAAATAAAATTTTTTCCTATTAATGTAGTTAACGAACCAAAATTTATCCTGATTTTATATCCTGAAAAAAGTCAAAATTTTACGCTAAAGTCGAAGAATAAGTGCCTTCCGGTCAAAATTGGGTTGAGACTATACACAAACTCAAAGGAATAGTTTCGACCGTTTAAGAAAAAAAATTGCTGTTACAAAAAAAGTACGAAAATCAGGATAAATTTTAGCTCGTTGACTACACTATTAAAAATTTCTTTTTAATATTCTTGCATATTTGGGAGTTTGAAAAGAAGCAAAACTTTTTATAAAGAATACCTTTTTTTACTTGAGAAAAATGATTTTTTTTCTTATTGGCAACCCCATCCAGGGATACACTGTATATTGTCTATCTTAAGAAGTTTGATAAAACACCTTAAGTATTTAATATTTATGAATTTTATGTAGCTAATTTGTTTTTATGTTATAATACATACGAGTATCTACAAAGCTTGCACAATTCTTAAAGGATTCAGAAATTATTTTGCTTATAAAAACCTCAAATAAAAGTATAAAATCAAAATCAATGAAGAATAGTACTTTGGTTTATTAGGAGAGGGAGTACTGTTTTTGTCCGGCAATATAGGCGAGTCACACAAAACTACTTTCACTGGCATAAAACATTTTATTTTTTCTTCAAACATAAAACTAAAAATTTTTAGTTTCGAAAAAGCGCCATCTCTTGTCAATTACTTGTATAATTTAATTGTCAAATATTTTTAAAATTAAATTTAAATTTTAAAAGAAGCTTTAAACGCAACGAGGAAAATCAAAAAAAAAAAAATTTTACATTATACAAATGCTTAGAAAACGTTTTTTACGTAAAATAAAAATTATGTTAGGTTAAGATTTACTTTGTCTGCCTAGACAGAGAAAAGCACTTTGTCTAACAACTTTTCTTGCCGAGGCAGGAAAGTTAAACTTCACCCTTACATATTGAGTGATATAAAGTTGACTTTTTTTGACGTCGCCAAATATTTTATTTAGAAACTGCTTGCAAATATAGATGACCACACAAATAGTTTTGTACCATAGTGCGTCGACATTCATGACATCCAATGTAATATTTACTTATCCCATAAATTTCGTTGATGAAAATCATTAATTTATATAATTAAATTATCACTATCCTTGTATTTATGTTGGTGCTAATACCTATACTTAGTTCAACAAATTTCATGCAATGAAGTCGTATGAATAGTTTGCAGTTTTGCACACCACTGGCACTGTTTAAGTGCTTAGTTCTTTTCCCACTATTAATTGGGATTAGTAATAGATACATAACTTTGCAACCTTGTCCTACGTTTTAATGCTTCGTTCAAAATCTGTTAATACCTATAACAATATGTTGTTGAAGAACACAAATCACCATGAATTTTCGTTGGAGAACTATTTGGAAAAATTTTTGGCATCCCTCTTTCAGGTTTAAACGGAAATGGGATCAAAGTTCTTAATTTAAATAAAACACCCTGTATACTTTTTAATAATTTAAAAGCTCGTAAAAATAGCTATCTGTGGAGACACCCAACACTTTATACTTTACTTCCGGTTTACTGGAATTGAGAATAGTTCGCGAAAAAAGCTCCCGGTATGGCCACATCCGTTGTTTTTATATTTAAAATCATCCATATTCAACATTCTATTCTGCTTATAATTTTTTTATAAAATTTAAAAATTAGCAAGTGAATCTTGACGGAAGTAATTCTTTTTTAATTTTAACAAATGACCAAAAATTAGTACGTACCTACCTTTTAATGTAAATTCATATTTGAATAAAGTTATATAAGCGTTATTATTTTCACTTAATCAATTTACAAATTATTTTGCATATTTTTTATATTCATAAAGACGTGCTTAACGTTTTTTATCCCCAAAAACTAATTTATTTATGCAAACAGTTTTTTCTGTTCGATTTACCTACCTTAAAATAATTTTTATTCTAAAATTTAACTTTTAATATTGTTATAAAACTGATACTTTTCTTAAGAAAACAAAGTAAAATAGTAAATTTGGGCTTTTTTAAGTTTTCAGTCTTAAACTGAATCCAGTTTTTGTTCTACTATTAATATTAAGGTACATACGAAAAATAAGCACCATCAAGACGTAAAGTTCATACAAGTACGAAAGATGCCAGCTGTCAAAATTGGCAGATATGAATTTTAACAATTTCAGCGCATACAGCTCATTTTACAATCAAATTAAGCAGTGGCAGCTTTCGTGTTTTGTAGTCGAATAACTTCTTTAGTTTTAAAAGTCGTTCAAACGCCACTGACAGATATTATAGAGACAAAACTGCGGAGGTGACGTCACGAGGTGTACTCTTTCGTACCTGTACGAACTCTACTTACCTTTCACAAGTATTTTTTTATTTTTTACGTAACCACTAAACGTGCGTCATCAATCCCTTAGCTGCCACAGCCATCCCCTCAAAAATTTCAAATGGCACAATACAATAATTATGTGTGGTAATTTCGTAAGAAATTTATTACATTACTTAATTTTTTATTGACACGAAATTAAGAGATAAAAGAATTAAAAGCACTTTGGATGGGTGACCATCCAAATAATTACCATCACGCATTTGGCCATGCTTCGGAGGGCATGTTAAGCAGTCGGTCTGGTCCAACGAAAGCTCTGTTTGTTGCTCTGTAACCTAAATTAATAAAAAAATATCTTTATTTGGATTATGATTGAATTTTTAAGTTTGACCTAACTTCTCATACCTAATTGTTAAATTTTTGTCCTTAAATCTTAGCCTTAAATTTTTAGCCTAAGAAGCTATTCAATTGAAATAGTTGTATGTATGAATGGTTGTCATTCTGTTTAATAAAATGTACACAATTTCAAAAACAAACACTACAATTTTGCACTCAAATTAGAATAATTGAAACAAGTTAATATCAATAAAAATTTAAATTGTTAGGAAGATGGTTTATAAACATAATAATAAAAGAAAAATACACATTTTTATGTAAAAATGGCAATGCTTAATTTATTTTTTATATAATACAATCATTTTAAAAGCTAAATTATTTCCAATTTTTTATCCTTTAATGTATTTAGAAGTAATTAGTTTCTAGACATCTCGTAATTTCCGAACTTGGAAAATAGTCACTAAATTCAATTTCGTTAATAGCTTATGGACCACTTTTCAATTTATTGGGACGGAAAACACGTTGAGAGCAGACTGAAATTTTTTTTCTGCAATAAAATTAGTTTTATCCTAATCACTTTACATGAGCATAATATGTGGGGTAATTAAGAGCTAATGCTTTATCTATTGCTATTGTGAATTAAATATTAAATAAGGATTACATATTTTTGTTGGCAATTTATTATTTATTCTAATATACTAAATAATACTAAAAGGTCAGTCGTGGTTTTGTCGAATATTATTAGTATGACATATCAATAAACATTACAATTAATAAATTCAAAATATAAGTAGAGAATTGCGTGTACTGATGAACATAGTTTGTAAGTAAGCCCCGCTATTACTGTCCTTCCATTTTTATATATGTGGAACTAACAAATACAAAACAGAAAGTTTTCCAAAGAGTTTGTCTGTACACGCAGAGTCCACCCACTAATCATTTTAGTACTGAATAAATGATGAGCAAGTGCATTAAAAATGTAGGTATTGGGGTTGAGGGTGGTGGGTGTTCTTGTGGCGTTGTGATAGTCCTGTTGCTCGGCAACGTCTCGTTCGACACGCGATACCATCGTCAACCAATGCGACCGATAAACTGATTAGAAAGTGTACCATCAAACAAAAATCGAAATGAAGAAGCTTTAAGCTTTTATATTGTTGTCAATCACATTTTTATTTTTTTTCAGTTTTCTAATTTGAGCAGACGTTTTGAACTATTTTATTATTTATTCAATTGGACATTTTAACATTTGAACTTGGTGTTATGACGGATGAGTTTGACGAATTTTATAATTAGGAAATCACTTATTTTTAATTTAATTTATTTTATCGATCATGGCAATTTTGAACAATTTGTCTTAGTTTAAAAGTTTAAAACGAATTTCGTGGTTTACTTACGAAATTAACATGTAATGGGCCTTATATTTAATTGTGTTCTGAAACAGTTCGCATTATAAATGAGTAATAATGTAAACCATTCAGAATGTTACTAATGTGAATTATATTGCGGCCATTACAAGATAATCTATTAAATTCAAGTAATATCAAAAAAATAATTTTTTCAATATGTAATTATTCAAGTGCGTTTTGTTTCAACTTACTGTTTGATACGTAAACAATTATAAAAAGAACTCGTAAACAAATTTTTGGTACAAATTGAAAAATTCTTTGCATATCAAATTATTTATATTTTGAATTACTTTTCATATTTTTAGATTATAAGGTCGTATTAAAGCTAAAATTTATTAACTTACTAACATTTTTACTTCTTTTTTATAACAACTTAATTTAATTAAAATTTTGTTATTACACAATTTATTGTAACGTGAATAATTTGTTCGTCTATGTATATAAAACTGTTTTACAGTTCTACGTGAACATTACATATCAACTTTTATTGAGATAAACATCATTTGTTGAAAACCATTATACCTATTCATGGCTTACTATATTATTAACTTTTTGGGTTTAAATAATTTTATTGTTTATTATAGCAGTTCGTAGAAACTTCATTTTAATTAATTAGCACTTTTCTAACACAAAACGAAATAGGTACTATGAGGAGTTTTGTAATGGTGCTTTTTCATGCAAGATCGAATTTTGCGCAAATGAATTTTGCTCGACCATATATGCCTGAAAGTATATGACTTCGTTTTATTCTAGGTTTGCTGCAATTGCAGAACAAATATTTTTGCTTCAGAAATTTCATTTCATTTCAATTTAGAAAATATCGTCAGTTGCTACAGCTTTACAGCTGCCGTAATTCTTTTACACGGCAACATGGCATTACTGCCCTCACGATTATCTCAGAGCTCGTCTAGCTTATACACTTAAAATCCTCCTATTCGTTAAAGTACAATTTTGGGACATGCTCTCAAATATATATGTTAATATACCTGAGAGTAACTTCTGGTAGTTTTCTAGCACCAGACTCTCAGATGAAAACGCACAACGCAACTTTATGTTAATTGTAATTAACATACCGTTTTCTTCAAAACAATAGGCACGCGAGCTAAAAATAAATAATCACTACACATCTAGTAGTTCATAAAGTTTATCAAGGGTTCTTAAACTAGCACAATAGGTCGTGGTGGCACCTGAAAGTCTCAAATTCAAGTACTGGACCCTCCATGATCATTTGATCAACCTGTCGCTGTATGCGATCCTATTGTTTAATAATTGGAAATTGAATACATTTCATAACTCAATTAGAAGCGTAGTGCTGGCCACATTACCTTCAGTAAATTGCTGTGCTTTTGTTTATCGACCTTAGGGTCGTTTTACATGGACTAAATGTCGTACTAACGTGCACGGTCGTGCGTTTAAATTTCTACGCACGACTTTAAAGCTTATAGTCCCGTGCTTTTGCTCATTGAATAGATTCAGTACTAACAAGTTAGTAAGACATTTAGTCCATGTAAAACGGCCCTTATACTAGCCGAGATACTAACTAACTCTGTTACGTGTTGTTGAACCCAAATTTGTAAGATATAATAAAATAAAAACAGTAAAAACGGAACCTATCATTTATTAATTGAGTAATTTTAATAACGCTATTTAAAGAAAAATTTATGATTGCAATCGGATAAATTAAAGAGAAATTGGAAAAACTCTTTACGATTATCATGTTGTTTATGAGTTTCTTACATTGCTGCAAATTATTAATTTATTTCCCCCGTAAAGTTTTTGACTTGGAGAATTAAAGGTAAGTAATTAATTCTCCGTTTCTTCATAATGTGTAAATACGATTCTTGTGCATATTTTTGAATAAATCGGAAGCCAAAAAAATATTAAATTTATTATTTCATAACGATTAGGCAAATGAAATAAAATCTTGTGATCCCTGAATTATATCTGAATTATTATTTGTACCTTAGAGCCGCTTGCCACTATACCAATTCTAGACCTAAAAACTGTATTTAAAAATATTGAATGAAAATTTAACACCACTGTTGGACATGTAACAATAGATTATATGTAAAAAGGGCATCTACAATTTTCAATCAAAAATTTAAGACTATATTTTTAGATCTAGAATTGGTATAGTGTCATACGGCTCTAAGACATTCAAAAATAATTACCTAAAGTCGTTTACGTGTTGGGACTTTTTTTACTATTATACCTAAAACGTTAAATTTCGTCGTAATACAATAAATTGCTCCTCCTTGGTCGATTTTTTGAAGTTTTTATTTTCTTGATGAAATACGAAGATCCACAACCTTCTGTCGTTTTCATTTGTTTTTTTTGTACCGTTTCAAAAAAATTCTCTTTCTATGATGACTATATTGATGTGACGTAATATTTCTCGAATAAAATAAAACGCCACAGCCAATTCGAAGAGTGCAAAAAATTGACCCAAAATGTCACATTTATTAATCTGTTCTTGTTAGAATTTTTTTATCACAACAAGTTCAATTGTTTTGAATTTTCGAAATAATTATAGAATTAGTCACTTGGTTCTTATATTAAAGATTTTAATATTTTTAAAAAAAGTTTCATACGACTTGGCGCTCCCCAAATCTCGCGGAGTTGTATGTTGGTGTTATTGGGTGCATTCGCCGGACGTAACAGTTGTGGAGCAGTAAGCAAATCGTTCGGTGACTCGCTCTCGCTTTGGGAGCGTGTGTGGAGCGGGCGGTCGTCATTTTATTTGCGATATGTTGAACTATCTCTATACCTGCCCACTGCATTCACCGGACGTAGCAGTTGGTAACCAACTGTTACGTCCGGTGAATGCGCCCATTGTTTTCTTTTTTTTACAGTTATCTACTGTTATAGATTTTAGTAGGTTGCGAAAATCCTACAGACTTGATTCTATGAATAACCTAAAAATCTAAAATTTCATCAATTTCTTCTTTATTATACGTATGTATACGTCAACAATACATATTTTGTTAGCGCGGAAATTAGAAATAATGAAGAATAAGATTGTAGGTAATAGTGACAAAAAATTTCAATTTGTGATTATTGAAAGAAGATAAAGGTTTTTTTTGTTCTTACTTTCCTAAATAATTCAAAAATTGATTTACTATTCTCCAAAAAAAGTAATAACTAATTTATTAATGTGAAAATTAATGTTACTTAAAAAAAGTTATATTATGTTTTTATTAAAAAATCCTGGAAATTAATCACACCACAAGTATTATTAGATCGTCACACCCACTACGGTAAACTCGCGAATCTGCAATTTTGGCGAAATTGAGTTACATAGTAGTTTTGAATGGTAGATGACCATGACCAACGCACATAATAGTGAAGTTTTGGATTTGTATCTCATTCCTTTACCTTTAGATACAGCCATTTTAAACTCGAAAAACTGCATACATCTTGATTTTTGACTACAATAAACTCGCGAATTTCATGCACTAAATCTTTCAAAAACATTTTTTTTCTCAGTTATTAAATAATTCATTGAGCTAATCTTTTTATTTATTTCATAGAGAAATTATTCAGAAACAGAAAGTTATTTTTAAATTCAAAAAAAGATCTTCAATTGTGGCACAAATAATTCTTTTTATACAAAGGAATCTACAAAATTTGTCAAGTTCACACTTTTAAACGCCATTAACTTTATTTTTCACGAGATGGATTTTGAATTTTTGTGCACAGTTATGTAAATTGATGCCTTAGGACATTTAATCTCGTACAACATGTAGTCGCATTTCAAAAATAAAGTTTTTAGGACCATGTAATTTACAATTCACTACAGTAAGCTAGCAAATCTGCATTTTAGGCTGTTAAAATTGAAAATTTTCAAATTTCTTATTGCAGCCTTAAAAATACCTTCGATTCGATTTTTATAATTTTGAAATACAAAACACAAAACAATTACAGCTTTATTTTAAACGAGTATTGAATGTATTACTACTGCATCTCTAGTGCATGAATTCATCGTATCATGACGCGTGACGTCACACACAATGGCGCTTAAACATCTTGTTTAAACGTCTACTTTTAAAGGGAACTAGTAAATATTTTTTTGGGCTTATTTGAACGCTAAAAATACAGGTATACTTACTTTTTCATGCTAATTCAAGATAAAATATAAAAAAAAATCATGCATCTTCCTCATTGTTTATATCTTAGTAGGCTGGGAAAATTTGACAGTTTTGGTTCTATGAAAAATCTGAAAATGAGAACATCAATTTCTTCTTAATTACCACGCTCACTCTCCTTCAAATTTAATATCCCCCCCCCTAATTTTTTAAAGTGATTATTTTCATGTCATTATTTTTTAGTACATATTACAATATTTACTCTTAATTGATCTGTTCGAACGAGGGTAGGAAATTTTCCAAGTCTTAGCGTTTCTAACCCCTTTAAAATTGTACTATAAACTTTTGTGGAATAATAAATTCGTTTCATATCAAAACATTTTAACATAAAAAGAAATACATTAAAGGCGCGGTTGGTTTTGGTGTCATCTCGTGTGTTGTGGGAGTACTTCCTAATACATTTTGTATAAACGTTAGTGATGAATATGTAAAAATCCACTTTCGTAAGATACAAAGTAAATTTTTTCCCATTCTCATTAGATGAATCGATGTTTTATTGAGAGAGATTACGATATTAACCCTTTTATGTAAATCTATTCATTATCTGTAGAGGGCTATAAACATATTAATTTTAAAGAGACCTATCGAAAAGGGTATTTAGTTTAGACATAGATGGGTGTGTTATAATGTTTCCACTGATGAGTTTGACCCAGTTTTGTACAATAAAAATTTGAATTTTTAAAGAAATTGTAACTTCAATCGTTGTGGTTTTGTTTTTTAATTATTGAAAGCAATTCCAGTAATTGCTTAGCGTTTTGATGGCTATTGAATAATTTGATTAAATATTTGGTTATTGAATGCGTAGCTCTACAACTATTAATAACATGTAGTTAATTGGTTATGTAATATCCATTATTAAAGCGTTTCTTCCCCTAAACGGTATTAAGTAATGATGCTCTTATTGCCACGTCAACATGATAAACCGCAGCTTTTCAAATTTAGGCCACTATTTGTTTGTGAGGTCTCTTTGATGGTAATATAATGTAACACGCAAAATATTAAAACTTTCTACTTACGGCTAGGACTTTTTGATTAATTATGGCAGATTGATATAACAATAATTGAAGGATTATTACACCTTATCACGTGAGCTTTCTTTTTTTAAGGAATCGTAAGTGTTTCTTTTTTTTAATATCGAATTACATCAACAGGTACATTCGTGTCAGTTACTTTCAATTAAATTGTAAGAGAGTATACGTTATTGTATTAGCAACAAAAATAAATTTGTCTTCAAAACAATTTTGTATGTTTTCTTTTTTGGCATATTTACGATTATTAAGGGTAGTTTAATAATTATATTATTAAATAACACTATTAAGTTTTATTGCTTTTTATATAAATTAAATTGGAAACTTTTTCGAGTTTTTCACGAAATAGATTAAATTTTCCTCTGTCACATTGATTACCACGTGAGACGTATTTAGGTTACCATATTGACTATATTGGAAATGGAAAATACCTACTTACTTTTATTCAGGCCCCTCTAGAAGTATAAAGTCGAATTTATCCATAGAAAAAGAGAGTTTTTAAAGCGTAATTTTTTTTTATCGTGGGCGTATTTTTCAAAATTATTTTATCTCGTCGACTCCCAATCCATAAATAAAAAAAATGTTATTTTTAAAGATCAAAATTTTGTTTTTTCTTAATTAAGATTTTTGTTTTTCTCAATTCTTTTGTTATTGAAGCTTGGAATTCTAAGATATATCTGCATTTTTCTATTTTTATAAATAGAAAATCGATTTTATACGTGGATTCCTCCGAACTCATTGTACTACACGTGTACGTACATATTAAAGAAAATAATGTTTTATTGAAATGTACAAACCCACCTTGGCTTATGAAAACAAATTTCAGTCCTTCATCTACCTATAAAGGGAACTTGCATAATTGTTAAGTAACAATTATTTCCTAATACTTTGTCAGCTTCTTTATACGTTGTTGTAATTTTCATAGTTTTTAAATTTATAATTGCTTTTTTTCTTAAACGACGTCCCTTTATAGAAGGAAAACTTGATGGGGAAATTAATATAATGACGTTCACATTTATAGAAGTCGTTTTAATGAAGTGCAATTAAAATACTCTAGTTGGTTACCTTATACTTTCTGTACTTGTGTAAATATTTGATGTTGAAATGTTCTTAAAACAGAAATAACCATTGTCGCCCTTTCTCGTTCTATACCACCGGTCGGCCACGTCATAATAATTAGTAAGTACTATTACCCTCTGTGAATATTTCATTAGCCACGTTTTACAAATTGAAGGATATCGTTAAAATTGATGTATTGTACGTAAGTAATAATAGCACTAATAATTATGGAGCTAGTACCATCTGAATAAATTAAAAATTTAGTTGGAAACAAAGGGAAAAACTTACATCGATTTCAATTGCATGTAATTTTTCAGGCCGAGTCTTTATTTTACTAGTAGATTATTACAATATTGATGAGGGAACGACCACTATGCGTCTCTTGATTCGCGTGACTTATATTCTGTTAAATATTAGAAACCAAGAAACTACGTTTCGGTTCAGAAATAATAACTTCCAACTTGTACATAAATATTTAGTATTATAATTTTATCTATTTCAGTAAAACTAATCGACGAGTTGTACGTGTTGTTTTTAAATATTTAAAAACAATACAAAACTAACAGTTGTGATAAGTCCTATCACGCTTTAAACATGTAACAGATTAATAATTAGGGACTAACCTCAAATCATCGGTTTAGGTTAAAATTTAAACTTAATACATTGAACTGTTCTAAACTTATCTTACAATCACAATCCAATTAACGAGAATTTGAACCCAAGATTTAAATGAACTTGTCGGATAAACTGTATTTAGCAGCTTATAATCCCTTTATTTCCAACATACTTGCGGTATCATCAAGTACGAAATTTACGACAAAATTATAAGATTCCACGAGAGTGCCTTATACAAATTTGAAAAGTTTTACCCTTATTTTGTACATTTATGCTACCCTTTGATATTCATTTTTTCGAAAAAAGTTCACTTTATATAAGGAGTGTAGGTGGTAGGGCATTTGAAATGTATAAATGTACCTATACCTGTGTATTTTTACTAAAAAATAAAGAGCAAAAAATGAAACTAATGTAAAAGAATATTCCACAATCTCTAGTAATTTTGAGTCGAAATCGAAATTTCTAGTCGAGTATTGAATTACAAATAAATAAGATACAAGATGCTCTTATTTTTATATTGAAAATTTTTAATAATGAAAAAAGTTTTATTAGTTGTACGAGTCTGTAATATTTAATCAAGATCTTGTAAATGAAAAGATACCATTACTGTAGTTATAATAGTGAGTGCTATAATAAGTCTGCTAATTTTGAATAATTAATCGACGAACATTCTGCTAAGTAGGTACTTGTGGTTATCACCCAGTGCTAACGTACATTTGAATTTAAATTTTTCAACTCGATGAATTTTAAAATAGTATAATAAGCAAACGTAAGTGTGTTATAAATTATTTACATACGAACTATACCTAATTTTGATTACATTTCCGATGTTATTTGAATAAAACCAATTTTTGTGTATGATATTTTAATGGACGGTTCAAAGACTGGGTCATTTGTGAATGCAGCTATTTTCATATAAATAAAATAAAAATTGAAGTACACATATAAGATTTTATTTTGGATTCTGCTGAAGTTCTGAACATAACGAAGGCTCCATAAATCGATTTTACAAGAGCTACTAAATATAACTCCCATTATTTGTCGTTTATATTTTTCTTCTTCTTTAGTTATCTGTTCATGTAATCAAAGCAGCCTGTATTTTTGACACTGCCTTTCGAAAACAGTAAATATTTGTGCATTCCCATACCACATTGTCGGATCTTTTAGCTACGGGCACTTTTGTATTTTGGAAAATCTACGTCTACCTCTCAATAATGAGTTGTAAAGTGTATAACGAGTTTTCAGTTATTTTTCATCATTTAAATCCTATAATGTATATGAAAATACGCATTTTCATATCTTTATTGTTATGGTATTTTTTTTAAAACCTTTAGAAATTCGTTCTCTCTTTTCGTGCGCATTTATTATTTCATCTGTCCAGAAAATTTCAATTAAAGTGCGATATGTCTACATACCCGGCCTCATAATTATTGGCCACCCTGGCTATACGCCAGAGTGGTTATTAGCCAACAACGACAAAAGGACAGGTTGGCAAAATAAAGTTACCCCTCAATTTAAGTATGGGGTGCTATGATGGTTACATCCACAATTCGTGCTAAACGGCCAAAAGGGTGGCCAATAATTGTGAGGCTGACTGTACGTCTCCAGGGATTTCGTTTTTTCGATGTTGCTTTAGTCGCTAAGTCCAACACTCGGTTAGTAGATTTTGCCTTTGTTAGAAAGAATGAACAGTCCACTTAAAAGCTCACGGTGAATTCAGCAGTAAATCGGCAAATATGAAGAGAAGTTATCTCGACAGCTCACACATGAGTCATACGTTCACTAAGAGTTGTATAAATAATGCAAAAAAATTGTCTTTTGGTACATACAGTAGTCGAGTGACTGATAAATTCAATCAAAGGGGAAATGTGGTGGTGTAACGTAGTGATAAGACACGAAGCGGATATAAAGTACGGGTTTAGACATTCAGATTTTGAATTCCAGGCAAACTATAGTCCCATATCAACGTGGTATTTCGTGGGCTCGAGGCTGCTTTGGGGAGATACCACAGGTACAGTCTCGTGCATATCTTTTGGCCAGTCCGGCAATACGTTAGCGCGAATTGTGGGTGCAACCATTATAACACCAACATAGTTTGTTGATTTACTGCTTGTTGCCAAAATAAATTTACCCCTCAGTTTAAGTAGGAGCGATGTTATTGATGGCTGAACCCACAATTAGTGCTAGGCGTATTAGCGAGGTGGCCAAAAGATATGCACAAGACTGTACATAGTCGATGAACAGTAAACTAAATCTTTGAGAGGTTATCCACTCCGGCAGTCATTGACCAAAAATTGAGCTGTCAACGGTAGTCGTCTGCAGTCAATAGTAGTCATAGGCTATGACTGCCTACGCTATGACTCCTAGCGTAGGCAGTCAATTTAGTCCTAGCATAGGCGCCGCGTTGCAAACCTTTTTTGGCTGTGAGCCAAAATGTGACTATTAATAAAGTGGTTTGGGTCAATGGTAGGGCTGGGCAAAGTATCGATACTTATTCGAAGTATCGATACCTTAGGTGGTATCGAATACCGATACCGAGGGTCGAAAGTATCGAGGTATCGAAAGTATCGAGGTATCGAAAGTATCGAGGTATCGAAAGTATCGAGGTATCAAAAGTAACGAAAGATTAAAGTGAAACAACACAGTGCTGTCGCGAGACGCAACATTAACAATATAATTTCTTAAGGTGCGCGTCCTGCCTATACTGAGTATATAGGGAAACATGCGGTCAGTAAAATGAGTTAATTCTATCATAAATTAGATAAAATTATCTACCTATTGCATGTATTTTCAAAGCCTTAAGATTCTCTAAGTACCCAAAAAAAAAATCACAAACTTCAACATTTTTTAGCATCTAAAATACTGCAAAATAATGATAGTTTTGGTATAGTTAATAAGTAGAGATATTTCAACTTATAAAATATATGGATTGGGTAACCTGTTATATTAGCTTTCATTTAAAACAAATTTTATCAAAATTGATGGTCGCATTCAAAAGATTAACTCATTTTTGAAAATTACAACATTTAATGCAAATTGTTATAGAAACAACAATAACTTTCTCAGCTCTCTGTAACATACAATTATTATTATTATCATCACAAAATGGTCCCATAAAGTGTAGCTTCTTAAATGCCTTATACTTTCCTCGATACTTTCGATACCTCGATACTTTCGATACCTCGATACTTTCGATACCTCGATACTTTCGATACCTCGATACTTTCGATACCTCAATACTTTCGATACTTCGATACTTTCGATACCTCGATACTTTCGATACTTTCGATACCTCAATACCTTCGATACCTCGATACTTTCGATACTTCGATACCTCGATACTTTCGATACCTCGATACTTTCGATACTTCGATACTTTTGAATAGTATCGATACCGTCGTGGTATCGATACTTGATACCTGATTCGAGGTATCGCCTAGCCCTAGTCAATGGATATTTTTTATCTTATTATTTATACTTTCTCAAAGAGTTTATTTCATGTTTATGCTTTATAATTTATTTTTATATATTATACTTTAATTGCGGAAACCAAGTAGGTCACTTGAAATTATCAAATTGGTCACTTGGTGACCCCCGGGTATAGGGTTGCCGACGCCTGCCATAGGCAGTCTGTGTACAAATTTCGAACAGTAGTTGACCCCTTGTAAACCCTTAATAAAGTAATAAGAAAGAAGATGTTATTAAAATTAAGGGAAAACCGACATCCTAGCTGAAAAATACTGCATTTCAGAAGATTTTAGCTATAAATTTAAAAATTTTATTACTACTTATCTAGAGTCGTTCTTTTTATGGAAAAACTTCGAAAACTAAGTTATTGTTCATAAAATACAAGAATCTGAATACATCGCTATAATTTAGTATCAGCTTGATATTTAACGTAGAAAATAGATGAGAGTTCATTGTTGGTTTTCAAATTGATTTAGGTTAATTGATTTTGCTTCCATCAAAGAGTTGTCCTCTAATGAAAATACAATTTATGCATTTGATAACCCGAAAGCTTTATTCACGACATTGCTAAACCCATCAAATCTATTTTCCTTAATTAATTTAAGTTATCGTATGCGGTTTTAAAGCTTTTTTGTTCATTTGTAATTGCAAATATAAATTCCAAAGCCAAAATTGACATTTTGTTTTTAATAGTTAACGTACTTATAATTAAAGTAATGTGATCGAGATTGATTGTCATCGATAGATACATGTTAGGCTGGTTAATTGGCTTCAGTCAAAAACCTTTAAAATTAAGTAGGTAGTGAAAATATCAAATAAAAATATATATTTCTCAGTTTAATTAAGGCTAATTTTACTCATAATGAAAAATAACGAACAAAGTTCTAAATAAAAACCAACTTTTTCTTGTAGGACTTAATTTTTTTAATATAGATTGATGTTAACGTTCTCTTATACCTCTATTCCTTTCTACTTTTTCGTATACTTCGTAGGTGTACTAAGCAAAAGTAATACCATTGAAAAAAAAAAGAATTTATTTTCTCTTTAAACGTCAAAAACAGTTGAAATTTTGTTACTGAATAAATAAGGTTGAAGTTCTAATTTTTTTACTAATACAAAAAAGTGAACTTTTTACCTCTTAGGATGTCAAAGTAAATTTTAACCTTAATTATTTACAACAAAATGTAACATAAAATGATATTTCTAAGCATTTTTAATGTAAAACGTTAACGTTTTTTTAAATTTTCTTTTATTATTTGGTTGTTACGTTTAATAATCAGCTTGATTTTACAAGTTAATTTAAAAAAAATTGACAAATGAACTACAAGTAATTGACAAGAGATTGCGCTTTTTCAAAATTTTCTATTTTTAGTTTCAATTAATTTTTACGTTTGAAGAAAAAATAAACTGTTTCATGCGGAGTGCTTTTTTACGGCTCGTCAGTAGTTGATGTCAAACTCAATTGACTCGCCGAAAAAAGTGTCACTTTACTCCTTATAAAACAATATACTATTTTTATTTTTTCTTTAATTTCTCGACGCTTGGGTCCTCATAAAAGTACAAATGCAGCCTTATCAGGAAAAGTCTGCATGTATGTCTTATCTTATGTGGGGGCACTGCATTATAGAAACTACCATATTAACATTACGTACGAAAAGTCGCCTTGTTGTAGCCACTTCGGAGTTCTTTTTTCGAGCTAATTAACTTGTTAATTGAATATGCAATATACATAATGGAAACTACTTACGGAATACAACAGAATGCCTTCATTATTTTAAATTTTAATACTCTCATCAATATACCTATGGTGAAATCGTCTATAATTTTCTTAAATGGAACTGAGTAGTTTTCTTTGCATCATTGAGTAGGTAGCGTTTATAATGAGCTTTTCAACAAAGCCATGGTTATTAGCTCTATCTAGAACCATGTTTTTATCCGAAAGAAATTATTAAATACTTTTAATAGCCAAAACCAATCCTTCTTTACTACCGCTTCAAAAGTAACGAATAAACAAATAATTTCGCCAATTTGAAAAACAATCATTTTAAGTGTCCGAGTTTTATTACCCAAATCGTTTTTTTGTTATCAAATGCATTGCATAAGCGGTTTACACCGTTGTTTAAATAAGCTCTTTATTTGTGCATCATCTATTGTTAACTTTTTTGTTTGTGAAGTTTGCCAGTGTCCTGTTAAATCGTAATATTTGTGTAACTTTCACAGTATTAACTGAAAAATTTTTAATTGGAAATTCAATTCATTCGTCAAGCCAATAAGGTGTGTTAGTGTTCGTTTATTTTGAACACCGATAGAAAAGAATTATATCTATCAATAATTTTTGCACTAATTTCGAAAATTTTGTTGACATACGTCAAAGTTTTAGTTATAATTTCTGTTCAATGAATTTTCTCTTGAATACCTATCTAATTTTATGTCATCAGTTTCGCTCGTGTTAGTGTGCTTGGAAATACACGAGGTTATAAGAAGATAATTTGGAACACTCTGTATAAAAATAAAAATGTTATTTGGTCATTAATTAAGTATTATTACTTTCCATTTATGCCAGTCTCGCAATTAAACTGATTATAATTAAAATTGTCCTTAGAATCGAAACTTGCTATAGCACTAGAGCCGTATGCCGCTGCACTAATTCCCATCCTGAATTCCAGACTTAAAAAAATGGATGAAAATTTTTAGTTGAAATTATCAAAGTTTGACGTTTTTTAATAAAATAATTTGGAACATTATGAACATAAGACATGTTTTAAATTATTGTTCCTATGTAAAAACGTCAAATTTAAAATTTATTTTTCATCCCATTTTTTTAGTATTGAATTCAGTATAGTGGCATACGGCTTTTAGATTTAAAAAGAAACTACCTACCTTCTTGAGGCTATTTGTTATAGAATCTTCATATTACTATAACAATATTTTATTAATTTTTCGAGAAATATGTATTGTGTATGACTGTATGTAGTTAATAGTATGTAATTTTGAAAGTTGAAAATAAAATATTAGGAAATTTGAAATTGATTGCAATATAATTAATATTTTGTATTTGGAAAACGACTTTGTTGTTAAATTATTATTCAAGTTTTTATAGACTTGAACATGAATTTTTATGCGTTAAATACATTTTGATTATGTTTCAAATGTGCCTACTAAAATTATTAATTTATAGGTACCGTTTTTTAGTTATCTTTGAAATATTTTGTTTTTGTTTCTATAGCTAAAGAAAAAAAGATTACTGTAATCATCGTTAAAATACATTAATTTATGTTATTTCATAAAAAGAACTTTAATAGTGTTTCATCAATTTATGTGTACAAATTTCAAAATTGAAATTTTAGTGATGTTTATTTTATTTTACCACCTCTTCTCACCAGAAATGGAAGAAGTTACCAATATCAAAATTTGACGTTTAGGTTATGTTATAAAAGGTCAGAATTTTTCTTAAAATATTTGGTGGTTCTCATTTTTACAGTACGTAGTTGTGTATCTCTTTCCATAAAATTTGGTTAGTAAACACAGAAATTACAGAGAGTCGTTAAAAAGTAGAAAGAATAAATGTGGGATTAGAGATTTTTATAATAGTAAAAACAACGTGGAAACTCCGTTTCGTACTGTCAATTTCCAAAACTCACTTAGCGCGACGAAATCTCGAATAGCTCTCATTGCATCAATCGTGGAACTTCTAAAGCAAATTTCATTCATGAAATAAAGTAGTATTTTTTCTCATTTTAAAGTTGTGACATTGTTTTGGCTATTACTAGAGAAGAAAATTACAAACGTACCACAAGGGGTAGGTGTAGTATTCATTAAGAACAATGCTTAACGGCTATTCGTGTTTGTTTCCTCGATGTTATTTTTAGACGTATTTTTGCATACTATTGTTCCGAGTTTTCCTTTTTGAAGGAAAAAAATCGAGATACTGAAAATTTGAACAACGGCGAAAATAAAAACAACATTTCAAGCATAAAAAATTTTATTTTTCATCAATTATTTTACTATTTTCTTTTGTTTATTTTTTTTATTATTTTGGAAAATTGTCAAGTTTTTACTTGGATGGATGGTATTGAATTTTAAGACAGTATTTGTCACAATAATAAATCAATGACATCAGATAAGTAAGTTTTCGCTAATGATTAATAACGTTGATACCTTTTCGAATTTTATTAGACAGTTGAAAATATATGATTCAGTTTCGCTTTAGAGAATAGAGAGTATATCTGAATTTGGTGTGGTGTTTTTATTCGTGTCATAATTTATCATTTTTATATAGAGTATAGCAAAATATTGATTTTATTGGATAATTTAACTATTAGATAATGAACACATTAGTTTCGAAAACTTATATCGTGGCTATTATAAACGTGGCTATTTGGACTAGAGGAACATTTGTTTGTATTTTAAAAGAGTCGCTATGACTACTTCCCAACAATCAATTGTGGACACGTTATACATGTACTTGTCGCTAAACCAATGGGATTTCTCATGGGGGAGATCTTCCACAGATAAGTTGATAGTCTGGTGGCCAGTGGTCAGTTTGTATGTGTCTATTGACTTGAAAAGTGGTTTAAAATACAATTCTTCAATTCAAGGGGTACGGATGTTTTATATCTTCAAGTTTTATTTAAATGATAGTCTTATTATTTTTGTTCGAATGTAGTGACAATATTTTTATATCCGATCATTTCGTTCATTGAACATTATCTCCACTTTCAAAATTAATTAAATTTTCGCAGGTATCGCTTCTCGTGTGATATTGCTTCGTGTTTCTGATCTGTTTTTTTACTTTCGACTTCTACATTTCCAACTTTACTATAAATTTGTTTTCCATCGGAAAAATAGAATGATAAATTTAATCTCCAACATTTATTTACAAGTTTGAAATCTAGTTATGAAAGTAATTGATAAATTATTTTAAGTTTAAATTAGTTTTTAACGAAAAATTGTAGATTAAAACAAACTCTTGGTTTTCCATTTATTTTCATTATCGTACTTACAGCCAATTTCGTTCCTTCGAGAGAAAAATACCAACTCAACTTTTTTTTTATTCTTACCTATAAACGTACTTGTTGTTTCAGGTCCAAGTTTCACCAGCTGAGACGGGAACTTCTCGATTCTCGCTGATCTAATCAAGGGTGAGTGCATTTTTACTTAATCAAACATTTAATCGACTAAAGAATTTCATTCACTTTTTTCAAATTTAATTTATTACTGTAGATTAGTTTTAAGTGAAGTTTTTTGTTAACTCCAAAATGGCATTTCTTTTTGATGATATTAATTAGTCAAGTTTTCACTAAGAGGAAGTCTTATAAGTGAATTTAATTATTTTGTGAACTGTATGCTGAGAGCAAGTCACTTGAGCATTTAACATTTGAAAAACAAACATCCGGAATGGAATTTAAAACGTCTGTTAATCCATCTCGAACCATACATTTTTGTTTTTTAAATTTATTTTTTCAACTGAGGTACTTTTAGAATTAAATTTTGAAAACAATTCA
Organism: Malthinus seriepunctatus; assembly: GCA_963924605.1. NCBI lineage: Eukaryota > Metazoa > Arthropoda > Insecta > Coleoptera > Cantharidae > Malthinus > Malthinus seriepunctatus. The sequence goes on from OZ004600.1 coordinate 97,467,342, forward strand.
TAAATGTGTAGCGATATCTACAATTCCATTTTGAAATTGTTTCTAGAGACCGGAAGACCTTTCATATTTTGCTGAAATTCGCTAACTCTTTTGGATTTATAAAATTCATATAAATATTTTGTAAAAAGTTTATTTTACTAATGGTTATTCGTTACTAAATAATACTAAATTCATTATTGTATAAAAATAAGTACATCGGCTCTCGAAATTTCTCGAACGTAGTGTAAAAGATTCCAACTTCTGAACTACTTTCATCTCATTGTATTTTTTTTCTCTTGGACTTATTGACTTTCCGAAATAGTATTGTCTGCGACTACTTTTAACTTGTGAATTTAATTTAATGGTTGACGCCTTCAAATTCGTCTTCTGATAGTAGTAGTTTTCTAACTAGACTATCGGGGATTCCCCCTCTCTGTACTTTCGTTAGGTAGTAAGTTCCTGTTAAGACTCGACGTCAGGCGACAAGTTGATTTTTCAGGTGAAGTGGAGGCAGACGGGCATATAGTTTGGAGGCTGGACTTATTTTGCAACGTGCTCTCCTACGAGTCTCCCACCACTTATTCTATCTATCTAAAAATTTTTATAATTAGGTTTGTTTGTATTTATATCCCCGTTTGTTTTCATACGATATCTGATGTAACCGATACTTTATTTAATAAAATTTAAAAGAATTATTTAAAAACGAATAAACTTCCGTATCGTATACGGAATTATTGTTCTAGGAATTCAAAAATGTAAGACAACTTTGCGGGGTGCAGAAATTTCAAAGGGAGGTCTTTGATTTGATTTTTTACTTGCAATTTATTGTTGTAGAAGACAATTAGGTATACAGCCTGTCCTAAAATTGCGGGGCACAAAAAGATCCACATATACTAGACATAAAATAAGGTCGATCTAACCCAACTTGTCTTATACAAAAGTCCTCGGCTACAAAGTTAGTAGTTAGTAGGCTACTACTTAATTTAAGCTATGACAATCGTAGCTTCCCCATACAGAAGCTAATAGTTTTTTGCATTTTGCTCGTAAACGACTAATCTTAGTAAAATGAAACAAGAGGCATAAAAGTTAAAATTTTAAATTTAATTGACTATTCTTAACCTTTTTTTTTTTCGAATTTGCTACGTACAAATAAAATACGAATAAAAAACTACCCCTTGCCCCACCGTATTCCGCCATTTTTAAAGCAATCATTATGTAATTTTTCTCAAGTATTACTGTTAATAAATAAACGATCGGTGCCAAGTTTGAACACTCTAGCTCAAACCGTTTTCATTTAAAACAAAAAAATTAATTATTTTTTCGCCTCTTTCAGGGGCTGTAACTTTGTAGCCGAGCACTTTTGTATAAGGCAAGTTGGATTAGATCGACCTTATTTTATGTCTAGTATATGTGGATCTTTTTGTGCCCCGCAATTTTAGGACAGGCTGTTTTTGAAGCTAAGTAGCGCCAGAAATTTAATTTCAAAATTTATAAAATTTGTAGAAATAACTTGTATTTTAGGGGTTTAAAGTTAGGGCCACCCCCTGAAGAGATAGTTCTAGTGGTGCGATTTTCATGACATTTCTACCATATGATGACTTTTATAAAATAAGCCTAATACTGTATAAAAATCATTAAAATATTTACAATATTTTTGGAGATAAAGCCATTGTTTAAATTTTGACCCAAACTTTAAGAGCCCACAACTTTTTAGGGATGCGTTTTGTGATAAAATTGCAAGAGGGGAAATTGTCTTAATTTGGGCCCAGGAAACCACTGTAGACGTTTGTCAATGTTATTCCGTGTTATTCGGGTATTTCTAGCTTTTCAGGTATTATTAATTTGTCAATGAAAAGTTTCTGATGAAATGGAATGACCCATACATATTTTTAGGGTAAAATATTACAGTTATAGGTTTGTTTGTTCATCAACATGTTATCTACCAAGTTTCAGATTTTTAGACCACGAATTGATCGAAGAAAAACATTTTATACCGCAATATCCAAAAACCTTGTGTATTTTACATAAGAAACTTCGACGCCGTTGGTAATGGCCGATATCAAAAATAATGTTTTTTTATGATGTGGATATTTTTTTTTGAATTATTTGGAGTTGATTGAGTAAGAATTAAAATTCGCAAGTAGGCCAAATAAGAAGCACCCTAATGTACTCGTACGTACGTACGTAAAATATGTGTAAATAATGTAAAATAAACTTATCTCCATCTACAATTAAAAATAATAGTTTTAATTCCGGAGTGTTTAGTTTAAATTATTTTAAAAAATAACAATAACAAAAGATAACACAAAATGCTATCGTTTTTCATTCAACAGCAGACTAAGGAGAAGGTTAGCGAAGAGGCGGAGTTGGTTTCTAAGAACTAGTTTGTGGAAACAAAATTATTTGTTTTCACATATATATGCGCCATATGCGCCATCTATGTAGTCGTAAATAAATTAAAATATTTGTTTCGAAAATAGCTGATTCTGCCTAAACGGATAAAAAAAATTACTTCAAAAAATTATAGGTACTAGCATAATCCCCTAATAGAGGTTTATAGACTAAGTGGCATTGTTCAATCATCTTTTTATAAAGAGAAAAAAAATGTTTAAAATAACCCAAATTATTGAGTTTTAGATTGTACAATGCTAATTAATTAACACACCAATTTTGATTATTATAGTCTTTGAACCTTTGACTATTATCCCTTATTGTATATAACTTTTCCTTTTCATGAAAAATCGCTTTATAACGCCACAATTAGCTATGCCGTGAGTAGTGTTTTGATGCATTTTAACAGGAGTGACGTAGCCTCTTAACACAGGAACGAAAAAGTCTATTTTTTATGATAAACTCAAATCGTTATCATTTCGTTCCAAGCTTCTAAAAATGCCACCGAATTTCTTTCTATTTGGGTTCGTTAGGGCTCTGCAAATAGAAACATTGCTATATTCAAATTTATTTAAGTTTTCTTGTTCAGGGAATTGCTTGAATATATACATTGCTGTTCTTGAGGTGCAGAAATTCGTAGTTTTATCAGAAAGAAGAAGTGCCTTCCAATAAAAATTGGGTAGAGATATTTTATCCGCACACATACAATGATATTTTCGACCGATTAAGAAAAAATAATTACTGTAACCAAACTCTTCCCAAAACTATAAAAAATTATCATTCTTTGCCACCATTTTCACTTACTGCGAGTTTCTCAAAAGATAGTTATCTACTGACGAATAGATCTAAGTGTTCAAAAACCGGTTTCAAACAATAGAAATGGTTAAGTTTTGGAATGTCATGGATCCATAACTAAGCAAAAATGTACCATAAACTGGCCATTAAACATTTAAATACGTTATTTTGTCCGTATTTGAATTTTGCGTTAATTACAGCTCTTGCAAAAGTTTCGAAAACCCAACCGTTAAATTAAAAATTTTTTTAATATTTAGAGGGTTTCGGCATCCATATGTATTAGGGTGCTTCTTATTTGGCCTATTTTTGAATTTTAATTCTAACTCCAAATAATTTTAAAAAAATTATCCATATCTTAAAAAAATTTTTTTTTTGATAGCAGCCATTACCAACGGGGTCGAAGTTTCTTATGTAAAATACATAGGGTTTTTGGATGAAACGGAATAAAAATTCGTTTATCATAAAATTTTTGGTCTAAAAATCTGAAACTTGGTAGGTAGCAAGTTCATGGACAAATAAACTTAAAAAAATTTAAAAAAAATATTTTTTTTAGCAAAAACTTGTATTTTAGGGGTTTAAAGTTAGGGCCACCCCCTGAAGAGGTAGTTCTAGTGGTACGATTTTCATGAAATTTCTACCACATGATGACTTTTATAAGATAAGCCTACTGTATAAAAATCATTAAAATATTTACAGTATTTTTGGAGATAAAGCCATTGTTTAAATTTTAACCCAAACTTTAAGAGCCTACAACTTTTTAGGGATGCGTTATTGGATAAAATTGCAAGAGGAGAAATTGTCTTATTTTGGGCCCAGGAAACCACTGTAGACGTTTGTCAATGTTATTCCGTGTTATTCGGGTATTTCTAACTTTTCAGGTATTATTTGTCAATGAAAAGTTTCTGAGGAAATGGAATGGCCCATACATATTTTTAGGGTAACATATAACAGTTATAGGTTTGTTTGTTCATCAACATGTTATCTACCAAGTTTCAGATTTTTAGACCACGAATTGATCGAAGAAAAACATTTTATACCGTAATATCCAAAAACCCTGTGTATTTTACATAAGAAACTTCGACCCCGTTGGTAATGGGCGCTATCAAAAATAAATTTTTTTTATGATGTGGATATTTTTTTTTGAATTATTTGGAGTTGATTGAGGGGGCGTAAGAATTAAAATTCGCAAGTAGGCCAAATAAGAAGCACCCTAATATGTATAGTAGGGTACTTTCAGTATGTTATACTTATGGATATACGGAACACATTTGGGGGAAATATAGGCAGTTCTTAGGGGGTATAAGAGCTAGATGTAAATTCGTCCGAATTACTGCTGATTTTTACAGTAATTTCAATTTCCCCGTACTATTTACTATAGCGGGCGGTGACCGGACCTTTCGGTCATATGGATTTAACATGTAATTATATTTTGGTATTTTCCTGTTTCCCAATCAAAGAAAAAAATCTTCGAAGAATAGTTTTATGGCTATTTGACATGGACTAAATATCCTAACTGTTGGTAACTGAATCAACTCAGGGAGCTATAATTTGAATATAAGTGAAAACTTAAAATTAAATTTATGGCGTTCCAAAAAAAATTTGAATTGATTTAGATGCAGAATTTTATTATATTTTTTTCTAAAATAAATTGGGAAGCAAAAATTAGGAAAGTAATAATTTTACACGTTAAATCTCTATGACCGAGAGGTCCGGTCACCACCCTGTATAAATTGGTATTTGGGATTAAATTTCGAAACTTTATATTAAAATTGTTTTGTTAATTTTGAAACTGTCGAAAATCACAAGTGCCCTCGAAAATGGCTTTCAAAACCTATTAATAAATGAAAATGTTTAATATTTAAAATGTTCTACAAGATATATTTTGATCGATTTTTTATACGAAAAAAAAACATTTAAAGTAGAAATGTGTTTTTGTCAGCTAAGTAAAATTCTTCTACGCACACACTTACATCATTCAGAAATAATCTCTTTAAAAAATAAATTAATCCATCTGAAAGCCTACACTTTCTTCATGTTGATACTTTTCGAGTTTCTCATTTTTTCGCTTTTTTGGAAATTCATGAAATCAGAGTTTTATTTATATAAATATCCCCTTCCTTAAATACCTAATAATTAAACTTGTGTTTTATCTGATCAATATTTTTCTGAGATATTTAAGAAAAACGAAATTTTAAAAATTCACACCCACTTTTGTCAACGAAGCACTCCCCCTTGTAGGAAAGTAAACATTTGTCGTTGTAAAATAATATACTAGAAATTTGTGTGAATTTGTCTTATATTTAGTTTCTAAACCAGTAACCATAAGACTTTTCTGCTTCAAATAGTACAATTTGATTGGAGCCCAAGGTTTAACGTGCTCTCTTAAGCATGGACAATTGGACAATTCACAGCTCTGTTAGACGTTTCATATTTTTTGAAATATTCCTTATCAAACACAAAATTCCAAGCAGTTTCTACAGTAATAGCGAAAAAGTTTTCCTTAGACCCATATGACATGTACTATATCACAATATCACATATACTACATTTTTAGTACTGAATCGGTTGAAAAGCATTTTGTACTGTTTTGGTCTCAAAACACCAAGGTCGAGTATTTCAATCGACCCTTAAAATTAAGTGTAGCTTTAAACTGACCTGTTTCCTAAAAACAGGAACAAAGTAGGACGATGTCTATCTAGTTACATACTTTACCCCTAAATTTTGCAAATTTTCACTAATTCTAAAGATCAAGCTCACTAACTTCCTTTTTATTAAAGTGATTTTATTTACATATTTTCAAGTCTTTTGTAAGCTCGTGTAGGAGTTTCAAAGAAAATTGTTAGCTTGTTGAAAAATAATTGTCTTCTTCACCGTTTCAACAAGTGGCTTATTATAGTCGAAAATTTGTGAAATTATTAGTAAATAGTAATTTGACTAACAAATTTTTATTACATAAATTATCGCAATTAATATGTGTGTGCAAAAGACGTGTTACGAAATGATTAAGTTTTGCCAGAGAGTAGATCCTCTCACTCAATTGGAATTTATGCATCATCCTTGAGTTCAAGTTAAAGGATTTACTTACTCTTTTTTTTTTAAAGAAATACAGGTTTCATCTTGGCAAGTTCTTTCCTACTACTTCTTACATCTAATTGTTTTCGAGTTGTGGTGGAAAACAATACGTCACAACACCTCTCAAGTTCAAATAATTCGCTCTGTACCGTTGATAAAAGCGGTTGTTTGTTAGTTGAGTGTTTGTGGCTGTATTTATTTGAATTACAATATCGTTGTTTGTGTTTAGTTAAACACATTTTAGTTTCTACAAATACGTAAAGTATGCCATCTATTTTTGTGATTTAACATAGATTTCATTTTATTTGTTAATTTGTAAGTTGTTCTAATTAGAATTTTGCACGCTCCTTAGATCCATCTTTTTTTCAATAAGAGATGCTTGAGTCATAAGTGTGCTAGAATATGGTACCTCCACCGTTTGCTTTATATTTAAAATTAATTGTTTTAAATTTGCCAAATGGTGGGGAACATTTAATTAATAAGTTTTAAATTAAGTTTTGCTAAAATTAAAATTTAAAGGGTGCCTACTCGCTAAGTGTAGAAATTTATTTGTAAAGGAAGTCATGAAAACTCCAAGTTATCTAGACAGTAGTAGATGTCAAACGACAAACAAAAATGATTATATCTCCGCCAACCTGATACTTTGATGTTTTCAGAATTACCTAAGTTCAACTCTAAAATTTGTGTTATAACTCAGGTCACGTTTGATAACAATTTTATAAAAATAAACGTTTATTTATACTTATATGGTTCTTTAAAAGGATTGTCATAGAAACGTAAGTACAAAATGCGTTTTACTATCATCCTTATAAAGCGTTTGTTTCGTTTAATTCCAGTCACGTTTAAGCGATGCTCTCTGAACATTTTGTTAGTTTCACAAGCAGCTGATACACATTACGATACCTACCTATATTTTTCTATGTTATCGTTTTCAAGCGGAAAGGCACACACATACACGTGAATAATTCAATTTCAAATATGTGCATTAAAAGCATACCTGTGTTTGATGGTGTACATCTAAGTTGAATTATTAATTACCGTATGCTCGAAATTTAATGTAGCTAAAGCAAGAAAGAGAATTTGCTCAAAAATATTATCAAAAGGTGAAATTTTGATGAATAAATCTAATAAAAATCGATCACCACCCCATTAAAAAGTTCCTAAGCTCTTGGCAAAAACATTCGATTTTAAACGAGTTTCGTTGTTCTCAATTTCCAACACTTTTCAAATTTCGACTACAGTACTTGTGTTTTTGTTGGCTTTCTAATACCCATACTCTTACTCTTACACTTTCAAGAGTAATCATTTTCAAAAGAATTTGTAATTTCAACAAAGGATGTATTTAGGTGCTTGACGAACTTTTCAAAAGTAATAAATTTCAAACTTCCGATATTGTAAAGAAGTTAATTGAAAGATTAGAATTATGTGGATTATTAAAGAAGCACTAGAACATTTCGATACTTCAAAAAGATCAATAACTGATTTTATTAAGATAAAAAGTCGAGTGTTGATTAGTATGTTACATGCTGTTCTATTTATTATAGCGCTAATATCACTAAGCTTCAGATTTGTGTTACGTAGGAGAGCAGTAATTTAGTGGAAATGTTACTAATTATTAAGAGTTCCTATTCACCTTTGATCAATTTTCCATGACAGTTGGTATCAAAGTATATGTGCTAAAGTTTATAATTGTTATAGTTAATCTATTAGAAGTTGTAAAGACACGAGTCTTGGGAATATAGTGATGCATGAAACGTTTAGTGAATTTTATCTTTTATTGCTCTATATTGTAATTTCGATACCTAATTAGACAAAATATCCTTATATCGGTAACTTCAGTTCTATTTTGTTTTCTGTCTGTGTCTAATGTACCGTAATATACGTCATACGGAGTATTGCAACTACTAGATAAATGGTAGCTGACTCGTCAGCCATCTTGGGTCCCCCACGTCAAAGTGATATTTGCGTAAGACCGATAAAACAGTAATTTATTTATTTATTTTAATTTTATTTGGGGAACAAACAGCAAAGCCTAAACAGTTATCACAATATATAAAAACTGTTCGATCACAACGTATGTACAGGGTGTCCCAACGGTGGGTTATCGTAGAACTGTGGCTTTGCTGTAGAATTTAACAAAAAAAATTTAATGCACAACTATAGTTCTCTTAGAACTTCATCTCTTAAAAATATTTTTAAATATACCGGGTGATCCATTTAAATGCTATAGGCCACACTTATATTTTTTTTAATGGAATACCCTGCATATTTTTGCATATTCAGATTACCTTTTCGAAGGCGATTATAGTCATGTGTGGGTTAATGGGTCCACCATGGACCTGGGACAAGATAATGCGTATTTTATATTAAAAACGAGTCAACTTTGCGTGCCTGTTGTGACTTAACGAATTGACATTTTTGACCGAGGTTTGAGTTAAAATAATGCTAATATCGTCTTTTTTCCTTATTATCTTTCAAAGCGACATACAACGTCAAAATGAGACCATGTGAACAGTCTCCAACGCAAAATGTCAGTTTTCTTCATTTTTTTAAATGGCACCCCCTATTTTCGATTTCAGGAAAAGAGAGCCCTTTTTCTAAGCTTTCTAATGATATAATATTTTCTCAATCTATTCACTTTTAAAATTCAACTTTTATCCCATTTAAAAAATTAAGAAAAATTACACTTTGCGTTGGAGATCCACACGGCACAATTATTGCGGTTTTGTCAACTTTGAAAAATATTTTAGAAAGAAGGCGATATTAGAATTATTCTAATGCAAACCGCAGTCAAAAATGTTAATTCGTTACTTTATAGCAGATAAGCAAAGTTGACTTGTATTTTCCTAAAATTCGCAGTATCTTGGCCAAAATCTACGGTAGACCCATTAAACCATACATTACTATAATCGTTCTCGAAAGGGGAATCCAAATATATAAAAATATACAGGGTGTTCCATTTAAAAAAATACAAGTGTGGCCTATAGCATTTAAATGGATCACCCGGTATATGTAAAAATATTTTTAAGAGGTGCAGCTCTCAGAGTACTATAGCCATGCATTAAACTTTTTTTGTTAAATTATAAGGCAAAGTCACAATTCTACGATAACGGAGTGTTGGGACACCCTGTATGTTTGTTACATCAAACGTTCATTTTGACATGTGCGCCAAGACGGCTGACGAGTCAGCTGCCCTTTATATAGTAGAATTTACTGACAATCTCGAGTTTACTTTTTATATTTAATACAGTTAAGAAGCACTAGTTTTATTTGATTTGTTCCATACCTTTCACGCGCCATGTATATGTCAGTGTTCGTTTACGCAAACAAAACATTTTAACTCATACTTTATTTAGTCTGTGAAAACTAGAACTTACTCGGATTTACTTTGACTAAACGAGCGACTGATCCCCTAAGAAAGGCGAGCACCGATTTATCTACAGAGGCTATTAACGCAACTCTCCATAGGTAGTGAAAATCTCTGTATAATAGAACTAATGAGTTTATTGAGTTTACTTTTAAAATACTGTTTACCAAAAAACAAACATTCCTAATGAACTAATTCAACCTTATGCTGTTTTTACACATTTATACATAATATAATAAATAGGAATTCCTTACCGCATATTATAATGGGAATGTCGGACTCTGAATGGATTATAATAATACCTTCATAAGTATTTATATTGAGTATGCTGTATGTGTAATCTGAAAATTATGAGAAAACACGAATCTTCAACTTTTTTTTTACATCGTGAGCCCTAGGAGCTAACCAAAAATACTTCCGGTGAACTATTCACCGTAATTATTAAACGATTTTTCCTAATCGTTTTTACACGAAGTAAAATAAATTTCCAAAAAACGTTGTTCTTCAAAACCACCATAACACTACTTGTCTCATATTTTAACTGTGCCAAAGCTGCTGTTCAGATATAAAGGCATTATGCTTGGGAAAGATGAACTTGAAGAGATAGGAAATATCTCGATTGGAGTCACTCTCGTGACTTAATTAGTAAATTAACACTTCCATTGAAAACGAACCCCAATTTTGTGCACATTATCCATTAGGTAAACCGCGTTCAGATGCAATCCCCTTCTATAATGTACTACTAACCCCCTGAGGTGTTACGCTCCATAGTTGGAAAAACTTGGCATTGATAAATCGAGCGAGAACAAAAATGTCTTTCGAATCAATTTGTACTTAATAAATTTAACACTTTGTATAATGATGGATAGTATTTTCCGCCTCTTAAAATTCTAATTTTAAATACGCAACGCGCATACTAATAAGAAGTGGAGAAAATTCATGTAAATGCCTATTGAGTTAATGAGAACTTATTCCTAACTGTAGTTGAGCAACTCTTAGTTTTAAACGAAATATTGCCGAGCCCACTAATCACAGAAAGCTCGTAATAAATTGTATAAAGAACGTTTTTAAATCCTAGTGTATTTTATTAACTGTTTCTACCGGTCACGATCTGTTGTGCTAATGATAAAGTAGGAGACGATCGAGGTTTGTTTAAGTGGAGAAATCTTCAAATAATTCACGTACGTTACTTTAATTCCTATTATTTCCATAAAATTTGTTTATTAAATTTAACTTCCTATACGGATTTGTTTTGACAACCGAAAGAGAAACATGCGTTGTCACTGAATGGCGTTTATGACAATTTCTAAAGTGTTTTATAGTTGAATGTTACGTACTTATTTGTAGGTTCATCCGAAAGCTCCTTTAAATAATTTATTGTTCAATACGCAATTTTATTAACGCTTTGATTTGTTAATTCGTTAAAATTGATAACGTTTTCCACACAATGAGCGTTTGTGAGAGGGTCGCGTTTTCGTACAATCTGTTCCTTTGGGGCGTTTATTTAAACAAAGTAAATCATGCGGGGTTTATACTTAAGCCTAAGGTATACAAGTGTAAACTAGAACGATCGTCGCATTTGGTTTCTCTCATAATACGTACCTGTAGCTTCTTCCAATAGCACGATTTAAGTATTTAATTTCTATTATCCTGTGGTACACAATACAAAGACAGTTAGTTGATGACTATAAGAGACAAGAAACAGAATAGACGTAGTTTTTTAATAACGAGGCAATGGAAGACTTGCACAAATTTGATCTCGTTAAATTGTTGAAGTGGAAGGGCATCGTGAGAGGCAATTTGTAACTTTTTTCACTGTACCAAATGATGTCTTCTTTGTAACTTCAATAACCCTTGTATTGTCTTAATTCCAAATTTATGGAATTCAAAGCAGAGTGATCGTATTTTACGAGAAATTTTCATTCGATATGTGCAGTTGGTGCATTATACTACCGTGTGCCAACTTTAAAAGCGGAACATAGGGAAATAACACTGTAATAGCACTTACTTGCAGTTTGCTATTTACCAATTAGATCTACAAGAGCGATAGTGATATCGAAAGAATTTTTATTAATGTTACAAACACATAAACTCGAATTATGTACGAGTCACATACAAAATTTTGTGTTAGACTGCCTCAAAAACGTGTGCTAAAGGTTGTCAAATTTAATTTTATGCGATTTTGGGAGTGAATAATAGACAAATAAAATTGTATAAAAATGTGACTTTGACACTAGAGTTCAAATTACCTTATCATTATGGTACTAGTAACATAATGAATCAAATTATTGGCTGTACACTGTACAAAAATCCGCAATTTATAGTCCAGTCGAACACAAAATTGTTTTCTGCATCAGTTGACAACACGGTAATAAATATGGCAGGTATGCGAAACGCAAATATTGGGAATTTGATTGGTGCGAATAGTATCCCTTTATATTCTTTCTCTGTCTTACCCTTAATATGCCAATATGCGCGCCAATTACCCTTAATATGCTTTCTCCGTCTCACAAATAGTTCACAAGTGGCCTCAGTTTGCTACGAGTGGTAAGATAGCCCATCAGCATATACCTGTTATTAATAATTCTTAATTAATGACTTTTTTAATTGAGAAAGTGTTTCAATTTTTCCCGTCAAATTCTAATAATTTTCTTCTTACTGGTATCCAAAAATTATTCCAATTTGACATATTATCACGACTGCTCATATTTTTCAAACTACAAAAATATAGAAATATTTAAATTACTTTTTCAAAGTTAAAAGTCGTTAATTGAGAAGTATTTGGTATCGGCTGACGCCGAAAACAATTCTCTTTCGATAGATACGACTACCGCTCTTATAGATGTATCTGGCGAGCAGCATACTGCAAATAAGTGATTTACAATGTTATTTCCGATGTCCCAACTTTGAAACTTGGCACTCAGTAAACAGCAGGGCGAGACTCTACCGCTCACGAAAGTAATTTTGCTACGAAACTAATCGAGTACTTCTATTTGCTGTGTGGACAATGAATTTTAAGATCGACTCTCTTGATACATTTCAACAGGTTGTCCAATTTTTACCGAAATGCTTCAGTTCGATTCTATATCTTGATCATAATTACTGAAATTATTTTTGATTTTGTTGATGTACAGTCAGTCTCACAATTAATGGCCACCCTGGCTATAAGCTTGGCACGAATTGTGGATAAAAGCATCATAACACCCCCTACTTAAATTGAGGTGTAACTTTATTTTGCCAACAAGTAGTAAATCAACAACCTCCCCTTCTGTCCTTTTGTGCCAATAATTGGGAGGCTGACTGTACTAGCCATTCGAAATGGTTACCTTAATGACACCTTTTAGCCTTCTTAATACAACATACGTTTTGATTACTCGGAGTTGTTTTAACCTTTAACTTTCACTTCCGCAATTTGAAATAAATCAAAATGTCCTTTTTGTAAATCTACGAATATAATGAACCATCGATGCAAACTATTAGGGGTTAATACCACCCTCTATCTTGATCTATAGTTTACCTATAGCAGCACACAATTAGAACATAATTAACATCCAGATTATCAAACCAGTCTACCCATTTCCAACGTCTACTACACCTCATTAGTCTTCGTAAGGGAACATTTTTACCCGTTTTATCAATTAAAAAAAAAAGTAATAATTAACATTAATTGCTTAATGAAATTTTGATTTCATCAAATTCACATTAAATTTGTTTATCTGTTTAATACATCGTCGGTTGTTAGGCGTTATCTGGTGGATTTAATCAGCATGTTTGCTGATATATTCCACGATCAATACTTACTTCGGTCTGTCCCGGTTCTGTCTACGAATAGAGCTTTATTACTAAATGAAAATGCCTTTGAACATGTTGTCAAAAGTTTGGGCTTCGCTTAAATTATGATTATAATTATTTTTCAGCCCACATTTGTCGTGAAAGATTTAAAAAATAATCTTGATGAGGGAAAATTAGAAGTTTTTCATCTCACAAAATGTGAAAGGAAATGAAGATTTTTCGAGTTGATGATGAAGACAGGTGCTTATCAAAATCATTTTATATCAAAACGTATTCTAACATTTTTTTGTAATATTACAGTTTAAAATTGGAATTTTATTACATTTTAAGCCATAAATTACATCAGCGTAAAGTTTAATTTGCTTGTGATTTCATGTAAAAATTACATCATGGGGCGAAATTTGATACAAAAAAATTGTGTCTTTTTCGAAGAACTAGGGTTGATTTTTCAAAAATTTTAATTTATTTTTTTACAAAAGGAACATTTTGCGAGAAAATTTTGTTAGTTGAGTATGAGTAGGGTTGTTTGTAATTTGAAAGTTTGTTATGTCATGTGTTACTTCATGTAATAAGCTAAGGATAACATGCATTCTCTTAGGAATAAAGAAATAAATTGATGTGAACGAATTCTTCACGGGAGAAGTCTAATTTTGACTTGATTTTAAATATGTAATTGGTTATTTGAGATTTTTTTTTCTATTCTATTATTCTTCACTCGAAATAGAAATATTTAAGTGTTATATTTCACTTATAAAGTCATTAGAGTGTTCAGATCAGTTCTGCGCTCATTCGCGATATAATCAAACAATATAAGTTTGAGTTCCATCAGTTCCAAGTGTACAACTCCTACGTGGAAACTTTAATTAATTTTAAGTGTAATTCGTTCTCTAATGAAGGTGTGTTTAAGATGGATGTATTACTTGGCTGTTTTTCATACTGTAGATACATACTTGGCTTGGTAATTGCAAAAAAGATTTGCAATTTGTTCGCATCTCAAAACCGACACCTTTTCTTGTGTGTGTAAAAGAATATCTTGATTCTTGCTCATATGTGTGATTATGTAATGACACTCTTGCCTTGAGTGGAATTTGCTAATGAACGCATGTAAATACTAGGTATTTCACTTCGTTACCTTGATCATACATTTATGTCAACATAGACCTAATTTATCAGATATTCCATATTAAAGCCACCACATGTTCATTTTTAGCTTCCTCGCCAAAGCTCTTTCTTCTTTAATAATTAACATTATATAAATAATTAATAAAAATAATTGGATGGTATAAAACCAACTTGATGTTCTGATTATTAAATAAATTTATTAGTTGCAAATTTCAAAATTACGTAAACAATTTACATGAAATTTGAGCTAGTTATAAGGTTGGATGAACAAAACAGTCGTTAATTAAGTAAATCGGTGAATTTGTTAACCTAAAATTTAACACTTATTTAAGCTTTTGTATTATCAAGTGAGCGGTGGAATCAAAATTGCTTAAAACAAAAATTTCTCCATGTGTACTTTGATGGGATGTAGAAATTAATTTCTCTCGATGATGATTATTATCTGGCAAGGTTTCGCTTGCTTAAAGTATTTAGAATTACTCTTCTAAAGAGATGGATTATGATTATGAAGTAAATCAAGTTCCTTTTGAATTATAATAAAATGTTTAAACTAAGATTTAAAATTATAATTTATTAAATCGCAAATAATTAAATTAATCTTTTGTAATGCTCAATGCCATCAGTAGGTATTAATTTTGGAACACAAAGAATCAACTTAAATATAGTTTTGGTAATGCGAACTTAATTACCAATTTCCGCAAACAAAAATTTCTACTTTTTCTCAAACTTTTTTCAAACCTTTAAAACATGCAACACTATAGTGTTGCACCACGTTATAATGATATTATGATTTTTTTGTTATTTATCGAATTATGGCAAGTGGCAGCAACTTTTTCATTGTGGAAAAAAGGAAAATTGTGTTCCAACTTCTTTACCGTCTAGTAATAAATTTCTAAAAACCACTGGGTTGGTTTTCTTTTAACATTTTCACAGTTCAAAATCGCTTGAACGCTTTTGGAAAGCTTCTTTTTAAAATCGTTCAAACTAATGGGAGTTTTAAACTTTTAACTGCTCTCTTTTTTACTCCAACGAATAAAAAAAAAGTTGTATATTACAAACCAAATATTTATCAATTGAATATAGTCAAATTATGTATTTTTTGCACAATCGTGTTCTATTCTGTACTTACCAACAATGTTTATACTAATAGGAAGTTGCTTTTACCAAACTATTGTACAGGGTGTATTTTAATTCTTGGTATTATGTAACAGAAAAAAGTACCTTCCACCCCTTTTTGCAGGCGAGTCTAAGTAACATATGATCGAAATAACAAAAATACAGTTACCGATTTTATCGACCTGTTTGTACCGACTTTGTTATTGTGATTTTAAGCATGATTCGTATGATTTTTAAGTTTGTTTTGCATTGCAGGTTTATAAGAAACAAAGAATTTGACAGAAAAAAGTAAAAAATAAAGAACAGCTGTGATTTATTTGTTTCATTCATTTATAGGTTAGAATTTAGTTCAGTTCAGCATTTCAGTTAGACGGCAAATAAACTTTTGGTTGATTACATAATCCCAAAAATTTCCGTACACCCTGTATGTGTCCATAGAAACAATAAAATAATGATTTCGAAATATTTAACCAAAAGCACAAGGGTGGTAAGTGAAACAGATGTTTCAGCTATTTGTTACTTTTATTCTTGTTACTGGGACAACATTGTTCTCCAGCGGTTACTATTTTGAATAAACTTTAAAATTATAAAAATTATTTACAACTGTCAACTAGTGTCAGTTTAAAAAATGAATTTATTATTAGTTATTTTTCACGATTGTGCAAAAAATAGTATGCAATACTCGGATCGTTAAGTGCTTTTCTTAACAAATCTCGAAAATTAGAAAAACTCGACCCTACGGGTCTCGTTTTGCTAACATTTTCTGGATTTGTTAACTATGCACTTACCGACCATGTATTGCAATGTACTATTCTCATTTTGTAATTATAAAGGGCGAAAATTCAAAAATGGTTATTTCAGAAAACAAATTTTATCCACCTACCTATATCTTTTCGTGTCTCATCTTAGAAATTCCATTTTCGTAAATTTTTCTTCTCAACGGTTCTCTTGACGTTACCAAGTTTGCAGGGAATAGGATAGGAAAAGACGATTTGAACGTCGCTCGTGGCTACTTTTATTAGATTATTTCTCATATGGAATTTTCAACATCGCTTTTATCGTGGATATTAAAGGCAGTTTTGTGTTTTCTTTGAATTTTTTTTCATTATAATCAATTGTTTGCATATTTTTTTTTTATTATAATCAATTGTTTGCATATTTTTTTATACATCGGGTGAATAAACATAAAATTTACAAAGATTCGTTCAACAAGTTGTACTTAAAATACATTTGGGATTTTATGTGGGCGAATTGATTTTTTATTATAAGTTACAAATCTCACTTTAATTAAATAATATAAACGAGAAGTACTTAGTTGAGCTATGAATAAAATTATCGTTACACGTTTTAATTTTGTAAGCTTGTGTTTTACATAACGATCGTGAACTTAATAACAGCTTTTTATATGTAAAAGTTGTGGAGTGGATCCGTATTTTTATAACAGTTATTAGTAATACTGCAAAGTACCTTGAGTACCTCTTGAATAGTATTTCAAAAATAAGTAGTCATTCATTCATAAATAGTGATGTATTTAGTACCTATAAGGAGATCAAAATTAGTTTACCGTGGCATCAGAAATCAGGAAAACAACACCCGACTTATGTTCGTTTGCACCGCTTACAGATAAACTGACCGATATTTTATCTGGCGGATAAGTTGTCAAAAACCTTCATCTAACTGTAGGATAAATCCAATAACTGAGGGATAAATTTTCTACCAGGATACCTGCTACTTATTGCCTTAGTTTAGTTTTATGCGATTTTAGATTATGTGACAAATAAATTACATTTTGACAACTTAACTGTCAGTTAATATGTAAGCGGTGCAATCGGGCATTAGTCTAGTAAACTAAGGGATTATAGAGGACATGGAAGAGAGTGTATTTTTTTCTTTGGGAATGTGTCATTGAATAAATACCTGCTACTCTAACTCTAACAGGAAAGAGCCGTTTAGCTAATAATATGGATCGCAATCACCTGCATATCTTTTGGCCGCCCCGGCAATACACCTAGTACAAATTGTGGGTGCAACCATCACAACACCAACACAGTTTGTTGATTTATTACTTGTTGGCAAAATAAAGTTACCCCTTAGTTTAAGTAGGGGGGTGTTATTGATGGTTGAATCCACAATTCGTGCTAGGCGTATAGCCGTAGTGGCCAAAAGATATGCAAGTGATAGTACAGTAAAATTGAACTCGCCACTAATAGAGGTAACTTGCATCAACGCTGTTGTAAAAGGTGAATGTTAATTTTTGCCCATCTTCCTACTTTTAAATTAATTACTGAATGTTGTTATTTCTCCAACTGTTCAGGGCTCAAGGATGATATTATATAGGTTGTACTTTTATAGTAAATGTCATTGTTGTCTTTTATTTTTTAACTTGAGATTTATTTAGGAAAAAGTTCGTCCAACTTCCTTAATCACGCAACTGACCATGTTTTGAACGGCCCGTAAAATCGTAAATCCAAACTTATAAAATCCCAAAATAGATGAAATGACTGAATATAGGTTCAATTTTCCAATTCAAAAAACTTGTAAAATATTGTTTGAAATAAAGATATTAATAACTTTTCTTTTTCAACTTTTATTCTGCAAAGAGGGGTGGATGTAAAGAAATAAAATGTCACTTGCGATAACATCAACCTATCACAGTTTATGGACTTTATTATGACAATTTTACTGAAAATCGATAAGATCTTAATCCACATCCAAAAGGTATTTCTTATTTCATATAATATACACGTAGGTGTAAATAATTGATTGGTACAAATATAAAAACAATTCGGTGAATGACAAGATTTAATAGATGTTTTAATTTGTTAATACCAGGGTTGGATTAAGTTGTGACAAAAAAGTCGAACTTTTTGAATTAATTCAGACTTTTGAGTTATTCAAATTTTTTAAGTAAACTTTTATTATCTAGTCAACAGTAAATAAAAATACTACTGAAAACTGAAAAAAAATGAAGTTGAAAAATGTGAAATACAAAAAAAAAGTGTAAAAACTAATAATTTTCTGTTCGAACGTCTAAACTATTAGTTACTAAACGCAAACAAAACTGTCATAGCATTAGTGCGTTTAGCTTATTTTTCTCGAGATTTTCTAACCACGTTAACACTGAAGTCAAGTAAATTCAATTTTGATTTTGGAATTATTGAAATTGTGTGATTTAAATCACGACTTTTTTGAAAAATTCATTCGAATTAATTCACGAATTAATTCACTGAATTAATTCGTGCCAACCCTGTTTAATACGCACTGTGTTGACTAAGGTTTGAGACAGAACTGTATTTATGCAAAATTAAATACATTAGTGGCTCCCCTATTTATTTTTAATTTTTAAAAGGAACAGTCTAAAGAACAGTTTTCTATTTTCGTGAAAAACCAATCTAATAGCGATTACCATGACGTTAACATTGAAATGAATATTAGCATAGTTGTAAAAATTTGTGATCGAGTTTCTTTCTGACTTATAAATTAAAATTTTTAATTTCAACAGTGACATTGTTTACGGATATTAATTATTATTAAACAATCATTTGACAGCGGCTGTTAGTAGCTGTCAAAATCATGGTCATCGCTATTATTATGTATTAATTAATAAACAATATCCATCTAACAATGACTGTTAGTGGCTGTCAAAGTCATGGCAATCTCTTAACATCGGTTCTGTGTAAATGTGGTATTATTTTAATAAAAAACAGTTGCAATAATTGCAAAACTATAATATGGCTTCCGTGCATTATTTAATTCTGAGCAGATAATTCTGTTATGTTTAGCATTTTCCCCTAAAACTAATCATGTAACATTTGGAACAATCGATTTAATTTCACCATGGTTAAAATCTCAAACCTCAGTCAACATAGTATATAAACCCACACATCATCTTTACGATTGTATAATTTTGCTTTGTAATTTTCAATCGTACGTAACTTTGACAGTATTGGTTTTTAATCGATTCGCACCTGGTAAGACGCACGGTGTGTGTGTGGGCTTTTGCGAACTCCAACCTTGATATTAATTGTTATATAAATTTTATTGCTACTTCTTGTTACTCCACCTGACCTTGTTTTAAAAATAACTTGGTCAAATTTAAAGAACTAATTGCATCTAATTAAAATACTTTTTTTTGTTAATTTATTGCATTTTATCAGGTGTAAATAATATGTATTAGTATTGACGTGAAATTTTTGTTTCAGGCAAATATTTCAGACATGAAGCGAGAAGCTGATGGTGACATGGGTGCTCCATTCAAACGTTCACGTCGTGGAGATGAGGAAGTTCGCATTCTTATTCCCAGTAAGGTAAGCATCAAGTAATGATTATTTAAATTAATAGTTTTAACTCACAAATTAAAAACGGGGGCCTGTCTCTGTTTCTTCTTCCTACTGCCACATTTCTAAATTTTTCAAAAGATTTTTAGAAAACTTTAGTAAACTAAATTATATGCAAAACTTTATTTAATAAAGTTTTATGTAGTTTTCCATCCATTTTCTACTTGGTAAAAATTTGCAATTTTCGAGAATTTACACAAGTGGGTGTAGATTGTTGAAATAGGGTTACATCTTGAGGATATGTGTCAATTTTCGACGAATGGTTTCGTGAATCAGACGTGAAATGTATAGTAGTTGAATCTATTTTCAATTTGAATCGAATACACGCTCTACTTGTGTCAGTTTTTTAAAATTCGTGTGTTACGCCAAAAATTTAAATTATTTCCAACTGATTCCATTAAACGAATTTCGACCTTATTCTTGTAAAATAAAACATACATGCTTACGTTGATGAGAACTTCTCTAAGGTTTACGTTGTTTTATCGAGTGTATCCACCTTATTCATATCCATCCATTACATGTTCTGCATCAAAAGTACTTTATTACGGCATGAAATTAGTTACGATGATCTTGATGTATTATAGCAGTGGTTAACTTGGTATAGTTCCTCTGTGTAATTAATCGGTAGAACGCTGTAATAGTTGTTATTTTACAAAGCCATACTTTAAGTAGGAGCATATTGGAATTTTGAGAGGATGTGAGATTAGGATAATGGTATGGGTGTTACAGAAGTTTCAGGTTTATAATATGGTAATTAGAAATTACACATTGGTTGGGGGTTATGCGTTGCTAAACTTCCTTAAATCCTTAATTCATAAGTTTTAAATTGCTTTCTTTTATTCTTTAAAATTGGAACTTGTTACTGTACTTCAAGTTTTGTGTTCTGGCATAAACGTTGACGTGTAGATCGAAAACTTCCATAGAGGACATCATAATATATTTTAATGATACGTGACCTAATCCTAAGAAGTGAAGACGAATTTGATGAAAATCGACAGAACATTGTTCTTCTAAATAACTGGCACATCTACACCTCAACAGTTCTTTACACTCATTTGCATTGTTTCGTTGTAGTATTCATGTTTTCCACGTAAATAATAAATGCCCCATTTAACACACAAATTAAATAGGGTCTACTCGTATAATCCGGTGCGTGTGCCGAGAATTTTTTGCTCCTCTGCAATTGAATTCACAGTAAGTGGTCTTGATTTCATTTGAATACAATAATAGCTTTCTTCTTCTACCTACTGTTTTGATTTTAATGGGAACAACCTTACTACGTTTTTACCAATACCATTTTCTATTCTTTATGAAAATGCTGTATACTGTCAGTGGTTTTAGTTTTCCATGAAGAGTAGTCATGTACAAAATATTTAATCAGAGATTTATAGGGAAAAATCATATTTCCGAGTGCTAGTCACTTCCAAAGATCGTCAAACGCTAGTTTTTGATTTTTGAGGTTCCATTTTGCGATTTCCAACTGCTCTGGAAATACTCAAAAATACTCTTCTTCGCTGTAATCTGGACTTCAAAATACCTCTAGATGTTCTCATTTTGGAGCACATTCAATTTTAATTAAAAAATTTGACGATTTGGGGAAAATAGTACATAATTGATTTTCCAACGGATACTTTAAAACTTAAAAGGTTGAACTTGTTTTTCAGTTTTGCTCATTTTAAATGTATTTATTGTTTAAACATGATTTTCCCTGGGGCTCCTACAAGAGAGAAATAATTAACTTGTTTTATAAAATAATATTGAAATCCTCATTTTTACACCAAAAAAACTTTTTTATTATTACATATTTTTGTTATTTTGTTTTCCTATTTTACTATAAATAAAAGAATGTAATAATAAAATGTTATTCGTTCTAAAAATTGCCATTAGTGGGTGGACACAAAAACAGGTTCACCCTTAAATAATGCCTGTCTAAATTTGATATACTTAAAGTACACATAAATAGCGATTTTTTTACGCTATTTAGAAAACAAATCCAAAAGACCGCAAAAAATACACTTTACTTTACCAGCATCTTCACCTTTCACCACAGCCTTTTGAACATCTTCCCGAACCACTGTTTAGTTTGATAATGAACATCCACTCCGAGCAAGACCACTTCATCAACCGTACTCGTAAATACAATAGCTGCTTCTAAACGACTGTTTGGAGCCAAAGAAATAGTAAATGACAGTTTCATACCAACGATCAAAGTTCAGGGCCAGGTGTATCACTTGATTGGAGGTCTGCTGCCAGCACCTCCACAACAACCAACGAATATATGTTGAGGGTGAAAACGAAAGAGAGGTGCAATTCAAGTGCTGTAACTTTACAGACTTAAAACCTGGCTTAGTAAAACAAATTCAAAATATGTTGTATGAGGTTGTTCTCAACATAAGGGACTTTAAGGTCGCCCTAAACAAGGTGCCTACAACTTGCGAAACTTTTAAAGCAGAGAGAAAGCCTCCAATACCAGACGGTCATAGCGGCCGATTCAACACCTCTTAAGCAAGGCTTAGTAATGGCTAGTCAGCAATTTCAACAACGTGACATTATTATAGAGTCACAATAATAAATTGCGGAGTATTAGCGATATCCACTGTTCTTACGACGATTTCCAGTATGGATATTCCATCTCTTTGTCTCAGCGTGATCCGATTACTAAAGTACCACTTAATAAAACAGTCTCTGCACCAAACTTCTACGCTTACCGGATAATGATCAGGCAAGACGAAAATAACCATCTCTTGCACTTCCGTGTCCTCTTTGGTGATTTTTTTGTTGCCGTGTATGCCAAAATGGAGACTCAAAGGTTAAATTATATTCGAAATAATCGAGTGTAGCTAAGGGTAAACAGATACATTCGTTTGGGAGATGCTGTAGGAAGGCAGGATGCCAGCGCAGCTCAGTTAGGTCAGAGTGGTGGAAGAAGGAAGTTACTTTTCACTCAAGACGCTTTGGCTCGCTTATAACCTTCTTACAACTTTCAACTGCAACCACAGGTGGAAGGACATCACAAATGCACTATTGTCAGGTCAAAAGTCGCATGATAGTCACCACATAATAGCCAAGGTCTTTCACCATAAAGTTATATAGGTGATGGGTCTTTTAAACAAAGACAGTTTGTTGGGGGAAGTACCGTGATTTATGAATTCAATAACAGTTTTTTCTCGTGGCAACCCCACCTCTCCTGGGACACACTATATAAGACTGATTCTAAAAATTCCTAACGTGTGGAAACTAACATTTTGAATAAATAAACCGTTTTTTCTATTTTTGGCAAGACTTCGAAGTTCACGAACGCTTTTTGAGGATAACTTCAATTTTTTTACTAGAACCACCCAATCAATTAATCAATCAAATATTCTATTTTTGTCTTAAGACCAAATTCACGTGTTATAATTAAATTTCTACAAAAAAATCAATAGGATTGACATTTAAAATAATAAGTTTCCACAACAATTTTTGAATGTTTGTCTGAAGGGGCCAATATTTTGTTGTATGAACTCAATTTGTGTGCATTACAGTTCTCTTGCCTTTGTAAAAGGATAGTTCGTGTTTCATAATTTTGCTGCAATAATTTTCATTATAGAAAATTGTTGTGTTTACAGACTTTTTCAAAGAATCAGAATTATTTCAACCTTGGATAGAAATAGTTTAATGACAATATTACACTCATTAGTCATAAATATCGTTATAATGTATGTATTAAAACATTTCATAGATTTTTTAAATACCCACCCCAATATTAGTGTAGTGTACCTTAAAGGAACAACGTATTTTTTTTTACGTAAACGTAATTTTTAAAATTAAAGTACTATTAATACTGGTCAAATGGACCTACTTTGTCATTTTCTAAAAACATGAATATTTATTTCGATCATGACAATTGGACAGATTTATTACTCATAAATTAACTGTATAATTCTTCCAATTTAATCAAACAAATTAATTTTGTAATGCAAAACCTATTTTTCAAACAATTTTCATTTGATTTATAAAAGTTAATCTATACTAACTGTTTCAGAAATTGAGGGAAAAGCTTTGAAAAGGGATATTGTAGGAGTAAAAATAATATGTCCATTTAGCCTTATTTGTCTCAGTCATAAAATGTGCCTCTATTAGCACCTCAAAGGCTCTTCACATCTTCTAAAGAAAATGTGTTTCTATAGTTGTGTGATTTACTTCAAATTTTTTATCAAAATAAGTTGCTTGAGCCATTATTATTTTCATTGGGTACTTTAATTTTTCGTATTACATCTCTGTCGTCGTTGAACCACATTTTAAATTCCTATAAGCTTGTAATCATGGCTCATCCTCACCACTAATGCAATATCCTCGGGTGGACCTAAACTCAAAATCTAATAATTACAAAATTATGCTTGTTATGTACGACCAAACAAAACGAATTAATTTGGGTGAACTTAACTCTAATCGAGTCCTTTTTGTTATATTCAAAACCAATATTAGTTTAAAGCCGGCTGATATAATCCCCCACACTAGGCGAAAACTTTAAAAGGGTTGTAGCTTTTAACGTAAAGCGCCTTAGCTTTTAAAATGGAATGGACCCCTTTGAGCGAAGATACACTTTTTAGTCGTTTTATCGAAACTTTCTTTACAAAATGATAATTTGGTTGCGCTATTGTTTGTTCGAACCTAATTGCTTGTGGTTAGTGATTATTATTCGATTACTCTTGTCGCGGATGTCATCGAGTACTTGTTTATTCCTGCACTTAAATGTAGAGGTGTATCATCAAAATGTAAAATGATCATACGAGAACTATACAATTATGTATGACTTTAAGCGTCGTTAATTTTGTCTACATACAAATCATCGTTGATTTTGATTTCTACAAGCTCGCTTCCATTTCTAGAGTAACAAAATCACGACTTTTAAATTATTTAAACCAGCTTCAAAAGTATAATTTGCCTTTCTGTTGGTGATGTACTCGTAACTTCTGTTTCAGACTTATTTTGTGCAAAAGCATTTGCAGTTAAGTATTAATATTCTTTGTGAGCTTACAAACTTGCACTGTACGTGACTCAATTGCATTTTCAGTTCGTGTGGATACTAACTACGGTATTTATCCCTACACGAATTTATGTTTTTTTACAATTTTCTGGCTACATAATTTTATAATGTTATAAAAATTCGCTCATAATAATAACGTCGTACAATGCTTATTTTTGTTAATTTTTAATCTGCAATAACGATCATTTACCTTTTGTATTTTTCCAAAGCACAATAAAAGGGGGAAAATCGGAAGTAAAATCAGTTCTATACACCGGAACTAAAGTGTTTAGGAACAATGCACTCCTGTTTTAGCGTTGTCGACACCGGCGACATTGCAATATTACCAAACACGTCACGCACTCCCCTAAAGTGTATCGAGCATGTCATTTAAACGTTAATTTTGTTTAAAGAATATATTTTTTGCAATGAAAATTAGCATAAGTATTACTTGAACAACAGTTAAAACTTTTTATAATACGATGTTATTTTTTTCAACGCATTTAAAAAACTTGTAATTGTTCAGCTTTTTTGATCTACGCTTGGACTTCGGCTCGACTTACCAAATATTTTAAATTACTTCAAGTAACCTTTGATTAATTAGGCAAATTATGGGGTAAATGTTCATGACCACCTTGAATATTACTGCACAATTAATATAATTGCACATTGTATATTTAATTGTGAAGCATTTAAATAATGTCAGTTGTTTTGGGTGGACATGTAAAGCCATTGGTCCTGATTCTTAATAGCCCTTTTCAATAACCGTCAGAAATTTCAAAACTTTCCTTGTGCTTTAGATCGTCTCAATGGCAAATGATGTGAGTTGAGTAATAAGTGTCTTGTCGTCATCTGTGAATTTTCTAAATATGGGTTTTCATCTCCTATTAATTTTCCTGCGGCAAGTAGTTCTTCTAAAACTCAAATATTGCGACAATTCAAAAGATAGAACAGATGAATGATCATGGTCTCAATGAATCCCAACGGTTTGACTAATCGCTCATTTTCTATCTACATACTAAAATAGAGATAGAGAATGAACGATCAGTTTCCTTTTCGAGTATTGAATTTCTACTGTTTTCAGATTTCTTTAGCTTGGTCTATATTTTGTCAACATCATGAGTGGTAGTGAGTGCTTGAGTTGTGCTCATTGATGAATCATTCCACGACTTCCTATCTCATAGTCCTATAGACAAACTTGCAGCCGGGCACAGCTGAAAAAAAAATCAAACAAAAACAGATTCTCGCTGTAAATTTATTATTTGTGTGTAAAAACATTTTTACTTCGACTCTGGTCGTAGATCTTCAAAACATTAAAAACATATCTGTTAAAAATTTTATTTCAATCACCAATTCCACTTCAGAGATTTTCTTCCTTCCTGGGGGACCTGTTATAGGCTCCAACAATTAGGCCAAAGCTACCTTTTGTGTTACTCAGAAGTGTTGTGGGTCCAGCCACAGGGATGGATTCTTTGTATGTCTGTTGATTCTGGGTAGGAAGCTCCAGTAGGAGGATCCAGTGTTTTAAGTCTCAGTGCATCAATGCCCAAGTATGTTAGGCGTATTCTTCTTTCTCACCACACCCTCTATATCTAGGGTCATCACAGACTTCAATAGCGTGTAGGTCTTTATTTAGGGGACAGTAGACCTGTCACGGTCCTCAGTTAAAGCCTGCTTAGTTTTAGCAGTGTGTTTGCCTTCTCGGAGCAAAGTTCTTTATTAAAGAGCTTCGCATCCCTGAGATTTTGGTTTTTCCATTGTCTTTGGTGTTCCTTTGAGGTCCATTTGACAAGGTCTTGTTTCATGAAGCTATAAGAGTTAGCAAGTGAGGTTCCGATCTGAAGAAACGGATCAGAGGGCCCCTCACTGTTAACTCATCCGCTATCTCGTTTCCCTCTCTGCCAGAATGGTTTGGAAAACAGTGCACTGACACTTTGTTATGTATCCTTAGGTTCTGTAAGGTCTGCCAACATTCCAGAACGAACTTAGAAAGGAGCTTGAAAAGAGCCCTCAGAGCTGTCTGGTTGTCGGTGTAGATGTAATTTTTTCTTACCATGGTAAGATCGTTTTTTGTTTAGCCTAGCGCAGGTGGATGTAGCTAAGATCTCCACCAGGAAGGTCGTAATTCCTGCCCCTGCAATGCAGATCTAGTCCCATCTGTGTACCAGATTAAGCCTCTATGTATCTGACTAGTGGCTTCTAGTCAGCAACTTCGCGGGTTGAAGTTGTGACCTTAAATTTTATGCAGAACCACCCACATCCACTCACCAGGTGCCTGTGTTTATCAGCTGTATGGCCGCCAGCCTTCTCTTATACTTCACCATTAAGTGAAGCGGAAGAAGAGATATTTCCATGGATCCACACTTTTTCCTAACCCTGTATGGTAATCAAATCTCGTTCTCCTCGTATCTTCTGACAGATCAGAAACAGCAGGAGACGAAAGACCGAAGCGACCACAGCCCTTGAACTAAAAGAGGGCACTGCCGAGCCCCGACGGAAAGCAGTGCTGGTCTTTTAGCCATAAGGTGGTCGTTGCCTCCCACGGGTGTATCATCTAGGTATGCCTTAGTATCCCATATTACTACATTTAAAGGGGGTGTAAACCAAAAAAAATTCATAGAAAAATGCTAAAAAAACCATCTTAAGAACAACAGTGAAAACCGCACATCTTTAGCACAAATATTAACCGATGCAAGCACCCGGCAGGTGCGTAGCTGACATAGAACAAATGCAATAATAGCCGTCGAGCGCAGCACACTCAATTTTGTTTATATTAAACTACTCTGCTAGGCTAGCTGCTATGCGACATATGCATCGATAGCGGATAGCGATATGCGTGTGACATCACGCATTTTTACTTGAAAACGTTATATCTTTTGAACGGCTCATCACAGCGATATGCGGTTTAAAAAATTGTTCTTAGAATTCCCTGTACTAGTACAACTGTAATTTTTGGTTTACACCCCTTTAAGTTGTATAATGGTATAATGCGACCACTATTTTAAAAATATGTAGGTTTCTGGTGTATAGAAGGTGAACTTGACGATATCCTTATCTTTGGACATCGAGTGCGATAATAACAGTAGTTTCTTTGTAGTCCTGTTGACTTATACAAAATATTATTGAGAATTATGGATAAAGACTAACAGGAAAGCTAACCTCACTTTCTCCAATTCTATTCGTTAGGCTATTGGATTATACATAATCAACTTCAGTTGACCGCTCCAAAGTGGACAAGTGGGAAACATTCAGTTGAAAGTCGTTTATTCCACTTGATCGAATACGATGTTGAACTACTTACAGCCACTGCACAAATTTAAATTTTCATATCAATGCTCCTGGATGCATTACATATATGTCGGGCGCAGTTTTGAATTGTGCAGATGCATTTCCTTCTTTTTCATTTTTTAAATAGCTCTAATGGGCTCGTATCAACACGACATCGGTATTGGTGGCGTTTGTCGGCACTGCTTACCTTTTTAAATGAAAAAAAAACTTTGTAATACAATTTTAAATTTTGTTTCAGGTGGCCGGTGCAATTATTGGAAAGGGCGGCCAAAACATAACCAAATTAAGAAGCCAGGTCAGTATTTATAAAGAAATGCTCGAGTTTGTTGTTAGTAATGTTTTCCAAACAACTTAATATTTAAAAAAGATTTTCTTAAACGCTTGGAAAATGTTACTTATTTCAATTTTAATACTACAGTAACTTTTTCTTTAATGAAAATAACACGAACATCATTATTGATCTTTTTTTTAACAGATTGATTTTTAATTTCGCTTTACGATGCTTGCTTGTTTCGTTTCAAAAGAGTGTTAGTTTTTCACCTTGTGAAATCGCATTTATCTTCTCGTGTCCTATTAAAGTCAACTATAAAGAGGAAATTTGTAGAAATCGAAACAATGTAAATACGTATTGTTTGTAGTATCACTTGAAACAATATGAAAGTGAAATTTTTTTACTCGAAGAATAAGCAAGCGTTGGTAAGCGTTTTAATAAACCTTTAAATAAATAAGTAACAAATTATTAATAAAACTAAAATGAATAAGGTTAATAGCAGGAGATTTGTAACTGATGCATTTTAACGGCCAATTAACTTGTAATATAAGTAATTAAGATTTTTTACTTGTTGTAAAAGAGGGTGTTTATAATACGTTGATTTTACTCATTCCGTTTTCGAAATGTGAAATAAGCATCACGTTACCACATTATCAACCTGAATTTACTTCCACTAGTGTTGTTTAAGTACAACGCCGAATTTCGGTGGCGACATATTTGTACTACTTTATCTTCAAATTCGAGCATAAGGGAAGGTTGGCGTACTAATTATAATTAATTCGGGATATTATAGAATCCCTGGATAACGCCACTAAGATTATTTTACTCTTGAATGATTCGTGTTAATTGTATTAATTTTTGATTTAATTTAATTTTATTATTATTTTGACATAGTTAAGTTTATTTTCAGATTTAATTTATTTTTTTTAGTTATGTTGCAGTGCATAAATATAGAGCACCCTTCTTGGTGACAAATTGCTAGCTATTTTTATATAACACAAGTTTTTCAGTTTTCTTTGCACGCTTTTGTATGTTGTATACGAAGGACCATTTCAAATTCAGTAAATATTTCGAGTTGTATATTAAAGTTTAAGTGTCGGTAATTTTTCAGCAAAGTTTAGAGCCAAATATTTCATTCATTTCTTTTAGCTTTAGTTTTTTTTTGAGCGTTCGTGAAGAATTTAATTGTCTAATTAATTAACAACTAAACGAAATGTGTCATCAACTATAATTTGCTTTTCTCATCTCATCTCACCTTTTCATTTCTCTCATTTTTGTTTTCATTTTCTTTCCATTTAACGAACCATCAAAAGGGTGCTCTTCTTTAAATTCAACACCGTGTAGATTATTTAATAGACTTTAATATATGTGTGGAAATTTAATTAATTATTCTTGCACAATTTGATTGAAATTTAGAAGTAGGTTTTTGAGTTGTTTCAGTATTAACGTTTATTAAATAAATCTCGTTGTTGATTTGTTTATTTTGAAGTGTAAGTATTATGAAGAATTAACATATTGTGAGAGGACCCCTGAGCACGTGCAAGTGCCAGACACTAGCACCAGCCCATGTCTCTATAATTTTAAGATTACAGCGTTTGTTAGTATACCATTTATGTTAACTATTGTCTTCTGCCCCGGCCCGGCCCACCTGACCACCCGCTCGCTCATCATTGATTGCAACTGCCATTGAATTGAATTTGCCATGGCCCACCACACCGACCCACCACAGTACAAAGCCTCGATTACTGTCCCTGACTGTCCGGGCCCAGAACGGTAAAAAGATCCACTCTTATTTAATTGTGCTCACTCCGGCCCTGGTTGCACTGCGTTTTAAATTCACACTTTAATAATCCAACCCCCCAAACCGGTTGATAAATAAAGTAGTGTTTGATTAACAATTTTAATTCCTACAATTAACGGCGGTGCAACCAGTTCAACGCCGGCATTGTCCCGACAGGGTTTTTCGCAGTACTCCCTTAACCTAGAGCTCTATAATAATTATTGCTTTGCCTTAGGTTGAGGATTAATTAATTGATAACTGTTTAAAAAATATATATTTTTTGTTTAATTATTTTTCTTTTAAAGCGACAGTAATAGTCAATACACGTCGACTTGCAAAGCAGTACCTAAACTCACTTTTGAATTTTAAATGGTTTAAAACACAAATAAAGAGCACCAGCTTAATAATAAACATTTAATTTGTAATTTAATAAAATCGTTTAAAATAAATAGTTTCACTTTATTACTAGAAAATCATCTGAAGGCGTATTCTTTTATTTTACCTCTCCAAATCGAATCTTTGCAAAATACAAGAATACTCCTTTGAATATTTAACAAACATCGCATTATTTATTAATCAATTTAAAATTCAAAAGTGAAATTTTATTTTTTTTTATTTTTATTTGGCGGTACTTCATAGTGACCGTGAATAATTCCAAACAACCTATCGGAAAAGAAAAAGTACCAGTATAAATAGTACTTTTTAAATGTTCATTTAATCAGTATCCCTTTTTTTAAACCGTCGATTTTGTTTTCCCATTTCCTTCCTCCTCCTCGAAAACAAGTTGAGTATGTTTACTGACTATTGTTTGCTTTCAGAATGTTAACACTTTCATCGGATCTCGATACCATCTGCAATATCGTTAACGATGTCGTACCAAATTTGGAAGAGGTGAGTGATGTTTTGTAATTTTTTCATAAATCTCGTCTTGGAGCTTTTCGCAATTATTTGACGCCCTAAATTTCCCTTTTTATAAAAAAGGAAGCTCATAATAAATGAGCTCTACCTCAAATTCAAAAAATGTCGATCAGTATTGATAACTTTTAATTTTTTTCAGAATGGCGGACGCGTTAATGGAGGAGAGTTGGATTTACGTATGATGATACATCAAAGCCAAGCTGGATGCGTAATTGGAAAAGCCGGAAGCAAAATTAAAGAAATTCGAGATGTAAGCACTTTTAAACTTTCTTTAAGACGGCAGTTTCTAACGAATGGGCGGAAAATCTAATATGTAGACAATTAGACATTCCGCTTCCGGTTGATATCGCTAATAGTCATAATTTCTGATAGAGTAAGGTTTAAAGAAGGTAATGCCATATTTGTATATAGGAAATAAGAGCCTAATTAGTGAGAAAAGTTCAAAAACAACCACCTTTATTTTTTTAAATTCCACCAAGTTCAATTAGACTTTTCTCACTAATAAGGCTCTTATTTCCAATATACAAATATGTCATTGCCTTCTTTGAACCTTAGCCTATCAGGAATTACGACTATTAGTGATATCAACCTGATATTAAAGTGGCTAATAGTTACGAGCGGAATGTCTAAATATCAGCTTTCAACCATCAAGCTCAATTAGACTTTTCTCACCAATTAGGCTCTTATTTCTAATATACAAATATGTCATTGCCTTATTTGAACCTTAGCCTATCAGGAATTACGACTATTAGTGATATCAACCTGATATTAAAGTGGCTAATAGCTACGAGCGGAATGTCTAAATATCAGCTTTCAACCATCACGCTCAATTAGACTTTTCTCACTAATTAGGCTCTTATTTCTGATATACAAATATGTCATTGCCTTATTTGAACCTTAGCCTATCAGGAATTACGACTATTAGTAGATCAACCTGTTATTAAAGTCGCTAACGGTTACGAGAGAAATGTCTAAATATCAGCTTTCAACCATCAAGTTCAATTAGACTTTTCTCAGTAATTAGGCTCTTATTTCCAATATGCAAATATGTCATTGCCTTCTTTGAATCTTACCCTATCAGGAATTACGACTATTAGTCATATCAACCGGATATTAAAGTCACTAACGGTTACGAGCGGAATGTCTAAATATCAGCTTTCAACCACCATATTCAATTGTACTTTTTTCACCAATTAGCCTCTTATTTCCAATATACAAATATGTCATTGTCTTCTTTGATCCTTGCCCTATCAGGAATTACGACTATTAGTGATATGAACCGGATATTAAAGTCGCTAACGGTTACGAGCGGAATGTCTAAATATCAGCTTTGAACCACCAAGTTCAATTTGACATTTCTCACTAATTAGGCTCTGATTTCCAATATACAAATATGTTATTGCCTTGTTTAAACCTTACCCTATCAGGAATTATGACTATTAGTGATATGAACCTGATATTGAAGTCGCTATCGATTACGAGCGGAATGTCTAAATATCAACTTTTCCGCTCATTCGTTAGACATTGCCCTCTGTTCTCTCGGAAAATTCCTCGCTTCAAATTGAATTTTATTTCATTGTAAGTTGATGCCATATAAATAATTACAACCAACAGTTGCTAAATAATTTTCTGTGAAGTTAAATTCGGTTCAATTTATAGACCTTTTGGTTTGAATTTTAAACCCTTTCGCTTCGTGGCTGGTTGATGTACCTGGCACTTATTGACTTTACTTGCAAACATGCCACAGTCTCAACAAAACATTTTTCCATTATAAACATAAAAAGTTTTGGTTTTTGTTTAATTTTTTGCCAGAACAAAACATTTATTTTGTACAAACCAAAAGTTAAAATCACATTGCGATCATGCAGAAGATTGTTTTTGGTTTACAACGGAGTCGTCGATGAACTGACAATAAATAACACAAACTGTGTTTGTTGTATATCACATGGCGGTATTTCATGTGTACCGTACGTGATTGCTTTAGGCCGTAAAGGATTAATGGTTTCACCTAGCGTTTTCTCAAATAATTGTCTTCGACTCGATGTAATCTACTAAGTTTATTTTTAATATAAAATTGAAATTGAGAACAAAATTTTGCATGAAAATGGTTAGAATGGAGACGAATTTAAATTTTAATTTGTAACGAAAATTTAGACCCGAAATTTTCATTAAAACAGCAGGATAAGAAAGTTGGGTGATATGTAACTTATTAAGTATGAAACAGCCGAATTTACCTAAATTTGAAATAAGTTGGTGAATAAAATTTTCTTTCCAAACGACTAATTGGAAGTTGTCTTCGTTGAGTTTGTATTTCAATCAGTGTCGCTCTCTTTAAAGTGATATTTTTTCACATTGGTGGGTTGGTAAGGAAGCGTGTGTAATGCGAACGGAGGTAAAAATGTGACCTTTTCGAGTATAATATGGTCCCGCGAGTGCTAGTGACAGGTGATGCAGGTGAAACGCACGCGCTGCCTTCGCGTGTGGAGTCAAGCCGGCGCGCCAGGTTCTAATCAATACGGGGTTTTTGCTGGTACTTGCACGCCGCTGGTTGCTACCACGTTCTTGGCATACCCCAATCGGTCTTTCGTATCGTAGTTTTCTTAACGAATTTATAATTAACTTACAAATTATTAAGTTTCGAATTGTAACTACATATTCTCATTAATCGATTTTGGTGACGTGGTTCATACAAGTAATTAAAGTTTTAGTGTTTCCGAGTGTATTTTTTTAAAGGGGTTGAACTTAAAATTTAAACCGAAAGAATAGGTTAGGTACTCGCTTTTTTATTAATTTTATAAATTAATTTTTATTAAACTTGTTGCTTAAAATTTAACTTAAATAATTTGTCGAATAATAAAGTCGATACTAAAAAGCACTTTAATTAATTAATTTTCTTTTAATTGGTATAGTAAAATTAAATACACCTACGATGTTAAAGGTCACGAATATTCATTAATTGTACAAATAGTTTTTTATTTTCATTTCATTTAATAATATTAGTTATTATCATGCTTGGTATGCCATGAAAATATATTAATTGAATACTTTATTACCAAATTAAAATATGACTTT
This sequence comes from Malthinus seriepunctatus, assembly GCA_963924605.1. Taxonomy (NCBI): domain Eukaryota; kingdom Metazoa; phylum Arthropoda; class Insecta; order Coleoptera; family Cantharidae; genus Malthinus; species Malthinus seriepunctatus. The sequence continues at coordinate 97,501,650 of OZ004600.1, forward strand.
GTTATAATAATTTCATAATTCAATCATTTAACAATTCTAATTATCTAATAATTTACTATTCATATGCAAATCTAATTCGAGTTGTCTTTTGAGGCAAGTCATCATCTTGTTTTCAATTTGCATGCTTCATTAATTTTATTTGTTAAGAAAATTGCTGTTTCAGAGATATCAACAATTTTCTTTTTTCAAAATGGGTTTAATTTGAAGGTTTTATAATATTTAAACTTACGAAGTCCTAAACCAGTGTCGGCTCAATCTAAGGTTTTTCTGGATCTTAGCCCGGAGCTTTTGTGCTGCTAAAATGTCCAACACTGAGGCAAATTTCTAGCATTCGTTTTGTTAAAATATAAAAATTGTTTACTTGAGCAAACCTGAAATTTTTCAAAATACGACATCAAACTCTTTTATTTGGTTTTTAGACTAACGAAGTAGGTTAACCTCGATTTGGATGGGTAACCACCCTAAAGTCTGTTACAGTAACTATGTGCATATGTACGAGTAGTAGCTGTCTGTAGGGGTTATACCAATCGGAGGGAAAAATTCAAATCATTTGGAAAAAATTACATTAGCTAATCATTTTTGTAACTTTAAAGCATAATATAATCGTTAAATCATTTTGATGTTTGTTGTTCAAATCCAGTTTTATTAATGAAAAATTAGTCTAGATTCTAGATGTTGTTTCTAAAGTTTTTACTTTGCAAGTTTCTCTCTATAAATTCACCACCTACGTTTTGTACGAATCGTAACTTAACAGATATCAATTTAACATAAATTTACATTAACAAAAATATTTATGTTTTTAATTATGTTAATTACCCATTAGCGTCTGAAAGATTTATTAATTGCTTAAGACTTATTGTAGTAAAATTGAAACATATTTGGTAGTATTTAAATTAATTCTGATTAACGATAAACTGTCTTTTGTAATTAGGTTACAAATAGATTTGTTCTCTCAAGTTGTTCCAAATGAGAATCCCCAAGTAGATAAATCAGCCCGGAGGAATCATCTTAATGCAAGGCCGACTGTCGGATCATTGCAAACTTGAGAATTCAACAAAAAATATATTAAAACCCATTCAACAAACTCTTATTGTCCACTTTGTAAATAGTATATTGTTACCGTTTTTTATAAGGGATGAAAGGGATACTTTTTACGGCGAGTTAGTTTAGTTTGATAACTAATGACGAGCCAAAAGAAAAGTAGTTTGACTCCACATGATACATTTATTTTTTCTTCAAATATAGAAAATAATTTTAAAAAATGAAAATTTTGAAAAAGCGCCATCTCTTGTCAATTAGTAGTTCAATTGTCAAATATTTTTTTAAGTTCACTTAAACTTGTAAAAAGAAACTATTTATTAAACACAACGAATAAATTAGAAAAGAAAATTTAAAACCATTAACTTGACATTACAAATGCTTATAGAAATATATCATTTTATGTTACAATTTGTTGTAAATAAGTAAGGTTAGAATTTACTTACTAAAAGTAGAACTTTAACCTAACTTATTCGGTACCAAAATGTCAACTTTTTTTTACGTTTGAAGAAAAAATTGCTTTTAGTACTACAGTAGAACCTCGATAGTTCGGATTAATTAAAACCGAGGCTATCCGGATTACTGATGAATGGTAATATATATTCCGAATTATCGTAAAAGGATCATTTCAAATCAAAAAACTTTATTCATGAGCAGAGAGCAATACCTTGTTTTAAACTATCGATTATGTTAGCTTTTTTACTAACATTTAACGTTTCTGTTTACGTTTTGGATGCATGATTGAACAAACACACGTTTCTACTAAACTTACGCCGTTTGCACTACTTCTAGTTAAATTTAAGTTGGAGTTAAGGGGAACCGGTGCAAACGGGCCTTAATCAGCTAAATTCTGCTGTGACTACTAATTTCTTTGTAAACGAGAAACTTGGAAAGCACTGTTGATTCGGTTTTTCAAAGCATGCAAAAATTCTGAGAATAACATCCTTAATGAAAGAAATTGTTCGATCCGGATTATAAAAAATTCGGATCACCAAACACTCGGATTATCGAGGTTCTACTATTCTTGATTAATAAGTACTATTGTACGCCCTCAATAGTGGGTGTAAAGTGAGTCTTTTTTCCCTAGGGCGAAATCAAAGTAAAAACATAAACTTGATATTAAATTTTTATAGTAAACGTCAACTTGACAACGACTTAATTTATGATAATTTGAAAATATTCGGTTGAACAAAAAGTATTGTTTCCATCACTGGTTAAAATTATAGATTTAGGCCTTAGTGTAGTATTTCCCTCGGCTACGCCTCGTGAAACATGTTCCACAGATACTGGCTATAATCTATAATTTTACACTCTTGATACAAAAATAACTATTATTGTACAGAAGGAATACAAAATGGCGGATAAAACGTACAGGAAGTTGTAGGTAATCAAAGAGGGACATTTTGCTACAAAGGTGCTATGAATATGCATTTGGCGACGATATTTTCAAGATCTTGTATATCAGGTATTTTTCAGAATAAGGAACGCGAGCAATCGGACCTTTTTTTACATAAACGTACAGCAAGACAGATTTATGCTAGCGAGCAGTAGGGATAAGTTTGCGCAAATTTGGCCACGCCTCTTTAATGATTTAAATACGTTTACTACTGCGTTGGTGGGGATAAATACAAATTTAGTGATCTCCACATCCCCACCGCTCGCCAGCATAAATCTGTCTTGCAGTATTTCAATTAATCGATTGAAAATGTCAAAACATCTGCCTGAAATAGGTTAATGAATTATTTTCAATGATTTCCATGAAAACCCAAATCCTCTTCAACAACACTGTACAAGTGTGCAATTTTGTGCATTTTAGAAGGTTGAGCTAATTATTCTATTGCTTGGGATTATTTTTAATTCAACGTCCTGAAAATTTATTTTTGCGTACTTGTTTATAAATCAAGAATGGAACGACGACTGCCAAAAATGTGAAAAGTTAATAAAATATTTAAGCACAAATTTATGTTGGGGTATTCTTGCAAATAAAATAATGAAAACAATTAACTTTTTAGCCGAAAAAATGTTTTGTTGACTTAAAAAATAATTTTCCTGTAATGTGGTTTTCACTGAACTGTCTGGAAAGTAATCAGCTCTAAAGTGGCTGAAAAAGTTTATAACCTTTGTTTACGTGTCACGTGCCAACTTACATCTTTTTTTTTTAATAAAATCGTATTTCCAAAAATAATTTTCATAAGAGAATGCTTATAATGTCTCCGAGTAAAATAAAATTGTAAACATAGCCTTTTGAAGTGACAGAGCTTCACTCAAAAAGAGTGCTTTATTTACGTCTACACATTTCCAGAGCATTTATTGAAATGCTATTCATTCACGCGTACCTACTCTGTAAGGGAGAATATCAATTTCATTTTAAAACGTTATATTAGGTCGGTAATCCATTTTTAGTATTTTATAATTATAAAATTTCAAAATCGAATTTCCTCTTTTTTTGTATATAAAAATATACATTTTTATATTTCAACTTTTAATTGTAATTATTTAATTTTAAAAATTGGTTTCTATCCGCTCTATCTGTTTGTAATTTAATCAAACCATTAATTAAAATGTTTCCCTTCTAAAACTAATTTAAAGTGATCAAAAGTGACTAATTAATTATAACTCGAACCTTTAGTAAATAATTTTCTTTTCTTTGAAATGGAAATTTATTTGTCTTTTTACTACTTTCAAGCAATGAACTTTTGAAATATTAATCGTTTCTTTACAAAAATTGAAATTTTTACTAAAAAGTAAAAAATGCGGTTTTATTATTTTTAATAAAAACGCCCCGCGTTAATTTGACTTTTTGATGATTTTACAGAAATAATTATTTCGGAAATTTAATCTGCTGTTGTTTTTAATTGTTTTTTAATTGAAGGGTGTTTTAAAGGAAAATGAGATTGACGTTCAGAATACGCTCAGAAACCACATTTACGTTGTTTAAAATCAGTAATTATTTAGATAGATCGTTGGTTAAGGTTTTTTTTACACTGCTGTAATAAGCTCAATAACTGAGCAAATAGAGCTATATTAATTTATTCCATCAGCTAAACAAATTTTTATCTAACAATCTCGAACAACTAAGTCGTTGTTTAGTCATTTTTATTGCATACAACTTCTTTAGTCTGAGCTTGGACTTTTATTTTTAAATTTATGATCCTCAATTAGATTAGTTCGAGTCATTAAATCTGATCTTTTTTTATTCTTTTCAGAAAACGGGAGCGCGCATAAAAATTTTCTCTAATTGCGCCCCACAAAGTACAGATCGTGTTATCCAAATTGTTGGACAACCAAACAAATGCATCGATACTATTCGAGAAGTTCTTACATTAATTAAGAGCGTAAGTTAATTACTATTTTAATGGTTGTGTAGTTAATTAATAAAAATCAAAATTTCTAGAGTCCAATTAAAGGTCCAATAACACCATACGATCCACACAACTTTGATGATTTTTATGCTGAAGAGTATGGAGGTTATGGAAATATGCAAGGAGATAATAGGCGCGGTGGCGGTGGAGGTGGTGGACCGCCACGTGGAGGACCCAGAGGAGGAGGAGGAGGTGGTGGTGGAGATCGTGATGGACGTTTTAACAATCGTGGACCACCTCGTGGTGGACCTGGTGGCATGGGGTAAGTAACAATTTCTTCTCTCATTAAGGCCGAGTTTTCATTGGGAGGTTAAAATACGTTTCATTTGAACGAAGTTCAAGCTCATGCGCCGTAACTCGTTTACGTTACAATAAAAGTACAACGCATGAGATTGATCTTCGTTCAGATGGAACGTAGTTTAAACTCCCAATGAAAAACTCGGCCTAAGCAGTTCCAAAATATTTTAACTTCCTGTCATGCAGTGGCGTAATAACGAGCCCGCAGGGCCTGCGTTGCGGGAGGGCCCCCGAAAAATTCAGTAGTTTGTACCATAGCTACCGTAGTTTGATGAAAGCAGCTAGCCTTTCAAAAGCTTCTTTTTTCCAAACCAATAGAAGATAAACTTGGCCCATGTTTTAGCGCCTGACGCTAGAAATGCAAGGTTTCTATTGGCTTAGAAAAAGAAGCTAGCTTCTAGACGCTGTGGTGCAAGGCTAGCTTAGAGGCTTTTTAAAAATGTCTGTTTTTGTAATTATGTATTTGAGAATTTAAAAAAGAAATAGGTAGGTTTTCTTCCCTTGTAAAGTTACACAGATGTTCCGACAATAAGCAATTAAAAGTCGGGCGGTTGTAAAAGTTTTAGAAATAGTCACAAATGAACCCTAAATTCAGTGACGTAAATAAAGGGCCCGCAGGGTCCCAGGATAGAATAGTGGTTAATCAAAATAATTATTAACGGGAATGGGTAACTCTGGATTTTCCGGGGGGGCCCCAAACTCTGATGTCATGACTCACTATTGTAAGTCATTCAAGAACTAGTTGAAGAAATTAAAACTCACAAATATAAATTCTTTAATTTAGACTTTGAATGGCTTTTACAATAAATCAGAAAGTCCATCAAAACTATCTTACAAAATAATAGCTAAACTGGGCTAAGAAGCCTTTTACTTGTTTATTTACTGTAAGGTAAAAATGGCGATTGAGATCATACCTTTTTTATACTTTCTGAATGAATCTCTACCAATCTCTACAATTAAAAAAATAATAATGCTAATTTCAATATCTTTGAGGTTAAATGTATGGGAAAATCCTGTGATGATGCATCACCGCTTTTATAATTATAGCAACTTCAATGACCAAGGAATGGGCGGTGGTGGTGGCGGTGGCGGCGGCGGTGGTGGTCCTCCACCACACAGGGGAAATTTTGGAGGTCCTCGTGGTATGAACGGAAGACCCAACGCTTTCAATCGTGATAACGGATGGGGTGGTGGAAATCAAGGTTCCGGAATGATGTCCGGAGGAAATCAAGGACCACCTCCGAGAATTGGAGGAGGTGGCGGTGGTGGTGGTGGAGGTATGGGAGGAAATAGAGATGACGGTCCTGGTGGTAATTCAACTCAAGTTACCATACCTAAAGATGTAAGAATATCTATTAAACTTTTTATTTACTTGTTAACTTTATGATGTAATTTTAGCTTGCCGGTGCAATTATTGGAAAAGGTGGCGGTCGTATTCGCAAAATTAGACAAGATTCTGGAGCAGGAATTACTATTGATGAACCACTTCCAGGTTCTAATGATCGCATCATTACCATAACAGGCTCTCCCAATCAAATACAAATGGCACAATACCTCCTTCAACAAAGGTATATAAAATTTTCTATCATAAACATTAAAACATTTCATTTTGTATGTGCAAGTTGCATTTAAATTCAATTTATTCATTCAAATACGAGAATTTTATATTTATGTCCATGCTAAAGGATATAAAATTTCATACGAATAACAATATGAAATACAAATAAATTAAATTTACATACTTAATCGTCAAAGTTATTCACTTGAGTTAATACAACTTGCATATATCTCTTGAACAAATTGTAATAAGAAATCTATTATTTTTCATATAAAATGTAAAAGCAAAATTGAACTAAAAAAATCCAAAATTGAATCTTGCTAAGTCAAAGAAATATGCTAATATAGCTGTTTTTTATGAAAAATAATTTCGCTATTTTTGAATTTTGTGCTTTGTGTATTTATCATGAAATAATTTAAAATTTGTTAAAACTAACTTGGTGTGGTGTACTCATTTAACAAGAAGAGGGACTAATCGTGGTGTGGAGTGATCTACTAACAAGGTTGTGTTGTGTGGAAGACTAGTGATTTTGTTGTTCTGTTTTGAGTAACAAGGAATCACTAATCATCCCACAAAGCTGCCTGTTGCTTCTTCATTGGATATAACATACACCCAATATATTTCCATATGCTAATTTGGGTAATGCTTTTATCAATTATTCACCTGTTCATTAATTGGAGCTGTTAGTAATTTGACTTTTCTTTTTTTCAGTGTCCACAACAACACCGAAAGAGGAAATTATTAAATAAGTTCCCTTAAAAGATACTTATAGAAATACGTATTATAATACATTTTAAGTTTTGTGTGCTCATTTATGTATAGTTCTAGCCAGCTTATTTTCCAAATATTTTTGTATTGTAAGTAAGTACATTCCATCTTCATTGGGGGCATTACATACCTACATGTTAGTTTAAATATTTTGTTATTTACATTTCAAAATTCTTCGTATATTTGTAGTAATGTAAACAATAATTATTATATTAACGATAATATTAATTCAGTTTTTAATTTAGTTATTAATGAACTTACATGATGAAAATGACTTTTTTTTATCCTTATTTGTTTTATAAATGTAGGTGATTACTACCTAAGTTTTATATAAAAAAATATTAATTTCAGTTCCACTAACGTTGTTAGATTTTAAGTAACAAGAGTACAAATAAATTTTGTGTTCTCCTATGAACATCTAAACAATTACAAGTTACACCAAATATTTTTTTAATTTCCATACATATCGTATACAAAAAGCAAGAAATGTTTGTTAATTTGAAAATTCAAATCGTAAACAAATCTTTGTAAATGCGTATTTGCTTTTTATATTAGATTTAATATTTTTAACTTACCGTAAAAAGCAAAAATGCATAATGGTGGTGGTTATTTACATATTAATTCATCCCTTTTTCTGTCTTCACATTATTTTGTATGAGAAGTATTTTATAAAAAATTTTTAAACACTCGGTTCTTTTAACGTTGTATTTTTTGTAAATTGTATGTTTAAAACAACAATTATTAACATAAAACTTATGTATTCTTGAATGCCAAGTGTAACAATAAAAATATCTTGAAAAAATTGTTTTTCATTCAATTTTAAAGCATTGTCAACTAAGTAAAATTGAAAGATTATCTTATTATACGAATTTATGCTGATAAACTGTACAGTTACCAGAACGTTATCGATCAGTTCTTACTTCTTATAAATACGTAGAATTGTACTAATGTCCACCCTTTAGCTATTATTAAAAAAAGTGTTGACTTGTGTATTAAAAAATATAAAAGTAGGCTCGGACACATGACTGTTCTAACAATAAACTGATTTCAAGTTTACGTGATCATGTATAGTTTTTAGCAGGATTCTTTGTCTGAGTTGGACTTAAAACCAAAGACTATACAGTGTAAGACTGGCAAAGCTTACGGGCCGAATGTGACCAAAAATCCCCGCTTCAGAAGATGTCGCTAGTCATCGGGGTATTTTCGAGTGAATAAGATAGCTTGTCGAGGAGGGAGCAACGAAGAAAGGGATAAAACAAGTTTACCCTTCGAGGGATTTTAAGCGATTTTGACCTTAAAAACCCTTTCACATTTTTTAACATAGGTTTTGGTAGTCTCTTCTATATGGTCTTTGTTAAAACGTAGCTAAACAGTAGCTTGAAGTAGGCGGTCATAGTCGCTAAGATAACGCAACTACTAGAGTTGTTAGTACTGAGAGAAAACAATTAGCTATAAATAAAGTATCAATTTATTGTAAACTTGAGTAAAAAATATAATATTTCAATTGTTTTTCCGTTAAAATCCAATTCTTCTAAATTAATTAAAAATTGAGCCTTGCTATATAGGCCACCCAACATACTCACTAAAACAACGCACTGTATATCCGTAAAGAGACAGGCTATATGTTTTCACTTTAGTAACATTAATAATACTTAAATGCTATTGGTTAGTACTGTAAAAGTAGGGAGATCACGCCCACAAAAAGTCTATATAAGTCTGAGTTTCGCCATAAGTTCAGTTTCTTATCAGCAACTCAGATCTTCAATTTTTAGAAATTTAAGGGTTACTCTTGTTGAAAATCAACTTTGCTTTTTGAAATTTTTTTCGATTGGAAGTTGTTTCTAATATTATTCTAAGTGTTCCTACCAAGTTGTTAATCAAGAACTTCATAAATAAGCGTAGAAAATGCAATTTACTAATTAATAATTAGTTGTAAATTTTATACTTAAAATTTAATGTTAATGAATTGTAATAATTACTTTTCGAATTTTTTTTCTTGGAAGTTGTTCCTGGTATTGTTCTGACTAACCACATTTAATTTTAATGCAATTAATGTACTAATAAATTAATTATTTAAATTTTTGTAAAAATTATTTTAACACATTTTTTAAGAAAAACTCGAACGGTCAACCACTGTTCTGAATTTGCACACTGACTACAGTTGACTGCTGATAACTACCGTTGACAGCTCAATTTTTGTACATTGCCCATTAGTACTGCTTCTAATTAAATTAATGCTCGAATACTATTGGTTAAATTTAATAAAGAGGTGCTATAATCACCACCAAAAGTTAATAAATAAAAGGCCGAATTTCGTCATAAGTTAAAAAGCTTATCAACACTTTCGAGCGGAGTTAAAGAGAAAATTTAAGGGTTACTCTTGATGAAAATTAATTTTTATTTTTGAATTTTTTTTGATTGGAAATAATTCTTGGCATTGTTTTAAGTATGTCTACTGAATATTAAATCATTTACTTCAAAATTAAGTGTAAAAAATACATTTTTAAAATGAAAATTTTTTATAAATTTTGTATTTTTTATTTGATTGTAACACATTATAATGTAAACCAAATTAATGTTAATACTTGCTGTTTATATTTTAATATAAGATTTTCTTTCTAAGTTCTCATTTATTGTGAATTTTATTCTAGTAAGTGTTAAGTAAATTTATTTACGTTTGTATTCAGTATCTATTCAGTAATAAAGATCTTTTAATTAATATCCAGTTTGTTCTTATTAAAAAGATAATAGCTTAATAGCAGAATTTGATAAGCATCAACTGAGAACCATTAGAAAGGACATCATAGCAGAAGGAGTTTAGGATATCTCTAAAAATATTAAATTTAATAGTAAAGAGCTTCATAAAAGCTTTTATCGCAAGCGTACCTTGTTACGTAAAGATAAGGCTCAGCATTTAATTCAGCTCTTTTAAATAAATTTAAAAGATTATTAAAAGACTATAGAGATCTTTCGACCACTTTAATTAGTGTAGACGATAGAGAATCATTAATTTCTTCTAATAATTAATTAACATCCCTTAAATATTGATAAACAAACCCTCTAGAGCCCGATATAGAGTTTGTAGACTTGGTAATTTGTGTTTATTTAGTTATAATTATTAATAGGGGGTGGCTAATCAAATTTTAATTGATAGGCGTTTTTCTACGACATCTCTATTACCCGTATAGTTGATATCATCACTCTATACCTTCTAATTAACAAGTTTAATGTAAAAATCAGCTTATTTTGCCATAATAAATGTCCAAATTTGTTAAAATTTTCTAAGAATCGGTGTATAAACCAGTTGGTGTATTAGGAGAGCAGAAGTGTTATAGGATATCAATAAAAATAAAAATATTAAATTAAATTCGCAAAGAGCTTTATATAAAGGCTTTTATCGAAAGCTTATCTTGTTATGTGAAGATAAGGCCGTACATTTAATGCTCCTTTAATTTAATATTTTTATTTTTATAATATCTTATAATACTTCTGCTCTCCTAATACATCAGTTGGTTTATACACTCATGTTTATCAAATTTTAACAAATTTAGACACATTTGGACATTTTTTATGTGAAAATAAGTTGATTTTTACACTAAACTTTTGGTCTAGAAGAGATAGAGGGACAAAATAAAATATTTATGTAAAATTCAGCTTATTTTAACATAAAATATGTCCAAATGTGTCCAAATTCGTTAAAATTTGCTAAGAAATAGTCTATAAACCAATTGATGTATTAGGAGAGCAGAAGTGTTACAGGATATCAATAAAAATATTAAATTAAATTCGCAAAGAGCTTTATATAAAAGCTTTTATCGAAAGCTTATCTTGTTATGTGAAGATAACGCCGTGTATTTAATGCTCTTTTAATTTAATATTTTTATTTTTATTGATATCCTATAACACTCCTGCTCTCCTAATACATCAATTGGTTTATACACTCATGTTTATCAAATTTTAACAAATTTGGACACATTTGGACATTTTTTATGTGAAAATAAGTTGATTTTTACACTAAACTTTTGATCTAGAAGAGATAGAGGGACAAAGTAAAATATTTGTGGAAAATTCAGCTTATTTTGACATAAAATATGTCCAAATGTGTCCAAATTCGTTAAAATTTGCTAAGAATTAGTCTATAAACCAATTGATGTATTAGGAGAGCAGGAGTGTTATAGGATATCAATAAAAATAAAAATATTAAATCAAATTCGCAAGGAGCTTTATATAAAAGCTTTTATCAAAAGCTTATCTTGTTATGTGAAGATAAGGCCTTGTATTTGTCTTTTAAGTTAATATTTTTATTTTTAGTAATATCTTATAATACTTCTGCTCTCCTAATACATCAACTGGTTTATACACTTAATTTTAACAAATTTGGACACATTTGGACATTTTTAATGTCAAAATAAGTTGATTTTTACACTAAACTTTTGATCTAGAAGAGATAGAGGGACAAAATAAAATATTTCTGTAAAATTCAGCTTATTTTGACATAAAATATGTCCAAATGTGTCCAAATTCGTTAAAATTTGCTAATAATTAGTCTATAAACCAATTGATGTATTAGGAGAGCAGAAGTGTGATAGGATATCAATAAAAATAAAAATATTAAATTAAATCCACAAAGAGCTTTACTTAAAAGCTGTTATCGAAAGCTTATCTTGTTACGTGAAGATAAGGATGCATTTAATGCTCTTTTAAATAAATTTAAAAGAAATATTTTAATACTATTATGACATCTTGCACTTCTGTGTCACGTAGTCGCAAAAATCGAAATTTGCGAGCATTTTCTTGTCCATGTTAAAATCTCATAAGAGTTATTTTTGCCATTTTTAGCTTTATTAGAGACCTTTTGTCTAATTTAATTACTGTAGACCATAGAGAATCATTAAATACTTCTAATAGTTAATTAACATTCATTAAATATTGATAAACAAACCTTCTAGAGCCCGAAATAGAATTTGTAGATTTGATAATTTGTGTATATTTAGTTTTAATTATGATTAGGGGGTAGCTAATTAAATTTTGATTCATAGGCGTGTTTGTACAACGTCTCGACTAACCCTATATTTTTTATCAACCATCTACCCCTTCTAATTAATAAGTTTAATGTAAAAATCAGCTTATTTTGCCATAATAAATGTCCAAATTTGTTAAATTTTGCTTAAATCAGCTTATTGGATGAGCAGAAAAAAATACAGATAATTTTAATACATTTATTAAGTAATGTACGTAATTAAGACAAAAGTTTTTATTTACAAGTTAATTATTAATCTAGGTACAATAAAATTTATAAATACATTATACACTTTACAATAAGTAATAATATAATATGAATTTTAGTTTTTTTTGGTATAAAGTAATTATTACAATTTATTAAAATTAAATTTTAAGTATAAAATTTACAAATAATCATTAATTAGTAAGTTGTATTTTGTACACTTATTTATGAAGTTTTTGATCAACAACTTGGTAGGAACACTTCGAATAATATTAGGAACAACTTCCTGTCAAAAAAAATTCAAAAAGCAAAGTTTATTTTCAACAAGAGTAACCCTTAAATTTCTAAAAATTGAAGATCTGTGTTGCTGATAAAAAAGTCAACTTATGGCGAAACTCGGCCTTTTATTAACTTTTGGTGGTGATTATCGCCCCTCTTTATTAAATTTAACCAATAATATTCGAGCATTAATTTAATTAGAATCAGTACAAATGCGCAATGTAACTTTGAAATGTGTATATTGGGTTGCCTATAGTAAAGGTGCAAAACTTAAATTAGTAAATTTTCAAAAAAAAATCTTTGCGTTGTATTGAAAGACAAAATTCTTGTTTAATAATTACAATAAGTGATTTGGTGATCTAACTAAATTTTACATGTTAAAATTAAATCAAGTACTTTCATTAGACTAGTTACATTCTTTTACAATAATTATTATATTCCCATCAGGAGACCGACAAACTTGTACAGTAAGTTCCTGAAAAAAAAACGCAACACTTGTCCCCTCGAAATCATATCCAACAAAAAAATTTTCAATGTTTTTATGCAACTGATATAATATTATGAAAATCACATTGTGGTAGAAATTTCAAGAAAAACACCCCATATAGCTAACCCTTCAAGGAGGTAACCTTCGACTCCTGAAACATTAGTTTTATTACTAAAATAGTTTAAATTCGTTTGCTGATTTCAAAAGAGACAAATATTATAATTTAGTAGTATATTATTTCACAACCTCCATTCTATAAAACGTACATACAATGTACAGCTCATCATCTGATGCTCAGTTCCGTAACTACAAGTAGGATACTATCTTTATTGCAATTAATGCTCCTGCAATAAAGAAAATATTATTATTTATTTTTAAAATTCTCAAGAAGAAACTGATGGAGAAAATAAACTGAATGAAAAGTGTAGTGACGATGACGTGAAGAGATGAGTCAGAAATTAATTTACCTTCAATTCTTTGAACAACAAAGTGGAACATCCATTTTCAAATAATTTACTATCCTGCTGAAGACAATGTACAGCTCATCATCTGATGCTCAGTTCCGTGACTACAAGTAGGATTTATTGCAATTAATGCTCCTGTAATGAAGAAAATATTATTATTTATTTTTAAAATTCTCAAGAAGAAACTGATGGAGAAAATAAACTGAATGAAAAGTGTAGTGACGATGACGTGAAGAGATGAGTCAGAAATTAATTTACCTTCAATTCTTTGAACAACAAAGTGGAACATCCATTTTCAAATAATTTACTATCCTGCTGAAGACAATGTACAGCTCATCATCTGATGCTCAGTTCCGTGACTACAAGTAGGATTTATTGCAATTAATGCTCCTGTAATGAAGAAAATATTATTATTTATTTTTAAAATTCTCAAGAAGAGACTGATTAAGAAAATAAACTGAATGAAAAGTGTAGTGATGTTGACGTGTAGAGATGAGTCATAAATTAATTTACCTTCAATTCTTTGAACAACAAAGTGGAACGTCCATTTTCAAGTAATTTACTATCCTGCTGAAGACAAAGTACAGCTCATCATCTGATGCTCAGTTCCGTGACTACAAGTAGGATACTATCTTAATTGCAATTAATGCTCCTGCAATAAAGAAAATATTATTATTTATTTTTAAAATTCTCAAGAAGAAACTGATGGAGAAAATAAACTGAATGAAAAGTGTAGTGACGATGACGTGAAGAGATAAGTCAGAAATTAATTTACCTTCAATTCTTTGAACAACAAAGTGGAACATCCATTTTCAAATAATTTACTATCCTGCTGAAGACAATGTACAGCTCATCATCTGATGCTCAGTTCCGTGACTACAAGTAGGATACTATCTTAATTGCAATTAATGCTCCTGCAATAAAGAAAATATTATTATTTATTTTTAAAATTCTGAAGAAGAAACTGATGGAGAAAATAAACTGAATGAAAAGTGTAGTGACGATGACGTGAAGAGATGAGTCAGAAATTAATTTACCTTCAATTCTTTGAACAACAAAGTGGAACATCCATTTTCAAATAATTTACTATCCTGCTGAAGACAATGTACAGCTCATCATCTGATGCTCAGTTCCGTGACTACAAGTAGGATTTATTGCAATTAATGCTCCTGTAATGAAGAAAATATTATTATTTATTTTTAAAATTCTCAAGAAGAGACTGATTAAGAAAATAAACTGAATGAAAAGTGTAGTGATGTTGACGTGTAGAGATGAATCAGAAATTAATTTACCTTCAATTCTTTGAACAACAAAGTGGAACATCCATTTTCAAATAATTTACTATCCTGCTGAAGACAATGTACAGCTCATCATCTGATGCTCAGTTCCGTGACTACAAGTAGGATACTATCTTAATTGCAATTAATGCTCCTGCAATAAAGAAAATATTATTATTTATTTTTAAAATTCTCAAGAAGAAACTGATGGAGAAAATAAACTGAATGAAAAGTGTAGTGACGATGACGTGAAGAGATGAGTCAGAAATTAATTTACCTTCAATTCTTTGAACAACAAAGTGGAACATCCATTTTCAAATAATTTACTATCCTGCTGAAGACAATGTACAGCTCATCATCTGATGCTCAGTTCCGTGACTACAAGTAGGATACTATCTTTATTGCAATTAATGCTCCTGTAATGAAGAAAATATTATTATTTATTTTTAAAATTCTCAAGAAGAGACTGATTAAGAAAATAAACTGAATGAAAAGTGTAGTGACGATGACGTGAAGAGATGAGTCAGAAATTAATTTACCTTCAATTCTTTGAACAACAAAGTGGAACATCCATTTTCAAATAATTTACTATCCTGCTGAAGACAATGTACAGCTCATCATCTGATGCTCAGTTCCGTGACTACAAGTAGGATACTATCTTAATTGCAATTAATGCTCCTGCAATAAAGAAAATATTATTATTTATTTTTAAAATTCTCAAGAAGAAACTGATGGAGAAAATAAACTGAATGAAAAGTGTAGTGACGATGACGTGAAGAGATAAGTCAGAAATTAATTTACCTTCAATTCTTTGAACAACAAAGTGGAACATCCATTTTCAAATAATTTACTATCCTGCTGAAGACAATGTACAGCTCATCATCTGATGCTCAGTTCCGTGACTACAAGTAGGATACTATCTTAATTGCAATTAATGCTCATGCAATAAAGAAAATATTATTATTTATTTTTAAAATTCTCAAGAAGAAACTGATGGAGAAAATAAACTGAATGAAAAGTGTAGTGACGATGACGTGAAGAGATAAGTCAGAAATTAATTTACCTTCAATTCTTTGAACAACAAAGTGGAACATCCATTTTCAAATAATTTACTATCCTGCTGAAGACAATGTACAGCTCATCATCTGATGCTCAGTTCCGAGACTACAAGTAGGATACTATCTTAATTGCAATTAATGCTCCTGCAATAAAGAAAATATTATTATTTATTTTTAAAATTCTCAAGAAGAAACTGATGGAGAAAATAAACTGAATGAAAAGTGTAGTGACGATGACGTGAAGAGATAAGTCAGAAATTAATTTACCTTCAATTCTTTGAACAACAAAGTGAAACATCCATTTTCAAATAATTTACTATCCTGCTGAAGACAATGTACAGCTCATCATCTGATGCTCAGTTCCGTGACTACAAGTAGGATACTATCTTAATTGCAATTAATGCTCATGCAATAAAGAAAATATTATTATTTATTTTTAAAATTCTCAAGAAGAAACTGATGGAGAAAATAAACTGAATGAAAAGTGTAGTGACGATGACGTGAAGAGATAAGTTAGAAATTAATTTACCTTCAATTCTTTGAACAACAAAGTGGAACATCCATTTTCAAATAATTTACTATCCTGCTGAAGAGAATGTACAGCTCATCATCTGATGCTCAGTTCCGTGACTACAAGTAGGATACTATCTTAATTGCAATTAATGCTCCTGCAATAAAGAAAATATTATTATTTATTTTTAAAATTCTCAAGAAGAGACCGATTAAGAAAATAAACTGAATGAAAAGTGTAGTGATGTTGACGTGTAGAGATGAGTCAGAAATTAATTTACCTTCAATTCTTTGAACAACAAAGTGGAACATCCATTTTCAAATAATTTACTATCCTGCTGAAGACAATGTACAGCTCATCATCTGATGCTCAGTTCCGTGACTACAAGTAGGATACTATCTTAATTGCAATTAATGCTCCTGCAATAAAGAAAATATTATTATTTATTTTTAAAATTCTCAAGAAGAAACTGATGGAGAAAATAAACTGAATGAAAAGTGTAGTGACGATGACGTGAAGAGATAAGTCAGAAATTAATTTACCTTCAATTCTTTGAACAACAAAGTGGAACATCCATTTTCAAATAATTTACTATCCTGCTGAAGACAATGTACAGCTCATCATCTGATGCTCAGTTCCGTGACTACAAGTAGGATACTATCTTAATTGCAATTAATGCTCCTGCAATAAAGAAAATATTATTATTTATTTTTAAAATTCTCAAGAAGAGACCGATTAAGAAAATAAACTGAATGAAAAGTGTAGTGATGTTGACGTGTAGAGATGAGTCAGAAATTAATTTACCTTCAATTCTTTGAACAACAAAGTGGAACATCCATTTTCAAATAATTTACTATCCTGCTGAAGACAATGTACAGCTCATCATCTGACGATCAGTTCCGTGACTACAAGTAGGATTTATTGCAATTAATGCTCCTGTAATGAAGAAAATATTATTATTTATTTTTAAAATTCTTAAGAAGAGACTGATTAAGAAAATAAACTGAATGAAAAGTGTAGTGATGTTGACGTGTAGAGATGAGTCAGAAATTAATTTACCTTCAATTCTTTGAACAACAAAGTGGAACATCCATTTTCAAATAATTTACTATCCTGCTGAAGACAATGTTGATTGATAATTTATTATCCTCCTGAAGTCAATGTAGGTACAGCTCACCATATGATGATCGATCAGTTATCTAGCTGCTTCAGATTTCTAAACGTCTCATTAAGTTCAGCCAACAATGTTCAGTTTACACCAAAAAATCTTGGAATTTCTAGAATATAAAAAATGTTTAAATCTTTGATTCCTAAATCTCAACACAATACATACAAACTAAAAATACCAGTTGATATTTATATAATTTACTTTATATGGGTCAAATATTTTGAAAATTTTATTTTAAATCACTTTTATTGTTGTATTAGGTACACTTATAATCTTCTATTTTGTACTCTAAATTTAGATATAGGCACAGCATTAACAAAAAATTAAAGATCTAATTAACAAAACAGTTACTACTTAACACCTTGATGTAACATAATTTCACCCAAAGTTTCAATAGTATAAAATAAAAAACATTTATTTCTTCGTAACAAATCACATTTTGGTCAAACGGTCAAACTTTCTGTGAATTGTTATTCACTTCTCTACTATTTCAATACATATTAGATATTACAAATATCACATTCTGTTTTCAGCAATCTTATATTTTTACCTAAGCACAGCACAAGAATACTTGTTTACATCATATTATAGTTAAGTGTAATAATAAAGAAAAAAACATTAAAAATATTGTTTAATTAACATTTAATAACGCTTGAAAATATGCCAATAAATTAAAAAGTCTACCAAATATTAATTACATGCCATAATAAAATCCACAAATTATCGATGTCAATGATTAAAATAGTTGTTATGAAATTTTAGTAAACTAGAGGACATATTACATTATTTTAGTACTAAAACAGGTAAAATTATGTCTTTGTTCGATATGTAGGTACTACTTAATTTTATAAATTTAATTGAATTTTGTTCAAGTCTTCATCTTAACAAACGTGGATCGGAATTCGATCAGTAGTGCATTAGTCAATTTAATTACACTGATTACATTAAAAAAATACATTTATATTGGCCTATGGTAAACCTAAATACAATCATATACAGACAGTTCAGCCAAAGTGTTTATTTTCATTTTGTATACCTACTATCAATTAATTTTTGTACCCTGCTTACTACTTCTATTACTACAATACTTGAGAAAAAAAACTAAGGAAGGTATAAAATTTTTAAATATTTCATTTAGTATCAAAATTCAATATGGCAATAATGTTATATCACGAATTGTGGTCATGATCATGGTGAAACTTTTCTGGATGTTCGTATATATAAAACACATAAATTAAGGGAACTGCTACAATCACAATTACTATACAAACAATTAGAGCAATCCAAGAAATATCGGCATCGGCACCACTACATGATAACTTTAATACAATTGTTTCAGGAGTTTCTGTTCTAGGCAGCAACCTAATTTCTTCCTCACTAATTTCATTTACAATTGGGTTCTCGATCGTAGTATCAAAACTTCTTGCCACTGGTTTTAAATTACTATTAAATATAACTGTATTCACTTCGACACCATTTAAATCTGTGCTACTACTAGACACATCTAAAAAGTTATTACAAAGTTTCTTTTTTAGTAATTTAGCATCAATTTCTTCAGCAGGTACTGTTTTTTCTTGTGGGGAATTAGTTCCACTTCCATGGACACTAGCCAAAGCCATAGAAAAAGGTCTAAGAGGCACTTTGATTGTCCTTTTGGCAAAAATTTCATTATCTCGGTGAATAGTGTTAAGTCTTTTTAACTCGGATATCTAAAATTTAAAATATTACGGTATTAAAGTAATGTTTTAGATAGATAGTTACCGAACACTGGTAACGAATTGCGAGTGCTTGAAGTGTGTCATTTTCTTCAACAGCTTTTTCTGTTGTAGGTATTTCTTTATAAGAATTTTTTACAAACAGTTCAGTCTCTTCATCGCTATTATCACTTTCTTTACAAGGCAGTCGGTCGTATTCAAATGGATATTGTTGTTTAGGTCTAAAAGTAATTAATAATTAGAAAATTGTTGAATAACTTAGTAACAAAAACCTTTGACGTTGCTTCATTGTAATAAATAATCTTATGTAGAAGCAGATTTAATATTTTTAATTTTAAGCCAGTTGGCTTTTAACTGTCAAACTTTTAGGTTATTTTCGTGTTATGAGCTGTCAAGAAATTGTCAAATCTCACATGCGTAGAAGAAAAACATTAACCTATAAATTTCAAATAAAGTTTTTAAAACGTGTTTAATTATGGATTATTTTGAAAGTTACGAAGACTTGGAGGTAAGTCGAACTTAAATCTAAATTTATTTTATACCCTTGTAAACAGTACACCAAATTTTGAATGAAAATTTGAAAAATTTAAATCCGCTCATTTTCAGTTTTTGTAGCAAAAGTAAAGAAAGAGATGATAGTTTATTTAATAAACGAACATACTGTTTCGTTTTATTTGTAAACTTTTCAATAATAGTTGTCGATACAAGGAAATATTGGTCGGTCGGTGATGGTTGTGACGATTTCCCTAAGAGTTCGATAGTTTAACCTTTATGTTACTCGGTTACTGTAATTTCTATCAAGACTAAACCTAGAGAGAATTTTTTAAATTCACAAGCCTTTTTTTATGAAGCTGTTGGCTGTACTCCAATGACAAATCATTTTTTTCCAAAGTTGAAGAAATTTAGTACACTTCGTATTGCTTATTAATTGCCTGATTATATCTTTACTCGTCAATTACATAAAATTGTCTTGGAAGATTTATTAAAATTTTTTACACTTTAACAATTGCAGTACCACAAGTTTTCCCTTCTAATGTATTTATGAATGCTTCGATGGTATTTTCAAATCCGTTGGTAACAGTTTCTTTACATTTTAATTTACCTTCTTGTATCCATTGTAAATTTTGTTTAATTCCTTCAGTCCAGCGATCTGACCAACGTGTAACATGCATTCCTTCCATTTTTACATGTTTAATTTTTATTGGAGTTTGTACTTCGCACGCTAAAAAATTTATAAATCACAGTTAAGTATTTAAAATTATATGAAAGCACCTTCTGAACCTTTTTTAGATGAATCGTTACTATAGTATAAAGAAGTTGCACCACAAATGCATATTCTTCCAAACGTTTTCATTTGATAAATTACATCACTACTTATTTGTCCACCAACCTTTAATAATTATTATTTTATTAACCAATTGTAATTTATTTTAGTCTTACATTATCAAAATAGCAGTCCACTCCGTTTGGTGCATATTCTTTTAATTTTACTTGTATGTCATCATTTTTGTAATTGATAAAGTGATCAAAGTGTAATTCATCTGTGAGCCATTTTCCTTTTTCATCGGAGCTTGTTATACCAATAACTCGGCATTTTTTGATTTTAGCAATTTGACCCACAATATGTCCTACACTTCCTCCTGCAGTAGATACTACCACCACGTCGTTTTCTTTTGGTTTACATATTTCAATGAGACCGAAATATGCAGCAAGTCTAATATAATATTTAGGTAGTTAAAGAAATTACTTAAATAATTGTTACTAACCCTGGAATTCCTAACGGTCCTAAAGCTAACGATTTAGGAAGCCCTTCCAGTTCAGGTACTAAGAATGGTTGAAAAGTGTTTGAAACTGCTTCGTCGACTACTGTTAATGTTCTCCACCCGAAATCCCCAACCACATATTTATTAATTGGGAAGTTTGCATTTTGACTTTCAATAATTCTGAAAGAAATTTATTTTATTTCAATTTACCATTACATCACACTTCTGTCTACTTTGCAATTTGAATTCCTCCACAAGTGTCATCGTTTTTATTTATTATTGCTTGTCTATGGGGGCTAACTTTCAGATAAACTGCTTCTGCTAAATATTCTGCAAGTCATGTGTTATTATTGAAAAAAATAAAAAGTTTATTTTAACCTCCATTTTTTAACGTTCTAACTGGACCATTTGTTAATTTAAAGTCACTTTTCTTAGGATATTCCTTTAAACTGTTTGTTAAACTATAAGATTTGAACATTTTTGAAATTTTGGACATTATTTTTTAATTTGATACTTTGTTGTTTTGTTGCACCAACACTTCAGTCATAATTGTAAATTGAACTTAGATTAAGAGTATGAGAAAGATAAACGTTATCTACAGGAGGCTTTTATGGTTTTATCTGTTTGTCAGCATGACATGAACTTAATTTATAATTATATCGTGTCTGAGTAATTAAAACTTTTAGTAGTAAGTAGTTTCAGACAATTTCTGAATTCAAAAGTTCAAAACTCCATGAAACACAACCCTTCTCTTAGCCGATTGAGGCTTTTACTCTTAGGTGTTTCCCTTTATTAAAAATAAATTAAATAATTATTTAAATTGGAATCATTTACTATTTATAGTACACACAATAATAACAATCGATCCAGGTAGCACCAATTATCTTGATGTTTCCTCAATTTTAATGTTTAAATAAAAAAGTTTATTGTTCTTATATTTAACAGTTCACCTTTATTAATAATTATTTCTTGAAATTTAGAATTTTCATATTTTGAAAATTCCTTGTTTTTCTTTTACACTTTGACTATAGCTTTCCCAATATTACCACCTTGCAACATATGTACAAATGCATCAAACGTGTTATGGAATCCTTCAGTAATTGTCTCTCTATATTTCAATTTTCCCTCTTTAATCCATTTTAAATTATGGAGGAAACTCTCTTCAAATCTTTTCGCCCATCTGTGTACTACAAATCCTTCCATCTTTAATTGCTTGAATACCATGTAACTTTGAACTGGCGTGGCTGTAAAGTCATTCACAACGCTGAGGTTTATACGATACTAATTTGTTAAAAATTACCTTTAGATATGTTGTCTCGGTCGTCGTTGTAAGTTGTAATTGACCCACAAACAGATATTCTTCCAAACAACTTCATATGGCTGAGAACCGTGCTACTAATTTCACCTCCTACCTGTAACGATTAGAATTTATTTTTCAGTAAGTTCTTGTTAGTTTAACAAACATTATCAAAATAACAATCAACTCCATCTTTAGCGTATTCTTTGAGTTTTGCGGAAATATCATCTTGTTTGTAATTGATGAAATAATCAAACCCTAGTTCTTTTGTTAGCCATTCTCCTTTATGATTTTCTCCAGCTATTCCAATAACGGTGCAACCTTTAATCTTGGCGATTTGGCCTACGTGGCTTCCAACTGCACCAGCGGCTCCTGATACAACTACAACATCACCCTTCTGTGGATCACATATTTCCAAAAGTCCAAAATATGATGTGTGACTAAAAAAATTATTTTATATTTTCATTTTGCATTTTAATGGATTTTAAATACCCGGGCATTCCCAACACTCCAAGTGCATACGATGGTGGAAGACCGCCCATATCGGGGAGTACCATTGGGGGAAAAGGGTCATTTTCTTTAGTTGTAGTGGTATTGTATATTGTACGCGTTTGCCAAGGAAAATTTGCAAGCACATTTGCACCAACTGGAAAGCCGCTAGCTTTGCTCGCAATTACTCTAAGATCGATTTAATTTAAAATTAAATATTTGAAGACTATGATGTAGGTGTACTTACTTTGCAACTTGTCTACCCAAGAACGGTTGTCCTAACGGAAGCGCTGGTTCATATGCACGCATATATGGATCGACGCTTAAAAAAAGCGCTTCCGCTAAAAATTCTACAAAATAATAATATTAGCAGTTGAAAAAATAAATTTTAAAAGTTTCTACCATTTTCTTGTAGTGGTGGTAATTTTTCCACTACAAGTTTGAAGTCGTCCCGTTTCGGTAAACCTTCGAAATGTTTTTGTAAAATGTATTTTTCAGTTTCCACCATATTTGTTGTTTAAATAATTCTTAAACTAAATTTGTCGTTTTACAAATGTTGAGAATTAGAAAATATTTTAGATTGATTGAAGTAAAACTGCTGTGTCACGGCGGCACCAATTAGTGGGATTACTAAATTACTATATAGAATGCTCACATTTAAGTTATCGAAATTAAAATTTTGTGTCTTGCGCGTTTCTATATTGTCGATAGACGTTAATTAAATAATAATAATAATAACAACATTTATTTATCTCTCATATTACATAATTTTAACGTAGGTAACAAACAATATAAACAATAAATGTGAGTTAATTACCACTTAAACCATATGGTATGTGTGTGGTTTACAGAATTACATAAGGTTTCAGAAACCGCAAATAAACCCTTAAATTGTACAAGTAATGGAAATTTTTTAAATTTTCTTAAGTGCTGATAATAAGATAAACATTTTATAACCAATTAACAATACCAATAAGTACTTGATTTCTATACCATTGATAACGTATGTTACGTGCTAAGATAAGTACTTGTATTGTTCTAATTATAATAGATAACCAGTTTTACTCATCAATCATTCAATTTGTTCACTTTTTAATATCTTTTGTCCTTCGTATGCTACTTTGAAAGATGTAAATTTTCTTTATTTAATTTCTTAAATTTTTGAGTCCCCCTGAGTTCAAAAATGCAAAAAAAATTCTAGAAAAATACAGGGTATGGAAAAAGCGAGAAGTAACCCAACAAGGGTTACTGATCATGCGTAATCGCGCTTGCGGACAGGACCACGTAACTAAAATTTTTTAAATGGCAACGTATTACTTTTTTTACCATTTTGGATGCGCCACATGTTTTTGCTTCTGGTAGCATAATAGTTTTGGTAGGTTACATAAGAGATTTAAAAAAAAATCGATGGGTTATCCACTCTCTGCAGTAAATGTACAAAAATTTAACTGTCAACGGTAGCCATCTGTAGTCAATGGCAGCCAAAGCATATGCAGTCATGGGCACTATGGGCAGTCAACTGCAGTACAAATTTAGAACAGTGGTTGACGCCTCGGAAAAAAATCGATATTAAGCTTTCGACTCTAATTACGATTACAACTATGTTTTATGTAAAAATAACTTTTTGACAATGGTTATTGACTTGGCTATTTGACAAATCTAAATAGGAGCTTAAAAAAGCTTAACAGCTCTTAGTGATAAAAATACACTTTAAATTATTTCGAAATTTTTGGAAAATACTTTCAATAGAAGATCTATTTCTTATCCATCCATATATTTAAAACGCGAAGCTTTGTCTTCACCGCTAATTTTAGAGTGCTTCTACTGGACCGATTTTGATAAAAAAAAAGTTTAAATTGAAGCTGTCGACCCACAGATATGTCAGCACTAATTTTTTTCTTGAAATTACCAATTTCATACATTTTTTTTAAATAATAAATTGTTACGCATATTATAATCTTATCTGAGCGCTTTAACAAAGTTCGATCACGTTAAATGACGGACATTTTTTGTACATTTAACAACAATCATCGGTGTAGCGTGTAGGTAGTAAGTGCATTATAGTAATTTTTGAAAATTTCATTTTTCTAACGCTTTTTCGTATCTTCAAATACTTCGTCGAATCTCGACGGGGGTGACCTGCTCGTTAATTTTAAAAAACTTAATTCCTAATCCCGGGATTTCGAGATTGAATAATTCGGGATCCCGGGATTGCAAACCCTAGCCGCGAGATAGCCTATAGGTACAAAATATTTTACGTAATTGGCATTGGTAATAATAATTAAAAACAAAAGCGTTTGAATCTTTTTTTTATTTTCGAAAACATTGGGTATAGGATTATTTTTCTAAGATTGCGATTTTGACACTTACCGGAACAAACCTAAAGTTAGTTAGAAATGTGAAGAGACAATGCAGTTAGGGACTATTTTAATTTGGCATCCCTGTACAGAGTTGTCACATTACAATTTAATTTGTTTGAAATTCAATGTTTTTTAGCTTGATTTGTTGATATGTGGCAACGCTGTCCTGTCATTATGAAACTTCAAAATCGCAATCTTAGAAAAATAATCCTATACATTCACCGGACGTAACAGTTGTGGAGCAGACTGTCCCCACCCTGTATATTTTTTAATATTTTGATAGCACTGCAGAGTTTTTCATTTGCAGCTCCTTTATTCTTCTAGTTTGATGGGTCTAAATCTAAAGGTTTATTCGAAAATTATTTTTATCATCGTCAGTAACTGGAGATGACAAAAATTCGAAAAATAGTCTAATCAAACTACGATTTGACCTCGGATAAATTCCCAGAAGGCTGAATTTTTGTATGGGCCTTGATATTGTCCTTTTAAACAATGTCTCAAAAGTCCCCATCGATCCGAGTGGAGCTAAAAATTTTGTAGGGGTTGAAGGTAAGAAAATACAGTCTTTGCCAATTAACTCGTAAACTATCGATTTTTCGATATAAATAGCGATTACCAAAATTGTAGATCACAAAATTTGCTACAGGAAATGTTCATTACTATTACACAGTGTCTTAAGTTTGCTGCACATTGTGTTACTTAAAAAGAAGATAACCTCTAATGCTTAATTGATTCGTATCTTCCAAGGTATCCAGTTTAGGGATAGTAAACCCCAACACAATTTGAAACATTATTAAATTCTCTATTACTCTACGCAAAAATATACAGAGTGTTCCATTTAAGAAATCAAGTTTTCGTCACTTGAAAATGACCAAGTTTCTCTCTCTAAAAAAAACACCCTGTAAAATAAAATCGATTTCTTGTGATGGGAAAGCATAAAGGACAGTCTTAACTATGTCTCCAGCAAAAATCTTTTCTTAACTTGTAAAAACAACCACTCTGGGATTTTTTTAAGCAACTAACCTGCATTTATAAAATAATAGTAGTCACATTTGGATTCGTATGTTCGTCTACGGAAAAATTTCCAGAAAGCTGGATTTTTGTGTGAACCTCGATATTGTCGTTTTAAACAATGTCCCAAAAGTCCCCATCGATCCGAGTGCAGCTAAAAATTTTGTAGGAGGGTGAAAGTAAGAAAATGCAGATTTCAAGAATATCTCGTCAACTATGTAATGTAATATAAATGAACATTTCCTGTAGCAAATTTTGTGATCTACAATTTTGGTAATCGCTATTTATATCGAAAAATGGATAGTTTACGAGTTAATTGGCAAAAACTGTATTTTCTTACCTTCACCCCCCTATAAAATTTTTAGCTCCACTCGGATCGATGGGGACTTTTGAGACATTGTTTAAAAAGACAATATCAAGGTCCACACAAAAATTCAGCCTTCTGCTAATTTTTCCAAGGTTTCGCTGTAATTGTGTTTAGTTTGACTGGATTAAAATAACATTGAACATAGTTGTATTTTTTTATTTAAAATACAGGTTAAACTTTCACTACAGCTTTTCCAATATTACCACCTTGCAACATATTGACAAATGCATCAAACATGTTATGGAATCCTTCAGTAATTGTCTCTCTATATTTCAATTTTCCCTCTTTAATCCATTTAAAATTAATGAGGAAACTTTCTCCAATTCTTTTCTTCCATCTGTATACCATAAATCCTTCCATCTTCAATTGCTTTGATACCATGTAACGTTGAACTGACGCAGCTGTAAAGTCATTCACAACGCTGAGGTTTATACGATGCTAGTTTGTTAAAAATTACCTTTAGATATGTTGTTTATGTCATCGTTGTAAGTCGTAATTGACCCACAAACAGATATTCTTCCAAACATCTTCATATGACTGAGAACTGTGCTACTAATTTCACCTCCAACCTGTAACGATTAGAATTTATTTTTCAGTAAGTTCTTGTTCGTTTAACAAACATTATCAAAATAACAATCAACTCCATCTTTAGCGTATTCTTTGAGTTTTTCGGAAATATTATCTTCTTTGTAATTGATGAAATAATCAAATCCTAGTTCTTCTGTAAGCCATTTCCCTTTAGTACTACCTCCAGCTATTCCAATAACGGTGCAACCTTTAATTTTGGCGATTTGGCCTACGTGGCTTCCAACTGCACCAGCTGCTCCTGATACAACTACAACATCACCTCTATGTGGATCACATATTTCCAAAAGGCCAAAATATGCTGAGTGACTAAAAAAATTATTTTGTATTTTCGTTTTTAATTTTCATGTATTTGAAATACCCGGGCATTCCCAACACTCCAAGTGCAAGTGATAGTGGAAGATCGCCCATATCGGGCAATACTATTGGAGAAAAAACTTCATTTTCTTTTGGTGTAGCAGTATTGTATATTGTACGCGTTTGCCAAGGAAAGTTTGCAAGCACATTTGCACCAACTGGATATTCGCTAGCTTTGCTTGCAATTACTCTAAGATCGATTTAATTTAAAGTTAAATATTTGAAGGATGTGGTGTAGGTGTACTTACTTTGCAACTTGTCTACCCAAGAACGGTTGTCCTAACGGAAGCGCATGTTCAGATGCACGCATATATGGATCGACGCTTAAAAAAAGCGCTTCTGCTAAAAATTCTACAAAGTAATATTATTATTAGTGTTTAAAAAATTAAATTTAAAAAATTTCTACCATTTTCTTGAAGCGGTGGTAATGTTTCCACTACAAGTTCGAGGTCATCCGGTTGAGGTAAACCCTGGAAGTGTTTTTGTAAAATGTATTTTTGAGTTTCCACCATATTTGATGTTTAAATAATTCTTAAACTAAATTGGTCGTTTTGCAGAAGTTAAGAACTTGAAAATATTTTTAAATTAATTGAAGTGTGATTGACGTATAAAACTGCTGTCGCACTGACAGCACTGACACCACTGACACCAATCTGTGGTACTACTCGTACTACTAAGTACTAAGAATGTTGATATTTTTAAGTTCAGAATTAAATATGTGCCTTGCGCGTTTTAATATTGTTGATAGAAGTTAATAAACTGTAAAAGTATTCAAATAATGGAAAACTTTCTATTAAATGCTGATAAAATGATAAACATTGTATACCCAATTATTAACAAGTGCTTACTACCTCTTTCCATTGCTCTTGCAAAGTTATTGTAATTAGCTTTGTCAATACCAATAAGTACTTAATTTCTGCACAACTTATTTTGCTCAAAATGTGCTAAGACTGCTAAGAGAAGAAAGTATTGTAATAATTAAAATAGATAACCAGTTTTACCCATTAATTTTTCAATTTGTTCAATTTTTAATACCTTTCGTCCTTCGTGTGCTACTTTAAATTTAATGGAAAATTTTCTATAGTCTGTTCCAACGAAAAAGGTTAGTGTTGCAGGGATAGGAACGTACTAGCTTTGTTGTGCACACTTGTATTCTAATTAGCGCGATCCTTTACTATTAGCGCATCTTTGCCAGTATGTTGTGCAAGCTTACACGCCTTATACAATGTACATAGGTATAGACACTTTTTATCGTTATAAAATCAATAATAAATCATTTAATAAATACATACATACAGGTTGAATAGTTCGAGTTAGCACATAGGAATTATAATAAGTGGAAACAAGTACGAAATATTTTTAAATGATTACGAGAGAGAAAGAGTTAGAAGGAAGGCGTCAATGATTAATTTCAAATTTGAATTACACGCCTGCAATTTTTGATAAGTGATAAATATTTACTTTTACAATTTATTTTAATTTTATTATTGGTGTTTTAAAGCGAAGATTTTAAAAATGGTTCTTGATTTAAACAAAAATATTTAGATTATGAATAAATCCACACCTATTTTCTATCTAAAAATAACTCTTTCTCTCTCGTAATCATTTAAAAATATCTCTTATTTATTTCAACTCACATAATTCCTATATGCTAACTCGAACTATTCAATCTGTATATTTATTTATCAAAAATTGTAATTATTTTTTTTTTTAAACATAGAAATTGCTTCGTACCCTTATTTTTGTATTCACTAGTAACTAGTAAGCAAACAATCGTGTTCCCTTGATTAAAAAAATTAAATTGAAATGCTTAAAATAAACTGAATAAAGCTTTAAAAAGGCAAAATATGCATATTATCAAAAATTGATTACCTAACAAAGGTATTTAAGACAAAAATGTGTACTTTGACCAATGCAATGCAAATCTCTTACCGCCACTTCGTTATCAAGGGACGCTTGATTACTTCAATGTAATACGGCACAAAAAAATTCATAACTAAAAAACTATAAGTCGTAAATCAATTTTCTTTTTTTAAAAAACTTCTGCATTATTTGGACTTCAATTGCTTCGCAGCATTAGGGTGGTCCCTAACAGGGGTGTTTTTGAATTTCTTCGCTCCCAAGGGTTCAAATGGTTCCTTTACAAGAAAAAAAAATTGTCAGAAAGTTTGAATGCTCTATCTCAATTTTAACATGTTGCGCACGAGCGCTAAAGTTTTTTTTCGTTACTTTTGCCTCGTTATTAGACTTAATTTGTAGATAATTCAACACTTCTTAAAAGTATTCAGATTATTATTACTATTACTTAAATCTGCCTACTCCTGTAAGCACAGAAAGTAATATTTTTTTTAGAAAGTTGGCTTTTTCCTCCAACATCTTCTAAACGGTTGAATTTACAAAAAATGTTACTGATATCAATTTTGTAGCAAATTCAATTTCCTACAAAAGTACCCATGACCCAACTTTGCCAAGTTATTAACATCGAAGTTATAGCTATCCAAATGACATAATTTTTATTAAAATGTTTTTTTTTCAAATAATAGCGTGCGTAGTAATTGGGTCAGCTGAAGTTAAATTGAAAACTGAAAAAAATCTAAGAAATATTAAAGCCTTAGTATTTTTATTTAAGTTTTAATTTTTAAATTGGCGTTTTTTTTCATGCATTTTTTTTTCAAATTGCAACATTTATTTTTTTTTTACATTTTCGAAATCTCCATTTTTTTCTCTATAAATTCATGTAAAATTGTCATAAGGTTACATAAGAAAAAATTTGAGAAAAACGTAATGGATTTATTAATTAAACAATTATTTATTGTTATTATTATTAGTAATTGATCAGTGATCACGTAACTGACTTAAATTGTATTACTGCTGTCAAACTTAGAACTTAAAAGTATTGTTAGGCACTCTATAATTTTAAATATTAATAATAATTATTATTGCTTGTTTAATAAATCAATTACATTTTTCTCAAATATTTTCTTACGTAACCTTATGACAATTTTACATGACTTCATAGAAAAAAAAATGGAGATTTCGAAAATGTAAAAAAAAATATATGTTGCCATTTGAAAAAAAAAATACATGTACATTTCCGGTTGAGTTGGAAGTACAAAAAAATATATCTCAGCAGTTTCCGATAGAAAACGTCGAGTTGAATAAAAAACAATTCAAACTTTTTTTTGTATCTAGTACGATACAAGAATTATTCACTGTTACCACTATCAGTAAACACACTGTATAGCAATTTCCAAAAATAAAAAAGTTTGTCGATTAGTGAAAATATGCATGCATTTACAGCGAGTTCGGATGTAAATTGTAATCTACATAATGTTATAAACAATATTTGACTACGGCAATATGATACTGTAAGAAGCGCTCGTTTATGTAGGTACTTTAATTTAGAAAAAAAAAATTAAGTCGATAGCTCAAATAGAATTGGAGATAAGACGATGTAAAGCTTAAAAAGGCATTTTTTCACAACTTTTACATTTTTAATATTTTTTCAATATGAAAAAGATCTCTACCACGTAAAAATGTTCTAAATGTCCAATGTCCATATTAGGTGTCAAATAACCTACTGTTACAAAATCCACAAGGTCCTATTCGTTTTATGCAAAAATAATAATAATTCATATATTAAATCAGGCAACGCTGTTCCCTATACCTACAACACTAACCTTTTTGGCTGGAACAGACTATACTTTCTTTATTTTGTTTTTGAGTTCCTCTGAGTCCAAAAATGCAAAGTTCTGCTTGTCTGTAACGTATCAACGCAAAAACTACTATACCGATTTGATATGCGTGATAGGTTGAGCCATTTTGGCAACAGTTATCATTTATCAAACACAAATTAAATAATAGAATTACACACACAATTACTGATAGGGTAAGGTTCAAAGAAGGCAATGACATATTTGTATATAGGAATTAAGAGCCTAATTAGTGAAAAAAGTCCAATTGAACTAGTTGTAGTTCAAAAGAAAAGCAAAGGATATTGGGTGAAAACTCTCTATAAAGAGTTGTCTTTCTTATTGAGGTGAGATTTCCTTCAGTAACAATAATAAATCTGGTCCCCATAAAATAGGGGGAACTTTAAAGTATAGAAAAAAAAAATTGTTTTTATGGCTTTGACTCTGTAAGTACTTTAACAATAGCCCTAGTTTTGAAAAAGGATCGCAACAAAGCTATTGACAGGTCGTATTGTGGTAAAAATAGAGAGGTTTTAAAATTTAAAACAATTAACAGGCTCTACTGTCCGCAAAATTGTTCGAGACGGTGTTACGTGTAGAAAACCGCGATGTGATACTGGAATTTCTCGTGTTCTGTCACTTAACGACAAAAACGTAATTCAAAAAATAGTGTACGACATGTACAAAGAAAATGTAGTGTGCACTTTAAATACTTTAAACGAAAAAATTAAGGAATTGAATATTATTTGCAGTGTGCAAACTT
The DNA here is from genome assembly GCA_963924605.1 of Malthinus seriepunctatus. Classification (NCBI taxonomy): domain Eukaryota; kingdom Metazoa; phylum Arthropoda; class Insecta; order Coleoptera; family Cantharidae; genus Malthinus; species Malthinus seriepunctatus. Next base: position 97,533,540 of record OZ004600.1, read on the forward strand.
TCCGAGCCACATTAAAAGCAATGGGATTTTCTTATAAAATATTAAATAAGAGGCAAACTTTGATGCAGTGTCGTCGAATATCCGAATGGCGTACTGAATACATTAAGGAAATTGGGAAAATTAGGGAGGAGAACATAGAAATATATTACCTAGACGAGACGTGGTATAACACCCATGATGTAAAAAAGGGTTGGGTGGATGAATCAAATAGATGCATCATGGATGTTCCTCCTGGAAGAGGTAAACGCATTATAATTTTGCATGCCGGAAGTGAAAGCGGTTTTATGGAAGATGCTTTACTTCTTTCGGCCAAAAACATAGAGGACTGTAAGTTGGATTATCATGAAGATATGACGGCAGATCTATTTGAAAGTTGGTTTCGAGATACGTTGTTGCCAAAATTGAAGCCTAACAGCGTTATTGGGTTAGATAACGCAAGCTATCATTCAAGAGAACACACAAAAATTCCTAATTCCAACAGCACTAAGCAAGAAATTGCAGATTTTCTCCACTCCCGCGATCTGTATTTTGAAGCTCATTATACTAAGAAGCAATTCTTCTAAAAACAAAAAATTTCGATAAAACTTATTGCATAGATAAGATGCGGCAGATTGCGGTCACAGGATTCTGCGGCTACCCCCATATCATTGTATGTTCAACCCGATCGAAATGATGTGGAGTGAGCTGAAGGCCCATATACGGCGTAATAACCAAGGTCCTAAGTATTCGAATGGCATGATCGACACAATTAAAGAAGAGGTTAAAAAGATTTCCAAAAAAATTTGGTCTAATTGTGTTGCCCATGTCAAAAAACTAGAACACACTTTTCGAGCTGAAGTAGTACCGGAATTAATTATAAATCTAGAAGACGAAGACGCTAATGTTTCAAGTGATGATTGATTTATATTTTACATTCTAATTGTGTAATATATTGCATAAATTTTTTTCATCTTATTTATTTAAATTAGGTATAATTTATGTTTAATTATATTATTGTAAATACGTAAATTTCTTTATTTTATTTTAATTATATTATTGTAAATATGTAAATTTCTTTATTTTATTTTAATTATATTATTGTAAATATGTAATTTTCTTTATTTTATGTTTAATTATATTATTGTAAATATGTAAATTTCTTTATTTTGTTTAATTATATTATTGTAAATATGTAAATTTCTTTATTTTATGTTTAATTATATTATTGTAAATATGTAATTTTCTTTATTTTATGTTTAATTATATTATTGTAAATATGTCAATTTATTTATTTTGTCACCAAACACCTACTAGTTTTATTTAAAAATTTTTCTTAAAACAACCCTGTTATTCATCCCTTAGGCAGTTTCAAAATAGCAGGTATAAGATGCTCTGTCCCTTGAAGATTGTAAAACCGTCTTTGTGTTGATATTAAGTTAATCACCACTAAAGTCATAAAAACATATTATATATTTTAGAACTATAACAAAATTAGGATGTGGTGACCTGTTATTGAAAATACTTATAAACAAAACAAACAATAATTACTTATCTACTTATATTTGGGTTATCTACTGGCAAAGTATTTATTGTTTACATAAAAAGTAAGATGTTACTTTGACATCTATATCAGGTGGCTTTTCCTAACCCTTATCAATTAAAAATTAATTGTTAACAGTTCTGAGCCCTAAAGCTAGTGCCCAATGGCGCCAACTGGAGTTTCTTGTTCAGTAGCACTCAAACAGCTGATCCCCAATAGGTAGGCCCCAATACTATCACTTCGATTTTTATGTCTATTACTTTTAAAAACAGAAAAGTTTCTCAAAACTTCTATTTAATTCTTTGAGTCGTTATCAGTAAAAGATGTAAAATCAATAAAATTATGAGTTTACGAATAATCCTCAACTTTGAGGAGTTACCTTTGTGCCTTTGATGAATATCCTGTCTCGATAGCAAAATGATGCTCAATACATCTGAAACGAAACGAAAAGATAATAATAATTTAAAAAATTACAATATTAGTCAATGGTTTTCGATCTTTAAGAGGGTGGTATTATTTCCTATATACAAATAGCTCAGTGCCTTCTTTGAACTTTACTTTATCAGGAATTATGAATAGTGATATGAACCGAATATTAAAGCCGCTAAAGCTTGCGAGCGGAATGTCTAAATATCAACTTTCCCGCCTGTTTGTTAAATACCGCCCTCTTAAAGGGGGTGTAAACCAAAAATAAAACTTATAGCTCAGAGAATTCTAATTTTTTTTCTAATTCTAACAAATTTTCAAACCGCACGTTGCTGTGATGAACCGTTCGGAAGATATAAGACTTTTAAGAAAAATTCGTGACATCATACAGACGACAGTCGCAATCGGTCCAATAGCAGTTCATAAATTAATGTACGAAAACTAAATTACTAAGCAACGAGGGCAAATCACGAAGCTCTTGTTCGTGTGACCTAACAATTTTCGAACTCAAGAGCTTATCTCAGTTAATGTTTGTGCTAAAAATGTGCGGTTTTCACCGTTGTTCGTAGATGTTTTCTTACCAATTTTTAGCGAAAAAAAGTTTTTTGCTTTACACCTTTAAGTTAAAGTAAACTACAAATTAAAGTTGTAGTACAGATAATTTTAAGAACAGATTTTTAAACCGCACATCGCTATGATGAGCCGTTCAAAAGATATAACATTTTCGAGTAAAAATGCGTGACGTCACACAGCGGAATCCGCTATCGATGCAGCGGTCGCATAGCAGCTAGCCTAGCACAGTAGTTTCATATAAACAAAATTGGGCGAGCTGTGCGCGACGGCTAATGTTGCATTTGTTCAATGTCAACTACGCACTTGTCGGGTGCTTGCATTCGGCCGTGTGACGTTAGAGGGAACCCAACATAAGGTGAATCCACCACGTGATGACCGTTAAGTTGCGCAGTAGATTAATGCGGTCGTTGCTTAGAAACGAACGTAGACAGTGCCGTCGTATAATTATTACATTACTTTGGTTTGGTTGAAGCAAAATAATTAAAAGTATTTTAAAAATTGTGAAGATCTTATTCACAAAGTATTAAACCAGTAATTAATTATTAATAGTACTTCAAATAAAAATTTAAATTTAAAAGTGGCTCCGCCACTGGGCTCTAAAGCCACGCCTCGCGCAAGTTTGGTCACGTGGTGGATTCAACTTACGTTGGGACTACTATACACTCTTAAAACATAAAAGCTCATAATCTCGGTTAATATTTGTGCTAAAGATGTGCGGTTTTCACCGTTGTTAGCATTTTTCTATGAAAATAGAATATTTTACAACATGAGATGAAACATCAGTTTTTTTGTAACATTAGAATTTAATTCAAGAGCCGCATAAGCTGCGAGTGAAGTAATCTATGGAACGAAAAAAATGAATTTCATCTCGAGTCGTAAATGCTATTTTTTCTACGACAATAATTAGTACACCTTATTATTCTTTTTACGAAAATTTGAATTGACACTTCGATAGATTTTTTTAAAAGAGTCGCCAGATGACGCCAAAGGGACAGCAGTATCTTAAATTTCAAATAAAATTGGAATTTATTTAAATTTAAATTATAAAAGTTGTAAGTGCCATTTTGCAAATTTATCAATTAAAACAATTAATAACCAAAATCGCAAATCTCAAGCTGTCTTACTTCTGTCATTTTACGCCATCTGTCAACATCCGCTTGTAATATGTATTAATTTTGCTCTCTAGAAAAAAATATTTTCCATATTTATTCCATATTTTCGTATGGAGTAAGAGGTGACAAAATGCTTACTTTTACATATGAAAGTAGAAAAAAAGTTTTTTTGGTTCAGAAAAATGTTAAAAATTGTTTCGAGATAGCCTGTACATTTTTTAATATTTTGAAAGCACTTCAGAATTTTTCATTAAATTCTAGCTCCTTTTTTTCTCTTCTTTTGATGGGTCTAAGTCGAAAGGTTTATTCAAAAATTATTTTTATCTAAATTTATTTTTTATATAAAATACAGGTTAAGCTTTCACTAGAGCTTTTCCAATATTTTTTCCCTCTAACATTCCAATAAACGCCTTAGTCATATTTTGAAATCCTTCAGTAAGGGTTTCTTGATATTTCAATTTGTTTTCTTTGACCCACTGGTAATTTTGATTAATTGCTTCAAATCTTCTATCGTGGTACAAATATTGTTGAAAGCCTTCCATTTTGAGTTGTTTATTAAGCATGTACGTTTGAACACAAGATACTAAAATTTCACTTCAAAAGTCAAACCTTTAGGGAATTAAACACGAAACAAACCTTTTGGTGGTGTATCAGCGCTTGTATTATAAGACGAAATAGAACCACAAATTGACATTCGACCATACATATTCATATATTTCATTATAGTCGTGCTTATTTCACCAGCCACGTTATCAAAATAACAATCGATTCCATCTGTAGCAGCTTTCGCAAGTTCTTCTTCAAAGTTTTCACTTTTGTAATTTACACACGCATCAAATCCAAGTTCATTAATTAAGAATTGTACTTTGCTCTCAGATCCAGCTATTCCTATCACTTTGCATCCTTTGATTTTAGCAATTTGTCCTACTATGCTTCCAACAGCTCCTGCTGCGCCCGTTATAGCAACAGTTTCTCCAGCTTTAGGTTTGCAAATGTCCAATCCGAAATACGCCGTTGTTCTAAAAAAATTAATTGTTTAATTGCACATAGAGATTTTTTGGCACTCACCCTGGCATTCCAAGAACCCCTAAACCTAACGAAATTGGTAAATCACCAAAGTCGGGTAAAATGTACGGTGGAATACTTGTTGGTTCATTTTCGCCTTGTTCACCAGTGTGTATGGTATGGGTTCGCCAATTAAATTTTCCAACTACATATTTTCCTTCTGGAAAGTCTCGATTTTTACTTTCTATAATTCTGTAAAAATTTTAATTAAATTTTCTGAATAAGTTTAATAATTCTTCATACTTTGCTACTTGCGTACCGACCATTGTTGCTCCTAAAGGTAATTTATAAGCATATGCCCTCATGTATGGATCGACGCTCAAATAAACGGCTTCTGCTAAAAATTCTAAAAAAAGCAATTGTCAGTGGTTTGCAAGATTAGATGTTAATAAGGTTACCTCCATTTTTTAACGGTGGTAGTGTTTCTTCGACAATCTTCAAATCAGTTTCTTTTGGTGGACCTTCGAAATGTTTTACAATGATGTATTTTTTGGCCACGACCATTTTATGTAATTGCCTTAAACTTTTCATATGTTTTTACGTTGAGGTTAATAATTAATTAAACTAGTAAAGTGCAAGTTGTATAATGTATAATGTTTTATCTCCCGATAAGAAATAATTATAAAAATATTATTGTATAAAGAGACATAGACCTGTTGTGTGGGTTGTCTAACTGTAAGGCGTTGGTAAACTAATTTATCAGATTTTCACAAAAATAAAAATAATACTCCTGTAATATACAGGCTGTCTCACGAAATCGGCGCAGCATTGGGATATCGTAAACTATAAGAGATACAAAGTCGGTTAAATGGGGAAAAAACTTTTATATTGTGTGCCCATTTTGAAAGTGTAATTAGGTTTTGCAAAATTATTATAGCCAACTAGATATGAGGTAAAAACTGAAAAAGTGCGTATTTTTCTTTTGCTAATAACTTCTAAAGTAATGGAAATATAAAAAAATAGTTCAAATAAAAAAAATAGATATTTCTAAGCTTTAGTCAGTGGCGTAGCAAAAAAATTTTTTTAGGTCTTAATTTGAAAGATATGACACCAACTTACCTTTTTTTAAATACAAACACTATTTTATTTTAACTTTAAAAAAATGCTTATTTTTTTCTCTTTCCAACGATATGTAACAATCAATAATACAATTTCTTGATTTTTTTCAGAAAAAATTTTTTTCTTATTTTTTCAAATATTCTGTTCAAGTCGACTGGTACAGATTACTGACATACATTATTTTCTTACAAACGGTAATTTTAATAAAAAATGCACCTGTACAGTCGACTTGAACAGAATTTTTGAAAAAATAAGTAAAAAATTTTTTTGGAAAAAAACAAGAAATTATTTTATTGATTGTTACATATCGTTGAAAAGGAAAAAAAATTAGCAATTTTTTGAGGTTAAAATAAAATAGTGTTTGTATTTAAAAAAAGGTAAGTTTGTGTCATATCTTTCAAATTAAGACCTAAAAAAAATTTTTTGCTACGCCACTGACTAAAGCTTAAAAATATCTATTTTTTTTATTTGAACTGTTTTTTTATATTTCCATTACTTTAGAAGTTATTAGCAAAAGAAAAATACGCACTTTTTCAGTTTTTACCTCATATCTAGTTGGCTATGATAATTTTGCAAAACCTAATTACACTTTCAAAATGGGCACACAATATAAAAGTTTTTTCCCCATTTAACCGACTTTGTATCTCTTATAGTTTCCGATATCCCAATGCTGCGCCGATTTCGTGAGACAGCCTGTATTATAAGCAAGGGAGTAAATTGCATGTCAGGGCAGTAGCCAGACTGTGTTATTAGGGCAGGCTCAAATAATTTCAAGGGAGGCTGAAAGCTAAAATCAGCGTCTTCTCTTTTCTGAGTTTGTATAAATCTGTTGACCACTGTAATCTCTTACGAGGATGGAAGTTTTTTGGCCAAAGTTTACAAAATTTTGACTTTATCTAAATCAATGTTTTCTTCTTCAGTTCCATTTAGGAACTTATCGTTTTATTATTATTGCAAAATCCTTAGCAAACTCTGGCTAGAACAGCCTAAAATTTTTCAGGGCAACCTCGGCCTGCCCTGGCGTACCCCTGGCTACGGCGGAGGATTAATAATGCACTTTAGTACCGTGCTAAGTATACGCTATTTTTGCATAACCTAAAGGGCTTCAATTGCACAAATTTTCGAAATTTTCTAAAATATTGTTGACTGTCAATTCAACTCTCTAAACAGCAGAATTACAACTAAAGTACTGATATGGGGTACCAAGTTTCAAAGCTGAACATAGCCAAATAACATTGGAAATCACTTAATTGCTATGTATTCATGTTTGATAACTAGGTTAACATCTCTTTCGTGAAATATCACTACCACACTACCGCCCTTATAGATTTCTCTGGCGAGCAGTAAACTGCAAATAAAGTGATTTCCAATGTTATTTAGCTATGTTTCGCTTTGAAAGTGGGCACCCGGTATACTCAGAAAATCAGCAAAGCTGAATGTGGTGGTAAAAATTAATTTTGAGAATGGATTATCATAATGTAGATGTGGAAAATTTTAGATGATGATTCATAATAATTATTTTAGATAAAAAGTTGCATTTATTGCAATTTAATTGATTTGCCGTTGATTCATTACCTATTACAATGTCCAACTAATTAATTATCTATTTATAACTTGTAGATCTAATTATGTCACTTAAAATTGTATTTCAATTGCTTCGTAAACTGTTGCAAAAATTTGAAAAAATTATGAAACTTCAGAAAGCCTTCATTGGAGAGCCAAATCAGACTTTTACAACAGCTTTTCCAATATTATCTCCTTTTAACATATTTATAAAAGCGTTTGACATATTTTCAAATCCACTTGTAACTGTTTCTCTATATTGTAATTTTCCTTCTTTTATCCATTGCAAATTTTGTTTTATACCTTCCATCCATCGATCAGACCAAGAACTAACTATAAACCCTTTCATAGTCAGTTGTTGAAATACTAAAGTAGGTTGTACTATAGTAGCTGTAAATAAATTAATAGATGTGGGATATTATTTTCATAAATCGAAGTTTTCATACCTTTTGGAAGATTTTTAGGTTCGCTATTGTACGATGAAATAGAACCACATACAGAAATTCTACCATGTTCATTCATGTGTTGTATTACAATACTACTAACTTCGCCACCGACCTAAAAATTTCAAAATTGTATTTAGACGATTAGGCTTGAGTTGTACAATTACATTATCAAAATAACAGTCAACTCCTCGAGGAGCAGCTTCAGCTAGAACTTTACGTAAGTCTTGAGTCTTATAATTGAAGGCGTGGTCAAAACCTAAAGTCTTGAGCCATTTACTTTTTTCATCAGATCCTGTAATTCCAATTACATGACATCCTTTAATTTTGGCAATTTGTCCAACATGGCTTCCTACTGCACCACCAGCACCCGTCACAACCACAACTTCTCCAGATTTTGGTTTGCAAATTTCCAAAAAACCATAATAAGCAGTATTTCTGAAAATTTATGAATAAATTATTTTTAATTAAGGATGAATTGATTTACCCTGGCATTCCTAAGACACCCAGTGATAAAGAAATAGGTAAATCGCCTATATCTAATAGGATGTAAGGTTTTTGTTCTCTAAGTCCTGGTTTCTTTTCACCATTGCATATTGTGTGCGTTCTCCATCCAAATTTTCCTACCACGTACTTCCCAACTGGATAATCTCTATTTTTGGATTCTGTAATTCTATAAAAAGATAATATTTTGCTTTGTCTATTGTAAGCTATTTTATGTTACTTTGCTACTTGAGTACCGATCATGGTTACTCCTTCTCGAAGTTGATGGGCATAAGCTCGCATGTATGGATCAACACTTAGGTAGACAGCTTCTGCCAAAAATTCTGCAAATATGATTACATGGTCAGTTATCGGAATATTATTTGTTCGGTATAATTTGAACAATGTAAGATTTTATCTGAAAACATTAGGTGGTAAGGTGGTCCATTGCGATAAGAAAACTAAAAATCATTACTAAGGTCGCAATCTTTGAAAACTATCAGGATCAATTCACGTGCAAACTGTTTTTTGAATTATTAGAATATTTTAATAAATAATTAGTAACTTACCTCCATTTTTTAGGGGAGGTAGTTCGTCTTCTTCCACTAGTTCAAGATCTGTTTCTTTTGGAAAATCTTCAAAAGAATGAGCATACACAAACTTTTTAGCTCGAGTCATTTTAACTTTTCAAACTCACAAGGGAAACTGATGCCTACTAGCTACTAGTCAGTTGTAATTTCCTTTAATAATGGTCATTTCTCGTACCGTATTATCATATTTTGTTTAATTAATTCAAGGTTAAAGAATCGAAGTTCATTTGTCTCTTTTGTGATAATAGAATTTTTGTTTTAAGTACTGTCTTTAAACTAGGTAATCTAATAAATTGTTTAATTAAACGATATTTTTTTTATAAAACCAATAACTTTTAATCACGTACGCGCTGTTTTGCCACCACAGGTTGTTTTTGTTTTTATTAATGAGAACAACGTAACGCTATAAATAAACTATAACCTATAAAGTAAACAAAAATATTACATTGGAAAGGATCACTGCTTAAGCCACAACAAACATATTTTGATTTTTATAAACACGTAAACTAACTCGAGTTCAATAATTTCTCTATCAAACGTATTTTTAGGTGCATAAATGCATGTTGGAAGATTCTGTACGAAATGAAGCTTACAGAAAAGCAATTTTTGAAAACCAAAAAGCTTTTCAAGGAAAATCAGTGTTGGATGTAGGAGCAGGAACTGGAATTCTATCAATATTTTGTGCACAAGCTGGAGCTGCTCGAGTTTATGCCGTCGAAGCTAGCGAAACTTACAAAATAGCCCAAGAGACCGTGGAAGAAAACAATGTATCACATATTGTGAAGGTAATAAAATTTCCTTATGTACTTGTCAATTTGATTTCAAATTTTAATATCTTAAGGTAATGCATAATTCTGTAGAAAATATTTCCTTACCAGAAGATGGAAAAGTCGACATAATAGTATCAGAATGGATGGGCCATTTTTTACTTCACGAAGGAATGTTGGATTCGCTTATTGTAGCCAGGGATAAATTTTTAAAACCAGGAGGTTTGTTATTTCCTGAAAATGCAATACTTTATTGCGCTCCATGCAGGTAAAATTTCAACTATTGTTGCAACAACGCCTTAACTTTTGGATTTTCAGCATCCCATCTCTAAATGAGTTTTGGAACGATGTTAGTGGTGTATCAATGAAGAAATTTGGCGCAAAATTAAAAACTCAATCTTCAAAAGCGCCTAGAATTATAACAACAAAACCCTTCCACATTTTAGCAGAACCCGAAATAATAATGTGGATTGACCTACGAGAGATAACTTCTGAAGATTTAAATACATTACAAATACAACACTTGGCGGTGATTAAACGAGCTGGGCGATATCAAGGCATTTGCATTTGGTTTAGTTGTAGTTTTCCCGATTCAGATTTAGAGCCAGTTGTTTTATCAACTGCACCTGCCGAATATGAAACTCATTGGAAACAAACTGTGATTCCTTTACCTATTGATTTAGAAGTTGTTGAAGGAACACCTATTGCGTACGATTTACGATTAGAACGTTCCAACGAAAGCAATAGAAGATATAAAATAGAAGTAGAAATGTTGGACGAAGAAAATGTGGAACACCCTGAATATTGTTCATGTTTTAAAACTAAATGTATTCTTACCAAAGCTGTTTTACAAAAATATGAACATGATGATAATGCTATGGAATAAATTTTTTATAATAAATATTTTACACTATAATTGGATTTTATTGTAAGTAATTAAACTTAACTAAAACGATAAAGAAAGTAATAAAAGGTGGAGTAATAAATAATTTAATCATTGAATAAAAAGTCGGTTTTACGAAAACCACATTTTTAATCTTTCAGCTCTATATTATGTTTTTTATGGTTTACTTTTAAATAGCGAACTAAACAAAGATCGTGCAGGGGCGTGGGGCTGGCGGAAACTTAACCGCCATGCCGCTGGCAGCCAGCTATCCCTATGATGTCTTCATTTCTTTCAATTTTTAAAGGCTCGTTCACCAACTTGTTTAATTTTATTACAGGATGTTTTTAATTTTATTTGTAACCTCTCTACAACTTAATGAAAATGAATTCTTGGCAAAGATGGAGTTCAAAAGGGCCCTAAAAAAGAAAATTAGGCAATTGTTTCATATTTTTTATGGATATCCAATTGTTGAAAGACGATTTGGAACACATACTCAAGGAAAAACGTATAACACATTAAGTAGCACCTGTGGAATAGCGAAAAATAGCGAGGGAAATCAATGATAGCTGAGACGCGAAACTCTAATTATCTGAAAATTTTCTCGTTTGTTAACTTGTGTAGGTTATTTTTAAACATTTCTAATTAAAAAATTATAAAAAAAATAATCATTTTCAAAAAAATGAGATGAACAATCCTTTACAGTGAATGCTCCATTATACAAAAGGTGCTTGTTGACCTTGGAGTAAACAACGATTTAAGATTTGTGGAAGAAATAAAAACGCATGGACAAGAAGATTTGTTCTCGTCACTTCGAAGGTGTCTCTAATCTTTCACCCGTTCACACCTTTTTCTTCATAAGTCGTCCCACATTATCGTTTCATTAACCAGAAAAATTAGAAATGCTCTATAGTTTGTTCTAATTAAGGTTAATCTGTTTTAAAACCACACTTAGATAATAATGTGGACGTTTTTATTTTTAAATTTTTACAACTTTTCTCAAACTTTGTACTTGTCATGTCAACGGTTAAATTTTTTTATCTCTTCGTAGAAGAACCCAAATTCTTCAAGGCGTTACTAAAATTTTAAGTTAATTTGATACAAAATATTTAACTGCTGAGTAATTTTTAATTGGAAGTAATTCTTAACAAATTAATACTTTTTCAAATCAACCCCCTTATGTTTGAAACGTTTGCTAGATGCTACACTTGAGCACGAGCTCTTTCAGTCTGTTCCTATCGTAAAATTTGGTAGAAGAAACTTTGAAAACACTTCCTACTAACTGTACAATTGTAAAAGTTGTTTTTAAGTTGACTTTTTGTTCAAATGAACTTCTATATCAAATTTTGACCAGAGGTCGAATATTTAATTCGTAAAGGATTTTTACTACAATTTATGAAAGAGAAAATTAACCGACAATGAGACAACGAGAGTTTTGATTGCATGCTCGTTAAACCGACACTTCTTCAATTAATGAGATTTGAGATTAAAGAACTAAAAAAGCTCATAATTAAAATAACGTTGAAAGGTTATGAATAAATTTTCATAAAAATTTCTTAATACCTCTATCAAATTTATTGCTTTCTTAAGTTATACTGCATGTTTTAAAATCAACAATTTACATCCAACAACTTAATTGTACATTCGTCGATCTGATTGTATTAAAAGTACTATAATGTTTAATCGACATCATGAATTCTACATTATTTTATTGGACTATCTTACTCGAAATCAGCGGAGCTCTATCATTATAGTATCGTGATAAAAAATGAACGTTCATTAGTGGAGTCGTTCCTTACTCCGAGTTTGATTGCTTCATTACTACAGAAAGTTAACGTACTTCTACTCAATGTATAAGACTTGATGTTTTCTCTAAATAAGGGGCCATTTGTAGTTTGTAGATAGAAAACAGATAATTTGTTTATTGTGCGTGGTAATTTGTATACGAAAAACGTAAAATTGTTACTGTACGTACGTGCATCTAACATTGATTCCATTCAAATACACCCATAACTACTTGTCTTCATTGTTTATGGATAGGTAGTAGAGGTGGGAATTGTAGTTCATTTTGCTGAATAGTTCATACTGAACTATTTCACCAAAATGAACTACTACTCAATTGAATAGTTCAAAATTCGGTACTAGGCATTGTACTAGGGTAATAGGGTATTTTCCAATTTTTTAAATATCGATTATTGCTGTGTTATTGCATAGCAAAGTCGATTATCAATGACTTGGGCACACTAAAAATATGTTAATCAAAAAAGTTTTATTAAAAAGTGCTTTAGTAAAAGCATTAAATGCTGCAGGTTCAAAGTGAAAATTAAAACGGAAGTGACGTCACGAGTGAGACACATCACGTTTGTTGCTTAGTTACATGTATTAAATGTCAGTTAATGTGTAATCAAGGTTATAATAAGTTGGAGCTCATTAGTTGAATATTGACAGCAACGACTCGTGACGTCATGCCGCTTTTATTCGGGAAACTTTATAGTTTAAATTTGAAATAATTTTTTTGGCCAAACCTACAGTCGCAATTTTTCTTTAATGTGGTTTTGAGATTACGTTATCAATAAGGTAACTTTCTAGATACATTTTAAAAAATTGGAAAATACCCTATTCTGTATTTGAATTTTTCGCGGAACACTTGAAATGGCTACCCGGAGCATCAGTGCTCCGAGGACCACGGTTTGAGAACCAATGCCCCAAGATACCGAAGAGTCTCGAATTTCTACGTTTTCAATTGGAGATAGTCCTAGATGGCTGACTATGATAGGTTAGGTACTGTTGGGTTAAATTAGGTTAGAGTAAGTAAAATTCTTACGTAGTCAACCACTGCGGACTGCTAGCTGATGGTAGCCTCCGTGCAATTGTGCGTGAAGATTTCCCCCTTGACGTCGAAAAAACAGTTTAGCTTAAGCCTGGGTCACACTAGGCTGCTTGCCAACCGCTGCTGAATGCTGATCAGCTGTGGTCGCTGTGGATCATAGCGCTGATACTACTCGCCATTTTGTTTAGTCGCTTTTAGCAAGCATGTCGTCTGTGGGTCCACGTAAACAATTAATTAAGTAGTCGTTAAGGGTGGGTGTGAGGTGCATCACTACCACTGGTTTACTCGCCGCTGATGCGGTGCTTGAGTGGTCAGACTGCGCTGCTCGCTGGTGGCAGCGGGTGCGAGTGAGTCACGTGACCTGCTAGTTGCAGGCTACCAAAATAAAACATGTTCAATTTCACCAGCCGCCAAGCGGTGAATGATATGCTCATACCATGCTGGCTGACAGTAAAGGCTTCCACAACTCGCGGCTGGCAACCAGCCTAGTGTGACCCGTGCGTTAGGTTCCACATATTTCGTGAATATTTTTATTCACGAACACTCGCTACGGACAGAGGCGACGAAGCTTTTCCTCATATATCGGTTACTTGAACCTTTCGACAGAGGATTTTGATTATGATAACTGTTTTTACGGTTCCCGGTAATGGGGAGAGGGGGCTTCAAGAAATCTCGTACATAAGTAAATTTCTGTCAAACACAATTTCATATTACTCAAGAAAGTAGGTATTGGGTGAGATCGTCACTAAGGGGTGCCTAAGTCCTTAAAAGAATATTCTCTTCAAATTTCGTGTATCTAGAACAAGCAGTGTGGCGTGGGCTTTAATGAATCAGTCAGTCACGACTTAGATACAGGGCTTAAGTTAAAATCACTGACAGATAAAACTGAAGATTCTGTGTTAAATAAGAATTTTTTTCCGAATAGGCATATAAGGAAATACGAACAATTATTAATTTAATAAAAATTGAATAAAGGATTTATGTTTACTTATAAATTGAGTATGAAATCCTGAATTCAATCACTAAGGATTAGTTTTAGTTTGCATGAAGTGTATTTAGAAAGTAATGGTAGTAGCATTTGCTCTAATTTGCATTTCTTATAGTTATGGGTTGGGCACTACACGATGAACGTTGTGTGTTGATTAACATGACCAATGCTTCTCGTGCTAAAAAGCTAAAAGCAAAACAAATTGTTTTCATTACCATAACTAAATAAGTACTTATACAATAATTTGGATAAACGTACAAAGAGTCAAGGGCTCTAAAACACTCATAATCTTTCTACCGTGTGGTAAACAACATAAACGCTTTTGGTTTAAATGTCTGTTGGTTGTTTTTGTATAAGGTTAAAAGTTTAAAATTGTTGAACTTGAAATTACTAATTGAGCAGCTGCATTTTTATAGTTAAAAATAGTAAAAGAACTCGAAATCCAATCAGAAGTACTTAGTAAAACAGTTTCTTATACAAATCTAGATAATAGCTCGAGCTTGAAGTTTTAAGAGACGCCTTCTGTAGTGTCTAGACGAAAATGAAAGCTCTTACAGATAATATATGACATTATAACATAAAACTTGGAGTAGTACATGAGTCAGAAACGCACCTACAACTTAACAAAATAACTAAAAACCATATGGTGTTTCAAGTACCTACTAGTTAATGAATTTTTATACCACAGCTTTTGCTCTTTTAAGAACAATTTCTTTCTCTAATAATAATAAACACCTTATTAGGCTTTTATTAACAATAAAATTAATTTTATTACTTTTTGACTTGCCTTTATAGCCAAATTATTTCCACAATAATTATAATAATTGCGTGTGGTTCGGTTTTCAATTGAGCTCTGCTCAGCAATATGACAAAACTATGCTTATTATCGAATCCCTGTGAAGAAATCAAATAACAAATGACAACCTTATATTTTTAAAAGCACATTTCAAATGTATTTATGACATTAAACTTAAATTACTACATTAAATATTAACACAGGTAAATCAAATGTAATTGATAGAACGTCCAAGCATTTGTCCTGCCGGCAGCTCCTTCCAGAAGGACAGTTGTACAAGCCTACGGTCCTGCTGGAAGTACTCTCCCTTGTTATGGAATATGTCCTTCTCGCAGTACTGCCAAGCTTCCGGCAGTACGGCGACTTTTACAGTGCCGTAGTACATATTTGATCACCCACTTTCATTTTTAAAACCGTTTAAATTTCGGACGCCACTGGCAAAATTAATAATGTCTTAAAATATCTTTTACGTATTGTAACTTCGCTCCTACTGGAGCTATCGCGATGAAACTTGCACAAAACATAGATAACTTTTTTTGCTGATTCGAACGGTTTGGGTTACGTCCTGCTAGCAGTACTCAAACGTCATATAAGTCAACATGGAAAAATACGTATTACCAGCAGGACGTAACGTCCTGCTGGTAGTACGCTTGGACGTTCTATCATAATACACCTATCTCAAACGCCCGAAAATAACCAAGTGACTGATCGGCCGGACCTGCTTCTACAGCACGTGCATATCTTTTGGCCACCCCGGCTATACGCCTAGCACGAATTGTTCAACCATCAATAACACCCCACCCCCCTCTACTTAAACTGACGGGTAACTTTATTTTGCCAACAAGTAGTAAATCAACAAACTGTGTTGGTGCTATGATGGCTGCACCCACAATTCGTGTTAACGTATTGCCGGGGTGGTCAAAAGATATGCACGTGACTGTACCTGCAGCTTATCTTATGCGCGTATTAGCAGCGCCGTTCCGCTTGGAAATTTAGCTTATAGGCTAACATAATAGAATATTTTCTGAAATTTGTTGGAATTGAAATGAATGCTTAGAAGGATGAGCAATATGAGCATTTACAAAAGTCGATGATGTTCAAAGGTAAAAAGGTACTTATTTATCACTTGAGCTGCCGGTGACGTAGTAGTACGTCATTTGATGTTCAAACTGAAATGACGTGGTAGTACGCCATCGGCTCCTGGGTTTGAACCATGGTTTAAACATCAACATGACGTATAGTACGTCACCGGACTGCAAAGTGTTAAAATAAACAAGTGGGTAAGTACTACTAGTATAATAAAATGTTAAAATCTATAAACCAAAAATATTTAACTGAAAGTATCTCGCAACTCCGAATTTCTTCATGTAGATGTTCTTGAGACCCCATCAGATGCCAGCAAGAATATAATTGACCAAAATAGTTACTGAGACTATATGCAGCAGAAAGAGTTTTGTGTTTTAGAATATTATGGGAAATAGGAATTTTCCGGCAAATTGGGACTCAACCTCATTGACACATGAATTAAAGGAGCTCCCGCGCGGCCGCGCCCGTATTGAACGGTGTTTATTTTGTTATTTAGATAGCCGCTCAAAGCTCTAGAACATACCTACGCTATGTGAATTTTTCATTTGAAGGGATGTTAAACACACTATTTCCGGCAAAATTGTATGAGCTCTGGATGCGCAATACCGCTGCTTTGATGTCAGCATCAGCGGACAGAACTGGCTTAATAGTTCGTTAAACACTAGTGGTATTATTAACGGGGTGGATAGGAGCTCTACTCTGGATTTTGGACCTCTAAACTGTTGGTTTCAGTTCTGCTAAACACTCTTAATAATTCTCATTACTGGTAAATCCAATTGTTTGGTGTCTTCAGAAAGACACAGTCCTCCAGAAGCCAATAAACAGTGACCGTCATTGAATCCTTTTAAACAGGTCTTTCTATAATACTGAACTTTATTGTTATATTGAGAAACTAAGGCTGTACGCACCCTACTAACATCGAATTCTTTTAGAATTAGGTAAATTTTATATTTCTTTCTTAAAAATTAACTTATCCACGCTGAGGTTCCTAGAAATGTGAGGCCCTAAAGATGACATTACCCCACTGCTCGCTTCAAGTTTAACTATGTAGACTTACAATAATATTCCCGCTACTGAAAAGAACTAACATCTTGGACCGTAGCGTTGTCGAGAATCATCTTGGTTACAAATTCAAAAATGTTACTTCGAATAAGTATCGATACTTTACCCAGCCCTAGCTATAACTTTATTATAATAGATTTTTCAGAAAAACGTTTCAAATAAAAGTTACTAGGCTAAAAGTGCTTCACTTGTTCGTGACTTTTAACTACTCATGCGTAATCACCCGTGGGTACAGGAGCACGTAACTCTATTTTTTTAAATGGCAACATATGATTTTTTTTACAATTTTGGAAGCGTCACATGTTTCTGCGTCTGGTAGCATAAAATTTTTGGTAGGTTACATAAGAGATTTTTTAGAAAAAATCGACATTAAGTTTTCAACTCTAATTACGATTACAACTTTTACGATGTAAAAAGAACTCGATTTGGCTACTTGACAAATCTAAATAGAAACCTACAACTTTACCTCTATCGCTCAACGTCCTCCGACGCACCGTTCGGAAGATATCGACGTCGAAATAAAACTTAAAGCTAGGATAAAAATAAAGGACTTATCAGACGTCGTTTTTCGAGATCTACAAATTTACATTTATGGTCCGACCTCTACCGATGCCCCTTTCGGAGATATCGGCTTCTATAGAAAAGTACGAGATATGAGCAAAGATAGGGTACGACACTGTTTAGAGTAGTCCCAACTTATCCTGAGCACACCACGTGACCAAACCTGCGCGAGGCGTGGCTTCAGAGTCCAGTGGCGGAGCTAGTTATTTCTTCTGTCAAAAAAATTATTTTTAAAAGTTTTAAAAATTTAAAATAATTACTTAATTTAAATTTTTATTTGAAGTATTAATAATAATTAATTACTGATTTAATACTTTATAAATGAGATCTACACATTATTAAAATGCTTGTAATTATTTTGCTTCGACAAAAGTAGTCTACGTCCGTTTCTAAGCAACGGCAGTACAAAACTAATGCGCAACTTTAACGGTCATCACGTGGTGTGCTCAGGTTACGTTGGGTTTGCTCTAATAGTTAATGAAGAATAGTTTAAAGATTTATTAAATTAATTTCCTTTGTTTAGGTTTGTCAAATAAAGTTATTTTTGTCTAAAACAGAGATTAGAGTTGAAAATTTAATGTAGCTTTTGTTCACAAATTTTATTATGTAACTGTAACCCATCAAAAGTTTTATGTTGCCAGAAGCAGAAACATAAATAGCGATTCCAAAAATGTAAAAATAATCATAGGTTGCCATTTAAAAAATCAGAGTTGCGTGTTCCTGTGCCCACGCACGATTATACGCATGAGCAGTTAAATACAACGAAAAAGTGAAGCATTTTTAGCCTAATAACTTTTGTTTAAAACATTTCTTCGAAAAATCGATAATAAAAAGTTACAGCCTTGTTGCCTTACTTTTTCCCCACCGTGTACCCGTTTCTTCACCCCCACCGTGGGTTGGGGAGGAAGAACAGGTTTTTCTCTTTATTTATCCCTCATCTGATTACCAAAATAATCTTCCGGTCTACTAAAAATGGATAAGTCGTAGGTACTGCTCTAAAGTTCAATCTGGGATTTTTACACGTCTCAAAACTGCTATAATAGAGAATGTTCAAAATAATTGAGAAAATGGAAGGATGCAGAATAAAAATAAAATCAAAAATTAGTTTTTACATACGTATGTCGGGAGTTGTTGAAACATAATAACAAATTCTGGGTGTTTTTTTTTAAATTTTCAAGTCAGGCTAGGGGTGGGCACAGGTAGGACATATGCCCACCTAGAGGCTTGCTTTGCTCACCTCAAATAATTTTGATAATAAAAAAATTAGGTAGGCACTAAATATTGAAAATGCCACTGCCAAAACGTTAAACCAGGTTGTTGTTTTTGACTCGATTTCCCAAAATATTTTTATTCATAATTTTATAGCCCTTCCCCGAAATGAAGCTGCGCAAATTTTGCCTACCCAGTATTTTAAATCTAGCTACGTCGTCCCTATTTCAAGTGCTGAGAAACCTCATTTAATATCTCAATTCTTATTTTAGGGGTTGAAATTGAAACTTTCCACGACACTGACTTGTGTCTTATGTAATTACGGCTAAGCTGATTAGAGACTCTTGAAGTTTGTTCAAGCTCAGTATTTATCTTGATTTCTCTAGACATAGAACAGTAGCATAACGAAGTATTATAATAAGTATTATAAACGAAGGTTAAAACTCAACCTGAGGTTGAAAGTCAAGCCGAGGTTGGCTGTCATTTTAGTTTGACATGATTGGACAAAATAGTGACATTACGTTCATTTACTCACTCAACCTCTGGTTGAGTTTCAATTTCAACTTGAGGTTTATAATACTAACCCTTAGTAAAATTATTCCTCATACATCCCAGTCGCCAGAGACTAGATAGAGACGAAAGACGACTCAATCTGGAAAAATTAGGAAAATTGCATATCATATATTTTCATTCATTTTGCTAATTTTCTAAGATTGAAACTTTTAACGACTGGGTTTAGTAGGCTTTATTGCAATATTTATTATTACTTAATTTATGATTTAAGTTCCCCTTAATTTCAAATTAGGGGTGAGTTAAAAAAAACTAGAATTTGCTAATGTCGTAATGAATTATTTATTTTAAGCTATCGATAAATTCAAAATTTAGTGAAGTCGAAATGTCAGAATTTTTTAAAGATTGATTTGGTTTCACTAGAAAAAAGCGACTAATAAATAAATAATTAATGTCACGATTCACGATTATAAGACACGATTAGACACTAGATATTTATATTTAAATGAGTAGTAGTTTCGTTGATTGTATATTATGCATCGATTATATAAACACTAAAATAATATCAACTTAAGTCATCTGAAAAAGAAAACTATGAACCTGCGCAACGCGTGTTACTACTTTTACACACGTTCTTGTATACAAGGCAACTTCACTTTACTCAAGGCTACAATGATGTGTCGAACAGCTGATCCATGGAGGGGTGGCCCATTCAGCAATGATTCTATCTGGCGTACTGATTACAATATTCGCGATTCCATGAAGCCGCGAATGTAAAACCTCCCCTCACGGCTTCGGGCGCCACGCTGGGTGGTCCACGGTGTGGCCGGCGTCGTGTGTGGCACGAGGCCCCGGCTCTCCCCACTTGGATACTCCTACCCTAACTTTGTGTTTATCACCGGCCCTACCTTGCAGCTTGCGCTTACCATGTGCTTTTCTATGCTTAACATTTTTAATCCCAAAGCCTCGAAATTAATGCGTACACTACCAAATCTTATTGTTGCTTTTTATTCACATGCAAATACTTGTATCAATAAAATGTTTAAATATTGATTTTTGTGTCAGATTATTTTTCCAAGAGCGTAGGTTTTCTCCGAGAGTTAAGTTACCGTTAGAAATATTATTACCTCATTTATTTAATTGGGTAAGATGTGTATGTTTAGCTTGGTGCAATTGCATTACTAATTAAAAAAATATAAGAAGGACTCGTTATATTAAATCAACTATTAAGCGCGAGTTAAAAGTTATATAGGTTAACAAACTAATTAACCGGCTACGTTTTTATTTTAAGTTTCCAATTTTAAATTTAACAATGTTGTAAATGATTCATTGTTATCTCTTGATTAAAACTCTTGTCTGTCTCCACTATGTAGCTCCAGTAAGTGGAACGGAATATTCTGCATCGTGGTGTGTCCAATCGTCGAACAATAATGCATCCAATTTTAGCAACTCACGAAACTTTTATGTTAGTAATCAAAGTGTTGTGCTACCGAAAAATTATCTCTTTCGAAGAAACATTCTTAATAAAGTAATTAAGAAGTTGTTTTTCATATGAAATAGTCGGTGGAGCTCGACTCGTAAAAGAATAACTGGAACTGGCATACGCATAGCACGCCGACATGAGCTTGGATAATGTTGTTGATAACCAGAACAGTGCCGGTTTTGGGATTCTTAATATATTTCTCGAGTAGGTATTGTTTTTATGTGTTCACCTTAAATCAAAACATACCTACACCTGGTTCGTCAACTTGTTCCATTTAACTTTGATAAGTTATTTACAACAATGTTGCTCCGAGGGAAAATAATTGGTTCGTTTTTTACGCAAAGTTATTGGTAAAAGTATCAATCAGATGTGTTTTTTTATACTCGGAAGAATACTTTGATGACCGTGATAATTTAGCGGTAAATGTAGAGCAGATTGTAGACCACACAGATCGTTTCTATACGTACATTTTGTTATTTCATTATTTTAGAGGTAATTACAATTTTATTTCTTACAGAAGAGTTTTATTCATTTTTAACACTCATCAAAATGTACTCGAGATGTACAAACAATAGTAATAATAAATTGTGCCATAGCAATTTTTTAACTTTCCTTACCGTAGGTTTTGTAACATTAGCTTTGGTTTATTATATTTTTTAAAACGTTTAATCCAATACTATATTTTCCTATAATGTTAACCGTAAATGGCCAAGGACCACCATGAGTGCGGCATCAGACTGATGAAGATTAAAAAACATAATACACATTTTAGTTACCACTGCTAATAAATAAAACAAAATTATATAGTAACAATAAATTAATATAATATTTAATATTTCAATTTCTGGATTTTACAACTTTTTATTAAAAAAAATAAAACAAAAAAATCGACGCTATAAATTGATATCAAATAATTAATAATAAAAACTTACCCAACACTCACAAATAAAAAATTTTTAAATATAAATATTGACACTCCATAACAATTTGTACACAATAAAAAATACTTTTTACAAATTTCAAAAAAAAACATCCAAAAGGGTCGGGGACCCTTTGAGAGCATTTTCTTTTATAAAAGAAGCGCTAGCCTGTATAAAGCCATAATTTAAAAATTATATACAGCAACAAGCTCCTCTTTGGTTAAGTTTTCCCGCAGAACAGTATTCTTTCTACTACTTATATGTACAACATACGAGAGAACATAAATTTTCTTTAAATTGTGTCTTTATGCACACTTTTATGTAAATTTGTATATATCCTAGGAACTATTAGTGACGCTGCAAAATTAAAATCCTTTGGTGAAATAAATAAAAAAAAACTATACCAAACATATCATATATGCTTAATAATAAGAAAACCAATACTGAAAGGTGAAATGAGGTAGATAATGGTAAAGTAACGACACACGTATAAAATTCAATCACGTAACCGCAAACGTCAGGATGTACGTAACAAAGAGTAAAACAACACCAACTTTTAAACCACAAGATGAGTCCGGTGAAGAAGTCGAATCTCTTATCACATTTGTCTCTGTATCTCCTCCACTATGTACGATTGTCGGCACGTGCGCTTTCTTATGGAAACATAATCTAGCCATATTATTTTGAATTTCAGGACAATCGTAATCTTCTCGACCGTCACATTTGCAAGTCTTTAACTTGGCCGCCTTCTCTTGACGCCTCAGAATGGATATCGAATTGAGGCATCTGTGCGTGCACTTTTTACCGTGAAACATCGATTTACAATACTTATTGTAATATTCTAACGCCGTCGAACACAAGGCATCCGCCGCGCAAATCCACTGAGCTACCGTACAAGAAACAATAGTTTCGTTTTTATTAGCCGTCGTCACTTGAGGCCTACACACTTCCACTCTCTTCTTGGAATCCTCACAAAAAGCGTCGCTGCATTTACACTAAAACAAAAAAATCAAAATAATTAGTTTCCTTCCACACAAGTCGTTAAGTCAAGTCTCATCGAGTGAAGCTCGGTCTATTGTTATTGTTATTAAATTGAAAGTAATTAACTTAATTAAAGTTTCTATCACTTGAATAAATTTAAAAGAGTAAACATCTGTTTGTAATTTCCTTACCATCATTAAAGCTTTGCCTTCTTCGGTCGAAGTTAGTGCTATAAGAGCATGTTGACAGATTTCGGGACAGTATGTCGGTTCTGGACCTTGTAATACGGCCGAACATCCGACCATATAATTTTGTAGTGCCATACCACATCCTACACGGTAGGCACATTTTAGACGAGCATCTTCACAAGCGACCGGCTCACGAGATTCTGCTGCTGCACCCACTATCGCCGTCACTGACATCATGACCCACCACATGCCTAGAACAAAAACACTATTCATTTTAGTTAATTATATATGAAGGAACAAATGTTTTTAATTAACGAAGTGACTAAGGCCAAAAATTTGAACTTCATTTGACACTTTTCAACATATGTTTTAGAAACTGAAAATATTATTTCAGCAAATTTTATTTGAGTCTTGAGTTTATTTACTTTGATGATCTTCGACTTTTATTTCGTACTTATGGTATCAAGATCATTGATCATGAAAATACAGGGTGTATCGACTCCATTTAGACAAAGCCATAGGGCTTGTAGCTCTCTTGAAAACAAATTTATTGTTTATTTTAAATTTTTCATTTTGGAGCCTCGTATCCGAAATACGGCCGATTTCCGGTTTTTCGTTTTGCGCAATTGCTCTTTTACTTTTGAACTTCCGGGAACGCGGAAAACAGTTCTGTAAACTTCGTATCTTTTTTTACAACTTTTACATTAAGTATAATTTTCTTTCTGCATTGGATTCAAAATAGCGGCAAATTGAAAAGTTTGACCTTGAAGATTTTCGAAACCACATCATGAATTTTTGAAAAAAGAATTCCAGTTTATTCTAGAAGTCAATATATCATTGAGGTTCGAAAAGTTAGTTATAAATTCTTCTAGTTTGACCGCTAGATGAAGTTGAATTTAACAAACGTTGTGATCGAATTTTAATATCCCTTGTTTTTCTTAAAATCAAATACGAGGATGTGCAAGGCGATTGTTATTTTACCTAGCAATGACGTTAAATTATCAAAATCGTTATCGTCTTGCTCATCCACGTACCTGATTATACGGAAAACAAGGGATATTAAAATTCGATCGCAACACTGGTTAAATAAAACTTCTTCTAGTGTTTAAACAAGAAGAATTTATAACTAACTTTTCCTACCTCAATAGTAGATATTGACTTGTAGAATAAATTGACATTCTTTTTTCGAAAATTCATGGTGTGGTTTTGAAAATCTTCACGGTCAAACTTTTCAATTTGACGCCATTTTGAATCCAATGCAGAAAGAAAATTATACTTAATGTTAAAGTTGTAGAAAAAGTTACGAATTTCACAGAACTGTTTTCCGCGTTCCTAGAAAGTCAAAAATAAAAGAGCAATTGCGAAAACACGAAAAACCGAAAATGGGCCGTATTTCGGATACGAGGCTCAAAATCGAAAAACTTAAAATAAACAATAAATTAGTTTTCAAGAGAGCTACAAGCCCTATGGCTTTGTCTAAATGTAGTCGATACACCCTGTATATCAGAGCTTTAAACAATTATTCTGAATTTCTAAATCAAAAATCATAAGATTTATCACAGTATCTGTAGAAGAACGAATATAGTAATTATAATTAGTAAAACTTTCGATTCATGGAGCCATTGGAAAAACAAGTCAGAAAAACCTACGCAGGGCTCACATAAAAACTGTAATATAGCTTCACATTTACTTACTGTGGACCTAAACACCACTGGCATGTACAATGAAAAACTGGACTGGAGAACGAGAGCATCAAAGAGACTCGATCACTGTGAGATGTTGCACTACTACAGAGGAGAGAAAACATTTGGCATCAGTCATATCGGTGAACCGATACTATAGAGATCACACCCAGATAATGAGTGTGTTGTCTAGTACCGAATACAAGGGTGGTTGATTAATGAATCTGAAACAACAGGATATGGCCAATAGAGTTTAAGCAATGTTTAAGTGTGCACTACGCCTAGATGAAAAGATCAAATGATATTGATAACATTAAATCTTTGAAAGATAAAAATTCAGTAAAAGCTTTCGAAAGCCACAGAAATGGTTAGTCTATGCAATGAGTCACAGACAAGTCAGTGGAAACAGGACGTTTATGGGTTTTACAGAGCAATAGAAATTTGAAAAACATAGGAAATATTTTTCTAGATACCTATTAATCACTAAAGAATTTTGCCAGTAGGTACTTTCATTGCCACCAAAACTGTTCTTGTATAACAAACATTTTTCTTTATAGGTTTGCTTGTGCTTGTTTCCATGCTCAAAGGAACTTCCGAAAAGAAGTTCTATATTTTCTCTGTCTTGTATATAGTTAGGAACCTTATGCTTATGCTAGGTTTGTGGAAGATCAAATAATCTGTCCTACTGCGAAAAGTGGCGGGAGTGGGATAAAGAGCAAAATATCTTTTGGAACCCGTACGATGGTAGAACCAGTAGAATGATATTGTGGAAATTGAACTGCTATCAAACACGAGAATCAAACTTTTAAGGTGGTTAAAGTATTATTTTTTTAAACAATAATCAATTTTAGATTTATTTTCTTCTCTGAAATTATATCATCATTTACTTTCAACATTGTTTTTTTAAACAAGCCAAATTAAAGTTGCGGTTAGCATATACGAGTTCTCTAATTAAAGGCCTCAAGTCTCAATCTCAAACTTAACACCGCCACCGCATAAATCGTAAGAGTAATACCTATCTTATTTTTCTCTGTAGTAAAATTGAAAAATACTGTATTCGACTTCAACAAAATTGTTAATATCAGACTTTCTGAAAAATTATGAAAATTGCTTACAATTTTAAATTTTTTGTTGAAATTCTCATAAGTAGAAAAGTCTATTTTCTGAAACAAATTAAACCTTGAATATTGTTGAGGATTTCCCAATTTTAAACTCAGAATTTCGTAAACAAAAAAAATTAAATTTTTAAAAATCTAAAAACCAATGACTTTTAATCATTTTTCAGGAAACTTAAAATTACCGATTTTGTTGAAAAACGTTGAATATCTTTTTGACAAAAGATCAAAAAAACACTTTAAATTGTATAACACAAAAACCAACAGCAATTATCTATAGAAACTGCATATAAATAGTAAGACAAGACAGAACTATTTCGATTCCACCACCATAGTGAAGTTACCTGCGGGGAAACAGTCGGGGAACGAGGTCCCCCTGTTCCCATTGGCCATTCAACTATTAGAGTAGAGTCGTCCAAAAATTAGCAAGGAAGTGTTAATCATCTGACGAATATAAAGAGATCGGCTAAGCAGGGAGTACTCCAGTTTGCCCATCAGAACACCACTTCTATTCATGGAAGTTCAGTCGAATAGTGCAATAGTGCGAGTATTCTGTTAGAGAACAGCCCGTGCCAGAATCTAGATCAAGACCACTCTAAAACGTCTTCAGTAATACTCCTTCAGGCTTATTTAGTTGAGGAAAGATGTGTGGTTTCGAGAAAGATCGGCTAAAAGTGCGAGGATAGGAAGGTACCACTGTCTTTAAAAGCAGACATTCTAAGGCTGTTGTGGTGTGGACCTTGTCATAAGAAGAGATCCAGAGGTCTTTGGCTTGGAGGGCCTGAAGTGATTTTGAGAAAGATCGACTGAAGGTGCGAGGATGAGGAGGCACCACTGTCTTAAAAAGCATACATTCTAAGGCTACTGTGGTGTGGATTTTGTCATAAGAAGAGATCCAGAGGTCTTTGGCTTGGAGGGCCTGAAGTGGTTTTGAGAAAGATCGACTGAAGGTGCGAGGATGAGGAGGCACCACTGTCTTAAAAAGCATACATTCTAAGGCTACTGTGGTGTGGACCTTGTCATAAGAAGAGATCCAGAGGTCTTTGGCTTGGAGAGCCTGAAGTGGTTTCGAGAAAGATCGACCGTAGGTGCGAGGATGAGGAGGCACCACTGTCTTAAAAGCATACATTCTAAGGCTACTGTGGTGTGGACCTTGTCATAAGAAGAGATCCAGAGGTCTTTTGCTTGGAGGGCCTGAAGTGGTTTTGAGAAAGATCGACTGAAGGTGCGAGTATAAGAAAGGTATCTCTGTCTTAAAAGGAGACATTCTAAGGCTGTTGTGGTGTGGACTATGTCATAAGAAGAGATCCAGAGGTCTTTTGCTTGGAGAGAGCCTGAAGTAGTTTCGAGAAAGATCGACTGAAGGTGCGAGGATGAGGAGATACCACTGTCTTAAAAACATACATTCTAAGGCTACTGTGGTGTGCATCTTGCCATAAGAAGAGATCCGGAGGTCTTTGGCTTGGAGGGCCTGGGTAGACTCGGCTGCGGGTCGAGAGTATCAGAGTTAAAGCAATGTGAAGAAAATCGAAAAGACACTCGCACAATGGCGTCTGTCTGATACCGATGAGATAACTAATTCTAAGCTTCTGTCGCTTGACCGCTCCGGGATAAACCCACTGCTGCTGCAACTGAGCTAGAGCTCTGGTGCTGTTACTACTACTGTTGCTACAAGGGTGGCTGCTAATTTTGCAAGGTAAGACAAGTGACGAACATACAAACACGGTTCCAAACACGAAACTTCGAAAAAATCAAAAGTCATGAACCGAAGAAACAGATATGGAGAGCGACCTTTAGGTGGTATGGACTTATAGGAAAGAAAAAATTTAGAAAGAACATATTAAAGTGGTCATCGGATGGAAGAAGGGTACGAGCAAGGTTGCAATGTAGTGGATGACGTTTGTGAAAGTGTCGGAATGTGAATGTGAACTGAAACAACCGTCCCATTATGGAGACAGAAGACGTCAAACCCATAAAGAAAATGATATTGGATTGAAAAGAAGCTGATTGCTACTTCAGAAAATTATAGGCTTCAAAAATTCTACTCTACTGCTCTAATGTGCTCTACATTTAATTATGAATACATGCCCTCCCAAGCAGAATCAGCTGTAAGATAACTTATATAGTTGATGATTAAAAAGATCAAAAGTGAAAATCTTAGCTATCTAATAGTATAGTTTTCTTTAAATGTTAAAATACTCTTTTAGTTGAAAACTGGATTAGCATGGATTTCAAAAATTACTTTCTTGTTTACCTGTAAAAGTTTGCACTTTACTTAAAAAAATTATTTAATTGGAGCCGGTTAATTAATAAAAAAAATTTCAAAGGCAATAAAAATAAAAATCCATGAAAAAGCGCGAATAAAATTAATTGTCAATTTGATGGTATGTGAAACTCTTTACAATATAGTTTAATACGATTGCCTACAAACTTTGATTAAATTTCTCAATTAAAAGTTCATTAAAATTAATTACAATTGTTAAGATTATGCCAAATCTATTTTTACTCCAATTTAGTACGTGACAACGCCTATACTTTGTACAAAGCATAGATATTTATTATTATTTACTAAAGTGTAATTAACAATAATGCATACTATAAAATTATCAATAGTTTAATTACTCATAATATTAGGTACCTACTTAAATCCCTGGTTAATTAAAAACTAATTATAAATGTTTACAAATTACCTTAAATTCAACAAAAGAAACTTTTATCACATTTACAATTATCTGATAAAATGCACTTTATAAAGAGAGAAAATTAATTAACAATAAACGCCAGTTTTTAAATTTGCATTTAAATAAAGCGAAGATGATTTAATTTCTATTAAAAAAAAGTGATTGAATTTGCATTTGATTACAAGTACGTGACAATTAGCATGCATTCATTACAGAGATATAAACAGTGGCATAAATACAGTTATCATTAATATGCGACTTGAAAGGTCAGTACTTAACATAATCCGAAAACAAAATAATTTATTAAAATTTATAGCTTTGCGATGCCTATCAGGTAGGTACTTGGTTATTTCTTTCAATAAGTTGCAAATTAATTTTATAAATTATTATTAAATTTGAGATTTTAATTATCCAATAAATGTTAAACTATTCCAAAAAAATTAAGATATCAAAAATATTTCCCAGAAGAAGTACAAACTACGTATTTTAATTAATGTTATACTTGAAATATAAAAAAATGTAGGTAAGAGTCTGTGGTAAGAGTTAGATATGAAAAATGCGTCCGAGAAGCCTCCCAGGAGTATCCCTGGAGTATTCCAGCAGTCAGGAGTCACAGGGCCAGCACAAAATACATATTTTGAATTTTTCTTAAAACGTATAGAAATATTTCTCTAGCATTAATTTGAAGACATATCAAACTGAATTTTTTCCCAATTGACTACTGAAATAATCATCTGCCTTACTTACAAAACTCTTTTCTCAATGGGAAATTTTTAACAAAAAGAGTTCGGAATTCGGGTACATTTTGTCGAATTGAAATTCTTTGAAATGGTAATCACATTTTTCTTTAAGTTTGTTTAAAAATTAACGTTATAACCACAGAATGAACTGCGAAGATACAAAAAGAAAGTTCATCTCAAACTATAGAAATGGTTAAGTTTTGGAATGTTATGAATCCATAACTAAGCAAAAATGTACCAGAAACTGGCCATTAAGTGATTGCAACGACCGCGCTCACGACTGCCGAATTTCCTGTTCCGCTAGCTAGGAAACGTTGCGAGCGCATTCGTTAATCGAACGCATTGTGTGTTTGCTGACCAATATATGGCCGCCATCAATATGAGAGTGACAGCTGTTGTTAATACGTTAATCCATCAAAGAAAATATGTGTCTGATAGCGATAGCTCATCAGAGTCAGGGTTATACAGGGTTACTTTT
The DNA here is from genome assembly GCA_963924605.1 of Malthinus seriepunctatus. Classification (NCBI taxonomy): domain Eukaryota; kingdom Metazoa; phylum Arthropoda; class Insecta; order Coleoptera; family Cantharidae; genus Malthinus; species Malthinus seriepunctatus. The sequence continues at coordinate 97,563,333 of OZ004600.1, forward strand.
TCTGTAGCCATTTCAAACATCGTCAAATAAGACAATGACGGAATAACCGTAAATAAAACATTTTCTTCAATGCGCACGCGCGTATGTAAACGCTCACGCCGACCCACAAAATTTTATGGGCGAAATGAGCGTCTTGTGGTTGTTGTTAATGACGTCATCTATGACGTTACTCTTTGCAACGCTTTGTAACTGAATCTGAGAAATGAAAAACAATATAAAATCTGAAACGTCAAAAACGGGTCAAAAATAATAATAGTATCGTCAATAAAGATGGCCGGGATGAATCTTTACACAAACATCTAAAGTCTTTAGAGAAACTCAAAGAAAAATAAATATGACATTAACCTTTGGTTCATTTTTGAGAAGATAGCTTGCCTCTAAAATTGCTGCGTTGCAAAATGTTAAAAATAGAAGTAGGAAGTTACTAGGCAAAAGAGTTTTGCAATATTGGAACATCAAAAACTGTAGTATTCAAGAATATGGGTGCATAAATAATCCAAAAAATTGCCCCTCCCCTCTTCCCAATAAAAAAATACTATCAAAAAGATTGCATAAGTAATTAACGAACTAAAATTACATTGATAACCTAACTTTTAAATAGTCAGGTTATAAATAGTAAATCACTGAAAATTAGTAGTAAAAACTGCAGTGATTGGTTTCCATCAGTGTATAGAAACTCTTTTTTATTCCAAACTGCAATTTGCTGAAATTTGCTCTAAATCGAATAAAAGCGTATTCTTATTCTCAAAGACCGTTGAGAAAGTACTTGAACGCCAATATCAATGTATAGTGGAACCAGAAACTTGCAATTCGGGATCGGAACCACTAAATTGACAAGCTTTTCTCGGCATATTTACTCTTGGTGGTTTCAGTTAAATAATTTTTTACATCATTTCCCGGAAATGGAGGATTTTAGGTGAGAAGTCGTCGTAAAGCGTGGTAAAGCATTGAAAATAGAAAGGTAACATTTAAATCTAAATTCGAACAATTTTATAGAATTGAACAGGTTCATAATTTGTAAGGAGACGCTCTATCTACTTTACATAAAAAGGCATAATACAATAGGTTCAGCAGAAGCGCTGTGAAACAATGAAGGGTGTATTATATGCAAATTATCCTTAAAATGGCACACCACGTTCACACCAAGTCGAGAAAATTATACTTAGGCCAAGGCTAACAAATTTGCAGTTTTTTTCGATAATAAAGTCTTTTTGAGGTACCTCCTCTAATATTGGATTTTTTTAGATTTCCTGCGAGTTATTTTTTTTTATGAAAACGTCCTGTTTAGATTATTATAAGATGAGAAACATTATTAAATTTAAAATAGTTAAATTTTGCTAGACTGGCAATTAGTTGCTGAATGGCAATAAATTAAATTTACTTCCATGTTCTTTTAAAACATATTCAAATTAAGTCTTCGTCCATCGTCCTAAAAGCTACACAGTACACGTAAATAAAAGTTCAACAATAGCGTACGAAAACTTTTGTTAAACTTAACAAAAACCTACATATTCACACAAAATCTTTTACAAAAATCTATTATAAGATCACCAGTGTATAGGGTAGGTAATTACGGCAATCTCTTTTTAAAATAAGTCGTCAAACTTGAAAAACTGCCAAATCTAAAGCATATGGGTTTTGTCATTTTTAATAAATGGTCCGCTTTTCGTTATAATAATTAATGGTTAGAAATGCACATAAATGATTAAGGACAAGTTGAGGTTTCATTTTAACCTTTTTGGAAAACTGTCAGACTTTAGTGAAGATCATGGACTACCTGCACGCAGCACAACAAAAACAAACCCCTAACAACCTTCTTCGATCGCTGCAGCTGCTTGAAGCAATTTAAAATTCTGTTTAGTGGCTCTAAAATTACTTTCTTGAGTTTTAATGCATTTATTGTTTATAACTTATTTATTATAGAATAAACGTAGTGTGAAACGTAAAGATGGGCTATAAAATTGTTTTGCAGTAGGTAGTCATCTCGAATAGCAATTATTGCATGAGTATAAAATTAATTATTCATTACATTTAGATGCAGGGACGGATTTAAGATTTGAAGTCGCTGTTTATAGGTATTATCGGTGGAAAGGTGCAATTTGGAACATTTCAAGACACTCTATTATGTACATCAGGACCAAGGATTATTTCTCGGCAAAAAAGACGCTTTCAAAGAACTTTCTGTGGGCACAAAATATAGGAACACAAATGATATTTCTTGCTATATTGCTATATTGTCACGACTGGGGGACAAACGAAGTTCATGCCCTATCTCACTTAAACTGTTTTGTTGAGTTTTTCCAAATTTTAAAGTCCAGGGTCGGACTTTTTCAGACCCGCATATGTCACGCGTAGAAATATTACGCAAATTATTTAATACAATTATTAAGTAGTACAAGAATTTAATGTACACGAGTTTACAATACGTGACTATTGTCAGGTACTGGAAGAATGTGAGATAAAGCATAAATCGCCAGTTTTAGCAATTTTAGTTGGCGCGTGTGCCAAGTTAATAAAAGGCCCCAAAGAAGGTTTTGAAGGGAGTTTATACTTAGCGGTTGATAATTGTCAGTCGGACAATTCGGGAACGCGAAACGTTTGTCGGTTTCGTACTTTGTAATAATTAAGGAGCGATTATAATCATCAATGATTGTGATTGGATTATAATGCTAATAGAACGTTTTTAAATAAATTAATAATTTCAGCATTGTTTATTATCTTAATCTCGGTACACTCTGGAGATTCTGGACTCCAGAGGTCATGACTAGGGCTGGGCAAAGTATCGATACTTATTCGAAGTATCGATACCTTAGGTGGTATCGAATACTGATACCTAGGGTCAAAAGTATCGAAGTATCGAAAGTATCGAGGTATCGAAAGTATCGAGGTATCGAAAGTATCGAAAGTATCGAAAGTATCGAAAGTATCGAGGTATCGAAAGTATCGAGGTATCGAAAGTATCGAAAGTATCGAGGTATCGAAAGTATCGAGGTATCGAAAGTATCGAAAGTATCGAGGTATCGAAAGTATCGAAAGTATCGAGGTATCGAAAGTATCGAAAGTATCGAGGTATCGAAAGTATCGAGGTATCGAAAGTATCGAAGTATCGAAAGTATCGAAGTATCGAAAGTATCGAGGTATCGAAAGTATCGAGGTATCGAAAGTATCGAGGTATCGAAAGTATCGAGGTATCGAAAGTATCGAAAGTATCGAGGTATCGAAAGTATCGAGGTATCGAAAGTATCGAGTTATCAAAAGTAACGAAACATTAAAGTAACACAACACAGTGCTGTCGCGAGACGCAACATCAACAATATAATTTCTTAAGGTACGCGTCCTGCCTATACTGAGTACCTATATAGGGAAACATGCGGTCAGTAAAATGAGTTAATCTTCCGCATTTTTTAAACGATCAAGTTGAAAAAATTCTATCATAAATTAGATAATATTATCTACCTATTGCATGTTTTTTCAAAGTCCTTAAGATTCTCTAAGTACCCAAAAAAAATCACAAACTTCGACCATTTTTAACTTCTAAAATACTGCAAAATAATGATAGTTTTGGTATAGTTAATAAGAAATAGAGAGATATTTCAACTTATAAAATATATGGATTGGGTAACCTGTTATATTAGCTTTCATTTAAAACAAATTTTATCAAAATTGATGGTCTTATTCAAAAGATTCACTCATTTTTGAAAATTACAACATTTAATGCAAATTGTCGTAGAAACGACAATAACTTTCTCAGCTCTCTGTAATATACAATTATTATTATGATCATCACAAAATGGTCCCATAAAGTGTAGCTTCTTAAATGCCTTATACTTTCCTCGATACTTTCGATACCTCGATACTTTGGATACCTCGATACTTTCGATACCTCAATACTTTCGATACCACGATACTTTCGATACTTTCGATACCTCGATACTTTCAATATTCGATACTTTCGATACCTCGATACTTTCGATACCTCTATACTTTCGATACCTCGATACTTTCGATACCTCGATACTTTCGATACCTCGATACTTTCGATACCTCGATACTTTCGATACTTTCGATACTTTCGATACCTCGATACTTTCTATATCTCGATACTTTCGATACTTCGATATTTTCGATACCTCGATACTTTCGATACCTCGATACTTTCGATACCTCGATACTTTCGATACCTCGATACTTTCGATACTTCGATACTTTCGATACTTCGATACTTTCGATACCTCGATACTTTCGATACCTCGATACTTTCGATACCTCGATACTTTCGATACCTCGATACTTTCGATACTTCGATACTTTTGAATAGTATCGATACCGTCGTGGTATCGATACTTGATACCTGATTCGAGGTATCGCCCAGCCCTAGTCATGACTAACCCCCAGCCGTGACAATATGCTATACTGCAGATATAATTTTCCTATTAATTGGAATTAATTCCCAAATGAGCGGAAATTTTAATTGAGTCTATAGTTGAAATTAGACCCGCATGAATTTTTATATCTAAAATGGCCATAATTGAATGTAATGTAATTGAAGTATCAAATGTTATTCATAAAAAAGTACTTTGGGACTTTTTTAATTTTATGAAAACAATTTAGTGAAAATGTGTGAAAATTTTATTCAGTAGGCACTACTGAATAATAGGGCACCTATTATGATATTTTCACCTCAATTCTTGTTTTTAAATTGAAGTTTTGATGGAGTCGAATCCATTCCATAATAAGAACGCTTCTTCGAGGCGTCATCTAATGAAAACTACTGAAATTTATGGTAAAGATCTATCGCGGTTTTCAATAAAGAATTATCGTAGAAACCCTAACTTAATATTCAATAATTACCTACACATAGAAATTTTTATTGCGCCATAACTACCTGTTAACAAACGGCAAATACAAAACTAAAAAAAAGTAAAAACCTATCAATATCCTATTGCCGCCCTGGTAAAACTCCTATAAAAGAAGTCGTTAATTATAATATTTCTATTCCGAATGAATGAAAATCATAAAAATATCTTAAAATTTACTTTAATAGCGTTTTTTTAAACATGAACTTATTAAACTTTTGTGTTTTGACTTTATTTCATATCGTGGAATTTCCGAAATATAAACTGTCAAAATCGGGCGTTTCTGGCAACTATTAAAACTATGAGCTCAGGGTAGAACTAAAGCAACCACATTTTTGAAATTTCATCCTATTTGGAAACTCACAAAACAGAAACTACATTAACATCATATTAAAATTCTTGAAACTTCCAATTTCCCGTTTGTTCTACAGGAAGTGTCTCTTTAGAAGAGTCTGATCGATATGCTTATCGCACTGTCTCGTAAAATGACAGGTAGTTTTAAGATCCCATTAGGTAACCGTAGGAAAAATTTTTTCTCTTGCATTTTATAAAATTTTTAAAATTTTTTGAAGCAAAGCACTAAGGAACGTGTTCAGGCATTTATATTAGTCGATATCGAAGAAAATGGCAGATTTAGGAAAATATACAAATATAGAAAGCAATCAATAAAATATCGGTAGATGACAGAAACAATAAGAACACATCCGCATATATTGCATAAGTTTATGCCATAGCCGAAGAAATAATGCAACAAGGAGGGACAGTGACAATTTTTTGGATGAAACTGCATTTTCCGATCGGAAATTGAACAAAATTGCACAAAATTACAAAAACCATCTCGTGTTCATCTGAAACGTGGAAAACTGTTCTTGTAGGTGTTGCACATATACCGGAAGTAGAATGGTTTTTGGTAAAATACGGAAGTAGAGCGTAAAAAATATTTTTTCTAAATCTTGGATTGCCTAAGCCCTAATTACTTGACGATAAAAGCCACTACAGCAAAGTTATAGACCAAGACCGTCCAAAGAGCTATTCAAAACATGCTACACTTGCTATTCTAGCTAAAGCCTTGGCTGCTGAAAAGTGGAGACTGGTGAGCGTTACATATATAAAGTAAAGTGGTAAAAATGCACCACTTCCTTACTTTGTGCTTTCACTATAAGGGGGGCCCTAACGTTTGACTAATTCCAGTTTTTTCAAGTTTTCTATGAGTTTTCTCTAAAATTAAGCCAACGTTAAAACATTTTAGTTCACCCATATATCGTTCATATTGGAGAAAATTTGCAAAAACAATTAGAATAAGTCAGGAAATCACCCTCACCACCTTTTAACAGTCAAACCTTTGCTTAAGATTTCTTGAGCTAAATAAAAGACTTTCCAAATTAATATTTTGTAAATCACTTACCTATATACAACAAAAGGATGAAAAGAGTTCATGGGGCATTTGTGAATATTATAAAATCAAATTTGGGTATTACATGTCCATAGAGGCCCTAATCGAAATCGGAGTTGGTACTATCATAATAACATAAAACAAGTTGACTAATTTAAATATCTAGGTCCCACTATTAATAAGAGAGACAAAGTACAGAGGAAATCCAACGTAGAACAGAAGAGAAAATTAATAAGAGAAGTATGGCAGAGGTGAGGCAAATATATCTCACAAAAGACCAAGACCAAGGGTTGGAGAAGTAATCGTGTGACTGCGAAGTTTGAACCATTAATGCTGGCATAAAAAGGAAGTTGAATTGGACGGAGATGGCTTACTTGAAAAGCGATTTTACGTATCGAAAAAAAGTATAAGAAACAAATAGATTAGAACAACGTTGAAGGCAAGTTAAACAATATATCAGAAAAGGTTGAATGTGGTTTGAACATGTGCATGTGAAGAAAGGTATTACAATAGCCGCGTTCAGACGAGAGAACAGTTGTTACCGGAAGGAGATCAAAGCATGCTTGCCATACTTTTTAAATCGCTCCCTCTGTTCTCGAGAGAGAGGATGGACTATTAGTTAACTGTAGGATTGATCACTCATCAACTGTTCTTTCGTCTGAACGGGGCCAATGGAACCAATAGGCAAAAAGAAGAACGCGGACGTTCTAGATGATCATGGAACGACAATATTGCTAAAAACATTAGAGATTGGGATGGGGGTTGTAAAAAAGAGGCAGCATAGAAGTTGATGGCAATTATGCCTGTTTTAATCATTAAATAAATATAAATGTTTATTGAAACTGATGACGTTTGGGACAGAAGAAGCTGTACACTTCCACTTTGGGTCAGTAAAAATTATTGAAGCCCTATTTAGTGTCTTCCTTAAACATGCTTTTTAGAGATTTAATAAACATTTGTAAATTGATCAATTGTTCGAGAATTTGATTAATTCATTTTTAGATTAATCTATTGTTCGCATTAGCAATTAATTGTTTGATTAATTGTTTTTTTAAACACCTAAACGATTATTCGATTAAGCCTAACAATAGATGTTTTTTAAACAAATAATGAATTTTCCAGCTCTAATCCCCATCTTCCTCTCTGCTAGTTCATTATAATCTGTAATGTCCCGGAAAGTATATCTCTGACGACGATATCGATATTTATCCGAGTAGAGCTTTACTAACTGCCCTAATCAATAACGCGGCTTACTGCTCCCAATGTCAAAATCTACTGTATGAAAACCCATTAATTGAGGAAATTATTTTGGAATTTTATATCTTTTTCAATTTCAAGACTAAAACTAGGAATTGCCAAAATTAGTGAAGCTTTCTTATATCTAAAATTAACTATGCTAACTTAAGATTTTTTTGTAAGTATAAGTAAAACGAACGAGTGGCCAATTTGGTAAAAACGTGAAATAAGTAGGAAAATAATAAATTTAAACACAAAAGACAAGAGTGTTAGAAGAAACTGAGGAAAATACCATAGAAAATACAATTTCAGCAAAGAAGTACCTACTATAATAGTGTTGCGCTTAAAAATCAAAAGTTACACATGACTGAAGGTGGACGAAAGAGATGCCTATTGAATACAATGCGTAGTAAAAAAATTTTCAATCGTTTCAAATAACAGATAAACATAGATAGGAGTAAATAATTCGAAAGTCTTCAATCCTCAGTTTTTGGTCCAAAAGTCAATTGAATTTGGTGCTAATAACCCAATACCTGTAAACACGAAAACCATCATCAAATGATGATTATTCCCACGGCCTTCCATATCGTATAATGATAATCCAAATATCAAATAAAAGAAACAGAACAACCAAAATAATATTGCAAACTATAGAAGACATTTACTCATAACATATGAAGAGCAAAAGCTGTTATTTCTTGATTTCAGTTCCTGGAGAAATTAAGTAATTAACTCGGAGTTAAATCTTCATTTTTTAAAAGCAACTCCTTATAGCTTTCCAACAAAATTTATATTTTCCGTCGTTTTGTTGCGAAGCAATAAATTCCACTTTATGGACGAACTTTCAAAAGTTTTACTCGAGAAAAATAACAAACTTTACTGCATTTTACTAAAAGGTAATTGCCATCTTACCTAAAGTCAATTTGAGTGCTGTTATGGCACCATAAATTTAACAATTGTTCTCAAAACTTTCTATAGGGTTGTAAAATAATAAAGTCTTAAATGGGAAATGGAACCCATGGATGAAGAAAAGAACATTTTTAGTTAGTATCGCAAGTGAAGCTTTTTTGAAATGTTTTAAAATCCTTCATTTGAAGATATGAAAAACCATAATTTTGTGATGGAAACTATTATTATTTTTATCGCAATTGATATGGTGCCAAGAAATTCATGTATTTACATGGTCGTTGAACTTAATTACGCTTTTTTATAAATTAAATAAAAATTTTTACAACTATACCTAATGACTTAATCAGAGACCCAATTGATATGCACAACACTAACGGTTCAAGACACATGTCTAAAATCAAATGTGTTTCCGCTCGTAAACTTTTCATAAAAATATTCTAAAAATGTCACGAGACATTTTTACAGAAGACAAATCGTGTTTTGTTTTGGTATTCTTTGTTAGTAAAAATTATTTTATTCAAATACCGTATACTTTTTAAAGCGTACGCTGATGGAATATTTTTAGATTTTTAATTTCGTTGTCGTCTAATCTAAGAATAAATCAACTTTTCGAAGATGCTTTGAAGTTTGCTTTAGAATGAGCATTTTCAAAATTTTGGCCAAAACACTCAAATTACTTTGAATTGTTAAAAATAAAACTCACTTACCGTAAATTTGAATTTAATCTTCTCACATGGCTTTCATCCAAACAAATCCAAATATGGATTAATAATTAAACGTAGTACATACACTGAATTAAAGTACACTCACAAAAACTATACATAAACAAAGTTTGCGATATATTGAAAATCGAAACAAGAATAATTTTACGTCTAACTTCCTCGAGAACCGCCACGGGATTGAAAGTTTGGGATTAAGTTGTGTCGACCAGAGGCTTGACAGCCAACGGAGTACCCACTTTCTGCCTCCTTCTGACTCCAAGAGGTTTTAAGGCTGTCCCCTTCTGGTATTCAATCTATACAATCTGTTATTTCCTTCTTGTCCAACTGGTTTTATTCTTCTTTCTTCTTCTGCTTCACATAGTTGCCAATGCATTATGGTACATCTAGGATTTTGTAGTGGACCAGTTGGGTTTCTCTTAAAACTCAAACCCTTGAAATCGAACACGACTTAAAATACAGTAGCTATTTTAAAATAATTTGTTTTTTAGTTTTTGCAACTTAATTAATTCTTACATGCATTATAAATTATTAATTAAAGAAGATGCCATGTTTTAAAGTCAAGATTTAAATTTTTTGTGTACTAATTTGTTTCTTTTTGTAAATCCTTAAATATAATAAAACATTGTACGTACAATCAAACTGAAAATGAAAGTTTTATTATTACCTCTTCCTTATTTGGAATTCCAAGTTTTTAATGGAACTAGTTTTTTTTTTGAGTGAGTTCTCGATGTAAATCAATTTTTCTTATTGATCGTTAGGCTTTAATGTGTAGGAGTTGATATTAATTTTATTTAATACTATATAACTTATTGTTTTACTTAAAGTAATTCATATTTTTACTTTTATTACCAACGTCTGTCGGCTATTACTGAAACCTATTGTTGAAATTCAAACTCACGCTTTAATTTAAATTATATTTATAATTAATAATTTATGTACTATAAATAAACTAATTACATATTATTCCATATAGGTACTAGGCAGAATTTTTTTTTATTTGGTTACAACATATAAAGGTGGGCGTGCAGGGGTTGTTAGGTGTTAATACTTCCACAAATTCAAAACTAAAAGAAAATAAATATTTAGAATCAACAAACGTATCAAAAGTTTTAACATATTTGGTCTACTGTAAGTTGGTCCTAAACAACAGTAGTAGTTTTTATTTACTTAGGAATCTCGTTGGTGTTTACATAAGAGGTCGCCCTAAACGGTAGCATTTAAAAATTACTTTTTTTAAGTGTTTCTTATAGATGGATTTATAACGTGTGCGCATTGAAACAACCACTTTAACATAAGTTTTTTATAAAAATTTTCTATATTTTCCACATTCACACATACAATATTAATGTGCACCTACTTAAACGCGTCTTCAATAAACAGAATACAAGAATGTTGGTCGACTCGAATTACTGTATCACCAAGTCAAATATTGACTCGAGGTGTTTAAACATAGTAAGCACTTGATAATGTCTTAATTAGGGTCTCATGTTTGCTGTTATTAGATTACTTGACTAAGTTAATGCGATAATTACTTCTTTTTTAAAAATATAAAATAAACTGAACACAAAAATTGGTGAATTGCTACCATGAATACCAATTAATAACAACCTATTTAACATAGTGAAAATAGAAGTTACTAGTTAATCGTTAATTAAGGCCGATTAATAATCGAGATATTTTAAAGCGCGAGAGTAGCGAGCGCTTTAATTGTTGAGATTATTAATCGGCATTAACACAAGAGTTGATTAGATGATTACGAAGTTTTTCCGTCGATCGCTTTTCATTAAATTTGAGAAAATCTAATTTTCTCAATCAAATCAATTACTCAATTAATCAATTGTAATCAAATTGATTACAATCAAAGGTACCATTGAAAACAAAAAATACAACTAATGTCACAATTTTAATGCAATTTGGTGTGATTTGGTTGCCTATACCATAATTGATCGTTAATAGAAAATTGATCGTTAATAGGGGTTTTTAACGATCAATTTCTTATTGGTTAATGACAGCCATTAACAATCGATCGACAAAAAAACCCTTTAACGCCCAAGCACAAAATTACAAAATTTTGTATTTCAAAAAAATGACAAAAGTTGCAATGTTGCAAATAGTCATCGAAAATACAATCTGTCTTTTTAATACGAGCTGTGCGTAAGAACTGGATGATTTTTGAAACGAGATTTAGGGGTTTAGGGCTTACTACTGTTAATTTTATTAAACGATACCATAGCAGATAAGGTTTTTATATAAAAGAGTTATTTTTGTTATTGAGGTGAGATTTCCTTGAGTAACAATAATCAGTCTAGTTCCCATAAAATAGGGGTACTTTAAAGTAAACAAAATTAGGATGTGGTTACCTGTCATTGAAAATACTTATAATAAATAAAACAAACAATAATATCAATATCTTAAACTGAAATTAATAAATAATGTTATTACGTAGTAACTCTTAACTGGTAGTTTCTTTGGGCCATCATTGCGTCGATTTGGAATGGCTCTTGGTGGTGCCATTTTACATGAACCATAATGACTTAATTAGTGACGTAACAAAGCACCCGAACAACTCATAAACAGTATTTGGGTTATCAACTGACAAAGTAACGATTTTTTACATAGAAAGTAAGATTTTACTTTAACATCTCTTTCAGGTAGCTTTTCACACCCTCTTATCTATTAAAAGTTCATTGTTAATAGTCCTGAGTCCTAAAGCTAGTGCCCGATGGCGCCAACTGTAGTTTCACTCATGGTGGCACTCAAATAGCTGATCCCCAAGAGGCAGGCCCGAATACTATCACCTCGATTTTTATGTCAATTTTTACGTTTTATGAGTTTACGAAAAACCCTCAACTTTGAGGACTTACCTTTGATGAAGATACTGTCTCGATAGCAAAATGGTGATCCACTCATCTGAAATGAAACGAAAAGATGTTAGTAATTAAAATAAAATAATAGTAATTAATAGTAATTAAAATTATAATATTAGTCGCTGGTTTTCGATCTTTAAGTTAAAGGGGTGTAAACTAAACATTAAAGTTGTAGTACGGAAAATTCTAAGAATAAATTTTTAAACTGCACATCGCTGTGAAGAGCCGTTCAAAAGATAATATCGTTTTTCAAGTATAACGTCACACAGCAGAATCCGCCATCCATGCATCGGTCGCACAGCAGCTATCCTAGCAAAGTAGTTTCATATAGTCGCATTTTTTAAAGACTACCGACACGTGACTTTTAAAATATTCAACAAATAATTAATTTTTCCGTCGATCGATTGTTAATGGATGTCATTAACCAATAAGAAATTGATCGTTAATAACGCCTATTAACGATCAATTTTCTATTATACTAGAATCCACCTTAGCTTTTGGGTGGGAATTTTGTTATAAATGGAAAATTGAAGCAGTCAGATATATTTATTTCAGTTTAATAGTGGCATTTGAAAGAAGATATTATGCTCTAACAAACGTCGGCTGTAAAATTTAAATATAATTATCAATGACGCATACCTGACGTTTCTTAGCGCAACTCGAACTAAAAGCTAGTTTGGTTTTGAGTATAGGCGGAATGCATATCATGGGAATTAGCGACTCGTAGTGGTCAAATTTGTAAGTTACGTGGTTACAAATTCAAATAATTTTTTTCTAAATATTGATAAATACAAAGAAATGTTAGATTTTTATAATAATTGATATGGAAGGAGTTTAGCAATAAGCCTGTCTGTACCTTTTACATAATTTAACTTTTCCTTATGCTTTGATAAAGTCATATGATCGAAAAAATAAGTAATTTTGTTATTTAATTTTTGGACGTTTTTAGACTCCTAGAGTCCAAAATAGCAACGAAAACCCTAAAACAACTCTTTATGATTAGTATAGCATATATTTCGTTAGAAAAAAATAGTTTGTAACTCCATATCTTGAGATTTGCTTTTAAGAGTATTTTCGCGCCATTAGTAGTAGTATAGGGTTTTAAGGACTTTGCAATTGCGCCAAGTGATTTTACTTGAAATTTTGTGGTTTTCTATGCTTTATATTTACTAATGTGCTTTTTTAATATGTTAATATTATTTATAACATTATTTTAAATCAAAAGAAAATTCTATAAAATGAAACGTCAAACATAACCTAAAAATTTTAATTGTCAAAATATAAAAATAAATTTTTATTTTAAAAATAACATATTTCGTTGCATACTGTGGCTATATAAGGCAAGACCAGGCTCAGTGTTCTTTTTTATGAAGTTTTGAGGGAAAACTGTAGAAAGAAATGCTTTTATCCGCATTTTTGGCAGACTTGAGGCAATTCACAATTGACCAATTAATATAACTATCACCGCACATTTCTGTAAATTTGCTCTTGGTTTGAGTTCCCTAATCCATGAATGACGGATTTGATATGTCATTGACTTATTACCTGCACAAAATTCGCACTCGTTTATAAAATTACAAATTTGCATGCATGTGTCAATTGGTATTTCCAACCACGTTACTTATAGAAGTTACCGGTAGTGGCGCTGATGCTAACTTGCACTGTGCCTATAACGATCAATTATGGGTATAGGTATAGGCAACCAAATCACACCAAAATTGCATTGAAATTGTGACATTTGTTGTCATTTTTGTTTTCAATGGTACCTTTGATTGTAAAATATTATTGAAAACTTGACTTTTTGTCGTAAAGTGAAATTAGATTTTCTTCAATTTAATGAGAGGCGATCGACGGAAAAATTTAGTAATAAACTCGTGTGTTAATTGCCGATTAACGCACTAGTTGATTAATAATTATAAATTTTCTTAATAAATATTAATTTAATAATAATTAATACTAATGTATTAAGTAAATTAAATAATTAAACTCACGAAATAAGTCGTTTTCATCTTTATTTATATATATATTAAGGTGGTCACGTGTCGGTAGTCTTTAAAAAATTCGAGTATATAAACAAAACTGAGTGTGCTGGTGTGCTGCGCGCGACGGCTAATGTTGCATTTGTCTAATGTCAGCTAAGCGCTTGCCGGGTGCTTGCATTCGGCTGTGTGACGTCACACGCTTCAAACATGTGCGGTTTTCACCGTTGTTATTAAGATATTTTGTAGCATTTTTGGGGCACTTCAATATCATGCAAGATTACTTTAATCACTAATAGCGTATTCGATTGGTTGCACCAGCACGGTGCTAGTGCAGTTTTATTTGCACCATCCCAGCAGTTTTACGTGTTTTATTGGTGTTGCGCCACAACAGTGCACCCACCTATACCTGTGTAAATCACTCACGTAATTGCACTCCACCGGTGCAGAACCGTACTAGCTCCGTGTCGGTGCGGTCCCAATCGAATACGCTATTAGTTTAGTATTGAATCGGCGCAATAACTCTACGCCGCATTTAGTGATGAACGAGAAATCCAGAAATTCTCGTCTCGTCCATTACTAGCGGCATTTGTAAACAGAAGAACCTAAGCTTTAAACTCGTACAGTCAGCCTCACAATTTTTGGCCACCCTGGCTGTAACGCCAGGGTGATTATTAGCCAACAACGACAAAAAGACAGAAGGGGAGGTTGTTGATTTACTACTTGTTGGTTAAATAAAGTCACCCCTCAATTTAAGTATGGAGTGTTATGATGGTTACATCTACAATTCGTACTTAAGAGTATAGCCAGGGTGGTCATTAATTGTGAGGCTGACTGTACGTAGAAATTCGATTTAGCAATGCATCATACGACCGGTCTTATTCATTATCAACCGAACGCGTATTTTGTGTTCTTACTAAACTTTTTAAGCTCTACAAGCAAGGCCATATTATGCAATAGGCTGAAAAGCCTAAGGCGCATTTTGCAGAAAAGGCGCTGATTTCTAAAATTACTTCTTATATGTGGCAAAATAGCCCTAAATATTACAAATTTGCACCAAATTTTTAAAAACTTTTCCCTCAAACCTCCCGGAGACGACGGTGGTAAGCCGCTACCCAAAATTTATATTTTCGTCATTTTAATAAATTTTGATCAATATCCCCCTTATTTCTCAAGATTTTTTAAAACTGTAAAGACATTCTAGAATATTTTTTAACGTAGATTCCAGCATAATGCAAACAGGACTTTACACGATTAATTCTGAAGTTGCTATATCGGATGTTATAAAAATATACACATACATCCCGAGGATGTTTCATTTTGCTTTAGAAAAAGAAACTCGAGACCGCTCGGGATCATTTCTGTTCAAACTTAAAACCGAAATAGTATAAAAAAATCGCAATTGTGTAATTGTTTTATTTTTATTTCCTAAGAAATACGCCATAACAGCATCCTTTAGGTTTTAGACAACATGTTATACTTATAGAGGTAGTGACAAACCTCATGGTCTGTGACTTCGAAGAAACCGGCCTGAAACCCGGGCTATTTACATGATTTTGATCAGAGACGTGGGTTCTGGTAACTGTTAAGACACGTACAGCACAATGGTGGTTTCAAAAATTACGTGCTAGAGACGAGAGAGATGGGCCTGGATTCTTAAGCTCACAACGACCATCTGAAGGAGTTAGTTGAATCGAATCACGTTGTAAACCAATAAATTTAGAAAAATTGCACCCGGTTGGGTATTAGTGATGCAATGACTAGTATACAGGGTGGCTGGTTTTTCATTGTCCAGCTCAGGGTTTCTCAAATTGTGCTCTGCGGGAAGGTAGCAAGTGCTCTGTGAAAAAATATTAATAACACAGCTATTTTTTATTTTTCTAAGATTTGTTGATTTTGTGTCATTATCTACCCTTTCTAACCTACCCTATCTACCCTGAACAATGAAAAACCTGCTACGCTCTATAGCTGGTGACACTAACCACAAACTGACTTTTTGAACTAGGCTCCTCACTAGTAAAATCTTAGGCAATGTTAAAATTGCGCTACAAAGAATACTTTTTTAGCCCACATTTTTTAATTTGAAGTATCTCTCGAAGTTTGTGCATATTTGTATAACCCATCCGCACACTGGTGACTTCATGAAAATTTGAAAAAAGTATTAATTATTGTCTAATTAATTTATTTCTTTAAAATTTCCATGACTTTTTTCGCTATCTAAAATTCATTTTTTTATAACAAATTATATATCGATGGATAGCTTATTAATGTACTTAAATTGGTGACTTCTTGGATTTTCTTCAAAACCTTTGGTTTGTTAATAATTAATAATAAACAAAAATTAGTTGTCGCCAGTTTTAATTTGTTTTCCTTTAGTCTTAAAGGGTTTTAGGCAACCAATTCTACTCATTTACCTGAGCTCTTGTCAACAAAAGATACAATACAACAAAATACAAGAGGGTCTAATAGGGAGTCATAAAAGCTTTTACTTCTATTTCTTTTACTAAAACGATAAATCCTTATTGAAATTTGAAATAAAAGTTAGAAATTAACATTTTATCAAATTTAATAGTCGACCGCTTTTATTAAATAAATGTTATAAATCGTAATCAAAATGTAGATACAAAATTTTTATAAGATTTTTATAAATTCAATTAAAATCTCTAATTTCAGGGATAAAAATTAAATTGCAATAATTTAATAAGTAGACGTTTATAACTTGTAATAATTACGTAATAGATACATTAATACTAATCTAAGATAATTATAAATTAGCCCCAAACTTTATTATTATTTTCTACCTGAAAAAAAGACAATTTTTAGAAGAGGATAAAAACGACCCGATCTATTACAATCTAAATCTAAATAAACAATACGGGATCTTTATTTTGAACATAAGTACCAAATATTGGTTTTACTACAGTTCATTTAGCATTAGACTCAGGACTAATTTGCCTAAAGTTGAAACCTTTGCTATTAGGTATGTAGTACTTATAGCCCTTATTATCATACTCAAAGTCCCCACCCCTCCGAGGGGGGAATACCACCAAAATTCACTGACTGCTTAGTTTTCGAGATAATCGCATAAATATGATAAAAGTGCAAGTTCTGACATTCAAATCCAATTTTGGGGGTGTTCTCCCCTTCTCTGGGGAGAAGTTCTCTTCCCCGTGATGATGACTTTAAGTATAATAATAAGAACTATAAGTACTTACTAAACAATAGTAAAGGTTTCAGCTTTAGGCAATTTTGTTCCGGGTTCATAAATGTTCATAAATGTAAAGTAGGAACGGAAAACCACACATTCAGATTTTCTTTGATATTGTAAACATTTGTTTGTTTTTCTCTAGATCTGATAGGTAATGAACAATTTTCAATAACGTAAAATCGGACGCTCAGTATCACTTTGATCGCTCAATATAGTACTGCAGTACGCACCAAAGAAACTTTCAATAACATTTTTCTCTAAAACTGTTATACATTTTGAAAAATCGCAAATGAGATTTTTTCGTATAATTTTCTCCTCTTCAATTTTTGACTCTTTATAATTTTTCGTTTACTAACTGGTTTTCGAGATAATTGCAAAAATGTGATAAAAAGTGTAATTTTTTTAATGTTTTTTGTTATCACGTACCGTCGCGTCGTCTGCGTTGATTTTTCGTAGTTTGACAGATCAACGCCGGCGATGGTTGAACCGATTGACGGATTGAAAATTAAAAGAGCATAATCGACGCATTTTTAAATTCTGAACAGAGTATTTACAATTTTGCAGTAAAACAATTAGGTTAGCCAATATTTTGCAGTACCTAGTCTAGTTTTACATGGGAAAATTTTATATTCAAGATCAAGATAACACGCCGTATAAGATTAATTTCTAATAAAAGACTTGTTTTTCTAAAGTTCTTTTTAAACAATTTTCGAGGTGTCCGTTTACGCACTAATCTCAAATCCAAAATTTCTAGTAGCAACAGCAATGCACTCATAAATTTCTCCATCCTAAAATTTCTTTTGCTTTTAAAAATATAAATATATAGCCTGCAGCAACCAAAGGATTAAACACAATGGTTATTGCTTTTGGGTGCAGAGAGCCATAAAATTTTACCTAGAAAATAATCTTTACAGTGATACAATGGTTACATCTCGGGTTGCCTAAAAACAGGCGCATCCTAAAAATCGGAATTATGCTCAAGTTTGAAATAAAAATTTACTAGTGATGAGCCTTAATACACGAGTTGAGTCCAAATAAAATGGCACATGATTCATCTCCTTACAGTGTAAGTATAAGTCCATAGTAAACATATTTCTAATTTTAATGCATCAGGGCTAGTTCAATATTTCTACGTGTGGTGGACATGCGGAGCTTCACCGCGAATTTTTATTGACAAATTTTTCTAAACAGCGCTAATAATCACGTTTTGTTAGCTTACGTAGCGATGAATCATGAGCCACTTTATTTGGACTCAACTATAGTAGACACTCGGTACTCGTAAAATCTACGTCGTAGGTCTACGAGTAGATAATACTGCATCAGACAATGATATTACAAATTTAATTTAAATTTTGAAATGCAATTTCTTTAAATTATGTATTATCCACATTGGTTATAAGGTCAACCCCCAAGTTGAGAAACACTGGAACTACACGACTATACCACCACCACTATCGCGATTGTATTATGAAATTTATAAATTAATTTTGTATTGTTGCCTCTTGTCAACAGATTTCTAACTTTAAAGGTTAAAAAAGAACATAAATTCTGTATTCATGTGACAATTTTACCTTAGTTTTTAAACGATCGACACCTACTAAAGCTTCCAAAGCACCGATTCACACATCTAAAATAAATTCCACACCAATACATTATCGCAGTCGGCACTTTTACAAAAAAAATGTCATTTGTAACAATCACAATGTCTAAATTTCCCATTATTCTCAAAAATAAAATTTTTACCTCGCAAAGCCGTAAACTTAAATAATAGACGGACGTCGCTAAAGGTGAAAATTGTAAAAACGCAACATCACATAGTGTTAGATTTTTTTGTAAAGTTATGTCTCAATAAGCAAAGCGGTCTCTTTGATCTTCCGATTTAATTCTTTATCTAATACGCTGCAATAGATAATTACCTGTAAACCGAAGGCAATGATTATATAAAACTAATTCCAAACAAGAAAAAATCTATAACTAATTGGATCATCAAGAAGAGTAATTTTTTATGGCGAGCTTTTGTTTTAATTAAAATTTACGATGGGTCTTCAACTACTTGAAAAAATAAAGCTATTTCACAGAAGCTCAAAACAACAAACTTTCTTATTTTACAAAAGAATGAAATTTTTCACGGTTGATGTGGTGCATTTAGAAACTTTACTTTAATCTTAAAATCCTTCTAATGATGGATAAGTATTGCTTGGGTGAAGCTTTGAAAAAAATGTTAGTTTTGGCCTTTGGGAGAACTCAGCTGTCTGAAGGCTGAGTATAACCATTATGTCAAAGAGCTGTTAGCTGTTGTAGCTTTCACAAAACCTTTTCTTTTGTGTTACATGTTGAATGCAATTTAAAATCTACGATTTAAGTATTGCACCTCGACTTTCTATAAAATTACTGGTATTTCGTAAGAAGTAAAAAGATAAATAATATCTTTATTTTAATGTCAAAATCAAACGTGGAATTTGATAGTTGTTTATTATGTTTTTTTAATCAATTAAAATAAGTTTATCAGGATTTAAAAAATTTGTGACAGTGACAGGTTCGGTTGGACAGCTTAAGATGGGGGTCTAATCAGATCCTTATTTCATCAAAATGTATTTAACGCTTAAAAGATTTTTTATATAATAAACTAAGCTGGTTTTTGGTAAATAAAATATTTGTCCTTTACAAGGCAAGCCAAACTGCCTTCTTCAATTATTTTTTTTCTTTGCAGCGGCAAGATTACAAAATTTTTTTGAGATAATTCATTTTGTTTAAATCCGACAGATGAAGTCGGTTAAGTTTGTAGAGTTTTTTTCAAAATCTTCATTTTTTTATGACGAGAAGAATCATTTTCAAACATAAATTCATTGTCAGTTCATCCACACATTTATCATTTGCATGATGCTTTTTATGGGGTTAAAAAGAAAATGCATTTCTCGTTACCTTTTCTTCAAATCTCATCTTCTAGGAATGAAAACAAATGCTTAGAAATTATCAATAAAATAGTATATTTTAGGGACAAAATTGTAGTCGGAAAAGCACTGAATTATTTCATTTATCCATGTCGATATATCTATGTACCGTGTGTCAACTTTTAAAGTGGAACATAGGGAAATAACATTGGACATCTCTGGACATCCAGTTTTCTACTCGGCAGATTAATCTAAAGGCGTGACAACATATTATAGTGACAACTATCGAAAAATCTGGTAACACAATTAGTTCTTTATTGGCATATTGGCAACACTTCGAAGTTTTTTTTAGCTTGGTTTGTTGGTATGTGGCAAACCCTGTCATGTGATTATGATACATCAAATGGGCACCTTTATATAAATTCACCTATAGCACTATAGATTTATCAGGGTAGAAGCAAACTGTAAATAAGCGATTTCCAATGTTATTTCCCTATGTTTCCCTTCGAAAGTCAGCGCACTATAAATTATTAGAGAACTTATAAGATTTTTTAAAAAAGAATTTGTGTGTTTCTACAGTTATTTACAATGCATGGGCTTCTTTCCTAAAACCTAAAAGAACTATTTTCATGATATGCTTGTAGCAAAAGAAATATTAGGAGAAAGGCATTTTAACTCCTTGAAAATAAAACGATTTTATTTAAACAGACGACATAGAAAATCGTTAAAACCCTCTACAATATTCATGTCCACACATGAATTAGCAGGAATTAGTCTTCAGGTCGGATGAAGCGTTTCCAGTTTCCTATGAAGATTTTCAGAATATACTTATTTTATTTCCCGGAATTCCAACACGAGCTGGGAGTACAAATAACGTAAAAATTTTATTGCCTTTATCTAAGTCTAAGCAAAGTCTAAGATAAGATTTGGTGGACTGAAAGATCTTCCATAAAGGGATTCTACATACTTTTTAAGGCCACGTTTTGTGATGGGTCCTAATCCTAACATGGTATCTCAAACAAGCGTTCAACCACGTTTAACGTTCGCCTCGGAAAAAAATATCGTGCCAAAAAGGAAAAACGTTTTTAGCTTGATGCTTTGTCCGTAGGGGAAATATTACGTTTGCGTTAAGATCCAAAACAAAACATTGCTGTAAGTCTTATGGCGGATCTGAACATATCGATACAAAATCGATCTGAACTAATCCTATAGTATCTGTCACCGTCCACTACAAACGCGCTTACCAACCCATGTTTTGTTTTTGAGCCATCATAGATGGATTGTATACATAATAATTGCAACTACTAGAGGTAACCCAACGTAAGGTGAATCCACCACGTGATGACCGTTAAAGTTGCGCAGTAGATTAGTGCGGTCGTTGCTTAGGAACGAACGTAGACAGTGCCGTCGAATAATTATTACATTACTTTTGTTGAAGCAAAATAATTACAAGCATTTTAATAATGTGAAGATCTCATTCACAAAGTATTAAACCAGTAATTAATTATTAATGGTACTTCAAATAAAAATTTAAATTATGTAATTATTTTAAATTTTGACAACTTTTAAAAATAATTTTTTTGACAGAAGAAATAACTAGCTCCGCCAATGGGTTCTGAAGCCACGCCTCGCGCAGGTTTGGTCACGTGGTGGATTCAACTTAAGTTGGGACTACACAGCACAACTACTCCAAACTTTCAAGAAACTGAGATTATGCATGGACTTTCTGACGTACCAGGGAGTTTTTAATATGGAAAAATGTAATATAAAAATAAGTTTTGCAGAACTGTATTAAAACAAACAGTGACCATGAAATTTTATACTAAGGAAGTTGAAAATATCTACAGTGCCTTTAAAAATAAAACTCACGTGACCAATTTACTAGGCAACCGCAAATCTGATCGATACTTGCCTATCAAATTGGTCACGTGGGTTGAGTTTATTTCTGAAGTCACTGTAGATGTGAACCACTAATCTGATCGGTGCTTGCCTATCAAATTGGTCACGTGGGTTAAGGGTTATAAGAAGTGATGGATGAGACGAGAATTTCTCAATTTCTCCTCTCGTCTCGTATTTCATAGTTTGAGTTTGGTTTCAACTCTCGCCTTGAATTGAAAATGTCACTCTCGAAAGGGTTAACCTCGTCTCGTAAGCTATTTTAGTGCTTAGTTTCGATGCTAACTCGTATCACAATTCGCAGTCTCGTCTCGTGTCGAAATCGAGACGAGACGAGAATTTTATTTCACGTCCATCACTAGTTATAAGGAGCGGAGTACTAGTCCTTGGGATTCTGGTCAGGGCAGAGTGCGTCTCGTTTGTGGATTTTGGGGTGGTTCGACTTTCAGCGCCTTCAACGATAGCTGAGGTAAGCCGAAATAAAAATTATGGGAAGGGGATTGCCTTGGACTGTGAGTGTTTCTGGCTGAGAGATCTGATGCGGTTTCGGGTCGCTTTGAGGACGACTCAGCGCCGAAATCTTGGAGATTCATAGTCGTCTCTAAATTGGGTTTATGTGCTGAAGTTGTGTCGGGATCTGGATATAAAATAAATTTTGATGAAATGATCGAGTACCTAAGCTGTAGAAAATTCTGCTGAACGTTATCTGGCCTTTTACCTACAAACATTTCTTTTTGAAAAATGTGGAAGAGATTCACGTGCCACAGTAAAACTTTTCTACGTTCTATAGCTCTGACATCCTTCAGGTCCGTTATCACTGGCCTATCAGAACAGAAGGCTTTTTTTTAAACTGTACCTACATTGAAAGTGTCATCTTGCGAGTTTATAACAACTTCATACCTATCGAAGGACCGAAGGAGCTATTTTATATAACATACTTTGTTTCCATAGTAGGTGGATAATTAATTCTGTTACAGTGAATTGCTTCGGGATACCAGCTTGTGAGTTGTGACTCTCGCGCGGACGATTTTAAAAGGTGTTATATTACGAGGGGGGAGGGTCTTGCATAATAAAATGATTTTGATGTGCAGATTGAGCTATCAAACCGACGCGACGTTAGCTATACCGAAGAAGGTTGTTTGCTGCAGGATATGGAAATTTTTAACAAAGTTGCATTTTTTGCCCGTATCCCCTCCTTTTGTGCATCTCACAGATATCCATGTATAGATAACCATTAGCTTTGTTTAGAAGAAGTAAAAAATTAATTACAGCTACACTCACGCATGTGCTTTTATAATTGTTTTATATTTTTGTAGTTTCTTTCTAATGCCCACAATGAAGCAATTAACTATAATTCAGTAGGGTATTTACGATAACACGCTATCCACCAGTTAATGACCTTTAATACATCTATAATTATTTGTTATAATTTGTTTACAACAATTTTTTTAATTATTTTTTGTTAAACTTTAATATCTTAATAAGCACCTTGCGCCTAGACAAATTTTGAAAACTACATGACATGGCGAGCGATGACACGAAATCAAATGTTAACAACATTATTATTATAAAAAACTAAATTGGGTGCACTCATAACACATTTTTAAGCTACAAAATTGAGCTACATGTTACTTTTTTCTACGAAATGAAAGTGAAGAAGTAAAATTTTTCCAACTCCGAGAACCGAGGATCTAAGGTGGGCCTGCAACCCTACATGGCCGTATTGATGGAAGAACCTATATACCTATTATAAGCGGCATGGAAGACCAAAACTCACAGACAGGAAATCTTGAAATTGGTAGTTATGGTCATAAAAGTGTCTGAAACGGATATACGTTGTTTAAAAAATAATTTAAAAAATATTCTCTAAGGCTTAACACTTAACATGTTTTGACATTTAATTTGACCCGCCCTGCACGAGGCTAACAATCCATTTTTGGATTTAGACGATTTTTGTAAGACGTACTTTGTTATAAATCATTTATTTTTAATGGTAAACTGAGAATTGTGCTATGATTACACCCAATTTGGCCCACCATAGGCCCACCAATAGAAGTGAACGAAAGTGTCAAAAACTACCTCAAAATAGCGATAACCATGGGTTTTGATCAGGGCTGAATTGGCCCGTGATGTGGCAATGAAAGAAATATACTGTAAAAATTCAGATAAATTAAAAAAATCAAAAATATAAACCTGGACTATCTCATTTCCCGGTACTAATTTTTCTTCCAGTCCAGCTCTGGTTTTGATTAACAATTTCTCAACATTTATTATTTGTCAACGGTAATTATAGGAGAGCCTTTTATTAACAAGAAAAATTTTTACTTTTTTTACGACTCGTGTCTATAATTATTATTATTACTTTATAAGCATTTGAAATTGACATCTCCATAATGAGAAAGAACTTCTGCATCCACGCACTGAAAGCCTGCTTCAATATGTATTTGGTATAGATGAGTTGTGGTATAGTTAAGCTCGTCAATGGGGCATTCTCAAGAGTCAAGAGCGTATCTTTGCACACCAGAAAGTCTTTGATACGACCGCCATCAATATATTATTTAGCATCGGACAAGTTTAACCTTTGTCTTATTATTCTTTTACGAACACGCCACATTTTATAATGTTAACTGCTTATTCTCACATGAGTGTGTATAAAACAATAATAAATTTAATAAAAACATCAAATAGTTTTGTCTTTTTATATCTACAATTTTATGTTTTCTAACATTTTATTTTTCTATTCCATGTACGCTCTAAAGATGGAATTTTTTAATCTTCTAATAAAATCTTTTTAAGGATGTGGGCTGGTGGAGAGTTTATAATTCTTTTCAGAAAAACTTGCGCTATCATCACAATAAATTGTAACGTGTTTTTTTTTTGTTTAACGAAACAATAAAGTTAGAGGAAGCGATTTTATCTAAACATTTTTCCCAAATGTAAGGACATCAGAGATTATCAGGATTATTTGAACCTGTCTAGAGATTGTCGTAAAATATTTTATGCGGATTTAAAAAAATTTTGAGGTCTTAATTAGGTACTCAGATTTCCATCAGAATTTCTTTTGTATAATTTCAGTGTGCCTTATCAGTGCAATTTACTTTTCCGTACCCGTTTACCCGATATATGGTTAAGCGTCGTTTTCTAAAATTTGTTTCCGTCGAAACACCTGCGACCTGCCACCAGCATCAGTCGTCAGCATCACAGGCGCCGCGCCGGTTTGTATCTTTCCTTTGTAAACAGGATAACTAGCATGAAACAAACATAAAATTTTTACTTTAGGTAATCTGTTGATTAAAAATAGGAAAACGCTTTAAATTTATTTAAATATCTGATGTACGAGTACGATGTTGTACAAGTGGAACATTATGAACAGACATCCCTTGTTTGACTTTTATTTATTGGCCATAATGTGACGAACAATATTTATTATGCCGAGTCTTAACGATTCCATACATTGTCAGCTATAGAATCTTCATTCTGGAAGTTATTAGATCATCGATCTTACAAAAAACCGTGGTATCTTTGTAGATTAATGTAATGATTTCCATCATCTCCAGGTTTTTCTGTTTTAGTAAAACAGTTTTACCACTTAACTTCTTTTTAAACTCCTACAGAAGTAAAGCTTCATGGTTTCAGCAGCCTGGCTACAGGGTAAACTCACATGGACAACTTTTAAATCCAAATTAAACACTTTTCCAAGCTATAAAACAAAGTTGCTCGTTGATACTTCTGTAGTTATTTTTTACTTGTCTTAAACCGTATTCTACTCAGGGCTGTTAAATCTGCCATTTTCATAAGACCCCATCGGCAACAGCTGTAATTTGATCTATAAGCCGAATAAATGGGTGTTAAATCACTCGGTGTGAAGTTTGCGATGTAGGTAGAGGTTGATTAAATAATTCCCACTTCCACTTCTGAAGCAGTTTTTGTGTCCCAAAGTTGGCCCAGAGTCATTACCATTTATTTATTCATTCAGGTGAAAATGAGATTTGGGCGCATTGCGACTGGAGATCAATGAAGAACAGTAAAAGTGAGTTACAACCGTGACCAGGTTGGCTCGGTATAACATGCCAGAAAGCTTCTATGGGGAAGACCAAAGTCGGATTATGCGTTATTACAAGTGCTTTCATAAGGAAGATGGTTACGTGAGGAAGTAATCTGCCAACCTTTGGCTATAAATTTAAAAAATATTTATTTTGTGGTTTGCTCCCCAAAAACGTCGGGTCCGACCCTGCTTGCAAACCTTTCAAAGTCTATAGTATTTCACTTAATGGTCACAAAATAAGAAAAAACAGCAAACTTCAGGAAGACGATTTTCTGTAAATGTTACAATGTGAGTGTCTCAAGAAAGCATTGCATTAGTAGAGCAAAGTGGTTTTCTTATGAACATAGAAATTCAACTAACCTAACACACAATGAAATTATCAAGCAAATTGATGACGCGGTAAAACGGAGACCAGCTGGCATATTTCGTTAAGATATCAACGCTTACAGAAGACCCCTGCTCAATAAAGTTCGAGCATCGTCATCGAAGTTGCCCATTATAGAAAAGAATATTTGAAATTATTTTCAGCGTTAAATAGTTTTATTATACTTATCGCAAATCAGTGGCAGATCGAGGATTTTGTGTCAGCAGAGGTTCAGAGATGTTCGTGGTGCATTAAAATTTAAAAATCACGAAATTAGCATCAAAATGGGGAAAACATCTGACACGCACACAACTCTAGAAATAACAGTGTTGGCTGTAGGTCTTAAAGGGGCTTAGACTGCAGTTATAATCGAGGTCGAGATCAAGAAAACAAAATCTTCACCCGTTTCAATGGATCAGTCCCTCAGGGTTAGCAATGAAAGTTGCATAGAAGACTAATCGATATTTTTATTTCTGTATTAATTTCTCACGAGTAACAACTGACAAAGTGATGTGATATGTGATAACATGGTCAACTCTGAGGAATAGGAACGGGGTCCATTAAAAACGACTAAGCATTATATTTTCGTAATGTTTAGCATAAATAAGTAGCGTACAGTTTACGTGTTTTGCAGCTGATGAGCCTCCTATAATACACTTTTTTCCGTAGAGCGGGCTTCTGGTCTACCATAAGCATATAGAAGATTGAGTATAAGAACATGATGATCTAATAGGTGTATGGTGTAGATAAGTTGAAAGTTGATAATAAAATCTTATCCCGTAGGGTTATCCACTCTCTGCAGTCAATGGACAAAAATTGAGCTATCAACGGTAGTCATCTGCAGTCAATGGCATATGCAGTCATGAGCAGTCAACTGCAGTCAGTGTACAAATTCAGAACAGTGGTTGACCCTTCGCTTAAACCTACACTGAGAAAAATAGTAGGTTGTTTTGACTGCGTACTAGTTTAATATGGAAACTACCTATTTTTTTTCGTTGTTTTAACAGTTTGAAATCGGTTGTTTTCGTAAGTTGTCGGTTGTTTTAACGTTCTTGCGGGATACAAACAAGTTTTTGGTTAGTAAATTCAACTTCTTTGTCAGTAGATTCAACAGTTTCGTCATCAACCGACGAAAACGGTGTTCTGTTAGTTACATATTTTTCTCAGTGTATGACTAAATGGTGCCCAGTTAATGTAAATTAGTATCTAAAAATCTCATTCGACACCCAGTCTAAATCGCTGGTCCTATAGAATCATGTGGATTTTTTTAGTGGCCCACTAAGAAGGGCTTTTCTCCTTATTAAACTTAATTATTATTATCCAAATTAAACTCCTAAAGTAGTAGCGAATTGGTAGTCTAGAATTGGTAGGCTAGAGTTGGTAGTGTAGACGTATACAACTTTGACACCTTTACCAAACGGAATCTATAGACGCCACTCATGATTGAATAGTAAGTACGGAGTTGCGGCCCTCAACACATGGAGATTCCTTTAGCTGGTTGGTGAGCAGCGGCTGCGTACTTCTGCTCGATCATGACTAGCGTCTAGATCTAGAAATGCCAAAATTCTACACGTCTATTTATACACTACCAATACAACAGAAAGATTCCCTGAACACCCTGAATTACCTAAAAAAATCCCTTGGGACGAATAGGGGAGAATTACACTAGTCAGCTGTAAATCTGAATAATTGAATCACCTCTATGCATCCTGGGAACATTCAATGTGGTACCAAGTCGATCTCATGAAAAGTCTGAATGACCTAATGGTGAATGGGACTCTAATGGGAAAGCTATACCTTATAGTTCTTCATATGTTCTATTGTCTGTGTTCAATGGTCTATGGTTTATGGTTTATGGTTTATGGTTTATGGTTTATGGTTTATGGTTTATGGTTTATGGTTTATGGTTTATGGTTTATGGTTTATGGTTTATGGTTTATGGTTTATGGTTTATGGTTTATGGTTTATGGTTTATGGTTTATGGTTTATGGTTTATGGTTTATGGTTTATGGTTTATGGTTTATGGTTTATGGTTTATGGTTTATGGTTTATGGTTTATGGTTTATGGTTTATGGTTTATGGTTTATGGTTTATGGTTTATGGTTTATGGTTTATGGTTTATGGTTTATGGTTTATGGTCTATGGTCTATCGTCTATCGTCTATCGTCTATCGTCTATCGTCTATGGTCTATGGTCTATGGTCTATGGTCTATGGTCTATCGTCTATCGTCTATCGTCTATCGTCTATCGTCTATCGTCTATCGTCTATGGTCCATAGTCAATCAAACCATAGACGATAGACTCTAGGTAATGCAATTTTACTTATTCCTCGATGTAAGAGAAATAATTTACAGGTATGTATGTACTAGATTTCTTGAAGCCCCCCCCCAGCAAAGTCTAAAACACATTTGAATAATGAGTTTTGTCATCATTTATAAGGCACTACTTTTTCACTACTACCCAAAACAGGACCTCCCGATTCGTGAATTTCTTCAGGATTTTCACTCATATTCGCTAGTCAAACCTCTTGTGTGTGTTCAAATTCGCTTCATACCAGAAAGTCAAAGTTTTTTAATTGGAAATTATTAGATTTCGACATTCGACATAAACTTATAAAATAATACATACGAGCATATCCATCATTTTCAAATTTTGTGATTATGATTGATTTCGAAATTGAAAAAAAAACACATGTTGCTTTGTGTTGATGATCTATCTTCTGTATTAACGTAGGTAGACATAAGTCTATATGGTGTAAGATTATTTTGCTTTATTTTAGATGTCTGTAATTACAGATTATGATGAGGGTCTGTATGGTACCTCATTCATCATACGGGTCTGCACCTGACCTGTCGAAAATAACTCACACATCCTTAAAATTGTCATTTCACTTTTATACTTTTTAATATATCCTTTGTTGGATGAATTGTATGTCGGATCAAATTTTCTTTATACCTTTAGAATTATATCATATATCCAGTTATAATTCGTTGGTATATCAATAAAAGACAAATACTAAGAAGAGACTTTGGAAAAAAACTCGCCTTGATGAAAAACCTTACTTTTCAATTTATGCCGTCTCTACCACTATAATCGTTTCTAAAAATTATCACAACAACCTGTAGCTCGCAATAAAAGGACATCTTTTTAACTATCCAAAACCAAACCATCAAACAAATCTTCTTAGAAATGTATTATTATTAACTTCCACCTCAATCAAAATTCTTCGGTTCTTTCGAATATTTTTAAATAAATAACATATTTGTGGTTTGTCATAAAAAGATATTTTTACACAAACACAAATTTTGCCATATTTTACGAGATAATTGAGAAATTTTGAAAAGTCAAAATTTATTTAAATATTTTCGAATACAATAACATAAATTATGTTAAATGTTTTTAAATTGACTTTTTAAAACTTGAATCTTTCTTATTCAATTATTAGTTTGGCTTACCTCTCGTAACATCTTAATCGAAAAATTTTCAAGATAGAAAACGAGTTTGGTAATTAGGAAGCATTTTGATTATAGTCTTCCATTATTATTACTCTGTATAGCTCATAGCTCTACCTCTTAAATATAAATTTAGTAGTTGGTTAATTTCAAAATTGTATGTGGGTAGGAAAAAAAGTTTAAATAACTGGTAGAACTTTGCTCTGGGTTGGGTTTAACACAAAGTAGATCTTATAGATGAAACCAGTCTTTCACAATAAAGACATATCTGTCAGTTTTTATGGGCGTTGCAAGACATCCCGCTGCCCTATCCGTTCTACAATCTGATCATAATTTAAGCAGAAGTTAACAAAATGTTTCTCTTGTCTTAAAAGATATTTACTATATTGGATTGTTAATGGTTACAACTAGTAACACCTAAACGTGAAGCAGAAAATCAGATACCCAAAACTCGTTTAATTTTAAATATCTGGCAATTCTATAAGCAATAAACAAAAAATTCTAAAATTTATGTTTTTGTTGCCACTTCTAAAAATTTTTGCTGAAGGGTACGTCAGAGTAATTTATCATTGAGTTGAAGAAACGTATTGTCTATCATATAAGTGCCTCTCCGAAGATTACAAAAGTTCCTAACATATTCCATACATATTCATCATACGATGATGGGCATGGACCATCTTTTCTTAGAGCTTCACACTGCAGGACAGTTAATAAAAAATTACTCGAACAATTTCACATGTGTTAGACAATTTAACAAAAATGTAATTTAAAATATTTAAATACGAAAATGTTGTTAAGCATCAACAATGGATCCGATGTACAAAAAAAAGCAATTCTTGTATTATTATTGGTACAGGAAACTAAAATGAAATAGCAGATTGTATTTTGATTGTGTCATGTTAAATGTAAATTTTAAATAGCAGTTAACAAGATCGTAAAATAGAAGCTGGAACATTAATTCAAATGAAATGTATTTCATCATGATCATTTTTTATTCGTGAAGAGAAATTAATGAAATATTATAACGCTTTAAAATGTTATTTTTGCATTATGGGTGTCCCAAAGCTTTTAAAATGATACTAAAACTTGAAAATTACCGCTAGATCAAATGATTCTTAATGCAATAAAAGATATAGATTTAAAAAATATGAAAAATTAGAGAAACTGATGGTGGGCATTTGAGAAATAATATACGACGTTGCCTCAAATAAATCAACACTTAGAAATTTACATACACATGGCACTTTTGTGCCCAAAAACAGGCTCAATGTAATTAAAATAGCTCCAAACTGCAAAATGTATAGATCTATAAAATTGACCAGATAGACACATGAAGTTATTCCAATTTTTACAAGGAGATTTTAGATGATCATTGAACTTTACAATTCGAATTAAATCAGACCGAAGACAATGGAAAAGAAAAGAATTATATCATGATAAATACTGTTGATAGACAAATTTTTGGCTCGACCAAGCTAAAATAAAACCAAGATGAAGGATCTTAGAAAAGAGAAATGTTTTTTCTAGAGAAATTGAGAAAGAAAAAAAGAGAAATTGGATTAGAGGTCAATTCTAAAAAATTGTCTCTACTAGAATTCAGATCTGACAGTATTTCACCCAAATACATATTTAACAAAAGGTTTATAAGCTTGTTAACAACACGAGACCCCGGTACTGCCGATATCCATATCTTTACCCATGAATCAAAAACTGAACCTGGCTCAGGAATGGGAATCTTCTCACCTGAACTAGAAATAAATATAAGTATACCATTAGGTAGATTCACTTCGGCTTTCCAAGCTGAACTTAATGGCATACTAGAAAATACCAAAATGGTAAAAAAGAGTATAATAGTAACAGAACAACACATACAGATATTGTCGGACAGTAAGGCTGCTATCGCAGCCCTGAACCGCCACAGAATAACTTTGAAGTTGGTCTCGGTCTTCATAGCAGCACTAAACGACATTTCGACGAGTAATGCTCTTGAAATCTGCTTTATCAAAGGGCACCAAGGTGACGAAGGCAATGAGAGGGCAGATGAACTGGCAAGGCAGCTCTTCGAATGGGGCGGAACCGACCTTAGCTCTGGAGGACAGCACTCTCAACAGTCTCGTAAAACATTAAGCTCACATAGACGTATGTGGTCGAAAGAGGACAAATCGTTACAGGACATTGTAAACTAAACAAACACCTTCACACTCTGGGACTAATTGATAGCCCTAGATGCAGAGAACTGTAATCAGGATGATGAAACTGCGGTCCTACCTCTTGCGGTAGCATCAACTAGAAAATCCATACTTAGTGACTACTGGCTAGATATGGTCAGAATCAGAGACACTCCACCCGCCAAGTTGCTCGAGTTCATTTTAAAGTTGGGTAGGCTCAAGGAGTGACGGGGAAGGAGGCTGCACAATGAGCTCGATCAAGTGGTCTAAGTGTTAAAGAGCTAAAAACCAGCTCTCCTACTAGCAATCCAATCCAATCAAATGTTGTATTGAATTAAGAATTTCACAAGAATGAATAAACCCTGAGCAGGTTTGGTTCAGTCCATACAATCCATCGCTTGTATAGACTTATTTCCAATAAAGAAGAGCCTGTATCAATGCGCGAAAGACTTAAATTGGTCAGGCGGGTCCAAATAGGGAAATCTCTTCAAATTTATATCACAATCAAACACCAATTTTGAGGTGTAGAATATTAATCCATTCACAATTATGTGGTTCACTAAAATTAAATAAAAATTCTTAGCGTAGTTTTTGCATTTTCTAAACTGGTTGTGAGCAAGAAAACAGTAGGCTTCAAAAAAACGATTATGTGACGTCAAAACACATGCTTTGGATTGTCATCACACAGCACCTACTACGTCATGCTTGTCACATTTCACATTTTCATTGAAATTGCATTTATTATGGCTGTAAAAGGGTACAAGAAAGCAAATTTCGTTGATTTGCCTTATCTAAATATACTATATATAAAAGCCCATCAATTTATTTGTGCATAGATTTTGTTTAGGTATATAATATTCAAACATTTCCTATTTGCACGTGGCTCACACAAAATAATTTGGGCTCGCTTTGTGCCCACCTGATTTTTTTAAACCTAGTTACGTGCCTGTATGCTGAAATTGCTATGCTAGTCATACTGTGTTCTGACGTCACAACCGCCAAATACCGTTTTTGGCGCGATATCTGTGACTCAAACTTTAAATATTTTTTAAAATACGAAATATTATCGCAAAAAAATTAAAAAAAAAACCCGCTACGTTTTGAAACAAGACGAACAATAATTAAATACTTTTGAAATTGAAGAGACTTCCCTATTGTTATATTCGATGTACGGTCGCTAGAGGTTAGAGGTATGAGCGTACTGACGCTCAGTACGCTCATGAGTACGAGATGGAATAGCAAAGATAGGGTACGACCATGGTAGGGTACGAAACCTAAATTAACGAAATAGTTAATGGAGAATAGTTTAAACATCTTATTAAATCAAATTCTTTTGTTTAGGTTTGTCAAAAGTTATTTTAAATTTAATGTCGTTTTTTTCCAAAAAAAATTCTTATGTAACCTACCAAAAGTTTAATGCTACCAGAAGCAGAAAACTGTGGCGATTCCAAAAATGTAAAAAAAACACAAGGTTCCTGTGCCCTGTGCATGAGCAGTTAAAGACCACCCACAAGTGAAGCAATTTTAGCCTAATAACTTCTGTAACATTTCTTCAAATAATCGATAGTAGAATCGAAGAATCAAGAATAGAAAAGAATATAATAGAAAAGATTTAGCCTTGTTAGTTTACTTTTTCCCACCCTGTAGGTATACAGATTTGGGTGCTGATTACAAAAAAATAAGGCCACTAAAAATGGTTAAAACGAGGGTGAAAATGGAGAGAAAGAAAAACCTAAGGGTAATATTATGATTAGATATTGTTGCTGGACACCAAAACAAATTGATTAACATTGGTTCGATCAAGTTTCTTTGAAATTCGTTCACTTCAGGGACCCAGGAAATGGAAAGATCGTAAAAACCTGAAAACGCTCAATTACGGTTAAACTCTGTCAAAATTCAAGCCAAGAAAGAAGCTTTCCAAGACAGGTGCTTTCCATTTGTTTATCTGAACTGCACTTGTGATACTGTTTATAATCAACTCAATCGGAAAGTCTTGTGTTGACACAACAGATATTTTTACTTGTTACTCAATTGTGAAACGTCATTTAACCAAGCTGTCTATAATCTTTGAAAATCAATGTTTACAAGTTTGACTTTTAGTACAGATCCCAAAGGCGAATATCGGCATCGACCTGGAAATAAAACATATGTGGCTGAAAATTTGTATTTCGGCATTATTTAATATGTACTACAAGACGCTAAAAAGTTTACCATCGTCAGGGGTGTGCAACATGGGTAGATCCCACCCATATATTGTTTTTAGGGGGCGTTTTTTTAAATCCAATTAGTTTTTGATAAGGACATGGTACTTTATATTTATGGGGTCGCTGTATACGAATATGATGTCAAAATTAAAGTTTGACAACTGCATACTGTTAAATCAGCTGCCAAAATAATAACATTCTGCTTTTTTCATATTTTTTTTCGTTTTAGCGGTTACTGTAAATGAGGAGCAATAAAAAAGATATAAAAAGATATGTAATTGAATTTTTAAACTAATTTATTTAATTTTTTTTATATAAATTGATGTAGAGGCTATCTAAATGGTTCTTTCGACGCGTTTACAGAAGAACTATTGCAAATACAGAAAATTTCATAGATATATAAGTTGTTTAGAATGGCATTCTCTATAAATTGGCCCAAACAAAGTATAGATTTTTCTATTACACTTCCAGTTACTCTTTTAACAGTTGAGGACACATTTATTCGATGTTGCACACCCCTAAGAGTGGTAAACTTTTTTGCCTCTTTTTCCAGGCTTTTAATACTACCTTATTTCAAATTTTCAGCCACATATGTTGTTTTTCCAGTCTGTGCCCTAGATTGATGTTAAGGCTATATAAATGGTTCTTTAGACGCGTTTACGGAAAAACTATTGCAAGTACAGAAAATGTCATAGATATATAAGTTGTTTAGAATTGCATTTTCTATAAATTGGCCGAAACAAAATTTAGATCTTTCTTTTATACTTCCAGTTACTCTTTTAACAGTTGACGACACATTTATTCGATTTTGCACACCCCTGAGAATGGTAAACTTTTTTGCCTCTTTTTCCAGGCTTTTAATACTACCTTCTTTCAAATTTTCAGCCACATATGTTGTTATTCCAGTCTGTGCCCTAGATTGATGTTAAAGTTATATAAATGGTTCTTTCGACGCGTTTACGGAAAAACTATTGCAAGTACAGAAAAAGTCATAGATATATAAGTTGTTTAGAATTGCATTCTCTATAAATTGGCCCAAACAAAATTTAGATTTTTCTTTTATACTTCCAGTTACTCTTTTAACAGTTGAGGGTACATTTACTTGATGTTGCACACCTCTGAGAGTGGTAAACTTTTTTCCCTCCTTTTTTAGGCTTTCAATACTAGCTTATTTCAAATTTTCAGCCACATATGTTGTATTTCCAGCCTGTGCTCTATACAGGGTGAATCCTAACGTACGGATTAAACTGATAGGGGACCTAAAGGGGACCAAAATATCATTTTTTTTTAAATAAACTTTTAATCAAAATCGAATAACAACAAAGTTACATGGGTTTTAAGTTCTTGTAAACCTGAGCATTTTTTATTAAAAATAGAGTGATGACTTACGTTTTGAATTGAAATTCGGAATATTTGAGAATTATTTAAACGAAGTTCAGTTAAAATTTTAGTAAAATTCTTATAAGATGAAAGTTATGCCTATTTAAATTGTTCTTTAAAATACTCAGCTTGGGTGCCCACTTATTGGAAACCGCTGATTTATTTAATTCAATCATGTACGTCAAAATCAGTCAAAATTAATCAAATGTCAGAAATTAAATAGGTTATTTTGTATATGCTCAGCGGTACTCAATAGGTGGGTAATAATTTATAAGAACTTAAAACCAATGTAACTTTGTTCTTATTCGATTTTGATTAAAAGTTTACTTTAAAAAAAGTTATATTTTGGTCCCCTTTAGGTGCCCTATAAGTTTGATCCGTACGTTAGGATTCACCCTGTATTAATAAAGACATAGAAATGTCTCTTTTGTAGCTCTTACGGTACAACTATTGCAAGTACAGAAAATTGCATAGATATAAAAATTGTTAAAACTTAATTCTCTATAAATTGACTATAAAAAAATTTCGATTTTTCCATTATACTTCCAGTTACTCTTTTAACAGTTGAGGGCACATTTACTCAATGTTGCACACCGCTGAGAGTGGTAAACTTTTTTGCCTCCTTTTCTAGGCTTTCAATACTAGCTTATTTCAAATTTTCAGCCACATATGTTGTTTTTCGAAATGTAGCTTGTTTTTGCCATTTGTTCGGGATCATCGAAAAAAACTGTGTTTTCGGGGTTCTTTTTTCGGAACAGGTAGGCGGAAATCAATATTCAGTATGATGAACTGAAACGTTGAAATATCCTCTTTCATTCTCCGCAAATGTTTTTAAGATATAACGTTCACATAAAAAATGCCGTCAATATTACGAAAAAAGTGCCCTTTTTGAGACGCGCGCACTTCATCTTAATTTCATAGAAAACACATGAAGTAGAATAAATTCCAAGTACATCATTTGAAAGCACGATCAATTACCTACAAAACCATATATTTATTTTTTTGAAAATTACATTTTTCTATCGTACGCAGTCTTTTAAAAATTTAATTACAAGAAAAAAATAATATTCAAAAAATTTGAAATATTTAAGAGGTGTTTTTTTAAAACTGAAAATTGTTTTAACATGATTAGTAGCATGATGTCATTACAAATATATTATAGAACACATATCCAGAATATTTTTTAATTTTGAGCTCTCTGTAGCTTATGGTACATTAATTTGTAAAGAGTCGTCAGAAAAATGAAAAAGAAAACTTCTAGTACAATTTCAGGGATGATGAAAATAAATAAATTAAAAAATAACCACATCAATTTAAAGCTAAAACCATCTTCTTTTCAAAAACTTACACGAAAAAATGATCTGACAATTAATTACAAAATGGCAAACATTTTAGCGAGCCACTACGCTTGAAAATTTCCAATTTTCAGATTTCTAACTGTTTATCCCTATTTGTCTTTCATCGCGTTTTTCTGGAAAAGTACTATGAGTACAAAATTTTTTATAGATTTATAAATTGTTCAGAATTCCATGCTCTATTAAATAGCCTTATCAGAATTTCGAAATTCTCATTTCTTTTCGAGCTAATATTCTTTGAATGTTGAGGGCACAATTACTTTATGTTGCACACCCCTAGGAGTGGTAAACTTTTTTGTGTCTTTATGTAGACTCTTAAGACTAGCTAATTGTAAATTTACAGCCACATATGTCGTTTTTCCAGGTTGAAACCGATAGACCCTGTACTATTTCAAAGCTTTCTAAAAACAATTTAGGGATATTTTTGACGCTACTGACAGCTGACAGAAATTATTTAATTGTAATTTAATTAATTTGTAAGTGAATTAAGCATGAGTAACAAGTAAAGTATTATACATTACACGCCAGGTAACTGTTTTAACAGGCTCAAAGAGGTGACAGGCTCAAAGAGGTGACAGGCTCACCGAGGCGGCTCGCCAGTCATAATCCTCTTTGCGCCAGTTAAAACAGTTTTACCTGGCTTGTAATGTTAAATACTATAGTTGACATAAATATATTTTCCGTAACGCATAATTGGTTGATGGAGCTTTATAGTTTACAATTTCCACTAAACGAAAGAAAATTGAATTTACATCTCTTGCCACGGAAAACAATTGAAAATCTGAAACTTTAAACGTAGAGTAAACTCAACGTAACCTGAGCACACCACGTGATGATCGTTAAAGTTGCTCAGTAGTTTTGTACTGCCGTTGCTTAGCAACGAATGTGGACAGTGTCGTCGTATAGTTATTACATTACTTTTGTCGAAGCAAAATAATGAGAATCATTTTAATAATGTGAAGATGTCATTCACAAAGCATTAAACCAGTAATTAATTATTATTAGCACTACAAATAAAAATTTAAATTAAGTAATTATTTTAAATTTTGACAACTTTTAGAAATAATTTTTTTGACAGAATAAATAGCTAGCACCGCCACTGGGCTCTGAAGCCACGCCTCGCGCAGATTTGGTCACGTGGTGTACCCAGGTTATGTTGGGACTACTCTACTAATGTACATATTGTACATTTCAAAAATAAGACAATGTCTGTCGTTTGAGATTTTACACTGTTTTCCGTGGCAAGAGAAATTATACCGGGTGACACAGGGATTTGGAACACTCTTATAACTCCGTTATTTGTCAACATATCAAAATGAAATTTGGTGTGGATTATACTCACATAAATTGCAATTGTTTTAACTACTTGTGAAAATTCTGTCACTTCCGATTACGCCGGAAATGAAGTCAACTTTTGATTTTTAAATGGAACACCATACATATTTTTACTTTTTTGAAACCTACATTAAATTTTTAATACAGTTCCATCAAAGAAATTAATTTTATAAGCAAAATAAAATTTATTTTTCAAAAAATAATCAGTTGTCTAGAGTGCTGTGATGTGGTAGAAAATTATCGGTGAGAGCTAATTGTACTATGGAAATTATGTTTGCACCACAAAAGTTGAAGGTTGGTGTTGTGGAGCTTTCAGAAAGTAATTTAGTTACATTTTACTCAATAACTTCATTTTTTTAAATGGCATCATATCGGAACAACTCCATCGTTGTATTTAGAAAAAAATACTTTATCTGAGGTAGAATTGTTCCGATATGTTGCCATTTGAAAAAATGAAGATATTGAAGGAAATGTGACAAAATTACCTTCTGAAAGCTCCACAACACCATCCTCCAGCTTTTGTGGTGTAAAAGTAATTTTCATAGTTCAAGTACCCCTTACGGATGATTTTATACCACATCACAGCACTCTTGAAACCAGCGTAATTTTTGAAAAAAAAATTTATTTTTGCTTGTAAAATTAATTTTTTTGATGCTACTGTATTCAAAATTTAATGAAGGTTTCAAAAAAGTAAAAATATTTATGGTGTTCCATTTAAAAATCAAAAGTTTACTTCATTTCCGGCGTAATCGGAAGTGACAGAATTTTCACAAGTAGTTAAAACAATTGCAATTTATGTGAGTATAATCCACACCAAATTTCATTTTGATATGTTAATAAATAACGGAGTTATAAGAGTGTTCCAAATCCCTGTGTCACCCGGTATAATGATTATCCATTTTAAAATAAATAAGTTCATCAAATCGTGAAGTGTTTGTTGCTAATTAATAGACAGAAAAAAATTTGCTCTAGATTTGAGTATGTTCATTCCTATAGGTTAAAAGGGGTAACGGGCTAGCAGCAACTTCAAACACAGCGAAACACAGAGATTTCTCATGTGAGTTCCCTATGTTCAAAATAAAGTGAAAAATTACGAAAAAATTAAAGAATCAAATATTCTATAATTATTACTATAGGTATTATTGATTATTATTAACACGTTTTCATTTTCGAAGTACCTGTTGCCGACTCTAGTTCAGTAAAGAATTTTTTAACGTTAAAGTTAACGCTAAAGAGTTTTCTCTACTCAACAGCATTTTTAGCATTTAAAACTTCCTTGAAAATTTTTAACTTGTAAAAGTTAGCTCTGAAAACTCAAAGTACCTACTTGCGCTTGTTTATAATGTTTATGATGTTTATATAAATTTTTAAATTATTTGATTTCATTTTGGTCAATTAAAAAATAAAAATTACGATAAATTAATATAATTAATGTGAAACGATAATATTAGTTTAGTTTAAATTTCTAACATCGACGTATTTTGTGTTGCTTCATTCGATACAAACCACTTGTAACGCAGTTATTTTCGGTGAACATTGGTTTCTGTATCGTGAATTCCCGGCTACGGGCAGCTCGGATACTCCATGCACGAGTCACGTGTCTCGCAGTATATTGGATTCTAAAATATAATCTAGGCGTGCCATTATCATTTATTAATATCCATATTTTATCAACTTTAAATACTATTTATAGCAGTGTTATGGAGTATCAAAATAATTATGACGTAGAAAAATTTTTACGAAATATAAATACTGTTAAATTTATACAAGAAGTTGAGGTTAGGCCGTGTCTATGGAATGTACATCACGAAAGTTACAATAACAGGCCGCTCAAACAAGTTTTGTGGACTGAAGTAGTTCAAAGTATTTGTGAAGATTTTCACGAATTATCCGCTGCGGACCAAACGGAAATGGGTAAGTTATCTTATCACGCTAAACAAATATTTTTAACAAGTTCCTACAAAATACATTCTTTATTGTAAAAAATAACGTAAGTTGTTTCGAAAATTTGAAAATTGTCTAGCGAAAAGGTGGCAACTCGCAAGTATTAGATAAGGTTCCGACTCGAATAAGTCAAGGGTTAAAGGTTTTCCAAATAAATAATTTTGTTTGTAATTAAATAAATGTTTAATTATAATTTTAAAATGAATAAGCGAAAATAATGAGAAAACTGAATTGTGGACGTGGTTAAATTTGCTAAAAAAGAAATCGAAAATTGTTTACGTTTACGCATCCTTCCTTAGGTCTTTGGGGAATTTATTTCAAATCTAAATTTTTGAAATTCTTTTACTCATTACTTTGTTTAATAATTTTATATTTCCATCTACTTTTTCTCTATTCTTTATTTTTTTGCAACACTCATGAGATTAGATTTGCCCCTTTTAGTATTTTGAACTTTAAATGAAATGCTATAAAAATTCAGGTCCGTATTTAAAAAAACGTTTGATGATAAAAATTATGAAAATTTTTGGGCCTTCTACGGAATTACTTAACCTCACTTTAGACCTACATTTTTTAAACTTGGCTGTAAGTTAGTAAATCTTGGCGTTAATTTAATGAATATTTATTTATCAAACTTTTAAATTCAAAATGGCGATCATTCCAACGATTGTTTTATTTTTGGGTTACCCAACCCGAAGTTATTACATTATGGAAACAAAGTATGAAGGGGCCAAAGTTCATTCAAAATTTTGAAATGGATTTTCTCAAAATTGGCTTTGGTCACCCTATTAGATTTTGGATATGTTATAGGCATCGTGATTCTTAATCAAAATTTCAAAAATTGATAATTTCTTTAGTAATTAAAATGAAAATTTGAGAGTTAACAAATAAATTAATACCTTTGAATATTTATTATTTTGAGTTATGTTAACAAAATGTTTTTCGGTTAACCGTTCTGAAATTAGCTGTTAGTTGATTCCTAAAGAACTGATATTTTGATAATAATTTAGCAGGAACTGGAGACAATTTTCTTATTTTAAATGAAACGCCCAATATACTTTTGAATATTTTGAAAGTTTTGAAATTAGCTTTGATACTTATGAACAAGTCTTTTTATGGCCACATCCGAGTTATTTAAATGAAAATGTGTATTTTTGCGGATAGGCAACGGTTGCTAACCCTTCCAGATGTTTTATATTCTAAGTTTAGTAAGGTGATACAGTATAACCAACAGAATTTCCCTTAAAAATAATTATCTAAAATATTTTCAGAACCAAACTCGTTTTAATATACTACATGGTAACTTGTCCAAATGTCTAACATTGTAGTAGAAAATCGTTATTTCGGCATTTACTTTGTATAATTATAAGTATCTTAATTAATTTACATGTTGCTGGTTATTAAATGTACCTGTACTTCTGTTAATTCTTCCATAAAATACTTCACATTTTCTAGAATTAGGGAGAGAATCATGAAACTTTGACAGCAAGGAATATATATTTTTTTACTTAATGGATAATGTTTATTATTAATAACGTACATCCCTAGCACAGACACAATTTTTAGTTTAAAACGGGAAAAATCCCTGGCATCCTTAGCGATGACACTCTCACCCTGCCTAGAATATTAGAAATAACGCCAATAGACCTTTTGTGAATCTATCAGAAGATTCCGAAAAAATATATTTAGAGAATGTACCATTTAAAAAACATGTCGATGACGTCACTACACTATAGGTATAATCTTAAACAAATGAAACATAAGCACCAAAGAGTAGTCCTAAAAAAGTCTCAAAAAAGCGCGGTTTTGATAAAACCATTCATTTGCCAATAAACGAGCAGTTCCAGGAACACCACAAAATCTCTTATTGAGTGAATATTTGAGTAGTGAGTAGGGAGGATATAAAGAGCCTGACCCTCTATGCCTCTATGACCAATTGACCGCATTAATTTACTCTTTTACCAGTAGCTTAATAAAAAAGCAAAGATCGATCGGACGATTAAATCAATCTACAAAATACTATTTTTATTAACAAAAGAAAGTAATGTTATAATAATGTTTCAGTCTCGGGTATTCTTAAAAAATGGAAAGGTCTAAGAAACTCGTTTTCCAGAGAAATGGCCAAACGCAAACGAACGTCCCAAGCAACATGGAAAACATACGTCTATTTCGACCAGTTATCATTTCTAACACAATCAGGATGGCTTAGAACTCCGTAAGTATAATTTACATAAAATTACTACAACACAGATCCCTGATGGCGAGCGGTAGGGATAAGTTCGCGCAGATTTGGCCACGCCCCTTTAATAATACCAATTTAGGTATCTGCCCATAACCACCGTTCGCCAACATAAATCTGTCTTGCAGTTTTTTACTAAAAAGACTATTATTTGATCATGTCTATTATTCTAGTGTTAAAGAGACTCCGACTGACGAAGATATACAAGAATGGAAAAATTTCATACCTAAAGAAGAACTAACTGAAGAGTTCGAAATCGAATCAAAAGCCACAATAGAAACAGTTTACATGAGCGACACGGAGACAATACTAAAAGATCCATTTCGCGAAACAAACAGCATAGAATTGCCTTTAACAGAATTTAAAAGTAACGATTGTAAACGTCCAAAACTAGAAATTGAAACTTCGGAATCAGAAGCACCTTCTTCAAGTACAATAAATCAAGAATCGTCTCATCCTTTATTAGTATTCTTTTCTGGCCTTCTTCCAGATTATGATAAGTTAACGCCGAAACATCAACGGTTGTTTAAACAAAATGCCCTCACGTACCTCAATGAACTTTTAGATAAACAAGAATCGAGTGATAGTTTACAAACTGCTTCCTATCATGATCTTTAATTTTACTTCTTTTGTGATTAACCCGGATTAACCTATATTTTTTTTAGTATTAAGAAATTTTTTTATACAGAAAATTGTAACGTTTTAGGGCTGGGATCCTGTAATTTTAGCGTATTGCTACGCTAAGATACTTACACTTTACCCTTCTTCTATCAATTTCTAAAAGGAGGGGTAAAATGGGGTAAAAGAGAGGTAGGGAGTAAGTAGTTTAGCGTAGCAATACGCTAATAATTACAGGATCCCAGCCCAGAATGTATTAATAAGGTCTTGATGCGTTGAGCATGAGAAAAGGTTTGACGTTTTTGGTTTAGCTCAAAATTGGCACACAAGCTACAAACGTAGGCTGTGGGTTATGATGAGTTTTGTAAAATGCCTTTATTCTAACAGCTTGTACTCTATTTAGAGAGTATGTTCAATTTTTTAATCAAAGCTGAAACATCAAACTTTTTTCATGGTTCACTTGAGCAGAATAATCCACACACTGCTTAACTGCATGAGGTAGTTTTGGAAGGATACTTTACTTCATTAATGGTTCTCTGTATATGATACTTAATCTAATTGCAGGTAAAGAGGTAAATTATTTTTGTACCCAAAGTTTGCTGTAATTAATACCAAATTATGTACAATTATGTTAAGCATCGTCAGGCATGTAACTACTGGAGAACCACGGTGGGCCCAGAGGCCTGCCTAAAATGGTGGAGGTCCATTCTTATGCCCTTGTGTCTTGGGGTTATTTTATATACTTGGCGCGCCCAAAACAATTTGTGCCCACCTGATTTTAGAAAGATAGTTATGTGTCTGAGCATCATTTCAGAAAATAGCTGAAAATAAGGTAAAAATCCCATATGCTTGTCTACAAAAAACTGATATTCTCCCACTTTTGGAAAACTTTTCAACGCTATCTAGTTGCCTTAAAAGTTTTCCTAGAGTTTCCTTTTATTTTGTTTTTTTTTTAAATTTAATTAAATTGAGTAAAAAATTTTTATGTTTAGCTTTACTTAAGTAAGAGTTAAGTACAAACAGGTTTAGCACGTTTTATAATTAAATTTACATACTCATTAAAAATGTGTACTTATTTAAATATTTTATTTTCAATTAATTTTCTTATTAAAAGTCTAAATGAAACCAAAACGCATCAAAAAAAATCTTATTGCCTTACGAATTTAATTTCTTCTTATTCGTTTTCTTCTTCTTACATAACATTCCATTTGATTTTACTGGCTGCTACAAAGATTACTTCACGAGAAACAAGTTACAATTAGGCATTATTATATATTTTTTTATTTGTCTCCGACAACTATAAGGCTGTACCGCTTCGGGCGAATAAAGCTTTAACAACTTAATTTCGACTCGAGCTTGTAGTTTTTGTTTTATTTTTTTTTATACATAGTGGATAAGTCTTGCAATGTTGCCATTAATTTTTGATTTTTTAAATTTTGTTATAAAAATTATTAATTAAACAAGTTGTTTTATTTTCATAATTAAATGAAAATTTTATGTTTGTTAAAGAAATCATGGCTAATTACTATTTATTAAGGCTT
Organism: Malthinus seriepunctatus; assembly: GCA_963924605.1. Lineage (NCBI taxonomy): Eukaryota > Metazoa > Arthropoda > Insecta > Coleoptera > Cantharidae > Malthinus > Malthinus seriepunctatus. The sequence continues at coordinate 97,607,932 of OZ004600.1, forward strand.
TGCTAAGTGAAGAACTCACATAACTAGTTATATTAATGTTGGTAAATTGTACTTTGCATAATTTCCGCATTTTGTTTAATATATTGACAGCTTTTAGTTATTGCATTTAAAATTGTTTTAATTGCAAACGCATACTTGTCATTTCTACTCGAATTCAACTGGAAAATTTGAGCATAATAATGTAATAATATGCTGTAGCTATTCACATAATTTCTAATGCAGCAATTTCAAAGGCATTAAAATAATTGTAATTATTTCCTGCTATAAGCACAGATGGAGATTATTAGCTAATAACTATGTTATTTTTAATTTGGTAAATTAACATTTGGAATGATACATCTATTTTAGAATAAGTAAAGCAATAGGAATAATTAATTTAATTAATCAACATTTCAATTCCCTAAAATTGAAACAAAAAAATTGTGATCGAAAGGAGATTTTTCAATTTAATTTCTGACTTTGCTTGATTGCTCGAAAATGACAAGCGTGAAAAAACAACGTAAACAACAAACAACAAAATCTTTTTGCAAAACAATGGTAAAGGTAATCTGGTCTAAAGTGGGGAGTACCAAATCATTAAATTTCAAAATCATACGAAGAGCACTACAAACTACAAGTGAAAATATTGAGTTCTACAACATAGGCGCCATGGTATGTTCGAATTTATAGGATACATCATACATGAAGTCATAAATAGTCTCAAAATTGAAGAAGTGGCACGTGGTGCGACTATTAAATGAATACCACAAGGAACAAGGGACGAAAAATCAGAGTCACGCTTTTAAGCTTTTGTGTAAATGCAATTTCAGGACCGGACTGGCCCGGCCAGCTGACCGGCAATCGCCGGTGGGACCAAGTGAAATTGAGGTCAATTGAAAATAAATGGAAAAATAAAAAAATATGTTAAAAAAATTCTAAAGTTGGTCTAAGTTCGTTGATCTTGAAAATTCCAAAAATTTTCGTCTGCGGCGCTATGTGGCCTGTGGGAAACCTTTGGAACCCAGGTCCGTGATAGTGTCGCTACTAGCTACACCACTGCATTTGGGGCTAATTTATTTTGTAGCCAGTGAGGCCAACCACTAGCCAGGTTGGCCTTGTGCAGTTTTAATCATTGATAGTCGTGATTATTACTTGTTAAAAATTCACAAAGAATTAAAACAGTACCTTCTTATACCTATGAATTTAAAAAATACTAAATTTTAATATTAGAAACATCCTCGATATTCTTTCCCTTGTACGATATAAGGTAGGTAAATTAAGAATCGAAAATTTTCGTGGATTCTATTTCTGGTATTTTTGTGATTTTAGGGTATAATAATAAGATACAGTAAAAAAAATCTAACTTGAGGTAAGTTCGCGCAGGTTTGGCCACACCCCTTTAATAATTTAAATACGTTGACTACTGCGTTGGTGGGGATAAATACCAATTTAGGTATCTGCGCATTGTCATCGCTCGTCTACTTAAAATATTTTTACTGTAGTTAATTAAAAATTAAATAATTATTTTTCGCTTTTAGTCTTCAAATACATACTACATTTGGCTACAGGGGCACAAGAGGAGAACGTAGCTTCACTCACCATCACAAGAAAATTACTTGACTTAGCTAAACTCTGAAATAATGGTGGCTGAAGGAGAAGTTTACCAAATTTTAAATCTTGGGCTCGTAAATTAAGTATAAACAAGCATAAGAGAGAGAAAAAGAGAAAAAAACTGAAAATTATGAAAATCCGTCCGATTATGAAATTTAAAACTGATGTGTGCATTTACAGTGTGAAGGGCGATTTTTTTGTGTTGGTAAAACAATTTTTAAATTTACCTATAAGTTGTGCGTATTTATAATGAGGAAAAGTCCAATGGGCCAAATTGTCCTGATAGCAGGCCCACAAATATATCGTACACCCAATTCAATCCTGCCATAACTGCAACTAATTCAATTTTATGCTAGAGAAGAATCTAGCAACTGGATACAATGCTTTTATACAGAGAACTTAAATCATAAACCATAAAAAAATATAAGATATTTTTGTTTTAACTTTATGGATTTTTGTCACATCATGGTTTAACATGTTTAGAAGTGAAATGCAGTAATAACTCATGATTAGAAAATTTGGCAGTTATGGCAGGATTTAATTGGCTGTACAATATGTATAGTGAGTTTTGAAGCATATTGCTGTACTGTAAGACACATTTCTGTTGGCGAGCGGTGGGAATGCGCAGATAGGTACATAAATTGGTATTTATCCCCACCAAAGCAGTAGTAAACGTAATTAAATTCTTAAAGGGGCGTGGCCAAATCAACGGGAACTTATCCCTACCGCTTGCCATTAGGGATCTGTGTTGCAGTACTTCCAGCAGGAATACAATATTACCATTCGAAGATCTTAAAATTTTTCCTATAATGTAGAATTTGCAAGTTGCTATGTTGAAAAATGAAGAAGTTATAAGGATAACAGACCATTTCCGTGGCATAGTCATTAATGCAGGGGCGTTAGGCGTATTTAAAGGGTTTTAAATTTTAAAAATGGACATTGGTAACCATGTTTATACTAGAGCTATACGATTTTTGAGATCTAAAAAGGAAATATTGATTCGAGTAAAACTATTTTTGGAAATTTAAGACAATATCATTTTTTCGGCTCTTTTTAAAACAAAATCAAATTTTTCAACTTTTTGACTAAAAAGCCAATTTGATTGGTTGTAATTTTAATGTTTTTTCAACGTACTTTTGAAAGATAATGAAAAAATACCCATAAAAAGATATTTCTACCAATACAAGTTGTTTCTTGACCAAAAAGTTGAAAAATAAAAAGGAAATTTCAAATTTTGGCGTTTCTTAATATTTTTGAACCAAGTCCAAAACACGTCGTTGTGGCATCACAACATTATAAACATATTAGGACAGTTTTGAATTCTTTTACATTAGAACATTATAATATGAATTATTTTAGGCAATTAAATTAGAGAAATTCATTTCAAACCAAGGAAATATTTTGTGAACAATATCAGCGAATTATTAAAAAAAATACTGAACATGAAGAAGTGAAAACTGCGAACTGAACTCGCATTGATGGTTCGACCGATTAATAAACAATTTTTGCTTCGTTGACTCCACTTAATTAATTAATATAAATATAATAACACACCTATGACAAAATTAAAAATAGCGCTGGAAGAAAAAAGTAGGACTGCACCGATTTAAATTTAAACGCTTCCATCCATGTCCAACTGTCCTTCTGGAAAACCCTTCCTGCAGGACAAGAGGACAACTGCTTGGATATTCTTATATTCAAAACTAACAAGAATTCAGTGGCGTATTTTTTAAAGGTATAATCATGCAATGGCAGCTCAAGAAAAAATATTTCGCTAACTCAGAAAAATATAGTTCTTTTGGCACTGCGTATGAGGGCCTCTTTGAAATTCAAATTCCAAGAGATTTTCAAAATTTTAAATATTTACTAATCTATCATCTTTTAATTCGAAAACAAAAGACTTGCAGATACATGCTGATTAAAAAAAAATTGGTTTAAAATAAGCCAGGTGGATTTTCTACTCAGGGTAAGCTGAGCCTGCCCTGGAAAGTTTGAAGCCTGTTCTAGCCAGATTTTGCTAAGGATTTCGCAATAATAATAATACGATAAGTGCCTAATTTACTGGTGTCAATGAAGAAAACATTGATTTAGAGAAAGTCAAGTTTTTGCATACTTTGGGCAAAAAACTTTCATTCTTACAAAAGAGTTGTTGTGGTCAACAAATTTATGCAAACCCATAAGAGAGAAAACCCTCATTTTAGCTTTCAGGCTATCTTAAAAATTTTTGAGCCTGCCCTGATAACACAGGCTACGTTACCTACAAACTCTAAACTCAGAGTCTTATTTGAAGGTTTCGACGGATTTAGAAAAAAAAGTTTCTCTTACAAAGCTGTTCCCAAAATAAGGATAAATTCAGTTTTTCTGCAAACTTGTGTGACTAACCTGTATTGCCAGACTCGCTCGCTACGCTCGCTCTTCAGCCAAACACAGTCTTGTCACACAAAACGCCACTTTGTCTCCTCCCCAAGCGGCCCAGCCCACTAAAGTGATTTTTAGGCGTTTAAAATCGCAAAAATCACCCTACTAATTAATTGTTAAAGGGTATTAAAATATAAAACAAAATCAATGCTTGTTTTATAATAAAAATTAGTAATAGTCGACTCATCCAGATGCGTCAAAGGCCTTATGTAAGATTAGAGTTTGATTGTTTTAGAACTAGCAAAAATTTTGATAATTTTACTTCATAAGCTGATAAATAGGTTTATAATTTGAAACGTATATAAATTATTATGCATTAAAATTAAAACATTTGTGTACCTACAGTCGATGAATCACTGTTAATACAATACCAAAAATTAGTTTAAAAAGAACTCACCCCGTGAACCATCTTTTTCATCCATATATATTTAAAACGCGAATATTTATAAAATTTCAAAACATCACGAAAGTCTCTAGCAAAAATCCAAAAATTTAAACACCTAACCACATCGCGTCAAAAAGTATACTAAAATTAAATTAAATTTAATATTTTATATCAGTTTATCACAATTTGACCAAATGCAGGTGTTTTATCGCGTTCAATAAAATTATCTTCTTAACAAAGTTTTATTTTAAAATTCACATTTTTATCCATTGTAATTTTAAGAAAATTTACACGGAAAAATTTAAATAAAAAAAATTGAGAAACTACAAAATTTGGGCCTTACGATAAAAGACGATCTTGGATCTTGGGATGTTTGGATTTTGGTGCTTAGAGATTTTATTTATTACCAAAAATAGCCCGGGGTAACGAGGTCCTTACCCTTGTACAAAAATGTAAAAATTTTCAAAATCCGTACCAATGTGTCCATCTACAAAACTAATATAAATTTTGAAGGACATGGAATTTTAAGAGCGTCGATCCTTGCTCTAATATATTTATTTGTAGAAAACCATTGTATTTTATGAATTCTACGAAATTGCGAACTACCAAAAAATACCTGGCAAGTTTAACACTAAACTTTCATCCTTCATCACTTTTTAACAAAAGACTTGATTGCAATCTCAATATGTTGACACTGAAAAAGTTGTCGTGACTCTTAAAACATGGCATTGTCTCAAAAAAAAGTTAAAAAAACTCGAAAAAATCGACGACTCGTTTTCCTTTAATTTGCAATAAAATTTTTGCTTATTCTTCAATAATTATGTAATTGCATATACAAAAATAAATTAAAATAACTCTTTGCCGTTCTCATTAAGTAGTCAAGTTGTTTAAAATTAACACTTTATATGTTGAAGCGTCAAACACTTGACCAATTAAAATTCCTTCCTCGTAGAGACTTAAAATTTAACAATCTAAAATCTCACAAAATATTTTTCAACTTTTAATGAAGATGTAGATGTTTTTATACTAATGGTAGTTTTAAGATATAACCTGACATGAAAAGTAACTAGCAACGTGTTCTCATGAATAAGGTTTAAAGATTTAGATAACTAGCACTTAAGACACCTCTATTGTGTTTCGCTTTCAGAATATCACGAAGACCAACAGCTTCAACCGTATCTAATTTTTACAAAAACTAGTTACTTAAGGGCAGTAAAATAAATTACGCAACTAAACACATAATACAACATTATTTATTGTAAAATGCTAAAAGAGACAAGAGTGAATTCCTTTAACAACTAAAATTGTGGTAAAACCTGCTTACACTCACGCTTGTGATTCCTTCCACGTTAATTACCATTTATCACTTCTATTTCTTTGAATGGTGGTAATAAATTGCTGCTATTTATTTTAATACATTCAACCGTAGAACAAACTTAGATGGAGGATATTATTTTTAGCTTCAGCTAATCGACATTCAAAATTGGATTTTTTTAAATTCTACATACATAGTTAGACTCTGAACAACAGAGCAACCAAATAGAATATCCAGCAGTTTTTCCCGTCACTTGATCACTTGACTTCTTGACTACTGAAAATGAATGGCAATATTGCATTATTTATTTAAGGTTATAGACTACCAAACAGGCCTACGGCCAACGACCTAATTACATGGAAGCCTGGACCGACAGCTTAACGTGCCCTCCGAAGCACTGCCAACTGCATGATAGTCATATTTAAGATGGTCACCCATCCAACCACTATCCCGGCGAAGAGGATTAGATCAAATTTCTGCTGTCATTTATGCTGTTAAAAATGATGAGATGGGAGGAAAGTGCAGGGTATTCTAAAGAATATTATCCCGTTTTAAAAATGTCAGTTTTTCTTTGTTCTTAGGTAGAAAGAGCTATTTTTAGGCCTTAAAAGTGAGGAAAATTAGAATTATTCAGCTCAAAATTAGCTTAGGTTAGGAAGGCCAAAGGCAAAAACGACTTATGTATGGTAATTATAATGAGTAGTCTCTAGACTAGCATACAGCTTAAAAAGAGGGTAGAAGAAGAAGAAACTTAGTTTTTGAGACGAGGTAAAGAAAAATTAGAATTATTCAGCTCAAAATTAGCTTAGGTTAGGAAGACCCAAGGAGAAAAAGACTTACGTATGGTAATGTTAATGACTAGGCTCTAGACTAGCATACAGCTTAAAAGAGGATAGAAGAAGAAGAAACTTAGTTTTTGAGACGAGGTAAAGAAAAATTAGAATTATTCAGCTCAAATTTAGCTTAGGTTAGGAAAACCCAAGGAGAAACAGATTTATCTATAAATGCTGTAAATACCAGGCTTTAGAGTACCATACAGCGAGAAAAGGGGTTAGAAGACGAAGAAACTAAGATTTTTGAGGAGGTAAGGAAAATTAGAATTATTCAGCACAAAATTAGGTTAGGTTAGGAAGACCGACGGAGAAAACGATTTATCTATAGTAAGGCTATAATGACCAGGCTTTAGACTACCATACAGGTTAAAAAGGGGTTAGAAGAAGAAGAAACTAAGATTTTGTGACGAGGTAAGGAAAATTAAAATTATTCATTATATTAAAGGAATTAAAATTTTATTTACTTCTTAGATTTAGGTTTTTAGGTAACTATTTTTGAGTTTTAGGCGCTTTTTTAAAATTTTATCAATTTTTGGCATTTTAGGCAAAAACAAAGGCACGTCAAATGATTCAATTTTTTGCGAATCGTATTTATCTATTGTTTAATTTTATTTATCTCAATAAGTACCGAATAGGCAATTGCCCTAGAATCCGCTCTCTAGTGATGAGGTAAGGAAAATTAGAATTATTCAGCTCAAAATTATCTTAGGTTAGGAAGACCAAAGGAGAATACGACTTATGTATGGTAATGCTATGACGACTTAGGCTCTAGATTACCATACAGCTTAAAAAGAGGTTAGAAGAAGAAACTTAGCGTTTGTGATGAGGTAAGGAAAATTCAATTAATTCAGCTCAAAATTATCTTAGGTTAGGAAGACCAAAGGAGAAAACGACTTATGTATGGTAATGCTATGACGACTAGGCTCTAGATTACCACACAGCTTAAAAAGAGGTTAGAAGAAGAAACTAAGCTTTTTTGACGAGGTGAAATGCAGATATGCATCATCACATAGGCTGCTATACAGGGGCGTAACTACCGGGGTGCGGTGGGTGCACGGCACACGGGCCCCCGTACAAGGGCCCCCCCGACCGTCGTCACCTTCTCCCAAATTTAAATTGGGTTATGGGTTAAACTGGCCAAAGCTCAAGGCGCCAAAATCTACAAGCTTGTCCTCACACACAGGCTTGCCTTTAGGTTTTCCTGTGCAGGCGGCCTGCACAGGTCACCTAAACACTGTCTAGACCGCCTGCACAGGTCAAACCGAAGGGTGTGGACATCGCTCAGGTGGCCTGTACAGGCGGCCTGCACAGGCAAACCGGAAGGCAAGCCTGTGTGTGAAGACGAGCTTTTAGGGACGCCAGAAATTTACAATGCTAAAGCGCGTTGACCTTCAGATAACAAAAATTTTTGCCTGCGGCGCTTTGGGTTAAATCCCTGAGGCTTCCTCTGCACGCGTACTTTGAAAGTACCTATAAACTTTTATCCAAGGCACCATATGTAAAGCCTAAAAATATTCCTAAGCGCCACTGCTTTTAAAGATCGCAGAGAATCAAAATGTATCCATACCCACTATTTATTTCTAATTGGCAGAGCTCCCTGACCTTAATTATTTTAGAATTTACTGATTTCCAAAAAATATGAATAAAAAAACTATGTATTAATAAATAGAGGCCTCCACCATTAACTTTGCACACGGGCCCCTGGAGTGCTTGTTACGCCACTGCTGCTATAGTTGAGGCCAAATAAAGTCGCGCATGATTCATCGCTACGTAAGTTAAGAAAACATGATTATTAGCGCAGTTTAAAAAAATTTGTCAGTAAAAATTTGCGCTGAAGCTCCACAGGTCCACCACACGTAGAAATATTGCACTAGCCCTGCATTAAGATTAGAAATACGTTTACTATGGACTTTTTCTTACACTGTAAGGAGGTGAATCATGCGCCACTTTATTTGGCCTCAACTATAGAACTAAACTGCATTAGGGGGCCGAAGAAAATACTTATACTAGGTTTATTATTCCAACTACTCTTTTGAAACATCTTTGATTTTTAATGGTTTCCATATACTGTCTAAAAAAATTTATGAAAGCCTTAATCGAGAAATAGAAACTAGATTAACTGTAAGTATGCAGAAAGTGGAATTTAAAAATAAGGGTGAGAAAATGGAGTAAATGAAATGCAGAACTGTCCCTTAGGGGCCTAATTTTTTTAAATTTAGAACGACTTTAAGAGGATCTTAGAGATCATGACTTTTCTCATATAAAACAAATACATATTAGAAAATTATATGTTCATAACTATTAATTTTATAATTCTGTGTGTTTTAAGCGAGCAACGAAAAATTTGAAATTTCAACGATAAGAAGTGAAATACACGGTTTAGAAATTAAATATATTTAAAAAATTGTTCTTTCTTCGTATAAAAATTGTGAGAAAATTTTCTCCTAACGTATTTTTAAGTACTAGAGATCAATCCTCTTAAATCTATACTTAAGAGTGATTTATTTAATGGCTCTTTCGAAAACCCAACACTTACCCACCCTATTTATATAAAAAAAAATGTAACTTAAAATTTTAATAATAATCTAAAGGTTCTAAATAAGCCCCAACATTAAATTTTAGTAGTGAGATTATTATACCGTAGCTGTAAAAAAAGGTAGATCGTGTGTTATTTACATCTCAGCATCAATCGCATATAAATAAGACATTATCTGACCAGCAAGTGTTGTTTATGGCAAGACGTGAGGTGTTTCCGTTTTTTCTTCTACTTCATTTAAATATACCTTGTTGTACAGTCCTTTCAAAAGCTTTTAAATATAGCCGCCTTTACTCGACACAACTGGTGGTGTATATGATTTATACCATACACTTGCACACCTTTACGAATATATGTGTTACCTGACAACAAAACATCTTCTTTTAACAAAATTATTGCCTTGTTCTTTGAATATGTATCTTGTATTTGTGTATACTATATTTTAAAATGTTAATCTTATATAATTTATTCATTGAGTGTACGAAATTCGAGTTACATTCGAAGAACTCACAAAATTAAATAAGGAGCAATTATAATCGTGGAATATAATACACCCAGATGATAGTTCGAGATAATTTTTTAAATAATTTACTTTTAATAATATTCAAAATGGTTCTATTTTCTTGAAAACTACGCCCTTTTTCAACTATCACCCACGGGTCATCCGTTGGTGATAGTTAAACAGTGGACTACTCGTATAATCCAAACTCTAAGAAAATTTTTACCAGAGCGACTTAAAATGTAACCGAAAATTCAGATATTTACAGTGTAATCTGAATTCCACACAAAATATTTCATCTTAAAAAAGTTTTGTGAGCTATATTTGCCCCACCCAAAAAAATTTGTGGCCACCAAGTGCCCATCTGATTGTAGGAAGCTATTTACGTGCCTGCTTTCTTTCGCAAAACCACTTCCTCTAAAATCAGAGAGAAAACACTGGTGGTTATAACATAACTATAAAGAGTGTTAAAGAGTTTGCTAGAGTTTCACTAAATGCTACTTCTCACTTTATTACATTGGGTATAAAACATTTTCACGTATCCATCCCTATCAGAGGTTTGGTAAAACTAGACCAGGAGGCAAGGAACCAAGTTCTTAAGGAGACATCGGGTAGTCGTGGTGTCGTTACTCACCAACAGCTGGTGTCACGCGGCTATTATTATTATGAGTCAATAAGAGGGCGTCAAGCCCTCTGTGTCCTCTCTATAAACACGTCACTGGTTCTAAACGTTTGAAACATTTTAAATTTTAATGCAAATTTCTATGGCGAGCAAGGCGTTAGATGAAGGTAAAATGGCTAGCAAAATGCAACTATGCTTATTAAATGTATTTCTAAAGAAACATTATACAAGGTGAGTACAATATAAGGGATAAGCAATCGTATCATAACAATTGAATATCAGTGAGTAAGTAAACAAGAAAAATTTTCATAGCGACTGCCAAGGATTGTGATTAATTATTATAAGGACCATCAGGTTAAGTTCTTTTCAATTTTTTTTGTAGGGATCCAATCCCAGGACCACGACCAGCCATGGAATATGGAGGCCACCTACCGCAATTTTATGTAATAATAAAGTAGAAATAAGTAAATAAATATTTATTGTCCTTAAATTAAATCAAAACATTAAATAATTATAACAATCACTTATAAATTTCTAAATTTCTTTACACATTTTACATTTTTTTTCTAACATTTTTCTATAATGAGTGTACAATAATTATTTTTTTTTATCTACACTTGATCAAATTTAACTAAAATTTACTATAAATAATACTTTGAAAATAACAGTTTTACGCAACTGTTGTAGTAGTAAACCATGTCTATGCTATTTTGTTTTACTTCTTTGGTGGAACTAACTCAAATTTCCAAATTCTATTTGGAGCAATTTCGGCTACATAAAGAGCGGAACCGTTTGGACAAGCTGCTATTGCGTGAGGATTTCCAAAACCCTATAAAAATAAGAAAATTTACACGTTTTGATAATTACTTCGACTTTTCAATGAACTAAACTATAGCTGCTAATAACGCAGGACTAGTTTGTTCACTTAACACTTGACTACTAATTGACCACAAAAATCATTAAGCATATCAAAGTTAACCGTGCTTAATAATGTTGACATTAATAAACATCTGGTAATTGTACACACAAGTACTACTAAGTATCATATGAATATTCTATTGCTTTAATTAGCTATTGAGGGCTTATGAAGAAAAGTTTAAAATATGTAGTACTTTAAGCATTTGTGTTTACAACAACAAAAGTTAAATCATCCAATATCAATTTATTACCTCTTCTGGCGCCCAGTGATCAATTACTGACTCAGACTGAGGGTCGATGGTAAGACCACGAACTGGTAAAAGCGAAGAAGTTGGACCATTAACAGCATAAATGATGTTACCTAAACGAATAACGTAAAATGCAATTAGAAAAAGTAAAAGCAAGTGCCTTTGTTTCAAAAGTAAAAATTTGTTTTGATGTTAATTTATCTAAGTATTAATAAAAGCTTTGTTTAACGTCTTTTGTGTCTGTTAGATAAAATACAAAGGTTGTTCTCAACAGTTTTCCTTTTATTATCTCTTAAAAGTTTTTTGACGCTCATTTACGATTTGTGTCGTGCCAAATTAATTTCATGGCGTATTTAACATCAATCGTTAATTTATTTTTACAATTTTATTACGTCCATGTCATTCTCCTCGTCATGTTTTTTTTCTAAAAAAACTCAAAGCTTATTTGAGGCGCTAGAAAGCTTTAAAGTTTGTATTACTTCGAGCTTGCAATAATTAAGTAATTCTTTCGTTTTGTAATTTTAGAAATTGCATAAAAAACAAAATTTTTGAAAAAATCACTATAATTAGTGAAGTGCAAGAAATTTCTAAAAAATAAATGCTCCAAAATAATCATTTAACAACTGGGTTATGCAACCAGAGTACCAGACGTTCATTTTGCGTTGCATACTTATAAATTCAAATTCTATTAGGTTTTGAATTCTGAATAGTGAAGAAAATTTAATGCTCTACAACTTCTTTTCTGAAGAGTTTTACTGTAAAACGAAGGGCTGAGGTGCTAAAGGTAGAGGAAAAAGTTTTGACGAAAAGCGTGAGGTAATTTTTTTTTTTAGATTAACGATGTTTGCGGGCAAATATCTCGAAAACTATAAGGAATAACGAAAAAATTATTAGAAATAATCTTGTAGGAAATTTAATGGGCTTTCATTTTATTAAGAATAATTTTTTCCCTACGACCCACCATTTTCGAGATGTAAGCAAAAATCTCAAAAATGGGACCTTTCCACCTCCTCCCCTTTAGCCATATAATACTCGTAGCTAAAACCTGGGACTTTTAGTATTTGTACCTCCTAACTACTCCAAACACATGCCTAAAGAAAAAAAATTCTACCCTCTCCCATGACCTCTATAATCACTTCGTTGACTAGACTATCGTTCAGATGCTGAAAAAAGTGTAAAATTTGGTAATATTTTTCTAAAAAGAATGCCAGAGATAGTGTATGCTGGAATATTATTTAAGACTTCCAAAATTATATTGGCCTCAAGCAAAGAGGCTTTTTCATTGGAACATACATACTTTTTGGCCCAAATATAAATACTTTCTCGACGTGGACGTGTACATATAGCCGAATAGGCAGCTTAGAAGGCTATTATAGTAAAACATTAATTTTAGGGATCTAATTTTGCTTGCCTAGTGCCTCAGACTATTTAAATCCGCCACTATGGCAAACAAAAGCATAATACGACTAATAAGTAATAATGTTTATATTTATCTATCCCTGCCCCTATTATAGGGCAGGACATGAGCTTGGACTGTTCAGGCTCACCGAACAAATCGTATGAACAGCTATTGACCTGAACAATCCAAGCTCATGCAGGTAGACCATAGCACCAAAGAGTACATGCACAACAGTTAAACTGTTCAAGCCTGACTGACAGCATAGTTTTCTGATCTTAGCAGAGACTGATCTGCAAAAGAGTGGCTAAACCAAACGAGTCTAGGATGCACTAGAATTGTGCAAACTTGAGAGAACAGAGCAAAATATGCTCAAAATAAAGGAAGGGTTTAATTCAAAGTTTTAAAGCTCGAACACTGTTCACTAAGGTTTAAGTTATAATTATTCGTAGTCCTAAGTTCTTATCAAGTGCATCCAGTTCTATAGTCCGAAATTTATGAAAACAATAGAGCGGAGCCAATGTGCTATAACGAAAATGTGTGTGGTAACATCTGGTCGCATTAATTTTACAATTTTAGAGATATAAAGAGAGAGATCGCTCGCTCCTTCCATTTGTACTACGCAAAATATTGGCTCCGCCCTATTCTTCTAATAAATTTCGGACTCTATCTATGGTATTAAACTGCTCTCCTCCGTCTTTCATTGTCAAAGACAGATTTTGATTATGTGAGTTTTACCTTCATACTTTCAACATTATAATTTATTATTACGAAATAGACGGTCGTAATTTTCCTGTTAAAAAGAAAAAAAGTCCCATTGAAACTTTACCTAATGCAGTAACACCAAACACACGTCCCATATCAGGCTGTTGAATGGTAAGAGCTTGATCCCCGGAACCTTTATTGCTAAAAAGTCCAGCTCTTGGACAAGTAACTCTCATATTTTCTCTATCGGCTACGCATATTCGATCGGAAGATTCAATTAGAGCTAAAGCATGTGGTACTAACAACGATAGGAATTCTGAAAGTAAAAACATTAAATTAATCTACTGATAAAAGAAGAAGAGTCGTCCTACTTTTATAAAGAGATATATGATGTATTTTAATTCTAGTTTCATTAAAATACTTAAAGTTTATTAAATTTCTATTTATAATTCGATAATACGCTGGTACAAAAGTGAATCCGATTATGTTTATTCCTATCATTTAAATTAATAATTGACTTCTTGTGTGAACGTTAAAAGTAAAATTGAATCTTCTTTTAGATAAATTAGAAAACATACAATTTACTTGAACTATTTTTAATAGTTAGTCATATTTTCCTGCTTCCTGAATTTAATACAAGTTATTACCTGGAGGATTTGGAATAACTCGAAGAAGACCACCGGCTGCATTAAATTTTAATATCCTGCTATTACAATAACCGTCGGCAATAAATATTTCTCCAGTCGAAGCCACGGCTATGGAAGTTGGCTTACAGAGATGATGGACTCCTTCTCCAGGTTCGAATGCTTGACCAAAAGTCAACTGTGGTTCTGTATCTCCAGGATGGAACTACAAAAGAGGCAAATCATTTAAAAGTAAATTTTAGGGTTTAATTATACCTTAAATGCTTGGTGGAGAGCTACATCAGTAACCCAAATGTTGTCGTGCCTATCGATTGTTAATCCATGCGGCATAAAAAATAAATTATCACCCCATTTTTCCAACACTCGGCCTGTTTGTGAATCGAGTGTTAAAATTGTATGTTCTTTAATTGGTCCCAAGTGTCTTTGTTGATAATGATTGCTATCATTGAAAGTGCTGCAAAAAAATAATTTTCAACGGTTAGATTAGATTGTATGGGCTAAATTGTTGGAAACGTATTATTAATTAAATGGAATCAGAAATAGACTTTCGTTATAAATAATTTCCATTATGGGTGGAGTGTTTGATCTAATTCAATCCTCTACAAGTCAACAGGAGTGGTCCAAATTGAAACTCACATGATCAAAGTGATCAAAGTTTTGCAACTTTTTGTCTTGGAAAAAAGTGATTTTCTTCCTGTTTTGAAGTGAAATCTTTTTATTACACAAATGTGTGAAAAACATTGTATTTCTGTTATAAACAATTTGCTTTTTACGACTATGTAAAAAGCCTTGAAAAACATCTGCAATTAACTTTGAACCAAATTAAGTTTACTGACTGTTTATTAGAAGCTTATAAAAAAGATTGACTTTCACTATTTTTTAAATTTCACATAAAATTTAACTTAAATTTACATATAAAAAATTTTTAATGCAAATATGAGATGAACTGTTAAGATTAATAGTAAAAATCAAATTATTTAAATCTACTTTTGATGGGAAAATGTTTAAATAATAATTAGATTTTGCGTTAAACGTCGTAATAAGTAGATAATTGTAGTTTACTTAATAATATTATGTGAAACTGAAAGTAACTTCACGAAGTGTAATTTTTCTTTCGAGCCTTCCGAACACCTCGACAACTCCATTTATGTAAAGGGTATTTAGTTTATTTTAATATCTACGCTATACGCTAATTAAGATATTCCATCAGTCGATATGCATTAATAATAATTAAATATTTTATAATTAACAAAGTACATGATGATATTTACAAGTGTGAAATGTCGAAAGAAATAAGAAATATAGGTACCTATAAATACTTTGTTTACTTTTTAACATTAACACGAGTTTCTGAAGTGATTTTGAGAATTTTCACAGAATTTTTTTTTTATAATAAAACGTGAAAATAATTCATGAGGTAGGTATTTAATGTATCGCTTGAGATCGAAATTAAAATATTGTAGAAAATGAAAACCGATAAAACCGTTGAAAAAATGTAAAGCGGTGTTAATAACAAATTTTAGGGTCAATTTTTCAATCGTGGTTGAAACTATACGTTTCAGCTAAACTAAGTGCAATCTCATGTGTTATAACGCCTATTCCTACCTTTTAAGGTAGGAATCTACGATGAGATAAAAATTTCATAAAAACCTCGTGAGAATTTGATCTCACGAGACAATAATATCAAGAAAGCTTTCCACTGCAAAGAAAATCACTCATAATTTATGTCATGCAAAACTTAAATTTCGTGAAACCATAATCTCATATTTTTTGTTTCCCAACATATCTACTATTTTTGTTCTATTGTGAGGCTCTTTTCTTGGTTAAGTATTTAGTTGTGGATCGTGAAGGTGAAGTACAGTTTTTAGCAGAGCGATGGTGTCAAAACAAGAAAGAAGAAGAACTGAGCTGCAGCTTGTTATTATTTAATATCGCCGATGAAGTCCAAAAAATAAAATAAAATAAATATTGGGTCCGTATTTGGATAAAATAGAGAAAATTGTAGCAATACAAAAGATTTTAAAGAACTTGAGCGAGAAGATGAGGCTACAAGAATTTTTTAAGAATGACCTCCGGTGATTTTAAATATTTCCTGGCGAGGATAAAGCCTGCAATAAAAAAGCAAGACACGTTAATGCAAAATGCGTTCCAACAGCAGAGCGTCTTGCTGTGACACTTCACACAATATTTCAGGAGACAAGGAGAAATTAAGGTTTCAAGTGAGATAAGGAATATCTCACGTATACACGATAAGATTTCGTAAGGTTGCTCCAGAGATTATCGTCTCACGATACAAAAATCTCATCAAAATATCTACTCGTGGATTTCTACCTTAACAACTCATGAAACTGAATGTATAGTTGAGCTGAAATTTAGTTTCAACCATGATTAAAAAACTAGCCCTAAAGCAACATTTTCTGACTGTCTCAGAAATCCTAGTAACTCATCAGGTGATCAGTACTGTAGTTTAACTCTTTAATGGTCAGTCTCTGGTACATTTTTGCTTAGTTATGGATCCATAACATTCCAAAACTTAACCATTTCTATTGTTTGAAACCCGTTTTTGAAGACTTAGAGAATAGATATCTATTCGTCAGTAGATAATTATCTTTTGAGAGACTCGCAGTAAGAAAAAGCCAGCCAAAAATATGCTGGCTGGCTACTTACTTAAGGCGCCAAACACACAGACTTGTCTTCCGGTTTGGTGTGTGCAGGTCGGCCTGAACGAGATGTCCACACGCTCCAGTTTGGCCTGTGCAGGCAAGCCAGAACTACTACTTTGCGTCCACACGTACAGGCATTTACTTCGGCCAGGTCTGTGCAGGCGAATTTGAATCGTGTTATGCAACAAGGAACCAACCCTCATTTTTACTAAACCGAAATAATCACGTTTTAAAAGTTCTGTTTGCCTTCGAGTAGGTTGGTTTTAGTCAAGCTTCGTATTATTATTTTTCCGTATTCTAAATTGTTCCAAAGTATGTGCAGTAGGTGGCCCTACATTCTACAAAGACACGAAATACATTATATCTCAATTGATTTTGAGGGTTGGGTCCTTGTTGCATAACACGATTCATTTTAAAGTAACGCTTGAAGTTGGACAGACCAAATCAAAGTCCAAAGCGAAGCGTGTGGGCATAGTTCAGGTTCAGGCGGCCTGCACAGGCGAAACCGGAGCATATAGACATCGTTTTCAGGCGGCCTGCACAGGCCAAACCGGAGCGTGTGGACAGCGTTCAGGTGGCCTGTGCAGGTCGCCTGTACAGGCAAACCGGAAGGCAAGCCTGTGTGTGTAGACGAACCTTTATAAAGCTTCTAGTGCCTCGATCTACTTTCTACTTTCTACACTGAATGATGAAATCAAAAATCTGATACCTTTTTTTTAATTTTTCTAGATATCTCCCTTAGTTTTTTTTTTAAATTGTAAAGACATTTTAAGACACTTTTTAACGTTAATTCTAGTGGTGTGGTCAAAAAATTTTTAGTTGCGCATTTTCGAGTTATTGCACACTTCAACTTCACTTGCAACTTTAATCTTTTTAAATACGAATCATAGGCGGCTATGGCTTCATTAAATAGAGTATTTTTTGTTCTATAAAGTTATAATCGACTATCATTCGTATTTAACCGTAGAAAGGCCACGATTTGAAACGACCAAGAACTACCATTGGGTCCGTTGGACCCCAATTAGTAGAGCTAGAAATGCCAAAACTATGACTATTTTTTTTAATTTTTAGGTGGCGTAGAGATATTTAAAGCTTCGATAATAATTTTATAAGAATAAATAAAACAATTATTTACAATAATAAAATTTAACGAGCCTTGCAGTTGTACTTTTTACAGCTTAGGAAAAATATTTATATTTTTCTTATAATTGATAAATTTAATATCAGGACCTTAAAATATTTGAAATAAAAAAGGTTTTAATCTTTTGGCCCAAAAAAAATTTGAAAAAAGTTTTTTATTTTTTATGCCCCAGCCTAGGGCCCGCGAAATCGATGTCTGAGCCGCTCCTGGATAACCACAAAATGATATCAGAATCATAAATTACAAGAGCAATGCTAAATTACAAAAAAAAATATCTGCATTGATTTACATGACGAAAAAGGCATTTAGGGTCTAAAAGACCCCACCGGGAGTAACGAAAAATCATCGTTTTTCTACTAATTCAAAATTTAACTAAAAATGTTTTTACATTTTCAAAATCTATATTAAAAGTTAGGAAAAGTCACCCAAGAGCACGAATTCGACGAATTCGAAAATGAAGTATAAAAATCTAAGTCTAAAAATGAAATGGGGTCCGAAAGACCCCACTGGTCTTTCTAGGGTTAAATGAACATAACTTTGGGTAATAACTCGATATTTTTTTTTTATATACTTTAGCTAATCAAATTTTACAATTTTCAGTCAGGTGTTCATTTTTATTCAATCACGTTCAACTATAACTGACAATCACCCTAGGGTCATTTTCAATTGCTCTGCCGACGCGATAACGTATAAAATTGAACGAATTGTCACTTTTGACTAGTGATGTGTTGCTAAATAGCAGTCTGCTATTTTATAACTGCTATTTGCCAAATAGCAGTTGTAGCAGTTATGCGCTTTGAAAAATAGCAGCTATTCAAATAGCAGTTAGTAAAAATAGCAAAAAGCATATAGCAGTTGTTAAAAATAGCAAAAAGCATATAATAGCAGTTAGTAAAAATAACTAATAGCATATAGCAGTTAGTAAAAATAGCAAGTAGTGTACAGTATATACTCGTAGCATTTTGCATTGAACTTAACATAAAGCATAATAGCACTTTAGAAGTTGCGAAAAAAAAGATGATAGTTTAGCGACGATCAGGTAACATAAAACGATCTTTAATAAGTTATAAGTTTAAATTAAAAGTCGAAGTTATGTTTGGATATGAATATGGACATAAATTTTGAATTATTTAGGAAGCAGTGTTTGTTTCAAAAACTTAAACAGAATACTATAAAAATTGAATTTTAAAATATGTGTTTGCTATCATGTAATTAGGCCGTAGGCCTGTTTGGTAGTCTCTAAGCATAAATAAATAAAAACAAACGCAAACACGATGCCCAAAACACAGCAGGGTAGTATTGAAAGAGTCAAACCATTGATGAATTGTTTCTTTTGAATGGGGCTTCAGGCAAATAACCTTACCTGTGAGGTTTAGCTAAGTACTTATACAAACGATTTCTATAAGTTTTCTTTTGTATTTGGGATTTTACTAAATTTTAGTGAAATTTCGTAAAAACCCAAAATTGTATAAGCTTTTTTGAATATTTTTGTACTACCAAAGAGAACTCAAAGAAATCCTTTGTATTTAATCACAAGAATTAAATGTTAAAGTGAGAAAATGCAAAGTTTTTTTCATTCTCAAACTCGCTTGAGACTAATTTATTTTCAAAATGTAAACGTGAAGTTTTAAATTGATAACTGAACAAATGACCTACTAAATGTGTTCGTTAATTTTAAGATGTACCTATCAAAGTTTGTAAACAATTTTTTTCCATTATAATTAATACTTTTTTAAAGTAGCTGGTAGATACGAAAAAGTAAAAAATTAAAAACTGGAAGTGTGTGCTTGTGTTTTAAAGTTGAAATGGAAACCAATCGAATTTCTTAACACATATTTACTAAGTACCTACCTACTAGAAATATTATAAATCAATTAAATCTTAAATCATAATGTAGGTAATAGACATTAATGAATTTCATTCGTACATGTCGGCTACAACTACACCCGTACTCCGGTGTAGGAATAACTGCTTTTAGTTGCTTTCTGCTATTATTACTGCTATTGCTATATGCTATATTGCTATTTTTGTCGATTTTCTGCTTTTTCTAAAATAGCTGCTATTACAAAAAGCTGCTATTTTTAACTGCTATTTTTAAATAGCATAGCAGGTTCGTAACTGCTATTTAAAAATAGCAGTTTTCGACATCACTACTTTTGACGTTAAATTTAAATTTAAAAAAATTATCAACTGTAATAACCCTAGGGCATTGATAACAACCGAAATAATTTTGTCATAATCTTGAAAGTACATTTTTAAAAACACCCCGACGCGAAGCGGAGGGGTGTTTTTCCATAAAAATGTACTTGAAAGATAGACAAAATTATGAGGATTCATCAATGCCCGAGGGTTATTCAACGAGATAATTTTTTTTAAATTTAAATTTAACGTCAAAAGTGACAATTCGTTGAATTTTATATACGATATCGCGTCGGCAGAGCAATTGAAAATTACCCTAGGGTGATTGTCAGTTGAAGTTTTATGTGATTGGATAAAAATGAACATGTGACTGAAAATTGTAAAATATAATTGGCTGTGTATATGAAAAAAAAATTATCTCGTTGAATATCCCTCGGTCATTGATAAATCCTCATAATTTTGTC
The DNA here is from genome assembly GCA_963924605.1 of Malthinus seriepunctatus. Lineage (NCBI taxonomy): Eukaryota > Metazoa > Arthropoda > Insecta > Coleoptera > Cantharidae > Malthinus > Malthinus seriepunctatus. The sequence goes on from OZ004600.1 coordinate 97,628,448, forward strand.
TATCTTTCAATTCAAGTATATATTTTTTAAAAACACCCCTCCGCTTCGCGTCGCAATGTTTTTAAAAAATGTACTTTCAAGATATGACCAAATTATTTCGGTTGTTATCAATGCCCTAGGGTTATTACAGTTGAAAATATCCAATTAAAAATTTTTTTACTACGCCTCTGGATTATACGTTGAAAAGAAAGTCTTTACAGTTTTAAAATAAGGGAGATATCGACCAAAATTAAAATGATGAAAACTTTTGAGCTGTAACTCAAAAACAAACGAAAAGGTATCAGATTTTTTATTTCACCATTGAGTCCCCCCTTGTATTGAGACTTTACAATCAAATATAAATTGGTACCTACTGAACCTAAAGGCAAAATTTGTGTTTACCTACTTGGAAATACTCTTTCTGATGGTGTCTATAACCTAATTTACTTATGTTATCGACATAATCTAAATACGCACCTCCTAAGAGGTTTTAAGTGTGTCACGACGTCTTTTCCACGTCAAAGCAAGTTAGCAAACGACGAATTCCACGTTTCATCCCCTTTCTATCGCTTTCTATCGTATCACCCACGTGATACAACGTGGTTCATATTACAATGGACTTTTCTAAAGTAACAAAAGGTTTTCTGAGAAAAAAAACTTAATTTAGAATTTTAAAGATTGGTTTCGTCGACGCTAATGTCACTTGCTTCATTGATTAGTTTTGGTTTAGTTTAATACTTTTCAATACTGAAAAAAATTTCAGTAAACTATTCGGACGCTGCTTTCCCTAGATAACGAAACAAAAGCTATCTACGTCTCCATACGCCACCTTTATAGGAACAACTCTGTAATTAATTGAATATCCCAGGTCCTGGCCAATGAAAGCCCCAGCAGTGAATGATAGATGATCATCCCAAATTAGACAAGGAAATTTCAGATTTTTGATATTATTTAATCATTTCCAGTAAAATTTTTATAGTTTATTATTGTGTTTTGGCTTCAATATGTTTCATGGTTGGAAAACGTAGAAAAACTGTGTATTTGAAAGTTGACAATAAAAGAAAAAAAAACGTTATAAAAATGTTGCGTAAACCAACATTTAAAAAAAGCATCAATAAAGTTACTTTACGAATAAACGAAAGTCAGATTTATGTAAACCCGTAAGCGATAATTGTAATCGCATTGTAATCGGCGACGGTGACGTACTTAGCAATTCTCATTAAATCGATAATGATTGGTAAAAAAAACTTACTATTCATCCCATACTCGGTCGCTTCGATGAAAAATTACTGGTTGCAATTTGGTATTTACGGAAACTCCAGAAACTTGGCCCAACTTAAGGTCAGTTTCCGGCCATTGCTTAACAGCCCGTGGCACATCAGGTTTGAGCGAAGTTCCTGTTAAATAGTTGCGCTTTTGAACTTCATTCTAAAAAACAAATAAAAATTTCATTTTACGATTGCTACTTTGGTTGCCTATAACATCTTCTCATAAACTCTTATTCAAGTTCCGTTATCTTTGAATTATTCAAGAAGTTTCCCGTCATATGTTTTTAAAAATTAAAAAAAGAACGTCCCACGTACCTTTTGTTGATAGAGAGATCTTAATTCTAATAACTGTCTTAAGTCGTTGTAGATATCTGAATTTGCACCATTTGGAACATTATTTAAAGCCACAGCGCCAAAAATCACATCAAAACATAAAAATAGTAAGAAAACAGCGACGGTAGTCGTCGCCATTGTTGGTTTACTTTCAAATCGATATACCAGATGAGGGCGCGCATGTACTCCGTTCATTGTTAGGAAGGTACAATATCAAAATTTTTGAAGTTGGCGGTCAAGGTTAAATAACGTGTACTTTTATCACAGTCTTTACATTTCTTTATCTTGATCGGAATAATAATTAAGTAAACATAATAATAAACTTATTAATTATTAATGAAACTTTTTGGGTAATTAAATTACAGTAAATTAAGAAACCATCAGCTGGAAATTATTAACAAAATATTTTTGTAATTATTTTAATTAGATGAAGCAGCTACATCAATAAAGCATTAATTTAAGAATTTTTTTAAATTTTAATTTATCACTTTTTACAGAGTTTTGATATTGATTTAAATTATTTATTTACTAAAGTTCCACCGTCGGGTTTATGTTCATGTTCCCGACGGTTTCTCCACTGCTAGGAATTTTCAGAATTTTCCTCTAATCCTGGTTGGGTCCAAATGTAACCTGTAGCTGTCATAGAGCAATAAGCGTTATAATAACGTCCTGGAGCTCGACAAAATGACCAAACGGGACAACGACAACGAAATAAACTTTGAAACTCTTCCTTACACACTTCGTTCCACCAACATGTCCTCTAAAAATTGCAAACATTAAAATCTAAATTATACCAAAAATTGAATAAAAATACAATTTTAATTAATTAATACTTAGTGATTAAAATTTAATTTTAATTTGTGGTCCTAATTTATAACCTCGGTTAAGTATCCACGAATTGATTGATCTGAAAAACTTCTTCTATTTAACACACGCCCATCGATCGTTTGAATGAAAAGTATTAGTCCAAGAATAAAATAATACTGCAACAAGTCAATTTTAATTAAAAGTGTCGATAATAATGATAAATAAATGGTTTTCTCACTTTGTTAAACATCACTATACTTTGACGTTAACACTGTGTATATTGATTAAACCTAAGCGGCTGCGCTGGAAAAATTTTTGGAAAAACTTTCTACATTAAATCTTTGAAAACCATTGATTTGAATTACAACCCTCTTTCGAAGAAGAAATTTATTTATTCGTTATTTCAAAATTATTAAATTTTAAGAGCTTTTCATTTTGTTTTCGTCATAGTTATATAAATCAATTTATTTACTTTTGTTGTTAATTTTTCGTTGTTTAATGTAATTATAGTTTATAATTACAAAAGTTACTTAATTAAATTTTGACGAAACTGCCACAATTGGAAAGGATCAGTAGATAGTAATTTTCTCTAATATTTATTTCTTTTTTTTTTGCCGTAAGAATGTACTTTTATGATTTTAACGTGTTAGAATTGATTGATTTAATCATTTTTAAATTACCAAATAATTTAACACCGTGAATTCATACCTAGGTAATAACATGAATTAAATTCCGCATACACGCGTGCTTGCCCCCACAAAAGAATTGCGAAAAGAAAATCATTATGGAATTTGAAATGTGACCACCTAAAGGAATTGCTAGGAGTTGTATTGGTTTTTTTCAAATATATTTAATTGCTTATCAATTTTTTTTTAAATGTTGAACGAACACGTACGCGGACTTGACTTTTGTGTTACAGGTGAATCGAATAGGAAATTAAATAATGCACGTTGGGAAATTGTACAGCTGTCGGTTTAGTGACCCCGTTATCACTATCAGATAGTAACCCTATTTATGTACCCCATGTTAAATTAATTAAGAAAATTAAAAGGTGCTGTCTAAAATAATGGCTTGTAAGAGCGTTTTAACGATCTAATTTAAAAAGTTTCAACTATAAAAAGGGTTGAAAACTGTTTTCTCTGTAATTTCGGAAATTCGCTTCTTTCAAAAAATACAAAATGAAGCTCTAAAATCAAATTTTTATAACTTCTTGGCTTAGAACAAGAAGCTACTAGGGGCTTTTAGCAAATTAATTAAAATCTGGAGTACTCATATATTTAGAGTGAACGATTTACACACCGGCATTGTCTTTCAAACCTAGAATTTTCAAATAGAAACAAATAAGTATAGGCAGCTATCTAGGTACAGTCACGTGCATATCTTTTGGTCACGCCGGCAATACGTTAGCACGAATTGTGGGTTCAACCATCTAACACCAACACAGTTTGATGATATACTACTTGTTGGCAAAATAAAAGTACCCCTTAGTTTAAGTAGGGGGGTGTTATTGTTGGTTGAATCCACAATTCGTGCTAGGCGTATAGCCGGGGTGGCCAAAAGATGTGCACGTGACTGTACCTATCCCAAATCAAAAATTGGATCCTATGTCTTTGAAACATCATGTAGAAAAACTATAATTCTTTATTTTTTGGAATTAATTTAGAAGAGCAGAAACTTTTAAACTTCTTGTATTGTAACCTAGGTACTAGAAAAAATTTATTTTAAGTAATGAGTGGTGATCCAGCAAAAAATATATCCAAAGCATTTGGTGTACTGTAAGTTAATCAAGTAAGCGTAGTTTTGTTCAATTTCAGTTGTGTGGGACGATTATCAGTTTTTTCAGATGATTCAAGATCTCATTTGGTTTTACATTGCTTCTCAACCCACTGCGTTGTTTTTCAGGGTCATTTCTCAATTGCAACTGATTTTCTACGGAATTACATTCCTTAAATCCTTAAAAGACTGCTGGAGAGCTGAAGAGGCGAATTTAAGAGTCTGGTTCTGACCTATGATTATTATGGTGGAAGTAAAAGAGTGGAGCAGCTTTTGGAGTTATTTGAAAAAATTTTGTTCCCAACCGAATTTATTTTAACTCGTGAAGTTATCTAGATCTAGAAGTTCGTCATCTAAGGTTCAATATACAGGTCTTTATTCTTTTGGAAAGTGATGTCGCATTGAAAAACTCCACGACTCTCTCTAGAGTACCCATCAGTGAACTTAAACTCACTTGAATAATTGTATTGGATTAGACACTTGAATGCACCAAACTTCAGTTGAATATCATTTCTAGTTTTAGACAAAAAATACTAAAATAACACACATTTAGTGGGGTCGAAATACGGTTGCGAATGAAAAGTTGTGCTAATAGAAATATTATGATTGAATAATGTTCAGAACAGTATCAGGAATAATGTAGTAAATTTCGGACTTCCAACTCCTGGTGCTTTCTTCGGAAAAGTGCCTTTTGTAAGGGAAAATTTATTAGGAAGTGGAAATTGGAACATAGAATCTCCAGTTTTCGTGTGCAGGTAATTTTACCATGCAGTGCCTTAGAAAATACACTCAAACCACGTGATCAATTGGCTAGGCCATATTTCATTACGTTTGGTTGAGGGTTGCCTAGAATATTGGAAAATCACGTGGGTGGAGTGTATTACATATTCTTTGGAGCTTTGCATAAGAAGTGCCAGTGTATACATAGAAAAATTTATTCTTTTGACAGCATGTATGAACACTTTTGTAACTTCGTTCTGAGTGAACTTATAAATAAAGGGCATTACATACATAAGTACCCTGGCTGGATATAAATTGCCTGACATAGTCATTCCATTAGATGGGAGCATCAGCACTAAAGCTTCATGCTAATATAAAGTTCCTGCTATTTTGAATCGACAAAATGGATCAAATGAAGCTCTCGTATACATTACGCAAGAAAATATGGCTTTGTTGTTAGCTCCCTCCCCCTCACTAGGTCCCATGTGTTTTATTGGAACATTTATACTTTTCTAGAGATCTTTAAGGTAGAGTCAGCCTCACATTTATTGGCCACCCTAGCTATACGTTTAGCACTAATTGTGGATGCGACCATCATAACACCCCCTACTTAAATTGCGGTGTAACTTTATTTTCCAAACAAGTAGTAAATCAACAACCTCCCATTCTGTCCTTTTGTCATTGTTGACTAATAACCACCCTAGCGTATAGCCAGGGTGGCCAATAATAAATGTGTGTATGTATCTGACACCCAAAAAGTCTAAGAAATTTAAAATCTGATAAAGCTGTTGTATTTATCTAAAAGTCTCCCATGTTGCCCATTATTCCCCAATGTACGCTGTACATTTTAACTCAAATAACAGTAATTACATTTTTATACTTACGTTCATTTGCACCGCTTACAGATAAACTGACAGATAGTGTATCTGGCGGATAAGTTGTCAAAAACCTTACACCTCCATCTTACTGTAGGATAAATCCAATAACTGAAGGATAAATTTTCTACAAAGGTACCTGCTACTAATTGCCTTTATCACGGATTTTGGTTTATGTGGCAAATAAATTATATTTTTACAGATTAACGGCCAGATTAAGTATCTGTCAGTTAATCTGTTAGCGGTGTAAACGGGCATTAAAATATCAAAACCAACCTGGATTTTGAAATAGGTGATATCCACAATACACACCCAAATTAAAACCAAATTAAAGTTTGTTATTTTAGTATTTTACTTTGGACAATATTGATTGTTGGCTAAAAATTTGCATAATATATACAAATTCTAAAAACTCTTAGAAACAACAATACAACTCATACAACATATAAAAAATCCGGCAGAGTCGATATTATGTTTGATATACAAAGTTCACATTATTTTATACTTGCATATTTGCATTTATACTTCTTCAGAAATTCAGTAAAGTTGTGAGATTAAAACTCCAAATTCTAGTCGGTTTTTGACCTTTGGCAGGCGACTATCGAGTAATTGAGTGTGAAGATATCAATCTCACAACAAATTGCTGATAATACTCCAGATTCCCTGGGAAGAGGGTAATGTTGACAGTTTAGTAGAAGAATGGTTGATGGTTGAAGAACAACATTATGCTATTACGGGCATACTCAACATTTGGAATGGAATTGCTATTCTTTTCATAGCTCCGCTCATGCAAAACCGTATTTTCGTAATTTCCTGCTTCCATAATTATTTTAGGAAAAAACTCTTTAAATAAAAGTTGTAGGGCGTTAAATTTTGCATCAAAGTCAATAAACTAAATTAATTTTGGATGCTTTGTAACGGCATAAATGAGATATTAAAATGTGGAAAAAGAACTCAAAATAGTGATAACCATAATGAGATAAACAATTTCTATTATAGTAGTTCGTTGAAAGCATTTACTTGTGTCAAAAACCCATGCCTATACGCTATTTTAGGTAATTTTAGACATTTTTAGATCTAAGTTCTGCCGTTACAAAGCATTCAAAATTGATTTTGTTTATTGATTTATGTGCAGAAATTTATACCCCACAACTTTAATTTGAAGGTCTTTTGTCCAAAATAATTATGGAAGCGGGAAATTACAAAAATATATAACCCTGGTCACCAGTATTCTTAATTAGACGTTGACAAAAATTTAATTACAATTAAAAAAAAATTAAAAAAACAACAACACTTTATTCTTGGAGCTTACAGCTGACTGACCTAGTACAATATTAAACCATAAACAAATTTATGATTTTACAATCCTTAATTGTTTTACCAACCTTTCTAGTTTCTACACCTTCAGAGAATTGATTATTTTACAGTTTATTTACAATATCAATGTTGAATTACTCACAATGTCAAAATTAATTAGTGTAATTAACAATGCATTATTAAAGGAAGAAAATCAATTAACTTTCACAACAATTACATTCTCAACATCTCCTTTAAAAAGATAATTCGAATTTTACAATCAATTCTTGTACTATTCTGAGATCGTACGAATTATTTTTGAAAACTGAAAGTCATTAGGTATTTGAATTAAATGTATTGGAAATGAATTAATCGTGAATTTTTAAGAATTCCAAAGCTGCCATCATTCCAAATCCAGCCATTATATACAGCGCTCGTTTCACTCGATGCGATCTTCTTTCTTTCTCTCTATTTAGAATTTCAAAAAAAGTTATGTATAAAATTGTTCCAGCTGATATCCCTTCCAATACAACGATTGTAATCGATTTTGCTGCCGAAAGTGCGTGAGTTGTAACGTTAATTGCTAGCCCAATCATAATTCCAATTGGACTCGTAGCAGCTAAGAAAAACATGTGGATAACAATTGTTCTTGTTTTTGTTCCTGCGAGAAAAATTTCTAATCCGATACAAAACAAAATGGTCGCAGAGTGCACTGACATGGCTGTAAATAAATACCAGATGTTAGTTTCAGAATGCTGCAATCCGATGGCTATTCCTTCAAAAATGGCGTGTAGCGATAAAGCTAAAACAACAAACACACATCTTAAGATTTGCTGTCGATTTTTGCAAGTCTGTTCTATAATTTCTTCAAATTCCAGAGTTAATTCTTCTTCATAATCAAGTTCTCGAGTTTGAACTGTTTCATTTTTCATTTCTTTAGCAACCAATTCTCCTCCGTTTTCAATGGGTAAATTTGAGTTGAGCGCTTCTTTTTCAGGAATCGGCTCTGCTGATATTACAGAAACTATTTGATTTTCTAATCGTTTTTTGTGTCGTTTGCAAGGTTCGGGTGGTGCTATGGAAACTAACCAATGACTCAGTTCTTCTAAAAAGTATATTAAGAAGAAACCACCCGATACTATTAGTTGTGAAATTGGATAATTTGTGGTAATAACGCCAAGTTCTTTAAGATTTCTTATGCAGTAATAAACTTCAGGCATCATGTGTAAAAAGCATGTGGCAAAAAGAACTCCTCCACCAAACGATTGGAATCTCATTATGACGTAATCTAATGATTGGCGTCTGCTCTCTTTCATAGTTCGTTTACCACCTTTGTTGTAAATTCCCAACCAAGAACATACCTGAATGGGGAGAATTCCAAACGAAAAACGAAGAACTCCAAAAAATAATGCCACCATCACTTTTGTATTTACTAACGTCATGGTGCTGATGTTTAAACTAACCTTTAACTTTTCACGTTTTTATCGAACCTCGTGCGCTTATACACACGCGAAAGTGCTTTTTACTATTTTAGCATATTTATTTAATTCTAACTACAATAAGGGTTGTTTTTGGTCGATTTCTTGATAGTAATCATCTCATCATTAACTAGTTTTACAGAAAACTAAGTTGAAGTTCGTATTATGTATTCTAATATAAACCCAGTTAACCTTGACTATTTCAAGGCGAGGCAATGAAATAATTCACAATTAATACAATATGTTTATGATCGTTTTTTTTATAACGTTTGTGTGTGATAATGGTTATAAATATCCTACTCTTTCTAATTTCAAATGTGGATCATTAACTCTTATAAAAGCTTTAAAATTTTAAGTTCGCCTAAAAGATGGGTAAAATTCCCAACAGTAAACTTAAATTCAATTTGTTTCTGAAGTTATTGAAATTAATTGCTTAATTGCTGTGTCTGATGTTCATCAAGGCCTTTTAGAAAATTTTCAATTTATCCATTAAATCAAGAATGCCTTGTAAACAATTATTATTTAAAGAAGAAACTTGATGCAAAAAATGTGTATAAATAGTACAGTCTAAAATTATAAAAGCTGATCAATATCAGTATTTAAAAATAACTAGATGTTTTCATGATAAATTAGTGACAGTCTGGACATACCTAATTTAAAAGTTTGTTGGCTATTGACTCTTATTTAATTCTGAAATTGTATTTGTAAATTTATGTTTTCCTGAACTGAAAACTCCTATTCCACTGCTTTGCTTAGCGATCATGATCACCCTTTACTAAGGCTTCACTTGCGAGATTTTTTCGCGATAAATGAGCGTTTTTCACCTCGTAAAAATTTATCTCTGTCAAGCATGGCAAAAATTTTAAAATCCTAATCTCAACTAGCGTGATATCTCCCGAGAAGTCGCAAACTGATTTTGTCATTTCTTACGCGAGTAGTCACTGTTCGCGCCATAAATGATAATTCTAATAGGTCACCCGTATAGTCTTACAGAAGGTCCAACTGTTCATTAGAGGAAAACTGTAAAAATTAAAATAAATCCTAAAACTTAAAATTATTGGAGAGTTCTAAGTGTTCTAGTAGATACTCGGTATAGTGCACTAGCGCCACTAGCATAGAAGTTTTAAACTTTATTCATAAAGCTAATACACATACATTTGACTGCAAACCACATCAGTGTGCTACACAAATAATTTTAAATCGAATCGTGGTCTGACTGAAGGTTCTCAAAGTGAAAAATTCACTAAAACTAAAAAGTATTGGAAAGTCTTCTTAGTACTCAGTGGTGTGCGAGGATAAAAATTTTATACTTTACACATTTATGTGGCTATAGTTGTATTTATCTTATCTAAATATGCGTTTTCGTCACTATAAATTGAGCAAACCTAAAGTTAGCTAGAAATGTTAAGGGACAAAACAGTTTGGGACTATTTTAATTTGGCAGCCCTGTACCGAGTAGTCACATTACAATTTAATTTTTCAAAGTTTTTTTTTAGCTTGATTTGTTGGTATGTGGGTTGGTATGTGGGTTTCATGCCTGGGCTATCATGAAATTTCAAAAACGCAAAATTAGGTAAATACTACTACATATGATCAGATCATCACACATTACACCTAGATGGAGCTTCCCAAAATTCAAAAACTGTTAAAATCAACAATTTTCCTAAAACTTATAACAAGTCATAAGACTCATAAGTATTGGAAAGTCTTAGTACCTATTCGGTGGTGAGCGAGAATAAAAATTTAAAACTTGACACATTATGAAACCTAAGTATGACGACATACTACGAGTAGTACATTTTAAATCAAAGCGTAGTCTCACTAGAGCTTCCTAAAATCCAAAAACTGAAAAATCAAAAAAAAATTATCAAAAACTCAAAATTATTGGAAAGTCTTAGTACTCGGTGTCGGTAGTGCGCGAAGATAAAAATTTAAAACTTGACACATTAAGCGAGGATAAAAATTTGAAACTTTACGCATTATGAAGCCAAAAGATGACCTCACTCACACACATTAGTGCTTCAAACCGTGATCTAGTTGTAGCTTGGACTTGCCCAAGAAGGTCGTACATTATGTACTACTTGTAATATAAATGACTATTTTATGTTGTTTGACTAATGTTATTTGTTTTTTGTCTGTAATAATTTGTATAATAATTGTCTTAAAAGAAAATTACATGCCAAATCTTTATTTTCGTAATCATGGCGGCCACGGAGCGCCCCTTGGTTTAAAAAAATACTCCATAATGAAGTCAGAGTTGCCTAGGATTTGATTTAAAAAAAATTAAATGTAATCAGAAAAAAATTGACTACGTCACTGGAATCTACGTTAAAAAGTAAATGTAAAGTAGTAAAGATGTCTGCATACTTTTAAAAAATTTTTAGAAATAAGAAGGGAGACATCGATCAAAATTTAAATGACGAAAATTTTAATTTTGGGTTGGAACTATAAAACAAAAGACGATAGGTAGTTGAGTTTTGATTTTACTATTATTAGTTTCTCATAAAAAGAGATAGATAATGCTCCATCAGTTTTTCTCTAACTCTTAAGCTAGGTTCATAGCTCTCCGTTGATACGTTTCCGTTGGTACGTTGGCCAATCAGAGCAGAGTATTTTTTAAATTCATCCGTCAAATTTAAAAAATGCTCTGCTCTGATTGGCCAACGTACCAACGGAAACGTATCAACGGAGAGCTATGAACCTAGCTTTATACCCTAGCTTGCAGAAAACTTCTAACGGCTTGTTACAATTGAATCGAATTTCGAATGTGACGTATCAGATGTCAAAGCGTAGTCAAAACTCCCTTTAATTTTAATAAGCCGTTAAAAGTTTTCTGCAACCCGACCTTGTAGTTAGAGGTGCAGGAGGCAGCCTATGGAGACATCCAATTCTGCCCAACTTGCGTAAGTGCTACAGTTTTTGAAAATTCATGGACTCATGGATTCATGGAATCTAAATTCATCTTAAACTACACTGCCAGAAGGACTAGATTTTCACTGCAGGAGAACTAAATTAGCGGAAATATGCCCTGATAGCAGGCCAAACAGCTCAGTACAAAAGTTCTTCCAGGCGCTTCCGGAAAAGCAAGTGTTTGTAGTACAAGTTCTATTATTATAGTTAAATCGAAGAGCTCTACAAAAGTCTACACCGACAACCTAGACATTAGAACTTAATTACAGATTGTTTTTGACGCCAACTATAGGTATATCATTAATAAATTAATACCTAATATTTGTATACACATTCATGTTTGTGCAACCTAAGCACATTACCCTGCTCATCATCATTAATAAACGAGTGAATTAATGTATTATTTCAGATCAATATCTCGTATTACCTGTTATTTTTTATTGCATAGGTATACATAAAACATTAAATTAATTATCAGTTTTGTACTTTGGATTTAAAAAATTTTCTTTTCTGTCACGTTTTTGAAGAAATTTGAAACATCAACGAAGGACGTTCCTAGCAAGTCAACTCCTTCTAAAGGCGACTCTCTTCAGGGCCATATTCGCAAACTTAGCAGATTAAAATACAACTCAAAAACAACCCCCTGCTAATTAATACATTTCACGAAATAAAATACTTGGGTACTACTAGGTAATTAGAAACATGGGTAGTGCTTAGTGTTTTGTAGTTTAGTATCTACTTCTTCTAGAGCTCTAGAAGGTACAAAGAAACGTTTTTGAGAAATTGAATTAAATATCACTTCTATTACATTATATTGCAAACGCTACAGATGTTTGAACACGAACCATTTTAATAGTATGTTGTCAGGTGTTTTATATTTAGCAATTTACCATTAATTTATTTATAATTTTTTGCCACATTTATTAAAATGTCAAATTATTATTAAATATGGAGCTCTATTACATTTAAATGTTTATTATCTATTAATATTAAATAACGACTTGTGACATTAGTGAGTGACATAAAATAGCGGTATTAAAAATATACTAGCTCTATTACAGAAATTTTCAATAAAACAAAAGAAATGTAAGTTATAGGTAGGTTTTTTATATGAATCTAAGTAATCATTACCTTGCCTATTATACAATTTTGCTTGCTACAATTTTTTTAAGTAGAGTCATTTATGAAAATTTATAAATCAATTTATGTCGCGTGTTTAAAACTAATAAAAATAAAAAATGTAATCGATATATGCTGATTGATAATATTTTCTTATTCTGCGAAGGAAACTCAAGAAAATCCAGGAATCGTTAAAAACTTAATATTAAAGTATCGTCGGTTTTATTAATTTTATTAAAATTTAAAGACCACTTAGAGACAACCACAAAATGTATGTCTTTCGTGTCTTTAAAACGAAGTAGTACATGATGGTTTAATAATTTCTACATCACCCTTCGCTTTTCATTGAAATCTGAAACTATATTTAACAAATACTACTTTCACACTACAACTTTTCGAGATGTCTTTTAGTTGTTAATTTTTCTTTTTCTTCTATGGAATATTTACATTGATCCATTGATGTGTCGAGCATGTTTAAAAACTTACTAGGTGAAAGAAGCTCATCATG